>OX442315.1:6738000-9138000 GCA_949358305.1 Strigamia acuminata | reverse complement strand
CATTCTCTGGACCGGATAACGTTGTGCGGCCCGTCCTATGTGAAAACCACATAGGGTAAAGCTGGTTTTGGCCACGTGTCTGGAATACATAAGAGTATGGAGCATTCTTCATATTCACCGAGTTCTAAACAATTGTTCAATTGAATCTAAAATTATGGATATAATTAAAAATATAGGCGGGGACAATCAATGACGGTCCACAACCATCGCGGGAGGTTTTGCGGCCTCAATCTGCATCAGAGCCGTGACGGTGGATTGGATCGCGCTGATCCACAACCGGAATTTATTGTACGGGTTTGCCTTTCCGTATAGACATTTATTGGCTGGGACAGTCAAAATGATACGTGATCATTGCGAGAGGATTTTCAGGCCTCCATCCACCTTCAGAGCCGTAACAGTTAGATGGTCGCGTGACCAAGAACCGGAATTTGTTGCACGGGTTATCTTCCCGCATTAGCCTGTGTACAGGCGGTGTAATGACAGCAACATGATATGTCAGTTGTTAGGCTTAGTGAAAGAATCAAAGAAAACTAACAAAAAGCGTATCTCTGGCCAAAATTCAGACTTTATACAATAGGTATGTTCTACGAAACAATAGGGATTAGTGACAGCCAATGTCCCTATTGGAGCAGTGGACAACACATTGTCCAGCCAGAGAATATATTCGGTCACAACCAGAAAGAGCTAGCTCTTGTTATGATATTTGTTACCCATTTACTTATTTGAGCCCGCATATTTTTATATGCACATATTCCGCCGATGATGGTGCTGCTTGCCATAGTTTGTGGTGAAATGAGAGTGAGGTCGGGTCATTTCGTCGCCGGTCATTTCGTAGTCTTAGTGCCAAAAAATCAATGTTTTTACTAATTTCTTTTGTGGGTCATTTCGTAGCCGCTCCTTTCGTCGCCGGTCATTTCGTTGCCTGTCATTTCGTTGCCGGTCATTTCGTCGCCAGTCATTTCGTCGCCGGGCATTTGACCAATAGCCAATGAAATGACCAATAGGCGACGAAATGACCGGCGACAAAATGACCAATAGCCAATGAAATGACCAATAGGCAATGAAATGACCAATAGGCGACGAAATAACCGGCGACAAAATGACCAATAGCCAATGAAATGACCAATAGGCAATGAAATGACCAATAGCCAATGAAATGACCAATAGCCAATGAAATGACCAATAGCCAATGAAATGACCAATAGGCTATGAAATGACCAGCGACGAAATGACCATACAAGAAAAAGAAACAAAAATTGACCAACGCTGAAAACCACACTCATTTCGTCGTCATTTCCGGCGACGAAATGATCGGCTATGGAACGTAGGCAACAAAATGATTGAACCCCATGAGAGTTGTTGAAAGACAACTTTTGGGTGTCATCGAAACGATGATGCATCACCAGTCTTTACTTGAGATTGAAGTTTAGGATAATGTTGTGTTCCGTTTAATACGACCCTGAGTGAGGAAACCTCCATTTTCACTTGTAGTTATGACCGCTCATACTGGCGAGGAATAAGGTTTGTATGAGAATTGAGTACTTGCTACGTTGGGTGACGCCGTGGGACTTGGTGATGGAAGATGTTTACCATCAATGTCCTGTGAGGCGGACGCGCGACTGTGTGATCACGGGGATATCGAGCTGAGCGACGAATCATGTTTACCGTTCGGACTCGATAGGATTTAATATTTTATACATTTTACAGTGTCCAGATTTGCTCAACTTCGTTGAATAAATCACCAACCATTTATGAAGTAAAACTTAGTTCTACTAATAAATAAGAACTATTGATGCTCGGAACCGGAAGTAAAGTTACAACGGATAAATAATACTAATTTACTCGTGTGTAATCCAGATGATTAAATGACAACGTTTGATACATGACATATACTCTTGGAATTATGTGTGACACCAAAACATGTTAATTTGCTGAAGCCATGATTTATCACATCGTAAATTGAAGACACTTTACGAAAGAAACACACAACATTTGATGATAAGACCAGTTATAAATATTATCGTAGCAAAAATTCCACAAATGATTTGAGTTATTTAAGTCTGTTTAACCGCTGCAACCATGTGTTATCACGAATGAATAAATGAATGACTGATCAGTTCAATAGTTAACTAACAAGTGTTTATTAAATCAAATGTAGTAACATAAATACGACTGGTCAGTAACAGCTGACCAATCAGGTGTTGCGATCCTCCGGGCTTTCCACTCTAAAACAAATACTTACCTTGTTAAGAGTGGTTCGCAAGTGAGATGCCGTTTATAGGCCTTATACTCGGTTGCCTGTGTGGTGTCTAGGGGTAATTTTATGAAAGGAAAACGACAGTTTGGATTGAATAAAATACAAAAATGTTTTATTTGAACGGAAATTTACAATAATAATTATCCGGAATATAATAAATAATTAAAAAGAGAGATTTAAATGAATTAACGGTTAAGACTAGGGAGGGAAAGAGAAAATGAGTGAGAAATGAGTCAAGCAAAACGGTTACGCTCACTTGAAACAAAGGAAAAAGGCGCCAACAACGACGGTTGATCGTTGGGCGCGAGTGTTTGGCGCGCAACAAACGGCAGCTTGTTGCGCTCGGAAAATGGCGAGTCGGACTCGCTTGAGAAATATTATTTCTCGATGAAAACGATGACTTTCTATTCGTAAGCTCCGGAGTAAAGCTCGCAGGTGGCTTACGAATATCGGCGATGGTTCTCTACGAGAGATTTGCCGTTGACGACGACGATGAGAGTACCAGAGTAAACTCGATGGCGCTCTCACAATAATCAACAACGAGCGGGAACAAATTTCCTTCGCTCGTACGATGGCGATGGAACAGTGAACTCCGGAGTAAAGCTCACAGGTGGTTCACTGTCTTCTCACGATGGTTGACGGCGACGGGTTGCTCGATCGACGGAGGCGAATCACGGAACAAGTCAACGCGACTCGACGGCGGCGGGTGAGCGGAGTTTCTCGGGCGTTACCCGAAATTCGTGTTCTGTGCGCAAATGTGGCTGGTTCCACCGAATTTATTCAGTGGAAACAGCAATGTCTCTCAACTCACCAAAACGTATAAACCCGGTCAGCACTTGGAATCCTTTTGTTTGAAGTTCTTCAGTGATGATCATTTGGGTTGTTTGTTGTTGGTGTGTCAGTGTCAAGAGTGGGCCAAACCGCCAAAATTTGGGGTTTTATGCACTCTCGGAATCTGCGCATGAAATATGTGCAGATTACTAATTTTGGCACAACAAAGGATTTTGTTGCGCCAAAAGCCGTTATTATTGCACCATAACCGTTGGCTATGGGAAGGGTGGAGTGTGCCGAGCACACTTCGAACATGCGCAGCGGATGCTGCGCAGACAGCGTAATTTAGTGAAACAAAGCATTTTCGCCTCACTAAGCAGTTAATTAGCGCCTCACCCCACATAATATTGGGGTGAACCGTGTTAGGGGAGATTTTCTCCCCTAAATTATGTAATTGTTTGGCGTGTGCCAAACACAAATATTACAGAATAAAATGTAAATACAACTTCTTTCGTGGTGACTTTTTTATTAAATAAAAACACATTAAAATTGAATAAAAGTGGCTCAGGGTCACCACACAGGACGTAATATTAGCCAATAACACAGAAAATACCCTAGACACTACATAAATGACAAGCTGTAGACGCTGAAGTGATTATTCCAATAATCACAATCACTGCATTATTGAGGACCCACACCAGGTTCAATCAAGTGATTATTTTGCATATCACATGACTTTTATTTATACTTTATACTTTCTTGTTAAATTAAATTGATTATTAATTTTTATTTGTTAAAAAATTTACAACAAACTGTCTTTTTGTTAGTTTAAGCACTCTTCAGCACTAACAACTCCTTTTCAGACGATTATACTTAAGCACTGAAGTGCTGAAGCGAATATTCTTGTGGTTGGCTCACGCAGGTCACATGATATTGGCTTCATCAGAAAAATCGTCATACCGGTAATTACTTCAGCGTTTTCAGCGTATCAGTTTAGAAACCCCATATTATAATTTCTACTTTTTGCACTTCTCTTTCTCTTCCTCTTTCTCCTTGGCAAGTTTGGCGGCTTTTTTATCCTTAAATGGATCTTGCGTCATTGCAGGGTAATCACACTTCTCATGGGAAATCCAGTTTCTTTCAGAGTGCGCACCCTTAGCTTCCAACGACTTGTAAATGAGTTTGAATTTAGCTTCATTTTTCTTAATATCCTCAAGATTGCGGAAACCAATTAACATCATTGCTGTAAAGGAAATACACAATATTAACTAGAAATTATCCTCAAATAATCTGATTGCCACGAGTAGTATCTACATATTTACGTTGCTTAATGTTTTTGTTCCAGAAGCATTCCTGGTGATACCAAATAATCATTTCGTCGTCGACGTAGTAATAGGTGGTTACCACTGTTAAAATAGTGTTTAATAATGTTTATTAAATGACACCGATAATAACTTCAAATCCATCTTTACTTACAGAAACCTTTTGTGTTAAATGGGTCATAATAAAATCGGTATATTCTCTTCTCTTCAATCAAAGGTGTTCCTATATTATTTAAAACCTTAAAAATCCTACAAAATAAATTTAAAAATACAAGATATTTAATAAGTTGGTTTAAATCAAAGCCACAAGACATGCAAACAGGCCTAAGAGGAGGCTTAAGAACATTAATATTTAAAAAAATAAAATGTAAAGGTATAAAATACTGTATACTGTGGTTACCCATTCTCCTTCAGGCTTACAAAGTTATGAAATTGACCAATCTCATCAAAGACAGTGTCCCAAATAAAACATGATACCCTCTTTGTTTGTTCTTTGGTGAGTCCTATGTACGCTCCGTACCATCTACCTTCATACTTGTCAGTGGA
Source organism: Strigamia acuminata (assembly GCA_949358305.1). Lineage (NCBI taxonomy): Eukaryota > Metazoa > Arthropoda > Chilopoda > Geophilomorpha > Linotaeniidae > Strigamia > Strigamia acuminata. Next base: position 9,133,104 of record OX442315.1, on the reverse strand, counting down.
AATAAAGGAGGGAAATCAATTAATTTGTTGTATTGATTATAGGCATTTGTGCATTTCTATTTATTTACTTTGGAATTGTTAGTTGTAGCTTGCATGGCTTCGATTATGTTGCAATGACCCTCAGTCTCTCTGATTTCATATGTCCAATTAGAAAACGGTGTTAAGTCAACTGGACAAGCAAAAATTGACGTGACACACGTGAGAAGAATCACAAAGAGGGCAAGCAGGGCCATTCTTGATGATTCTAAATTTCTGAAATTAAAATGAACGTTTAAATTGAAATAGTGTTTTTGGTTTGTTGTCGTTATCACAGCAAGTTGCAGCTTAATTGTTATACATAGATATTTTTCTAAAAATTTCCACAATTGTTTTATTAAATGCATTGGTTATTCCAAAAAGTGAATTAATTTTTATAAAAAGTGTCTTAATTATTATAAAAATATGTTTATACAATAATTATTTCTTAAATTATAATTTAAAATGACTTGTATCGATGATTAGTTAGTTTGCTTACCGGTACTTGATGTGTGACTGATGAGCAATTCAATCAGCAAGTGTTTCAATTTAAAGGTTGCTTGTGTTTAAATAAATAGAAGTCACGAGGAAAATTCAATTGGAAAAATAAAGATGTTTGCGCAACTACAATGCAATATTGACACAATGGCACATAAATATTTCAGCAGTTGTTCTTCAGATGTTGAATTGTTTGAATAAAGTATTGTTGTATTACATCAAGGACTTCAGAAATATCAAATGCATTTTATAAAATTGAAAAATGAACATGAACGTTCAGTTCAAGTTCATGGACTTCAACTTAGTTCACTTTTATAGAATTGGTAGTGAACGTGAACGCCATTCACAATTTACTGAATGTAATACAACACTGCCAATTTTAACACACGTCCATGAGTGTTTTCAAAATCGCAACGCCCACTACCAATAAAAGGAAAACATAGACGGGGAAAAATTGATGGGAAATAAAGGAAAGTAAATATGTGGAGGAAATTTTTTAAAGTAAGGTAATAGTAAATACAAAATCAATCAATCAATAAATAATGTTTTTTAAAACTTGGTCTAAACATTTGTCTATGCGTTGCAAGAGGAACATGTCAATCGCAATGCAACACACGATGACACAAGCTCGCCTGACAAAACATTTTTGAAGATTCGCAAAGTCGATTTTCATTAATTTTGAGCAAAAACTGTGTATATTTACTAATTTTCTAACTTTCTAGATGAGCGAAATAAAACATGTCTTTTTTGAAGAAGGAACAAGTTTATTGTAATTTTTTGGGGTTTACATATCAATATTCAAGGGAACAAAGGAGAATTTAGCATAATTTATGACACCACCTTCAGAGCTGCAACGGTTAGATGGTCGCGTGACCAAGAATCGGAATTTGTTGCACGGGTTATCATCCCGCATCAGCCTGTGTATAGGCGGTGTAATGACAGCAACATGAGATGTCAGCTGTTAGGCTTAGTGAAAGAGTCAAAAAAAACAAACAAAAAGCGGAGTCTGGCAAAAATCCAGACCTTATATATGTTCTACGGAAAGATAGGGATTAGTGACAGCCAATTGGACATCCGAATCCCTGGATTCGCCGGTCTTTTTAGGGATTAGCGAGTCCGGACCTTGTTCAAAAGAGTCCAATTGGTGCTTTTAAACAAGTAAGTATTTTAGTAGTTATTATTAAGTTAAGCTTAAGATCCACCGATTCGGAGGAAGAGTATGATGACGCGGAAGAGGAAATTCAGGATCCGAAAGATCTGGATTATCAACCATTGCGTCGGAGTCTAAAATATATAGATAGGAACCTTCGGAATCGGGCGGATGACATAGTGTTGCGTTCGCATTCGACTGGAGGCGCAAGTCAAGCCCAAGTCGTTTAAGTTTATGTTTAAAGTTTATTTCGGATTTCGAAATTGTGAGTAAATGTATGTTAAAAATCTAGATCTAGACCAGACCTAATTAGGGTTTTTTTGCAGCTAGAAACTGCATGAGTTAATTTGGAAGGCATGTGCAAGAATTTCTCTCTTTGTGAATCAAGAGAGAGGGGGAGCACTGTGGTGTATTAACACCACAAGGAATTAATGCAGGTTTTAATGCATTAAAAAAGTACATTGTATTGACAACAATACAAGGTATAAAGCAGCATGCAGTTTCCATCTTTTTCCCCTAGTGACAGTTGGTCAGGTTACATGACAATAAAGCATCTACTTTGTTTAGAAGAGTAGAGAAGAAACCTTTAGGCCAAACAACTGGTCCTGCTCATTGGGAAAGATATTGATTCTATGGAATCAATAACTTAATAATAAGTACTAGAACAGTTCAATAAGCAAAATGCCATATATTTATTTATTTACACTTAAAATTATTTATAATTTTTTTTAATGTATTCAAATTGCGCGCTTTTATTCAAATAGCGCGGTCTGGTGGGAAATCGGGAGCTATATGGTTTTCCAACCGTCACACAGCGATGGATTACAACATCTGGCGCAGAAAAAAATGTGCGCAGAAAAATATTCCGCATTTATTCTGTGACCGTTTGGCCACCCTAGTGGCCTATGTCATTCCACACACCGCCTGGTGGCCCCAAGCCATCCCTTCTTGTGGAGTGGATTGACCTAGCTGGTGAGGAGGGAGCTGAGTGGTGTGGTGAGGCATTTTTGTTTAATAAATTAATTACGATATGTGTGTTGTTTTTATTGAATTTTTAGATCCGTGGAATTTAGAAACGGCTTTTACAGATGCATTCGTAGATACATTGTAATTATTATTTCATCTTTTTGCATTTCTCTTTCTCTTCCTCTTTCTCTTTGGCAAGTTTGGCAGCTTTTTTATCTTTAAACGGATCTTGCACTTTTGCAGGATAATCACACTTCGTATGCGGTACCCAGTTTCTTTCAGGGTGCGCACCCTGAGCTTCCAACGACTTGTAAATGAGATCCAGTTTAGCTTCATTTTTCTTCATGTCCTCAAGATTGCGGAAACCCACTGCCATGAACTCTGTAATAGAAATACACAATTTTAAATAGAAATTTTCCTCAACCTTAGGCTGAGTTTATCGTGACAATAAACATTTAATGTGATTGCATTGTAGAATTAATTATACTAATTATACTAATAGTATAATAAGTACGATTATTAGGATCTTTATATTTACGGTGCTTTATGTTTTTGCCCCACATGCATTCCTCTTCATACCATACAATCATTTCGTCATCGACGTAGAAATAGGTAACAAACACTGTTAAAATATAGTGTTTAATAATGTTTAATAAATTACATCTTTACTTACAGAAACTTTTTGTGTTAGAAGTGTCGTAATAATATTGGTACACTCTCTCCTTTTCAAGCAAAGGCGTTGCCATTAAATTTATAACTTTAAATTCTCTGAAAATAAATTTAAAAATACAATGCATTCAATAAGATGGTTTAAATTAAAGCCACAGGCGGTCGCAAAAAGGCCTAAGAGTAGGCTTAACAACATAATATTGAAAAAAAATAAAATGTAAAGATCTAAAATAATGTATACTGTGGTTACCCATTTTCATTTAGGCTTATAAAGTTATGAAATTGACCAATCTCATCGAAGAAAGTGTCCCAAACACAACAGGATACCCTCATTGATTGTTTTTTGGTGAGTCCTAAGTAAGCTGCGTACCATCTACCTTCATACTTGCCAGTGGAAATAAATTAAGTAAATCAATTATGGTAATTTTTTATATTAATTTTAGTCTTTTGTGCATTTTTATTTATTTACTTTGGTGTTGTTACTTGTAGCTTGCATGGCTTCAATTATGTTGCAATGACCGTCAGTCTCTCTTACTTCTCGTGTCATATTAGCAAACGGTGTTATGTCAGCTGGACAAGCAAATACTGACATGACAAACGTGAAAAGAATCACGGAGAGACCAAGTAGGGCCATTGTTGATAATTCTAAATTTCTGAAATTAAAAGAAATAATTATGTTTGTGCTTTGTTATCATTGTCAAACAAAGTTTATTTTTGTGGCTTAAAATGTCATTAATTGTTATAAATATGGTAGATATTTAGATATTTTTCATCGGAGGTCTCTTACATATATATATAAAGTTCCACAATTGTTCTAAAATGTCCCATTACTGTTTTAATAAATGCATTGATTATTCTAAAAAGTGCAATAATTATTCTAAAAACTGCAATAATTATTCTAAAAAGTGCAATAATTATTCTAAAAAGTGCAATAATTATTCTAAAAAATACAATAATTATTCTAAATAGTCCCTTAATTATTCTAAATAGTCCCTTAATTATTCTAAATAGTCCTTTAATTATTCTATATAGTCCCTTAAATATGTTCATAAAATAATTATTTCTTAAATTATAATTTAAAATAATTTGTATTGCTTACTAGTTAGTTTGCTTACTTGATGGGTGACTGATGAGCTATTCAATCAGCAACTGATTCAATTTAGAGGTCGCAAGTATTTAAATAAATAGATGTCACGAGGAAATAGAATTGGAAAAATAAATATGTTTTCCATAATTTTTCCGATATTTTTTAGCTACAATGCATCAATGACACAAAGGTCGCTAGTATTTAAATAAATAGATGTCACGAGGAAATAGAATTGGAAAAATAAATATGACACAAAGGCACATAAATATTATAGCAGTTATTTTTATGACGAATGATATTGTTATATTCTAGGTCAAGGACTACAGAAATATCAAATGCTGTCTATTGTTATAAGTATAACAATGGAGTCGCGTGAGCGACGATCTCTGAGGAGCATGCTCGAGGCAGAAACCTCATCAAAATTCCAAAATGCTTTGATAACAACGTGTTATCAAAGCAAAAGGTTAATCTGTACATGTACATGATAATACAGTTTAGCTTGTGAATCTCCAAATGTCACACCAATCAATACAAGCCAAGTTTTGAAACGAGTGGTGAAAGTGGTATATGTTGTTAGTAGGTGGAGTCAAAAGTGATGAGAGTGAGTGTGTTACAATTGTTGTAAAATGTGCCACAATTGTTGTAAAATGTGCCACAATTATTGTAAAATGTGCCACAATTGTTGTAAAATGTGCCACAATTGTTGTACAATGTACCACGATTGTTTATCCAAGATATTAAATGAAAATACAATAATTATTTTGTAAATTATAATTTAAAATGATTTGTAGTGCTTAGTTGATTGGTGACTGATGAGCAATTCAATCAGCAACTGTGTGGTGATTCCGAATCACCTGAAGTATTTCAGCTTTAAGCCATGTTGTCATAGTGTGCCACCAGGGCTAATATATGGAGAGACTAGATTGGCTAGTCCTCATTTACTGCGATACTGCATAATCAGTCCTGATTTGCATATTGCGTAACTTCCGATTAATATACAGGGTGTTCAGAAGTATTGTTCCCTCCAAATATTTCCTGAGCAATTGCATCTAGGCCAACTTTGATGAAGCGACCATATAGGAAGTTGGGTAAGAGCAATCCAATGACGTCATCAAATTTGACCTTGTAGGTCATTTTCAAGGTCATTCACTTGCTAACTTTTAAACCAATCAGGTTAGAGCAAAAAAATCAATTACAAAGTTGTAGAGCACCATCAAATTAGTACTATCCAATTGTTGTTAGTCATCTTAAGTGAAATGTTTTCTTTTTAAAAAGGAGGCAAATCAGAAAAAAAATTTGCAAAGTAAATTTTTTTATTCTTGTGATAAAATAATTATTGAGGCATTAAAAAAAGCCAGTGGTTTTTCTTGTTTACTTGCATAATAATGCACATTTGAATACATTTATTTAAGTAATTCAGTATTTTTCTAATAGCAATTTAAGTTTTGTCACAATGGCTGGCTTTATTTCAGCTGATTTGTCTCCTTTTTAAAAAGAAAACATTTTACTTACGATGACTAACATCAATTGGATAGTACTAATTTGATGGTGCTCTACAACTTTGTAATTGACTTTTTGCTCTAACCTGATTGGTTTAAAAGTTAGCAAGTGAATAACCTTGAAAATGACCTACAAGGTCAAATTTGATGACGTCATTAGATTGCTCTCACCCAACTTCCTATACGATCGCTTCATTAAAATTGGCCTAGATGCAATTGCTCAGGAAATATTTGGAGGGAACAATACTTTTAGAACACCCTGTATAAGCCTGTGTTTTGACGGAAGCGGGACTACAGTTACAATTTACCTTTCAGCAAGAGCATCATTTTCCTCACCTTTCAGGCCGTTTTACCGGATTGATTGAGGACCGATGCTCGCTGATTTACAACTGTACAACTAAGAGAATTCGTTTAACGTACCATAGTCATTCTACATTCCGACGAATACTCTGTAATTCGCACGACGTGAATTTCACCACGTGTTTGACCGAAATACGTGTTTAACCCTAGACAACAACAGAAGCCACGTGTAAGACTTGATGGTGGATGTTATAAATTCAGGTAGATATGCTTTAGTATAGTCGCAGAGCAACGTGTGCTGCGACTAGCGTTTATTCAAGTTGAACAGGAAGTGACTGTGAAGGGGGAAGGGGAGTGACCAGTGGGTGGTCCATACAAAATGTATCATGCTGTGGATGAATAACATATATTCCAACAAGACTAAATAATCAACGGTGATTATTTAGCAGCACACCGTATTCGCAGGAAGAATCCGAGACCAGATTATTAATCAAGTGTACTGTATTATTATATTCGTAAGTGTTAAATAAACTTTTATTCCATTATTCATTGTTGTCACGAAGCGTTTGTATTATTCTCCACTAAGTCGAATCACGACAACTGTTTGAATTTATAGGTCGCAACAATTTAAATAAATAGGTCGCGTGGGAAATTGAATTGGTAATGGTTTATGGCCTTTTTATTATTAAGCTTCGGAGATATGTTTAAACTGTGCGAATTCCTAGCTATCAGCAGCAGACATTCAAAAAACCATGTATTAAACTGAACAAGACGATATATATCCTTTATTTTTTTTACTTTATTAGGGAATACATGGAAAAAATACATCTTACTTTGGTCACTGGATGTCGCAATGGACTTCATTCCTTACACCATTTACATATTATATGCAATGCATAGCAGAAAGCCCCTTAAACCCAGTGCTTTGCTCAAACTGTGCTTTCTATTGAAAATAACCTGGAAAATACATTATAACATTTCCTTTTTGCATTTCTCTTTCTCTTCCTCTTTCTCTTTGGCAAGTTTGGCATCTTTTTTATCCTTAAATGGATCTTGCATTTTTGCAGGGTAATCACACTTCTCTTGGCGTATCAAGTTTCTTTCAGGATGTCCACCCTTAGCTTCCAACGTCTTGAAAATGAGGTCCAGTTTAGCTTCATTTTTCTTAACATCCTCAAGATTGCGGTAAGCAACTGCGATGAACTCTGTAAAGGAAATACAAAATTTTAAATAGAAATTATCCTCAAATGTAGCCTGCAGTTTATCGTGACAATCAATTTCACAATGTGATTGCCACTTTGCCACATGCAGTATCTATTCATTTACGATGCTTTGTGTTTTTGTTCCAGAAGCATTCCTCTCGAAACCAAACAATCATTTCGTCATCGACGTAATAATAGGTGTTTACCACTGTTAAAATAGTGTTTAATAATGTTTAATAATTGACACCGATAATAACTCCAAATCCATCTTTACTTACAGAAACCCTTTGTGTCAGATACGTCAAAATAATATCGGTATATCCTCTTCTCTTCAAGCAAAGGTGTTCCTATACCATTTATAACCTTAGGTTCCCTAAAAATAAATTAAAAAATACAAGATATTTAATAGTAGGTGTAAAATACTATATACTGTGTTTACCCATTCTCCTTTAGGCTTACAAAATTATGAACTTGACCTATGTCATCGAAGAAACTGTCCCAAACGACACATGTTATCCGCTTTGTTTGTTCTTTGCTGAGTCCCATGTAACCCATGTACCATCTACCTTCATACTTGCCAGTAGAAATAAAGTAGGTAAAACAATAAATTTTTATATTGATTTTAGGTATTTGTCTATTTCTGTGTATATTTACCTTAGAATTGTTACTTGAAACTTTGATGGCTTCTATTACGTTGCAATGACCCTCAGTGACTCTTATTTCCATTGTGAAATTAGAAAACGGTATTAAGTCACCTGGACAAGCAAAAATTGACATGACACACGTGAGAAAAATCACAAAGAGGCCAAGCAGGGCCATTTTTGACAATTCTTAATTTCTGAAATTAAAATGAAACGTGCATTGATTATTACAAAAGAGGTACAGTAATTTTTATAAAAAGTCTCTTAATTATTATAAAAATATGTTTATATGATAATTATTTCCTAAATTAAAATTTAAAATGATTTGTATTGACAACTAGTTAATTTGCTTACTTAATGAGTGACTGATGAGCTATTCAATCAGCAACTGCTTCAATTTAGTCGTCGCAAGGTTTTATATATATAGAAGTCACGAGGAAATTGAATTGGAAAAACAAATTTGTTTTTCAGATCTGTATTGTAACTATAATGAAGCAATGACATAAAGTCACAAATACTTTAGCAGTGGGTTTGCAGGTGCTTTAATTTTTGTGTGACGTATACTATTGTTGTATTGTGCTTCAAGGACTTCAGAAATATCAAATGCTGTCTGCTATTGCGTATTATAAAATAAAGATGCACATTTAAAAAGAGATGAAATTGATCAATAACGTAATGTCACATCTAGAAATGGTTGAAAATCACAATGTGGTTTATTCATGTGGAAATACAGGGGACGTTGTGGAAACAGCGTCAGAAATTAACAGAACATTTTGAGGACATTTGATCATGCAGTGAAGCATACACTGCAACTGTTGTGTTCTGATATTGTATTCAGCCACTAGTTGGCGCATTGTGTATTGACACGTGGTGGCGTGTTTACCTTTGCGTTTTTTTAGGACACTCATCCTGTACCTATGCTTGAGTTCGGGAAAACTGAGGACTTTGCCAAAAACAGACACCAGGGGAAGTCACTAAATTAGTGTCTGGAAAAAGATTTTAAGAAATAATCAAATAAAAAAATAAAAAAAAATAGAAAAAAATAGAAAAAAAAAAACTGTAATTACTAATTATAATTCATTTACACCAAGAACACTTTGAAATGGCATTCAGATGTTATTTAACATCCGATTTTACTCAAATAAATTTTTTTATTCTGCATATTTTTTTTTATTACATAAAATGGACTTTTTGGTGCATATTTTATGCGCATACAACGATTTTTATTTTGCATAAATGTCCGGGACCTAATTATGAGTGTGTTTTAGGCAATGCACTTTCGTATTGGTTTTGTGGTGTAGTGGTCATCACGTCTGCTTTACACGCAGAAGGTCCCCGGTTCGATCCCGGGCGGAACCATTGTTTTATTTGTTCAATTTTCTAAATTTAAAATTGAACATAACTTAAAACATTTTTTTTGTTGCCTTTTGTTTTGTTTGTTCTCTGATTTCCTTGATTTTCTTGATTTCGATTACTTTGTTTGCAATTTAACAATTGCGTTTGTAAACAGGAAGTCATCCAACAGTTCTATTGGTTGTTGATTGCAGCAGATGTGCAGCAGATGCGTTTGGTTACAGTTTATTTCTATAAGTGGTTTTATTCAGAATTTAGCACAGGTACGGAACACTCCATGATCCCCTCAGTTGGGAATAATTATTGAACTGTACATACGTACGAATAAAAAACATGAAATGTAATCGACTGACCATAAAGAATTGAACTCAAAATAACGCAACGTTAATTGTAAGCAATGAATTACTCGATACTTCTATGATTTTGTCCATAGAGGGTGCAGGTAAATACTCTGAACATCCAAGTGATTCCTGAAACTAAAAATTGACAGTTTAAAACAGCGGTCGGCAATAGGCGGACCGCGGAAGGTCGAAACTTGGATCACGGTGACGTTTTAGCGATGTTTTTCCCTCGGTTTCTTTGGTTTTTCGGTGTTTTTTTTTTCTTTTCTTGTTTTTTTCATTTTTTTTTAGGTTTTATTGGTATTTTTTGGGTTGTGTGTGTTTATTGGGGGGTTTATTTGGTTTTTAAGTGTTTTTTCCGTTTTCTTAGGTTTTTAGTAAGGTTTTTAAGTGTTTTTTTTCTGGACCTCGATAAAAATATTCATTAGTATCCGGACCCCACTTAAAATTAATTGCCGGCCCCTGGTTTAAAGTGTAAAATCTTTAGTTTATTAGAGAAATTTGTGACGGTTACACTGTCAAACACTTTGTTAATATAGGACGAACATTTCACCGATAGATGGCGCTGGTACGTTTTAGCGGTAATTTCAAATTTCGACAATTTTTGAGTGAATAAAATATAAATTACTATTTATATTTTATTCCACTGCGACTTTAGACACTTTTAAATACTTTTGGATGTTTAAATATTAGTTGATTTATTTGTCACATAATTCTATTGAATTATGTGCAAACTCTACACCTGGTGAAGTCACCCCCCATCACCCACTGTGAGTTGGACTCCTTTTGGATTATAGTCAAAGGGACTTAATCCAAAATGTGTCCTGCGTATCCAGTTCCTGTAGTGGACCTAGTAGAAGACTATGTCCTGAGTATCCACTTCCTATGATCTGGGATTGGATGGATTTGACTGCCCAGTGATCCCATTGGATCACTGAACAGCTATTCTCCTCACCGAGTATATATCCCCCTGCAAAACGGATATAGCTCGCTCTTGTTCTGTTTTTGTTTGATACTGATATTACTTGAGCACATATTATACTTCTCTGCGTTCCGACAATCCGTTGTAGAAATACTTTGTATTTAGTGTAAGTATCTAGAGTGGGTAGAAGACTCACAGACACACTTCCCGCCTCTTCATGCCAACATTCCGTTGTAGAAATGTAGTAACTAGAGTGGAGAGATTCACAGACACATTTAAGTGTAGTATCTAGAGTGGGGTACAACCCACAGACGCACTCCCTCCAGCTTCATGCCAACATTCCGTTGTAGAGTGCAGAATCTAGAGTGGAGTAAAATTCACAGACGCATTGGTAATGTAGAATCTAGAGTGGAGTATTTATATTTCACAGACGCATTATCAGAGTGATCGACGCGGAGTAATTTCCCGGTTACTCTCCCGCCAGCCAGGACCGAGTGGAGTAATTTCCCGGCGATGGATAACCTTTCCTGCGAGATATTTCGATTCAATTCGTTATTGGTTTGACGGAACATTTAAGTCTAACTTAGATGTTGATTGCACTCGGGGCAAAAATAGCTCGGCGCTATTTTAATATATTTTACTTATTTTCATAGTTTTAGTTAAGTTTGTGACTATAAAATATCATGATCAATTCCATAGAATTAATATGAATATTTATTCTCACATTGTTACATCTCGCAATAATTATTGATTACAATAATTATCTGCGACGCGATGTGTGTGACGATACAGAAAAGTCAACCGCACCTCTCGGATATAACCCACCCAGCCTAACCATTTACACGCCTTTTAGAACCAAACCCCGGACCATTTAGAAGCCAAAGCCATTCATAGATGACATCTTTTACGTCACAGCAATAAGACCGTTACAAATTCTTATTGCATGACTGAAGCCTTCAAATGATATTATTTCAGGGTTTTTGCCAAATAACTGTATAGTTTAACTTATCGTCATTTTAGCCACTTGTAGGCATAGTATTTATATAAGGTTCAAACCGGAATAAATGTTATATGTTTTGAGAAAACATCAGGTTTGCATATTTTACATTTTCACACGGATAGTTCACACTTTAGTTTAGCAATTGCTATCTCCAGAAGGTAATCGTCACACGTGGAGGTCCCACCGAGATAGGTTGCATTTTATCGAAGTGAACTCTGTGATCAAAGTGTAAATTGAAAAAATGAATTTTCTTGATTATTTTATATAGATATTATAATTAGAAAATTTCCGATTTTTCTCTATAAATTTACTGTGAAATATCCATTTGCTTTCAAAAAATTCTCATTATCTTTTGGAAATATCTGAATTCGAATTTTTGGATTATTTTGAAAAAAACTCATTATAATTCCGAATCTCTTACGAAAAAATCTATTTTGATTTTCCCAGAATATTCGGCTATATTCTGAAAAATTGCGAAACCTTGAATTTCGATCAAAAACGAATTTGACTAGAAATTCTGCTGACTAAAAAATAAAAAGTTAAAATATTTTATGTTACTGGTTAAAAACTTGACTAGTTTTCTATTGTTCTGTCAATGTTAGGAATTATGATTTTTTAATCCCTGACAAGGTAAAGAATGTGCCAAAGAGAGCCACTCACGATGCAGCTCGGAGTAGGTCATCCAGATGTGACATTGTTGAGAATTTCGGGTTAGAAATTATCAGAAATTTTTCAACATCGCCAATCGCAGCAGACTGTCTTGACAAAGGAGATTTTCCGGAAGCTAGTTTGACAACCAATATTCAGCCACACTTGCTTTTCGACAGTGCGACCATCCAGTTGTGCCTTTGTGACCAGTGCCCGTTTGGACCATTCTTGACCACGCAACAGGACAGTTTTTTCCCGAAGCCACTTCAGTTTTAGCAGCTAAGGTTGTATTTTTTCAAATTATTTCTTAGTTTAATATTAAGCGTGTTACATTTACGCTAGTCAGTTAAAGTTTATTTTTTCTTTTGTACGTGTATTTCTTTGAGTATTATGGCCCGTAGACCTGTAAGAGTTCGTGGAACACGAGGAAATCGTGGAGCACGACGACGTGGTGGTATGTGTGAAACACCAAGAGGAATTGTGGAGTCTGATCTAGAAAGCCAGGGGGAAGAAAATGTTCCTAGAGACGTTTCCAACCCAGGTAGTTCTCGAACGGATCCACTATCAGTCCCACATGATTTAGAAGTTTACTGTCGCCATTACCAATTGGAAGTGACGCAGTTTTCCTCTTTGTGTGAAGCTCAACAATACACGGCGAATAATCATCACGAGAGAAATCGTGTAATTACTCCCGATGTAGTTGTAACCAACGAACCAAGTGTTTCTGTAGATCGAACTGGCCCTCGTTCGCCGGCCACATATCGCTACCAGCAATTGCCTGGATGGCGAATGAATGTTGCTCGTGACGACAATGGGCAGTTAAATTCTTCACTATCTGTTCAACCTTTGATTCAGTTACCAACTAGTTCTTGGCGATTGAATTCGGCCGAAAGAATGGGAAATTCCGGACAAGGAAATATTTCTGCGCCAATTTCCCGAAATTTACCAAGTGCGACGGCTGTAAATAATATTTTACCCGCTCCCACTGGGAATTTGAATGATTCTTTCAGAGTTCCACAGCCTCGAACTAATCTGTCGGTCCAACCAAGGGGGAGAAATGAAAATTATCAAAATTTTCAATCTCACACCCAATCTGATGGAGATTTTAGGAATTATAGAAATTCCCGCTCTCAAGGTGGACGAGCTCCGCCGAGAAATCAACGATTTCCCGGAGCTCCTGGTGACCCTCGTGACTCCGATCCTAACTCGAGTAGTGACGAATCTCACGCTGGTGGAGGGGGAAATTATAACAATAATTTCCACCGACGTAATAATTCTCGTTCTCCTCCGCCACCTGATAGACGCCAAAATTTTCAAGGAGAGCCAAATCCGCCACCCAGAGACCAAGAAAGTCGGTCTACACCCACTTCGAACTCTGCTTCTAATTTGTCGGACGAAAATGTAAAACAAATTATTCAGGGTTTAGTTGGTCAAATCCGAAGCCCGAGTAATCCCAGTCAGAATTTTGGAAAAGGAATCGAGATTCCTATTTTTGACGGGAAACAGACAGAGGTTGCGCGATTCCTTGAAATCGTCAAAGCTGTCGCACTCGGGAAAGGCATCCCTTTAGACGACATGGTACACACTGCTGTACCTGGACGACTATTAGGCCATGCACAACGTTGGTTCCATAAGCAACGCCATACTTTTAACAGTTGGCGAACTTTCGAAGCCTCTTTTCTCGATTGTTTCGACCTCGTTCCACTTACAAGAGAAAGGCGACTTCTTAATGTAAAACAACGAGCCGACGAGTCACTTTATAGTTTTCTTCTGCGTTATACGCAAGAACAAGGTGAAGTGCCGCCAGGTGATAAAACTGGACGTGCGCAATTATTCGACAATTTAACTCAAGAAAGTTTCACGGCGTTATGTACACAAGGAATGTATGGTAACTTTACAGTAGATGACATTCTACAATATGTAGGAGCAAATCGCTCTAAGTTTGAAAGTTCTCAACTTGCAGCAAAATTGGAGTACGATAATCGAGAGAATCATCCTACTCCCAAACTTCACGAAAAATCTAAGATTTTTCCATCTAAAACTTCACTACGTTTAACGCAAACTCAAGATGAAGTTGAAAATGAAGACGAGTCGGAAAATGACGACTCAACTGACGATGGTTCAATGGAGCGATTATTTGCCGCCCAGTATGAAAAGACTACTGGAAAATGCTTTTTCTGTCACGAGCCTGGACATTTTAAAAGAGAATGTCCCGCTCTTGCCAAAAAATTAGCAGGGAAATCAGACTCGTTAAATACAAATAAAAGATTTAACCACTCTGCTCCCAACCCCGAGTTTAAACGACCCAAACAAAATTGGGTTACGTCAGAAACTTTAGACTCCAAATTTACTGACTTCCAGAAAAACATGGTTGACCTGTTAATTAAGCATTTACCAGCAGCCACTGAGTCAGTCACTCCCGATGAGACAAAAAACTGATTCAGGGGGTTGTTCAAGTTGCCCAACCCCCGCCTAACGAGTTGTTTCCTCTCTCGGAATTTTCAAATGATTTATTTTTTCATAAAAAAGAAATTAAAATAAGACATAAGCCTAGTCATCTCACAGTACCTTATGTCGATGATTCGAAGAATAAACCACCATCGTTGGTCATTTCTTACGAAGCAGTGCCTGTCTGTCGGAAAGCTAGTAGTTCCACTGGTGGTGTCGATGAGAATTTAAAAATCATGACAGACCAACTAGAAAATTTGAGTATTTTCAGTGGAAGTTGGAATGCGCCAAAGAAACCGCTTGTACCCAAAGTTTTCAAGTTAAGGAAAATTCTTAAACTTGAAAAATGGAACAAGAAAGAACGAAAAATATTTCTTGGCAAACTTTGCAATAGCAAATTAATTAATGGTGGCAAAGATGATCCGCGTATGAATGTCCAAATTGGAGGTTTAGATTACAACGCACTAATGGACTCTGGAGCCACCCAATGTTTTATTGGAGTACAACTCCTTTCAAACACAGAAATTCCGGTGGAATTCATACAAGAATGTCCCCGCGGAATGCGTGTCTGCGCGGTCGGAATAGATCACCGACCTATCGGTCAAGTTTGTCTTTGTGTCAAATGGGCCGATAAAAGGAGAGTTACACCTATGACCTTCATAATTCTACACAAGAATGTATGTGGGTTGATTTTGGGTCACAATTTTATGCGTAGAACGGGGATAAACCCTAATCCTCGACGGGCTGTGTTCACCTGTGATGACATGCCCGGATGGACAGCGCCATACGAGACCACTGAACTTAACTGTTGTTTAGCAAGCATTAGGACTTTGGGTCTCCAAGGTGAAGGAACTCCCACTTCACCTGATTGGGCAGAAAAACTCGTCGAAGGCTGCAACAGCTCGGCGGAAGAAAAACGGTTACTCGTAAACGTTCTTTTGCAATTAAAAAACGTATTTCGAGATCAATTGGGCTGTACGAAGGTGGCCAAGCACAGCATCAAGTTTAAACCTGGTGCTACTTGGAAACACCAGCCATATAGAATGTACAATCCAGCCAAGAAGGCCATTATGACGGAATTGGTCGAGGAGTTAGAGGCTGATGGGTTAATCGAACCTGCCACTGGCCCTTATATAAGTCACCCCGTCATAGTGGCTAAACCCGGCGGGAAGTATCGATTATGTATCGACTACCGCTGGTTGAATGCGATCACAGAAGTTGATGCAATTCAAATGCCAAGTATTGACCTATTAATTCACCATACTAATCAGGCCAAGTACTTTACATCCATTGATTTAACTAAAGGTTATCATCAAATGGAAATGGAGGAGGAGGATAAGAGCAAAACTGCTTTTTACACTCCAAAAGGCAAATTTCAATTCAAGAGACTGCCATTTGGTCTTTGTAATGCACCTAGCTCTTTTCAACACCTCATGACTACCGTATTGGGTGACTCTTTATATAAACACGCTCTGGTCTACTTAGACGATATAATTATTTTTTCCGACACATGGGAAAATCATTTATTACATATTAAAGACGTACTTGAGAAGTTAGATGCCGCAAATCTAACTATCAATAAAGACAAGTCAAAATTTGGTCGAACATCATTACGATTTTTAGGCCATTTAATTTCGGAGGGATCTCTTCTTCCAGACCCTGACAAAGTCTCGGCTGTAAGGAATTTCCCTAAACCGACTTGTTCTAAAGACATTCAGAGATTTGTAGGACTTGCGAATTTTTTCCGAAAATTTATTCCTAACATCGCAAATATTGCTCGTCCATTGACCAATATTATGCATGATCAAGCAAAGTTTGTGTGGGATGATCCACAAACAACTGCATTCGAAACTATCAAAGATATTTTGTGTGACAAGGACCAGGCCCTTCTCCACATGCCAGATATGAATAAGCCTTTTGTCATTTTGACAGATGCTTCTCATTCAGGCTTAGGTGCAGTACTCTGCCAAGATGTCGAGTTATTCTGTGAAAAGAAACAGAAATTAATCATGGTTCCAAAAGCAGTCGCGTACGCCAGTCGAGTGTTACACGGGGCCGAAGTAAGGTATTCTACGCCGGAATTGGAGTGTTTGGCCGTTGTATGGGCAATCGAAAGATTTCGCCCTTATATTGAATACACGACTTTCACTCTCGAGTCCGATGCTAAGGCCCTTAGCTGGTTGATGAGTACGCCGGAACCATCGGGAAGGTTTGGTCGTTGGGCCGTCAAAATACAATGTGGCGCGTTTAAAATTATTTTTAGACGCGGTGCAATGAACCAAGTAGCGGACGCATTATCACGCGCTCCACTGTCTGCACTAGACACTCCGGATTATGATTATATCGAACCAGAGGAGATCACCCATTTCTATCCAACTTGGAATGGAAACAGGTGTGCATCTTTACAAGTGACGGAGACTGAGCGCAAACATTTTCTCACAAATGTTGGCCTTAGTTTGGATTTTTTCTCAGAATCATATAATCCAGTTAGATTTCATGATTCTGGAGAAAAGGGGGAGGAAGAAGGATGTACGAGAGAAAATTGCAGACATATAGATGTCCACAATTGTAATCACGAAAATGTACACACTGCGCTAACAGATATCCTAAAAGTAGTTCCGCCGACGCGAGACGAAATTATCGAAGCGCAGCTTAAAGATCCAGCATGTAGTAAAATCCTTGTTTACCTAAAAGGAGACGGAAAATTAAAAAATCGTATCACGGATAAACATTGGTTAAATGCGATTCGTGGCTACACTCTCGACGAACCGGAAGAAAATAAAGGTGTTATGCTAATTTATTTTGCTCCGACCGATGAGGAAGAGTTAAACGACTCTGGCAACGGGTTTAAGGCGGTAATTCCACGCTCTCTCGTGAGACGTGCATTATTCGCATGCCATGGCCACCCACTTACAGGACACGCTGGCATGAGCAAAACCCTAGATAGAGCAAAACAGATGTATTTCTGGCCTAGAATGAGCAAAGACACTCGAAACTACGTTCGCAGTTGCACTCATTGCCAACAATACAAACCTAGCCAACACCAAAAGCATCGGGCAAGCTATACACCCCACAACATGACCAACCCGTGGGAGACAATAAGCATTGACCTGATGGGACCAAAGCCAGCCGGTCGTTCACAAATTAAAATGGATTTTAGTAATCATTGATAATTGTACAAAATGGATTGAAGTCTTCCCACTAGCGACTGCATCAAGTGAATGCATCGTTAATAAAATGAGCGAAGTTTTCCACCGTTGGGGATATCCAAAAAAGATAATCTCCGACAACGGCAAACAATTCGTGTCAACAATATTTAATGATTTTTGTCGAAAAAATCACGTAGATATTGCTCACATTAGCCCATATCACGCTGCCGCTAATATTACAGAGCGGGCTAACAGGACTTTAAAAATGATGTTAGCTTTATACTCAGACATTCACTCTCACTGGCCAAAATATTTAAATTCTTTTGCCTTTGCGATGCGCACCGCTAAGTCCGAGGCAACAAATTGTTCTCCGATGATTCTTAATACAGGAAGAATCGTTCCTTTGCCATTTGACCCGCGTATTACTAAACACGCCATCAAATTCGACAAAGAGAACCCCGAAGCTTATGTCTATAGTATTTTAGACGTAATTAGACGTGCACACAGCGAAATGCATCGGAAAATTCAATCGAATTACGAAAAGCATGATCGACTACATAAAGACAAATATTATATTTGTCAATTTGCCAAAGGAGATCTCGTGTGGAAAGCCACACATATTTTATCAAATAAAGATAAAGGGATTTCGGCAGGATTCGCTGAGAAACGTGATGGACCTTGGGAAATTACGGCTATTCTCGGCGGAGGTTCCTACACGCTACGGAAGCTCTCCGACAATTCAAAAGCAAAAGCGATCAACATACAGGATTTAATGCCTTATATCCCAAGTTACCCGATTGAGGAATGGACATTAGATCAGAAAGTCGGTACCAACGAGTCACACCCGACTCCAGATTGGATGGCAGGTCAGGTTATTAATTCTTCAGAATTAATAAATGAACCTGTGTCCATAGAAACAGGGGATTTAGTTGAAGAGAAAGAGGAGGAAACTTCTCAGATTTCTTCTAAAGAGGACGAAACTCCTCAAAATCCGTCTAAAAAGAGGAAAAGATTTCCATCTCCCGTTCGACAGTCTAAACGTAGACCCAAGCCGAACACAAAATACGTGACCGATTTTGTACAACTCGTAAATTGTCTAAAACAAGTCAAGTTGGGTTAGGACACAATATATTGAAAATATTTTATTTTAAATAAATATTTCCAATCATATTCACGAAGAATTGTTAAATTTTATTAATTAAAAACATTTTTTTTTTTGATGTGGATAAAATTTAACAAATGTTTGAGTTATTTTTTACACAAGCTGATTGTATTCAAATTAATCTACGTGTAAACATTTACTTGAAACTGTGTTTCCCCCTTTGGGTTAATAGAAACTTCGAGATGAGTAATTGCAAACCAATCAAATTACTCCTCGAAACTCCCCTTAACCCCTGGTTTGAGATTATCACTCACTTGTTCGCCAAGTTTTGTACTGGACTGAAATCAAGGATTATTCTCGACCCTTCGACGCTTTAACGGATTTTCGCTGAAATTTATTCAAATTCAGAAATTATCGACACGACGCTGATTATCGAAACCATCTCGTGGACAAAATCGCGAGTAAGCCTTTCACGAACTCACTAAGTGAATTCCCGCGTTCATTACGGCGGACTTAGAATTTGCACGTGCCGCACAACGTCTTTATCGGCCAACGTCGCCGGAACCGAGCAGCCCTCGCAAATACGCGAAGCTAGACGTTAAACTAGCCAAATATACCCTGTTAGGACTGCACCTAGTTAATGCAATGAGTCGCCGAGGTCGTGCTAGCAAGCGACAGTACGTGCATTGGGATCCAGAAGAGTCTGAAGAACCGGATTATCGCTTTGTTAATCCCTCCTCTGACCCCGAGCTCGTCGCCAACTGGGCCCGTGATAACCCGGATCTCGTACCGCCCCGAATTAGGACCGCCATGGGTGTTAGCCCGACCGACTCACGTCCTTCCAGAGGCCGTCAAGCGAGTCAGCGTGTCGTAACCTATGATGCGCCCCACGAGACTCCGAATTGGGATTTTTCTGACGACTCGTCACAATACTCCCGTTCTGCTTCAAGGAGACGGCGCCAAGACGACTTCTCACAAGAAGAAGAATCTTATGAGGAAGCTCCGCCCCAGACTACCAGCAGACCATTTGCTCGACCACGAAATCCTCGCGATACCGCTAGTCGAGGAAAAACCGGCAAGTCCAAAGGACCCACCAAGTCCACGTTGGCATCTTCATCCGAGGCGTTGACCCGCCCAACATCGCAAGCTCGCTCATTATCGGAGCTCAACTTACCGATTTATCGGAAGCAACGGCGAGAACATGTATTTCGCGACATGGAAGCTGCCGCCTTGGGAACCAACATCATGCCGAAGTCGAAACTGATGTTCTGCCCATTGTGCGCAGGATGCGGATGGTTGTCGTCCTTGTTATCCGGCATTCACGCCGTGGTCTGTGTGAACTGTCACGGTGGTAAACGCGTTGCCATATCCAGCATGTGGAATGAAGAAATTCTTCCATTTATCGTCAAGGGGCTAAGTACGCCGACAGCACGCAATTGGGCGATGTGTCGCGAATGTGGCCTCATCCACCAGGGCCCGGAGCAGGCTATTTATGTAGACCCGGCACAAATGTCCAGCACCTCGACTCCACGAGGAGGATTTACGGAGCCACAACGCGAGCCGGAAACCCCCACCCCTGCGATTGATGGAACTTCAGTCGTCTCGGCGGAAAACGAACCAATGTCAGTTGTTGCGTCTGATTCTCCGCCGGTTGCCTCCGATTCTGGTCTGCAAACCGCCGCTTCTCCAGAGGGAACATCGACTAACAACATGATTGTAGCGACTATTCCGCTCCCCGAAGTAAGCGACGCTGCTGAACCGGTCATTTTACTGGTTCACCCATACATGCCAAGACCAAACATGTCGCTCACGGAGCAAACTAAGGCGGAAGTGGAACATTATTTCCCAATTTTATTGGAAGCAGCTAAGCGTATTAGTGTGTCGATTTCAAACGACCAAATTCCAGATTTGAGCGTGCCGCTGGCCGTGATCCAATGGATTTTTCATCCATCCCGGCCGGAATCCTTTCAAACTCGCTCTTTCATTTGGTGTAAGATTTTGCAACAGGTCTCAGCAGCAGCACACCCATTGATTCGTGAGGGATGGCACTCTGGCTTACCCGACCATCACTTGGTTTTTTCCGAGCCAACCAGCGCTAACACCATTCCGTTAGGAGGGCCTGATCCCCTGGAAGTATTCACCGAGGAACAACACAGAATGCTCCTGAATCCCCTGGCCCATGACGTTGAGCCAGATGCAGTACCGGAATTGGTAGCTATGCAACTTAATTCTCCACCCGCAGCCGTCTCGGAAGTTGTTACATCCATGGAAGGATTCATTGAGGATGAAGAGTTGGACTAGAAAGCGTCAACGATGTCGGGATCCGTTACTTTCCCGATATCTTTCCTTTTAGGCAAGACCAGAAGTAACGAGTCCATTTTCTCCATCTCCATTTCTTGACCCGAGTTGAAACAAAGATTTAGTCAGGTTCAGGTGTATTTTATGCCGTTTTTTGTGAATAATTCAAAGATCTTTAATATTTAAACTAACAATTCTGTTAAAATTTGATTACGAGTCAATGTGAGTTTGTTTATATGAATACTAATTTTAATACTTGAATTTTAA
Organism: Strigamia acuminata; assembly: GCA_949358305.1. Taxonomy (NCBI): domain Eukaryota; kingdom Metazoa; phylum Arthropoda; class Chilopoda; order Geophilomorpha; family Linotaeniidae; genus Strigamia; species Strigamia acuminata. Next base: position 9,111,549 of record OX442315.1, on the reverse strand, counting down.
CGTGTAAAGTGTTATTTTGCAAATCATTACATTTCCAGTGAGAAGTTAAGTTTTGTGAAAATAATTGTTAAATTTTATTAATCATTTGTTTGATACAAGAGTTTTGATGTTAGTTTAAGTTATCGTTTTTCTTGATACAGTTGTAAGTCCACCTGTAAAGAGAGATTGGAGTTATTATTAATAATTGAAAGTTTTATAACCTTAATAAATATTTTTTGAAGCATTTGATTAAGAAATACTCTTTATTTATACTATTAAGATATAAAATAAAGGTTTTTGCTTACCAAGGATTACAGCTCGAGTCCCCTAGATGACAGTGTGGTCTTGATCCTCAAGATATTCGGAATAAATAGTATGTTAATACAGGTATTAACATATATTTAAGGGGGACTTGTGACGGTTACACTGTCAAACACTTTGTTAATATAGGACGAACATTTCACCGATAGATGGCGCTGGTACGTTTTAGCGGTAATTTCAAATTTCGACAATTTTTGAGTGAATAAAATATAAATTACTATTTATATTTTATTCCACTGCGACTTTAGACACTTTTAAATACTTTTGGATGTTTAAATATTAGTTGATTTATTTGTCACATAATTCTATTGAATTATGTGCAAACTCTACACCTGGTGAAGTCACCCCCCATCACCCACTGTGAGTTGGACTCCTTTTGGATTATAGTCAAAGGGACTTAATCCAAAATGTGTCCTGCGTATCCAGTTCCTGTAGTGGACCTAGTAGAAGACTATGTCCTGAGTATCCACTTCCTATGATCTGGGATTGGATGGATTTGACTGCCCAGTGATCCCATTGGATCACTGAACAGCTATTCTCCTCACCGAGTATATATCCCCCTGCAAAACGGATATAGCTCGCTCTTGTTCTGTTTTTGTTTGATACTGATATTACTTGAGCACATATTATACTTCTCTGCGTTCCGACAATCCGTTGTAGAAATACTTTGTATTTAGTGTAAGTATCTAGAGTGGGTAGAAGACTCACAGACACACTTCCCGCCTCTTCATGCCAACATTCCGTTGTAGAAATGTAGTAACTAGAGTGGAGAGATTCACAGACACATTTAAGTGTAGTATCTAGAGTGGGGTACAACCCACAGACGCACTCCCTCCAGCTTCATGCCAACATTCCGTTGTAGAGTGCAGAATCTAGAGTGGAGTAAAATTCACAGACGCATTGGTAATGTAGAATCTAGAGTGGAGTATTTATATTTCACAGACGCATTATCAGAGTGATCGACGCGGAGTAATTTCCCGGTTACTCTCCCGCCAGCCAGGACCGAGTGGAGTAATTTCCCGGCGATGGATAACCTTTCCTGCGAGATATTTCGATTCAATTCGTTATTGGTTTGACGGAACATTTAAGTCTAACTTAGATGTTGATTGCACTCGGGGCAAAAATAGCTCGGCGCTATTTTAATATATTTTACTTATTTTCATAGTTTTAGTTAAGTTTGTGACTATAAAATATCATGATCAATTCCATAGAATTAATATGAATATTTATTCTCACATTGTTACATCTCGCAATAATTATTGATTACAATAATTATCTGCGACGCGATGTGTGTGACGATACAGAAAAGTCAACCGCACCTCTCGGATATAACCCACCCAGCCTAACCATTTACACGCCTTTTAGAACCAAACCCCGGACCATTTAGAAGCCAAAGCCATTCATAGATGACATCTTTTACGTCACAGCAATAAGACCGTTACAAATTCTTATTGCATGACTGAAGCCTTCAAATGATATTATTTCAGGGTTTTTGCCAAATAACTGTATAGTTTAACTTATCGTCATTTTAGCCACTTGTAGGCATAGTATTTATATAAGGTTCAAACCGGAATAAATGTTATATGTTTTGAGAAAACATCAGGTTTGCATATTTTACATTTTCACACGGATAGTTCACACTTTAGTTTAGCAATTGCTATCTCCAGAAGGTAATCGTCACAAATTGTCGAAAAAACATTACATCAGAGTGATGATGATGATGTAATACATCCTGTATTGCACCAGAATCAGCACTCTGCGCATATTTTGTGCGCCGGACCAGAGAGTGCATAAAAGCCCCAAATTTTGGCGGCAGACTCACTCTCGACCACATCACCAACAAGAACACAACATCACTGCTATGAAAAAGACCAAAAACCCGTGGTGAGTTGAGATTTATTTTGCTGTTTCCACTGTATTATCGGTGGAACCAGCCACATTTGCGCTTTGCGTGTAACCGCCATCGTCGGTTACCCGCACTTACACGAATCTCGGGTAACGCCCGAGAAAACCGCTCACTGTCGGTTATTGTGAGTCTCGTCCGACTTGTTCCGAGACTCATCGTTGCTGGCACAGCACTCACGCTTGTTCGTGAACCATCGTGGACAACTGTGGACCACCGTGAGCTTTCCTCCAGAGTCTACAGTTTAAACCATCGAACGAACGGTGAAATTTGTCTCGGCAAGTTCGTCTCGCCATTTTGGTTTACGTGACAAACTCCGTTTGTTACGCGCCAAAAGAAAAACCTTTGTTTAACGAAAACATTGTCGTTCTCGTTACATTTTATTTCTATTTTCTTTCCTTCTTAAATTATTAGTCATAATTATTATCAGTATTATATTTATTGTAATTCCACGAATAAAGTTTATTTGTATTTTATTTTAATTCAAACGGCAGTTTTCATTTCATTAAAATTACCCCTAGACACTATTTTACAGCCAACCGAGTATAAGGCCTATCCACGGCATCTCAATTGCGGATTGACCGGTAAAAGATAAGTATTTACAGGTCGAAAACCCGGAGTCGCAACATGCCTTAACTTGAATTTTGCTTTTTTTTCATCTTTAGCTTCTAATTTCTTGTAAATCCTATTAATTTTTTGATTATATTTGTTAAAATCCTCAAGACGGCGAAAACCAACTCCGACCATCTCTGTAACAGAGACACAGTTTTAAATAGAAATTATCTCAAACATAAGCTGCACTTTTTCTTCATATAATACAGTAGCTGCATTCAAAAACTCAAAAACGCCTCTAAAACTCGTTTCGTGTCGGTACATGTGACGTCATTCCCATTGAATAACATGGGAATGACGTCACACGTGCAGACACGAAACGAGTTTTAGAGGCGTTTTTGAGTTTTTGAATGCAGCTAGTGTACTCTGTGTGCTCCGAAGTTTGGAAATAATGCTGTCAGAAAAGGTTTGATGAGACCCAACTTCAAAGCACGCCTATGTGTGTTTTCAAAATGCTGGCAACACCCATTAACAAAAAAAGGAAAACAAAGGCGAGAAAAAATTAGAGGAAAGTAAATATATGGAGGAAATTTTTTAAAGGAAAGTAATAAAAATACAAAATCAATCAATCAATAAATAAATAATTTCTTTAAAACTTGATCGTAAATAAACACATTTGTCTATGCCTTGCAAAAGGAACATTGTGACCGTTTGGCCACCCTAGTGGCCTACGTCACTCCACACACCGCCTGCTGGCCCCAAACCGTCCTCCTCTTGGAGGAGTGGACTGGCCTAGCAGGGGAATAGGGAGCTGAGTGGTGTGGTGAGAGAGAGACGTCGCTGAGAGAGCAGAGGGTGAAGACGTGCCAGGGTGAGCTGCCACGGTCCCAACCACAGCAGAGACAACTGCTGACTCTGCTCCTCTCACCATTCACCACTGTGAGGCTCAGTAGCAGGAAGATGTGCCTGCTGCAGCCTCCAGCCCTCCATGAGCGGCTACATGGGTCGTACGGATAAGTACGGCAGAATGTTCGTCCAATGTGACCGACCACGTCACCCATGGGACTTAGGTTCTGTGTGTGACGGGTCGGACGGCGGTGTAGCATGCCTAACATCACAGCCACACAGTAAGATAGGTGACCCAACCTCTAGACAACGATTAAAGGCCAAAACCCAACAATCTGAGTCCCTGTCTTGTTATTACGTGATGTAAGCGTCCCTCCCGCTATGATAAATCCCCAAACCATGGCGGGTAAGACTATATCACAGTCACAACATGTCAATCAGAATGCATTGTACGTTGCAGCATTAACATCATACGATGGTGACACAAGCTTGCCTGACAGGACATTCTCTGGATTGGGCAACGTTCTGGGGCCCGTCCTATGTGAACACAAGGAGTACACTGTACCTAGTATTCATGGATTTAAAAAAATTATTACACATTTTTCATCGATTCTTTCTGTGCTTAGACAAAAAGCAGCGAATGTCGGACTGCAAATCCAAGTTGCGTGCAAGAAAAAACATCATACAACATTGTGCGAAGACGACGATGAAGAGGAGACCAAAGTGACTGCGGTGGTCAAACATAATCATGCTAATTAATATTTTCAGGTTATGATGGTCAATGTAGAATCCCAATCAAAGCGTAAAGCCGTACAGTGTTTCTTCGACAGTGGGAGTCAACAAACTTTGATGGTTGGACAGCTGTCAAAGAAGTTGGGAGCGAAAGAAATTGGTGAACACGAACTGAACATCGTACCGTTTGGAGAGACCGACATGCAAGCATCGACACATAAAGTGGTGCAGGTCACACTCAAATCAACAAACGGCTATGAAGGAGAGAAAAAAAAATTTTTTTTGTACACCCTGGGACAGTGACACCAATGCTGACAAACAACTAAGCTTAAATAACACACAGACTCCCTGTTTCTGCCGTAACAGACTAGAGACCAGTGTTACTGAATTGATTTAATGTAAATAAAATATATTAAACATAAAGCTGTTCGTGATTATTTCCATAATCTTATAAATGTTCAGTATCAAAGTAAACAAGAGCTTAATTCTCATTAAAGTCAGAGCACGACAAACTAAACAAGGCGATATACTGTATATACCGTACCGCCCCGTTTAAACGCCCGGGCGTTTAATTGTTTTTTCCAGCCGCTTACCCGGCGCCTATTTGAGACCCGGTGCTAAATTGAACCCGGCGCATAACCAAAAATTTGCCGATTTTGCGCCAAAAATGGCGATTTTTCGGCCAAAATCACCAATTTTTTACAAAAAATCGGTGATTTTTGGGGGACCCGGCGCTTATTCGGGGCCGGCGCTAATTTAGTGAACCGCCGATGACTGCCCGGCGCTAAAACGGGGCCGGCGCTTTTTTGAACCCGGGCGTTTAAACGGGGCGGTACGGTAGTTTATTTTATATTATTTTATTTTATATATATAGTTTTTTTTACTTTATTAGAGATTTTATGAAAAAGATACATCTCACTTTGCTCACTGGATGTCGCAATAGACATCATTCCTTACACAATTTAAATATTATATGCAATGTATAGCAGAAAGCTCCTTAAACCCAGTGCTAAGCTCAAACTGTGCTTACTATTGAAAATTGCCTGGACACTACTGTACATTATAACTCTTCTTTTTTGCATTTCACTTTCTCTATTTCTTTCTCTTTGGCAAGTTGGCAGCTTTTTTTTCCTCGAATGGATCTTGCATTTTTGCATAGTAATCACAATTCTCATGGCGTATCAAGTTTCTTTCAGGGTGACCACCCTTAGCTTCCAACATCTTGAAAATGAGATTTAGTTTAGCTTCATTTTTCTTAACATCCTCAAGATTGCGGTAACCAACTACAACGAACTCTGTAAAGGAAATACACAATTTTAAATAGAAATTATCCTCAAATGTAACCTGCAGTTTATCATGACAATCAACTTCACAATGTGATTGCCACATGCAGTGTCAATTCATTTACGGTGCTTTATGTTATGGTTCCAGAAGCATTCCTCTCGAAACCAAACTACTATTTCGTCATCGACGTAAAAATAGGTGCTTACCACTGTTAAAATAGTGTTTAATAATGTTTAATAAATGACACAGATAATTACTCCAAATCGATCTTTACTTACAGAAACTTTTTGTGTTAGATGCGTCAAAATAAAATCGGTATATCCTCTTCTCTTCAAGTAAAGGCGTTGCTAGAGCATTTACAACCTTAAAATCACTGAAAATAAATTTAAAAATACAAGATATTTAATAAGTTGGTTTATATCAAATCCAAGAACCGTCGAAATGTACAAAATCATAGATTGAACTTAATGGATTGTTGAAACAACACTACAAGACATACAAAAAGACCTAAGAGTAGGCTTAACAACATAATATTGAAGAAATATAATATAAATGTGTAAAATACTATACACTGTGGTTACCCATTCTCTTTTAGGCTTAAAAAGTGGTGAACTTGACCTATCTCATCGAAGAAACTGTCCCAAACGAGACATGTTACTCGATTTGTTTGTTCTTTGCTGTATCCTGCGAAAGCTCCGTACTATCTACCTTCATACTTGCCAGTGGGAATACATGAAGGAAATCAATTAATTTTTTATATTGATTTTAGGTATTTGTGTATTTCTATTTATTTACTTTAGAATTGTTACTTGAAAGTTTCATGGCTTCTATTACGTTGCAATGACCTTCAGTCTCTCTTATTTCATATGTGAAATTAGCAAACGGCGTTAAATCAACTGGACAAGCAAAAATTGACAAGACACACGAGAGAAAAATCAGAAAGAGGCCAAGCATGTCCATTTTTGACGATTCTATATTTCTGAAATTAAAAATAAACGTGCATTGATTATTTTAAAATACCGGTCATTATCAATTTTTATAAAAAGTCCCTGTCTTATTATATAAATTATCCGTAGTGATGTTTTTACGATTTTTTATCAAAGAAATCAAAGAAAAATACAATAATTATTTCTTAAATTAAAATTTAAAATGATTTGTATTGATGACTAGTTAATTTGCTTACTTGATGGGAGACTGATGAGCTATTCAATCAGCAACTGCTTCAATTTAGTTGTCGCAAGTATTTAAATATATAGAAGTCACGAGGAAATTGATTGGAAAACAAATGTGTTTTTCAGATAACTATTTTTAACTACAATGAAACAAGAACATAAAATCACATAAATTTTTCAGCAGTTGCTCTTCAGGTGCTGAAATTTTTATATAACTTATTGCTATTGTTGTATTGTACTTCAAAGACTTGAGAAATATCAAATGTTGTTTATTATTGTATAATATAAAGTAAAGATGCGCATTTAAAAACAGATGAAATCAATCAATTAATTCTATAAAGTAATGATTCATTTAGAAATGAGTAATAACTGATGTGTTTTCAATCAAAGTGTAACGTTTGTGTTGGAGTTGGAAGAAACGGGCCTCATTTGCATAAGGTTGGAAATTACAATGTGGTTTATTCCTATGGAAATACAGAGAGCGCTGTGGTAACAGCGTCAGAAATTAACAGGACATTTTGAGCACATTGGACCATGCAGTGAAGCAAACATGCAACGTTGCTGTTATTTTCTTTCTTCCTTTCTTTCTTTATTGCTAAACTTGTGACGGTTATAAAACAGTATAAATACGAAAGTTTACACCAGATGGCGCTGATGCAAATCCAGCGCGTAATTCGAACAAGTTAGGAATACTTTAAGTTTAAAGTGCGGTTTGAAGTTTATTTTATAAAATAAACCCAGCAAATATTATGAAGAATAGTGATTCTATTGAATCAATATTCCAATAATAAATACCCGGTGATTGGTACCACCGATAGCAGCCACTTACCGCGTCAAACAAATACCCAGCCATGGATCACGCGATCCTTTGGCCGTAAGGCTGTTCATGGCGGATGGAGGGTTCCTCCCGCAATGGTTGAGCGCTATTTTGACTGACCCCGCCGACATTCGAATTATAACTAATATTTAATTACTTCTTTATTTATGTTTTTCCGTAGCTTAAGAATTGTTTGATTCTTATACATCGGTTGAAATAATCGATGATTGTACATCTCCGTGATGCGTTACCACTAGTAGCAAGCACAATGTTGTCGCGTCCTTTGTCGGTAATGTAAAATGGCCGACTCAAGGTGTTTCTACGTGGTCTTTCTTACTTACCTGTAAGTAAGAACCAATGCGGACAAACATTAAGCTTAATTAACGCACAGACTGTGAAAATCCCAAATTATAAATGTTGAAAGTTCTCTTTTTGATGTAAATTCAGTTGGTTCAGGTTTCGGAAATTTCTAAGTTCTTTTTCAGTGTGTGAATACAAAATAAATTCTAACTGCTCAGCAAGAGCAGCTCTGCTTGGGTAAAGTGAAAATGTTGTACTGGTTTATTCTCATTGGAAAACGAGGTTAAATACAAAAATAAGTAGTTCTTGGAAACAAGAACAAAAACATACACAATAATTAGTTCTCGGAAAATGAGAACAAAAGGTTAAAAAGGTCACAGACCCAAAATCATACAAAAACTTCACCACATCTGGTGCAAATTAGAAACAACAAAGACTCGGGTTTTTCCTTCAAAATTTCGCAGAAGGCAATTAAAAACAGATTATAACAAAAAATCAAAATATTCCCAACACCAATTTAACAGAAAATCAATAATAAATCAAAATCAATTATTTTAATAAAACACTAGTTTTCACACTGGGGGGGGGGGGGGTCAGTATCATTCTCGACATCATCATCGTGCGTCTCTAGTAAGCACAATCTCTGGACCGGACGCCGCAATCTTTTTCCGTTAGCTAGTCTGACCTCACCCGACCGGACTTTCCCATCCCTTCCTGGAAATGTTTCTGTCACTTGTCCCATTGCCCAGGTAGAACGAGGTTGATTCTCGTCTTGTATCAAAATCACATCTCCCTTTTTTAACTCTCTCCGTTCTCGAGCAGTTCTAAATACTCTCAACTCGGTCAAATACTCTTTTCTCCACCTCCCCCAAATATGTTTTACCAACTTTTCCCTTAATTTCCATCTCTTCAGCAGTTCGGCAGAATGTGATGTCAACTGTTTTGTATCAATTTGAAAAGCATCTGGGAGGGTTATTTGGCGTTTACCGACCAAAAAATGGGAGGGGGTCAAGGGTTCACACTCACTTGAGTCGGCGTAGACATAAGTGATGGGCCGTGAATTGATCATGGCCTCCACTTCGCATAGGACGGTGGTCAACTCCTCAAAAGTGAGAACACGTTTCCCCAAAATCTTTTTTAAGCATGTTTTGACTGACCGAACCATGCGTTCCCAAAACCCACCCCACCAGGCGGCCCTTTCAACAATGAATCTCCATTCCACCCCACTCTTAGCCAAATATCCACTTAATTCTTCTTTACGAACACCATTAATTAAGTTTCTCAATTCTGCATCCGCTTTCTTAAAAGTCTTTGCATTATCTGAATAAATAACGCTCGGAACGCCTCGTCGTGAGAAAAATCGTCGCAAAGCCAACACAAAGTCCTCCGTATTCATTGTGGTTGTTAGTTCTAGATGTAGAGCGCGGGTAACAGCACACGTGAACAGCACAATATAACTCTTTTGCCCTGATCGCTGATAAAGTGGCCCAGCAAAGTCGACACCTACGACTTGGAAAGGATCCGCTTTCTTGACTCGATCTGACGGCAACGGTGCCTCTCTTTGTCGCATAAGTCGATTCTGAACTCGTCTACAAATAAAACAGTTATTTATTATACCCTTGATGACGCTTCTGGAGTGTGGGAACCAGTAACGACATCTTATTTCGGCTAACGTGTCGCTCAACCCTCCTTGAAACACTCGTTCGTGTGCACTCCTAACAATGAGTCCTATTAGATGATTTTTGTCATGTAACACCCACGGCCCATTGGTTCCTGGATTCACTTCGCTCCATTTAATTCTTGGTCTCACATGCAACAGTTCGTGTTCATCAAGCGCACAATCGATTTGACCCAACTCAGTTGTTTTGTCACGCTCTCGTCCCGTCCTTAAGGCATTTAAATCGTTTGAATAATGAGCACCTTGGATTTCTCGGATCCAATAATGCTCAGCTTTAACCAGCTCTCGTATTGTCAGTGGACTGCCATCTTGAATTTTAGATTTCAAATTGTTTATGAATCGTCTTACCCATGCCGTCACGCGTAGTAACTTCGACCATGAACCGTATTTGTTTGAATCAAAAATGTCTCTCGAACTGGACGTTTCTTCCACCACGATGTTTATTTGCTCGTCGATATCGTCTTCGTATTCGAGGTCAATATCGGCTTGCGGCCAATGTTCCTCACTCTCGGATAGCCATCTCGGTCCCCGCCACCATGTTTGATCGTCCAACAGCTGTTGGGCATCGATTCCTCGGGTCAGCAGGTCCGCAGGATTTTCCTTGCCGGGGATGTGTCGCCATTCCATTTGTGGCGCGTTGCTCTGGATTTCCTCGACTCGTCTGGATACGAATGGAATTGTCCTGCTGCTTCCTCGTTTGAGCCATGACAACACTATTGTCGAATCTGTCCAGCATATGGTCCGCGAAGCTGGCAACTCGGTCAACTTTTTTACCAATCTGGACGACAAGAGCGCGCCCATCAACTCAAGTCGTGGTAAAGTGATGGTCTTCACCGGCACGATTCTGGATTTTGAGAGAACGAAAAGAGTTTCAAAATTATCATTTTTGCCCACTCTAGTGTAAATTACTACACCATAGGCGAGTGGGCTGGCGTCACAAAATATATGTATTTCTACATTTGAACAGTCACTGTCGAAGCCTGTCCAACGTGGCACTTTAATTTGTTCTAAAATCGGGATCTGACATTTCCATTCTTCCCATTTCTTGGCTTCTTCATTTGGCAGTCTTTTATCCCAATCTATTTTCAGGCGCCAAAGACTTTGAAAAATTAACTTCCCCGTAACACTAAATGGACTGGCGAACCCCAACGGATCGAATATGCTGGCCACTACTTGTATCACATTTCTTTTTGTGATTTGCTCCACTTTCATTTTTTCTAAAAGTTCGCCCATTTCAAGTGTCAACACGTCTAACATCAGGTCCCAAACCAATCCTAAAACTTTTGTTGTTTTCCTGTCGTCGTTCGCCGATGAGACCATTTTTTCTCGTACTTGTGTCGAATTAGTCGTCCACTTCGTTAGTTCCATGTTGGCTTTCTTCAAAATTTCTGTGACTTCGTAACACGTCTTCGTTAGCGTCGCCTCATCGTGATTGCTGTTAATAAAGTCATCGACGTAAAATCGCAATAATACCTGCAAAACAGTTTCGGGGTATTGTTCAACAAATTTCATTAAATGCTCGCGTATCGTCGCATTCAACAGGAAGGGGCTGGGTGTAGCGCCAAACAGTACACGAGTTTGTCTCAAAATTCGTAACTTCAATGGTCCTTTGCCGTCCCACTCGTCACACAACCAAAAGAATCGCAAGCAGTCCCTGTCGTCCACGTGGATCCCGATTTGGTGAAACGCCTTAACGATGTCGCCAACAGCTGCATAAATGTAAGCTCTAAAATGTATTAGCATGTCAATTATTTCGGGTAACAAATTGGGGCCGGTGAACAGGCAATCGTTTAATGATTTGCTTCTTGTTCCGTGCGATGATGCGTCACATACGACACGTAGCTTCGTCGTTTCCCGCTGCTCACGTATCACGGGGCTGTGTGGGAGGTAATAACAACGATTTTGGACCGTCTCGCTCGGCACATCCTCCACGATCCCCTCGTCGATTTGATTATTAATTACTTCTCGATATTTTTCGTATAATTCCGGATCCCTTTTGAATTTGCGCACCAAATTCCAAAAGCGACGAAGAGCAATCGTATAATTATCGTCGAGTTCATCCTTCGAGACCAGCCATGGCAATCGTACTTCGTAGCGGAGGCCGTTCCATTTCAGCGATCGTTTGAATTCTTCTAACGCTTGCAAATCCTCGTCCTGCTTCCCTGTGTTGGCTTCGTGCAGTATGCCGATGGCGTCCAGCTCCCAGAACTTCTGCAATTGTAAGTCTATTTTTTCTTCAATTTTTGATAAATTCACCTGAATGACCATGCATTTTTCTTTTTCTTCAATTTCGTTATTTGAGCCGTGAATGGTCCATCCAAACATGGTCTCCAATCCAACCAACCCTGGCCCCAGTCTCTCCACTCGACCGCTCATAATTTTCCAGAAATAGTCCGTACCCACCAAAATAGATACATCACCGTGTCAAATTTTATTTTGTTCGATGTTTAACTCGATTCCGTGCTTTTTCAGCATTGATTGCACGTTACCGTCCGTCTGTTTGACCACCGAGCTGGTGATCCAGGGCACCACGATAGCTTGCACCTCAATTTGGTTGTCATTGTCGTCTCGTGCGCGCAGAGTCACGTGTACTTGTTTGCGCTGCACAGGTGTGGGCTCCCGTTGACCAAAGGGCACGATGTTCATCGTCGTCTCCCCAATTTCACGCGCGTTTAATTCTTTTGACAGTCTCTCAGTGATGAATGTCTTGTGACTCCCTCCGTCAAAAAAACACTGCACGGTTTTTCTCCTCTCGTCCGACTCAACGTCGACCATTAAAACCTGAAAATATAAATCTTTTTGATTATTTCCCAGCACGGCTGTTGTTTTAACTTCTTCCACGTTGTCGTCCTCGCACAGTTGGGTGTGGTGGCGTCGATTGCACTTCCCGCATTTTATTTTTGCAGTACATTTGGGCACACGATGCCCCTTGTCGAGGCATAGAAAACAACGACCTGCGCTCATTAAGTTCCTTCTTTTCTTGTGGGGCAGCAACGGACAAGCTTCGCTGGTGTGCTCGTCGACCTCACAAAAAACACATACATCTGCGCGGATGGTGAGGGCATTAACTGATGGCAAGGTCGTCTTCTTTTTTACCCATTCTGTGCTTTTGTTGAAGGGGGGTCGGCTTGTTTTCTTCTCCTCGTGGCTTGGCTCTTTACTGTAGCTGTTGGCGGCTGCCGTTCGTTCTCGCAAGCCAATTTGCTTGTTCAAGAACACGAGGAAGGCCTTGATGTCTGTCTCGTCGTCGTTTTCGCCCTGCGCGAACCCCATCGCGATGAAGTCCGGCACGGCGGCCATTAGTTTCGGGCATAATAAGGCGCCAAATGTGGCCACATCCACCTCCAAATTTTCAAGGCTTCTGACGTGTAATTCGCACTCGTCATAAAGTTTTCGAAGGGCTACTAAATCGCTAATTTTCTTCACCGCCTGCACTTTCTCTATCGCACGCAAATGCGCGTTCACAACCACATTTTTTTTGCCAAAGCGGTTAGTTAACAATTGTTTAGCCGTCTCGTAATTTTCATCAGTCGGGTTGAGTCCCGCGACCACGCTGGCTGCTGGGCCCTCCAGAAATGTTTTTAAATATACGAGTTTGGCTTTGGGAGTGAGTTTCTTGCTTCCCCCGATTCCAATTTCAAAGTTACTCCAAAAATCGTACCATTCTGTCGGGTCCCCTCCATATTTTTGCATATTAATTGTAGGAAGTTTGATCGAACCTGCATCCTGCTCCTCGTTGACCAGTGGCTGTACGGCTGGCGGCGGCAAATGGACTTGAACCTGGGCAGCGATCTGGGCCGTGATGGCCTGTTGATTGAGCAGCATCTGGGCGGCGATTGCATCTTCCAGTTTTTTTTGGTTGGCGGCCGCTGTCGCCTCGTTCGCCTGCCCCATCTCGGCTCGTCGTATCTCGTCCGCGTGCTGCACCAGGTCCTCCATTTGGTCTATCAGGCGTTCCTGGTAGATGTCCGCCGTTACCTGGTCGGCCGTGGCTTCATTGTCGTCGGCGATCAAGTTTCCAATCCGTTCGTCCAGCCTCGCCAAAATGTCCTTTTTGGCTTGTAGTTGGGCTTTGTGTCGCGCCAACTTCTTTAAATCGACCGGCACCTCTGCCAGCAAGCCGGCTGTTACGTTGGTCAGCCGGGTGCACGCCGTTCTCGCGATCGTGCGATTCCTTTTTAGCTTGTCGATTTCCGAAAGTTCGGCCATTTTTACGTTCAAAACAAATTTCAACACTCACGTTCTTGACACAAATTTTTCAGGTCCGGGTTAAATTAATTTCCCGGGTTTCGGCACCATGTGAAAATCCCAAATTATAAATGTTGAAAGTTCTCTTTTTGATGTAAATTCAGTTGGTTCAGGTTTCGGAAATTTCTAAGTTCTTTTTCAGTGTGTGAATACAAAATAAATTCTAACTGCTCAGCAAGAGCAGCTCTGCTTGGGTAAAGTGAAAATGTTGTACTGGTTTATTCTCGTTGGAAAACGAGGTTAAATACAAAAATAAGTAGTTCTTGGAAACAAGAACAAAAACATACACAATAATTAGTTCTCGGAAAATGAGAACAAAAGGTTAAAAAGGTCACAGACCCAAAATCATACAAAAACTTCACCACATCTGGTGCAAATTAGAAACAACAAAGACTCGGGTTTTTCCTTCAAAATTTCGCAAAAGGCAATTAAAAACAGATTATAACAAAAAATCAAAATATTCCCAACACCAATTTAACAGAAAATCAATAATAAATCAAAATCAATTATTTTAATAAAACACTAGTTTTCACACAGACTCCCCGTTTCCGCCATTACAGACTCGAGACCAGTGTTCCTGAGTTGATTTAATGGAAATAAAATGTATTAAACATTAAACAATTCGTGATTATTTCCATAATCATATACTGTATACGTTCAGGTATCAAAGAAAACAAAAGTTTAATTCTCATTAAAGTTGGAGCACAACAAACTGAACAAGGCAATATATATATTTTATTTTTTTTACTTTTTTAGACAATTTATGGAAAAGATACATCATAATTTGGTCACCGGATGTCACAATGGACATCATTCCTTACACCATTTAAATATCGTATGCAATGTATAGCAGAAAGCCCCTTACACCCAGTGCAATCCTCCAACTGTGCTTTCTATTGAAAATAGCCTAAACACTACATTATAACTTTTCCTTTTTGCATTTCTCTTTGTCTTCTTTTTTTTCTTTGGCAAGTTTGGCAGCTTTTTTATCTTTAAATGGATCTTGCATTTTTGCAGGGTAATCACACTTCTCATGGCGTATCAAGTTTCTTTCAGGGTGTCCACCCTTAGCTTCCAACATCTTGAAAATGAGATCCAGTTTATCTTCATTTTTCTTAACATCCTCAAGATTGTGGTAACCAACTGCAATGAACTCTGTAAAGAAAGTACACAATTTTAAATACAAATTATCCTCAAATGTAGCCTGCAGTTTATCGTGACACTAAACTTCACAATGCTTTTTGCCACATGTAGTATCTAATCATTTACGGTGCTTTGTGTTTTTGTTCCAGAAGCATTCCTCTCGAAACCAAACTACCATTTCGTCATCGACGTAAAAATAGGTGTTTACCACTGTTAAGATAGTGTTTAATAATGTTTAAGAAATGACACCGATAATAACTCCAAATTCATCTTTACTTACTGAAACTTTTTGTGTCAGATGGGTCATAATAATATCGGTATATTCTCTTCTCTTCAAGCATAGGCGTTCCTAGACCATTTGAAACCTTAACTTCCCTAAAAATAAATTTATTAAAACAAGATATTTAATAAGTTGGTTTAAATCAAATCCACAGACCGTCGCAATATATAAAAACATAGATGTAACTTAATCGAATCCACTACAAGACATGTAATAAGGCCTTAGAGTGGACATAACATAATATTGAAAAAGTAAAATGTAAAGATGTAAAATACTATATACTGTGGTTACCCATTCTCCTTTCCGCTTACAAAGTTATGAACTTGACCTATCTCATCAAAGAAACTGTCCCAAACGACACATGTTAACCGCTTTGTTTGTTCTTTGGTGAGTCCTATGTAGGCAATATACCATCTACCTTCATACTTGCCAGTGGAAATAAAGGAGGTAAATCAATTAATTTTTTATATTGATTTTAGGTATTTGTGTATTATTTACTTTGGAATTGTTACTAGAAACTTTCATGGCTTCTATTACATTGCAATGACCCTCAGTCGCTCTTATTTCATATGTGAAATTAGCAAACGGCGTTAAATCTGCTGGACAAGCAAAAATTGACAAGACACACGAGAGAAGAATCACAAAGAGGCCAAGCAGGACCATTTTTGACGATTCTATATTTCTGAAATTAAAATGAAACTGCATGGATTAATTACAGTATAATAAAAAATATATTAGCCGTAGTATTGTTTTTACGATTGTTTATCCATTAAATCAAAGGAAAATACAATAATTATTTCGTGAATTAAAACTTAAAATGATTTCTATTGCAGTTAATTTTCTTACTTGATGGGTGACGGATGAGTTATTCAATCAGCAACTGCTTCAATTTAGTGGTCGCGAGTAGTTAAATATATAGCAGTAACGAGGAAATTAAATAGGAAAACAAATGCGTTTTTTCACAACTCTTTTGTAACTATAACGAAACAATGACATAAAATCACATAAATATTTTAGCAGTTGCTTTACAGGTGCTGAAATTTTTATATAACGTATTGTTGTATTGTACTTCAAGGATTTCAGAAATATCAAATGTTGTCTATTATTGTATAATATAAAATAAAGATGCACATTTAAAAACAGATGAAATTAATCAATTAATTCAATAAAGTAATGATTCATTTAGAAATGAGTAATAACTATTGTGTTTTCAATCAAAGTGTAACTTTTGTGTTTGAGTTGTAAGAAACGGGCCTTATTTGCAAAAGGTTGAGAATTACAATGCGGTCTATTCCTATGGAAATACAGGGGCGCTGTGGAAATGGCGTTAGAAATTAACAGAACATTTTGAGAACATTTCACCATGAAGTGAAGCAAACACTGCAACATTGGTATAATTTTATTTATTTATTTATTTATTTATTTATATATTCTTAAAAAAGATATGAGTATTATTCAATTTATAAAAAGTCCCTTACTTATTATAAAACTACCCGTAGTGATGTTTTTACGATTCTTTATCCAAGAAATCAAAGAAAAATACAATAATTATTTCTTAAAATTAAAATTTAAAATGACTTGTATTGACGACTAGTTAATTTGCTTACTTGATGGGTGACTTACGAACTATTCAATTAAAAACTGCTTCAATTTAGTCGTCGCAAGTGTTTAAATATATATAAGTCACGAGGAAATTGAATTGGAAAACAAATGTGTTTTTCAGATAACTATTTTTAACTACAATAGAACAAGGACACAAAATCACATAAATTTTTCAGCAGTTGCTCTTCAGGTGCTGAAATTTTTAAATGACGTATGCTATTGTTGTATTGTACTTCAAAGACTTGAGAAATATCAAATGTTGTCCATTATTGTATAATATAAAATAAAGATGCACATTTAAAAACCAGATTAAACCAATCAATTAATTCTATAAACTAATATCACAATTAGAAATGAGTAATAACTGATGTGTTTTCAATCAAAGTGTAACTTTTGTGTACATTCGTAATAAAATACAGGAGGCGCCGTGGAAACACCATCAGAAATTAACAGAACATTTTGAGAACATTTGACCATGCAGTATTTCTTTCTTTACTTATTTATTGCTAAACTTTAGAGAAATAAAATCATATTCAATATTTTATTTAAAAAAAAAATAAAATAAAATACTTATGCTCCATTTTGCATCTTTGCCTTTTTATCTTTGCTTACCTTGTATCACTTTTTGCGACCATATTATGTAAACGATTGGTTTCATGTGGCAAATAATCGATTACATTGGTTACATTGATAAGAATAGGTGCGTTTAATCTTAAATGAAAGATTATGAGTGTTTCAGCAAAATATATTTTCGTATAGGTTTCGTAGTGTAGTGGTTATCATGTCTGCTTTACACGCAGAAGGTCCCCGGTTAGATCCCGGGCAGGACCATTCTTTTATTTATTCAATTTTTTAAATTTAAAACTGAAAATGTTTTTCAGAAAGCTTAAAAAAATTTTTTTGTTGCATTTTGTTTTGTTTGTTCGCTGATTTTCTTTATTTTCTTGATTTTGAGAAAATCGCAATTGAAAAAGTAGTTTTGAAAAAAATAGTTATAAAAAAATTCAGTTTTCTGCCCATATCTCTGCAACGGTGCCAGATATGCAAATTGTGACCAGGGAATCGATTTTTTGGATCATTTTACATCTAATCAGCACGTTTTTGACACTTTTTTAATTTTGGCCATGTTATCCTTTGACACTTGTCCGCTTTTTTAATTGCAATTTTCTTAAAAATTTTTAGTACAAAAGATTTGAGAATTAGTCATTTTTAGACTAAACAAATGTTGCTCTACAAGTTTACAATTGGAAATTTCTGTCTATCTCTAATGGTTTCCGAGATAATTTCCCAATGACCTTGAAGGAACATCCCAAGGTCAAATTTCGGGTCCCCAAAAGATTGCCCCACCCAGCTTTAATACTTTACCATCATTAGATCAGATGAATTGTCAGCAGTTTCAGAAATATTTACTATAGTGATAGACTGTTTGTTCACCCTGTATAGATAAACTTCCCCTCCTTTTAAAACAAAGTAAACTCAACCTTTTACTTTGTGGCGACAAAACATGGCGTCGCCTTTTGTACGACCTTTTAAACGCCAGTTTTAACAACCTGGGACAGTGATGCCAATGCTGACAAACGTATTAGCTTAATTAAACAGGGTGAGTCAAAAGTCTAAACTACAGTATAGAGAAGAGTCAGTAGCGCAATGTGAGTTAATCCCTAGCATGGAGTTGGATCTGCGCATGCGTCTAACACCACCTGGCGGCTAGGGTGTATAACTCTCGAGTTTTGTATTGTGGTGAACATGTGGTATATTTTTTTAAATAATGTTTGGAATGACCTGTTCTACGCTTCCACGAAACCCAAATTTTAATTTTTTTTAAGATTAATTTATTTTTTGGAAATTACACAAACCGGAAGTTGAAGCACCACATTCATGTCAAGTTAAATAAAAGCCTTTAAAAAGACTAATAAACTAAAAAGTATAATTTAGTTGCAAAATGTACATGTGGATTTTTATGACCAAAAAATGCATTTATTTGCCCTAAAAATTCCATGGCTTTTCCTAAAAAAAAATACATTTTTTCCTCTTAAAATGTCCGTTATTGACTTATGAGCAAAATCAACTTTCTTTCACATTGAAAGTCATTTTCTTTTCTAAAAGGTGTGACAAATTAGCAATAGATGGCGCCACTAGTACTAGCGGCAAATTCAACCTCGAACTTACTATTTTACATAGAAATAGTTCACAAACATATTATTATGTTTGATACGACCAAATGTGATTCACATCGATAATATAAAGATATATTATCAATTCTTAATAAGATAAAATAGGTGTTACTGCTTTATCACCGATACATGACGAGAAACACGGTTTCGAATGTATTTCCGTTCTGTGTATCCATTTCCTGTCCCCGGTATCCAGTTCCGGTTTATGCTAAAAGATTAGCATAATCCCAATTTGCATCTCCGTATCCACTTCCTGCGATACGAGATTGGTGGAACCTAATCCCACCGAGTATAAAACTCCCTGACAACAGGAAGTTAGTTAGTCTTGATTTCTGGTTATTTGGTATGTTCCGCATGTCAAATAACTGTTTCTTACTCAGGGCATGGTCCTACCGGACTATGCATAGCATGGCTCTGCTGAGCCATGCAACCCCCGTCAACTGAAGGCGAAGTTCGGACTGTTCATGTTTCCGTCAAACAGTCTTGCCGAGGAGAAAGCCTCCCGCATAAGTATCCTCGTGGTCGGACAATAGAATCACGTGTGATACCAAAGTATTTAGTAACCGTCAGTAGCACTGTTACTGCAAGAGATTGACTCCATCACCTGATGGTGCCAAAGCAGTCTGCATGCAAAACATGCAGTTACCGCCAGTAGCACTATGTGTTTGGGAAAGTTATATCTCTTCGGTGATGGTGCCAAAGCAGTCTACTTATGAGTAGTATCTCGGGTGATTAATTCTGTTGTGCAGAACTGCGGGCTATATCCCCCTGAATACCAGTGCCGTCTCTCACCGCACTGTTATTTAGGGCACGCGCGATACTGTTCTGCTCAGCAAGGCGAACTTTGACGGCAATTGTGTGTTGCGATGTTTAACCTTTATTATATTTTGTAGTTGATAAATACACCTTAATTGTTTAAACTTGGCAACAAGTTAACAACCGAAGTAAGTCATGAGACTTATTTCACTGTATGACGAATCAAATTCGTAACAATAAATTGAATACAATTTATTGAGTTAATTTATTAAACTCACAACATCGCGAATTAAATATAATTCGCAAGCGGAACCTCGGCGAATAAATGACTTCATTTATTCATTACCAATTTCCAACCCTAGTTGTGGCGGTGCACATGAGTCAACCGCACCTCTCGGATCGAACCAAACAGCATTACACGGACCATTACACCAGATACGAACCAGGAACGCGAAGGGACGCGAAGGAACCAGTTCCACGATTACGAAGCGCCGACGGAAGCCGCGAGGACACAGCCAGCCCGGCTACGTATAGACGACATCTTTTAACTCGGTCGAGCGGGCATTTTGCCGTTCCCGAACCCCGGATCACCAATAACCGTAATCATATTATTTTAGGGCTGTTTTACAGCCAATTTCATGTATAGTTTAACTTGTATTTAACTTGCCAAATGTCGGCATTAGAATTTGTATAACTTTTAGGATTGATTATATTGTTTAGTAACAATAAATGTCACGTTTTGAGAAACTCTGTTGTCTTTATTATCTCGTATTTTAATCACTTATTCACGCGACTTATACCCGGCACTATCATGCGATAGGAGTTGTGGTCGTCACCGTCACACGTGGAGGTCCCACCGAGATAGGTTGCACAGTTTTAAATTTATCGAATTTAAATAAAAGTGAAAATTGAGATAAATAAAGATTATAACATTTCAAAACATTTTATATATTCCTACTTTTGCGAAGTAGGAGAATTTCTTTTAAAATGTTGGAATTCATACGAAAAACCGACATTAAAGGGAATGTTACATTGTGTTGTAAAACACTCGAAAATTGAAGAAATTTATTTTCTAAATTTTTACGGAAGGTCTGGTAAAAAGTTTCTAAGTTAGTTGAATATTTTCGAACCGAATATCCAATCAACGATGAGATTGACCAGACCAAAGTGCGGACGTGGTAGAAAACTACTGTAAATAAAGGATTAGTTTCCATTTTATCATTGGATAAAATAACTTTCCACCAATCAAATATCGAGGGATTAAAGGATTATCGATCCTCGATGCCACGCGGATCCAGACTACAGACGACCATTCGTATCCAGACCAGACCTGCAGACACGTGTTCCAGTAGCCATCTTGACCACGCCGTCCCGTTCAGTTCCGATTCGAATTTTCCACGCCGTAAACCAGCTAAAGTTAAGTGTATTTCATCTATTATTTTAACAAATAGTTTAAAGCGCATTCTCACCCGACGCTAGTTTACTTGTAGTAGGATTCATTTGATTGTTTAAAGTTTGTCGATAGTTTAACACGTTTAACCACCACGTGGAGTTTAAACTTAACCTTATCAAAGTGTATTGAAGTGTATTTTTATAAAGTGTGTTATCGTTCTTTAGTAATAAAGAATTTAAAACTTGTATTATGTCTGACGAAAACATTCATATGAATGAACGAGAAGTCGAGGAGGAAAACTTGGAAAATAGTTACGTCCGACTCGAAGACCAAACGGATTTAATTCCGGACGATTTGACAGAGTACTGTCAACTCTATAATCTGAATCGGGCTGATTTCAAAACCATAACCGAAGCGGTTAATCATGTACGCGTACTTGAGAAAAGAAATCAAAGAATTAGGCCTGATGAAGATGAAGGTTCGGAAAATGAAAGTTGGCATTCACGGACTTCACACCGAACCCCACGAAAAACGATTCCCACAAATCGTAAACTGGACTTTCCCTCTCCTAAAAAAAGGTTGGGATATCAAGCCCGGATAGTGTCGACTCCACAGATAAACGATAGAATGGTACGCGAACCATCGTTTAGCCGATCTCGTAGTCAACAAAGTTCTGGACAAAGAACACCCAGTTCTAATAGTCCTTTAAATCTAGCCAAACCAAGATCTAGATCGACTAGTGTTAATCGAACGATTAACAATAGTAATTCGGGTTTTATCCCCCAAACTTCAGGGAATAGACAAAATGTCTCCCAAAACTCGGGACATAGACAGTATGCTACTCCAACACCTGGAAATAGACATTATGTCCCCCCGACACCGGGGAAAGGACAGTTTGTCCCCCCAACGCAGTCAAAAAGAGTGTCAAATCGAACTCCAAGGAGATCCGATCCGATCTCACCGTCCCCCGTTATTCAAAATTTACCGGCGGGAAGGACTCGTTCAAATCAGACACCCCCAGAACGTGTACAAAATAAAAGTAGTGTTCCACATGGACAACATGTACCATCTGGCAATCATACACAGCATGAGAATTATGTTCCTCCAAGGAAAGAAATCCCCCAGGACAATCAGGTCCCTAAGGAAAATCTGCCCAATTTTGAACAAAATTCTGGTTCGGCATCCTCCGCTGGTAGTTCATCTCAAGCGAGATTTTCTACCGACGACTTGGGAACCATCCTTACCTATGTGCGAAATATTCAAACTGATTGTGCACATCAAGTACAACAATTTATGCAGAATAATGCACAGCAAAATAATAATGCAAACAATTCGAATAAAACCTTTTTCAAAGGTCAGGATATGCCTGTTTTCGATGGGAAACAGAAAGAAGTGGCTAAATTTTTAGCCACAGCCAAAACCGTCGCTGTCGCTAAAGGTTTAACCCTGGATGAGATGGTAAAACGCAGAATACCAACTTATCTATCCGGTATAGCCCACGAATGGCATACCGATAACATCGACAAATTTGTTGACTGGAAAACTTTCGAAAAGTTGTTTTTGGCGGAGTTTGACATGATCCCTGTCACTCGAGCCCGAAAACTTCAAAATTTAATCCAGGGCCCAGAAGAGCCACTCTATACATTTCTTTTGAGATTTAAACAAGCTCAAGGATCTTATTCAAAAAGAGATGAAGCTCCCACTCTTCTCGAGAATTTGAACTTAGTTAGTTACAATCGAATAATCGATAGAGGTCTCTATGAAGAATCATTCAATGACATATTTCAATTTGTCCGACAAAATAGGGCTCTTTTCGAAGCCCAAAACGCTAGTGTGGACACTATTGCCAATAAAGAGGACGAAACTGTCCCGTCAAATACTCAAAGAGGTAAAGACGCCAGGAGTTCGCGCCCACTCATACGATCTACTCAGACGTTGAACGCCGAACCAGAAGTTGTACCTATGGAATCTGACGAGACAGACAATCTTGAAAACGATGTTGGATTCAACAACATGGTATGTGCCCTATCGGAGAAAGCAACTGGAAAATGTTTCCATTGCAATCAACCAGGACACTTTAAGAGGGAATGTCCTTTGTTACAAAAAAGAAAATTTGTTCAGGACAAACCCCAAGGTACTGGTAATAATACCAATACCAATCCCACCTCTGATCTTTTTAAACGACAGAGACAAAATTGGGTAACCGCTGAATCTTTGGACCAAAAACTTGAAGACTTCAAAACTACTATGCAAACTAGTATGACAAAATCCATGTCGGATTTATTCACTAAATTTTTGGATCCAAAAAATGCAACCACTCCGCCTTTGGCGATTGAAGGTCCACCGGCCCCAAAAAACTAATAGAGGGGGTTACCGAAAACCCCCTAAAAGACCAGAGTAGTACATTGTCCTCTGAAATAGAAAATGTTCTAAACGAAACTCTGAATAAACTAGTAATTCAAGATGAGGAAATTAAACAACCTAATCGTAAAACTAGGAAAAGAAATCCTAAGTATGTATTCAAGGAACCTTATCCCAACACTCCTTTTTCGATGGAAGAGACTGAAAATCCATTTACATCATTCGATGACGACCTCTTTCCTGCGGATAAGGGGGACGAATCTTGGCGAGAGTCCTTGAATGCAATAATTGAAAGCGCTATAAATCCTCCTGTTCGAGAGGAAACCACTAGTTCTAGTGGAGGAGTATGCGAAAGTTTGGAGGCAATGATGGAAAATTTAGATATCTCCTCGAAATTATCTAGACATCATAGACTTCGTAAATATGTCAAAGAACATCAGCTCAAGAGAGCTGAAGTAGTTGAACACATCAAACGTTTGGGAAACAGTATCGACGACCCCCGAATGAAAGTAACAATAGGTGGACTCACCTATAATGCTTTAATGGATTCAGGAGCCACCCAATGTTTTATTGGATTACAATTACTGTGGTGATCTCAAAATATTCACCAACTTAGAAGATTAAATTAATTATCTTCTAATTAATTTGACTGTGGCACACGCCAAGTCAGATCATGTGACCGAGGGGAGAAATCCTCTCTAGGCACATATCACCCCAGGTTGTCCGGGGTGAAAACGGTTATTAGCCGTTATGGTGCAATATGGTGTAATAACCACTAGTTGCACCCATTTGAGCTAAGTGCGCAGGTTTTCTGCGCAATATTGAAGCGTGCTGGGCTCGCGTCTTGGCTCAAATCGGGACTCTGAAAAATACAACAACAACCTCAACATCACTGCTTTTGCTCCTGAAAGAAAAGTATTGATAGAGGACCGTTGTAACTCAGTTTCACCTGCTATCTTTGTGTATCAAACGCACAAAGCCAGCAATCCTGCTTGAATTAGCCGTCGCTAATTCCAGCAATCGAGAAGAGAAGATTCCCGACGATCGTGAACCATCGCCGTCGCTGTTGCGCGAACGACAGCCACCGCCATCGTACGAAAGCCGGACGCCTACAGCCGTCAACCACCGCCGCCGAGCCGTCGCACGAGCCGTAGAAGGAGCCCACGAGAACCATCGTCTTCGACCATCGTTCGTGAGTTCGTAGAACGAAGACAATTTGCCTTCGCCTAACAACTTCAAGTTGTTTAAGCGCCATTTCTGACGCTTTGTAGCTTGCAACAGTCGTTGCAAGCCCTTCCTTTGTTTCATTGTTTCCCGCTCATTTTATTCTGTGATATTCATAATCATAATTAGTATATATTGTAATTTATCGAATAAAACATTTGTGTGATTTTTATTACCATAATAAACTGTCTTTTTATTCCTATTTCCGTAAACTTAACCCTAGACAAGTTTCGGCCGCGATATAAGTCTTGTAAAGCATTCACCTGCGGTTTCTGCTTAATTTATTAGAAATTAAGTGGATAAAAACCCGGATCGCAGCACGTGGGGGCCCGTCCGGGATAGTCATTGTATAAATTTTGATAGTTTAAAATTTACCCGCCATTTTTATCTTGCTTATCTTTCTTCTCTATCCTTTCTTTGTCTTCATTTGAAAAATGGCGACTCCAAGTGAAAAGAGACCGAGAGGAAGGCCGGCGAAGAGACGAGTGGCCATCGATCTACCAGTCGTGGATCAAGAAGTGACTGAGTCACAAGAACTGTTTGAAGCCATGGATCAAACAGCTAACTGTAACTCGGCACAGTTAATCGTGAATGAATTCACGCAAGCGTTGGAGCGACAACAGCCATCCCCGCCAAGCGGCCAGTTGGACTTAAACAATCCAACTGGAAGTGGCCGTTCCAAGTCGCAAAACGATGATTTGAATTTACGAATTCAATCATCAAGTGCAGAGCACTCGCTGAATTCATCACCGGTTCAAGGTGCAGCACAACAAGATTCTGAGAACTCCAATATGGAAGTTTCTCATTCTCCCGTGCGTGTCACCATGATGGACGCACTCCGTGAGCAAGCTAGGCTCGAGGGAGTAAAAGTCACTAGCGAAATGACTGTGGAACAAATCCACAAAGCTATGGTTCGCAAACAAAGCCAAAAAGACGTTGAAATCGTCAGAACAAGCTTGCAAGCAGAGTTCGAGCGAATGCATGCAGAAATGCATCAGCAAAATGCCGAACTAAAACAACAACGTGCGAATGACCATGTTAAGTTGTTACAATTAGAGCAGGAAAAAGCTTCCTGGCTAATTACTGACGAAGAGCAACAACAAAGGCTCGAGCAACTAAATCAAGCACAAAAAGATTTAGAAATTGCTAATGATAATTTGAGATTGGCCAACGCAAATTTGCGAGAAGCCAACACAAATTTAATGACTGCCGAACTAACCGCCCCAGTTCGAGCGAGGGAAGTAATTCCCTCCACTTCTCAAAATTACGAGAATTATGCTGCAGAACAAGCAGCAAGAGCTAAGAGATTAGCACAACGAGAAAATGAAGTATTTCTCGCTCGACAGCAGTCAGTAATTGATGCTGGTCAAGCCGCCAAAAGTCAAAGTACTGCAGAGCAGTTATTACGTGCCGACTTAGCTGCGCAAGCTCGTGAAAACGAAATTCTTCGCGCAGATCTATTGACGGTGCAAGAGAACTTTGCAGTAGTCGTACAAAAAGTACAAGACGTTTGCGGTGAAGATAATTTTGCAAAGCCAGCCCCAGTTTTGCAAAAAGGTGCTTCCAAATCACCTGAGTTGATTGATTTAACGTCAACTAAACCAAAAGTCAGTCGACAATCAAGTTGGACTGACAGTGATGACTCACGCAGTAGTCGTGGAAGCCGCAATAGTCATCACAGTCGCAAAAAGCGAAAGCGACAACCAGACCCGACCGAATATCATTCCCCAAACGTTCCGCAAAATTCGGATCGATTCTTTAGCAATAGTGACCGATTAATCGGATTGCTAGAGAGAAAAAATAAAGAACGTGAGAAACCACACGATCGTGGACGGTCACACGATAATCCGCGAGAAGGCTCACCAAAACGCGATTGTCATAACGACATCCGTGATGGGCCGAGATACCGTGGAAATCCGCCAGGTGGTGACCCACCAGGTGGAGATAGTTCAGATGGACATGGAGGTGGCCACTCACGTGACCACAATTCGAATGGCAATCGAAATGGAAGGGGACCACCAAATGGAGACCGTCGTCCGCCAGATGGCGACGATCCTCCGGACCCTGATCCGCCGCCAAATCCGAATCATGAATCTGCGTCAGATACAGATTCCTCACGTCCCAGTGTGAGAGGGCGATCTCGTCACAGAACACGTAGTAGAACTCAAAGACCCGATTTTTACACGAAAGATGAGATTGACCAGTTGTTGAGGCAAAATGCTCAACAACAGCGAAAAAGCAGAAGGGATAAAATTATTTTGCAAAAAATAAGTGAATTTACTTCTGATAAATGGACTCATCAAACAACAGATGAAAAGTTCATTAGATGGGATCGAGTTATCCCACATGCCTATAATGGAAATTGGCAAGCAGGGTCAAACCTCTTGCTGGAAATATTCGAACTAGGCAAAGTTCACAGTTTTAGCTGTGAAGGTGCATTGGCCCATCTAGTACCAAGAATACTAGTTGGCGGTGTCAAGGAGTGGTTTCGCAGGAAAGACTTCACGAAGTGGGATGACTTCGTTAAACAATTTATGTTTAAATTTGGTGAATCGAGCGAAGACATCAAAACGCTCTGGAGATGTCTTAAGCAACGAAAAGGCGAAAGCTTACATTCGTACATGCTAAGAGCAGAGAATCTGCTTGGCAGAATGCCACATGCTGTTACTGATGCAACAGCAGATGATCAGTTTAGAGCTGGCCTCACAGAATATAGTAAAAATATTCTGATGATGTCGGACGCTCCCGACCCGGGGAAATTCTCCGAGTTAAACGAGTTCATGGAAGTCAATCAATTGCGCATTGACGAAAAGTACAAAGCTTATCTTACAGAAGCCGAAAGGTCAGCGTACTTAAAACGAGAGAAAAGACTCGCTGAGCAAAACAATGAAACCTTTAATGGTTTGAAATTGTTGCAGCCACCTAGTTACGAAGACTTTCTAGACGAAGTGGATGAGAAGAGTTCGAAAAAAGAATCTTCCAAAAAGGACGTCAAAAATCCTCATTCAGTCCCTAAGTTACACGCCAATATAACTGAAGCTGAAACTCCGCCATCTGAAGCTGAAGAAGCTGAAGAGGAGGAGGAAACGGGAGACGAGACGTTGGCTTTATTAGCCAAAGCAGCGGCGCTGTTAGCAAAAAATAACCCCGTTGCAGGCAAATGGAAGCCAAAAATGAAACCAAAAAATGTTTCATTTGACGCATCAAAGGTGAATACTGAAAGGAATTCAAAATCACCCGCGGTGTCGCCAGAGCGCCGGTCTGACGCTCGTTCTCGTTCTGCCTCGCCAGCAGCAACGAAAAAGAAATCGCCTGCCACTGATCCATGCAATTTATGCAAAAAATTAGGACATTGGCAAAAAGACTGCCCTTCCTCTAAAAAGGACAAACCAGTGTCAACAGCTGAGTTTGAAAAAGCAGTCAAGATCATAACTGACATGTTTCGAAAAAACTTGTAGACGCAGATCCATCAGGTCTAGTGGACGCTGCGTCACCTCCGAAATCGGAATCAGAGAATGAAAATCTGAAGATAATGGAAGATGTTGGAGAAATTATTGATGAATTAATTCGTCAAACTGAACTAAAAGAAAATGGATCTCTTGATGTAAAAAAGGAGATTGTCGGCGAAACCCCGACTGAAGAAGACACTTCCAATATTCAAGATAAAGTCGAAGTTAAAGACGATAGACCAAGCTCAGTTCCAGAGACACCTGGAATTGAGGAATGCATTAAGTTATTTGCAACTACAACTCTTGATACCAATGAGTTATTAGATGAATTGCCTTTGGAGCCTCCAATTACAATTCCTCATAAATTGTGCAAGTTCGAGTGCAAAGTGGCTGGAATACCAAACAGCCAAGACCTTCCGACGTTAAAGTTAGAAACGTTAAAAGGTGTAATAACCGGAATGTTGGACTCAGGAGCAAATAAAAGCTTCCTAGCCACTTCAGTTATTAATCAATTAGGTCTAGAAAAATATCTACGACCTATCGGACCTGGTGTCAGAGTTACGACGGCAAGTGAAGAAGTCACTCCAGATGGAACCATCCATCTTTCATTTCGATGGACACATGGCACGTTACGTCATCCGTTCATCGTAATACCAAATAAGTATCCAATGGTACTATTGGGTTGCGATTTTATGAATAAATTAAAAATCCAACCTAATCCACAGACGATGTCTTGGAATTTCACGCAACCTGTGGATGCAGATTTACCCTACATTCCGCAAGCGTTGCTGGAACGTTATTTGGAGAAAATAGAGGAACCCGATTCCTCATTTATGACCTTTGCAAAAGCTTACGCTGCAAGTGTAACTCAAGGCAAAATTGATGAAGAGAATTTCATCCAAAAGTTAGTCGAAGAAGCTAACTTAAATTTGGAGCAATCCAAATTATTAGAAAAGATGTTATCCAAACATAAAAGGATTATTTCTAAAGATCCAGGTAAAACACACCTGGTTAAGCACAAAATTGAGCTTGACACGGAGAAACCCATCCGTGTCCCCTTTAAGAGCATAAACCCTCAAAAAAGGGAAATAATCAGACAACTTTGTCAAGACATGATTGACAAAGGCGTAGTCGTCAAAGCTGAAGGCGATTACGGAATGCGGCCAGTCCTAGTCATGCGACCAGGAAACGACCCACGCTTGTGCATTGATTTTCGCCCCATCAATACACATACTAAGTACAACCCACCTCAAATGCCAACAATTGAGGAAATTCTGCGAGAAATCGGAGAATTCGAGTGGGTCAGTACTATAGATCTGACCAAGGGATATTGGCAGATAGAATTGCGCCCTGAAGACAGAGAAAAAACTGCCTTCTGGAGCCCAATGGGAAGACTAATGTTTTTAGTCATGCCTTTCGGATTAGTAAACGCACCAACTACTTTCCAAGAATTGATGGAAAAGGTTTTGGGTGACGTTTACAGAAAATTTGCATGGGCATATTTGGATGACATAATTGTTGTATCCAAATCGTTCGAAGAACACATTAAACATTTAGATATAGTGTTTAAAAAAATTGGCAGAAGCTAATTTACATGCGCACCCTGGCAAGACGCATCTCTGTAAAAAGGAATTAATTTTTCTAGGCTACAAAGTAGGAGTAGAAGGACTTGCAGTAGACCCTAAAAAAGTCGCTGCAATTACGCAATTTCCGGCTCCTACCAATCTTAAGGAATTACAAAGATTTCTAGGCATGGTGAATTTCTTTCACCGCCTAATCAAGAATTTGGCCACAGTGGCAGAACCACTAAGGCCTCTCTTGAAGAAAGATGCGGAGTTCGATTGGGAACTGCATCATCAGGCAGCATTCGACGCAATAAAAGACTTGCTTACGAATGCTGAAACAATGAAGATGCCTGACTTGTACATGCCATTTATTGTTCATACTGACGCCAGTAAACAAGGGTTGGGTGCAGCCCTTACACAAAAGAAAATTGTGGATGGCCAAGAAGTCGAAATGCCATGCGTGTATGCAAGCAGAAGCTTGCAACCCGCTGAAAAGAATTATACTGTGACAGAATTAGAATGTCTCGCAGTAGTATGGGGATTACGCAAATTTCGCCCATACTTAGAGTACACTACATTCACTGTACAAACGGATCACCAAGCACTTAAGTGGTTGATGTCGTTATCTGACCCGTCGGGCAGATTAGCTCGTTGGCAAATGGAGCTGATGGCGTATTCGTTCGAAATACAATACGTCAAAGGTCCGCTAAATGTAATAGCAGACGCATTGTCACGTGCACCTGTCAGCGCACCTGACGAACCAGAAGACGATGGCGATAATGATGATTTATTATCATATTGTCCATCTCCTTGCCGAAGTTGGCAAATGGGAAAATTGAACGAATTACCCAAGTCAATAATAGTTAATGACGACGATCAAGCATTAATTAATTTTTGTATTAACATGCATGATCCGTCAGGAACCCCTGACGTCGAATTAAGAGCTATGATGGCTAAAAAATTCGAGCTGCCAACAACAAATGTTTTAATTAAAGCATTTGCAGCTAAAATTGCGAAGCAATTAGAATGTGATCCTCCAACGAGAGATGACATTATTGCAGCGCAAAAAGCAGACGAATTTTGCCAACATATTCGCAATTACTTGCTAAACAAGCAATATCCAAGTTACATAGTAACTCGTCTTCAAAGAAGAAACTTTGAAAGACACGCGAGTACTTATCTCATTGAAGAAGATATGCTACTCCATTATCATCCTACCTCCACCGATGAATTGGGAGAGGATGGTAGGGCACTTAAAGTTGTTGTGCCAAGAAAATTGATTTATAAAATCATTTGGTTGATGCACGGACATCCACTGTCCGGCCACCCAGGCATTGCGAGGACAATGTACCGAACTCGAAGAGTTTATACCTGGAAAGGTATGAAACGTGATATTACACGTTTTATTCAACATTGTCAAGGATGTCAGGCATGTAAGCCAAGATCAAAGACCGAAATTGAAGGCGCTCAAATTGGACCATTTGGACCATTTGACTGCCTCAGTGTGGATTTGTCTGGTCCCAAACCAAGAACCAGAAAAAACAATACCCACATTTGCGTCATCGTAGATGTCGCTACACATTGGCCCGAATTATTTCCAATGTGTAATCCAACGGCAATAAAAGTTGCCAACACAATTTATCACTTATCAATGACTTTCGGATTTCCGAGACAAATCATAAGTGATAATGGACCACAATTTCGATCACAGGTCTATAAAGAATTTTGCAAAAAATTCGACATGTCGCGAACACCGACATCGATTTATCATCCACAAAGCAATCCTGTGGAGAGAACCAATCGAGATATTAAATATTTAGTTTCGATTTATTTAGATATTCATGACCAATGGGATGAGTATCTACGCGAATTTGCATTCAGTTTGAGAACAACTGTAACAAGAGGCAGAGATTATTCTCCTGCTTTCTTAAATTTTTTCCGAGAATTAAGAATTCCTTGGGATCCAAGAATTCCGGAAGGAATTTTAGTCATTGATCCAAAAAATCCGCATTTATATGTTCAGAAATTAGAAACAATAATTGCAGAGACGTATCAGCATATGATGTCTCACGTCTTAGATTTGAGACGCCGTGTCGAAGCTGAAAAATCAGATAAGAAATTCGACAACTTCAGACAAAATGATTTAGTCTGGCGAGAGTCTCATATTCTCTCAAATGCCGCTAAAGGAATAGCAGCAGGCATTTCACCGAAAAGGAATGGGCCTTATGTAATTATCAAAAGGTTACAAGGAGGCGCCTTTCAACTTCGACGGCTGAGTGATAATAAAATTTATCCAGCTGTTCACGGCACTGAATTAATGCCGTACTTTCCCGTTTTCAACCAAGAAATTTGGCTGGAAGGGGAGGAAGTGGGTCAAAAAACAAAGAATATTGTTAATACCTTGGATGATGCTAAATTATCCAAAATTCCTGTCGAAAACACGGAATCGAGTAAAAAATCGAAACTCAAAAATAACGAAGTCGATGAAATAAACCAGCGACTTGAAAATGTTTCTCTTGATGAAAATCTAGAAAAGGAAATGTTTTTAGAAAAAGAGAAAATTTCAAACAATGAAGTATATAACTCATCTGACATTGGAGACGATGCTGATGACAATCTAAACAAGTTGGATTGTACTTCGCGAAAGTCAAAGTACAACTTGAGATCTCGCGTTCCGCGAGCCAAGACATAGTGTTGTCTTTCACCTTTTGGGTTTACCCAAAAGATCCGAGAAAGCAATCTCGTGACGTCATTCGTAGTACCCACTCGAATGACAACGTTAATCATACGTTATAATTAGTGACGTCACAAAGCGTCTCTAATCCAAGTTCGTGTTTGCAATCAACGAACTTAGTCACTTTTTCAAAAGTTTCGAGAGTGTATGCATCGCATCGCCTACGTTACGACCCGAATAGTTCGACAACCTGATCGTAAGTAATTTTTCTGTATGAAAAATTTGATAAAACATAAGATTTATGTATTATTTCTCTTTCAAGACGAAAGAATTTCCGAAATTACCGGAAAACGAAAGAGAATGGACGAGGAAGCGATCCAACTCCAGGCGGACGGAGAAATGCCCATGGAAGGGGCAAATGAAGACGTTCAATTGACGCTTCAACAACGGGTAAATTATTAGAATAAATTTTTACCAAGTGTTTAAGTCAGAAAAATTGAGTAATTTCACTTTTCCTGACTTCAAACACAAGCCGCTAAAAAATAAAAATGGCGGCTATAAAAGTCACGTGCTTCAAGCATGTGCGAAGGGAGTTGCCATGACAACCAACATCCCTTAGTGACTCACAGCCACAAGCGCTAAGCTTAAAAAATATTTCAAATAAGAAATTATTTGTTTATTTTTAAATAAACTAATTTATTTATTTTTCTTCGAATATAGATCGAGAGGGATCGAGAAACGCCATTCGCGCTTCCCGATCACGTGCCGACTCAGCACCCGCTGATTTTTCGAGCGGCATTGCCCGAAAAAATCAGAAGACTGAAGACGGCAAACAATACCTGGTGGAAGCTGCGCCACGACTTCAGCAGATCGGCTCTGCAAGGATTCGGAGCAAGAGGCCGGTTCATCGAGCGCCTTCACGTGGACGGTGTCGACGAAATCGAGTGGACGCTCGACGAGAGCCCCCCAGGACCGCTTGCAGCAGAGTTGCTGCACAACCAGTGGCCAGTGACGCCACGAGAGCGTCACGAGCGCAGAAGAGCGCTAAAGAGTACCGGAATTAATTACGGTGCTCTAACCCAATTGAGGAAGAACCTCAAGACGACACAACGCGAAGTCGTTAAACGGTATCGCAAATCCGTTCGTGACGGGAACCCACAACTTCCCGTCACACAAACCGAGCTCCACCAGTTGGCGCTCGCCGGGTGTTTTAACGATTTTCCGGGATTTTTCCCGTCCAACGCACTCCGAGCTGCCGCGGTGCAGCTTCGCGTCGACGAAAATCGACAACTGGCTCGAGAACACGAGGCAGAGGAGCAAGCGCGTTGCGCTCTCCCTTTTTATCAAGAAGATGAAATTCCGGCCCCAGCGGCCATCAATCCTCCGCCGCAAGACGAGGATTTGAGGGTGGGGCAACTCCCTCCGCCGGTTCCAGTCCGACCGATGTTCCGCGAATCAAGCCGCGATCGAGAGGAACGTCAGAGGCGATCACGCCCATATTCGACTGACGCGCAGCCATCACGCCCGCAGTCGCGACGAGGACGGACACCAGAGTCGTTTGGCTCGTCGTCTTCGCTGAGTTTTGAATCGGACTCCACAATTAAGTCCGCCCGAAGTAGCCGAACCGCCTCCACGTTCAAGGTGGACAACTCGGCTACTCCATACGCCATGAGACGTGTTGTCGGTGATATTTCTCCCGACTGTAGCGTGCCAGTACCTGGACATGCTAGCCGCTTGCCCGAACAAGGATATGTTTCCCGCTTGCCGGCTGGAGTTAGCAACCTGCAACTCCGGCCATTTTTTAGTGAGTCATTCGGCCCACAATGGACCTGCTACGAGCAGCAACCCATTAGAGCACAGCAGGAAGTGCTCCAGAAGCTGGACGCATACCAAAGCGCCCAGATCGCCGAGTCGCAGAAGGACTGGCAGAGACTAGCTGAAAGGCTAGAAGTCTCCGACATCAATACCATTGATGATCCCCGTCTGATGGATTTTCAGCGTCAGCTAATTCCGGGGATGACTAGGGTGTTGTACCCTGGTGTTCTTCCTTCGCCAGGACAGGCGTTAGCGGCCATAACGTACCTTTGGACCGCGCCGATGGGCCTGTCGGAGAAGAAAGTCGAGCTGTGGTACCACCTCAGGCTCGACCCGCCTACGATCTTAGCCGAGCTAATAAAGCAAGTCGTAGCAAACGGTGAGACCGAAGAAGAGGCCGCCGTTCGGTTGCGAACCGAGTGGTCCTTTGCGAAGGCCACGGCGCGAATGGCCGGAAGACCACCGCTTCCAGTTACAAGCGCCACAGCAGCTGCGTCACTGGCTGTTTTCCAGTCGGCCCAAGAGGGCGCTGGATGTTCATTTTGGCCAGAGAACGCCGGAAGTTCTCAAACTCCAGCCGGAGTTCAACGGGTAGTCGAAACCCGTCAGCTCCCCGGTGTGGGTCGAGCACCGGGACGAGGCGTCACACCCTCGTCAACCTCCGCACCCGCGTTGGTTTTCTTGGGCCCGCAGTGCCAGTTTGACGATGCCACGACGGAAGACTCACGTCCGCCGCCGCCGCCAGCCAAGCCGGAGACGAAGGTCAAGCCGCTGAGAAAAGAGTCGGCTTTCAAGACCCTAATGCGCCTGTATCCGCACTTCTATTTGACGCCGGATACGCGAACACTGCTTAGCAACAACCACAAGTTGTCGAGGCAGGTGTTTATGTGGCTCGAGGACCACATCCGGGTGTTAAGCCCACCATCGGTGCTCCATGATCGACTCCTGAGAGCACGATTAGCGCCAGAGGATCCAATCGAGTTCGCGGCGCTAGGATTCTTCAACCGAGCGAACTCGGCAAGAATCATCCAGGTTTGGCTTCATGTCAACCCTGGAATGGTCTCCGGACCAAACGCAGGTCGCGACCTGTGTACGGTTAACGAGCGGTCCAACCCGAGGGACGACACCACGGATATGATGCGCCCGTTGACGCCTGAGCGAACTCAGACCATGGACGAATCATAAATTGGTTCGTTCATTTTCTCTCCATGTAAGATTCGTCTTAAATGGGGGGATGTGTGGTGATCTCAAAATATTCACCAACTTAGAAGATTAAATTAATTATCTTCTAATTAATTTGACTGTGGCACACGCCAAGTCAGATCATGTGACCGAGGGGAGAAATCCTCTCTAGGCACATATCACCCCAGGTTGTCCGGGGTGAAAACGGTTATTAGCCGTTATGGTGCAATATGGTGTAATAACCACTAGTTGCACCCATTTGAGCTAAGTGCGCAGGTTTTCTGCGCAATATTGAAGCGTGCTGGGCTCGCGTCTTGGCTCAAATCGGGACTCTGAAAAATACAACAACAACCTCAACATCACTGCTTTTGCTCCTGAAAGAAAAGTATTGATAGAGGACCGTTGTAACTCAGTTTCACCTGCTATCTTTGTGTATCAAACGCACAAAGCCAGCAATCCTGCTTGAATTAGCCGTCGCTAATTCCAGCAATCGAGAAGAGAAGATTCCCGACGATCGTGAACCATCGCCGTCGCTGTTGCGCGAACGACAGCCACCGCCATCGTACGAAAGCCGGACGCCTACAGCCGTCAACCACCGCCGCCGAGCCGTCGCACGAGCCGTAGAAGGAGCCCACGAGAACCATCGTCTTCGACCATCGTTCGTGAGTTCGTAGAACGAAGACAATTTGCCTTCGCCTAACAACTTCAAGTTGTTTAAGCGCCATTTCTGACGCTTTGTAGCTTGCAACAGTCGTTGCAAGCCCTTCCTTTGTTTCATTGTTTCCCGCTCATTTTATTCTGTGATATTCATAATCATAATTAGTATATATTGTAATTTATCGAATAAAACATTTGTGTGATTTTTATTACCATAATAAACTGTCTTTTTATTCCTATTTCCGTAAACTTAACCCTAGACAAGTTTCGGCCGCGATATAAGTCTTGTAAAGCATTCACCTGCGGTTTCTGCTTAATTTATTAGAAATTAAGTGGATAAAAACCCGGATCGCAGCATTACTTGACAGTACTTGTGCCTCCCCTGACTTCATTCAAGATTGTCCACGAAATATGAAAGTTTGTGCCGTCGGTATAACTCATATCCCGCTAGGACAGATAACCCTTTGTGTTCAATGGGCAGATGGAGTAGAATTCACTCCAATGAATTTCATCATTTTAGACCGAAATGTGTGTGGCCTAATTTTAGGACACAATTTTATGCGTCGTACAACAATTAATTTAAATCCAGCACAAGCTGTATTTGACTGTGACAACAAACCTGGTTGGACTGCGCCTTACGTAGATAACGAATTTAATGACAGTCTAGCGAGGTTACGCACACTAAAAGACGACGGAACAGTCACTCATACACCCGACAATTGGGAAGAATTGTTGGTAAAAGATTGTGATTGCTCCGACGAGGAAAAGACCAAATTACTAGAAGTAATTTCCGGAATCAAACACGTCTTTCGGGACAAAGTTGGATGTACGAACCTTGCTAAGCATAAAATTACGTTTAAAAAGGACGCGAAATGGAAAAAACAGCCATTTCGCATGTACAATCCAGCTAAAATTGCGATTATGACCAAACTAGTTGAAGAGCTAGAAGCAGAGAATCTCATTGAGAAATCTACGGGACCTTACATAAGTCATCCCGTAATAGTTGCCAAACCAAATGGCACATATAGGTTATGTATTGATTACCGATGGCTAAATGCGATCACCGAAATCAATGCAATCCAAATGCCCAGTATTGATTTGCTCATGCACAATACTAATCAGGCAAAATACTTCACCTCACTTGACCTTACAAAAGGATATTATCAAGTAGAGATGGAAGACGAAGATAAGCAGAAAACTGCTTTCTATACTCCGAAAGGCAACTATCAATTTGTACGTATGCCATTTGGGTTATGTAACGCACCGTGTACATTTCAAGCCCTAATGGAACAAGTTATGGGTGAAGCGTTATATAAACACGCATTAGTCTATTTAGACGATGTAATTATCTTTTCTCAGACCTGGGACCAACATCTCGGTCACATTAAAGATGTTTTAGAACGACTAGACAAAGCAAACTTGTCCGTAAATAAAGAAAAGTCTAAGTTCGGCAGAACTACGCTAAAATTTCTGGGACACTTAATCACTCCGAATGGATTGGCCCCGGATCCTGACAAAATCGCGTCAGTACGAAAATTTCCAACCCCAAAAACATCGAAAGATGTTCAAAGGTTTCACGGGTTGGCAAATTTCTTTAGGAAGTTTATTCCTAACCACGGTGAAATTGCTACTCCACTGACTAGCATAATGCATGAGAAAGCAACTTTTGTCTGGGGACAAGAGCAAATGGACGCTTTCGAAAGAATTAAAGACATCTTATGCGACGAAACTCAAGTTTTGTTAATGCCTAACATGCTCGAACCCTTTGTGATTCTAACAGACGCTTCACATTCAGGATTAGGAGCGGTGTTATGCCAAGATGTGGACTTTCTTGACAAAAACAAGGACAAATGGATTAAAACTCCAAGACCCGTAGCTTACGCTAGTCGCGTACTTCGAGGAGCCGAGCAACGTTACACTACTCCCGAACTAGAGTGTCTAGCGGTAGTATGGGCTGTAGAACGTTTCCGCCCCTACATAGAATACACGTCTTTCACCCTGGAGTCAGATGCAGAAGCCTTAAAATGGCTAATGGGAACGCCAGAACCTTCTGGTCGTTTTGGCCGATGGGCAATTAAACTGCAAGGCGGCGCCTTTAAAATTAAGTATCGTCGTGGTACTCAAAATCAAGTCGCAGACGCATTTTCAAGAGCTCCTTTGAGTATTGAAGACATTCCGAAGGATGATTATATCGAACCCACAGAAATAACTCAATTCTGGCCCGAGTGGGACGGAAATAAAGAAGTTACTCGTAGAGAAGAACCAAAACCCTGTCAGTTCTTGACAAACGTGTCAGTAAAGTTTGATTATTCCAAAAAATTAAATAATTCTTTGGAAAAGGGGGAGAAAGGTCATGTAGAACCAGAAACTTTATTTAGTGCGTTAACCGAAGTACTAAGTATAGTTCCTCCTACCAGAGCAGAAATCATAGAAGCTCAGCTCAAAGATTATGAATGTAGAAAAATAATAACTCATCTAAAGTTAGATGAAGTTGAGCAAAAGAAAAATAAGAAAACTAAGCGATGGATGAAAGACATCAAAGGCTACCAACTAGATTTCAAAGAAAATCATGATAATGAAGATGAGAATAGTAATGATTCTGAAATGTTAATCTTCTTCAAACCAACATTTGAAGAAGAATTAAATGATTCCGGCAACGGATTTAAAGCGGTGATTCCACCTTCCTTAGTACGACGAGTGTTGTTCGCATGCCACGGACATCCGTTAAGTGGACACGCGGGGATGAGTAAAACGCTCGAACGAGCGAAACTCATCTATTATTGGCCTAAAATGAGCAAAGACACGTGTAATTATGTTCGTAGTTGTGTTCATTGCCAACAATACAAACCTAGTCAACACCGCAAACACAGAGCGAGTTATACTCCTCACAATATGGCACAGCCATGGGAAGTTCTTTGTTTAGACTTCATGGGTCCCAAACCCGCTGGTCAATACCAACATAAATATATTTTAGTAGGAATCGATCAATGTACTAAATGGGTAGAATTAGCCCCATTAAACAAAGCTTCAAGTGAAGCAATTATAACAAAGTTAGGTGATATCGTACATAGATGGGGATACCCCAGGAAAATTATCAGTGATAATGGAAAACAGTTCGCATCCACCATCTATGAGGGTTTCTGTAAAAGGCATAACATTAAAATGACTCATATAAGTCCTTATCATGCTCAGGCCAACCCCACAGAACGGGCAAACAGAGATATCAAAATAATGCTTGCGATTTATTCTGATGTGCACTCTCACTGGCCACGTTTTCTGAATGAATTTGCATTTGCATCCAGAACGGCAAAATCCGAAGCAACCGGATCGACGCCATTTTTATTAAATACGGGAAGGATAGTAACACTACCTTTCGACCCGCGAATTATTCAACACGCGAATAAATTCGATAAAAATAACCCTGAAGAATTCGTGTTTAATTTACTCGGGATTTTACGAAGAGCACACCAAGAAATGCACCGTAGGATCCAACTAAATTACGAGAAACACGACAGAATTCACCGTAATAAATTTCATATTTGCAAATATGAAGTAGGTGATTTAGTCTGGAAGAATACACATATTCTTTCCAATCAAGACAAAGGCATTACTAAAGGATTTGCTGAAAAACGAGACGGACCGTGGGAAATCACGGCCGTATTAACAGGAGGTGCATACGCCTTACGAAAATTATTAGATGATTCAATTGAACCATCAATAAATACGGATGATCTCACCCCGTATATCCCTTCATACCCGATTGAGACATGGACTCTGGGTCAGAAAAAAGGAAAACTGGAAGATCACCCAAACCCTGATTGGATGTCGTCAAATTCCGAATTTAACGAGTCTAATTCACAAGAATTAGATAATCAAGATATGGAAGAAACCCCTCGTGAAAATCTTGAACAAGAAGAAAGAATAATTCCTACCTCAAATGAAAATGGAAACGAGATTATCGATCCACGAAGTAATAACTCAAATAAACGGAAGCGAACAGCTGACCTTCCGGAGATAATCTCGAGACCGAAAAGAACTTCGAAGCCAAATCCGAAATATACTACGGATTTTGTGCAGATGATTCAAGAACGTCGTTAAAAGATTCTAAATATAAAAAGAATATTCTAAAAGATATTGATTTAAATCAGATATTGAATATTCAAATCGAAAATTCGCGAAGTCACCTGATAAATTATGACCCCGGGTGGAGAGTAAAAGATTCGTTCTATATTCAGTCTTCTAACACACACGTGAGAGAAGAAGAACTTCGTCGAATTCAACAAAAATCACGGTCAAACGCGTTGACATTGTTAGCTTTAAATCAGCGAATACAGGTATTATGATTATGCATATAAAGTTATATATATATATCATGAAATTTCTTTGAATATTCGAAGAAATACGAACCAGCGGAATTCGTTTATTAGCGGCGGAGGATTTGAAAGCCACGTGCTCTAAACTCCAAGTTGTCGTCGAGGCGACTACACTCATAATTCCACAAGACACGCTTCTAAAGGAAGCAGGACATTTTCGTAAGTTCGATAAAATTATCAATACACGAAAGCATAAAGTTGTAACGAATTATAATTAAAAAATTCGTAAATTCAGTTACGCGTTTTCTCAATAGAGGGCGCGCGCATACAAAAGTATTGCAAATAAAACTAAAACGTTTTCTATATTTGTAGAATTATGGTCAAGAAGATACCGATTAAAAAGCGGCGAATTGTGATTCAGTCGAGTTCTTCGGAGGAAGAAAACACGCCAACAGTCAACCCGACCATCGTAACGGTCCCGGGAGCGCCAAATACTCCTCTCGTTCTCGATCAAAAAGGATGGGACATATTAACCTGGGCCCGAAACAACCCAGACGCTCTCCCAAAGGAAATTCGCCCAAAAACGGCTGTACCCAAAACGGCGATGGAGGTTACCCAAGAAACCTTTATTATACCAAAAAAGGACAGTTTCTCCAAAAGCCATCCTTTACAGCCGATCCATAAACCAAGTACGAGTCGAATGGAAGATTCGTCGACCTCTCATGAGAGAAGTCTGGACGAGATTGTCAAATTAGAGGCAAATCGAAATCCCGAGGGAAATCGCCACCAAGACAACAAACGCAAACAGCGAGAGTACGTTCATTTCGACTCGCCGCCACCCACGACTTCGCGCGAAGTAGTGTATACCCCTAGATATAATACGGCTAGAGGAAAACGTACGTTTGTGTCCACCAGAGCCCCCAAACTACAGCCGATGACTGCTCAACAAAGAGCAGCTAGTAAGCAAGAAAAGGCACTGCGTCGAAAAGCCGCCTGCGATCGCGACTTGGAATTGGGAATTCCACACGACAATTTGGAGCTCGCGAAGGGCGAAATACCGTGCCCTTTCTGTTTCGGGGTCGGCTGGATGTCCGGCTCCGGGACCGGATGCCATTTGGCATCGTGCGGAAATTGTCTCGGAACGAAACGACGATTAAAAATCCAACCCTGGAACCCCAAGTTTGTTTCATTCGTGGTTAAAGGGTTGTTCGATCCAGAACCCCGAAAATGGGCAACCTGCCACCTTTGTAAAGCTTTATTATCTAACGATGGCAAAGCTGTATACGAGGATCCCGAATTTATGAATTCGCGAAGAACGCCCCTTGGCCTTCAAATGGGTTTGGAAAAAATGCCAAGTGTTGTCTGCGTAGATAATGCGACCCAAACGGAAGAAGCCGCATTGGTTCCCATGCCAAATATCGCGGAACACGGGATTTCGAACGAATTCTTAATCGAACCCTACCAAGTTCCCCCGAACACCAAGATAGGACAGTTATTCGTTTGGGAGGTCGAATACTACTACCCCATCGTAGCTCGACTTACGATAATAATTTCTCGCCAATTGATTACGGGTCTTCCCGATCAAATAACGGTAGGATATGTGACCAGGATCATGCAAATGATCTTGAATCCACGTCGCGTTGAGGGCTTCAACATTTTGGAGCACCTTTGGAATCTGCTCGTGGGAAAAATCGCAGATGAGATGAAAAATCAAATATGCGAAGGCTGGATCCTGGTTTTGCCCCCGGTAATTGACATCTACGAAGATCTCAAAAAGATGATCAATGAAGAAGACGGATCGACTGATCAGCCTGAAGCAGGGGATAAAGCACCCGAGACGCCCATTGCCACGGAAGTTGTTGCGACCACTGCATTCTTCATAGATCGGCAACCGGAAGAACCTCTTCCCGCCAAGAAACGTGGCAAAAGTTCCTCTTCAAAGGATAGGCAAAAGCCCGCCACGGAGACCGAAAAAGGTCAAGATTAAGCTGTGTATCGAATTTAAAAAATAGCAGTTTATTTGTTTGATTCTGTGATAAAAGAATATAATATGTAACCGAAAATTACTTTAACTGAGATTTTTGTAAGAAGTGCTTCCTCGATATAAGAGAATGACTTCATGTTTATTTTTTAATAACCAAATTATTTTTATAACCGTCTCTGTAAAGAGAAAATAAAAACACTCATGGACTTTATAAATATTAAAAATAGAATATTTATCAATATGGATGAATTTGACACGATGATATTCCTAAAGAATAACATAAAATATAAGAATATATGTTTAGTTATTAAGGGGGATGTGTGACAAATTAGCAATAGATGGCGCCACTAGTACTAGCGGCAAATTCAACCTCGAACTTACTATTTTACATAGAAATAGTTCACAAACATATTATTATGTTTGATACGACCAAATGTGATTCACATCGATAATATAAAGATATATTATCAATTCTTAATAAGATAAAATAGGTGTTACTGCTTTATCACCGATACATGACGAGAAACACGGTTTCGAATGTATTTCCGTTCTGTGTATCCATTTCCTGTCCCCGGTATCCAGTTCCGGTTTATGCTAAAAGATTAGCATAATCCCAATTTGCATCTCCGTATCCACTTCCTGCGATACGAGATTGGTGGAACCTAATCCCACCGAGTATAAAACTCCCTGACAACAGGAAGTTAGTTAGTCTTGATTTCTGGTTATTTGGTATGTTCCGCATGTCAAATAACTGTTTCTTACTCAGGGCATGGTCCTACCGGACTATGCATAGCATGGCTCTGCTGAGCCATGCAACCCCCGTCAACTGAAGGCGAAGTTCGGACTGTTCATGTTTCCGTCAAACAGTCTTGCCGAGGAGAAAGCCTCCCGCATAAGTATCCTCGTGGTCGGACAATAGAATCACGTGTGATACCAAAGTATTTAGTAACCGTCAGTAGCACTGTTACTGCAAGAGATTGACTCCATCACCTGATGGTGCCAAAGCAGTCTGCATGCAAAACATGCAGTTACCGCCAGTAGCACTATGTGTTTGGGAAAGTTATATCTCTTCGGTGATGGTGCCAAAGCAGTCTACTTATGAGTAGTATCTCGGGTGATTAATTCTGTTGTGCAGAACTGCGGGCTATATCTGTTGGTCTAAAGACCAATTATTATCGATGAATATATTTGTTTCTTCTAGATTTCCCATTGTGTTTAGATATTCAGTGCATATCAGTTATTATTTGATTGCTTTCGATGTTCATTTTAATTTAGCGCTGTTACATATGTAATTCCATATAGTGTTTGTATTTTCACATGATTTGTTCTTCCATTCAGTGATTTATTCTGTATAATGTCAATAACCGGCACTAGGTGTCACTTCTCATTACTTTTTCCAAATCCAACATGGCTGCCTGTGTACAACCATGCTTTTCCTCATCCATATAAGAAATGGATTCGTTTGTAAGTTGCTTTATTGTTTTCATTAAACGTTTTATACTTTTAGCATATGTTTAGTTGTTTCCCACTGCATATAAGCACTTTAAAGTGCGGCAGTCAGGTTAATTCCGATATCGCCGTCTGGTTAATTCCGATATCGCCGTCATTTTCGTGCGTACGTGTAGTGCGCCGCCATTGTGCTTTGCTAAGCACGCTTCCACGTGTTTTACACACACATTTGCGCACTCCTCTGCTACAATATCCCCCTGAATACCAGTGCCGTCTCTCACCGCACTGTTATTTAGGGCACGCGCGATACTGTTCTGCTCAGCAAGGCGAACTTTGACGGCAATTGTGTGTTGCGATGTTTAACCTTTATTATATTTTGTAGTTGATAAATACACCTTAATTGTTTAAACTTGGCAACAAGTTAACAACCGAAGTAAGTCATGAGACTTATTTCACTGTATGACGAATCAAATTCGTAA
Source organism: Strigamia acuminata (assembly GCA_949358305.1). Lineage (NCBI taxonomy): Eukaryota > Metazoa > Arthropoda > Chilopoda > Geophilomorpha > Linotaeniidae > Strigamia > Strigamia acuminata. The sequence goes on along the minus strand of OX442315.1, from coordinate 9,067,217 downwards.
CAATAAATTGAATACAATTTATTGAGTTAATTTATTAAACTCACAACATCGCGAATTAAATATAATTCGCAAGCGGAACCTCGGCGAATAAATGACTTCATTTATTCATTACCAATTTCCAACCCTAGTTGTGGCGGTGCACATGAGTCAACCGCACCTCTCGGATCGAACCAAACAGCATTACACGGACCATTACACCAGATACGAACCAGGAACGCGAAGGGACGCGAAGGAACCAGTTCCACGATTACGAAGCGCCGACGGAAGCCGCGAGGACACAGCCAGCCCGGCTACGTATAGACGACATCTTTTAACTCGGTCGAGCGGGCATTTTGCCGTTCCCGAACCCCGGATCACCAATAACCGTAATCATATTATTTTAGGGCTGTTTTACAGCCAATTTCATGTATAGTTTAACTTGTATTTAACTTGCCAAATGTCGGCATTAGAATTTGTATAACTTTTAGGATTGATTATATTGTTTAGTAACAATAAATGTCACGTTTTGAGAAACTCTGTTGTCTTTATTATCTCGTATTTTAATCACTTATTCACGCGACTTATACCCGGTACTATCATGCGATAGGAGTTGTGGTCGTCACCGTCACAAAGGCCCTTAAGAGAGTTTTCATTGCTAAAAATTGATTCTCTTGCTAAAAAATTGCTTTTATTTTAAAATAAAGGGTCATTTAGTCTGGTTTATCCTCTTTAAACCAGTCTAACAAAAAAAATTGTTTAACTGCAATAACTTCAAAAAATCTAGATAGGTGCAACAGCATACTTATTTCCATTATTGTGAATAAACATTAAGCTTATTTTTGCATCAAAAAATGCATTCCAAACAGTCATAATGACAGAAAAAATGCATTTTAGCATCAAAAATTGAATTTTCTATGAAATGTTAATTTTTCCAGGAAATAATGCACATAGAAATTGCGTTTCTTCCAAGAAAATTTCAGATTTATGGATAAAATCAGCATTTTTGCCAGAAAAAAAACATTTTTTATGAAAAATGCATCTTACACGTAAAAAATGTATTTTTTTTTACTAAAACTGGCTATTCTTGCATAAAACTGGTAGAATATAAGGTTTAAAAATTAAAGTTTAAGAAAATTGTACATTTGGGATGGGAATGTCAATACTCCACTACAAAATATTATTGACAGTTAAAACAGTGATTTTGCAACTAAAATTAAATAAAAACTTCAAAGGTGTTACCTCCATATTAAATCGCAGACGGCGACGGATAAATGCAATTGTCGGACCAAGTTAGATCGTTTTAACTTCTCTAATTGACTTATGATGGCTGGACTCAATTGCATCGCTCACGGGCCAGATTCCCATCACTTTAAATCACTTTCCCCGTCTCGCATACCCTGAAACAAAAGTAAAACTCATTTTGATTTCCAATAGAAATGTAAAAAAAAAAAACGAAATATCGCAACGAGAAATGACATTTTTGTCAATAAATACTTTTCAAAGTCCGCCATCTAACAAGGAACTTGATAAATATCATGCGTAGTGTGCGATTTTAATTATTTCTACCTCGAAATATGTCACAGTTCGGCGAAAACGAGTCAGTGAAGTCCGTATAACGAGTGTTGACATTATCTTCGCCGCCATTTTCAGGTCCTTCTTCTTGATGTGTCACGTGATTAGATCAGCCAATCAAATGCGCTTCAAACTTGACGCATTTCAATGGGAGTTGCCGTAGTTACGAAATGTTTGGAAAAGTTTAAACGTGGTTCCTTTGTCAAATTTTATATAATTTAGAAACGTAGGAATTTCCAGAAATCGTAAAAAAATAATATTTGTGTTGTTACGAATGACCGAAAATGTTTACTAATTTTCCCATATTTTTTATTTCAATTGATTCAGACTTATGACGTCATTTGAGTGCTCGCGATTCATGATGGCCGACAGAAAAGAGATTTTAAAACGCGAAATAATTATTTATTTCTTGAATTCTTTAAAAAATAAAAAATAAATAAATCTGCAGGAAGCCAAAGAGCACAAATACAATATTCATGAAAACTTTTTTTTTCCATACAAAAAGATATACAATACATAATGTATATATTATTATAAACATTAAAAAAAATCACCTTGTTCTGAAAAATAATAAAAAAGATAGTACAATCGCAGAATCATGGGAGTATGAAGTAGTCGGTTCTCTAGTTCAGTTGACCTAGAATTAGTTCTGAGCTTAGGTTGGATCCATAATGGCTGACCTTGATTCACCGCCCTCTGGCACATTCTCATGGCCAAATATGTTAACAATCGAATCAATCCATTGTTTTTTGATGATAGGATTGCTTGGAAATCCATAAAAAGAATAGTTTTTAACTTTATTGCTGTTGCTTTTACACAATAAGCACTTTTTAACCATCGTACAAGTAAATCTCGATTGAAATTGCAATTTGTGGTGATCTCACTTTATTTCATGAAATGTTTTAAATAAAAATCACTACTTAAAGAATAATTGTGTTTTATTTTATTATACAATAGTTTGTCTTGTGCCAAACTCAGTCATGTGACTGGGGGGTGAAAACTCCCCAAGCACATTTTATCCCAATTTGGCTGGGGTGAACAGCTAATTAACCGTTTTGGTGCAGCAAAATCCTCTGTTGCACCAAACTGAGCAAATTGCGCAGATTTACTGCACAACTCCGAAGTGTGCCAAGCTTGAAATCTCAATTTTGGCACACTCTTGATATCACACTGAAACGACACACCTTGTCACTGCTATGCCAAAACTTGCTAGTATAAGACTGTGTAACGTTTGTGTGAATTGAGACTCAGCTATCTTTGCCCATTGTGCAAAGCCAGCACTCGTTTGAGCTCGTGTACCAGCCGTCGCTGCTACACGAATTACCGAGGGGAGGAGGAGACGCTCATCGTGAACCATCGCTGTCGCTGGAGCCAATGTCGACTTGTCCGGAGTTCCCGCCACCGCCATTCTATGTGAGAGTTGGAGTGTCCTACTCCATCGGTCAATCTTGACCAATCGTTATGTTTTGGGCGCTTTTAAGAGCAGCGCCACCTATATTGCAATTCGAGAATAAACCAGTCATTTTAGTTTAACTTAGCTGACATGTTGCTTTCTTGACCACTACCTACATCAACGATAAATACACAATAATTGGCGACGAGGATGGGATCGCAATCGACGACCCACGACCAGATGCAGTGTCGTATCTACTTTTTTGTGAGTTTTTTGATCGTTTGATGAACTTTTTGGCCGTTTTTGACCGTCGCTGACCACGCCGTCCCCGAAGTAGGCCTAGTCGTTTTGTGCTTCAAATTTTCCCGTTTTTTGTGCCATATTCCGTCTCCTTGCCATCAAGATGTCGACGTTGAAAGGCACACCTCGCGAATATGATCCCAACGACGACTGGGAACTATATTGCTTGCGAATGGCGAGTATTTTCGCCTGCAACAAAATAGTTGATGATACGGAGCAGGTCCATACGCTGATTTCGTACGTGGGAATGCCGACGTTTAAGCTTTTGGTGTCGCTTGCAGCACCCAAAAAGCCGGCTGAACTGAAATACGCCGAATTGGTAGCGCTCGTGCAGAAGAACGCCCACCCGAAGCCGCTTACTTTGGCTGAAATTCGACGATTCCACCGGCGTGATCGCCTGCCAGGTGAATCGGTTACCGACTATGCCGTGGTTCTGCAGGAGCTCGCCATGAATTGCGACTTCAAAGAAAATAAAGCAGACGAGCTGCGGAATTGATTTTTATGTGGCCTGCAAAACGAGCAGGTCCAACAAGCGTTAACCCTGAAAACCGATCTGACTTTCGACGACGCTGTTTCCTTTGCGGCTTCCGCTGAAGTGTCATCGAAGGAATTTTCGACCATTGCTGCCCAGAACACCACCGCCACTCCTGTGCATAAACTCCACGAGTCAAAGCCGCGTTACGAGCCGAACAAGCGAGGCGGGAAGCGTTTCGTGAAGAAAAATGCTGCTTTTCCAACTCCGCACCAACCATCCAGTAAAGGAAATGCGTCCGGGTGCTCGGATTGTGGAAAATCGAACCACTCGCGCGATTCGTGTCGTTTTCGTGACGCCAGATGCCACGGCTGTGGTAAAACTGGACATATTCGTCCGGTGTGTCGTTCTCGTGTTCCAGCATCGGATTCCACTCACGTTGTTCGTTTTAACGAGGACATGGACTTCTATCGAGTTCACACTGGTCCTGCAACTGCAGTTAATTCCGTGCATTTGCCACGTGTGAAGCCAGTCATGATTACCATTTGTATCGATGGTGTCAATCTCGATATGGAGATGGACACGGGGGCAGGTGCTTTAATTATTGCTCTTGATTTATATCTAAAACATTTCTCTCGTTTTCCATTGCAAATCATCCCGTGCAACATCTACACGTACACAGGCGACCAAATACAGATGGAGGGAGTTATCGAAGTTCCAGTCAGGTTTAAAAATCGAAATTTTCAATTGCCACTCTGTGTCACACGGGATGGTCCAGTTCTGTTGTTGGGCAGAGGTTGGTTATGTATGTTCGGCCTTCTTTCGAAAACTGCCGAAGCGGTCGGCGCGAAAATTTATAAGGCCGATTCCGTTGTTCCTGAGTCAGAGGTTCTTAATTCCACTTCAGCCAAAGCTTTGGAAACGTTGTTGCTGAAGCACGAGCACACTTTCCGAGATGAAATTGGTTGCTTTAACAAGTCGAAGGTCCATATTGATGTTGATCCGGCGGTACAGCCGATTTTTTTGAAAGCTTATCCAGTTCCCATTGCAGTTAAGCCATTGGTTGAGGCTGAGTTGGCGCGTCTGCAAGCGCTTGGTATTATAACTCCAGTTGCATCGTCGCGTTGGGCAACGCCAGTTATGCATGTGAAAAAGTCCGACGGCACCATTAAGTTGGCTGGCTGTTATAATAGGACGATAAATAAGGCTATATTTCCTAATTCATATCCACTCCCTTTATTTGCAGATGTTACCGCTAAATTGTCGGGGGGGGAGACGTATTCAGTACTGGATATGGCATCAGCTTTCAACCAATTGGAGCTTGACGAGGACAGCAAGATGTGCTGCACAATTAACACGCATTTGGGTCTTTTCAGAGTAAATAGGTTGTTTTATGGCATTTCATCCGCTCCTGCTCTATTCCAACAAACGATGGACCAGTTGACTGCCAAGGTGAACAGTGCCCAGCCATTTATTGACGATTCTGCCGTGACAGGTGTAACCAATTCAGTTCACTTGCAAAATTTGGATGTGCTCTTGTCGACTTTCGGCGGAGCCGGGTTCACGTTGAATCGCCGGAAGTGTCGCTTCTTGCAACGGTCGATTCAGTTCCTAGGTTTGAATATTTCTAAACATCGCATTTCTCCTATAGATTCCAAACTCGCTCCTTTACGAGATGCAATGAGCCTCAGTGATGTAACCTCCTTGAAATCGTTCCTTGGTCTCATCAATTACTACGGTCGCTTTGTTGCAAATTTGTCTACTCTGCTCGAACCGTTATATCGTTTAACACGCGACGACGTCGAGTGGAAGTGGACAGAAGAGCACGAGTCCACCTGGAAAAAAATTAAGGTTGCTGTATCCACAGAGTCAGCCCTAGTTCATTTCGATCAGACTAAAAAATTGTTTTTGACAGTCGATGCTTCCCCGGTAGGCGTGGGAGCGTTCTTGTCGCACCTCGATCCAGACGGTACTCATAGACCAATTGCCTTTGCGAGTTCTCTTTTGTCGGCCGCGCAGAAGAACTACGCACAGATAGAGCGTGAGGGATTCGCCATTATTTATGGTATAAGAAAATTCCATCACTACCTGTTTGGGCGTCGTTTCTTCCTGCGTACGGACCACAAACCCCTGGTTTCCATATTCGGGGAGAAAAAGGGATGTAACCAGATCGTGGCTGCACGACTGCATCGTTGGGCGGTATTTTTATCCGCATATGATTTCGTTATTGAACACGTTCCTGCTGTGGACAACGCCATTGCCGATGGCTTGTCTCGTAATCCACAACCGAGTGTGGACAGCAAAGAAGATTTGGAAGTCGGCATTAACAAAATTTATTCTGCTTTCATTTCAGATTTCCCCATGACTGCTACTTCTCTCAAAGCTGCTTACGCAGCCGACGAAGTACTGCAAGCTGTTTTGCGACATGTTCGCACCGGATGGGAATCACGGACGTTGGACGTTGCAGAATTTTATAAAAATCGGGATTCATTCTCAACCTTTGACGAATTTTTATTTCTCTCCGACAGGTTGGTGATTCCGAAAACTGTTCGTCGTTCGGTGTTGGTCAAGCTCCACGCGGGTCATTACGGCATTGTCCGTACCAAATCGTTGGCGCGAGCCACGGTTTGGTGGCCTGGAATCGACGCAGACATCGAGCGCACAGTTAAGAATTGCGACGTATGCCAGCGAAGCTTGCCCGATCCACCCAAATCAAACACCGTCAGTTGGCCAGTTCCCGACCAAGTGTGGGGCCGAGTACATTTAGACTTCGCCGGCCCGTTTCATAACTCGATGTTCCTGCTGGCAGTAGACGCCAAAACCAAGTGGTGTGAAATTCGCAAGATGACGACGACAACTGCTGCCGCCACAATTGACGCGATTAAGCCGTGGTTCAAAAATTATGGTTTGCCACTGCATTTTCACACCGACAACGGACCGCAGTTTACCTCGCAGGAATTTCGCCAGTTCTTGGCGATAAATGGAATTCGTCACACTCTCTCACCGCCATACCATCCAGCTACAAATGGCGCGGCTGAGGGTTTTATGAAAACTTTTAAAACCCAAGTTGACAAATTTTTAACACTGAATTTTTCCTTGTCGGACGCCGTATCCCGTTTCATCGCATCGTATCGCTCGACACCACACGCCACGACGAAAGTTTCACCAGCTGTCGCCTTTCTCCAGCGTGAAATGCGAACGCGACTTCATTTGCTCAACCCACGACTGCTGCCCGATGTCGACCAGATTGACATTCCGCGCCGTTTCGAAGTTGGGGACCTCGTGTTCGCGCGGGATTATCGAGGCACTCCCAAGTGGATACCCGGTATTGTTAAAAAGAAGACTTCCTCGTCTACTTACGATTTTGAAGTCGCTCTCGATGTGACGTGGAACCGACACATTGACCAGTTGCGACGTCGCGCAGATCCGAGTTTGTTGCCACAAAATGGGGGGAAAGATTGTAGAATTCTCTTCTTCCTTTTGCCATCACTTCTCAACCGACTGCATCACCAGTGCCTGTGCCTGATCCGCTACTCGCCATTCCACCCGCTGTCGTACCTCAAAACGTTGCTCCGATACACGCACCTCCGTTGCCTGTTCGTGCGCCATCGCCACCTGCTATTGCTGGCTCGAGTGCTCCAGTGTTAACCGTGCGCAGCCCTCGACCGGTTCGAAACAAGAAGCAAACAGACTTCTTTGGTTTTCCTCCAAATTAATATTTGTGTGTGTTTTTTAATTAATTGATTCACTTTGTATTTGTTTAAATTTCAACCATGTTTTTTATTAGCTTTTATATACATGTGTTTAATGTTAATTGTTTAATTCCTTCCTTGATTTGTATAATTGGTGTTTCTCCCAATTAAAGGGGATGTTGGAGTGTCCTACTCCATAGGTCAATCTTGACCAATCACAATGTTTCGGCGCTTTTAAGAGCAGCGCCACCTATTTGTTAAAACTTGAATAAACACTCTGTTAACTTTACAATGGCCGACATGTTGTACTTCTTGACCAGCAACATTATCTTCAACCATCAAGCATAAATACACAACAGAAATCATCCACGAAATACGACAAAGACACAAGTTTAGTTTAAGTTAGCTTTATTGTTGTCTAGGGGTATGATATGGTGTCCTATGTGTATTTCCCAATGTGATGGCTGTTGTACAGCCATCCCTAACAAGACCGTGTGTCACGGCGGCCATTGACCGCATGACACGCGAGGTCGGATTTGCAATGTTTGACGGCGTCGCCGCAACATCTCGGACGTTGGGCAAACGCGGCAAACTTGGACGCTCAGGTCCCGACAGGCGACAGAGTCGCACCGCCGATCATTCGGGTTGCCATTATTGTCAGCATTGGGGAGCGATCACAGATGCGACCGTTTACTATGCTGACCGAGAGAGAACTGTTCTTGCTTCTGCGGGGTTAACCACTTCCAGAAGAGGCACTTCCGGTTCCCAATTGGCCGAACCAATGGACCACAGCTCCACCTGGTGCGGGGACCGCACTAGGCTGTGTACGAGAGACACGAGTGGCGCGAGAGCTGCACGAGACGCCCTGTGTTGCAGGTGAGTGATCAGCCTGCGGGGGCAGCTGGTCACAGTGTGGAGTGGTTGAAGCAGGATTGGAGTTCTTATTTTGCCAAAAGTTGATAAAAGTTGAGTGTAAATGCTTACGTATAGGTTGATGAAAACTTTAACAGGAAGTAGTTTTATTTTACTAATTTTGGGAGTCTTTAAAGTGAATTCAGGGAAAGCTCCCAGGCATATCTAACACATGTTTTCCTGACCCGTCATTCAATGTCAGGGCGTCAAATATAAATGGAACAAATACATGATTTACATGGGAAAAGAAGAACATTTACACAAATTAATCCAATAAAAAATTAAAAGTTTTATCAGTGGCCATCGCTGTAAAGAAGACACAGTTTTAAATATAAATTATCTCAAATCATGAGATTTTTAAAAATTAATAGATAATTGGATTTATAATTGTTAAATTATTATTTTTTCTTTAATAAATTGAATTTTGAGATCTTTGTGTCTCGCCCTTTCTTCCTTTCGTGGTTCACTTGGCTGTCGAACTCGCAATGAAACTCACTTACTTTCTTTCCTTGTTATTGCTAACAAGTATCCAAATTGATAATTGTACACAGGTATAAAATAAAATACGGAGTACCTAACTTTATCTAACTTTTATTTAACTATCAGCAGCAGACATGAAAAAAAACATGTATTAAAGAAACTGAACAAAGCGATAAACTGTATATACTTTGATTTTGTATTTTATTAGAGAATTTATGGACAAGATACATCTTACTTTGGTCACCGGATGTCGCAGTGGACATTGTTGCGGTTGTATTGTGTTCTTTCGAGTTGATGGAAGTTGCTGAATGTTGGAGTACGCAAGAAACGACCATGTTGGATAGGTGAATTTACATAAGTGAATTTTAATCAAAGGTAAAAATAGGTGGCGCTGCGAACAGCGCGTCATTACAACAAAATGGTCGATTGACCAATGGAGTCAAACACTCCATCATCCCTTCTAATTGGGACGAACACCAATTACAAATATAAAAACTAACATAAAAGTTAAGTCAAAGAATACAGGTAATAAACACTAACGGTTGAACAATTGTAACAAATTGATTAATAAAAACAATGAATTTTAACATGACTACAAACGGAATAATTTCAATAAAACAACACGTACAAAATATCACTTGTTCGCTGGGTAGCCATAAAAGTCCGTTGGCTTTCTGGTACGTTTCGGACGTGGACTGCGGGCAGGTGGGGGCACGGCACTCGGGCCAGCAACTGCGAGCGGTGAAGGTGCACGAACAGGAACAGGCGGAGCATGGACCTGAGCAGCGGTTTGCGATGCAACTGCGGGAGCTGTGGCTGCAGTAGGAACAGGTAAAGCTGGTGGCACATTCGTATTTACCGGTGGAATTGTCGGATCTGGAATAGGCAGCAAGGAAAGAAGCGAACTTCCGCTCTCCTTCCCCTCAATACGAGGCACTACTGCACCAGCTACACGTGGACGTAATTGATCCACATGGCGGCTCCAAATCACGTCCATTGCGACCTCGACGTCGTACGTGGTGGAGGACGTCTTACGACGAATAACTCCTGGGATCCAGCGATTTGTTCCTCGATAATCCCGAGCGAACACAAGTCCATCCACCTCAAAGTGGCGTGGGGTCTTGGTTTGGCCAGTCTCGGGCAACAACTTCGGGTTGAGTAAGTGAAGACGTGAGCGCATCTCACGATTGGTGAACGCCAAAGCAGGAGAAATTTTGGTTGTGACGTGCGGTGTCGAGCGGTATGAAGCTAAAAAATGCGACACTGCTGTGGACAAAGAAAAGTTAATGGCTAACAACTTGTCCACTTGGGTCTTGAAGGTTTTGACAAAGCCTTCGACGGCGCCATTTGTTGCAGGGTGGTACGGCGGTGACAGCGTGTGCCGGATCCCGTTGACTGCCAAAAAATCTTGGAATTCCTGCGACGTGAACTGCGGCCCGTTATCTGTGTGAAAGTGGAGCGGCAACCCGTGGCACTCGAACCACGACTTCACGACAGCAATGGTGACGGCGGCGGTGGTTTTCGACATCGCGCGCACTTCACACCATTTGGATTTGGCGTCGACAGCGAGCAAAAACATGGAATTGTGGAAAGGGCCGGCGAAGTCCAAGTGAACACGACCCCACACCTGATCTGGGACAGGCCACTTGATGGTGTTGGTTTTAGGCGGGTCGGGTAGGCTGCGCTGGCAAACATCACAATTCTTGATCGTGCGCTCAATGTCTGCATCGATTCCAGGCCACCAAATCGTGGCTCGCGCCAACGATTTGGTACGGACAATGCCGTAATGACCTGCGTGGAGTTCGATGAGAATTAAGCGCCGAACAGAAGAAGGAATCACCAACCTATCAGATAAAAATAAAAAATTTTGATAAGTTGAGAACGATTCTCGCTGCTTGAAGAATAATTCCAAGTCAGGCGAATGCGATTCCCATCCATTCCGGACGTGCTGCAGAACAGACTGCAGTTCTTGGTCGGCTGCATAAGCAGCGGTCAGCGAAGCGGTGGACATTGGGAAATCTGAAATTGAGGTTGAAAAAATAGAATTAATGCCAATTTCTAAATCCTCTTTGCCATCAACAACTGGTTGCGGATTTCGAGACAAGCCGTCAGCGACAGCATTGTCCGCAGCGGGCACGTGCTCAATGACGTAATCGTACGCAGAGAGGAAAACTGCCCAGCGGTGTAGCCGCGCTGCCACAACCTGGTTGCACCCCTTCTTGTCTCCAAAAATTGAAACAAGGGGTTTGTGGTCGGTGCGCAAAAAGAATCTGCGGCCGAACAAATAGTGGTGGAACTTGCGTATGCCATAAATAATGGCCAAGCCCTCACGCTCTATTTGCGCGTAATTCTTTTGCGCAGCCGACAACAACGAACTGGCAAATGCGATTGGTTTGTGGACGCCATCGGGACCTAAGTGAGAAAGAAAGGCGCCGACTCCAACTGGAGAAGCGTCAACAGTTAAATATAACTTCTTGGCCTGGTCAAAGTGTGCAAGCTCTGATTCAATTGAAACTGCCACTTTAACTGCCTTCCATGTCGATTCGTGTTGCTCTGTCCATTCCCACTTGACCTCGTTGCGTGTTAAACGGTACAACGGCTCAAGTAAGGTGGACAGGCTCGGAATGAAGCGACCATAGTAGTTAACCAACCCGAGGAAAGACTTTAACGACAAAACGTCGGTCGGGCGGTTAGCGTCACGCAAAGGAGCAAGTTTTGAATCAATTGGCAAAATGCCATTCTTCGAAATATTGAAACCAAGAAATTGTACGACCTGCTGGAGAAAACGACACTTCCTTTGATTTAGGGTCAAACCAGCTGTCAGGAACGTGTGCAGAAACTTATCCAAGTTTTTTAAATGCACTGCATTTGTCGCGCCGGTCAGCGCCGAATCGTCGATAAAGGGTTGCGTGCTTTCGATCTTTGCGGTCAGGATGTCCATCTCCCTCTGGAAAATAGCTGGGGCGGACGAGATTCCATAAAACAGCCGGTTGACCCTGATAAGACCAAGGTGGGTATTAATAGTACAACATAATTGGGATTCAGGATCTAATTCGATCTGGTTGTACGCCGACGTCATGTCAAGAATGGAATAAGTTTCCCCCCCGGATAACTTCGTGGTAATGTTAGCAAACAAAGGAAGCGGGTAGGAGTTTGGGAGAATGGCTTTGTTGATTGTTCTGTTGTAGCAACCAGCCAACTTAATTGTTCCGTCTGACTTCTTGATGTGCATCACTGGAGTCGCCCAGCGCGATGACGCGACCGGAGTAATTATGCCAAGCGACTGGAGTCTCTCCAATTCGGCCTCGACAAGCGACTTCATGGCGATGGGGACTGGGTACGCTTTCAAGAAGATAAGCTGCACGGCAGGATCGATGTCGATGTGGGCCTGCGAGGTGTTTAGACAGCCAATTTCGTCTCGGAATACTTTCTCGTGTCACTGGAAAAAAAAGTAAATTTTCAAACATTTCCAAGTTGGAAATTAATTTTGAAAATTCAAATTTCCTATTATGAGAAAATTAGTTGGAAATGTGTTGCAAATATTTATACATTTCCACACTTTTGGAAATTAGTAGTAAATCCTAAAAGTGAAATCTAATATTTCCAATAAATTGTAAATTTGTTGTTTAAAATATTATATTTACTATCAGTTTTCTTTCAGATGGAAATGTTGTTTGGATATTTCCAAAACATTGTAAATATAAAGGTAGATGGATTTTTGTTGGAATATCAAACATTCCCGCCAGTCTGTACGGTCAGTCCAACCCTATTGGTCGAACTGACCAGAAACGTCCATGCGACGTTCGAGTGTATTTTGGGTATATAACCCCGCAAAGTGAATTGAATAAACTAACCTTCTTCCAGTTCTCCAATCGTGTTGTCATGTAACAATCGTGCTTTCAGCTACATAACAACAGGTTATGGGCCCAGCACGCTTCCACTGCGCTATTACTAATCGCAATCGCTTTTTTCCACGTTGTTAAATCGAAGCCGGGAAAATCGAAATAAATCGAAAACGATGAGCCGATCATGCAAGGTCCATGTAACTAAGATCTTGTTAAATCGAAGCCGGGAAAATCGAAATAAATCGAAAACGATGGCCGATCATGCAGGGTCCATGTAACTAAGATCTTGTTAAATCGAAACCTGGAAAATCGAAATAAATCGAAACAAATGGCCGATCATGCAAGAGTGGAGAAGTGGAACGATATAGACTACCGTGGATGGAAGCTGCAGCTGAAAGCCGCATGTTGTGCACGAAACACGCGAAAATGGATCGAGACCAAAATTCGACATATAACGGAAACCGAAGAGTCTGAAAACGAGGAGAAAGATCCCGAAATCGTACCCAAAGTCGCCGATGTCGTGTCCGACGCACCCAAAAAGATCAAAAAGGGATCCGGATGCGCAAAAACGGAGGCCAAAGTGTTCGAAGACGAGGAGAAAGATTGGACGAAAATCACGACAACGATAACGAAATCGTACCGGAAGTCGCGGAAACCGTACCAGACGTTCCTCAACAGTTCGGGGGGCCCGGAAGTCGGACGCTCGTAAAAAGTGGTGAAACAGGACGACTGAAAAAGGAGCACAAGACTGTTCCGGTCGTATTGGACGAAAAACACGACGAAGACAATAGAAAATCGATGGAATCCACGAACAAAGCGTAAAGGTTTGAGTGGGTGTGTTGGAATATCAAACATTCCCGCCAGTCTGTACGGTCAGTCCAACCCTATTGGTCGAACTGACCAGAAACGTCCATGCGACGTTCGAGTGTATTTTGGGTATATAACCCCGCAAAGTGAATTGAATAAACTAACCTTCTTCCAGTTCTCCAATCGTGTTGTCATGTAACAATCGTGCTTTCAGCTACATAACAACAATTTTACAAGTTTGTAAATTAGATTTACAAACAATTGAAAATCAGCTTTTTCTCAACATAAGTTATTTACAACCTAGTAAAGAGACCATTTACATGACTTTTTTTACAATAACTTTACTAACATTTTCAATTGTGTAATTTTGAAATTTCACAATGTATTTTAAATATATTCTCTATAAATTTAAAAACATTCAAACATTCCCGCCAAGTTCCGTGAATCGTCCACTCGTAACGTCATCGTACGTTACGAATCGTCCACTCGTAACGTACACGTCCATCGTCCGTTACAAATCGGCCAATCCTAACGTCCATTGTACGTTACGAATCGTCCATCGTACGTTACGAATCGTCCACTCGTAACGTCCATCGTACGATCCGAATCGTCCACTTGTAACGTAAATCGTACGTTACGAATAACGTCCATAGGACACAACAGTGTATGGAGGTATATAGATTATTTGAAAATTCAAAACCATTTTGGAAAACAAAACTATATACCAGAAGTTATGCTTTCAATAGTATAAGCTGTACAAGCCTAGTGGATAGGGTAGTGGTCTTTAGAACAAAGGGTCCCAGGTTCAATTCCAGCAGAGGTCATGGTAAGAAACAAAGAAAACTATAAGATTAAAATAAATTTAAACAAAACTGTCAATAAAACATGCAAATTGTAATGAAATCAATGAAAACTAATTGTTGAATGGTGTTTGAAGAAAAAAAATTAAACAGCTTAAAAAAAAAAAATTGAGTTTGTGTATTTAAATTTTTCAAAATGGAGGGTAGTAGATTTTTTATATTGGAAATATATTGGAAATATATTGGAAATACATTGGAAATAGATTGGAAATATATTATGAAATTTTATAATTACACAATTGAAAATGTTTGTAAAGTTATTGTAAAAAAAAGTCACGGAAATGGTCACTTTCCAGATTGTAAATACGTTTGGAAAAGACTTATTTTCAATTGTTTGTAAATCTAATTTACAAACTTGTAAAATCCATCTACCTATAAATTTACAATTCTTTACAAGTGAGTAAATCAGATTTTTTTTCCAGTGTGTCTTGTCAGCACAGCGTCCAGTTCCTTCTGCGTGGCGGCATCAAGGACAGCGGCTCCGGGAGCGATCGTGTCCACTTTATTTATCGTTGCGCCGACGGCCTTTGCGGTTTTTGACAGCAAACCAAACATGGCAAGCCAGCCTCGTCCCAACAGCGGTACAGGACCATCCCGTGCGATGCAGAGCGGCAGGAGGAAATTGCGATCCTTGTAGACGACTGGAACTTCGATTATGCCCTCCATCGGAATCTTGTGTCCAGTGTATGTTGTCATGCCGCACGGAATGGTCTGTAATGGCAAACGAGAGAAATATTGTAAATAAGTGTCCAAATTAATTATTGTTGCGCTTGCACCCGTGTCCAACTCCATATCCAAGTCTACACCGTCGATACGCACGGTGACGAAGACTGGCTGCACTCGTGGCAAATGAACAGAATTTACCACCTGTGTTTGATGAGTTTGGACGCAATAAAACGTCAAATCTTCCACAACGCCAACTGAATGGGTCGGAGCGTGGTTCTGCGTCGGTGCACGGCAAACTGGACGAATATGGCCCGTCTTGCCAAAGCCGTGGCACTTGGCATCCTTGAAGCGACACGAATCTCGAGAGTGGTTGTTTTTGCCACACGCCGAACACGCATGCACATTTCCTTTCTTATTGGATGGCTGCTGCTGGTTGGGGAACACATTGGTGCCTTTCGTGTGTTGTTTTCCACCTCTTCTCCTCCCATCGTAACGTGGTTTTGATTCGTTCATCTTGTGGACCGATGCGGCGGACGTTGGTTTGGTTGCAATTTCAGAAAACTCTCTACAATTAACTTCAGCCGATGCTGCGAACTCAACGGCCGCATCGAAGGTCAGATTCTCTTTTAACGTCAGCGCCTGCTGGATTTGCTCGTTTTTCAAGCCGCAAAGAAAGCGATTACGCAATTCGTCTGACTTGTTGGCGAATTTGCAATTTTGCGCCAATTCTTGAAGAGCTATTGCATATTCCAGCACCGTTTCTCCTTGAGCTCGATCGCGATGATGAAAACGTCGAATCTCGGCGAGCACGAGCGGCTTCGGGCGCGACGTCTTTTGCATCAGAGCAACCAAGTCTGCATACTTCAATTCAGCTGGCTTTTTCGGTTCAGCGAGTGCGACCATCTGCTTGAAGGTGGGCATACCGACATAGGCTAAAAGCGTATGCACCTGCTAATCATCGTCGACGATTTTATTGCACTTGAAAATGCTGGTCATTCTCAAGCAATACAATTCCCAGTCGTCCGCCGGGTCATATTCTTTTGGTGAGCCCTTGAGCGACGACATTTTGATCACAAAAGTCACTCAAAAACGAGCACGAACACAGAAAACTCGGGGACTAGCAACTAGGCCTAACGTGACGACGCATGGTCAGCGGCGGTCCGAAAAGTCAGCAAAAAGTTTACAAAAGTTCGAAAAAGTTTACAATTTTCATTAGATACCGTGGATTGATTCGGATTAGTCCGTCCTCGTCGCCAATATTGTGTTCTTTCGAGTTGATGGAAGTTGCTGAATGTTGGAGTACGCAAGAAACGACCATGTTGGATAGGTGAATTTACATAAGTGAATTTTAATCAAAGGTAAAAATAGGTGGCGCTGCGAACAGTGCGTCATTACAACAAAATGGTCGGTTGACCAATGGAGTCAAACACTCCAGGTTGCAACTCGATTTTGTATTTGGAATTGTTCGAAATTACCTTAGATCACCGATTGCACAGGATTTAAACTGAATTTGGAGATTGGAAAAGAAGCACGCGTAAGCACAGGGGTTACGTTGAACAGTGAGTATTTTATTAAACAGGATATGCTAATTTACTATTTTGCCCCCCTCCCTTCCTTTACACATCGAAAATAGAACAATTCGTTTACATAGTGAGTGGGTCATTGAAGTGACCCTCTGGTGGCCAAACATGACGCACACCTCCAATTCCCCGCAATTGGTGCGTCCCTTTAAAACGCCAGTTTTTACAGACATCATTCCTTACACCATTTAAATATTATATGCAATGTATAGCAGAAAGGGATTTCATACTAAGGTCGAAATGAATAAGGTCAAAACGGGATTTCGACCTTATTCATTTCTACCCAAGTATCCCATCTTTGGGCGAAATGATTAACGTCGAATTTACATATACCGAAATGACTAGGGTCGAAATGACTAAGGTCGAAATGCTGTTTCTACCTTATTCATGAATAAGGTCGAAATGACTAAGGTCGAAATCTTGTTTCGATCTTATTCATGAATAAGGTCGAAACTCTAAATTTTTATATGAATAAGGTCGAAACTCTAAATTTTTATGTGAATAAGGTGGAAACTCAAAAATTTAAAAACTCAAAAACATGAGAATTTTCTATGAGAATATCGTGTCTTCTCTCTTTCTCTAATCACAATCTAAGAAATGTTTTTTATCACATGTTTTATATTTCAGGAAACCAGAGCTTCTAGAAGAAACTTTTTCCCATTTTTTCCCATTTATTTTGTAAATAAGGAATAAAAAAACTTAATTTTAGCCTAAATAAAGTTGTTTTTATTTTGATATTGATTTAATTTTTTTTTTGAATGTTAATTGGCATTATAAAGTGTGTACACACTGGAAAAACACGTAAAAGATGATAAAAAACCGGTTAAAACCAAAAAAAATAATAAAAACCATGAAAACCTGATTAAAACTTGAAAAAAACCTGAAAAATCAGCAAAAAACCGAAAAAAAATGGGAAAAAAACATGAAAAACATTAAAAAACGGTTTAAAAATGGAAAAAACGTTAAGAAATTATAAAAAAAATGATAAAAACGAGTTAAAACGAGGTGAAAAACATGAAAAACCGAAAAAAAATGGCGTCGACGTACTGCAGTGAAGCACCGGGTAAATGCGCTAATCAGCCTGCCGCTGCGCATTTTGTAATAGATGCGGTGTTTTAGGCGGTGTTTTTTGCATTGTTGGATCAGGCCAGTGTGTACACACTTTATAATGCCAATTAACATTCAAAAAAAATTAAATCAATATCAAAATAAAAACAACTTTATTTAGGCTAAAATTAAGTTTTTTTTATTCCTTATTTACAAAATAAATAAGAAAAATAAAAAATAGTTTCTTCTAGAAGCTCTGGTTTCCTGACAATATAAAACTTATATAAAACATGTGATAAAAAACATTTCTTAGATTGTGATTAGAGAAAGAGAGAAGACACGAGATTCTCATGGGAAATTCTCATGTTTTTGAATTTTTGACTTTCGACCTTATTCATATAAAAATTTAGAGTTTCGACCTTATTCATTATATGAAATTATATGAATAAGGTCGAAATTACATTTTCTGAAATGACTAGGGTCGAAATGACTAAGGTCGAAATTACATTTTCTGAAATGACTAGGGTCGAAATGACTAAGGTCGAAATCCTATTTCGATCTTATTCATGAATAAGGTCGAAATGACTAAGGTCGAAATCCTGTTTCGATCTTATTCGTGAATAAGGTCGAAACTCTAAATTTTTATATGAATAAGGTCGAAATAAATAAGGTCGAAATCCCGTTTCGACCTTATTCATTTCGACCCAAGTATCCCATCCCAGCAGAAAGTTTCTTAAACCCAGTGGTTTGCTCAAAATGTGCTTTCTATTGAAAATCGCGTGGACACTACATTATAACTTTTCTTTTTTGCATTTCTCTTTCTCTTTCTCTTTGGCAAGTTTGGCATCTTTTTTATCCTTAAATGGATCTTGCATTTTTGCAGGGTAATCACACTTCTCGTGGCGTATCAAGTTTCTTTCAGGCTGTGCACCCTTAGCTTCCAACATCTTGAAAATGAGATCTAGTTTGTCGTCATTTTTCTTAACATCCTCAAGATTACGGTAACCAACTGCGATGAACTCTATAAAGGAAAAACACAATTTTAAATAAAAATTATCCTCAAACGTAGCATGCAGTTTATTGTGACAAAAAACTTCACAATGTGATTGCCACATGCTGTATCTGTACATTTACGGTGCTTTATGTTTTTGTTCCAGAAGCATTCTTCTCGAAACCAAACAACCATTTCGTCATCGACGTAAAAATAGGTGTTTACCACTGTTTAATAATGTTTAATAATTGATACCGATAATAACTCCAAATCCATCTTTACTTACTGAAACTTTGTGTGTTAGATGCGTCAAAATGAAATCGGTATATCCTCTTCTCTTCAAGCAAAGGCGTTGCTAGACCATTTATAACCTTAAAATCACTGAAAATAAATTTAAAAATACAATAATATATTTAATAAGTTGTTTAAATCAAATCCAATGTACAAAAACAAAAAAGTATCTTAATGTGTTGTTGAAACAACACTACAAGACAAGCAAAAAGGCCTAAGAGAAGATTTAACAACATAATATTGAAAAAAATAATATGTACGGCACTGTGGTTACCTATTCTCTTTTAGGCTTGCAAAGAGATGAACTTGACCAATCTCATCAAAGAAATTGTCCCAAACGAGACACGTTACCCGGTTTGTTTGTTCTTTGCTGAGTCCTGAGTAAGCTGCATACCATCTACCTTCATACTTGCCAATGGAAATAAAAGGAGGTAAATTAATTAATTTTTATATTGATTTTAGGTATTTATTTACTTTGGAATTGTTACTTGAAACTTGCATGGCTTCTATTACGTTGCAATGACCCTCAGCCTCTCTTATTTCTTTAGTGTTTTCCATGCTCTGAAGTCTACACTAACAACTGCAGGCCTATTCTACTTGAATAGGCGGAATAAAAACAGACGTGCAATCAATTCAAGCTTGACATGACAAGTAATTTATTCATGAGTGGTTGCCAACGGCAACCACTCCAACAATTCCAACGTGAAATACAATCAATTTGTACCAAAACAATTATTCTGAACATAACACTATTCCCCCAAATTTGTACTAAATCGAGTCACAAATTTTAACTGAGTTTTCCAAAGAATTTAAATAAACAGCATCAAAATAAAACGAATTCTTTTCATTCCGTGTCTTGATCATCAACTCGCTCTTGCTTCGGCTTGGGTTTCTTCGGGCCCCTGGTTCTCTTCTTTGTTGATGTCAACACGACACTAGGGTCGAGCATCCATGCAGGCTGCTGCTTGTTACGCACCGGGCGACCGGTGGATGAGGATGCCACTGCTTGCTCCTCATCTGATCGCTCCCCAACCAAGGACGGCACGCGCCCGGCGCCGAGACTGGCAGCTAGAACATCCTCGTCGGATGAGGTACTGCTCCCACGGGGGCTCACAACCCGAACATCGTCCGCCGCAAGTGGATGGGCTGGCACGATGTTTGCCACCGGAACCAAACCGGCAACCACGTCGTCAATACGCTCAAGGCAGACGCTCAAACGTCTGCGGTCAACAACCACGTCCAGAGCTGGAGGAACTGGCTCATCGGGCAAAACCACCTGCTGAACCAACTCAACCACAGGTAAGTCCACTTCTGGAATTAATAATTCATTAGAAGTATCAAAAATGTCAAACCAAGAGTCACTCGAGGATGAAGACACAACGCCCAGCACCGCTCCCGGAGCTGACAACAACCACTGAGAGTCGTCCAAATCCGCCGGAGGCGAACTCATCAACACAACATCACGACTCCCTGGCTCTTCAACAGGTACTTGTCGCACACGATCGACAGGAGGCGAGGATGCACTCAGGGCTCGCCTCTTCAACTGGTTGACGTGTCGCACGTGCACTTTACCACTCTCGACATCTCTGACGTCGTACAGGACTGCTCCTTTTCTGCGGAGCACGAGCGCCGCTCGCCATGCCTTGACCGCCGCTGGAAACACCCGATACCACACCGCCTCGTTCACCTGGAAACTGCGACCAGTAATGGAGTCCTCTGCTTGGTCCGGACCTGAATCACCAAAGCCAACAATCGCGGACTGCAGGTGAGTGCGAAAGGGTCGCGCCAAGAAACGGTGCGCAGGGGAAAGCCCATCCCTTCCCCCCACGGACGAGTGTTGGGCAAAAAGCACACGAGCGACGCGCGTATCCAGGTTGCCGGCCACAACCTTGGCCAGCCGCTGCTTGACCTCTCGGACCGCGCGTTCGGCCTGACCGTTGCTTTGTGGATGGTACGGTGGTGACCACAACTGGGTGATGGCATTTCCCGCCAAAAAATCGCGAAAAACCTGTGACGAAAAACAGGTCGCATTATCGGACACCACCGTCAATGGCAGGCCAAAAGCTGCGAACAACCGTCGCAAAACCACAATTGTTGCGTTGCTGGACGCTGTGGTCACTGCCTGCGCCTCTATCCAGCCTGAGTAGGCGTCGACAACTATTAGGATCATTTTTCCGAGCACCGGCCCCGCGTAATCAAGATGGATGCGCTCCCACGGCTGCATCGCGCGCGGCCAGCTAATAGGCTGGACTCGAGGGGGCATGGGGTCAAGCGTCCTACAAACCAAACATGCGGCACAATGCGCCGCGATGTCGGCGTTCACCGCCGGCCACCACAGCGCCGCTCGCGCTCGCCCCTTCATCGAAACTACGCCCACATGCCCGTCATGCAATAATGCTAAGGCACGGGGAACCAAACTCGATGGCACAACAAAACGCTCCCCCCAAAACAGGACGCCATTATCGAGTGAAAACTCAAAGAATCTCTCTTTGAACGGTTTAAACTGGGCCGCCGCGTGGTCATCCTCCCAAACACCTCCGCTCACCATACGTGTCACCTCCACCAAAATGGGGTCCGCCCTCGTGGCCGCAACAAGCTCAGCCCTACCAATCAAACTTTGAGCGGATAGCTCGGTCAAGAACGTGTGCACTACACTTCTCTCAGACGAGGGCTCGTCCACGGGGGCACGACTAAGAGCGTCGGCGTTGGAGACGTCAGTTCCCTTCCTGAAAATAAGCTGGTAGTCATAACACGCAAGCGCAAGGGACCATCTTAACATGCGCGGGGAGATGATGTTGGATATGGGGCGGTCCCTGCCCAAGATGCCCAAGAGGGGACGATGGTCAGTGAAAACCGTGAAACGACGACCACAGATGTACTGGTGGAATCGTCTCACGGCAAACATGATGGCCAACGCCTCCTTGTCTATCTGCGCGTAATTACGCTCTGCAGACGACAAGGAGCGTGAAGCGAATACAACCGGCCATTCCTTCCCATCGTCACCCGTTTGGGCCAAAACCGCCCCCACGCCCACCGGGGACGCGTCAGCGACGACCACCGCGGGCCGGCCCAAATCGTAAAACCTGAGCACTGGGGCAGACACAAGGGCCTTCTTGATCTTTTCAAAAGCAGACTTTTGCGCATCCAACCACGACCACGGCTGCCCTTTGACCAACAGCATATATAATGGTGCTGCAATGGTTGACAAACCAGCAACAAACTGGCCATAGAAATTTATGAGACCTAAAAAGGACTTCACCTGCGTGACGTCCAAAGGGGGTGGTATTTGAGTAATTGCCCTGACCCGCTCGGACAAAGGTGCCACACCACCGCCGGACAGTCGGAAGCCCAAAAACTCCAAACTTTCCACGCAAAAAACGCACTTGGTGCGGCAGAGCCGCAACCCGTTCTCGGCCAGTCTGGCCAAAACCAAACCTAAAATGGTCAAGTGCTCCTCAATGGTGATGGTGGCGACCAGAATGTCGTCCTGGTATACAAAAATGCGCCTAATTCCGGCCACTACCCCCTCGGCGCATCTCTGAAAGATGCCCGAGCTCGATATCGTCCCGAAAGGGAGTCGATTAACGGCCATCAACCCCCTGATGGTGTTGACCGCCGCGATCCGCGCGGATCGGGCGGTCAAGCGCAACTGCAGGTAGGCGTGCCTGTAGTCAAGTTTTGAGAAATATTTCGCCTCTCCCACCTGTGCGAAAATGTCGGCTATCGCCGGCAATGGATAAGGATCGGGCTGGATGGCGGCGTTGATTGTCGAGCGATAGTCTCCGCAGAGGCGTACGCCGCCATCCTTCTTACGAACTACCACGAGGGGAGTGGCCCACTCCGAGAATGTGATTGGGGCAAAAATGCCCTCGGTGACCAACCGATCAATCTCGGCCTCCACCTGGGGCCTGAGCGGAATGGGCACTGGTCTGGGTCGAAAGAAACGAGGGGAAATGTCCTCCCTCATTTGCAACTCGACTGGAGGGCCATTAAATGCTCCAAGTCCTATCTTAAAAACATCCTCATGCTTAGCTAACAACTCATTGAGCTGCTCCTGCATGCTCGTGTTGGCTGATGCATGGACCGGCACATGCACGGGTACCTCCCCCCCCTGGTCAATCGCACCCTGCGCAACCTCAATCTGCAACTGCGCAATCAGGTCCCTACCAAGGAGATTCGGCCCAGAACCTTCTACCACCAAAAAAATCAAATCTAAAATTTTGCCCCGGTGACTGACCGGCAAACTCACCTCTCCAAAAACCATGATTGGTACACCCGTGTACGCTCTCAACACCACCTCTGACCTACGCAAAGCAGGGTAACACGCACCTGAGTCCGCGAGCGAGGCGAACTGGCTCCAGGTCACAACTGACCTCTCCGCACCAGAGTCCACTTGAAATAACCACGCCCTGGTGCAAACTTCCAATTGAAACAAGAAAGGTGGAAATCTCTTGCTGGCATCTTCCACTGTGTAAATGCCCCACTCGTCCGGAGGGAGGCCATCGTCGTCATAATCAAAACGCGCCACGGCATTGACGGGGACCGTCTTCTGTCGAAATTCCGGCTTGGGGCCAGCGGCGCTCTCATCTCGAGTATCTTCGCGCCCAGCGCCGGCTCCCTGGATCCAGTCGGGGCACTGATGCCTAAAATGCGGGCCCCCGCAATGCCAACACGCAATATTGACAGGCGGTCGTGCACCGCCTCTTCCTCCTCCTCTGCGCTGCCCACGATCAAAAGGCGCGACACGGGGACGAGCGCCACCAAAGCCAGCATCAAACCGCCGCCCAGGAGCGCCACCATTTGGTCCGCCACGACGCCTCGCTGGATGGAATTGCCTCACTTGATGAACTTCGGTGTCGGTCAAGTGAGAGGGGACGTCCGCCGTCACCTCCGCGCCGCCCACGCTCGATGGCGTAGCCATGGCAGCCTCATACGACGTCGCAAGCTTCACTGCCGACTTCAAGGTTAAATTCTCGCTTAACATAATATATTTTCGCATGCCACTATTGTTAATCCCTCGCAAAAATGCGTCCAAAACACCGCTATCGGTCTCGCCGACCGTTGCAAACCCACACGGCTGCGCCAACCCCTTGAGTACTGTGAGGTATTCTTCGACCGTCTCTTCCGGCTTCCGAGTCCGCAAACCCAAGCGCTGGCGGCACACGTGGGGTTGAGCTACCGGCTCGAGATGCAGTCGCATCAGGTCGACGATCTCCTGGTAATTCTTGGCCGGCAGCTTCTCAGGATGAACGGCCTTTTGGAGCTCTTGATACGCTTTAGGGCCGATGAGTGATAGCAGCAACGACTTAACTTTCGCGTCGGGAATGTCGTTCAACAAGCAGAACTCGTCCACTCGTTCGAGATATCGGTCCCAATCGGCCGCCATCTTTCCGTCAAAAGGGCCGGGATGACCCAACACCATCCTCTGGGCAGCCATGACTTGATTCGTCCAGGAAAACAGGCGAATCTCACAGCAAACACAAGACGAAAAGAAAAGGAAGAAAAAGACAAAAAGGATTAAAACAGCAAAATGCAAATGCGCAAACTTGAAAAGCGCGCTTCGCAAATCTTCCAAAAGGCTTAACGGGCGTCGTGTCACACGGCGCTGATTCGATGCAACAGGCCTGGCTGTCTCAGCTGGGCAAATCGAACTCAAAACTTTATCGGCACAAACCGAACGTTCGAAACTCACGTTCCAGAACGAAATCTCGCAAAGTTCACCTTCGCTTTCGCTTCACACAATTCTAGTTCAAATCCATTTTTCTTTCCACACACAGGCATAAACATCGAGTTCACTGCGCCAATTTAGTGTTTTCCATGCTCTGAAGTCTACACTAACAACTGCAGGCCTATTCTACTTGAATAGGCGGAATAAAA
The DNA here is from genome assembly GCA_949358305.1 of Strigamia acuminata. Taxonomy (NCBI): domain Eukaryota; kingdom Metazoa; phylum Arthropoda; class Chilopoda; order Geophilomorpha; family Linotaeniidae; genus Strigamia; species Strigamia acuminata. The sequence continues at coordinate 9,042,453 of OX442315.1, read as the reverse complement.
ACAGACGTGCAATCAATTCAAGCTTGACATGACAAGTAATTTATTCATGAGTGGTTGCCAACGGCAACCACTCCAACAATTCCAACGTGAAATACAATCAATTTGTACCAAAACAATTATTCTGAACATAACAATTTCATATGTGAAATTAGAAAACGGCGTTAAATCAACTGGACAAGCTAAAATTGACATGACACACGTGAGAAGAATCACAAAGAGAGCGAGCAGGGCCATTTTTGACAATTCTAAATTTCTGAAATTAAAATGAAACGTGCATTTATTATTACAAAAGAGGTAGATTAATTTTTTTTGTAAGTCCCTTTAATTATTATAAAAATATATTATCCGTAGTGATGTTGTTACGATTGTTTATCCAAGAAATCAAAGGAAAATACAATAATTATCTCTTAAATTCAAATTTAAAATGATTTGCATTGCTGACAAGTTAGTTTGCTTACTTGAAGGGTGACTGATGAGCTATTCCATCAGAAACTGCTTCACTTTAGTGGTCGCAAGCATTTAAATATATAGAAGTCACGAGGAAATTGAATTGGAAAACAAATTTGTTTTTTCAGATCTTTTTTGCAGCTACAATAAAGCAAAAGCACATAAATATTTTTGCCCTAGCTGTTCAGGTGCTGAAATTTTTATATGAGGTATGCCATTGTTGTATTGTACTTCAAGAACTGCAGAAATATGAAATGCTGTCTATTATTATATAATATACAATAAAGATGCACGTAAAGAATTAAACTCAAAATAACGCAACGTTAATTCTAAACATAGGGGCTGTCCATAAATTACGTAACGCTGATTTTTAGATTTTTAGACCCCCTCCCCCCTGTAACAAGGTCGTAACAAATCCACAAACCCCCCTAGAATATTACGTAACAAAACTGACCACTCCGCCCCAAAAAAAATTTTTTTATACAAGCTTATAATACAAAATTTTACAAAAATTTAAAATTTTTACAAAAATTTAAAATTTTTACAAAAATTTAAAATTTTTACAAAAATTTAAAATTTTTACAAAAATTTAAAATTTTTACAAAAATTTAAAATTTTTACAAAAATTTAAAATTTTTACAAAAATTTAAAATTTTTACAAAAATTTAAAATTTTTACAAAAATTTAAAATTTTTACAAAAATTTAAAATTTTTACAAAAATTTAAAATTTACAATAATAATAAATTGAAACAATAAATTAAAATTTTCACTTTTTGTTAGGTAACATTATTAAGAACCCCCCCTCCCGTCGTAACAACCCATAACAAAATTTGAAACTCCCTCCCCCCCCTCCAGGTGTTACGTAATTTATGGACGGCCCCCAATAAATTACTCGATACTTCTATGATCTTGCCCATAGAAGGTGCAAGTAAATACTTTGAACATCCAAGTAATTCCTGAAACTAAAAATTGTCAGTTTAGAATGTAAAACCTTTAGTTTATTAGAGAAATCCTCGAAAAAATATTACATTGATTATCAGATGTCAAGAAGGACAACATTCATTAAATCATTTGAATTTTACAATTATTCCCTTTTTTTCCCAAACGGATTTTGCATTTTATGAGGGTATTGACAGTTCTCATGCCGTATCTTGAATTTTGCAGTTTTTCCACCTTTAGCTTCTAATTTCTTGTAAATCCGATTAATTTTTTGATTATATTTGTTAAAATCCTCAAGACGGCGAAAACCAACTGCGGCCATTTCTGTAAAGGAGACAAACAGTTTTAAATAGTAATTATATCAAATTTAAGTTGCACTTTTTGTTCGGACATAATGCTGTCTAGAAAGGTTTGTTGGGTCCCAACTTCAACGCACGTCCACGTGTGTTCACAAAATGGCAACGCCCATTAACAATAAAAGGAAAACGTAGGAAAAATAAAGGAAAGTGAATATACGGAGGAAATTTTTTGAAGTACGGTAATAAAAATACAAAATCAATCAATCTATACTCTGATTGTAGAGTTTGGTAAAAATACATAACACATGTGGTTATGACGCGTGTCATTTATTGAATGGCGGCAAGGTCGTCCTGACGTCATCAGGTGCATGTGACCTTGACAGGTGCAGACCGCCACCTAGCAACCGCCACACTGACCAACCTTAAAAATCGATTAAAGTCGATTAATATCGTTAAAATCGTTAAAAAACCGTCAAAAATCGTTAAAAAACCGTCAAAAATCGTTAAAAAACCGTCAAAAATCGTTAAAAAACCGTCAAAAATCGTTAAAAAACCGTCAAAAATCGTTAAAAAACCGTCAAAAATCGATTAAAATCGATTAAAATCGTAAAAAATCGATTAAAATCGATTAAAATCGTAAAAAATCTATTAAAATCGATTACAAATCGATTACAAATCGATTACAAATCGATTACAAATCGATTACAAATTGATTACAAATCGATTACAAATCGATTACAAATCGATTACAAATTGTAAAAAATCGATTAAAATCGATTACAAATCGTAAAAAATAGATTACAATTTATAACTGACTAAAACTACTTTTCCTGGTAGTGTGACACACTCCACAGTTAGGAGTAATGAGGCTGTGAGTTAGGGTCCTTCTTAAGGTCGGTCAAAGTATATAAATAATTTCTTTAAAACTTGGCCGCAAGTTGGGTGTATCGCACCCAACACTGCAAATAAGTCTGTGTTTTATGGAAAACTGTTTAGTATACGTGATCAGTTTTCCAGAAAACTAAAATCTGCATTTTCACTTATCCGAATCACTGGGCACATGTAAACACGGTAATTTACTAAGTCAATGTCACAATTATCTGACATCGTATTTACGTCGTTTTATGTTTTTGTTTCTGATGCATTCCTCTTCCCACCAAACGTTCATTTTGTCGTCAATGTAGAGAAAAGTATTTATCACTGTTAAAACAACAAATAATAATGAGAAAAAAAAAAAACACCATGTTAATTTTTACTTACTAAAACTATTCGAGCTTTCCGCGTTAAAATAAAATTCATATATTCCCTTTTCTTCGTCCAAAGGCATTCCAACATCGTTCAAAACCTTAACTGTCCTGAAAATAAATTTAAACATACGTTGTATGCAATATGCCGTCCTAAGTTAAAACGTCGTTCAGTGTGTTTTAGTTTGCTACTAATTTCATAGAGGGCGGTAGTATTTGAGCCATCTGGTGGTGGTGACCTGAAATTGTTAGTTGAAGCGCTGACGCTAGTTTTATAGTTGGAGTTTTAAGGAGCAGACAATTCCAATATCGAATAATTAATAAATAATTAACCAATGACTACAAATTAGAGTGGATTATCACATAAACAAATAAAAAATATAAAGATGCAAAAATTTGATACTGCGGTTACCCATTTTCCTGTAGGTGTACGAAGTTATGAAATTGGCCATACTGATCAAAGAATGTGTCCCAACAAAAACATGTTATGCCTCTCACTTTGCTTTTTGTCATTCCCAAATACAATCCATACCATCTACCTTCATACTTGCCACAGAAAATAAAGTAAATGAATTAATTTCAGCGATATATTAATTTTTAGGCATTTGTGCAATTTTAGTTACAATTAGTTACTTTGGATTTGTCTTTTGCAATTTTGAAGCCTTCAATTAAGTTGCAATGACCCTCAGTTTCTGTTATTTCCGGTGTGAAATTAGCAAACGGTGTAAGGTCAATTTCTGCTTGAGAAGTTGTGAAAAGAATCGCAGAGAAGAGAACAAGTAGCGCCATTTTTTGATAATTCTCAATTTCTGAAATTAATAATATTTTGCAATTAATGAAAATTGAAAATATAGTTATTTTTATGATTATTTATCCAAGAAATAACTTTATAGTATTATAATTATTTATTAAATTATAATTTAAAATGATTTGTATTGATGATTGGTTGGATTACTTACTGATAAGCGACTGATGACAGCAATGCTTCAATTCAGAGGTCGCGAGTATTTAAATAGTAATAATAGTCTCAAGGAAGAGGAATTGGAAAAACTATCTGAAAAATGCATCCTGAAATATTTATGAACCTAATGTTGTTGTTCTATTCCAGCTCAAGGAAGTAAAAAAAAAAAATCAAGTGTTGTCTATATAATAAAAATAAAAATTTTAAAAGCACATAAAATTGAATCATTATTGTCAAGAAAATTAATGACGCATTTTGTATTGTGTTTTGAATTTATGTACTATTTGTATTGTATACTAAATCAAAATTATTATTTTTTTCAAAATTCTGGAATCCCCCCTTGCTTATGTAATTTTAGTTTATTTCCTTAAAAACTGAGGTTTTCACACTTTGGTACTGGATGGCGCCACTACTTGTTGAATTTTGTAGACGGATGGTGCAAATTGTATGATTTTTCCTACAGAAACTTTGTATCCACCGATTGTTTTTGGTGTATAGGGATGCAAGATAGTACTTTGAAGATTCAAGGAGTGCCTGTAACTAAAAAAATTGACGGTTTTGAATGTCAAAGATGTAGTTTATTAGACAATTTACAAAGGACATCGATCCTTTAATAATTTGAATATTACGATTATTCCCTTTCTTTCCCAAACGGATTTTGCATTTTATCAGGGTATTGACAGTCCTCATGTCGTATCTTGAATTTATCAGTAATTCCACCTTTAGCTTCTAATTTCTTGTAAAGGTCATCAAGTTTTTGTTTATTTTTCTCAACATCCTCAAGACGGCGAAAACCAACTGAGGCCAACTCTATAAAGAAACACAAAATTTTAAATAGAAATTACAACATCAGCCCTTTCTGTCCAAAAAACAGTGTGTTCTAGAGTCTGGAAGGTTTGGTGAGGTTTGATAGTGTATACACACAACTTTACGATCGTGGAAACATCCCATTGAATCAATTACTCAGTTTTCCAGAAAAGTTAAAATCCGGATTTTATTTATCTGGATAACCGTGTGCGTTTACATATCCTTATTTTTCTGGTAAACATGACGTCACATGTGAATTACCCAAAATGCATTTTGATTGTCTGGAACAACAAAATGGTTGTCGATTTATTTCAGCCGGTAACCAAATCAAATTCTGACTCCGAAAATCATGTTTTTAGCTCATTTCACATCGGTACTAAGTGTCGTTGGTAAGTCGGTCAAACGTATTATTACTCAACTATTTGACACTAGAGAGTTTGCGGTTGCCAATTGTTCCTTATAATTATGAGTTACAAGCTCATAATTATAATTATAATTCCTTCTTGAAATAGGCACTTGTGGTACAATAAATATATTTTATAAATTATACTTATAAATACCATGTAATGGCAGAACAAATCCCTATGCACAAGAAAATTAAAATCTGTAGTTTTACTAATTTGACAGTTTTCAGACATGATATTGTCTTCCAGTTTATTTATTTGCTTATCTGGAATGATTTTAGTGTTTCTATCCTTCGATGGCAGAAAGAAATTGTGATTGAGACTGAATGTTAAAACTGGTCATGCCGCCATTTGTAATTTCCATCAGCGCCATCGGCGTCATCAGCGTCATCAGTGCCATCAGCGTCATTTGCAATAGGGGGAGGAGCTACAAATAGTGTTAAGAGATCTGATTGGCTCCCTTATTTTACAAAATAGTGTAAAAGTTGAGGAGTTACGTTATGTTATAAGTCCATTTTTATAATTATGAGCTTGTAACTCATAATTATAAGAAACAATTGGCAATCGCAAACTCACTACTATTCCAATCGCAGTTTTTAATTTTCGCAAGCAGTGACAGCTTTGCCACCCACGGTGACCTGCATCACTCCGTACACCTCCCAATGGCCCTAAGGTCATCATGTTGTCATCATGTCATCATGTTGATTCTTATGGCTGTATCTCCAGAAAAAAAGAGAGGAAAATTTTTGTAATTTTAACTGGAGACTCGTACAACATCCTACTTTATTCACCTAAAATTTTATCAACATCTATCCATCAGTTTCTGAGAAAAAAATTCTCTTGTGAGGTGACATCAAAAATTAGAGGCAAAAAGTAAGTTAACATACCCATTAACCAGTGCTGGACTGGCCCAGCAGGCTATCAGGAATTTCCCGGTGGCCTTTGGCCTGGTGGCCCGGTGACGAGCCTCCCATGGGCCGTCCCTGGCACACTGTAGCCTGTGCTTGTGGCCCCACCCATCTAGATTACCCGGTACTAAATTTGTACCCAGTCCAGCCCTGCCATTAACCACAAACAATTAGCCATTCCCATTATAAAATATGCGGCAAATATTAAAATTTATCCATAAACACATGTGTAGTCACTCATACACTTCATTAAAACATCCAAACCACAAGCAATGCCAATGTGAAACACTGAGCAATTGCCTTGACTTTATGCTTAGAATCATTTTTCTGCTGAAATATCCATGTCAAAGGCAGTTTATCATCTGCAAATGGAAGCATAACAATCCTCCAATACTTTTTTATAAGTATATTGGTCCATGATACCCTTAATTTAATGGGGTGGACCGATACAAATATAGAAAAACCATTGACATTGAGCTTGCTCTGTTAATTTGTAGTTCTTTGTGTCGAGCCAGCTCCACAAGGAAGACTGTGTGTTGACGGATTATTACGTCGAGCTTGCTCCGTAATAATCACTTCACTGTGTGTGAGACGAATTCTCGTGTCGAGTGTGCTCCAGGAGAATTTTGGTGTATTTAGAGGTAGGTTTTGGCATCGAGTTTACTCTGCCAAAATCCACGCTCACACGACGCCATCGACGCCATCTTGGAGCCGACCGTTAACAGTGAGTGTGTTTGTGAGAAGAAGCCAGATCAACCCAGTCATTACTATTATTTTGCATCATATTCATCGTGTATTTTTAGAACAATTAAAGCAATCATATTGTACCTTTACTTCTGTCTGTAAAATCATTCCCCTAGACAACCATTTGGTCACAGAGTAGAAGTCCTAAACGGCATCTCGGCGGTGATAACTTGTTAAGTTTAAGTTGTGGTGACCCAGTTGGATAAGTGTCCCCCCAGGGCGGATGCTTGTCCTCTGAGTCACTATGATTGAAGAGTCGTTCCCCCCCGAGTTGGCTCCACCTCCCCATGGCAGGTGTGTGCCCCGAGGGGGAGGAAGCGGCTGGTGGTCAGCCCCCATTGGTTGATCGCCGGCCCTTCGCCCCACTGCATAAAAGGCTGTGTTTCCCGCCAACAAGCAGAACTTACACAAACGACACCAAGAACACAGCAACTACCTCACCGTCAGGCCAACTTCAACTACAAGTTAGGATTGATCGAGGATCGCTGAGTAAAGTGCAAACTGTAACTCTCACGAAGTCACTTGCGAGCTATTCCTGCGAAAGCACGAGAATAGCCCTTGTGAAATCACCCAGAATAATCGCCCAGTCGATTATTCGCCGAAGTAAGTGTCCGAGTGCTTTGTAGGGAACCCCAAAGTTCCTAGACGAGGCCTCTGCGACGCTAAACCAAACCCTAGACAACAGGCACGGATAGAAGACTCGAAAGAGCATTCCACCGCGTCCGTGAAGACGAATCCGTGACGAATTAACGACAACTCGAGACGCCGCCTTTGTTCCGCCGACCACGCGGAACCGACGACGCCATCTTGAGAAATCCTTTGTTCGACTCTGACCAAGTCGACTTTAGTTGTATACTGAGTGTATTTTAAAGGCATAAAGCCTGGTGAATAAATTACCTGTTTATTTACATACATTTGGTATTCATTTGGGTATTTGCATAATTGATCACAGGTAAAGTATTACACGTTAGCGCTATTTAAACCTATACAAAGTAGGACGCGACACGTGGGGGCCTGTCCGGGATTTAGAAATAAATCTCAAAATCTGAACTTGTGATCTCTCAATAAGATAACCCAAATCGAAAGAAAATGTCAGACAAAGACGAACAATCCACGTCTGAAACCGAGCAGAGAATGCCCGAGAAGGGAAAAAGGACCTCCGACTACCACCTAAGGTCGGATGGCCCCGTCCCTGAAATGTCCGCAAAGGCGAAAGCCCGAGCGAACAAAAGGAGAGCGAAGGCGCAGAAAGAGGAGCAAGCTGCATCGCTCGCGGCCCTAGACGGGCCAGAGCGAGAGCGGGTTCCCTTGAATATGCAACCCTTCGAAGATACCGATACGGAAGCCCTAGAAAATCGAGAAGAAATTCGCGACGTATCACCAGGACGAGTATCGATATTGATGACCGAGGAGACGAATGAAGCTCCGAAAAAAACGGTCACAATCGGCACAAACCCATCGCCACCAACGGCTCAGACGTCCGTAGAGCAAACCCCACGAAAAAACGACGGCGGGACCCCGATAACCCCCCGAGTTACGGCGAGTCCTGCAGTTGTTTCCTTCGAAGTAGCTCACCTAATGCGGTTGACGCAGCAAGCTGCCCAACTAAAAGCGATGATAGACATTCCAGTAGGAACATCAGTCTGGGAATCGATTACTCTACTCACGGATGCTATCTGCGCGGCACAAGCCCCGACGCCGGTCGCAAGACCAGCAGCGGAGACGCCCATGCCCCAGGTAACGCCCAGTGACACCGGAGGTTTCGCGCCAGACCCCAACCGAGCGCTTCACGAATCCAGAGAGAAGGCCCGCGAAGAAGCCAGACAAGAAGCGATTAATCGCCAACGAAGACTGAGCGCAGAGCGGCGAGAACTCTGGAAGGAAGAGGAAGAAAGGGAGCAACGCGAGAGAAGAACCACCGAGAGAACAGAGAAACTAGTCCAAAAAATGAGGGAAGAACGAGAAGCTAAGATTCGAAAAGAATGGAACGCGACAGTAGAAGGGCGACATCGAGAAGCTCAAGAGTACGAGGACCAATTTCAAGCGCTCGTAGCTCAAAGGAAAGCAGAAAAGCTACAAATGTTGCGAAAAGAAGCCATTCTACAACATCAGAAATGGGAAGAACAACATCGCGAGAGGTTGAGAGAAGAGGAAGTCAGAAAAGAAAAAGAACAGTTTCTGAAAGAGAAAGAAGAGTGGGAACGAGACAGATGGACCGAAGAGTACAAAGCGAAGAAGCAAGCCATAATAGACGAGCAAAAAAGATGGGAAGCCGAAAACTGGGAAAAGGAAACAGAAAAGTTCCAAAAAGAGTACGAACAAGACGGCTCGGATAGGAAGAAAAATGAAGAAAAACTGAAACGGAAATCAGAACCCCCCAGCGGCTCTGATACCGACACAGGAGAAGGTGCAACAAAGCCAGCAAAAACGGCAAAAAGGGGGAAATCTCAAAAGAGATACGAGTCGATCCCAAAAACAAAGGACCGTCACCCCTCAGAAAGATCCGAGACGGGAGCAGCCATCGACGCGTTACTCGAAAAGAAAAACGCAAATAAAAATCGAGAACGCCCCGAAAGCGAGGAAAACAGATGGCATTCTTTTTACGAGAACAACGACGGAGAGGAGCCGCCGCCATCCGGAGGCTCGAAACAGAAGAAGGCTGGCGGAGAGACCCCACCGAGAGGGCCGAGGTTTCACCCCCAAGGAGATCCCTCCGAGCCCTCCGATTCGTCGGACGACGACCATCCGAGTCGACCGTCTACAGGGAGGAGTCAAGAAGGCAGCGATGGGCACCGGTCAAACCGGCCGAATGCTTCAAACCGCTCCTCCCGGAGCTCCAACCCGCGTTCGGAGGAAGGGAACTTTCAGGACTCATCTGGCCGACATTACACGATGTCTGAGCTAGGCCGAGCCCTGCTGAACTCGTTCAGAAGAGAAGGAATCGATCTAGGCCATCCAGGCGACGAACATAATCGCGCTGGAGAGAGGGTTAAGCGCAAATATGGCGTACGAAACGAACCAAGTGGCGAAGCCACGGGTAACATCCGTTGGCAACACTACATCCAAACGCGATTCGACGGTTCATGGAAGGCCGGAGACCGCTTCCTAGACGAAGTAATGCGTATCAAAAAAGCGACAAAAGCCACCGTCGCCGACATGCTAACCCACGGTCTAGTGGAGCTAACCACGGGGTCAGCTCGAGAATGGTACCAGGGACTGAAAAACCCAACCTGGGACGATTTTCTCGTCCGTTTCGACCTCCGATACGGCGAGACTCCAGACGAGATCAGTAACAAATTACGTGGTCTACGACAAGCTCCAGGGGAAACATTAGCCGACTACGACGCCCGAGCGAAACTCCTGTTTGCAAGAGCACCGTACGAAATAAACCCCGCTGGGTTTACGATGATCTTTTACGGAGGATTATCGGCCCACTCGCAAAGAATTCTGCTAGACATGCGCGCACCCCGCACTGGCGATTACCAAGATGTCAGTAACTATCTCTTAACGAACACGTTAGAAATAGAACAGCGGTATTACGCCACTCTGCCCCCGGAAGAGGCTGACGCACACGAGAAACGGTTGCAGACGAGCGCCGAACGTCACAAGACCTCAGAGAAATTAATGAGGCCAAGTGAATATTTGAGCGGCATAATGAGTCTCACCGAAGCATCCTTCGGACGAATGCTGACGCCTAAAGCAGGCAGTATTCTTCCAGCCAACCCGATAGCTGCCCCAAAGAAAGCACCGGCAGCGACGGCGATGCAGGTGACCTCGACGGACTCCACCCAGATGGAGAAAGTCGAAGAGACAACACCTCTCGCCACGGCTAAAGAAGAGGAGCCAGCATCAAGCGACGAGGAAGCCCTAAATGAGCACCTCGAACACTTGTCGACGGGATGCGACGATCAAGGTCCCTATTTGCACCACGCACACCGGGCCTTGGCAATCGCACAATTCAGAGCACACGTACAAGCAACGAAGGCGAGAGGAGCATTGGGAGGAAAAAGACGATTCCCGACGCCCTTCGTCCCGAAAAAACCGGGATTTACTCCCACAGGGGATAAAAGTAACATCAAATGTTACAGCTGCGGAGAATACGGTCACTATTCAGACAAATGCGAAAAAACCGTCAAAGAAAAAGGCATCATGCAAACCCTGATGAAAATGATGATGGAGTTAAATACTAACCTGGCAAAAAACTCCCAAGCGCAGGCGTCGCCGAAATAAATTCAGCTTCGTCTGCGCCAGCCGCGGAAATTAAAAAGAAGAAATATCACACTGGACCCGCAGGTCATGCCTTGGCAGAGGCACAGATCAAAGACCGCATACAGACCGTTCCGAAGAAGGAGGAAAAAGTGACGTTAACGAGTATGCAAGTGAGAGCGAAACCGGATGTCGACATAGATTGGACGGACCTTCCGTTCGATCTGGAGGTTGAGCCCCAGACGTTACGCGTATTTCACTGCAATGTCACAAAAGCACATTGCGAAACTCTGTGTATGCTGCCAGTGGAGATAGAGAACCAAAAATTGTTCGGTCTGCTGGATTCCGGAGCGGATCGTTCATTCATATCCGAAGATATAGTAAAGGACTTGGATATTGGAAGAAAAGTGGCACAAGTGAACGCGAACGTAGAATTGCTCACCGCCAACGGCTACGTCAAGCCGAAGGGCGTAGTTCGCATCATGATCGACTGGAAAGGGGGGAACCTGTCCCACCCCTTCATAGTCCTGCCATCCCACGACAAAGTATTCCTCCTAGGGATGGATATCATGGCAAAACTGAAAATTCAGCCAAACCCGATAACCCGTTCATGGAACTGGATAAGTCCCGAGGGAGAACGGCCAGTCCCCGTAGTTCCCCAAGAATTACTGGACGAAGCCAAGGACAAAGAGGAATACGGAAGAGGATTGCGAAAATTCGTCCAAGATTACGATTTCGCAGCCTTCACTCTGGAATTACAAAGGAGTAACGTCGTGGACACCCTAGTCGAGGAGGCAGCACTGCGTGTCAACGAGGCATCGCTACTAAGGCGAGTGCTTCAAAAACATGAAAGAATTCTGACCAAGACACCTGGTCGAACGACGGAAGCAACCCACGAAATAGTCTTAACCACAGACAAGCCGATTCGAGTGCCTTACAAGGGGATGAACCCCCAGAAAAGAGACATTGTGACGCAGATGTGCCAAGACGTGCTCGACAAAGGCATAGTAACTCAAGCGCTGGGCGAATACGCGATGCGGATCGTCCTGGTAATGCGTCCAGGCTCGGAACCTCGACTATGCATTGATTATCGCCCCCTGAATGCGATAACAGTTATAGACCCGATTCAGATGCCGTCTATAGACTCGATCCTCCGGGAACTGAGCCCGTTCAAGTGGGTAACCACGATGGATCTGTCAAAGGGGTATTGGCAAGTGGAGCTAAAACCCGAAGACAAACTAAAAACGGCTTTCTACTCCCCGATAGGAAGATTAATGTTCAACGTGATGCCGTTCGGGCTTGTAAACGCCCCGAGCACGTTCCAGAAATTGATCGAAAGCGTGTTGGGAGATATGCTTCACGACTTCGTGTGGGCGTATCTCGACGACATCATAATAACGTCGGACACATTCGAAGAGCATATAGACCACATCGACAGAGTGGTCTCTCGCCTAGCCAAGGCGGGACTCCACATCCATCCAGGGAAGAGCAAGTTTTGCAGGAAAGAACTTGCCTTCCTAGGATATCGAATAGGAGTCGAGGGAATCGCGATTGACCCCGAAAAGGTCAAAGCAATAAACGGATTCCCCGCCCCCGAAGATATAAAAGGTGTCCAAAGATTCATGGGCATGGTCAATTTCTTCGGCCGACTACTCTCTGGTCTGGCTGAGGTGGCCGCGCCTATAACGGATCTCTTACGAACGGATAAAGAGTTTGAGTGGACGGTCCAGTGCGAGGCCGCATTTAGCACTATCAAGCAAATGCTGGCTGACGTCGAAAAGATGCCATTGCCGGACCTAAACCGACCGTTCGTGTTGCACACCGACGCGAGTAAAATCGGACTGGGTGCAGCCCTTCTGCAGACCCACGTGTACAACGGAATCTCGCAAGAAGTACCCTGTATGTTTATAAGCAGGAAAATACAGGGCGCGGAGAAAAATTACACGGCAACGGAACTGGAATGCCTAGCCGTAATTTGGGCAGTTCGAAAATTTCGCGACTATCTGGAGTACACGAACTTCGAGGTTCAGACAGATCACCAGGCACTAAGCTGGTTGATGAAGCTCAAGAAACCTTCCGGCCGACTCGCAAGATGGCAACTGGAATTAATGGCGTGCGATATAACAATTACGTACCGCCCCGGGAAGTACAATCATGTGGCGACGCCCTCTCAAGAGCCCCAGCCTCTGACCCCCAAGGACCAGACGACGACGGCGAGGACGACACCCACCTCTTGTACTGCCCAACTCCACGCAGAATATGGCGCTTACGAAAAGCAAACGAACTGCCGGTGATGGAGCCCGAAGATAAGACATTCTGTGGTTTTTGGACTAGAACGTACCAGCCAGCTGGAACAAACGACTCAACGTCCGAAATTCACCCTCCGCCCTCCGGAGAAATCCACAAAACCTTGTTACGAGCCTTCACCGCAAAAATCGAGGAGAAAACGCAATATGCTCCCCCCACGAGACGTGAGTTCGTCGAACACCAGGCAGCAGACACAAAATGTCAAATTATAACGCAATATTTGCTGAACGGCGAATTTCCGGAAGGGATGACAAACCCACACCGCCGGAAACAGTTCGTCAAAGAAGCAACAAGCTACCTCATAGATGATGAACTCCTAGTAAAATACCACCCGACATTTCAAGATGACCTCAGTGGAGCGGGAAACTCGGTGAAAGTGGTCGTACCGGCATCACTGCACACCCGACTGTTGTGGCTGATGCACGGACACCCGCTCGCCAGCCATTCCGGCATAGCGAGGACCCTTTATCGAGTAAAGCAACTTTTCTTCTGGCCAGGCGCGCGGCAAAAGATAACGAAATTTATCCGACACTGCCCCCGGTGCCAAGCGTGTAGGCCGCGAGATAAAGTAGCCAGAAACGCCATGTCTCTCGGACCCTACGCACCGTTTGACTGCTTAAGCATAGACTTGATGGGCCCCAAGCCCACAACGGGAAACAAGAACATGTATATTCTCGTAATTATGGACGTGGCCACCCGATGGCCGGAGCTGTACGCCCTCGTGAAACCCTCGGCTGAAAACATAGTCGAGTGCCTTTACGACGTGGCAATGCGATTTGGGTTTCCCAGAAAACTCATTTCGGATAACGGCCCCCAATTCCGATCAAGAATATATAAGGACTTCTGTAGAAAATTTAAAATGGATGCATCGAACACCTCCACATATAATCCTCAGACAAATCCAGTCGAGAGATTAAATAAAGACATAAAATATGCGCTGACAGTATTCACCGATATTCACAATCGATGGGACGAATACCTGCGAGAAATCGCTTTCAGCATTCGCTCAACCGTGTCAAGAACACGCGAATTCTCACCGGCGTACCTCAACTTCGCCCGCGAATTAAGGATGCCATGGGACCCACGCGTTGCCGAAGCTGTTAACGTATTAGACCCATCGAGCCCACATGAGTACGTGTGCCGGTTGGAACAGACTATATCCGACACATACCAGCATATGATGGCGCATATTTTCAACATGAGAGAGAGAATCGCAGATAAAGAAGGCGATCTCGCTTTCGCGAACTTTAAAGTGAATGATCTAGTGTGGAAGGAGGCACACACGTTGTCCAATGCAGCGAGGGGCATCGCCGCCGGTTTAGCCGACAAGAGGGACGGTCCCTATGTAATTGTGGCCGAACACGGCGGCAACGCATACCAACTACGCCGCTTAGAGGACAACAAAAATTTTCAGTCAATACATGGCCGAGATTTAAGGCCATATCTGCCAGAGTTTCCCCAAGAAATCTGGCTGGAAGGTCAGACACACAGCGGCCAAGGGGGCACCGTGGTCGACACGTTCCAAAAGACAAATGAAGCTGAAAATATAGCGGAGGAAGAGGATGAATTCTTCGATGCCGAATCCCCAGCCGACGAGGCTCCAGCTCAGCCGGAGCAAGCAATTTCGGAGAGGGAGGAAGCAGAAGAATGTACTTCTGAAATGGAAAATACAAAAATTAATAATGAGAAAAATGCCAACACATTGGAGATGAACGAGCAAGTAGAGTCACGATCTACATGCACGTCGAAAATCAACCTTCGACCACGACGAAGCAATAATCCGTTCATTCGGGACGGCAAAGTCGTGGGGAAGAACTAAAAATAAAAGAAAATGTGATAACATGGAGCGGAGGCCTTGTAAAATAGAAAGATTTACTTACGAGAGCTGCTGCACATGTTGAAACGCGAAGATTTGGCTAAGTCCAAACTTCGCAACGAATTGTCGCAGTCACCACTAACAGACGAGAAGTTATGACGTATCGGGCGACCGCGTGACAATGAAACCACGCGGTCGACCCCGTAGCGTCATTGCCAGCACGGCGGATCTCGCAAAATACGAGACGCGTTCGAGACCCACAATTCTCAGCGTCGATAGGCCCAGTTTCCGACTGTTTTTAACACGACGAGACGTGTTTTTTGCTTCTCCCCAAAGAGAAAACAAAGACCTCTCAAACAAAACTTCATTTTCCTAAATTGAAATGGCCGATCGACGCAACCCACGATTGGAGCCGAGCGCATCGTCGAGAGACGAGAGCGACGGCCTAATCGTAAACGCTGAAGACGATGAGAATTGGGACGAACAACCGCCGTTGCAGGTAAATTAGTGTGATTTCCCCAGAGAAATCACATAATTCTTTGAATCTGTTGCATCCAACCCAGATTGGAGCGTGACTTGTGACTGATATATTTCTTTCTGTTTTATTATTGATTTAAGGCTGGCTAAAAACCCGAGAGTGGACCCAGATTCACCTCGGAGTCAAGGCCGCCAAAAAACTAGAACAAAGGAAGTGTTCGCGGAATGGCGTCGTGGCAAACCAAAACCAAAACTAAAGGTTTTCTTTCTTTTAAATTTAAACATCGTAATAAATTAAAATACGATTAGAGTTAAAATAAAAAAGTTTAACGTAAAATTAAGAATTTAACGATCGGTTTTGCCTGCGACCCCTTCCTAAAAGCGGATCACCTGAGTTCAAAGGTAGTGTTGGATCAGCGCTACGACGGCGGAGATCATCGCAGAACTGCGAAACAAGAAAATAAGACCGACGGCCGCAACAAAAGAAAGGAGTTGCTGCCACCGTCGATCTTGAGCATATTTCTGATCCCCATCGTTAACTGGGATTTATTATATTAATCTTGTGATCTAAAATTATTCAGGTCGACCCGCTAGAATCGTGGGACGCCCTGCCTTCGACGGTGTCAACCGCCAACAACATCTTTCGCGGAGCCCTGCCGATTTACCTGCGGCAGGCCTATCCTGCAGAGACCAGCGCCTGGAAAATCCGGTTGATGTATTCCAGGACCCTCGAGGAAAAATTCGAGCGATCGAAAACGCTGGTCGAGTGCATGACGAAGGAGATGAGGGAGCGAGTGGGGCCGCGGATCCCACCCGATGCGGATCCGCCGAGCCCCGTTTACTCCGGGTACCTGGAAGAGGCTTACCCAGGCACGGTGGCCGAGCTGCACACCTCCCACAGGTGGCGCGAGGCCCCGACCTTGGCAGCCCGCCAGAGAATAGTGGACGACGAGATCAAACGCTTAAAGCGCACCGAGACTCACGGAGTAACCCGAGTTCTCGAGAGAAACGGTTTCTCCCCCGAAGAAATCCGTAGATGGCTTCGCGACATCGAAGAAGACCATTTGACACCCAGATGGATACCGCCGGCGAATTTTACGGCCACGCAGTCTGAGATGTGGCAGTTATACCACGCTGGTATCCTGGGGAGTCGCCGCCATCACAGAAGATCGAAGCGTCCGGCGGAGTCCGCCCCACACGGACCCGCTCGAAGAAGACAGGCCGTCTCCACAATAGAGGCCGGCCCGTCAACGAGTCGCGACTACCGCAGCCGCTCGAGCAGCTCCAGTTCCCGAACTGGAGTTGTCGTGCGCTCGGAGTGTCGCCGAGTAGTAACGCTCGATCCTGCCTCGCCAGACGACGCGCGGGCTGAGCGAACAGTCGAAACTTCCGCCCACTGGGCTGCGAGGACCGAGACACACCAAGATCGAGGAAAGAAAAGATCCTCGTTGTTTATGGCGATTACCACACAGTCGTCAGATCAATCCTCGTCGCGACAAACCGTCTCATCACACCAGAGACCGGATTCTCCGACGGACGTCCCCCAGAGGACGACCCAACGAAGATCCGTCGCAGCCAGCACCAGAAGGAACCGGAAACGCAAGTTACGTCAGAAGGTGCGTGCACAATCCCTGATAGCTAAGGGATTGGAGAAGGAGCGAGAGATGGCCGCCGTAAAAAGGTCCGAACCCCGAAGTCTCAAACCCACGGCTGGGCCGTCCAGGCTCCAAGCGGAGATCGATTTGGGCGAGTTGACGGAAGAACAAATGTCCCCAGATGAGTCGGATAAAGATGGACCGGTTACGAAGCAGGATCTGGCCATAGCATTGAAGAACGCCTTCCGAGGATACGCGGCCAACCGGCCGTCGGGCTCAACACCGGCTGTGCCAACCGCGCTTGTGCCCCCACAGGTGCAATCGCGATGGCCACCACTCCTCGAGGGTACAAACCCAGCCGTGACCGCGTGGACCCCTCCCCGGATGATTCCGGTGGGAGATCCAACTCCGAAACGGGTCAGATACGATGACCTACCCGGGTTGGGCCGTCCACCGTCACCCCCAACGCCACGAGTGTATCGACCTTATCGCAACGCCGAGTGGTACGCACAGCGGGAGATGGACGCCAGATGCCGGCGTGAAGCGGCCTATCCTCCACTCAGCGAGCTACAGGAATATCTGGCCGAATACGAGATCCCCGCGAATGCCGAGTTGGCCATACGACAGGCCGACGCCGCCCAAACTCATCACATCAATTGGGCGATCGAGCAGATGCGGAAGCTGTCACAACAATTCAGTGACAATCCGGACCGCGCTCACCCCTGCCATCGGAGTAGTTTGAATTTGGCTGTGACGAACGTAATGGCCCAGCTGTTGTCCCTGGGCGTCTTCTTGGACGGTCGGCAGGCTATGGCGGCCTGGACAATCGTCGACCGTGAGGGAGTTCACCTTCCTCGGGCATTGTACCAGGTATGGGCCGGATGGACTCCTGAGCCCGCCTCGCTGCGCTTCGACCTGGCCAGAAATACGGAGAACCCAGGCCTGCAGTTTTCAAAGATGCGTTCGTTGGCCTTCCGCTACCGGGACCCCGGAGTCCACCCTTCCTTGTTGCGAACAATTCGGGAGGCTCCGGAGATACCAGGAACGGCAGCAAGCCTCCCACAGGCCATCGAGACCGCCCCCCCAGAGGCGGCGGTCCAACCATACATACCGACCCCGAAGCCGGTATTCCCAAAGGAGAAGCGGTGTGCGAATCGACCCAAATTGATTCCGAAGCGCTCCAAGCGAGGACCCCGAACTCCTCCGCTGCCCTCTCCTTCACCACCAGCGACAGGGCTGGCCGCTCTTTCAACAGAGCCGGCTACGCCACCGTTGGAGAGCCCAATGGAGATTTTGCTTCCCCCATCGCCTCCGCCGCCCCCAGCAGCGCAGCTTTACTTGAGGTTGGGAGTGGAGTACCCATTCCTTCAGATGTCGGAGTTCACGCAACAGCGCATCATCGACTCCGATGATCACGGCGAGTCGATCCTCAAATGGCTGAACAGAGAGGCCCGATCTACCATGGATGCCGTCTTCCATCGTCGAATCCTGCGGGCCCATCGGAAACCCGGGTCGAGCGCCGAGTCGCGAAGGATCCGACTCGTTCCCGATCGATTCCCCGCGTCCACCCGGATTTGGATCCATGAGCGTACGGGGCTGATTGGCGAGCCCGTCGGCGGTCACCCGCAGTACTTCATCAACGAGCGACAAAATCCTGCGGATCTGACAACCTCTCTACCCCCGGATTTACCACCGCCGCCACCGGCAGTGCCACCCGTGATCCTCCGCCCATGCAGAGGAGTGCTGCCAGCTCTTCGCAGAGGAGAGCGATAAGAAAATTGAGATCGCTCCGATCCGAGATCGAAGCTGGAGGAGGGACGTGTGGTGACCCAGTTGGATAAGTGTCCCCCCAGGGCGGATGCTTGTCCTCTGAGTCACTATGATTGAAGAGTCGTTCCCCCCCGAGTTGGCTCCACCTCCCCATGGCAGGTGTGTGCCCCGAGGGGGAGGAAGCGGCTGGTGGTCAGCCCCCATTGGTTGATCGCCGGCCCTTCGCCCCACTGCATAAAAGGCTGTGTTTCCCGCCAACAAGCAGAACTTACACAAACGACACCAAGAACACAGCAACTACCTCACCGTCAGGCCAACTTCAACTACAAGTTAGGATTGATCGAGGATCGCTGAGTAAAGTGCAAACTGTAACTCTCACGAAGTCACTTGCGAGCTATTCCTGCGAAAGCACGAGAATAGCCCTTGTGAAATCACCCAGAATAATCGCCCAGTCGATTATTCGCCGAAGTAAGTGTCCGAGTGCTTTGTAGGGAACCCCAAAGTTCCTAGACGAGGCCTCTGCGACGCTAAACCAAACCCTAGACAACAGGCACGGATAGAAGACTCGAAAGAGCATTCCACCGCGTCCGTGAAGACGAATCCGTGACGAATTAACGACAACTCGAGACGCCGCCTTTGTTCCGCCGACCACGCAGAACCGACGACGCCATCTTGAGAAATCCTTTGTTCGACTCTGACCAAGTCGACTTTAGTTGTATACTGAGTGTATTTTAAAGGCATAAAGCCTGGTGAATAAATTACCTGTTTATTTACATACATTTGGTATTCATTTGGGTATTTGCATAATTGATCACAGGTAAAGTATTACACGTTAGCGCTATTTAAACCTATACAAAGTAGGACGCGACAAAGTAATTTAGCAAGTGAAAACCCGGATCGCCGCAAAATTTATCAGTAAGCCACTTATTGATAAGTCATGATTGGAGTGACTTCAATAAGCCACTTATTGCAATTAAATTATCATTTCAGTGATGTAAATTACATCATTTCCTGTTGCTGGCTGGTAAGACATTTCAGCCACATCAGCCAAGTAATTATTCACTTTGTATGGAGTTTAGCCAAACGACTTACATGAATTATTGATAATTCAGATGATAAGCCAAATTTGGATTTTAACTTTGAATGAACCTAGTGTGTTCTAAAGTCTGGATATAGCACTGTCCAGGAAGGTGTGGTGGGGTTTAGTAGTCTATACAACTTTACAATCGTGAAAACATCCCACAGAAACAATTACATGTACTCAGTTTTCCAGAAAAGTTAAAATCCGGATTTAATTTATCCGTATAACCGTGTGCGTTTATATGTCCCTATTTTTCTGGGAATTAGTCCGAATAAGTCCGTTTTTTCTGGAAAGCCGTTTCGTTTACATGATAAGTTTTCCAAAAATGTAAAATTTGCATTTTCACGTATCCAGATAACTGGTTGCATGTAATCATGGTAAATGACACATATTACAGTTTGAGTATCTGATGTACCATACTTACGGCGCTTTATGTTTTTGTTTCTGATGCATTCCTCTTCCCACCAAAAGTAAATTTCGTCATCAATATAGAACAAGGTAGTTAGCACTGTTAATAATAACAACAGTTAATAATAACTCAAAAGAAAACCAAATTAATTTTAACTTACGAATACTATCCGAGGTTGCCCCAGCGTAATGTAATTCATATATTCCCTTTTCTTCATCCAAAGGCATTCCAACATCGTTAAAAACCTTAGCAGTCCTGAATATAAATTTTAACTATTGTTGCATGAGGAGTGCCAAATGCCACAACAGCTCATGTAAAAAGGCCTAAGGTTATGTACAATTTTTAGGTATATTAACTGAAGCTAGGTTCCCACTCGACAGAGTTCTGTCAGCAGAAAATTTAATTAATCAATTAATTAATTCGATACTCGATGGTGTGCGCACCATCTGGTGGTGGTGACCTGAAGTTGTTAGTTAAAGCGCTCCATTCTAATGCAGACAATTTCAATTTCGGATAATTAATAAATAAATAACCAATGACTACAAATTTCATCTGAGATAAATTGGATTATTACATAATGTCAAAATTGTACCGTATTACCCCGCTTTAAGCCGCATGCCAGTATTGTTTGAGTACGAAATTTTTTCAATGAAAAATAAACCAAAACAAAGCTTAAATATCATTTTTGGATGTCCAAAATGTAAGAAATTGGTCTAAATTTCAATAAATTTACCCAAATTTTAATAATAATCTTGAAAATACAAGGTGGTCTATAAGACTGGTTCACAAAAATAATTCCCAAACTGTTTTAGATTTTGATTTTGCAAAATGTTTGTCAGGGTAGTATTTTGACGGAAATCCAATTATGACATCCAACTTGAACTCAGAGGTCATCTTCAAGGTCATCCATATTATAACTCAATAACCGTGACAGATAGAGAGGAAAAGTAAATTAGAAAGTTGTAGAGCGCCATCTAATTAGTCTAGAACTGTTCTTAAAAAAATGATTTCTTCTGAAAAGTTTTGAGAAAAAAAGGTTTGAAACGTTAATCTACTCAGCTTTGTAACTCAGCTTTATAACCTAAAACTATTGAGGCAACCAAGCTAATCCTCAATTAGGACACTTTATTAGATCATACTTGTAAGTGGAAGAGAGGAAACACAAAAGAAAGGAAATAATTTATTTTGGAAATACATTCCAACATGATAGTTTTAGGTTACAAAGCTGAGTAGACTAATGTTTCAATCCTTTTTTTCTGAAAACTTTTCAGAAAGAAATAATTTTTTTAAGAACAGTTCTAGACTATTTAGATGGTGCTCTACAACTTTCTAATTCACTTTTTCTTTCCATCTGTCACGGTTCTCGAGTTAGATTACAGATGACCTTGAAGATGACCTCTGAGGTCACGTTGGATGTCATAATTGGATTTCCCTCAAAATACCACCCTGACAAACATTTTGCCAAATCAAAATCTAAAATGGTTTGGAAATTATTTCTGTGAACCATACTTTTACACCATCCTGTATAAAGAACACTGAATGTTTGGCCCAAATTCCAACATAATTAATTATCTGGGCTCTTAATTAATAATAAATAAATAAAGTTCTTCACTCAAAAGTTGGTAATTCCAACGTACAGCGGCATGCGTTTAAAGCGGGAAAATAAAAATATAAAATGCGGAGTAATATACAGTGGTTACCCATTTTCCTTAAGGTGGATAAAGTTATGAAATTGGCCATACTGATCAAAGAAAGTGTCCCAAACGAAACATGATATACCCTTTACTTTGCTTTTTGTCTGGCCCGTATACACTGCAAACCATCTACCTTCATACTTGCCAGAGAAAATAAAAAAAAATCAATTAATTTCAGCGATATTGGTTTTTAGGCATTTGTGAAAGTTTATTTAGTTACTTTAGATTTGTCTTTTGAAACATTGATGCTTTCAATTAAGTTGCAATGACCTATAGTGTCAGTAAATTCTGTTGTAAAATTAGCGAACGGTGCGAAGTCCATTTCTGCTTGGGCACTTGCAAAAAGAATCACAAAGAAGAGAACAAATAGGCCCATTTTTGATAATTCTCAATGTCTGAAATAAAAATGTTTTACAGTTACGGTACTACAGTCCAGTCTCGTTGTAATGAATCGCATGGGACCCGAGAAATAGGTTCGACTGTATAAAGAAAAGTTCAAACTTATCTTGTGACTGGTATGGTCTTCGCCAAGGTAACCCGGGGACTGGTTATCCTGTGTGGGACGCATACTCACGTGAAATGACTAAGACTCCCTATTATTGGTTGTTTGCCTTTAATACTTGTTGTGTAAGGATATGGGGAATCCCGTCACCCATTGCGGGGGTGCCATTTAGGCACACCGCACCGGCAACCGACCCGTCACACACAGGGCGTGAGCCCCATGGGTGACGTGGTCGGTTCAACATAACATTCATGTCGTAGTACTTACCTACGACCCACGCAGTCACTCATGAAGGATGCAGTATGGAGAACGCCATACTGCTGAGCTTTGCCGTGGTGAATGGCGAGGAGTGCAGAGTTCACACAGGGCAGGCTT
Source organism: Strigamia acuminata (assembly GCA_949358305.1). Classification (NCBI taxonomy): domain Eukaryota; kingdom Metazoa; phylum Arthropoda; class Chilopoda; order Geophilomorpha; family Linotaeniidae; genus Strigamia; species Strigamia acuminata. The sequence goes on along the minus strand of OX442315.1, from coordinate 9,019,467 downwards.
GCCCTGGTTCACGATAGCTCGGGACACGTCTTGTCTCCTCGATGGTCGCAGCTCCTCTCTCTCTCTCATGGTCGGAGAGAGACTCTCTTCTCTCTATGACAACCGGTGACAGACTCTCCTCCTCACACCTCACACTCGACTCCTCACCACACCACTCAGCTCCCTCCTCCCCCAGGCTAGGTCATTCCACCCACAGAGGGGATGACCTTGGGGCCGTAAGGTGGTGTGTGGCAGTGATGCAGGTCATCCTGGGTGACCAAGCGGTCACAATCTGAAAAACAAGTGCTGGAAAAGTTATGTACCTTATGTTGTTGTTCCACAATCGCTCTAAAAAGTTAAAAGTATCAAATGTGGTCTATTATTGTCACTAAAATCATATGAAATATGAAATTTAATTTTAGATTAATTAAGTAACTAATTAATTTCATGGAGAAAATTAATGACAGGTTTCAAATGCAATTTAATTTTTTATTTGCTGTACTAATTTTATATTATTATTATTATTTTTAATTGCAATATGGAATTTATCTGGAAGCCAAAATGCATCATTACAAATCTTACCTTTTTAAGTTGAGATTGAATTATTTTAACTGAATGTTGTCAACAGTTGTTTAATTTGACAATTTAAAGACTAAATAAAATTCAGTCTGCTGAAAATTGCAAAGTTGTAAATAGAAATTACCGGTATCTTAAATGCAAGCTGCACTATCTTATCTTTTCAAAATACAGTGAGTTTGCAAAACAAAACAGCACTTATACTGACATTTACACTTTATATCAGCATGTCAGTGATGGTCTCGCAATCTTGTTAAATCAGTTACGAATTTTGTCAATAGATGGCGCTAATCGTAAATAGCGCTAAATTCAAGTTGAGATTGAATAAATATACAAGGTGTCCCAAATGAACGAAGCCGGTCAAATAACAAAAAGACCATTTGATTGAGATGAATGAAACAAATGTAGTACTAGTAAACTAAGTGAGGGCATTTCAAAAATATGAAAAAATTTGACCTCTGACCTGTTCTTCAAGGTCATTCCAACTCTAACTTTTAAACTAAGACTGGTAGAGCAAAATTCTCAACTGAAAAAAGAAAGAGCACCTTCTGTTTAGTAAAGAACTGCTCATCAAATTTACTCTAACACAATAACAGATAAAATTACAAAAAAAATAAATCATGAAAAAGTCTTGATCTTGGTTTTCTTTTTTGTATTTTTTGACTTTTTCATAATTTTATTTGTTAAATATCATTTAAAATACCAGTTAAATTAATAACAATTCATGACTGCATAGTAAATAAATACAAACAAGTCAAAAAATACAAAAATTCAATTGCAATTTTCTTAAAATTTTTTAGTATAAAAGATTTTAGAATTAATCATTTTTAGACTAAACAAATGTTGCTCTACAAATTTACAATTGGAAATTTCTGTCTATCTCTAACGGTTTCCGAGATAATTTCCCAATGACCTTGAAGGAACATCCCAAGGTCAGATTTCGGGTCACCAAAAGATTGCCCCACCCAACTTTAATACTTTACCGTCATTAGATCAGATGAATTGTCAGCACTTTCAGAAATATTTACTATAGTGATAGACTTTTTGTTCACCCTAAATACTTTATTTTTTTTTTACTACATGAGAGAATTTATGGGAAAGATACATCTTACTTTGGTCACCGGATGACGCAATGGACATCATTCCTTACACCTTTAAAATATTATATGCAATGTATAGCAGAAAGCCCCTTAAACCAAGTGCTATGCTCGAACTGTGCTTTCTATTGAAAATAGCCTGGACACTACATTATAACTTTTCCTTTTTGCATTCCTCTTTCTTTTCCTCTTTCTCTTTGGCAAGTGTGGCAGCTTTTTTCTCTTTGAATGGATCTTGCATTTTTGCAGGGTAATCACAATTCTCATGGCGTATCAAGTTTCTTTCAGGGTGACCACCCTTAGCTTCCAACATCTTGAAAATGAGATTCAGTTTATCTTCATTTTTCTTAACATCCTCAAGATTGCGGTAAGCAACTACGACAAACTCTGTAAAGGAAATACAAAATTTGAAATGGAAATTATCCTCAAATGTAGCCTGCAGTTTAGCGTGATAACAAACTTCACAAACTTCACATGCAGTATCTATACATTTACGGTGCTTTATGTTTTTGTCCCAAAAGCATTCCTCTCGAAACCAAATAAACATTTCAACATCGACGTAGAAATAGGTGTTTTGATCTGTTAAAATAGTGTTTAATAAATAATGTTTAATACCTAAATGACACCGATAATAACTCGAAATCCATCTTTACTTACAGAAACTTTTTGTGTTAGATGCGTCAAAATAATATCGGTATATTCTCTTCTCTTCAAGCAATGGCGTTGCTAGAATATTTGCCACCTTAAACTCCCTGAAAATAAATTTAAAAATACAAGATATCTAATAAGTTGGTTTTAATCAAATCCACAGACCGTCACAATGTACAAAAACATAGATCTAACTTAATGGATCGTTGAAACAACACTAAAAGACATGCAAAAAGGCCTAAGAGTAGGCGAAACAACGTAATATTGAAAATATAAAATGTAAATGTGTAAAATATTATATACTGTGATTACCCATTCTCATTTAGGCCTACAAAGCTGTGAACTTGACCTATCTCATCAAAGAAACTGTCCCAAACGCCACATGTTACCAGCTTTGATTGTTCTTTGGTGAGTCCTGCGTAAGCTATGTACCATCTACCTTCATACTTGCAGTGGGAATAAAGTAGGTAAATCAATTAATTTTTTATAGTGAATTTAGGTATTTGTGTATTTCTATTTACTGTATTTACTTTGGAATTGTTACTTGAAACTTTCATGGGTTCTATTACGTTGCAATGACCCTCAGTCTTTCTTATTTCCGTTGTGAAATTAGAAAACGGTGCTAAGTCACCTGGACAAGCAATAATTGACTTAACACACGTGAGAAGAATCACAAAGAGGCCAAGGAAGATCATTTTTGATAATTCTATATTTTTGAAATTAAAATGAAACATGCATTGATTATTATAAAGGAAGTAGATTAATTTTTATAAAAAGTCCCTTAATTACAGTATTATAAAATATATTATCCGTAGTAATGTTTTTACGATTGTCTATCCAAGAAATTTGTGGAAACTGGAGTTCCTGTAGAAGCCAACGTTTAGGGGGGAATTGGAGGTGGCGCCATGTTTGGCCACCAGAGGGTCACTTCGGTGACCCACTCTGTATTGGGACATTTTATTGATGGATTAAGGGGGGAATAGAACATTTACCTATTTCCTGTTTGAATAAATTAAACCACTGTTCAAATGTAAATCCGTGTGTACGCATGCTTTATTTGTCATCCACAAGATTCAACCAAATTCAACAACCATCAAGTATCCAAAGTAACTTTTATTTGTTCAACATAACATTTTGAGTTGCATCCGCAACATTGGTGCCGAAAACCCGAGACCTTTTAAAAGAAAAAAAACCAAGGAAAATCGATCACAATGACGGATTTGGAGAAGAATCGAAGACAAAGGGAAGCCGCGAGGACTAACATTCGAAATATTTTCAACACATTGAAACATGAAATAAAACAAGATCCGGTAAATGAAGTAAAACTTTTATGCATACAAGCACAGTTACTTTTAAAGGGACCAAAGATCGAGAAGTTGGACATTCTGGTGGCCGACGCCATCACCGACATTGACGAAGTCACGGACGATACGATTGGAGCCGAGGAGTTCCAAGACGAATTGGTAGCAGCAAAAATCACGCTGGAAATGGCTTTGAAAGAAATCACACGACTGAAACCGCAAGTACTAAATCCAAACTTACCACTTATTAATCCCGTTATCGTTAATACGCCGATCGGAGGCCAACAATGCACAAGCATGAAATTGCCGAAGCTGGAAATTGCCAAATTCAGAGGAACACCCGAAACGTGGACTCAATTCTGGGGAGACTTCCAGTTAAGCGTGCATAACAACACTTCGCTTCCCAAAACGGCGAAGTTCGTGTATTTACGATCGTTGGTCGAAGGATTGGCCGCCAACGCGATAAGTGGACTCACGGTAACGGATGAAAATTACGACAGCGCGGTCGGTTTGTTGGCAAGTAGATTTGGTAAACCGGACTTGATAATAAATGCACACATGCAGAAGTTCTTGGAGATGAAGCCCGTGAAAAATGCAGAAGATGTTGTTGCACTTCGAGAACTTTATGATTATTGCGACCTTCACATAACAAGTTTAGGAAATTTAGGAGTGGATGCATCAACGTTTGGGGCACTCTTGGGCCCAATTTTAACTCGTGCGACGCCCGATTCGATGCAACACGACTTTTCCAGATCCAGAGGCGAATTACCATGGTCGATGACAGATTTTCTGAAGTTTTTCCGATTCGAAATCGAGATGCGCGAGAGGACGAAGGCGATGAGTGATAAAAACAACTTGATCGAAAAGAAAGAAACTACTACGAAAAAACAAGAGGAGGTAACTAAGAAAATAAATACAAAGAATAATCCACTTGGTTCCGCCGCAGCTTTGACAACAATCACGTACAAATGCACATTTTGTCAAAAAGAAGAGCATACGAGCCCAAATTGCCCGCTGACTCTTGCCGAACGTAAAGCTGCGTGCATGAAGTTTCGAAGATGCTATCGTTGTCTCAAGGAGGGACACATCGCCTCCAGATGCAAAACTCGATTTCGATGCAAGAACTGCGAAAAGAATCACCACACTTACCTGTGCGACGCTGAAGAGAAGAAACCAATCGAGACACTGACCTCATCCGCCGTTTTGGAGCAGGAACAACCAGTATCCGTGATGTTTTTGCAAGTACTCGTTGTAGATGCGTGCGGACAATCGAAAAAGCGTAAAGTACAGTGTTTTTTGGATGGCGGATCGCAGAAGACATTTATTACGGAGAAGTTGTCTCGAGAACTGAACTTGGAACGAGTTGGCGAACAAGATATTGCATTGTTAACCTTTGGAGCAACCGAGCCAACAATTGCGAAGAGAAATCGAGTGAAACTGTTAATGAATAATTGCGATAATGTTGCCTTTAATTTAGAAGTCGAAGCACTAGAAACTCCGTGGATCACACCAGCGCTGAAGGGACAGACTGACCAGAGAATACTGAACGAGCTGAAGAAACACAACATCAAATTGGCAAGCAACGGAAATGTTCAAATGGACGATGGAGTTTCGATTTTGATCGGAGTGGACAATTTTTGGAAAGTGACCACCGGAAAACAACACCGACTTGGAGAAAATTTAATGGCAATAGAAACGATTTTCGGTTGGACTTTGCACGGCTCATCTGGGGAGAATAAGGAGACAGTGTCGGCGCTCGTACGGGTAAATAAAATCCTTGTAATTGACAATACTAATGAGCTTTTGGAGAAATTTTGGAGTTTGGAGGCAATCGGGATTAAACACGAGACCGTGGAACAAAACGAGGACGACGAGCAAACATTGAAACGATTCAAGGAAAGCATCGAATGGGTACAAGACCACTACGAAGTCGAACTGCCGTGGAAACTGAACGCCAAAGAACTGGACGACAACCGACAACCAGCATTAAAAAGATTTTGGAGTTTGGTCAATCGATTTAGGAAAAATCCGAAGCTGTATTTACAATACAAAGAAGTGATCACGGAGCAACTTAGAACTGGAATTGTCGAAGAAGTACCACAGGAAACTGGAGAAAATAACCCAATTTATTATATTCCACACAGACCCGTGATCGACGAGACAAGAGCAACGACCAAACTTAGAATCGTGTACGACGCTTCCTCACACGCGAAAGGATGCTTCTCATTGAACGACTGTTTATACAAGGGACCGAACTTATTGCCAAAATTACTAAACGTGATTCTCAAATTTAGAACAGGAATCATCGCAGCCATCGCGGATATTGAAAAGGCCTTCCATCGCATCCATTTGAAGAAAAAAGAACGCGATGTCATGAGATTTCTTTGGCTCGAGGAAAACTGGAATGGAACCGAACCGGCGAAGATAAGGGAACTCAGACAAACACGAGTGCCATTTGGTACATCCCCCAGCCCTTTTCTCCTCTCGGCCACCATCGATCATCATGTCGAAGACTTCAAGGAAGAATATCCAGAAACATGCAAGCGATTGGAGGATGATCGGTACGTAGACGACCTCATTTCAAGTTTAAACAAATTAACGACCGCTATAAAACTGTACCGTGAAAGTTGTGAAATTCTGAGGAAAGCGGATATGAGACTAACTAAGTGGAAAACCAACTGTGAACAACTGAGAAAAATAATTGTAACTGATGACCCGACTTGTGAAGAATCGCTCTCTCAACAAGAGACTAAAGTTTTGGGGGTGGGGTGGAACACAAGAACCGATGAATTAAGTTTAGATATTACTGAATTAATTAACGGGGTCGAATTAACGAAATACACAAAACGATCAATTATTAGAACAACAGCTATGATTTTCGACCCATTGGGATTTGCTCATCCCTTTGTGGTCACGGCTAAAATTTTATTTCAAGAATTATGGAAACTTGGGGTTGGATGGGACGAGAAAATCCCAGAATATGTGAAAAAAACTTGGGAAGAATGGTGTGCACAAATACCATACCTAATTGATTTAAAAATTCCACGAAATTTATTAAACTGGGGAGGAATTAATGTAAAAAAGGAGATTCACATTTTCTGCGACGCCAGTCCTCGGGCATATGGCGTGGTAGCTTATGCTCGAGTCCTGGACTCGAATACAAGTGCAATTAACATTACTTTTATCGTTTCCAAATGCAGAGTAGCACCACTTAAGGAACTAACCCTTCCTAAACTAGAACTGATGGGAGCATTGCTGGCAGCCCGACTTGTGCCGACGCTGCAGTCGACAATCGGATACGACAATGTAACAATTTGGACTGACTCGAAAATAGTGCTGTGTTGGTTGCGAGAAACGAAGAATCGTCCCGTCACATTTGTCTTCAATCGTGTAAAGGAGATTGGGGAAACAGTAAACACCAGCTGTTGGCGCCACTGCCCGGGCAAGGAGAATCCGGCAGACCTACTAACACGGGGCGTAACGGTACAAGAACTAACAAATAGTGATTTTTGGCAGAAAGGACCGCAGTGGTTGAGTGGCGACGATTCGAATTGGCCAACTGAAACTGACATTGTGAAAACAACGGATACGAGCGAAGAAGTCCAAGTGAACGCGATAAATGAACAAATCCAGATAATTGACTACACAAGGTTCAGTCGATGGTCGAAATTAAAGAGAACGACTGCTTGGGTATTACGGTTTGTTAAAAACTTGCGAAGTAAAGATAAAATCACGGGAGAATTGAGCGGAGACGAGATTGAAAAGGGAGAGAGATATTGGATAAAATACTTACAAAACTTTTATTTTCATCGAGAACTAAAGTGTCTACAGAAAGGAGAACTCGTAGAAAAAACCTCACCGCTGTTGCAATTTTCCCCGACGATAGACGAGAACGAATTGATGCGTGCAACACACAGATGGGCGCTAGCAGAAATTGAACGCGACATCCGAGAGCCATACATCTTGCCGTGTAACAATTATGTAACGAATTTGATTATTACAGAAGAGCACGAACGAACAATGCATGGAGGACTGGCAGACACGCTCAGCAGTTTTCGCGAACGATTTTGGATCCCACGAGCCAGGAAAACAATCAAGGCGGTACTGAGCAAATGCGTGCTCTGCCGAAAAATGCAGGGACGATTGGCGAAAGAACGATGGGGACTGATGCCACTCGACCGCGTAACACCGAGTGCGCCATTCGAAACAAGTGGCGTGGATTTCGCGGGACCACTGTACTCCAATCAAGGTGAAAAACTTTATATCGCATTGTTTACGTGCGCGGTCACGAGAGCTGTACACTTAGAAATACTTTCGAATTTGTCGACGGATCGATTTGTGGATACGTTTAAGCGGTTTGTCGGCAGAAGAGGAATACCAACGACCATTTACTCAGATAACGCAAAAACTTTTAAAAGAGCTGACCGTGAATTAAGTGTGTTTTTAAACGAAGTGTTGGTGGGTCGATTTCGACAGTTTCTAGACGTGCGAAGAATTACGTGGAAGTTCATCGTCGAGACCGCACCGTGGTGGGGCGGTTTCTGGGAACGCATGGTGCGGTCAGTGAAAATCGCTTTAAAGAAAACAATCGGTCGCACGTCTCTAAGCTACGAGGGACTTTCGACTGTGTTGGTCGAAGTGGAGGCTGTGATAAACTCGCGGCCATTGACATATGTCTACGATAGTCCAACGGAACCAGATCCACTCACACCCGCACATTTTCTTGTGGGAAAGCGTCTAATAAGTTTACCTAACGTCCCTAGCACTGTAGGTCGACCGGAGACACAGACCCAGATTTTACGAATTTGGAAACAACGCCAGACGATTATTGCCCACTTCTGGAAGAGGTGGACGCATGAGTACCTCGTCGAGCTGCGACAACAAAGGGGAAATTTGAGCGACGCAAAGTTTCGAGTGGGCGACTTGGCTCTGATTGAAGATCAAAATCAGCCAAGACTTACTTGGAAAATAGGAAGAATAACCGACGTGAAAGTCGGTCGCGACGGATTAATTAGATCTTGTGAGTTACAGCTTCCCAACCGAACCAAGCTTCGCCGACCGATACAACGACTGTGTCCACTGGAGATTGAAAACGAGTTGGAACGTCCCCGGGAGGGGGGGACTGTGGAAACTGGAGTTCCTGTAGAAGCCAACGTTTAGGGGGGAATTGGAGGTGGCGCCATGTTTGGCCACCAGAGGGTCACTTCGGTGACCCACTCTGTATTGGGACATTTTATTGATGGATTAAGGGGGGAATAGAACATTTACCTATTTCCTGTTTGAATAAATTAAACCACTGTTCAAATGTAAATCCGTGTGTACGCATGCTTTATTTGTCATCCACAAGATTCAACCAAATTCAACAACCATCAAGTATCCAAAGTAACTTTTATTTGTTCAACATAACATTTTGAGTTGCATCCGCAACAAAATTAAAGAAAAATATATTAATTATTTCTTAAATTAAAATTTAAAATGATTTGTATTGATGACTAGTTAATTTGCTTACTTGATGGGCGACTGATGAGCTATTCAATCAACAACTGCTTCAATTTAGTCGTCGCAAGTGTTTAAATATATAAAAGTCACGAGGAAATTGAATTGGAAAACAAATGTGTTTTTTCAGATAACTATTTTTAACTACAATGGAACAAATGACTTAAAATCACATAAACATTTCAGCAGTCTCTATTCAGGTGCTGAAATTTTTATATAACGTATTGCTATTGTTCGCTGCAAAAAATTGTGAATTTCCCAAAAAAAGTCATTAGAAACTTAAAGGTGTTTCCCAAAAAAAGTCATTGGTAAAGGTGAAATTGGATAAATTCCAGTTTAGATATATTGTATAATAGAAAGGAAATGGGAAATATTTTTTAAAAAGTTGAATTTCTGTAAATTTTCAACATTGAAAGATAATGTTTTGCTAAATGTATGGAAATCTAATGTAAACTAGGTTTGGAAATATAAATTTCCCTAAATTTTTCAAGACTGAAAGATGATGTTGCAAGTTATTGTAATTGTATGGAAAGTTAATGTAAACTAAATTTGGAAATTTGTATTTCCATTCATTTCACAAACCTATAAATTAATGACTAAAGATCCTATGTTTCCAGCTTGTAAAATGTATGGGTTTATCACCAGATGGCGAACATAATTCAAAACTAGAAAATTTATATTTATTAAATATGGGATTGGTTTTATCATTTGCACTTCAACATATCATTAGATTATTATTGTTGGAGTTAGATGAAATAAAAAGTTGATACAAATTTTTTAGTGTAACATTTTAATTTGATTCTAGAATTTGTTATACAGTCGAAACTCTTTATAACGAATTGCGATATAACGAATTATCGATATAACGAATTGTTAAGAATGACTTGGTTGGCCAGCCATAGAACACCATGTTAAATATTTTCGTTATAACGAATTTCAATATAACGAATTATTCGTTATAACAAACAAGTTTTCATGTACACTGTAATACCAACAAGCCCTCGTTATAACGAATTTTCAAAACTGATCAAATAACTGACAACATCCTATGCCCATGTTAGGAACACATTTAGAAAAAAATAAAAAATTTTCTGTTTAAAATGGCTGCCAAATGAAAAGAAATTTTGATTTAGGACAAGTTGAACATTTTTAATGCCATTAACAATGGCAAGAAGCTATCAATTGTAGCAGTTGAGGTTAATTTGTCCCGTTTTACAATTTCAACAGTTTTTAAGAATCGGGATAAAATTAACATGATTTTATGAATAAATAATGTTGTTTATGATGAAATTTTATTTTTTTTCAGCTAATTCGTTTTAACGAATTCTCGTTATAACGAATCGATTTGTCCGGTCCCTTGCGATTCGTTATAAAGAGTTTCGACTGTACCATCATATCGATGCGAGTTTTTATCCTTGCCTTCAGTTGATTTTGCTCATTTTTTGTGTGGTGGCTATAATCATAACCTTGATTTATGAATTCAGGATTTAGGATTCAGGATTTATGAATTCAGAATTCATAGATTCAGGAATGAATCCTCTGCATATTTTCAGGATGTATTGAATTTTCATGGAAATTTCGAGGGGTTTATTTTTATGAGATTTATTTTGACATTTAACTTAATTACAATTTTTATTAAAAAAGAAATATCAAATTTTATATTTGGAAAGTGGTTATTTACTGATGGGAAACTCATATTTTACATTTGGAAATCTTAACTTTACTGGTTGGAAATTTAATATACTGTATCATGCTACGAAAAGTCAATTGGAAACGGTTGCATTCAGTGTTGGAAACTGGAAAGTCATTGGAAATTTGATGTTGTGTACAATTTGAAAATATAACTTTCGGGTTTGGAAATTTTACATTTCAGTTATATTTCCAAAATATTTTATGGACAAAAATCTAATTTTTTTTGCAGTGGTTGTACAAGTATTGTACTTTAAGGACTTCATAAATATCAAATGCTGTCTATTATTGTATAATATAAAATAAAGTGGCACATTTAAAAACAGATGAAATTAATCAATTAATCCTGTAAAGGATAATGTCATATTTAGAAATGAGTAATAAAGAATTGAACTCGTAATAAATCAACGTTAATTCTAAACAATGAATTGCTCCATACTTCTATGATTTTGCCCATAGAGGGTGCTAGTAAATACTTTGAACATCCAAGTGATTCCGAGAACTAAATACTAACAGTTTATTAGATAAATTCTCGAAAAAATATTACATTGATTATCAGATGTCACGAAGGACAACATTCCTTAAATCATTTGAATATTACAATTATTCACTTTCTTTCCCAAACGGATTTTGCATTTTATCAGGGTATTGACAGTCCTCATGCGGTAACCTGAATTTATCAGTAATTCCACCTTTAGCTTCTAATTTCTTGTAAAGCTCATCAATTTTTTGTTTATTTTTGTCAAAATCCTCGAGTCGGCGAACACCAACTGACGCCATCACTGTAAAGATCAAACACAAAATTGTAAATAGAAATTCCCATGTTATTCAATGGGAATGACGTCACGTACAAACATGAAACGAGTTTTGCATACGTTTTAGAGTTTTTGAATGCAGCTAGTGAGTTTGCAAAACAAAACAGCATGTTACACTTTACTGTATATCAGCATGCCAATATACAGCTTACGACTGAAATTTCTAAAAGGTTGGTAAACACACGTACAGCGCCATGCGGCTTGAAGCGGGGTAATACGGTACTTACTGCGCTTTGTGTTTTCGTTTCTGATGCATTCCTCTTTCCACCAAAAATTTATTTCATCGTCAATGTAGAACAAGGTAGAGACCACTGTTAAAATAACAGTTAATAATAACAAAAAAAACCAAGTTAATTTTAACTTACTAACAATATTGGGTTTTGCCCCGTCAAAATGTAATTCATATATTCCCTTTTCTTCGTCCAAAGGCATTCCAACAATGTCCATGACGGTCCTGAAAATAATTTTTCACTTAAGTTGTATGCATGATATTTTTCATGTGGTACCATGATATTTTCATGTAGTACCATGATATTTTTCATGTGGTACCATGATATTTTCATGTGGTACCATGATATCTTTTATGGGGTACCATGATATCTTTTATGGGGTACCATAATATTTTTCATGTGGTATCACGATATTTTTCATGTGGTACCATGATATTTTTCATGTGGGACTGTGATATTTTTCATGTGGTACCGTGATATTTTTCATTTGGTACCAAGTGGTATTGGAATTACAATATTTTCTATCCGGCAGTACCAGTAAAAGGATAGAAAATACTATAGACTACAGTGGTTACCCATTCTTCTGTGGCTGAATAAAGTTGTGATATTGGCCATACTGATCAAAGAAAGTGTCAAAAGCAAAACATGTAATGTGGTTCTCTTTGCTTTGTACCAGTCCCGTGTACACTGTATACCATCTACCTTCATACTTGCCAGAAAAAATAAAGAAAATCAATTAATTTCATTGATATTGGTGTTTAGGAATTTGTGAAATTTTATTTAGTTACTTTGGATTTGTCTTTTGATACTTGGATGCCTTCAATTAAGTTGCAATGACCCTCAGTTTCTTTTATTTCCGATATGTAATCAGCTAGGACAGTTGTAAAAAGAATCACAAAGAAGAAAACGAGCAGGTCCATTTTAGATAATTGTCAATTTCTGAAATTAAAATGTTTTGCCGTTATTGTGCTATACAACCGAGTCTCGTCACAACAAATTGCAAGGGACCTGAAAAATCGATTCGTTGTACAGTCGAACCTCCCTTTAACGAATTTTCCGTTATAATATATACTTAAAAATGGCTTGGTGGGGGGGGGGGAGTTGGCCATAGAATACCAAGGATTTACGGATGATCAAGTTCGTCACTGACCGCCGGGAAAAGATTTATCGAGGCGACGTGACGTCCAGGGAGATTACATATGGCGGACGGATTAGGCGATTAGCCAATCCTAGTGTACTTTTACATATATTTAACTTTTTGATTTTGATCGAATAAAACGCTTGTAAATCATATGTAAACCTGATTGTTGTGTGTGCAATATTCTAACATGGCCAACCAATCAACAAAGCCAGTTTTTAGATTTTATTTTAATAAAAAATTATTTATATTACGGTTAGTTATATCGCGGTTCGTTATATCGAGGTTCGACTGTACCTGAAAAAGGAAACATTATTATTGAGATAATTATTATCATTATCAAAGAAAGTTCAAACTTTATCTGAAAAACAAGTGCTAGAATATTTAGATAGATACCTTGATTATGTTGTTGTTCCACAATCCTCTAAGCAGTTTAAATGATCAAGTGTTGTCTATTATTAAAATAATATAAGATAAATTTTAATTTTTAATTAAATAAGTACCGGTAATTAATTTTATAAAGTAAATTAATGACAAATTTTCAAATGCGTTTTTAATTTATTATTTGCTGTACTAATTTTATATTATTATTTTTTTAATTACCATATGAAATTCACCTGGAAGCCAAAATCTATAATTACAAATATTTTCTTTTTCAATAGAGATTGGAATCTTCAACTGAACGTTGTCAACAGATGTTTCATTTGATAATTTAAAGGCTAAAATTCAGTCCACTGTGATTCTTTTCCCATTTCCTTAAAAACCGAGTTTGTACACTTTTATACTGGATGGCGCCACTGTGTGTTGCAATGATGCAAAACTTATAAAATATTGTAGACAGATGGCGTAAGTTGTAAGATTTTGCTAGCAAAATGTCGTCTGCACTAGAAACACTTTTAACATAGAACTACATCTTTCTCCGCACTGGGAACGAAAGAAACACAAATGCAACAAACACTTGAATACTGATTTCAATATGGACGTTTGACCACTTCATTCGCTCCTACACCATTTTCTACATCTTTGATTGAATGCATGAATGGTGAATTCACAAATTTTATTCATCCAAATTATTGATTTGTCCTCCCCATCCAAGTAAAAAAGGCAATGACACCTCAAAACTAAATTCCAAACAAATACTTTTCTGGCTAAGGTGCTCTTGCACCACCTGTGTGTCGGGACTTTTGGTAAAACAGGTATTTCGGTATTCAATATTCAAAAAACCGGTAAACTGGTATTTTTCGCTAATAAATTAAAGTAAAATAGCTGCAATGTTAAATATTTTTATTTTTATCGTAATGTTTTAATTGTAATTTTTGTTTATTTTTGTTTTAATATTATTTTTAACGGGTTGTAGCAGTTTGATGAATGTGGGGTTGGTTTTATTAGTTGAAGTTGAATTTTATAAGATCTTTAAGTTAAGAAATCAATAAGTTCGCATTTTTATGTTTAAAAAAATGTCATTCAACATGCGTTATAAATGTCACTATCGCAGTGACCCCTAACGGAAGAAACCGGTACCCATACCGAACTAAAGACGGTATTCGGTATTTTCTTTAAATGTACCGGTTTTTGAAACCGGTAAAAACCGGTAGAGAAACCCTAAAACATCCAGTAGGTATGCCCTTATGAAGACTTGTTGAATGGGCCAACATTCAAATCATCAAATGAACTCAATTTGCTGAATTGTTAGCTTTGCAGATTTCCTGGGTGAAAATTCAAGAAAAGTATTTAGAATCAGAAAAGTGTTTTTATTTATACCAATCACACTCCTTGCCTTGTATTACTATAAATTATTGTAGCATTTTATGCCACTACACAAGAAATGAGGTAACTTGAGAAAGTACAAAGATTTGGTTGGAATTCGACTTCAGATTGGATGAATTTTTTAAATTTCACATTTAAAATGTAGCAGATATGAGTAGATGAGAAAGAATTTGTAACTTCAAGTAAAAAAAAAAGAATAGCAAGTATAGTAAATACTGATTATTATACAATATGTGCGTCTTACTTCTTAGCTACTGAAGTTATATACTTCATCTGAAACAAAGTCTTGCACCAAAAACTAAAAAAACCTCAATAAAATCAGTTAAAGATGAGTACCAGATGAAAAACAAAAGCCTGCACTTTAAGTTAAGCCTTTAGATCATCACAACAACCATTTATCTATGAGATCTAATAACTTCCGTGTTATTGTATACATAATCTGTTTTTCGCCTTGCAGTTAGACTTGCCAGCAGGGCAGGCTCAAGGTAGGATCGAATGGTGCAACAGCACAGAACGCCAAAACTAATGCAGAGCATTAATGCACAAAAAATTCAATGCAATTACCATATTTTATTCGATTCTAAAGGTGAAAACACAAGGGAGCGGGTAAAATTCCAAAGCTTGCTTTTACTTGAAAAAGCGGCTAAAAACTCACCTGCTTGAGCAAACACGAGCTTGCGTTTTTATTCAAAGCTTTGTTTTGAAGCGAACTTGTACTCACCCGCTCCGATCAAACTGAGTTTGATTTACCAGCTACTAGCTTGCTGGTGTTTTGATCATCTGACTTTGACAGCCAATCAGAATTGTGAGGAAATTCTTGGAGGAGATTTTGGCGGGAATTTCTAGCTAAACTCTATTCCGAAAAGTACTTGAAATACTTCCATTGGTTGGGAGATTCACATTGCGGATGACTACAATCACATGACTGAGTCAACCAACACAACAAATACACAAAATGGCTGCTGACATTATACCGAGGGGACCGATAATCGCTATAAATCTCGTTGATGGTTGGCAAATCCCAAATAAATCTCAAACAAATTCCTAAATCTTGTACAAATCCCCAAATCTCGAATAAATCCCTAAATCCCGATTAAATCCCTAAATCTCAACTAAATCCCTAAATCTCAAAATAAATCCATAAATCGCGAAATAAATCTATAAATCTCAAAATAAATCAATAAACCTCAAAATAAATCAATAAATCTTTAATAAATCAATAAATGCCAAATAAATCTTTAAATCCCTAAATCTTTTTTAAATCTAGAGATTTATAAATCTCGTTGACAAAAATTGCTAATGTTGCCCCCCCCCCCCCTTATTATACACGATGAGACGAATCGATCAACTCGATAAACAAATCAATTGCTGCATTTTGGGAACTATTTCTCGCAATGCATTTATACTGGTGTTATGAATCTCCCAACCAATGGGAGTATTTCAAGTACTTTTCGGAATAGAGTTTAGCTACCTAGCTAGCTTGAGTTTGCCAGGTAAGCTGGTAAGCCAAAAGCGGGTCAAGTGAGCTTGTAAATGACTCCCTCTTTAAACTTGTACTAGCAAGCTTTGGAATTTTACCCGCACTGAGAACTGGGAAAAACTACAGAAAACCAAGTTAGATGTGTATGGCGCATATTCTTGTGGTAAAAACAGTACTTTAATCAAACAAGGATGAGATACAACTGGGATTCCCAGCTGGCAATCCATCCAAGTACTGCTATGCCCAATGCTGCTTAATTACTGTGTTCTGACGGCAACGGATGACCAGCAAGATTGGACTGTACTGTCATATAATCGAACTTCGTCTTTCTCATCTACCCATTCTGTTGAAGCCTCTGAAGTCAATTTCAACACATTTCAAGTTCAATTGAAGAAAAAAAACTTATTTTTGGACCCTCATTTCACATTTTTGTAAGAAGAAAAAAATCTTGTCAGTGCCACTTTAAACATTATCCAATTTTCTTTACTTTGTTGATACATGAGTTGAAAAGAATTTCAATAAGCGGACACTTTGGTGAGAAGACGAAATCAATCCATCGGGTTTTACACATCGAAATACGTATATGATGATTATTATTACTGAGTCACTTGATTGAGGCGCGTTCATTAATCGAGTTCATTCGGATCGTCTCCACGGTCGTCGTACTGAACCTGTAGGTTGTACCTGATGCTTGACCCCGCACTCTACCGCGGAAACTCCTTCCAAAACACTGACAGCGGAAAGCTCGATTGAATTCCTTTTTGAATTTACCTACAAAGTGGTTTAGGGTTAAGCACATAAATAATAAACACTCATTAAATAAAATAAATAAATAAATAAATAAATAAATAAATAATAAATAAATAAATAATAAATAAATAAATAAATAAATAAATAAATAAATAAATAAATAAATAAATAAATAAACATTTTTTTTTCTTTTTCTTTTTTAAATATTACAATATATTTTCTTTCGACTAAACAATTTGTTATAAACTACTTTGATTATTTCTTGTAATTTTTAATTTTTGCGCCTTTTTGGAATTTCATCTATTATTATAGTTATTTTGAGCATTAAAATGAGCACGAGCAGTTGGCACGTTGCTGCGTTGATGTAAACGTTTGCTGCCTCCACAAAAGCAAAGACATGCACGCTTAAATTCTCGACGGAATTTGCCTGCAAAGAAGTGAATCAAGGGGAGAATTCCTATTGTGCAGTACTGTATTAAGCGAACGAGAAAATGTCCTATTGTTTATGTGTGTGTGTGTCAGCAGCAACGTGGTGGGAAAGTGGGAATTGCATATTGGAATCAGTTGTCCGTGACTTGGCATGGGTGAAACGATGATTTGAAAATGTCTATTCAAAAAAATTCGTATGGATGAAATTTGAAAATTCTTCAAATGCTATCCAAAGAATGTCTTTACAAATGGTTGATGATGAGTTTGGGTTTCATCGGGTTTAGTAATTAAGAAAAGATTTTTTCCGTTATTTTAATTTAATTTTTACCGTCTTCGCTGTTTTGCATGTCCATTCTGTTTACAGAGAGACTAAAAACAGCAAAAACAGAAACTTTGTGATAGTGTGGGCTCTACCAAGGCAAGTTTAGAGACAGGTTACCACAATAATAGACAAATACTCCCTCTGTCCCAAATTATGGTATACATTTCTACTATTATTTTTGTCCCAAATTATGGTATACATTTGAAGTTTTATTTGATTTTTATCATTATAAAAATGCAAAATTAATATAATTAAGTTAAATTATAAATAAATTAAGTAAACAATAACTTGTAATGATTGCTCTGAATTTGTGAATTTTGTAGTTGTTGCTACTCTTTGCTATCATCCCTGACTCCATACAACATTGCAATGTCAAAAATACATTGTTATGTTTATCTTTTGGCAGGAATATGTCCTTTATTGTATTGTTTTTAACTTCTGCCAAATAGTTAGTCGAGTAATTTCAATTTGCCTGCAAATTTCATTAATGATGCTTTATTCCCAACAATGCTTTGTTTCAGCAAGAGCTGTTGTATAAAATTTTGCCGATTATCAGTTAATTTCTTCTATTTTGTCATTTTTCTTTGGAAACAGCCATTTTTCAAATTCATTTTCACTTTACTTTAAGCACAACAGGTGTCACTTAATTTTGAGTGCATTTTGATGCAACTCAAGAATAACGGAATGATAAAACTAATTACCCATAATGCAATCCATTGGTTAGCAAACACACTTAATTTTGAAGGATATTCAGTTAAAATATCTTAGAAATATACAAAACCAACAATAATCGGGAATTTTTTAGAGAAATGTATACCATAATTTGGGACAGAGGGAGTACTTTGTATGACAGTCGAACCTCGTTATAACTAAGGCCCAGGAAGTCACTAAATTAATATCTGGAGAAAGTTTTAAGAAATAAACAAATGAAAAAATAAAAAAAATAGAAAAAAATTAATTGTAATTACTAATTATAATTCATTTACATCAAGAACACTTTGAAATGGCATTAAGTTGTTATTTCATTGAAATAAATTTTTCTATTTTGCATATTTTTATTTTTATTTTGAATATTTTTATTTCTATTTTGCATATTTTTATTTCTATTTTGCATATTTTTATTTTTATTTTGCATATTTTTATTTTTATTTGGCATATTTTTATTTTTATTTTGCATATTTTTATTTTTATTTGGCATATTTTTATTTTTATTTTGCATATTTTTATTTTTATTTTGCATGAAATGGAATTTTTGGTGCATATTTTATGCGCATAAAACAAATTTTATTTTGCATAAATATCCGAGGTCTACTTACGTATAACGAACCGCAATATAACGAATTTTTCGATATATGGAATACTTAAAAATGGCTTGTTTGGTTGATTGGCCACAGAACACCATGTTAAGAAATTTTGATATAACAAACTTTCGTTATGACGAACCGAATTCTGGGGTTCCTTGCGATTCATTATAACGAGGCTCGACTGTATTGGCCTTTAATTGTTATCTAGGGGTTGAAGTCACATCGTCTGCCCATGTCCTGCCATTGCTGTTTACCAAGAACTTTTGAAATTAACATTTTCTAAACAAAACACATTTTGATTTTCAATGTCGGCGAGAAGTGTCAGGCAGAGAAGCCGCACGGACAACCATTTAGCAAACAACTTTGAATTGTAATCTCTACGCAAAAATGCCAACCATTTTGTGGTTTCAACTCCAACTAATGACAAAAATCGCTCAAATAATGTGTTGTGAGCTCAGATTTCAGTTTTCATTTCAACTTGCGTGTAAATAGACAAGCCAGCATTAAAGCCGAAGCGGGCAATTACAAGCGGGAATATTTATCGGAAAGTGGACAAATTGTTATTGTGATCCCATTAATTTATGAACGACAAATTTTCAGTGTTGGGTGCATTCACAGTTCTAATTATGAGTAATTAATAAAGGTTTATTTATATTTAAATATTTTTTTGTTTGCATCTTTCATTGCACACCAGTGTCATCAAGAAATGCTTCAAAAGACTAAATGATATGAAAACACATTGTGTTTTCACATTATAGGGAACACAAGGGTTACCTACCTTTTCTTATCTTCATTAGAAAAAAAAATAAAGAACAAATTAGGGAGCAAGTTAATTATGAAATGAAAAGTGGCATCAAGTTGAGGTTTTATTTGTGAGTTAAACAGGAATGTAAACTTAATTAAACTCAGAAGGAATATTTGAGAAGAAAAAAAAAACAACCAAAGCATTTTTTTGTCAATTATTAATAAAGGTGATGTATTGTTTGAGTTTTGTAAATGTTAAATGAGTTAAGTTTGTTCAAAGTGTTAATAACATCAATAAAAGCAATTATATATATGTATATACATACATACCACTCATAAAATTGTAGATGACTGGATTCATTGCACTGTTAGCATAGCATAACCAATGTGACAATAAAGAAACTGTCACTGTTATGTGAGTTGTTTCCAGTCCAATGGTATATCTTCAAACAAAAAAAAACAAATTAATTAATACTTCAAAAATTAAATTTATCTTGACCATTTGAAATGGTCACTTGACATTGACCAAAAGCTCGTTGCACTAGCTGTATTCACAAATAAAAATACAATTTTAGTTTACGTGTATTTGAAGTTAAATTTTGATTTATTATAATAATTATAATTTATAATAAATATATTATAAATATATAATTAATACAGTTTAATTTAATAAACAGCACAGGAAATGATGTCATTTTTGTTTTAAAATTGCAGTAAAACAAAATATTTTAATTTTTGAATGCAGCTACTGAAGAAAGGAGTTTTCGGTCCCGAAAGTATTTCAGGGGCAACAGGGAACAGAATATAGCCAACAAGGGGCAAGAGCTTTGCTGTAAAAAAATTGGCGGTAACAGTTTGGCGGTTTTTTGATTTGCTTTGTTTATCTGGCGGTAAAAACCTTTGCGGTATTGCATTGGCTGTTGCGACATTCGCAGTACCGTAAGTGTTTGACACCGGCTAAAGGTGGAAACACAAGAGAGCGAGTAAAATTCCAAAGCTTGCTAGTACAAGTTTAAAGAGGGAGTCATTTACAAGCTCACTTGACCCGCTTTTGGCTTACCAGCTTAACTGGCAAACTCAAGCTAGCTAGGTAGCTAGCCAGAAATTCTCGCCAAAATCTCCTCCAAGAATTTCCTCACGATTCTGATTGGCTGTCAAAGTCACATGACCAAAACACCAGCAAGCTTGAAGCTGGTAAATCAAACTCAGTTTGATCGGAGCGGGTGAGTACAAGCTCGCTTCAAAACAAAGCTTTGAATAAAAACGCAAGCTTGTGTTTGCTCAAGCTGGCGAGTTTTTAGCCGCTTTTTCAAGTAAAAGCAAGCTTTTAAATTTTACCCGCTCCCTTGTGTTTCCACCTTTAGAACATAGACAAGCTGCCTGCGCTGTTCATCCGGCTAATCCTAGCCACTGGAGTGCTTTCGTAAAAATGCAACTACTACTTGGCAATAAACTGTTAGATTAATATCCAAGAGTTGACACATTCCTTAGGGGAATATTTGAATGGTAATTTAAAATAAGGAATTGCTGTATACCTTAAAACATTGAGTAGATGCACAGGGAAGTAACAAATTCCAAACATAACAACAACAGCAATGAGCATTTTAGCTGCTTTTCTTCTCGAATTTATCTGCGCCTGGGTGCTTGAAATCTGACCTTGTGGCATGAGACTCTTCTTTCCAGTTTTATCAGCTATTGAATTATTCGAAAAAAAGCTGTATTAAATATTAGCCCAAACTTTAAATTCAAAATAAATTTAAATACTGAATTTAAAATCTAACACAATTTTGATGTAAGCCAACTCTGTCCAATGTTATTATGTCGTGGCATATTAAATGCTAAATTTCATACACATGGCTGATAAGCTATTGGAAAAAATGCCTGTTGAATTCTAAAACTATAAGTAGTTGCAAATTTTCTAGATGGAATGGAATTTTAATTTTAAAATTAAAGTCTGAGTTTAAAAACAATTTTAATTTTGAGAATATTAAAAGTGTATGAAAAGCACAGACAATGTACAACCTACACTTCATGCTCAACCAACCAAAAATATATTATTTCTGGTAATGAAATATCACATTGGCGGAGTTTTACTGTTTTGTGCTAGAATCCACTTGTGATCCAATCACATGTAAAATACTAAAGTTCAGCACACTAGTGCCCCGTTCACACCCGCACTGAATTGATATGCAATTAACGACGTGCCATTAAACAGCGAGTTTGACTTTACTGCCCCTAAAGGCTCGTTTACATTGTTGCAAAATTTAGCACGCAAAATGGCCGCGCCCAAAAATTCACATGAAAAAATTTGCTTTTCATGTTCTCAATGAAGCAAAGAGAAGTGATGAAGTGAAGTCTCGTTTCAATTGTGAAGTTGGTGACGACATACGCTATCTCGTCTGTCATTGGCCAACGCGTGCAAACTTTCCAAGCGAAGCGAAAAAGTAGACTTCAAGGCTACTCTGAAATTTCGTGTGCGAAGGGTTGCCACACAAACTTTCACGCGCGAAATTGTCGCGTTCGCGTCAATTCGAACGCAATTTCGCAACAATGTAAACGAGCCTTAAGTCGCGTATTTATACTCCAAACCTATACAACGTGGTCCTAACTCCTATTGGTTGAGGCGTCTCACTGGTGTAGTGGCACAAAAAGTAGCCATAACAACGATATTTTGAAATAGCGTCAAATTCGGATTTAACGGCATGCCCTAAAATGCACATCAATGTGGTAATTATCAACTTACCGTCACCATTTTTGACAGATTTTGTTTTCCTAACTTCAGATGATCCTGGGATATCTTTTTTCCAAAGAACTCTTACTATTTCATAGTAAGCAACAGACATTAGCAGGAATGGTATAATATAAAGAAGAGTCATAAGAATAAATGTGTATGTTTTCTGGCTATTTTCTTCCCATAGTGGTTTGCAATCGGTGAAATAAACCGTCTCAATTGGAAGTATTCTTCCCGGCCGAGTTTCCAAAACAACAAGCTCTGGAATAGCTATTAAAGCAAACAATAGTTGTAAAAAAAATTAAGCATCATTGCAGATATTAGCACAAAGTTAATTACTCATAAATTAAAGTGGAATTATTTATTCAGAGAAAGTTTGAAGAATGCTTGAGAACCAGTAAACAGTTTAATAGCTTCTAGAACTATTTGTTTGCCCAATAAAAGAGGTGTTGAACAAGATTTTAAAGGGAACGTCCACAGAAGTTTGTTTACACAGATTTTCTCCTCTTTAAGAGGTTTGTCTACTACTAATGTTGGAAACAAAGCATACCCACCTAATAGGAAATACAATTATAATGTGATTTTAAAAAGTCAAAGAACTTTCTTTTTAAGAAACAATGGATGCATTCAATTCTTAAAGAAAAATCACTTTGTGTACTTTCCTTCATTTTAGAAGGCGGAAATGATGCTTTTAACCTCATAATTAAAGAAAGTCAGTCTTGGAAAATGACTTCCAAACAAGTTAATTTCCCATCTTTGGGTTCAAATGGGAAAGTAAACACAGGAAAACTTCATTTGTGCCTAAACCATGCCTTTAATTCTTTTTAATAAGATTTTGTCTTTATTTAACAATTAAAGCCTCCTATGTTGTTAAATGGGTGCGTTTATTCGAAAGTCACCTTTTTAAATGGAAGGAAAGAAAAGGTCACTTTCCTTTCATGAATTGAATGGCCTCGTGTCTAAAACCGACACTGCATACAAAATCCAAGGAACATCCAAATATCACAATCATAACCTGATCCTAAATGTGACATCTGTTGAATGTCCAATATACAGTACATATATACACACCAAAATTTAGATCAATAGCTGGATGTATACAGAATATAAATTTAGATACACATTTGCAGAACATCCCAAATTCTGATCTCGTCTTGTCACTATGAAGTAAAAACTGTGTTATCCGGCAACGTTAGGACCGGATATCGAATTTATCCGGATAACGGATGGTTTATTTGATTTTATTGTAGAGGTAAATTTTTAAGCTTATCCTGCTTTGGTGTGTCATAGATGGTTAAAGATGTTAAGGTTAACACAACTTGTATTCCTTTACAGCAGAAGGAATTGGGAGATTTCCTCAACCAACAGAGATACACAATAGATGCTGGATAATAGAGCTTTCCGGTCAATCCGATGCCGGATACATCAGCTTTTACTCCTAAAAGCAGTCGTGCCGACGCTGACCGACAAGTTCTAAGACCGAGATCAGAGAGAGAACTGAACTCCTTAAACGCTGTCATTCATTAAGTCGACTAGTGTTCCCCCTATCGAAAGACAGTAGATCGAACCTCTATGTCATCGCATTAAGCGACCTCTGATGGTGTTTAATAACACTAAATGTCTACAGAAGCATGGAGGAGACAGCCGGTTTACGGCATAACTCTGTATATAAACACATGATTTTGGTATGCCACCTACCACGAAAACATGGCAAGACTGTCTATGGTGCTCCCATTAACCCTCCCCGCCCCAACCTGAAGTCGATTTTGTCATCCAAGAGTGCTTTTATTTATTTTCTCAAAAACTATCAGGATTTTCTTTCCGAAATTTCATGTATTTTTATTTAATATCATAACAAACAATAAAAAAAATAATTGATTTGAAAAGTCCAGAAAATTTTTTACAGTTAGTATCTCATTTTTGTAATTTGTTTGACCGACCCATAGCTTGGGTAAGGTTAAAATCAATGAAAGTCTGTAAAGTCACTTTAGCCTTCAAGATTGAATGCATCTAAAGATTATGGGGACATTTTAAGTGATTCGAATCATCCAGGAATCAGAAGTGTGACCATGTCAAGTTGGATCATCATTTTAAAATAACGAATAATGCAGATAAGTAGGCTTTTAAGGGAATGAAAATTTAAAACAGTTGGAACCAGCAATCGTAAAACTTTACCGGATCTACTTTCATCCAGTCCTTCATCCAAACAGCACTTAGCACTTAGCACTTTTCATTGCATTTTACTTTTTATTTATTCGACTGAACATTGTCATAGAGAAAAAAAATAGATTTTCGACTAATTTATATTTAAACAAAAAAATTTGAGAATTTTTTTTTTAACTTAATGTACCACAAGTTGTTGTGTGGTAATTTGTTTTTTAGATTTGGATTCAAAATTATTCAATTATTCAAACTATTTAATTCCATCTCCAATTCAGATTTTAATTAGATAAAAGTTGTAATGGAATTTAATTATGGGTTTTCAAAGATTGGAAATTTAAATTGAATTAAGGGTTATACTTGCCTATTACTAAAGAGGACAGCCATATTAAAACAATGGCTGTTTTGGCTCGTGCAGTGGTAGATGAAAAGGTTAATGGATGACAGATAGCATAATATCGGTCAAGAGAGATGAACGTCAGAGTGAGCACTGATACTGATATTGAGGCTGTCTAAAAAAAAAATTTACTTTTTAGAACATTTATTAATTTTGGTAACACTACATGAGTGGTACCCCAAACAATGGAGTCAAATAAATGGGCAATAGGTGCAAATTAAGAAAATGGTCTATTGGAAGTTCAGGCGCTTTAATGTCATTAGCGCCCTCTTTCAATAGAACAAACAAGTTGTTGGGACTGTAATTTGCCGGCTGACAATCAGAATGACCGCAGTAAGAGGAACAGGCTTGGGAAAACTAGCGAGGAAAGAAGACGATTTTGAGCTTGACTCTATACTCTCACTACAAGGTTGGCCTTTCTCCCATTGGCTGAGTCTCATTACTCCTAACTATAGACTGTGTACCACCGCCAGGAAAAGTAGTTTTGTTTGATTTTTCATTTTTGTGATTATTATAATGATTAAAATGATATAATTTTAGGCAGGGGCTACGTTCACGTCTGAAGTGAACGTATTATTTTCATGACACGCTGTGATTGGCTGAGATCGATTGATGTCGATTTGTTTCCTCAACGTAAGTTTTCTCAAATTCGATGTTCTCGAGGTTTTAGCTTCTTTTTTTCTCCCAGACCTAACCTAATCTGTTTTTAACAAAGTAGACCAAACTATGTATTTTCAGTTCGTATTTCAATGCATCTCTCAACCAATCACGTCATTAAAATAATGGGTCCCATTTATTGGCCCGCTAAATTTCCTTGGATTCCCACAAAAAAAACTAAATCTCGCACTGACTGACTTTTCCACTAAAGTTAATTTTTCGTCCCGATAATTTAAATAATACGTTTACCTCGGACGTGAACGTAGCCACTTTGATAATTTTAATTGTAATTTATAATAAAACCTTTTTTCCATTTATAAAATACAGTTTTATGCTGTTTTTATTTCAACATACATGTTTGTTCAGTTTATTGGTTGCAATGTCTGTACATCTAATGCAATTCCGGAGTTTTGATCTGCTTTTATGTGTCACTACACAAGTGAAATGGCTCGGCCAATGGGAGAAAGGCCAACTTTGTAGTAAGTTAGAGTACAGTCTGGCACTGTAAAAGACACAAGAAGCATAGAATGCATAACCTGTGTTTGCAAAATCACTGTCTCAACTGACATAATTTTATAATGGATAGAAACCATTAAAATATGCCGTAAAACTTTTTAATCTATCCACTTGTTTGATAAGTACACAAGCAGATTTGAGGAATTGAGGCAATGGTTAATAAAAATGGTTTTATGGTATTGATGAAATGTGCATCCTGAAAGCCACTTCACATGTAAATGGCTATTGGGAACGGAATTACATTTAATGCTAAAAGAATGTGGAAAATGGTGAAACCCAATGTGCATTATCTGACACTTCCAGTTTAATGATACAGCAACATGAAATGAAACAAAGATATCTTTTTCAATGAGAATCTCCCTCTTATTGATTGTGGGCCATTTTAGCTTCATCTACGCCAATTCATCCTGATTATGAGGTTGAGTTCACGCATAAAGATTATTATACTTGTAACATTCTCTTCTGTAATTATTACCAAAGGAATTATGGACTTAAAATACCATTTGGACAATCGCAGCAGTTTGCAACGATAAGCGGTTTCATTAAATGAGCGATTAGTTGATTACTTTGATTAGTCGATTACTTGATGTGTCATGTGACTGGATTCAACCAATCTCGAGAATAATCATTTCATCAAATAAGCAACAAACCATGATTTTCTGCTGACTTGGGCCGATTATAACTGCTCTCTCGACTGAAACCAACATGGCGGCACCAGACCCGCTTCAACTACACAAGGTCATAATATAACAAAGTCTGCTCAGTTTAGGTTAAACTGAACACATGAAACGAGTTAGGTAGTTGGAATTATTATTTGTAGGAACTTTTTTTAAACAATTGCAACGTATTTAGGTTACAATTTAAACAATTCGACCCATCGAAGCAATAATCACATAATCAGATTTTTGTTGGGCCCTCAATAATTGAGTGATTACGATTATTGCAATAATCAACTAATCACAATAATCGCTCATTTAATGAAACCCCTTATTAATTATGCTGTACTAGTAATTAGTTAACTAACTTTATTTTTGCTAATTGCTATTCCAAATGAGTCAGACTTTTCCCCCTGCTCTTCACGACTTAATTTTGTTGTAAAACTTTAAGGAAAAGAATGTAAAGCGAATCCTCAAAGGAGTTTCCAGCTGGAATGTGATAATAAGCTCCAATTTGAGTACAAGATTACATTGCTAAACATGTGTGCAATATTTTTTTTTATGTTTTCCTTCTTTCATTTAGTTTTGCATCATGAACTAAATAGCTTTCTTATCTTTTGCCTTTTATAGCTCATAAGTTTTCTTTTTACAAACATAAAAATATGTTGTTCTTAGGGTTTATCTTGCAAACAATGCAACTTTGAGTACTCAATTGCTGAAATAGTGTCCAGAATAAGAAAAACAAACCTAAAATACAACAAATTCAACATGGCAACAGTATTTATCTTTGGATTCTTCACATGGGTTAAGCAGTTAATGATTGGCCATCATAGAGAGCAGTTAGCTATTGGATATGCTACTAATAAACTATGTTGCAGGTTGGACTCACTGACCCCCAAACTGGACCAAGTGAACTGATAATCTATAATGGGACATTATAGCCAGCACGGCAGCTGTAACCGCACACAGCGTTTGGGTGACACACCTAAGCGCAACACAGCATAGGGGCCGTCCATAAATTACGTAACGCAAAATTTGGGATTTTTAGGCCCCCTCCCCCCTCTGTAACATGGTCGTAACAAATTCCCAAACCCCACCCCCTGATTACGTAACAAAATTTGAAACCCCCCACTCCCTTAGTAATGATTCATAACAAAATTTAAAACCTCTCCCCCCCCCCTTGGTGCGTTATGAAATGTATGGACGGCCCCATACTTGCGACAAGGCACCATAGCTCAATGCATACGAATACAAAGTTGTAGTGTCTCGCCACTTGTAACGCAAATTTGAAGCCTTAAATAAACTCAAACCATAGAATAATAAATATCACATAAAAGAAAGGAAAAAGCTATATAAACTACAATAAAACCTGTCGCGCTTATGCCATATGCTACATTTACATCTATACTCTGACCGACCTTAAGAAGGACCCTAACTCACAGCCTCATTACTCCTGACTGTGGAGTGTGTCACACCACCAGGAAAAGTAGTTTTAGTCGGTATTAAATTTTAATCGATTTTTTACGGTTTTTATCAATTTTTAACGATTTTAATCGATTTCTTACAGTTTTTAATCGATCTTAATTGGTTTTTATTGATTTTTAATGGTTTTAATCGATTTTAATGATTTTGAACAATATCGATAAAACTCGTTAAAAATCGATTAAAACCGTAAAAATCGATTAAAACCGTTAAAAATCGATTAAAACCGTTAAAAATCGATTAAAACCGTTAAAAATCGATTAAAACCGTTAAAATCGATAAAAATCAAATCAAATTCGATTAAAGTCGTTAAAAAATCGTCAAAAATCGATAAAAATGAATAAAAATCGTTAAAAAATCGATTAAAATCGATTATAAATCATCAAAAATCGATTAAAATTTAATACTGACTGAATTAGGGTCTTTCTTAAGGTCGGTCAGAGTTCGTCGCGGTGTTGTGTTTCTTCTTGTCGGTTGTTGCCATTTATCCATTACATTTGGTGCAGTTCATTGTGTCACGCTTGTACAGTCGTGTTCACAAAAACTGGACCCTCACTCTATGCTAGCAACTAAAATTGTGAGTAATTTCGTATTTTGCCACTAGGTGAAACACCAGACATCTACAGGTGATAATTCTTGTGTAATACTTGAATGTCACTTTAAAATAAAGTACCTAAAGACTTCCTAGTATTGTTTATTCATGAATTCATGTTTTAAACGCTGGAGGAATGAGCGAGTTGGGCATCATTCTTCATTCTAGACATCTCTCGGAGTCCCAAGAGTTCAGTTTGAAACACTTTGGTCTATTAAAGAACATAGGGAGATGGAGATATCTTGTCTAAATATTCAATGCAGTAAGATAAGTGTGCTTAGAATTCAATTAAAATGGCATTCAAACGTCATCTTAATTAATCCTTCGGCTGTATTATTGTTTTTTCGTTCAGGATCTTTTCCAGTAAAAATTCAGTTACTACGACTACAATATTCACAGTTGTCATGGCAACTGCAGATGAACATAAAAATATAAAACTCAAGTTTGTCTCACATGAGCATGCACAGTTTAACAGAAAAGAAAGCTTTACATGTCATCAACATTACCATTAAAGGAACGGTGCACATTGTGAGCACACAATGTGCACGTGTTGATAATTACAAAAAAAAATGGATTTTATATTTTAAAGTGGAATCGGAGCGTCGTTGAGATTTATTGTTAAAATTCAAATGAATTTAGATGAGCAAGAATTTAATTTTGCTCACTAAATTCTTTCGATTTTTTTAAAATGGAATTCCATGTGCAATTTCTGAGTGCTGGGCTTTGAAGTGTGTGTATTCCAGGTGCAAGTGTAAACTGGGTATTTTTTCTCATATTTTGCACTAAGCTCCAGTGCCACGTGTGTTGTATCGAGTTAATGCAAGACGCACACACGGAAAAAGCTCTCAGCGTGTTGTGGAGAGCTGAAAGACGAGCTATGGCAAAACCCTTATTAGTTGGTATCAGCGACCACCTTGAGTTGAAGCAGCAAAAGTTAAAGAACCTGGAACTGCTACACTTACAGTAAATTTAATGTGGATAGTTTAGTATAATATATAAAAATTTTTTAAAGGTAAAATTTATGTTTTATTGCTAAAAAGTGAATTATTGTTGCCAAAAGAGAATTATTGTTGCTAAAAGTGAATTATTGTTGCTAAAATTGAATTATTGTTGCTAAAATTGAATTATATTGTTGCTAAAAGTGAATTATTGTTGCTAAAATTGAATTATATTGTTGCTAAAAGTGAATTATTGTTTCTAAAAGTGAATTATTGTTGGTAAAAGTGAATTATTGTTGCTAAAAGTGAATTATTGTTGCTAAAAGTGAACTACTGTTGCTAAAAGTGAATTATTGTTGCTAAAAGTGAACTACTGTTGCTAAAAGTGAATTATTGTTGCTAAAATTGATTTTTTTGTTACTAAAAAGTGAATTTTTGCTGCTAAAAAGTGAATTTCAACGTCTAAATTTAAAAATTTTCTCCTGAAAGTTAATGCGAAAAACCTGATGTAACAACCACCTCTGTGAGGTGATCATTTTATTTTGGCACCTTTAGATCTCCATCTATACTCTGACCGACCTTAAGAAGGACCCTAACTCACAGCCTCATTACTCCTAACTGTGGAGTATGTCACACCACCAGAAAAAGTAATTTCAGTCAGTATTAAATTTTAATCGATTTTTATCGATTTTTTAACGATTTCTATCTATTTTTATCGATTTTTGACAATTTTTAAACGATTTTTATCGATTTTGGACGATTTTTTAACGATTTTTTAACGATTTTAATCGATTTCTTACAATTTCTAATCGATTTTGATTGATTTTGATTGATTTTAATGAGTTTTATCGATATTGTTCAAAATCGTTAAAATCGATTAAAACCGTTAAAAATCAATCAAAATCAATCAAAATCGAATAAAAATTGTAAAAAATCGATTAAAATCGCTAAAAAAACGTCAAAAATCGATAAAAAATCGAGAAAAATTGATTAAAAATCGTCAAAAATCGATTAAAATTAATACCGACTAAAACTACTTTTCCTGGTGGTGTGACACACTCCACAGGAAGGAGTAATGAGGCTGTCAGTTAGGGTCCTTCTTAAGGTCGGTCAGAGTATAGGGCTTAATTGTTAATCTGAATGAGTGTGTGTCACATTCGATTGGCTCTTATCTAATGAATTCCCAATACTATTACTTGTCAAATATTAATGCATTTTCAAATGCATTTCTGCAATCCATTATCTAATGTACAAACAACATCCATAATACATTGTGTAATGCATTCTAAACACAAAATGAACAAACCTGTGTGTAGACAACAATCTTGCAAAGAACACTCCCAAAGAACCAAGTCTCGGTGACATCCCACAAAACCGTCGGCGGTAGACAAACCAAAATGACTAAAAAATCAGCGAGCGCCAAGTTGACAATGAAGTAATTGGTGACAGTTTGCATGCTCTGGTTCCTGTAGACGGCCAAACCGACCAGAAAGTTGCCCGCAATTCCCACCGTGAATGCGACAGTGTGCATCACGATCAGCACCCATTCGTACGGGTTGGGGAAGATGAAATCCTCCATCATTCCCAGGTAGTCCTCGTCCGATACGCAGTATTCATTGCTGCAGTTGGCCGTCGCGTCCAATGCACTCCCGTTGGCGAAAGTGTCGTTGGGGAGCAAATTGTCCGCGATGAAATCGGTGAAATCATAATCAGCCATTTTCCAAGAGTAATGGCTTCCTTCAGCTCGGATCTAGATTGATGGCAACGGTGTCAGATGGCAATTTATTTGGGAATTCGAAGCTGTCATGCTCATCAACAAGTGGTATCTGTGAGACAAAGAGAATGACAAATTGGATTAGTTCACAAATGAAAAATGGCGATCCAATAGCAATTTCTGAGAAATTAAAGACGAGGTACACCCAATTAAAAAAAAAATATTTGTTTCAAAGTTAATCAATTTTTAGACAATTTAGACCCACAAAAATAGTTTTGGACCTTTTGTTTGGGTGTATTCCATTAATTTTTTATTCAATTACAAATGGCGACCACTTTTAAAAAGTATCGTAGTTTGATTGTGCAAAAAAAAATGGATTACTGTATTTTTAAATTAATAATTAATAATAAATAATAAAATAAATTAATCAAACATTTTTAGTATTGTATTTGTATTCAGTATCCACCTCCGTCGTGTGTACGACCGGTCACGATCGATCGCATTACCACAATGCTTTCTGGGTACTCAGAATTTGTTCGTGCACGGAAACAATTGAATTTTTCCGGGCACCATCACCGCCGGAAAGAATAGAATTCCGGTCGCCGGAAAGTTTCCGTACGTGTTAAGCGGAACTATGTATACCACGTCGACCAAAACATCTGGCCGCACGGAAAGTGACCATTAAGTGCACGGAATCAGGTCATGTGTACTTAGCTTTACCTGACCAACCATTTCCAGGAGAAAACATGAAAGCTCTGTTATCAGTTTTTAGTTTTACAACCAAATTCAAAATGGCTGCCACACAAGTTACATCGGGGTCAAACTTCGATAGTGATGCTTGCAGGTGAAGCATCCATCATCACAAGATGTGAGTATAACACTTTATCCTTAGTGTTAGCTAGGTATTTCAAAACGTGCAATAGCATACGAATGTGTGACTCATTGTGTTTCTCGTTATATTGAGACAACATAATTGTTCTGATTGTAATCGACCAAAAACTAAACTATAAACAGATACAACAACTAAATTATCTCACATACATTCATAGTAAGTCATGTCTTCTGTTTTTCTTGTTTATAAAAAAAGACTAAAAACCACATAGACAGAAACTAGTGATTTACTCAATAATTTGATGGTTTGTTGGCAAACACCTGGAGATTTACAGGCAATCATCCAATTAATTTGTAATGAATCATCTCCCATTAAATTTCATTGCACATGTGAGATGGGTTCCATTTTGGAAGTTTTAGCTTGTGGATTGCAAAAATTATAGAAGTAAGGATGTATATGAGCTTCTGTGGTGATGAGGATAAATTTAATAGCAATAAATTTTGCTGCTTTACAATGGCTTTTTATGATTATAATCATAATATACAGGAGTGACAATGGAGGGATTCTCATGTGTCCTTGAATATTGCAGAATGGAAAATAAGTTTTTGTGGTTTTGGCTTTCAAACACCATGTTTTTTATTTTTGAAAACAATGGTTTTTGATGTTATCGGTGATCATCTGGAATCATCTTTTTCTTTGGTGTGCCATTTTCAGTCTTTTATCGTTGTTTGCAACAAGTGGTGGGATTAAATGGGTGTAAGTAATTTAAGACAGGTATGGAGTTTAGTAGTCTTAAGTTTCACCAGGGTAGTCATGTTTTATTTATTTTTTTGTAATGGGGTGGAGTAGTGGATTGATTACTAAATTTAATTTGAATGTCGAGTGGATGTGGATGAGGGCTGGGAAAAGTAATGTGAGAGCAATTTTTAATTTATTTTTTCTTCTTGAAAACTTTTATAAATTAGTTTTTAATTTGTTAAAAATATTATTGGAATTGTCGCAAAAAATTAAATTATTGGGATTTTTGCAAAAAAAATTAAATTATTGGAATTGTTGCAAAAAAAATTAAATTATTGGAATTGTTGCACAAAATTAAATTATTGAAATTATTGCAAAAAGTTAAATTATTGGAATTGTTGCCAAAAAAATTAAATGTTGGAATTGTTGCCAAAAAAATTAATTATTGGAATTGTTGCATAAAATAAATAAATTATTTGAATTGTTGCAAAAAATTAAATTGTTGAAAATAAAATTTAAAAAAAATAATTTGAGAATGAAATAGGAAGATTTTTTTTAAACATTTGGTTTTTTTTAGAAAATAAAAATACTTTAATGGAATGATCAACTAAAACTTTATATAGAAAAATGTGCAATTGACCTTTTTGGTAAAAAAAAATAACTTTAAAATTCAATGAAACAGTTATTTTTCCTTTCCAATTGTAATATTTTTTCTACAAATAATACTATAACATCCAACTTAAAAAAATAAAAACATGATTATTATTTCTTTACTTTCAAGTTTAAACTTAAATATTTAACATATCTGCACAATAAATGTGTAAGTGGGGAAGTGAGAAAAACCAATAAAACCTAAAACCCCAAAAATAAACAAATGCTCCTTTTAGCATTTAAATGTTTGTAAAAATCAATAATTTCAAACACTACAATAAAAAATATTAAAATAATGACTAATGAATAAACCTGTTGTATTTTAACAGCATGCAAATTGATGGTTATCTAATGCACATGTGTACACACATTTCATATTTTTCTTCCTCAATCTTCAATGCATTACTAAAAATGAAAATTAAAAAAACTCCAAATTGAATAAATAAATAAAAAAAACATTAATCAATTATTTAAATCATTTCTTATCACAACTTAATTAAAAAAATATATTGACAAACCAGCAAAAATTTAATTAAATTACACCAATATAATTACCATGTTATAACTTATTTATTCATGAGTTTGCCCTAACATGTGATACAAATTGCAATGAATGAAAAAAATAAGAAATCAACTCACCAAAAGTGGATTTAAACTTAGAAAACACAGTGCTGGGTCCAGAAACACACATTCCAATAAATGTTTGGCATGCCTATGCTTTCCTTTATGCACAAATGCAATGATATCTCCACCTGCTGGCAAATGAGGAAAAATTGATGTATACAAGGTACTTGGAATATGTAATAGATTCTCAACTTTTACGATATTATTCATGCCTATTGTAATTCTTTCACTTCCTTTAACAAGCAGATGTCATGGACCATTAAATGGTAAATAGCAAAAAAAATTGTCAAGCTTATTTATGGATATATAAGTGTTTGTTAAACATGTAAATTTGGTTATATCCAGAAAAAAAATTGAAATATTAATTCAATGTCATTATTTACAACAAGAAAGCCACATGGTCAAAATCTCCAGAGTTAAATAGTTAGAGTAACTTAATAAAGTCTAATTATAGCCAAATTTGATTGAAAATGTTAGTAATTTAATTTGACAGAAATGTTGCATTCAAAAAACCATTTAAATTTGTTGAAAGACTGATTTATTAAACAAGTCTAAATACACATTTGTATCATTGGTCCAGTGAAGGGCTGACTAACCAGACAAATATGTACTCACTATAGACAAAACTCAAACAATTTCATGAATTCTGTAATGATGTGAGTCCAAAACTTCTAAAAATTGAAATTTCCAATAACCAGGAAGCAAATCACAACTGCAAAAGAGTGCTGCAAGAACAGTACAGTAGATGCCAAAAATTTCAATTAAGATGTCAGACAAAAATCAAGCTGAAAATGCTGGATTTTAATATTGTCTCATTCTGTCTCTGCTCTGTGGATGCAATCTTGTGAGGTCACCATTTCATTAGACATGTCCTGTCTAAAGCAGTCAGCAGTTTGATTAACTTAGTGTGTGGTCACTGCCCCACAATAGAATGGACCTCACCAGCTCCTTGCCTCCAGGTGGAGCTGCAATCTTGGAAATGGTCTCAAGACAAATAGGAACGAGAGAAATGCAAAAAAGAGATGCAACATCATCAAGATGTTATGATTTATTTCATCTTGGCACGCAAATCTAGTTGTGCATATTATTAATTTCATGAGAAGAAAATTCAAAATAAAGTGTATCTTGTGCACTGTATAAAAAGTGAAAATGGTGCATTAAAAAGCTGTTTCCTGCTTCGAAAAGTTTTGCTTGGCATTCATTGTCTGGGATGTATAGTATGTGTGGTCTGATTAAAGTGAAATGGTTTCATCATACTGGAAAGGCAACAAGAACGACTGAAATAAAATGCAAACGTACTGAAGCATGTCCATAAAATCTGCTAGGTTTGTCAATGGCTATAAACTTAGTGCTGCTCAAATTGAATTATTACATACAGGGCCTTCTGGTGACGAAACTGGGAATTTAAATTTGTTAAAACTGCATTTTTTAAACTAATTTTAATTTTTAAAAATAAAAAACTATCATTTAGAAGAGATTTTAAGGTCAAGTGCACTGAGTAGGATTTTTACATTTTCTGAAAGTCCATAATAAAAATCCAATAATCATAGAAAAGAAATTAAATTGTTGCGGTATATTTACAGTAATAATCTAAAAATGTACGGAACAAAAAGCAATGCATGAAGGGAGAATAACGTAGTCAGTTTTGAAGTTCATTTGACCTGGATCCAGTTCTTGGATCTGGGGTAGATACAAAATGTCCGACCTCAATCAATCCATTGTTTTCGAATGACAGGATTATTTGAAATCCTTTAAAAAATGACTTCATCCTAGTTGCTATCATTTACCATGTTTACATGTACTCACTTATCTAGATAAGTGAAAATGCAAATTTTACTTTTCTAGAAAACTGATCATGTAAACAAATCAGTTTTCTAGAAAAGTCAAACTTATCTGGGAAACTAAAATCCACTTGTATGAGGTAGATTTTGGGTGTTTTGCGCATTGCCATTTGCAATGTAAACACCACTCATTGCTTATCTAGATAAGCTGACGTCACAACAACGCTGTAATGCAACTGTTTAAAAACATGGCGGCAAAATGGAGCAAGCACAGTGCTCGCAATGTTAGAATGAATATTGTTACATGGGAAACACCAACGAAACAAAACAATATTTTCCGAGGTTGGCGGGAAGACATATTGTTTGTGCACAGTGCATTGTGGATGATTAATGCGCAAGTTTAACAGAAAGTTAAATACGTCGTATGAGGTTACATTTTTTGGAAAACTGATTCTTGGTAAACGCATGCAGTTTTCTAGATAAGTAAAAATTCGCATTTTTACTTATCTAGATAACTGGTAACATGTAAACATGGTAAATGTCACATTTAAAAAAAATTTGAATCGAATTTTGAATCGACATTTTTTTTTCCGATGATTATGGCTTTTCAGAAAATGTAAAAATCCCACTCAGTATACTTGAGCTTTAAAACAATAAATTCAATTAAATACATTACAGGCAAATTGTGTGAACTGAAATTAATTGGCACAATAGAAAACATATGGCAGCGAGATAAACAGATAGAACTAAGCTTAATGCAGTGTAATCTATAATGCTATGTTTGAATCTTCACACTCTGAGCTCATTTAAATTTAGTCATGAAATTTAAATTCCACATTTTGCAAGAAGATGAGTTATCACAATGAAGGCTTACTAGGATAGATTTGTTGCATTTGTGTTGATTTTATACAGGGCCGGGTTTAGGTATTTCAGGGTTCCTAATTGCTGAATTTTAATAATAAATGAAACTTTAATTAAACTATTGGGAAAAAAAATCCTCAAGGGAGAGTTTTTGATGACTTTTCAAACTAATTGTATGTAGTGAAAATAGATTGTAAACAATTTTTTCCTGCATTTTGCTTGGAAAATTAAAACCAATGACTTGACAATTTTCTTGAAAAGAATCCTTGTAGATGTTTCAGGTTTATAATTTTTTTTTTGTTGAAGCAATTCATGGATGTAATTTATTTTTGCAGAGGTTTTTCTGAGACTTCTTATTTCTATTTCCTTCAATATTGATGATGTAGCAATCTCAATTTCAAAACGGTGGAATAACAGGCCTGCTAGCAAGTTGTTTTTTCAAATAGTGAGCAGAAAAAATCCAATGACAACACTATACTTGCAGAGATGTTAAATTCAAACTTCGCAGTTCGCACCCTGTTCTGCACAATTTTTTTCAAATTTTGAATTATTATTTTTTATTGCTTCTATTGATTTTAGTGGTAATATTATGAATTATTATGAATGCAGTTCCGTCTCGACCTAATTAAAATTCGCTCGTCCAATTTTCGGCCTCTCCGAATTCCATTCCAAATCTGAAATATTTGATATTGGGATGGTTTTAATTCCGCCCCGAATTTAAAAAAAAAAAGTTTCTGTTCCGTTTTGTCACTGTTCCGTCCTATGTCATTGTTTTGTCATTATGTGAATAGTCGTGTCAGATTATCGACCGCAATGACCACATATCTACAAAGATGGCATTTCAATTGGACATCAATTTCGACAGCCCGCTTCAGACATGATGTGCAGGCCATATGCTCACGTTTGTGCGCAATGTTCCACTGGCGAGTGCTACAAAGCATACAAGTGAATGCGGTCAATTCCTTATGCACCACTAAATCGGCAATGGCACCACTGAAGAACGTGATTAGCTCGAATGTCAATACAAGTGTTTCTGCAGGCAACAATTCCACATGCCGTAATTGTTGACTTTCCCTAATGGCTTCCTATTCATCAAGTGTCACTGCAATTTCCTCTTATCCTGTTTCTTGCACAGTCACCAAAAATTATGGAATTTCGGCAAGATTTCTTCTTGTTCTCCTGCGCTGCAGAGGTGGTTCTGTGTTTGTGACGGGGATTCGTAATAAGCGCGGAAAGAATTGCCGCGGAATAAATTTTTTATTTCGAAATAGCATTTTATATTGTTTGATTGAGCGCGGAATGAATTGGCGCGGAATTGCAAAACCAACAATTGAATTAGTGCGGAATGTAGAAATCCAAACTGAATAAGCGCGGAAATTGAAAATAACATGTACCGGTAATAAGATCATCAGAAATTGGAAACTGAATAAGCGCGGAAATAATATTTTGAATATAAATTGAAACTGAATAACCGCGGAATTCGAAAAAATTAGTCATCTAGCAATTGATGCCAAATCTCGTAAAGGTGCGTTTTTCCGTGTGCATTTTCATGTTCAACCAAACGCGAGAGATACGTCTCGTTTTGACCCTCGTGACACGACAAAAATAGCACGTGTTTCCAGGCAATTTTAGGAGAAATATATTGCGTATGCAATACGTATTTGTATTCGTAAATTTTGAATTTTGAATTTGTAAATTTTTAATTAAAGTGATTAACACAAATGGATCATTTCAACAAGTTCCCATTCAAGATTAATTACGAATTATTATTCTTTTATTTCACCAACGAATTGTGGTTGTGGTTCCCTTTTTTAAACATAATTCAGCAATTTAAAAATCTGCGAAATACCGTGGAATCGATCGAATTAGTAGTGGAAAGTGACAACACACCGTTTGATAAACAATTTGACATTACAGACTTTTAAAAAAGGTTTATTTTGATTTTTGCGGCGAACAGGTACAAAACCAATCCAACGCTGAAACGTCGCGTTGATCAGTGATCACCTTTGTGCCCATTCGTCACATAAATTGTGGTTCTTTAGTTGGATAGTTTGGACACCACTATAATTCTTTTCCAAAATCGTGCAACATATTTTCTTAAAGTCTACGACTTCGAATTCTAAAAATCTTCAATTTTAACAGAAAGTACAAATGCACGTTTAATTATCATGTTTTTTAATAAAGTAGTAATATTTTTCTGCAAGAAAACGGTGAGTTAGGTTATGTTCACAATTTTTTTTCGAAATTATAGTTTTAAAATGCATTTTTTCGTACTATACTTGGTGTTTTTATGGAAAAACCGATTTATTTTCATGTTCACCATTTTCATTTTGAACTTCGATTGACCAAAACGACTTAAACAAATCTCTAAATGGAACAAACCGACTAAAAAAAGGTCAAAATTGATCAAACCAACTAAAAGCCCCCTTCCCCCTCCCGTCTCCTAGCGGAATTCTCTATAGCACACCATTCCGCGCTCAGGCAATTCCAGAACTGACTAAGCGCGGAATTCCCTACCGCACACCATTCCGCGCTTAGTCAGTTCTTCAAAATCCACTTCCCGTGCAAGACGAGCTAGCTGAACTAGCCCCGATGGTGTGACGTGGGTTTCGCATGCGTCGATCGCCTAGTGTCACAATACCTGGCGCGGAAAGAATGAGCGCGGAAAAAAATTCCGCGCTTATTCAGTCCGCGGCCGATCATTTCGCGCCTGTTCAGTTGTGGTAATGAGAATTCCGCGCTCAGGCGCGAAATGATCGGGCGCGTATGAATAAGCGCGGAATTTTTTTATTTATTTCAGAAAATAAATTAAACAAAATCCCGTTGTGGAATTGGGATGAGGCATAAATGGTCTAAAGGGTGGTTGTGGCCGGGCAGAAAAAGTCCAACCCCATTCATTTCATCTTAAACTGTCTCAACATTTATACATTATATATTTATATTTATATTTTAAAAATTAAAAAAGTTTATACTGTATTTCATTTCTTATTCAAACAATTAATATTTTGCTTCATAGCTTACAGTGAAATTTGATTTTTTTTTCCATTTAGAATTATATTTCCCAATTTCATTCCAACACCAGAGCAATAATGCATTGAGCCCCCTTGGTATTGTAATTGTTTCCCGATCTGGTGCATACCATTTTCAATTGTCAAATTTCAAAGCAAAAGTAACAATAGCACCAAATTTTGAATTCAAGCAGTGGGTTGAGACCAGATGGGAGCTAATTTGTGAAGAAAATTCAATAGAAAAAAGTTTCTCAACAAAAAAATGTCTCTGATTATCCTCTCTTTCTCTCTCTTCCATGAGCACATTGCAGGAGACAGGATATTGACGCAACGGTTCTATTTTAAGTGCTTTGTACTTCAGGTGAGTTCATTGCATTGCATCCATCACTTCCACTACTCAGTCTGATGTTTATCGCGCCTTTGCAGCCACCTGAGCCAAATCAATTGCTCTTATCACACTCAAATTATTGAGTCGTTCTGATGCTGCGTCTGCATGTTCACTTAGCAGCAATAATCAGTTGCAGGTGGAAATCTCTTTTTTTTTAATTTTAATGTCTAATCTTTTAGTTTTATTTAGTCGTACCAATTAAATTCAAAAATATATTGAAATTATATTGCTATGTATTGCAATGTATTTTAAAATGCATTGGGTTTTACTAGAATGCATTTTGTAATACATTTTGTAAAATGTTTTATGAAATCTGTCCCCTATATTATCATTTGTCAAAATATAAATGTATTTGCAAAATGAATTTTTTTAATTACGGTATATTAAAAAATGCATTATTTTAATGTACAAGTAAAATACTGTAAAGTTTCAAATTGCGGCCCGGGCATTTATTTATTTTTCAGACTGACTGTTTGTGGTGAATGCTTTGTGCAGACTGAATATGCTTTATCGCAAGGGGACTTATATACCAAGTGGGGGAGAAAAGGAGGTTTGGGCCATAAGACAAGACAGGATATTACAATTTCCGCCCTGAACACCTGTTCTTAATTTCCCTTTTCGTCTAAAGATGGCAAGCGTTTCATCATTCCAACAGAAAGAAACGGTTTTTTTTAACCCGGCACCTATCAGAATCCGACGCCAATTTGAAGTTGTACGATACTTAATTCTGCGAAATGTTATACATTTTGGAATGCATTAAGTGAAAAGCAATGTATTGTAAAATATATATTTGAACCATGTGGATTAGTTTTGCTGAGAAAAGGATTTTGACACCTAATTATTCATTTCATGCTCACTTAAGCTAAGAATCTAATTTCCCAGATGAACGCACAAACTTTTTTAATAGTCGGCAATTAGACATTCTGACACCGTTGTTGTTTTTTTTCTTCACAATTAATAGTGACATTCTAATTACTATTGTATAGTGCAGCTAAATTTGGTGGAAATGTAAGAATATCACTGAAATTTTTTTTTATCATGTTTTCTTCACGTTGGGGTTAATT
Organism: Strigamia acuminata; assembly: GCA_949358305.1. Taxonomy (NCBI): domain Eukaryota; kingdom Metazoa; phylum Arthropoda; class Chilopoda; order Geophilomorpha; family Linotaeniidae; genus Strigamia; species Strigamia acuminata. The sequence goes on along the minus strand of OX442315.1, from coordinate 8,977,912 downwards.
GACTAGTCACTAGGTGTCACTTGATGTCGCTGTGATATTGTGACAAAACATATACTTCTTCTCCTGCAATTAAACAAATTTTTCATACGTGTTAAGCGTTGGTTGTGGTGTCGATTTCTACCAGACACAGGGTGTTTCGTTTAAGATGTTACAGTCAATTTCCAGAATAAGTATACGCTTTTTCAAAAAACCAAGCAGACTTGTCTGTAGCACAGTAGGGATGACGAATCCAATAGTGTAATCAAATTTTATGCCAGACATGCAACAATGCACTTTTCATTCCCTAACTCGTTAACTGGTCGAGATAGAGCAAAATTTCCAATTACAAAGTTGTAGAACACCATCAAATTAGTACTATCAAACTTATCTGAACCTCCACAAAACCATGTATATATGTAGTACCCGTTTTCTGGACAAAAATTTGTCAGGGAAAAGACACTGTAATTCAACACTTTCCAACGAGGAGAGATCACTTTAAAACGCTTGTTGTTAAAGGTCATAGGAAGAAAAATAAAAAAATTTCCTAATCTCTTTAAAATAACCCAAAAAAAATCATATAACATTTTTAACTTTTAAACTTAAAGGGAATTATTTAAAAGCATTATTGATGCATTATTTAATGCATGAATAATTTAAATTTAATTAAATTAAGCCTAAAAGCCCTATTATATTTAAAAATGCTTTTTGAATGTATTAATTGGACAAATAGTAATTTAAAATATATTTTTGAACCGTATGGGAACCAGTGCTGAAGTTTTTACCGGCTTTGCTAGATTGTGTTTCGGACAATGGGCAACATAGTTCCCGATATTTCGCAAAAAAAATGGTAATTTCTGCAGAAAAATCCCCTTTTTTTGCGGTTATGCGCCGAGCCTGAATAAACGCCAGGCTTCGAATTGGCGCCGGGGGAGTCGGCAGATAACAGCAGGAGAATTATCCACTCGTGTTCACCATGATGTTGCTTAGGGAATGGGTAGCTGTGCAATTCCCAGTATCGTGAGTGATACATGGGCCGAGTTGCTGACCCACAAGAAGAAAGGCATTCCGACCACGCTGCCCACATGGTTAGCGTCTTGGTTGCAAATTCGTCACAGCAATGCAGTGCAAGCAATGGGAAAAGGCAGTAGACACTGACCCCTAGACACTGAATTAAGGCCATAAACCATTAAATAAAATCCAGCACAGTCTTGATGGCACAATTCACTCTCAGAAGATTACATGCCAGCAGGTGGTTCACCGCCTCAATGTAAACTCACCTTTAAACCAAATATTTAGCCTTAACGCAGCTAAAATAAATACAATTAAAACAATTACTTTTGCTAAGTTATGACGCAAAATATAAATTATATAAAGAGGCAATAGTAAATATTTAATAAATTGGACAAGCCTATAGTTAACAACATTTATTGCCCTAACTGTAATATAATTCGTTATAACCCGGTTTGTTATAACGAGATTCGACTGTCTTGCCAATATTTCTTTCTTCTTTTTCTTAGGGCCCCAAAAAACCTTGAGCCGGCTCCGCGACACCAAAATCCATCCCTGCCTGAAAGGAATTGCAAATCAAAGATTTCCAAAATACCTTGCATTATACAATAACATCAAAATATCTTTCCATAAGAAAAGTAGATTTTCTTTGACCATAGACCATACTCAATTCGCCACTACTCCTTCTAAAAAGAAAGTTTAATAATGACCTTGCAAAAAAAAATACTTCCACTAGTAACAACAACTAATGAGTCTTTCAAATGCTTTCTATCGATGTGGGTGATTAGCAGTGGCGAGCACCGTTCGAACAATTTTCCTCTCTTTGGATGATTTTGGATGCTTCTGAAGTGTGTGTGTGTGGAATAAATTTAAGTACAGTGAGAAATGTGATGTGATCTCGTTCAGTGGAATTTAATTTGGGTGTAGTGTCCTAGAGTAAGGCGACTACTTGTGGTCAAAAGACCAGAAACGTGAGACCACGACTAAGATGGGAAGTGAGATCAAGTGCTTCTAATACGGTGCAAATGAGATGCTAATCAACTATTGAATAGGTAAAAGTTTTAACCTTAAAAGTGGATAGTGTTCAGCTTAAAGGTAAGTTTGAAGGGTAAAAAAACATTGTTCTTAAGTTTATGTCTTTAAAACATGAGCGAAACGCTGTTCTTTTTTTTTTTTTTTTTTTTTTTTTTAGGAAATAAACAAAGTTTTAGTTTCATGTAAATGAAGGAAATTGTTTGAAGTTTAAATAAATGTTTATTTTATGTGAATTACTGAAATGAATAATTCAGATGCAAATATCCGTGCACGGTTGAAAAATTCAGACGCAGTCAGGAATTGCCAATTGAAGCAGAAATTATAATGTGTGTAAATAATAAAATGGATGGGAAACTAGCTTGAATATTGATCACTGTTTCTTTGTTGGGTATCAGATCAGATCCTGCCCTTGTTGGAATTCAACAGAGCACACATTCAATTGTTGTGTCCCAATTCAGCAACAAATACTAATCACAATAATCAAAATGTCTTAACATTTGCCCATTATTGTGGTAAGGCATATTGTTGTCATGATACGATTGATTTATTGCAGAGCTGAAACACTTGCAACATAAAAACATACAAATTTAACAATTAGACTGAAGGCAATAACACTTGCACAGGAAATTGCAATGTTCCCAATTGTTGTTTTCACAACTCAAATTATAATGGAATATCGAATAAAGTTACTTAGAATTCTCGATGGTCTTGGATTTAAACTGATTTTCTTAGATCGCAAATGGAAGCATGTGCACACGGTTATTTACATTGAAACAATGGTTATTTTATTCAAACAGGATATGCAAATTTACTTCCTCTCCCTAGTAAATAAAAAAAGACTCTTCCATTGACATGGTCACCGAAGTGACCCTCTGGTGACCAAACATGGCGTCATCTCCAAACCCCCTTTATTCACGTCCGCCTCTTAAACAGCAATACTGTATTGGTTTTTCAATAATTTTTATTTTATCTCATTGCCGATATAACTCAAATTTGACCGGACTGCCGGTAAAGCCCGTTTTTATCGGCTTGTCGTTATAAATGAGTAGAAATTATTTTCAATGAGAATTGAAACAAAACAAGCTTTAAAAACATTTCTAGATGTCCAAAATGTAAGAAATTGGCCTAAATTTCTATATTTTTACCCAAATTTTAATAATAACCTATACGGCTGAAACCACTAAAAGTTGGTAATTCCACCTACAGAGACATGCGGCTTAAAGCAGGGTAATACGGTGCAAGTTGCTTAGTAATGATAATGTACAGCAATAAATAAGTTATAAGCATATTTTAAACATTGTACTGAATTAATAATTAAAAACAAATTCCTAGTGATCCAAAATTAAAAAAAAAAAATTTCTCAATAATTACATAATTTTTCTTGTTGAATTGTTGGATTTTAGTTTGAATAAGCAGCATCAACAGAAATGTATAAGTGCCAATCTATATTCTGCATTTCTGATATACAGAATAACTAAGTCGTTTAGTATTTCACCTTTGAATTTTTATTGGAATTATTGGTTTTGAAAACCAATGGAAAAAATCTAAATGCAATAAATTTGCAAATTTGCAAAGGAGGATCAATGCAGATGAAATTAAGCTGAAATGATTCATGCATAATGGCAGTTTCAGTCATCAAAAAGCTCAAATTGTAGTTTGGAAGTGAAAAAAATGCACACTTTCACGATCAATAAAAATTCAACAAAAGTAATCTCATCACCAATATTAGTTGAAATTATCTTTTAACCTCCCAATATTATCTGTAGTTTAAAGCTCCATAAAGAGTGAATGGATTTAAAGAGGAAACTTTCAAAAGAAAATCATAATTAACTTTTTGAGATCAACTAATTTCCAAACATTATTCTGTTGAAGCTTCCACAAGTTACAAGTGGTGATTGATTTTTCTTTTCTTCTTTTAAACCTGAATGAAAACTGCAAATAATAAATTATTTTTTTTATTTCCTCAGCCTGATAAAAAGTGTATTTTATTGTTTGTCTAGGGGTTATTGGGTTGTGAAGAGGAAAAATGTGGGATAAATGGAAATATGTGAAAAAGCAATTGAATGCCATGTTATAAAAGAAGAGGCATTGGTTTTGAGATGTGCTCAAACTCAAGGGGGTCATACAGAGTTCAAATCCATCTTGTGACAAAACTCACAAAAGATCTCAACTTTTGAGATCTCTTTTTTGTATAAAAGAAAATCGAATTTTTTTATACTGTGTAGTGTGTATGGTTCAATTTGAATTGCTGGGTGAGAAGAAATGAATAAAAAGCCAGTATATCTTTCGCCAAATAGTTCCGCAAAGTTTACGAGGAATTAAACGAAGGTATTAAATTAGACCGGTCGATGGTCCTCCACAGGTTTCTGATTGGAGTTTTTTTTTCCATTTCTTGATTATGCGAGGTCACAAACCAATCACATGTAAGCATGAATTGTCACATGTTTTATAAGGACATTTTCTATTGGTTGACCAGCAAGACTATGCACCACCTATATTCAGATTATTTCTAAGTCAGATGAGATCCAAAGCCTTGGTAACTGATTAGAGGAAGACACAGATGCGTCACTTCAGTAAAATTCTTTGTTCTCCGCGTGATCGGAGAAAAATAGCACTTAAATGCTAAATGTTTATAATTTTTATTTTTAAAATTCAAAATAAACTTGTAGTTGCACATTATCCTTCTTTAAATTTATTTATCACCATTAAAAAAAATCTGAGGGTCTGTAAACAACAAATTTTGATATTAAATGAATAGGGAAAAAATTTCCCGCTTGGCGCGCTGTTTTTCTCCGATCACGCAGAGAACAAAGGATTTCATCGGAGTGTCGCATCTGTGTATTCTCCTAATCTGATTATCCTTCTTTAGATTTATTTATCACCATTAAAAAAAATCTGAGCGTCTGTAATTCTCTTCCAATGGGCAGACCCCTTTTATACTCTAGTTGCAGTCAAAAAGGCACTTTACAATCTGTAGTCCCATTGGTTGAGCCAGTTTACTGGTGTAGTGATCCGGAAAAGTAGACCCAAACACGAGAATTGCATTACAATGTACAGACATTGTAATCGATTGCCTAGGCAACTACCAAAAATACAAAATTGTTTAATTTCCAGACGATGTAAGCAATAAACATAACAACCATGAGTTTGACATTTTTATATGCGTAAAACTTAATTTCAATGATGGAAATAACATTTTTTAATAAGAAAAATCTAAATAACATTAACTAAACTAGTCATAACAAGCACAACATAAAATAAAAATAAAAACTACTTCTCCTAGTAGTAGCATACAGTCTGGAGTTAGTAGTAAACTGGCTCGACCAATGGGACTACAGATTGTAAAGTGTCTTTTTGACTGCAACTAGAGTATAGTACAAGCTTTCCCTGCTAGGTGAGTCTTCTAGGAACTTATCTGCATCAGACTGTCTGCTGGAGTTATTGAGAGAAAAATAACATCCATCAATCCTTGGCCTTTAAAATGAGTGTGACAAATGTTACTAATGTTGGATAACAACATGAATTTCAATTTTCAATGTTCCAAAGATCTGGTAGCCATTTATTTCATGCAGTAGGAGATGTCAATGTCAGACAAAAATATAGATGTATAAGCCTATATCATTAATGTATTAGAATATGGTCGAACTGCTTGTTCGATACCATCTATTTGGCGCCTGCTTGTGACAACTTAATTTATGCAAAATTGCTATTTCATCTATGAAGTTATTAACTCTCACAGCGCAAACCTGAAATTTCCAGAGCCAAACCAGAATCATTTTAACCCATTTCAATATGACCATCAACTGCACCCGAATGCAAATAAGTGCTATGCCTGATTTCTTCAATTTAATATTAAAATTGGATCAATATTACAATCATTTGTTTTTTCTCAAGCGAGCATGATTGCAATGAAAAATGAAGCAAAGTTAATTTAAGATTGGAAGTTAGTGGTTTCAGATGAAAAAGAAATATGAATTTCTGTCAATCAATAGGCTGATTACTGTCTCTATCTTGAAAATGTTTGAAAATTTCATCTATTTCAGTTCCGTTTTAGTTCTCGTTTTATTTCATGTTGTTACCTTCTTTAGGAGTTTTAAAAGCTGATTTTATTGGGCAAAGATTTAATTAATATAAGAAGAAAAGCTCATGAAAAAAAAATCAATCTAAAAAGAAATAAAACAGGTATTAAAAGAAGAAATAAAGAACATGATTAAAAAGAAAAAAGTAATAATGAAATGAAAAGATAAAAAAATATATCAAAAGATTATTCGATTAGTGTCGGCTGTGAAAACTAGCAAGGCGTTTCTATTGAGATTGGATGACACTCGTCCAGATGTCCAGTTTGACCCATATTCTTGTTTTTACTTGTGTAAACCCCTAAAAGGGTACAATAAATGCTTGTGTTACCTTGTTAACCATGTTTTGGTCAGTTCCTGAGATGTTTAGTTAGAAATTCACAATTTGGTTCAGATTTAGTCAGTTTTTATAATTTTTTGCTTCAAAGTAGTTTTGGGAATTCAAAATGGCAAGCCATCAGTTATATCACTTTGTAATAAGAATTCCAAACTATTACACAGGGTACAAAAAATCTTTTCTGGAAGTTATTGTAGATATTTTTAATTTGATGATAGTTCTATACGATAGTGGATCGTTTAATCTACGCCCCTTTTGTCGATTGGCTAAACCAGCGCTTCTTAACCAGTAGTGCACGGCTGCACGCACTCCCTGGAAGTGCGAGGCCACTTCAGAAAAATGTTTTGTGTGTGGTTTTTTCTCAAAACTTCTCAGAAAGATATAATTTTTTAAAAACAGCTTTAGACTAATTGGATCGTGCTCTGCAACTTTCTAATTCACTTTTTCTCTCTCTTTGTCACGGTTCTCGAGTTACAATATGGATGACCTTGAAGATGACCTCTGAGGTCAAGTTGGATGTCGTAATTGGATTTTCCCCAAAATACTACCCTGACAATCATTTTGCTAAATCAAAATCTAAAACAGTTTGAGAATTATTTACTGTGAACCAGACTTTTAGACCACCCTGTAAAGAGTTCGCATCTTTTTCCAGGACCCCCGTTGGGTGTGGGCCTTAAGCAACTGCTTATTTTGCTTATGAATAAAACTGGCCCTGGGTTCGAGCATAGAATTTGCAAGTAAGCTGTTAGAACATGAATACTTTTTTTATGCTCCCCCACTCAAGTCAAGACCATGACAGATTTTCATTGGTTTTTATAAAAAAAATTAAAAAATGATATCGTACATTGAGATGTGGTTTTAGAGGTGATTCAATTTGAGTGATTGGGTCAATAAAAAATTTTTTTATTAGAAAAAATTAAATTGAAGAAAGTTTATGTAGACATTGTGTATAAAAGATTATTTATCTTGTTGTTACAATGCTAGATAGCTCAACCAAAATAAATATTAAAAAAAAACATTTAGAAGCTATAAAAGTTGAAGTTTAATGGATATTGCTTGGACTGATCTTTTCAAGTGGAAATTTAAAAAGTTTACAGCCACAAGAAAACATGTTGTTGGTGGGAAAAATGGATCCAAAAAAGATTTTTTACTGGCAATCATTAATTTTGGAATTGCGGTGGAAAGTTTTGGTGAATGTCTAAAATAACTTATAGCTTGCGGATAACATTTCTTGTCTTCCGCTTTGATATCCAGGTTGAGGTTTTGGCCCCCTAGACTGAACTCCAATAATTTTGTCATTCACTTTTACTGCTTTAGTTGTGATATATTTAGCTTTTGGCTGTCTCATTTATCATTTTGTATATGTATTATGAATAACCCAGTATTGTTGCCGTATTACCCTGCTTTAAGTTGGGTCGGTGGACATGGGTTTACCAGGTTTTTGGAATTTCTGTCAAACAGTTTATACCGACATGCCAGTATGAAGTGAAACATGCCAATATAAGGGAAAAAGCTGAGTTATTATTTATTTATTTTTATTTAAAAGAACCTGGATAAATAAGGTGCGCGCCTCAAGTATAGAATAATCAGTTTTTTTGAAATATTTCTTTTTGCGCTTCATCTGGAATCAAACCAATTTTTTAATAAATGTATTTTGTCATTAGAATTCATTTAAAATCAACAGTTTTATAAGTTTTTTAGAAAAATAAATTTGGCAGTAATTTTACATAAAAATGGGGGTGACATAAGTGTAGAATACTTTAGGTTTGATGCAAAAAAATGATTAAAATTAATATCACATAACCTGCCTTTGTCTGATAAGTCAATCAGTAATTGTCATCAATTTCCTGCCATTTTTGAGTTGTATTACTTGCTATTTTCTTACTTTGAAGCAATCCCTTGTACAAAACTTGCAACCATTGGATAGAAATCGCTGAAATATGGCAATTAAAGGCACTAGGGCTCTCCAAACAGTAACTGTAATGGTAACTAGTTACCAACCCTGCTAATACCACATGACAAACCCAAAAGTGCAAAAATATTAAAATTGCAAAAATACGTAATCACTTTTATTAATGAAACGGTTGAAATCCCTTAACACAGAGTACAACATTTACTCTCTTTCTCTTTAGTCAATTTGTTCACTAAGTGGATCATGATTAGAATCCACTTTAAGCCAGTTTAAGAAAAGATTACCAGTTAATCTGTTGTTGATACTTTCAATGAATTTAAACTGTAATTTTCACCAGTGGAATTTAATCATGATAAATTCAGAAGTTTTAGACACTCCAATAGTAGTTTTACCAATTTATTGACTTTGAGCAAGATATCTCACTTGCTCTAACTTAACAATTTATTACATCAGTTACGGTTTACAATCTTTCCTCTAAAACTATAATTAACTTTACAGTTGCTAGAGCATTAAAAGAGTAATTTATTAAATGATTTAAAGAGACGATCTGATTCTCCCACATAACACGTATAACCCTATTTTGCAGTGATTTCTGCTTACTTTTTATGTGTGTTTTTATGTGTGCTGTATGTGTTTTAGTGGGGTTCCATCTAATTTTAAAACAACGTAGACTTGCACAATTCAGAGTCAATAGTCGTTGAAGACAGAAAGCTCTTCGACCAGGAGTGACTAATGCTTTTACTTGATTTATCGCGTGTTCTTGGGTGTTTTTTCTTTTTTTTTCTTAATACTTTGCAATATAATGTCAATTTATTTTTGAACCATACCCGTTTGCACGAACTTTTAAACGAGATTCCCGTTTAAAAGTTCGTTTAAATGGGTTTAATCGGGCTGATAATAAACGACCTAAATAGGTCGTTTAAATCTTCGTGTAACGAGAAAACTCGTGCAAATCGGGTATTGTTGGCAGCCATCTTGGATTTCCGATAGATCGGTCGCAACCATCTGGAATCCCAGATCAAGTTTAGTAGTTACAGAATCGTTTATTTTCCAAATAAACGATTGCATTCAGAAACAAAACATTTCGTCTAAAAATTCGTGGAGACGAAAATTTAGACGAAAAGTTATCGAATACGCCTACTATTTTTCCCACTAAATAACCTTTTTTCACCCACTATTTCAACTAAACCTGTATTTTTACTATTGTGCCCATTCATGCCTTGGCTTTACGTAGATGATTCTGACCCAAACGTACATTTTTGGCTCATTTGGGACAGCAAGAAAAATTTTTTTTGTTGATAACATGTTCATTAAAATTAAAAATATTTGTGGATTGTTCAAATTGATGATGAGAAAGGGGAAGATGGAATTGTTCTTGCCCTGATTTTTAAGATTTTTACCTTATTTTACTGCCTCAAATGAAGCTAAAAATGACAAACTTTCTCAGGAATTTTTGAGCACTCTCAATGATACTAATTCCCTATTCTTTCTTATTCATTTCAAGTTGTGACATACGGGTCGGCTTTTGCAGCCGTATCATGACATCTGTAAAGGCAACAGCTGAAAGACACATTTGTTGGCAGCTTGCAGCAGTTAGAGTCAGTCGACCGACTTTATCCCTGAGTAAATAATATGGCACCAAAGGGTTATTGCCCACTAGTTTCTTATTGATTGAGATGACGTTGGATCCGGATGATTAGTCTGTGCAAATGAAGCAACAATCCGAGTTTAATTCCACTTTTAACCATCCCAAATATCTTGTTCTGATAATTAGAAAAGCCGTAATGAGCTTCTGCTTCTGCTCTTGTCCATTGGGGCGTGCACTCTTAATTCTTAATTAAGATGGCCGACTAGATCGGTTATTAACTCGCACATGTGTTGAACGAGCAAATAATTAACGACCAGGATGGTGGAAAAAAAATGTGCAATTTGTTGGTAAGGGTTAATTGAGGTCCTTTCAAACATTTTTTTAAAACACTTTTTCTATGAAAAATGTTAGTTTGGAAATGAAAAAAAAATTATTTTACTGTTTCATAACTGCTCGTTGTGGTTGTATTTCATGTTGGTAAAATCCTAGACGAGTGCGGTGAAATAACTCAAGCATATTGTGTATCCAAGTGCAAACTGCCAAGTAACGCGCACAACTATATTTGCAGTGGACAAGTGGCGGGCATGAGTACTATCGGTCATGTGGCCCAAAAATACATTAAGGTAAGTGTAATTTTCACATTATATTGCTAAATAAACACAACATTATGGAAATTAATGCACTTGTAGATCTTATGGACAAAAAAATCTTCACATGCTGTCAGGCTGCTTCAGCTCCAAATGAGGAGTTAATTTTTTTGTCCATAGGTGTCCATGAAATACATATTCAACATTATTGGGATTGGAATGTCATCAAACTATTGCTGGTTATATCTATCTTCCTTCACATGTGTAAAGGAAAGAGAAGACAAAGGCAAGGTTCAACTTCGTAAATAGCAAATCCGCTTAACGGTCAAACCGACTTACAAAAATGAGGAAACTGGGAAGTTGGTTAAAGTGTGTTTTTTCTTTGACTACAAGAGAGTAACTGAGTAACTAGGGAGTTAAAGATGACCAAGAGATGGGTGTTAAGTGAAAATGGAGAAAGACAGGAATTGGAATTTATCAGCATGCCGGTAAAACCCGCACTATACCGGCATGTTGCTTAAAGCCGGGTAATACGATAGTTATTTTTTTTAGAACTTTTATTCACACATTTCGATCTAAATCTGCAAGAGTTTGCAAGATTTTGCAGTAAACAAGGCAATTTAGCAAACAGGAAATGCTAATTGTAGAATTATTCAGAAACTATTTCCTATTTTCCAATTTTTTCCTCCCATTTCCCAAGTTTAATTTAGACAAAAAAGTGATTCTAATGTCTCTAAGCAAAAAGTTGGCAGCTATGGAGCTACCCAATTACCTCATTTACAAAGTTGTTGATCTAAAAAAAGGCAAACATTTTTCTCTTGGCTTCAAACTTCTACTCCGTCTTAACTATTTGTAACGATTCTTTTCCAATTTCAATAAAATACAACTGAATCGAGTTTTGATTAATCACATTCACTTGTAAAAGTGATAATCAAAGACATCTAAATGATAAAAATATTCTGTTCCACTTTATTGTGCAAAACCAATTAAATCAAGCCTCGTTCCACAATTTAACCCTCAGGGGGACAATGTTGAAAGACGACCCTTTAGTGCTCACAATGTATCTATTTGGGTGCACAAAAATTAAATCTAGGAGGATCAAAGCCAAAGCGCTTTAGTGTATTTTTTGAAATTGTCACTCTTGACAATGCCATTGTGGCAACATTCTTCACCACATGCATCACCTGCTGCCTGCCGGTAAAATCTAAAAAGTACAAGTAGATAAGTTTTTGCTAAAATTGGGAGAAGCCAACTTAAAGTTACCGGTATGCTGGGATTTCTAAAAGTGGAAACACAAGGAACCGGGTAAAATTTAAAAGCTTGCTTTTACTTGAAAAAGCGGCTAAAAACTCGCCTGCTTGAGCAAACACAAGCTTGCGTTTTTATTCAAAGCTTTGTTTTGAAGCCAGCTTGTACTCACCCGCTCCGATCAAACTGAGTTTGATTTACCAGCTTCATCTTGCTGGTGTTTTGGTCATGTGACTTTGACAGCCAATCAGAATCGTGAGGAAATTCTTGGAGGAGATTTTGGCGGGAATTTCTAGCTAGCTTGAGTTTGCCAGTTTAAGCTGGTCGAGCGAAGTTGTTTTGTTTTTACCCGATGTTATGGTTACCTGTTCTCACTCTGTATTTTTCCACATGTAAAACTTGTTTTCGTTCCACCATTTCAATTCATTTCTTCAATTCAACTTTGTGCATAACATAGAAGAAACCAAAAAAGGTTTACCTATTCAAATATAAACTTGCAGGCAAAAAGATATACATTGCTTGTCTGAGGGTTAAACATTACTTTTCAAGCTGTAACATCGTCAATAGTAAGATCTAAGGACCAAATGCAAAAGAGTGGAAAGCAAAAGATCAAATGCAAAGTGCAAACTCCAAAGCGAGCATTCAAAAACACTACTTCTCATTTGCATTGCATTCTGTGGGAAGTGAGAAAGCTATGCAAACTAGAAATCAGTCTCTAAATACAACTAATGACCTTTCCCTCTTTTTTCCTTCTCTCACTGTATATAGCTCCCCATTGACCTTTCATGCTGCTGGAGTATAATTGGTGTTTCAAAGTTTTCTCTACAGAGCAACAAAAATGTCCAATACAAATTAAATTAAATACTATAATGGAAATGAAGCAAATGAACAATGAAGGCGTCTTATATATCTTACCGACCAACCGAACGTGTGCGAACATCATCCGGACGTTACATTTACCCGGCGCCAAGTTTAACCTTCCCATAGCCATGGCTAATAAATACGACACATGTGCAGCCATTTCTGCCTTCTTTTCAAAAATCCTTCTGCACATGTGCACAATCACATTTTTCCTGATGCAATCGCATTTTTCCTGGTAAAAGCACATGTTTTAGGACTAATTTTAATATGCCACTTAGTGCAAACAGATGGCAAAGCTGTGTACGACGCTCCCATTAAGGGTGTTTTATGTAATAAATATTAAATTATCTTAATAATAATTGAAAAACTATTTGTATTTAGACAACATAAAATAAAAAAAAAAAGTTTCTGAGGAATAAAAGTTAACCTCATTAATTAATTTTCAGGAAAAAAATAATTACAGTGATTTTTTCACTTCTGTAATTTTTTTGACCCAGCATGGCTATGGGAAGGTTAAACCCGGCGTTTATACAGACCACGCGCTTATAGAATTTTGAGTCGCTAACTGCCAGACGCTAAAACAGGGCCAGCACCTTAATGAACCCGGGCTATTAAACGGAGCGGTACGCTATGTAATAATTTTCCAATAATTTATTGGACCTTAGAAATGATATTTACAAGCCACTTTTAAACTCAATTGGAGTTGACATGCCCTACTTTCTACAGTGTTTTAAATAATTTCCACAATTGAGATTTAAGATTAATTTCTTTATACAATGTTGTGTGTTCTTTAGCAACAAAGTTTAAAGGGTTTTGTTTAAGCTGTGCCAGAAAGTTGACATAGCAATTTACAAAAAAAAGCAGTGAAACTCATAAAAACAATTAAAACAGACCTCACAAATTACAGGGTTTTTTGTTCAGCTACCCTTACATCTTCCTGCATGGCTCAAGTGAAAAAAAAAACATACACCATTTATTATTTAACTGCACAATGGATGAGTTTTTAAGCAAAAACATTCCTTAACTATTTAAACTGTACTGTGTAAACATCTGCTGGTAGGCTGATGAATAAACTCCGGATAAATATGTGAAAATAAATTAGTGTTATGCACATAAAGTATGCACTAAAATTTCCATTTTATGCAAAAAAAAAATTAAAATATGCAAAATAGAAAGATTTATATTACTGAAATCATGTGTTACAATAACAAATTAGTGCCATTTCTAAGTGTTGTGTGGTAAAACTGTGTTGCTTGTTAGTAAGCACTGACTTAAATTAGGAAAAAAACCGTTCAACATCGCAACTGGTGATAGGGGCATATGTGAATTTGCACATTCAATTCATAATGTCATTTTACCAAATTCATTCACATACAACTTTAATTGTTCCCATGTTGATTTCAAACTAACGACTTTCAGCATCTATCGACAATGTTAAAAAATACGCTAAAATATAGTTTAAACCCAAAACGTTTACGATCATTTCTGGCATTCCTCGGTGGGTAAATGAAGACATTTTTTATTATTTAGACTTATACACATTAGAGAAATTAACATTCCGATGAAATGAAGACCACCGGGGCCCTTATAACAAACAGCCAATCAGCTTGTTTCTTGACATATAAAAATATACTCATAAAAATAGCAGAATTGTTCAGGGCAGCATTATTCCAGCCACTTTTACTACAATGCTGGCAGACTGTTGGCAAGACAACAACAGGAGAGCATTACACAGCATTAAAATTTAAAACCACAAGTTTGTCGTATTAAGTCGGAGAAGCATTTGCACAATTTGCAACTGGTTGCACATGAGCACCCACAGTTAAACTAAAAACAAAACATTAAATATCACCACCAAGCTACAGCAGTAGGTGAGAATATTAAACCGACAAAAATTCTTCTTTAAAGTAGAATTTCACTACCGTCTCCCCCCCCCGAATGCCGTCATGCCGTTGTATTCGACTTTTTTCAAAGTCTCGCTTTTTTGGAAGTTTTTGAAAATAATCGAATATAACGCTAGTTTGAATAGAACGTCCATATATCCTCATACTCCTGTGAAAGTGATAGAAATAAAATATTTGGATTGTAGTATTGTAGTATTTATAAATGTGGAGCAGTCAATTAAAACATATCTTTAACTGTTTGCAGCACAAAGGTCTAAAATTAGACTTAAGCCAGTGGCGCGCGGCAGCAGGTTGTCCCAAAAACCTACGCCAAGTAAGAGCTAAATCGAGAGGCAATCTCAGAGTGGATTTTAGAAGAGACTCAGCAAGCTTATGTTTCTAGAAAACCCTTTTTTTATGACACACAAAAAATTTCCTGTACAAGAAATGTTACTGCCTCACTTCACACCGAAGAAGGATTTCAGATAAGTTGTCGTTATAAATTGATAAGAAATTGCAAAAGTTGGAAATTCTCTGGATTGTTACTAGAAGATAAACAACGAGATCTTTTTTTGTCGGGATATAAAATTTTCTTTTATTGCTAATAAAAAAAGTATTATTGTTTATTTATTTATTGTTCCACTTATTCAGGACTTCGACAAGTCAATAAAAGCTCTCTGTTATTGTCAAATAACTTTTTCTTCAGGTTTAAAAATCAAATCTCATACATTGTTTAAAAATTACTGATTTTAGAAGTTTAAATTGTAAATTTTTAACAATTTGCTTATTTTTGAAGTTGATTATTGATTATTTAATCAATTTTTAACAATTTTCTTATTTTTGAAGTTGATTATTGATTATTTAATCAATTTTTAACAATTTTCTTATTTTTGAAGTTGATTATTGATTATTTAATCAATTTTTAACAATTTGCTTATTTTAAAATACCAAATTTAGTCAGATTTTAAATCTGGCTAATTGTTGGTCCCCATAGTGATTTTAAAGCAGAAAATATTTTATACAAACGACACCTACCTTTTTATCTGCACTTTCTTCATTTTTCGCTTTACAATATTGTTTTTAATTTTGAGCAAATGTGTTGAGTATGACTCTAGCTACTTTCTGCTTTGCCGGCCAACTGAAAGCAAGTTGGCAATTGAATTATTGGAATTAGGCCAAAGTAAATGATTGAAAATGTGATGTAAAATTGAAAATTGGCCAACGGGAAAGACAACTTTCCTCAACCCATCTTTTCTTATCCATTTATTATGAGAACTTCCTCTTTTGGAACCAATAAAGATATTTATAGCTGAGATAATTTACTGATGTCTTCACACAAACTAGTAACTCATTTACTTAAAAATAACACAATCCTAACCATTAATCTTATTTCCAATTAAATTAAAATAAATAAGTCCTGTGAACTTCAGACATCATAATTCCCTGATGTATTGCTTAATCTGTTTTCCCACTTAAGTAGAAGTATATTTCAATGAATAACCCTCCACAATTCAAGTTGATAGAAACAGAAACTTATGTCTTCTAACCAACAAATCCAAGCAAAAATCTGCTTCCACCATTCCTTATTCATCTTTTATATATAAATCTTAACAAAAATAAAACAAATTGCATAAGAACTGTTAACACACAATCTCTTTCAACAAAGTGTAATTTTCTACTGCTAAGCAATCTGAAACAAAGATTTAAAAATATCCAATTAAATTATAGATCGAAGTCAGAATATTTTGGACGTTCGTAAGCCGATTTTTATATACTCCGTATTTGAATAAAAAACTAATATATATTTACTTAATTACCGGTTTGCTGGTCTCACGAAAATAAAACATGCCTTGATGGTCTAGGCCAGGAGTCGGCAAGTAATTTTAAGTGGGGTCTGGATACTATTGAAAATTTTTATCGAGGTCCAGAAAAAAAAACACTTCGGACACTTCCTGTTCCGCCTCATTCAATATCGCAAAAATCACCCTCTAAATGTTGGCTTCCTTCTTGACAATACCCCACCCCACTCGTTCTCAAAATGGCAGTTTTCACAAACATCAGCTTTATTGAAATTTTAGTACATATTAATGTCCCCCCACCTTCTGTCAGCAGAGTGAACCACTTTTGAATGCTAACATGCAGGTGAAAACAATTTGACAGCAATTTTCTTGTGACAAAAAAAATTGGAATGTGTCCAAGATTTAGAAAAAAAAGTTTGAAGTGAGGAGGAAAGAAATGTGTTAAACTAAAAGCACAAACTCTTTAATACCAGATTCCCTACTTCTCTTTTTGTCAGGTGCGATAAATGGAACCCGATGAAATGTCATGCTCTTTTCAAACAGATTTCATATCGAAAAAGAGCAGGACATGGAAGAATCCACGCGTGCTTTTTCTTCAAATAGAAATACCGAATAGCATGTATATTTATCACCGTATGTGCACACACAATAGGCTGCACTGCAGAAAATATAGGTGTTAAAAGGTGCAAGATTACACTTTTATAGGTTCATTAGGACCATGTTGTACACCTTTATGCATGTACAGTCTTGGACAAAATAAAATTCCCTTCAGTTTAGCTTTTTGAAGTTTATCCACCAGATGGCATAAAAATCCATTGAGACTCAGGTATAGAAAAATTAAAAGTATTGATTTTCATTAAGTCGATATTTTTACTCGTATTTTCTTTTCTTGATTTCTTTTTTGAAATTTCTTTTACATTTTTGCCCAAGCTCAGCTTCTAAACCAGGTCCATATTTCATAAGCCACTATGTGATCCACTCTGCAAACATGATCACAAAATAACACATCTTATACATTATTTATTTAATAATATTACTTTGCATGTGGAAGTGGCAGTGTGAACAGTAGTCCAAAGGCAATCACATTTTCGATGTGTATACAAATTGGATACTTGGATTGAAATGTATTAATGATATCTTTTGGATGTCCTGCGCTTTGCAGCAAAAGAGGTGTAAATGAACTCCATTTCTTCCACCTTTTCGCACTGTGTGTAATTTTGTCATTTTACACCATTTTTACTCCTATGGATTCACACCTCTCAGTTTCACCATTTAACACCATTTTAAAATGTTTTATGCGTTACAGGAATTTAGTAACTAGTTACCGTTACCGTTACTTGGTCAAAAAAGTAACTAGTTACCAACCGTTACCATTACATTTTTGCTGGCTAAGTTACCGTTATAGCGGCAATTACCGTTACATTTACGTTACGTTATCTTTACGTATTTGCACATTAAATTACCATTACCGCCACTAAACAGCAGTTCTACCGGCGCACTTGAAGTCAGCAGTTTGTTAAATTTTAAAAAAATTTGTTTTGTCAAAGAAAATTTATGAAGAACACTAAGATTTGTGTCTTCATCCAAGAGCATAAAGTGAAATTATAATTTACTATGGCATATAGCAATATTTATAGACATAATTTGCAGTGTTGTAATAGTTCGTGTTCACAAACTTCGTTCATTAGTTCATGAACAAAGTTTGTGAACTAGTTCACTTCTATAAATGAACGAAAAATTCAAACTACGTACACTTTTAAGAGTGAACTTGAACGAAGTTTACGTTCACCATGTTTGATGATGAAAAAGTAAATTTTTGAATCGGTTTTAAGCGTTTTGATGACGTTTTCATCATCAAAACGTTCATTTTGATGCCTTTTTACAACGAAAACGGCAAAAGCAGCCGTTTTGGTCATTAAAAGCAATGAAAACGACTGCTTTACTAAAAAAAAAGTGTTTTTTTTCCATCTGCAAACCACAAAATATACAAAAAACATTTCATTTTTAAAAAAAAAAAAAATTAAAAATTAACGCGAACTTTTGATTCAAGTTCATGAACTGGTACTAGTTCACTTTGGAAAAATCTTAAGTGAACGTAAACGCGAACGCGAACTTGAACGCGTTCACAATTTAGTGAACTAGATACAACACTGATAATTTGTAAAAACTATAACGTTTTGCTAATACGTAGCAAAATCGTTGCCTGATAGCAGAGAGTTTGCAACAGGTATTTTTCCCTTATAAAAACCCCCGTCAAGCCTATAAGTATAGTGGAAAACTTATAACTCCACCGGAGCTTACACTATTTCTGAAAATACCGTACCCAATCCGGTAGTTTTCCACTATTTACGTCATTGACTAAAAATTTGGATTAGCATTGACCTCTTTCGCCGCCGTTTTGAATCCTCCGCTTCATCCACGCGCGAAGCACAACTTACGGTTTATCTAATTCTTTTACGGTTTATCTATAGTTGTTTCTGCTTTGAATTCATTTAAATTCACAATAATAAAGTTGCAGCATTGTATTGCAACAGTTAAAAACAAGAATTCTCTCTTTTTATGCGAATAACACATAACGTAACGTTTAATCAACAGCAAGTCTGGCACCGTTGCCGATTGATGTTTTCAGCTGGATTAGGCCTAATAATTTAACCAGCCCTACACACACGGGCCCAACATTTGTTGTATAGCTCGGTTTTCCGCAATACCTTAATCCGACCAGACGACAAACCATCAATTGGCATATCTTTAATGCAAACGATAGCAAGTTTTACTACATTTTCCTGCCCGTTGCTTATCAAAGAGAGATGGAATTTCTAGTGTCGTGTGTAAAGCGGTTTACGGTTTGCCTTTTTCACTTTACGAGTTTGTTTTATTGTAGTTGCACAAGTCGATGGAACAGTGCAGTGGCGTGTTTGGCGGAACCTATCAACTTTTCTTCATAAAGGGACCAACGTGTTTGCAATTTGACGTCGCGTTGACTCATTTTTACGACTTTGGTTCGTAATGAGCGAATTTCATACACGTTGCCAGTTTTGGCTCGGCCCGCCCGCCGCCATCATCTTTTGAATATTCATTTCAATTTTGCTCCGTTTCACAGAATTAAAAAGTGATAACTGCACAGTTGATAACATGTATGTGTATATACACACCTTCTGCGTGCGATTTTCATTCGCCAGGCCGTTAAAACAGTTGTTTTCAATAACAAATTTGAATTATTTTATGCGTAATGCCACGTGCCGACCTCATTATGGGCAGTCAACACGGGAATTTTTCATTAAAAAACTTTAATCGCCTCAACTTTGTTTGACAAACACATTTAATGGTTGTTAATTAGAGGGAACAAAATCGAGATGGAAATGACATTTATCTTCAATTCCGTCTGAAATTATAAATTTGTTTTTGGTGGAATTTACTTTAAGTAGAACTTACGGCGGAATTTGCCGTATATTGCAAGCGCCATTTCTTTATTGCCGTTAAAGGTCATGTGCACTGACTAGTCAAAATTAAGACTAAAAACATCTGTATTTAAAGCAAATAAATTAAAAAATGTGTTTAACATGTACAGTCGTATTCAAAAAAACTGGACCTTCACTTTAAGCTGGTAATTAAAATTGTGAGTAATTTTGTATTTTGCCACTAGGTGAAACACCAGACATTAACAGATGATAATACCGTACTGCCTCGATTTAATGCCGGGCGTAATCAAACGCCGGGACTCGATTAAACACACTCCTGCGGTCTCCTTGTAAGTAGAATTTAAATCTCTATTGTACATTTACTCTAAGTGTTTCTCCTGTCTGAGGTTAGATGGCGTATCTTTTGTTTGACTTTTTGGTTGTCCTAGATAATTAAAAAGTAATAAAATGGTAGACCTTGAACTCAAGGTTAGAAGTAATTTTTAATCGCACAATTAAAGCGGCCACCCAGAACTTCCTATGCAACTCTATTAACAGATTGGTGCTATCTATTAATTACTGTATGAATCCTTGACGAGAAAAATTCAAAGATAAAAACCAGTCGGCACAGCTGGATGGTTTGAGTATGCGAGAGAACCATCACATCAAGGCTGGATGGACTTTCGGATCGATCCGACCCTTATAAGTTATAACCAATAGACATTTTGTGTGACTGTAGATCCTACTAAATTTTGGCCATTGTTTCCGTTGAATTGTGTTGATTTATTGTTTGGGTGGTTGTCCTTAGTAAATGGTAACACGAGTTAATTATGGGATTAAATTAAAACTCCCCTAATTTCCCTGAATTTCCCACTAAATAAATATTAAGTTTCCCACTTACAATGTTCTTGAATACGAAAATTTTTTTTCCTATCCATTTTTTTTGCTAAAAATTTGTGATTTTGTTTATATCATACTGAACCTTAACTCAGGTGAAATTTTAAGTCATTTTAATTTATTTAATTAATTATGCTAAATGCAAATTTTCTGCCCCTTAAAACTCCAGCAAAACTATTATGCTGGCTTTGCTGCCTAAGAAAGAGCGCTTCAGTTAACAGCTTTTCGCATTTACCAGTAGTGTTTAAACCAACCACTAGTTGGTAAAAAAAATATATTTTTTCATTGTTCATAACTAGCGTCCTCTATAAAATTAGTTACGAACTTTCAAAACTCGGAACAACGCTTTAACTAATTGACCTGAAAATTGTTCATAAATCCGTAATGCCTTATACCAGAAAACCGCAGCTCTTAATCGATAAAATACTGTATTTAATTTTTCATAACATTTATAAAAATAAAAAAGTAAGACTCTCAGCACAAACTTTCTTTGTTTGCTCTTCCAATAAATTATTTCATCTATCCACCAAAAAAAAAAAATAGATACTGAGTTGGAAAAATCAAATTAAGTGCAGCTTATCACAGATAAAGCCCACACAAACAAAAAAGCAAACACCTTACTTTGTAGTTGACCTAACTTTGTAGTTGACCAAACTTTTTCTTTTTGCATTAAGCCACATCTGTTTAAAAATATACAGATAACTAGAACTATTGGTAAAATATCTTTTTCAATGAGCAGATTAAATGAAAAACTTGTGTATTACAGTTAAGCCAATTCACTCCTTTGCTATGCTACAACAGTACCCTTTTTATTTTTCCTTTCTCTAACATTTGTAACGTAACCCCGGAGTTCGGTCATTTCGCCACCTTGGTCAACTCAGACTTCTAATGAAATCGCTAATGCAGCGAAACCAGTCCCCTGCTCAGTTTGCACTAACCACGCCTTAACTGGGATATACAAAGCAAAAGTGTGTAAAAAAATCAAACTACCATCTTTTAACTGCAATAAATTGAGAAAGTCTATTAAGAAGCATGTTTATATTTTAAACGTGTTTTGTTGTCTAAACTTGGTGCAGAGTGATTAGATAGCAGAGTGTATTTTTAAAATTAGATTGAGACAACTTTCAATTTAGCTAACCAGATCAAATGCCACAAAATTTAAATTCAAAATGGTGCAAACGGGTAGTAACCAACACACATGTAATGCTAGCAGAAGCGATTCCTAAGTCGATAAATGAACGGTGACACGCGGGTTGAACGGTTAAACATGAAACAAGTGTTCACTCTATGAAGTACAGGAGTCGAACTATATTCGATAATTTGCAACAATACATAAGCGCGCGCAACACACTCGTTTTCAAATCACGTTATACAGGGTGGAAGATAAGTCTGTTCCCCTCAAATATTTCCTGAGCAAATGCATCTAGGCCAACTTTGATGAAGTGATCGTACAGGAAGTTGGGTGAGAGCAATCCAATAATGTTATCAAATTTGACCTTGAAGGCCATTTTCAAGGTCATTCACTTGCTAACTTCTAAACCAATCAGGTTAGAGCAAAATTTCCAATCACAAAGTTGTAGAGCACCATCAACTTAGTACTATTCAATTTATCTTGGTCTCCTAAAGTTAAATGTTTTTGTTTTCGTTTTGTCAGTACCACTTTAATCTACTATATTGTAGTTGATTTTTGTTTGCTCCAGCAATCTTTTTATTCTGCTGTGTGTCTTTTGTGGGTGTTTGTTGTTCCTTCAATTTTTCCTCTCTTTTATCTTTGTGTACATGATGTGAATATTTATTTTATGTATTTTTTTATTGTTGATAACATTGGTTTGTTAACCAAACAAACTTTATTTGATTAATTTTGGGTGTGTGACAATGAAGTAAACAATATATCAACAGAATAAATATCAGAAAAGTTATAACAAACAAAAACAATATTTTTGGCAATGAAAACAACAATAGAAGATCATTATTGAAATGCCAAAGTGCCAATGTGTGTATGCAAAACTGAGGCCATAAATATGGATGGGTTATTCACTTGAATTTTAATATATTGGGAACGTTAAAGTAATAGTGCAATATAAAACGAATTAAAGTTGATGACAAGCAACAGCAGTTGGTTATAAATTAATGGAAATTGAAAGCTTCTTGTCTGTTTCACCAGCAAATTAATCGCAGTTCATTGTAAATAATAAATGAGTGGATTAGATGGATTCAATTGGTGAGAGCATAAATATGCTTGTAACTATTCAAAATTTAAATTGCACAAATAAATAATAAATTAACACAAACTGCTCTTCCTTCAATTGAATTTCTACAGTACGTTCATGCCGAAGTTTTAATCTAAGGCCATAAAAAATGAAATGAAAAGAAGTTCCAATCATAAGGTCATTTTGCGACTGAACAGCAATTTTAAACATTAAATTTTACATTTTATTATTACAATTTTTTATTTTCCCAAAAAAACCTTGCGGGATGCATTTTTCCCTTATTTAGCTCCACGATACACAATTTAAATAGTATAGTGTATCGTGGAGCAAATAACCTTTAGTGTATCGTTTTGAACACCAAAATAAAATATAGCGCAGCCAATCCGATAGTTTTCCACTATTTACATCAAGGCCTTAAAATTTGGATTAGCAACGACCTCATTCGCCGCCATTTTAATTTCTTCGCGTCGATCGCACGAAGGGCAGGTATTAAGGTTTATATGATTGTTTTCTCTTTCATTTGGTTTTAATACACAATAATAAAGGTGGTTTTGAAGCAGTAAAATACAAGAATTGTTTCTAATTTTTTTCAAAAGAGACTGCTACAGTTTCGGTGATCACGTAAGGGAAAAATGCAATCCGCAAAAACTTATTTTATCATTTTTCCCTTACACTATTTTTATACCGTATAGTGTTTAACTGTAAGGGAAAAATGCATCCCGCAAAACTTTCTTGAAGAGTAATTTATCACACAATATTACTTCTATTATCCTTTATTTTTAGTATCCTCGACTAAAAACAATCCTGATTGATCGTATTTAAAGAGTGAGATCCCATCTACCAATTTTTTCAACCATTTTAGGGGATTCAACTTACTTGGTATTTCTAGAAAATTGAATTTTTTTTTTTGGAAAACAAACATGCAGAAAATAATACAATTTGTAGAAATTAGATTTTCATTCCACATGACATTTAAGTTAAGCCTTTCAGTTACCCAAAAATAGGAAAGAAGATTGAGTGTCACATTATGTCAAATGAATTGTCAGTCATTGTCCAATCTTTAAGAAAAATATTGAAGTTGAAAGCATGAATGGCGCTTATAAGAGTGGCAAAGTTTGCCTTTGAGAATTGACAGAACCAGAAAATTGAATTTAGCTTGCAATTTTCATCCTATTGATTCCTGCACTATCAAAGCAATGCAAACATTTACTTTTAAAGCATAAAAAAATAACTACCGTAGCGTATATCTTCTAATTGCGCACCCGTGTGCTGTTTGCAAAATTTATTTTTGCAATTAGAAGATAAATGGTGTACAGGGTGAGGCACCTAAGGTGACATTTATAAATAAAAGAAAAACTAAGCTTTTGATTAAAAAAATGATTCAGAGAAAAGTTGTTTGGTTTCGAGCGGCAAAGAGAATAAATAACATTATCTATTTTCAATTCTAAATCCTGAATTCATTTCTAAATCCTGAATTCATTCCTAAATCCTGAATTCTTAAATCCTGAATCCTGAATTCATAAACCAAGGCTTTTTTTAATTATTACAAGATAATTGAATATTTATGGCATAAAACACCCTTAATGGGAGCGTCATATACCGTTTTGCCATCTGTTTGCACTAGGTGGCGTATTAAAATTACTTCTACAACATGTGCTTCTGTCAGGAAAAATGCGATTGCACCTGGATAAATGTGATTGTGCACATGTGCAGAAGGATTTTTGAAAAGAAGACAGAAATGACTGACCATAAATACACTTGTATACTCTTTCCGAACTCAAGAAGAGCCCTGGAAGCTGGGCTCCCATTGGCCTACTTGGAACTGCAATGCAACTACTGCTACACTAGTGAGATAACTCGGCCAATGGGAGCCCAGCTTCCAGGGCTCTTCTTGAGTTCGGAAAGAGTATAGTAACCAGGCATTGCTATGGGAAAGTTAAGAATCTGTAAGAAAAATTGGGGTGTTCATTAAAAAAATGGAGTTTCCCCTGGAATGACCTTTAAAAGCTCTAACAATTCGCGCAAGTGAATAATCACACAATTTAATGTCGCGGGTCGTCGTGAATATGCATGCAAACAGTATGCATGAAGGCTCGTTTACATTGTTGCAAAATTTAGCACGTGAAATGGTCCCGCCCAAAAATTTGCGCGAAAAAATTTGCTTCTCATGTTCTCAATGAAGCAAAGAAAAGTGATGAAGTGAAGTCTCGTTTCAGACGAGATTAAGCAAGAATCAATTGTGAAGTTGGTGACGACATACGCTATCTCGTCTGTCATTGGCCAACGCGTGCAAACTTTCCAAGCGAAGCGAAAAAGTAGACTTCAAGTCTACTCTGAAATTTCGCGTGCGAAGGGTTGCCACTCGAATTTTCCTGCGTGAAATTTTCGCGTTTGCATCAATTCGAACGCAATTTCGCAAAAATGTAAACGAGCCTTAACACCAACGTCACACATAAGAATGTCGTGCGTATTATAGAGTCCCACTTACATATACATTTTCCTGCTACCCAAATGATCACAATTTACATACCGTATTACCTCACATAAAGCGGCATGCCGTTGGGCATGGGTTTAGCAGGTTTTTAAAATTTTGTCCAAAAAGTGTATACCGGCATGCCGATATAAAACGAAACATGCCGGTATAAGTGAAAAACTTTTTTTTCTTGTTTTTTTTTTAAAGAGCCCAGATGAATAATTATATTGAATTTTGGGTCTGAAATTTCAGTTTTATTGATATTCTGAAGATTACTACTAAAATTTGGGTAATGTTATACAAATTTCCTACATTTTGGACATCTAAAAATGATTTTTTTGGTTGTTTTGGCTAAATTCTTTAAAAAAAAATTCGTACTCACTTACACCGGCATGCCGTTATAAACGAGGTTTATCGGCATGCCGGTATAACTCGAATTATACCGGCATGCAGCTTAATGTGAGGTAATACGGTAGATTTAAGTTCTTTTATAAATTCACTTAAAACATTTCCAGTTTTATAAGCTTATACATTGGAATAGCCGATTTACACCGCTAGCGTAGCGATATACGAGTATGCACAAACCATTTGTTATTGCAACATTTAATATTTTTGCTGGATTATTTATCTAACAATTCATTATTTTACTGAACTGCGCTTAAAATTATTGATGCTTCAGTGCAACACTTGTTTGTAAATTTTTTCAATTTCACTTTTACTTGGAACTTAATAGCACCATTAAAATGGCCACCAACACTTCCTTTTTAATGGTATTAACAAATTGGTTCTACCTTTAATTGTCTCAAAGATATTCAACTGGAACTCCTTAACCTAAATGTCCTAAATATAAAACCGGTATCTAAAAATTCAGACTCGAAAGGACCCCTAATTTTTTTCCCAGCTTAGGAGAAAAAAGTGACTTTAAAACCTCATTTTAGCACTTTACATTCCCTATGTAGAATTTTGAGTGTGCAAACAGCTGGCAATTTGACCCAGCTAGGCATATCAGGGTGGTTTCTTTTTCATTTGTAGTCTGACAAGTTAAGCAGGAAAAAAAACCCAATGACATTTTTATCTTGAGGTTGGCAGGTTAGGACTAAGAAATTATATGAAAAATTAGCATTCCAGATAGGGCTCTCTCACTCAAATCACAAAAGATATATTGTTTGAAAGAAATGGCAGGACACATTATTTTCTTAAATTACCACTTGGATTGGCTGCACACTTTTCATTGTTCAAGATTTCATAATGGTAATGCAAATTTTACTCTTTTCACACTCACACTCCTTTATTACTAAGTGGAAGATGCATAATTTACATCTTCACAACAATAAACAAGTAAATTTTTTTGTTGCATCATCTGGTGTTATTACATGTTATGATACTACACTGAATAATGTTGTTGTGTTAGTGACAACCACTAGGGCTAATTTTCATAGTCAGGTTTGGCAATGCCTCAAAATTGAGTTTTCTGAATTTAAAATATACAGTACTTCTCCGATTAAAATGTGCGGCTTATACAGAGGTTGATTACTCAAAAATGAAAGACTGCAATTTTTATTTTATTCATTTTAATACTCGTTCGTGAATAGTCTTAGCTTGTTCAATGCGTCCCCATCGAGAGTAACGCTTAGATTAAACGTCGTAACAAACAAAATTTAAATGTGGTGAGCCAATCACTAGCAATTCCACTTTTAAAGCGTTTCATTAGGTTCACATGAGGGTTTCTTCATTTCGTCGCCCTTCATTTCGTCGCCGTGTCATTTCGCCGCCGTTTTTGGCGACGAAATGACACCCAAAACAGAAAAAAGGCGACGAAATGACACCCAAAACAGAAAAAAGGCGACGAAATGAAGGGCGACGAAATGATACGGCTAAGTAACCGAAACAACCCAAACTGAACACGAAGTGATGGCAAACTTATGGCAATATTATGGCAAAATTATGGCAAAATTGTTGCAAAATTCTGGCAAACTTGTGGCCAAATTATGACAAAATTATGGAGAAATTCTGGCAAAATTGTTGCCAAATTCTGGAGAAATTCTGGCAAAATTGTTGCCAAATTCTGGAGAAATTCTGGCAAAATTGTTGCCAAATTCTGGCAAACTTGTGACCAAATTATGGCCAAATTCTGGCAAAATTATCGCTAAATTCTGGCCAAATTCCGGCCAACTTGTGGCTAAATTATGGCCAAATTGTGGCCCAATTATGGCGAAATTCTGGCAAACTTGTGGCCAAATTGTGGCTAAATTGTGGCCACAACAATGACATGGCAACGAAATAATATGGCGACGAAATGATATGGCGACAAAATGATATGTTGATGAAATGAGGGCAACGAAATGAAAAAAATTTTTCCAAAAAAACATTTAGCAAAAAAAGTACGAGGGCAACGAAATGAATGGCGACGAAATGAAGTGACCTCGGTTCACAGCACCAATGTGGCAATTTAACTACATCATTTTTCAAAATTGGAGCTATTTTTGTTATCAATTTTTATTTTATTGTATTTATACAGCTTAAACACTTAAATAAATTTTGCTTTCACAAAATAAATTACATGAACCGATAATTTTTTTTGGTGAATTAATTTGAATATTCGCCGCGACTCGAATCCCAAAATATCCTGGTGTCAAAACAGTATCAACTAAAACTTTGAACAAACCTGGGGAAAACGCTACTTAAATTTTACATGACCATTGTACCAACACCATTTTGATTTTTCATTAAAACCACGTAGGAAAGTTTAAAAATTCAACCCACATCCGCTTCTTACTTGGCACACAGGTGCCTTGACAATGGTTCAATTGCATTTCATTTTCAGTCCCTACTGCAATCTTATCCATTAGAAACAACAGACTGGGTCTACACAATCCAACCAAACTGAGATCCCATAAAACTTGCAGCAGTTTTATTGACCAAAATAATGTCTAATTAAAAACCGCTGAATTCACTCAACTCATAGTTTGTGGTTCTTTCAAATCCACAAAACACAAAAATAATAACTGTGGCAAAATTTCTTTCCTTTTTCAGTTAATTTCTACGCCCATTGTAATTTCTAATCTCAAAAGCAATTAACCTTACCTTATTCACTCAAGTTGGACCATCCATCAGCCGGATGTTGAATTGTGAGTAGCCTTATCCTCAAGTATCTTCCACACTGTGTCCAGTGCATTGATCAATTCCACAGCAGAGACATCTGTAGGGAGAAAAAAGATTTTCATTCATGGAATGCAATGCTGTTTGAATTTCCGATCCATTCAAGCTGTAATTAAACCATTAGTGTTTGTTTATTTTATTTAGTTAATTTACCACCATCAAGCAGATTTTTAGAACCGTGAAGATAAATAAATAAAGATAAATAAATAAAGATAAATAAATAAATAAATAAATAAATAAATAAATGAACATAAATAAAGATAAAAAAATTGTCCTTAACTAAATGCACAATCATATGCAGGACAGGAAAAAAATTATTTTTAACTAGATGGTAAAGGAGAAATCAATAAAATTTGTAAATTTATTATGTTAGATTATTTTTGCTGGAAAATAAGCGATTATTTATTCCTAGTGTAAAATATTTTTCATAAATATATTTTGTTTCTTGCGTATTTCTTCGATTGTAAGATGCACTTTGTTCCTATATAAACATCTCTAAAAACGAGTCGAATCTTACAATCGATGAGATCTTAGAATCAAACAAATACGTTTATAATGTCAATAAGGGGTTACGTAATAACCGTAGAAATAATAACCGCGGAAATAAATTTTGAGGCCCGGCGCTAAAATGAACCGGGCGATTAATCAGAAAAAAATGTAAATTACTAATCTAAAAAAAATTTTTTTTGGATTAAAATTTTTTTATTGAATTAAATTTGTATTTTTACAATTTACACGTCCCATTTAGCTAACAAATGGCCCGAAACTGCAAAGGCACCTGGATTTGAAGTGCCAACAATGGCAGCAGCGTCAATTTTCGTGCAGATTTCATCCAGCGAATTACAGCAGTACTGCACGTTATCTGGACGTACCCGTTAACCCGGCGCTTATTTGAACCCCGGCGTTAATACGGGCCGGGCGCCTATAAACTTTTGGGGTGCTGACTTCCAGGCGCTAAAACGGGGCGGGCGCTTGAATGAACCCGGGCTTTTAAATGGGGCGGTACGGTAATCGCGAAATAAATAACCGCCGAATTTAAAAATCGGTTACTGATTAACCGCGGAATTTTAAAATAGAAAAAAAAAATTACAATACTGGGATTTGTTTAAAAAACACTGGTAAGGTTAGGTTCGCGGGGGTCAAGGGTGGGGGGAAGCAACCGCGGAATAAATAACCGCGGAATGAATAACCGTTTCCAGTCGGCCGTGCTACAATACAGTTTTACAGAAAAGTGAAAAACTACATTTTACTTTCTTAAAAAAGTATTCACGTAAACACGACTGCTTTGTGCAGAACCATTCGCTCGCACAGGGAAGAATTTGCATGTTTTGCACATGCAAAAACGTAGTTTGTCGTCTTTTATTTAACATGACAACAACATTTTTGTCTGAGGACAACAGGAGACAGCTGGTATGATTCAACCATGTTTAAAACCGCAAGCATTTCCAAATGATTTGTTTTGAGCCGGCACATAAAAGAAAACGTACACTTTTATAAATCGTAATCGAAAGAAGATGGTTGAAGAATGAAGAATTCCTTGTCACAATAAATTTTGGAAAAATGGAGACATGTGCAAGGCTTATTAGTCTTTGGGGGAATGGGGGCTTGAAGGATTTATGCAGCTCAAAATCCTTTGTAGCAAGTTAAACTATGCAAACAAAAAAAAAAAATAAATGAGAATTTCTTTAAAAAATAAAGAATCAATAAAACAAATTCTGTATTTTATCGATTTAGAGAGTTAAAAATAATTAAAAGTTTTTAAAAGCAGTTAAAAGTTGTTAAAAATAAATAAAAATAATGTCGCCCATCAGGCTTCAAATAGGTGCCGAAGGTGGAGGAGTCAGTCGGGAAATTAATTAACGCCCGGCGTTTATTTGAGGCTACAAGTAAACACATTAAATTCACTGCACGTATGTTCAAATAAATCCAAATCCACAATAAACCTCTCGTACGGTACAGCAGGGCCGTTTCGACCTATGAGGCGAAGAGGCGGCCGCCAGGTGGCCATGCCTTGGTAAAGTTACTTACCACGGCATGGCCACCTGGCGGCCGCCTCTTCGCCTCATAGGTCGAAACGGCCCTGTGGTACAGCATCAATTATCTGAATTAATTGGGAGACATGGGTGTTCATAAAACCGATTTGTTCACATAATCAGACAATTTTTATGTACAATTCTGGCCAAAAAAATTGTCACCCTTTCATTAAAAATCACTAACATTCCTTGAAATTTCTTAAACTTCACTAAAATTCATTAAAAATTCGTCAAAATTCAATAAACTCCATCAAAAACCAACAAAATTCATCAAAATTCACTAAAAATCGGGAAAAGACGCCAATTATTTGCCTGGTCTATCTTTTAATACGGCTGGTAGGGCATGACGTGAGACCGGGTCAAGATTGATGTCATTGAATCTCAATGGATTTTTATGCCACCTGGTACTTGTAGATAAAATTAAAACAATCTAAACTGAAGGGAATTTTTATTGTCCATGACTGTCCATGAAAATAAAAAAAAACAATAATAAATTGTTAAAAATCATTAAAAATTGATTACAAAATCAATAAAAAATCCTTAAAAATCGATTACAATTTTTCAAATAACCAGTCATTCGCTTAACCGATGTTCGGATAATCGATGCTCAACTGCACTTGCAAACCCCATAGTCATCAATTTCATTAAACCAACAACAAATATCAACTTCTGCACATGTGGAACTTGCAAACTAAACAAGAGCATCCTCTATCTGCACAATTCCAATTTGTTTTGTTTTCTTACCGATCAATAAATCTCCTTTTACCCCACAAATTATAATTTAAATTTCTAAAATGCGAATGCTGCCTTACAAACCAAACATATCTTGCAAATCTCACCGTACAGAACCCCAAACCAACATGACACTAATTTGATTATCATCCCTCAACCCCACACAGATAGAATCTGCAGATATCTCCTCTACAAACACAGATGCACATTCATACACCTATCCTATGGTCTAAAACCACACTACAGTCGAAACTCTTTATAACGAATCGCGATATAACGAATTATCGATATAACGAATACCTAAAAATGGCTGGGATGGTTGGCTGGCCATAGAACACCATGTTAAAAAATTTCGATATAACGAATTCTCGTTACGACGATTTGATTTTATCGCATTTAAAATGTGCACATCGAGATGAATAATTTTAATTTATTATATCACAACTGCAACTTATAGAGTTGCCTCCATATTTGTTTATTAAAAATATTTTTCCTGAAATTCCCTGAGAGGCCTTCAAATCATTAGTCACCATTCTAAGGTGACAGGCACCTGCTAATGAGTTTCACTAACATTTCAATTTCAGTTTTGTCCGGACACATTAGCACTCTCCATTGCTCTGATGGGTATATCTAGTTGCAAGGCTTATTTAGGTGATTAAGCGCCACTAATTAATGAGACATGATGGGAAGTATTACATCTAATTATTAATTACCTCTTGAGATTATTAGGATGAATGGGAGTTTGCCATTTTGGAGCATAATAAAAGATGATTGATGGTTGTGGAAAAGGATAAAAACAATTAGAATTCAATAGGGGATCAGGCTGCACTAAATGTCTGGTGGCATTAATGTTTCTGATTTTAATTCCCAAATCTGTCACCGTGATTAATTGGTCGCTTTGTCCGTGCTGCCGGATAATGTGAGATAAATCTTCGACGTTTTGGCAGATAGTGTCTGGAATGCATTATGATTTATTAGATTAACGTATTAGCAAAATAATAAAGAGTGATTTCGTTTCGTTTCGTTCAGAATTTAACTTACAATTTCTTAATTTGCTGCCGCGATTATCACGCCATGCCGACTCCGCCGCCATTATTGTTTTCAAAGCGCGCATGTGCGATCACGTGACGATGTTATTACGAACTTTCGAAGAAACAATCGAGATATTTTTTTATGTTAGTAAATTATATATATATATATTCCAGCACAAAAATTGTACTTTGTAAATTTTCTTAAAGAACTGTTTTCCTTTTTACTAAACAATTTATTTCAAAATTCGCCAACCGAGGGCGATGTGGTAGTGATAAACAACCAAGGACTATTTTGAAACAGCTTTATTTATTGGTTGTTATTTTATGATGTATCTTAGGTAGCGATAAATTCTTGACAAAATGTTTTGTCAATTCAGCTGATTGGCTGCATGTAGTCTGAAGCCAGTCTCCCAATTGGTCTTTGGCCAAATGCCATAATGGACATTGTGTCCCTGCTTGCACAGGCATCAGGTTAAGCTTTATTGTCATTGTTGACTGATAGTGGTTCCACTATTTGCCAAAAGTGCACTATCCACTATGCTATCCAAAGACACCAAAGACACAACAAGACAACAACCTCTTAACAGCAAAGACACCTGTCTGGCAAACAGACAATCAGGAATTCGATCCAGAGTGCAAGCTCCAAATAACCTCCCAGCATTACAATGTATACCACTGTATTTGAAAGATGCATTCTAAAAAATTTGCTCTGGCATGTATCCAGTTTTACATTATTTTCATTTCTGCATCAACTTTAAGACACAGTTTTATTTATAAATAATGTGTTATGGATGTCGATAGCGCGATGCCGAAGGTGTGGAAATAAATCTGTCACTTTCCCAGCATTTTAGGTTAAATATACTAGGAAAGTCCCAAATAGAAAGAGAAACTTATTTTGCCTTTCAGCATTGTAAAGAAGCAAGCACAATCAACATCAGTTTTTGAAGTTAGCACTTGGTGTGACCCTTGACCGAAATCTTATTCAAAAACAGGACATAAAATTCAAAACCTCCATTTCATCTGTTTTTATTGTCAAAGAGTCAGTTGGATCAATCACAATTTACAATTCCTGTTGTCTTTATCTCACTCCCAAGCCCCAACAAGAATCCTCAGTAAAATCTAATTTATGGGTAATCCCATAGTGTATAAACAATAATAAAAATGTTAAGATTGTGTATTATTTCATAAAAGTAATTGATTCTGCAATGATTTACTATAAAATTATACAGGTGCCATCTATATCATCTTTTATCACCCTCTCACATTGGCTACAAGGCCTTGCCAATATATTGAATGAATAATATTGTGTACCGAATATTTTTTATTTTTATAGTCGCGTCAAACTGAAGCCGATGACTATTTGTTGATAAATTATTGTGAACGAGGATCCAACATCGATCTAATACGACAATTAAATAGCCATCATTTTACGAAAAGACTGAAAATCAGAATATTGTACTGCCTCGTTTAAACGCCTGGGTTTATTAAGATGCCGGGCCCGTTTTAGCACTGATCTTCCCATGTTGTCTAGTGGTTAGGATACCTGGCTCTCACCCAGGAGGCCCGGGTTCGATTCCCGGCGTGGGAAATATATATGTTTTTTATTTTCTAATTTAGTTTAAAATTGTTTGTTTTTATTTGTCTTGCATCCGTTAATTTTGCTATAAAAACCTTCCTAATCTTCTTGTCCCTTCTTTTCCCAATACTCATTGTAACATTTTGCATAAAGTTGTTGTTTTTTTCCATAGAACATTTTACTAAA
Organism: Strigamia acuminata; assembly: GCA_949358305.1. Taxonomy (NCBI): domain Eukaryota; kingdom Metazoa; phylum Arthropoda; class Chilopoda; order Geophilomorpha; family Linotaeniidae; genus Strigamia; species Strigamia acuminata. Next base: position 8,943,904 of record OX442315.1, on the reverse strand, counting down.
AGATTAAAAATCACAAATAAATGAATTGCTAATTGTCCTGTCTAAATATGTGAAAAGTGATGATGTACTGGCAACGTCCTGACATATGTCTTCCCATGTTGTCTAGTGGTTAGGATACCTGGCTCTCACCCAGGAGGCCCGGGTTCGATTCCCGGCATGGGAAATTATTTTTTTATTTCATTTTGTTTTCAAATTTAGTTTAAAATTGCTTGGAATTTATTTCTGTATTTGTTCATTTTCTTCTGAAAACCTTAGATCTCTTCTTGTCTATCCATTCCCCTATGCTTACGTTAGTGTCAGTGCACGGCGACATTTTGCACAAAATTGTCTTTTTTTTCCTACGAACATTTTTACATAATTTGACATTTGTGATCCATCCATAGTGATGAGGGCTTTCGAAATTCAAAATATCATCGTGGTTTCAACATTATGAAGTTTATAGAATAGAAAGAAGGAAATGTAATACAATTTCTTTGTTACAGCCATCATTTTGGTAAAATGCCATAGTCAATATTTTATTGAATTTCCACCCAGAAATACTGACAGACAAAGCAGACAAATTTGATTTTAAATTTTATTCGGCGATGGTCTAATAAAAGGCTATATAAAAGCATTTAAAAGATACTTTCGGCTAGAAAACTCAAAATGGTAACTTAAAAAATTCAAAATAACAATTTAAAAAATTCAAAATAATACAAAAAAATTCAAAATAACTACACAAAATAATTCAAAATAACAACATAAAATAATTCAAAACAACAACATAAAATAATTCAAAATGACATTTTTATTGAATGCAAAATGGCTGTTACATTTTTATTAATTCGCCCTAACACTTCTAAGCCTTTTGTGTCTAAGAATTAAGTAGATAAAAGTGTACAATAAACTTCATATGATTTTAGCAAAACTAGAATGTCATCTGTTGCATTTCTTACAACCTTGTGACAATATAAATCATTTGACCCCTTGATGGCTCTCAACAGCCATTTTTTCTATCGCCAGTGTTCTAAACCCGGATAACACGCAAGCTTTCTGAAAACGAGGACACAGCTTCCAATATAATCTTCAAACAAGGGTCAGTGAGAAAAGACCATTAAAACTCCTCAACTGCAACATCATCCTGCTTTTTAATGTCTTGACGCCACACACGGAGAGCGTGTGCAAAGCTGCAAAGCCCACATTTCGTCTGTTTTTCAACTTGTACACACATTTGTCTAATCTGTGGACTGTTTGACGACATCGTAAAAATTACATGTGAGCTCAACATCGGAAGATAACAACCGGGTAATAAAAACCCCCTGACTTCTGTGTGAACAAGGATTCATAACCCTCTTGACTAAAAATTATTATTATTAATTTTTTTAAGGGTCCCAGACCTGACATATGGACATATGGCACAAGTGTGTCACAGATGTCGTGTATAATTCTCTTTTTATGAATCATTATAAAAAGACTTATTTCAGCTGTGTCTGGTTTTTCTCTTTACAGCGTTTTTTAATGGAATTAATATAAGGAGAAGTTCACGTTTTATGTTTGATAATGCTAAAAACTCCCTCTTAGATATTTATTCCGAAAAAAGAGAAAATGGCGAGCGAAAACATACAACGATCATCCATTGAGAGAGTGCTCTAGTGAGTAAAAAGTAATTAACAACAAACGAGATTTACAGAGCATTGATGCGAGCATCACTTATATTAGGAAAACTATTAATTGCAAAGCAAATCAACACAACATTACACAGAGTTTATAATTGCACACATGAAACCATTTCAACAAAAAATATCGGCGATTAAACGCTTAATCGGGGCCGGCGCCAATTCTGTAAATCGTAGATGACTGCCCGGCGTTAAAACGGGCCCGGCGTCTTAATGAACCTGGGTGTTTAATCAAAGCGGTATGATAAGTTAGTTTGTACATTTGACCACCGTGGCACAGATGTAAACTCACACCTGTGACCCACATTGTATTAATTCTAAGAAAAGGGTTTTAATCCCCATCTATTGTAATTCTGAACAGGAATGAAAATTTAGTGTACTTTTTTGTAAATGTAACTCTACACACACGTTTTCTTGTGTCTGCATATAAAATCAAAATACCTAAGGTATTTATTCACTTTGAATTGTGAATACACTCCAATGGTTGTTAAAACATGGCGGTTACTCATTTAGACTGAACCAGGATACAGGAAGTTCAAAAACACGTCATAGCTTTTCACTAGCCTCAATCAAGGTAAATATTAATTACACATTAACACAAAATATCACAACACTCTCGTATATACGTAGCAACAATATAGTAAAAATTAAAAAGGGTTATTAAAAACACCCAGTAATGCTCAATCTCACAAATTGATTCATCGCATCTTGAAAAAGCAGCTTAACGCTTTTAAAGCGCGCATAAAAAAAAGATTAATTTCTTGTCTTGAACCAATCAAAACCACTCAACACTTTTTTTTAGTGTTTTAGCTTAAGTATGTGATTCTAGAAAGCAAAAAAAAAAAAAAATGCCATTTTTTTTCTAAGAAAATTTATTAAATCATAATGACTTAAAACAAAGAATTTTTTTTCTTATATGGTATTCTAAAGACTCAAAAGCAAATTGGATTCACTGTCACTAGGGAATAAGAAGCTCATTAAATAAGATTCAAAGTTTTAGTTTTTATTGGTTTTCCAAAAACTTAGAAAAAATGAAGAAGAAAAAAAAAAATTGAAATTTCATTTTTTCAATCAGAATTATAAATCTGACTACAAAAAATGGCATAGAAATGACTACAAAAATCCAGAAATCACACATCATGCATAAAACCTTATCCGGCTTTGCATATCGAAAGATGAACCTTCGATGAGGATTAAAGTGTCACCCAAGTACAGTAGAGGTTGTCTTCAATATGTCTTTTAAAGTCTTCAATATGTCTTTTAAAATCTTCAATATGTCTTTTAAAGTCTTCATATTATTGATGAAAGTTAATAATGTATTGACATTTCTATTGATTCACCAATTTCTATTTTTAGACAACATTTCAAGTATTTGAAAGTGTACAACTACATTTTCTGTGAGAGTGCAGACAAGGTTGTCGAGAAGTCAATTATGTGTGTGAAAGTTGCAGTCATTTGAATGCAGTCAAGTTGCATTCAAGGATACAAGATTGGTAAAGAAGAAAAAATCCTCTTTGAATTGCTATTCACACTTGCAAACAAACACTTCTTAAAAGAGGACAAATTTTTTTCAACTCAAAGTCTCTCATCAAGATGTTTAGAAAAAGCTTAGAAAAAAATCCATTTACTCATCTTGGCTTATCCCAACAAAACACATGCACAAAATCTGAAGAAGAAATATCAACAGATAATAAACACTATAAAGAAATCAGGTAAAAACCAGTGTTTTTATCAATTTTAAAAAATAAGACGGAACAAGTAATCTGCCATTCCTTTTGATACGATATTTAAAAGTACAGTGGTGGAAAAAAGTTTGAGACCACTACAGCTTTCTTAGTTCTAAGTCAAATTTTGACTTGAAAATTTATTTACAGGTTTAAATCATGACAATAAAGCGTTGTTTAAAATTTTAAGATGATATCTCAAATCAAATTTAAGAAATAAAAAAAATTGTTCAAAAAATGTCATTTGTGCTGAAAAAAGTTTGAGACCGTGTGTTCTAAATCATCAAAAATATAACCAATTTTCATTTCTAATGTTTGGTATGCTTCCTATTCGTTCTAATAACTATAATGAACCTATTTGTCATTGAATTAACTAAATATTTTAGATTACTTGGTGTTGTCCTTAGCTTGAGTAGGTGCGTTATTTGGTGAAATTCAAACATTGGAACATTAATTTGATCTCTAAATGGAAGAAGAGTAGTATATTGCTTCAGAATGTGGTGAAACAAATGCAGAATTTGGTGTAACAACTGCAAGAGTTGGCATCAAAATTTGACTTGCAACTAAAAAACCTGTAGTGGTTTCAAACCTTTTTCCACTACTGTACAATCACGGTCATAAACTATATCCTCAAAATAAATTGTTTCACAAATTTTTAATAATCAATTAATTTTTTACTACATTTCAAGCAAATAATTATTAATTAGTAAATTACATGAATTTTTAACTTTGGTATTAATAGCATTGGGAGACATCACTTGACGGATGCTCACAATCCATACCTGGACAGCAATCTTTGAAGGTTTTGCAGGGTAGAAATTTCTTAACACATGCAGCTTTACCACTACAAATGCTTAAAGAAACAAATAAAATTGTGTTTTCTATTCAATCTGGAAATTAACTTACTTTGGGATCAAAATCAGAATAAAAAAGAAGAGAAAAAACAAAGTAGATGCCATTTTCATTTTGCTTCAGATACAGTAATGTATAAACTACGAACAGAAATAAGACCAGAATGCAAAATCAACTGCTCAAAGCAATAAAAATGCATTACCAGCATCCGTGTACATTAAATTTCTCACAGTACTTATTGTTTGTTTGATTTCATACAAAACAAGTGTAACCTTACATTCTTATAATGGAAAAAGTGACAGATCTGATTAAAATTTATTTATTATTTATTATTTAGAGATTCTGCAAAAGTTTACATAAAAAATCAACACTATTTGGATGAAATTGCAATATTTGCTGATACTCTCTTACAAAGAGATACTGCAATAAAAATAAATTTACAAAATAATGCCCAACCAATTGTTGGGAATATTTGGTGTGAAAATCACCACTTGATGTCGTTGTGTAATTAATGTAGTTAGAGTTTTTTATCTTATATCCTGTGGTGACACCCACACCATATTTGGAGTGTACTTCCTCCCTTTGTAGTTACTCATCCACTTGAAGTAGAACAGTGAGGTTGCTTCATATTTGTATTAAACTTCAACCGTTATTTTCATATTCATAACAAATGGTAGCAGAAAGGCTGGTTCAACAATCATCAGCCACATTGAATTGATGAAAAACGGTATTGAGACCGAAAAACGAGTAGATTTGAGCAGATTTGAGGCGACGATTGAGAGCAACCCCGCGCCATCTTGAAGTGCACAACACGAGACGACAAACAACTTCAATAAAAACTGTGAGCAACAATTCGAGGTGAATTAAACAATATTGAGATTGTGCCACAGAACCGAGACGGAGGAAAAGTTGAACAATAAGTGCAATTCAAAAATCGAGACGAAACCAACAAAGATGAGCGATACCGGTAATTGGAGTCTGGCAAACATTGAGCCACTAAATGATGCGAATTATTTCCTATGGGAATCGAGAGTGGAGGGAGTCCTCAGGGCCAAGAAACTGTGGAAAGAAGTGATAATTGGAGCCGAACCGCAGCGTGGAGTCCAAGGAGAAGCGGATTATGACGCAAAAGAGAAGACTTGGAACGAATGGGACGATAAAAACGCGGCGGCCCACTTCACGATGATCAACACAATGACGGCACCACAAGTCTTGAAGTATTCAAACACAAAAGGTGCAAAGGCACTTTGGGATTTGGTAAAAACCAACATGGCGGCGAAAACCCAAGAATTGCAAATGAGAAGCGCCTGCGAACTAACACAGCTGAGGATGAACAGCAAAGAAGATGTAGACACCTACATGAACAGGGCCGAAGCGATAATCAACCGCTGTGCAAAACTAGGCAAAAATATAGACGACTACGAGTGCCAGTTTTACGTGACGAAGGGACTGAGACGAGAATTTGACGCGAATGTGCGCGCAATTGAGGTGCAAGGCAATTTGGCCATGTCAAAAATTCGTGACATATTAAAAATGGAAGAAGGCCGAATTTCAACCCAAAAAGATGAGAAAAATACGACAACAAATGAAACCGCACTCAAAACACGTGAGAGGGGACAGAAACCAAAGCGCACATGCTTCAACTGTGGCCGTGGAGGACACATGGCGAGAGAGTGCTACAGTGAGGCAAAATGTTTCAACTGCCAGGAGTTTGGCCACTTATCGAAAGATTGTTCGAAACCTAAGCGAGAGTTTAAAAGTGACGACGCAAGAGGACGAGGACGAGGAAGAGGCGGTCAGCGAGGTCGCGGCAAAGGAAAGAGCGAAACCGCAATGATGGCGTATGAGGAAAAAGCAGAATTCACGCTCATGACGTATGAAATGGATGAAAACACCAATGATGAAGAGACGAATGAAGAAAGCGATTGGGTATTGGATTCCGGAGCGACAAGCCACATGACGGCACTAGATGCGAAACATTTTGACGTATTTGACGAGGATGAAAAAAATATTGGAATGGCGAAGAAAGGAAAAAGCATGAAATCGATTGGAATGGGCGAGATTGTGCTCGAACACAACGGGAAAAGTTCCAGATTGAAAAAAGTGTTGTGCGTGCTGCAAATTAGAAGCAATTTGTTATCAGTATCGAAAATTGTCGATAATGAACTAAAAGTCACATTCTCCAAAACGAGCGCAACAATTGACGATGAAAATGGAGAACAAGTTGTGACGGTGCCAAGAAAGGGAGACATGTTTGTGTTACGGGCCAACATAAAAGAAAATGAGAAGTCTTACAAAGCGGAGGAAAATGACAATAATTGGCACGTGAGATTGGGACATCTAAACTACAACACCCTACGAGAAATGAAAAATGAGGAACTGACATACGGCATAGAAATTAGCAGCAAAGGTGGCGCCGTGTGTGAACCGTGCATCGCAGGAAAGATGAAAAAGACGTCGCACAAGTCGGTAACAGACCGCCAATCGTCAAGCATCATGGAATTGTGGCACATCGATTTAATTGGACCAATTGGACCCGAATCTCGAGGAGGTGCAAACTATATAATGACTATAGTGGACGATTGGAGTAGGATGCTAATGATTAAGACGATAAATGCAAAAAGCGACGCAAAGGAAAAACTGACGGAACTAATCACATGCATGGAACGACAGACTGACAAAAAGCTAAAGAAATTGAGGAGCGACAACGGCGGCGAGTTCTTGTCTAAGAGCATGAAAAAATGGACGACAAAAAGAGGCATTGAACACCAGCTGACCACAGCATTTAATCCAGCCAGCAACGGCGTCGCAGAACGGGCGAACCGGACAATTATTGAGATGTTGAGAACAGTTATGAAAGACTGCAAACTGCCAAAGATTTTTTGGGCAGAGTGCGCATCGTCAGTGGCGCACATCCGCAACCGGTGCAAATCGTCAGTTCATGGACGCACACCATTTGAGATATGGTTTGGGAGGAAACCAAATTTAAAATATTTGAGAAGATTTGGATGTGTAGCATATGTGCTAATTAAAGATCATAAACGAAAGAAACTAGATCCCAAGGCAGAAAAAGCAATATTTATTGGCTATTCAAATACAAGGAAGGCGTACCGAATTTATCACCCAGAAAACGATTCGATAAGTGAAGAAATCGATGTAAAATTTGACGAGAGTAAAACAGGCGCAGATTTGCTGAATGGGAAAATCCTAGACGACGAAGAGAACGAGACAGTCAAAATCGATCTGAACTGCGAAGAAAATGGAGACGAATCAGACGATGGCGAAGAAGAATAAAACGAGACGAACGAACCGGAGGACAACACGGAGGAAGAACGTGATGAAACACCGCGACGAGGCCGACCCGCAGGAATAACCAAAGAAATGAAGTTGGTCGCCGATAAAGTGCAAAGAGAAGAACATGAGAAGAAACTGGTTGATCAAGGAGCACGAAGATCAGAGAGAATTAAGACAAAGCAAATGGCATTACTAGCGGAAGAAATTTTAACGCCGAAAAACTACAATGAAGCGACAAACTCCAATCACGCGACAGACTGGAAGGCCGCGATGGATGACGAAATGAGTTCGATGAAGAAACATGGAGTGTGGAAAATTGGAAAATTGCCAAAAGGAAAGAAGGCGGTGAAATCCAAGTGGGTTTATAAAGTCAAGTTAAATTCCGAAGGGGAACCGGAAAGATTCCGAGCAAGACTAGTAGCCACTGGATACTCGCAGAAATTCGGGGACGATTACGAGCTGACCTTCGCCCCGGTTATCCGAATAGAGACCCTGAGAATGCTGATCAACGTGGCAGCTAAAATCAACCGACCGCTGAAACAACATGACGTCAAAGCCGCCTATCTGCACGGCAAGTTAAAGGAAGTGATATTCATGATGCAGCCAGAATGATACATCGAAGGAGGAAAGGAACATGTGTGTCAATTAATCAAGAGCATCTATGGATTAAAACAGGCAGGGAGATGTTGGTTTGAGATGTTGGACAAAACATTGAAGAGAATTGGATTCAAACCATCTCCAGAGGACCCATGCCTTTACGTGATTTTTATTGATGGCAACTTTATGTTCCTAGGCGTGTATGTAGACGATGACCTATCTTTGGCATCCACATATGAATTTGAGACGGAATTAATGTCGAAAATGAAGGAAGAAATTGAGTTCGTGAGCATAGGCAGATTGGAGTACATCCTGGGAATCCAAGTTGGGTACAAAAATGGAAGAATCAACACCCACCAAGGTAGATACATCAAAAGATTGGTGGAGAGTGAAGGATTGGAGGCATGTAACGCCGCGATAACTCCGGTGAAACCCAATCAAAACTTGGATGAATTTGAAGCGAGAAAGTTGATGCAACTCAGTACCAGGAACTGCTGGGCAAAATGATGTACATTGCCACACACACGAGACCAGACCTGAGTTTCCCGATGAGTTTGTTATCTCAGTATAACAAGGAACCACGCAAAATCCACTTTATCGCATTGAAGCGAGTGTTGAGATACCTGAAGGGAACGATGGATTACAAGCTCAGTTACGGAAGAGAAGAGAGCCACATCCACGGTTATTCAGACGCGAGCTGGGACCGGACAGCGAACGCACGATCGTTTTCAGGATTTATTGCGATGGATGGAAATTCAATCATTAACTGGAAGTGCCAGAAACAAGCGATTGTTGTGATGTCGAGTACAGAGAGTGAGCTCTTGGCGCTGACCGAAAGAGTGCGTGAATTAATTTGGTTGAAGCAGCTCGCGATTGGACTAAATGGAGAAGTCGACGACGGAAATACCACAACAATGCACTGCGACAGCTTGAACGCAGTGAAGTGATTGCGAGGCGGTGCACAGAAGACAAGGACCAAGCACTTGAATCGAAAGGTGCATTTCATCAAACAAGAGATCGAGGATGGAAATGTTGTCGTGGAACATGTCACAAGCAAGGACATGTTAGCAGACTTTTTAACGAAGCCTTTGGCCGGACCTGCACTTAACGGAATACTAGAAGGATTGGGACTAAAGACTGTGGGGGAATAATGACATTATTGTGTGCAGTGTTTATTTTAATTCATTTGAATAGTCAGTAGTGAATCATCATGAGAATTGAAGAATTTGTTTTTGATTGATTGCTTTTGTATAATTGTGTTTATTGAGAAGTGTTTTTAGTGACAAAATCGAATTGTTGATTTTGGGGGAATTTGTTGGGAATATTTGGTGTGAAAATCACCACTTGATGTCGTTGTGTAATTAATGTAGTTCGAGTTTTTTATCTTATATCCTGTGGTGACACCCACACCATATTTGGAGTGTACTTCCTCCCGTTGTAGTTACTCATCCACTTGATGTAGAACAGTGACGTTGCTTCATATTTGTATTAAACTTCAACCGTTATTTTCATATTCATAACACCAATGAGTCTATAAGTAAATACATATACTTGTTATAAATTCACACAATTCTTCACAAACTTTGAAAGTGGCAATTGAAAATATTGATTGAATTCAGTTAAAATAAATTATTGCTAGTCATTCAATGTGCCAACCAAAAGAATAAAACTGCTCTCAGCAGCTGATCCAATGCATCCAATTTCTTTCAATTTTCTTTCATTTCCTGTCAGAAATTCAGCATTAGTGAACATGTGATTTAATGCCTATGCCTGTTGCAGAGACCAATTATTCCAAACAATTTTGAGCTATTATTTTATCAACAGTAAAAAAAAACTGTATTAAGTCAAATCTGAATCTGAGCAACAGGTTTAACACACTTCCTTGTATCTTTCTAGACACATCCAATTCATTTGCATTCGTAGACGGGTTCAAAAAGTAAATGTTAACCCTCGGAGGCATAAGGGTAAAATGTGCCGTTCTGGTATAAGGCATTACGGATTTATGGACAATTTTCAGGTCAATCAGTTAAAGCGCCGTTTCGATTTTTGAATGTTCGCAACTAATTTTATAGAGGGCGCTAGTTATTGTAAAAACTGGCATTTTAAAGGGACGCGCCAGTTGGGGGAAATTGGAGGTGGCGCCATGTTTGGCCACCCGAGGGTCACTTCGGTGACCCACAATGTAAATGGGAAAGTCTACTTGTGTAATTAGGAGAGGAAGTGTATTTTGCATATCCTGTTTTATGAATAAAATAATCACTGTTCAATGTAACCCCTGTGTGTACCCGTACTTTCTTGTCAATCCAACGGAATCAGTTTAAATCCTGTGCCATCGGTGATCTAAGGTAATTTCGAACAATTCCAAATACAAAATCGAGTTGCAACCGCAACAGTTATGAACAGTAAAAAAATATTTTTTTTTTTACCAACTAGTGGTTGGTTTAAACACTACTGGTAAATGTGAAAAGCTGTTAACTGAAGCGCTCTTTCTTAGGCAGCAAAGCCAGCATAATAATTTTGCTGGAGTTTTAAGGGGCAGAAAATTTGCATTTATCATAATTAATTAAATAAATGACCAATGACTTAAAATTTCACCTGAGTTAAGGTTCAGTATGATATAAACAAAATCACAAATTTTTAGCAAAAAAAATGGATAAAAAAAAAATTTTCTTTTTCAAGAAAGAGCTTGTCCATGAATCCGTATAGCCTTACCCATCCAAGGGTTAAATTAATGCAAATGGTCACTTTTGATAACTCTGAAAATACTCACCCAGGAGGGGTAATTTAAATAATGATATGGAATTTATTAAATTTAAAAGGTTAAATGATTAAACTGTTTTCTAATTAAGTGTCTTTCTGCAAGATTTATTTGAATTGGGAATAGGAACGGCTCAACGTGCCGGTCACATGTTTCCATAAGAACACAGAAGTTAATCAACTGATATCCTGCTGGGAATATCAGTTTCTCATCCTAGTCTGATTAAGATACTGTTTCTATAGCAAGAACATCTGCCACTCACCTCCAACTGAGTTTACTGTGGTTTTCCCAGTTCTTGGGCAAAAGCAAGGTTGGGTCCTCAACAAAGTTACAGAAAACGAAAAACCAAACTTTAAAAATATGGAAATCAATTACTACGTTTACATGGTGTTGCGATCCGGGATTTTATTCACGAAAATACTTACCTTGTTCGTGAATATCTCGCAATTGAGATGCCGTTTATAGGACTTATACTCGGCTGGCTGTAAAATGGTGTCTAGGGGTATTTTTAGGACATGAAAACAGTGGTTGAGTTGACTAAAAATAACAAATGTATTTTATTTAATCGAAAATTACAGGATAATTTTAGGAAATATAATAACTTAATTTATTAGAGAGTTAACGGTTAAAATCAAGAGTAATAGGAGAGAAAGAAGATGAAATGAGACGAGTGAGCAACGAGACTCACTCGAAACAAAGGAAAAAGGCGCTAACGACGGTTAATCGTTGAGCGCTCGAAAAATGGCGAGTCGGACTCGCCTGAGAAATTATTCTCGCTAGCACGATGGCTTTCTATCTGCAAACTCCGGAGGAAGCTCGCGGTGGCTTGCAGATATCGGCGATGGTTCACGGCAAGAAGTTTGCCGTTGACGACGACGATGAGTCTCGGAACAAGTCAACGAGACTCACAATAATCAGCAACTAGCGGGCACAAATTTCCTCTACTCGTTCGATGGCGATCAACTGCAAACTCCGGAGGAAGCTCGCGGTGGTTTGCAGTCTAACACGATGGTGCACGAGCAGCGGTTTGCTCGATCGGAGATGGCGAGTCTCGAGGAGACTCAGCGATGGCCGACGATGAGCGGTTTTTCTCGGGCGTTACCCGAGATTTGTAGTCAGAACGCAAATGTGGCTGGTTCCACCGATAAAACGGTGGAAACAGCAGAATCTCAACTCACCAAAACGTGGAACACGGTCAATACTAGAATCCTTGTTGAAGTTCGTAGCAGTGATCATTTGTGTCGTTGTTGTTGGTGTGTGTGTGTCAAGAGTGGGCCAAACCGCCAAAATTTGGGGTTTTATGCACTCTCGAAATCTGCGCACCAAATGTGCGCAGATAATCAATTTTGGTACAACAAAGGGATTGCACCATAATTTCTGCTCTTGCATAATATCCTGCCCAAAAGAGGGTGGAGTGGGGAGGAAGTGTGGCAATCCTGCACCTGCAGGCCTGGCACACTTCGGATCTGCGCCAAATTGGGGATGAAATATGCTAGTGCAGTTCTCCTCTCTTAATTAAGGTGCGGCACAAAAAATTATGAACACGTGAAATTTGTTTGTTTTGAATTGATCTCGTCATTTTATGATTTTCTAACCTATTCCAATCGTTTTTTCACATCAAAATAAGCAAGAAACCTTGTTTTTTAACATGGAAACTTTTATTTTTCTCTCGTAATCAACTGAAATGAAAAAACACCCTGGTTCAAAAAATTATGAACAGTTGGTTAACAATGATTTATGACAATGTAGGCAATGATTTAGTACCATTTAATACCAAATAAAGTTACCCTACTTTAGTATAACTATGTACACCCTGTCTAACATGGAATTAATTAGTGATTTTAATGTGGTGTTAACGTGGTCTCCGACGCATTTTCCATTTGACTGTAAATAAAAATCAGTCTGCTCGAAAAATTGCTAATGAATTGAGTGTAAATGTATAAAATACCACATTTACTTGAGTTTTGAAGAAGAATGACAGTAGTAAGTAGATGAAAAAGAAGGCAAAACCCATCCTAAAAAAGAAGCACAAAGAAGACAGATTAAAGTGGGCAAAAAAATATCAAACCTGGGATGCAGAATGGAGAAAAATAATTTTCTGTGATGAAAAAAGTTCAACCTTAATGACCCAGATGGCAATAAATACTATTGGCATAATTTAAATAAAGAAGAGGAGTATTTTTCAAAGGTCTTCTTTGTGCTTCTTTTTTAGGATGGGTTTTGCCTTCTTTTTCATCTACTTACTACTGTCATTCTTCTTCAAAACTCAAGTAAATGTGGTATTTTATACATTTACACTCAATTCATTAGCAATTTTTCAAGCAGACTGATTTTTATTTACAGTCAAATGGAAAATGCGTCGGAGACCATGTTAACACCACATTAAAATCACTAATTAATTCCATGTTAGACAGGGTGTACATAGTTATACTAAAGTAGGGTAACTTTATTTGGTATTAAATGGTACTAAATCATTGCCTACATTGTCATAAATCATTGTTAACCAACTGTTCATAATTTTTTGAACCAGGGTGTTTTTTCATTTTAGTTGATTACGAGAGAAAAATAAAAGTTTCCATGTTAAAAAACAAGGTTTCTTGCTTATTTTGATGTGAAAAAACGATTGGAATAGGTTAGAAAACCATAAAATGACGAGATCAATTCAAAACAAACAAATTTCACGTGTTCATAATTTTTTGTGCCGCACCTTATGTAATTTGGTTTGGCGTGTGCCAAACCCAAATAATAATAAAAATATACAATTTCTTTAGTGGTGAAAGTTGCAGTAATTTGAATGCAGTCATGTTGCATTCAAGGATACAAGATTGGTAAAGAAGAAAAAATCCTCTTTGAATTGCTATTCACACTTGCAAACAAACACTTCTTAAAAGAAGACAAATTTTTTTCAACTCAAAGTCTCTCATCAAGATGTTTAGAAAAAGCTTAGAAAAAAATCCATTTACTCATCTTGGCTTATGTCAACAAAACACATGCACAAAATCTGAAGAAGAAATATCAACAGATAATAAACACTATAAAGAAATCAAGTAAAAACCAGTATTTTCATAAATTTTAAAAAATAAGACGGAACAACTAATCTGCCATTCCTTTTGATACGACATTTAAAAGTACAGTGGTGGGAAAAAGTTTGAGACCACTACAGGTTTCTTAGTTGTAAGTCAAATTTTGACTTGAAAATTTATTTACAGGTTTATATCATGACAATAAAGCGTTGTTTAAAATTATAAGATGATATCTCAAATCAAATTTAAGAAATAAAAAAAATTGTTCAAAAAATATCATTTGTGCTGGAAAAAAGTTTGAGATTGTGTGCTCTAAATCATCAAAAATATAACCAATTTTTATTTCTAATGTTTGGTATGCTTCCTATTCGTTCTATTAACTATAATGAACCTATTTGTCATTGAATTAACTAAATATTTTAGATTATTTGGTGTTGTCCTTAGCATGGGTAGGTGCATTATTTGGTGAAATTCAAACATTGGTTAATTAATTTCATCTCTAAATGGAAGAAGAGTAGTATATTGCTTCAGAATGTGGTGAAACAAATGCAGAATTTGGTGTAACAACTGCAAGAGTTGGCATCAAAATTTGACTTGCAACTAAAAAACCTGTAGTGGTTTCAAACCTTTTTCCACTACTGTACAATCCCGGTCATAAACTATATCCTCAAAATAAATTGTTTCACAAATTTTTAATAATCAATTAATTTTTTACTACATTTCAAGCAAATAATTATTAATTAGTAAATTACATGAATTTTTAACTTTGGTATTAATAGCATTGGGAGACATCACTTGACGGATGCTCACAATCCATACCTGGACAGCAATCTTTGAAGGTTTTGCAGGGTAGAAATTTCTTAACACATGCAGCTTTACCACTACAAATGCTTAAAGAAACAAATAAAATTGTGTTTTCTATTCAATCTGGAAATTAACTTACTTTGGGATCAAAATCAGAATAAAAAAGAAGAGAAAAAACAAAGTAGATGCCATTTTCATTTTGCTTCAGATACAGTAATGTATAAACTACGAACAGAAACAAGATCAGAATGCAAAATCAACCTCTCAAAGCAATAAAAATGCATTACCAGCATCCGTGTCCATTAAATTTCTCACAGTACTTATTGTTTGTTTGATTTCATAAAAAACAAGTGTAACCTTACATTCTTATAATGGAAAAAGTGACAGATCTGATTAAACTTTTACAACATCTTATTTAGAGATTCTGCAAAAGTTTACATCAAAAATCACTACTATTAGGATGAAATTGCAATATTTGCTGATATTCTCTTAAAAAGAGATATTACAATGAAAATAAAGTGACAAAAAATATTCTATAAGAAAATACATATACTTGTTATAAATTTACACAATTCTTCACAAAAATGGAAAGTGGCAATTGAAAATATTGATTGAATTCAGTTAAAATAAACTATTGCTAGTCATTCAATGTGCCAACCAAAAGAACAAAACTGCTCTCAGCAGCCGATCCAATGCATCCGATTTCTTTCAATTTTCTTTCATTTCCTGTCAGAAATTCAGATTTAATGAACATGTGATTTAATGCCTATGCCAGTTGCAGAGACTAATTATTCTAAACAATGTTGAGCTGTTATTTTATCAACAGTAAAAAAGACTGTATTAAGTCAAATCTGAATCTGAGCAACAGGTTTAACACACTTCCTTGTATCTTTCTAGACACATCTAATTCATTTGCATCCGCAGACGGGTTCAAAAAGTGAATGTTAACCCTCGGAGGCATAAGGGTAAAATGTGCCGTTCTGGTATAAGGCATTACGGATTTATGGACAATTTTCAGGTCAATTAATTAATTTCGATTTTTTGAATGTTCGCAACTAATTTCATTGAAGGCACTAATTATGAACAGTAAAAAAATATATTTTTTTTACCAACTAGTGGTTGGTTTAAACACAACTGGTAAATGCGAAAAGCCTTTAACTGAAGCGCTCTTTCTTAGGCAGCAAAGCCAGCATAATAGTTTTGCTGGAGTTTTAAGGGGCAGAAAATTTGCATTTAGCATAATTAATTAAATAAATGACTAATGACTTAAAATTTCACCTGAGTTAAGGTTCAGTATGATATAAACAAAATCACAAATTTTCAGCAAAAAAAATAAATAGGAAAAAAAATTTCCTTTTCAAGAAAAAGCTTGTCCATAAATCCGTACAACCTTACGTCTCCAAAGGTTAAGTTAATGCAAATGGTCACTTTTGATAACTCTGAAAATACTCACCCAGGAGCGGTAATTTAAATAATTATATGGAATTTATTAAATTTAAAAGGTTAAATGATTAAACTGTTTTCTAATTACCGTACTGCCTCATTTAAACGCCCGGGCGTTTAATTCTTTTTTTGGGCCGACCCCCTCCCGGTAAAGTCGGTTCTGGGCGGCGCACGGTGCAATAAACGCCGCTCAACCCCGGCGTTTATTCGAGCCCGGCGTTTAAATGAGGCAGTACGGTAAGTGTCTTTCTGCAAGATTTATTTGAATTGGGAATAGGAACAGCTCAACGTGCCGGTCACATGTTTCCATAAGAACACAGAAGTTAATGAACTGATATCCTGCTGGGAATATCAGTTTCTCATCCTAGTCTGATTAAGATACCGGTACTGTTTCTATGGCAAAAACATCTGCCACTCACCTCCAACTTAGTTTACTGTGGTTTTCCCAGTTCTTGGGCAAAAGCAAGGTTGGGTCCTCAACAAAGTAACAGAAAACGAAAAACCAAACTTTAAAAATGTGGCAATGCTTGTATCAATTACTACGTTTAGATGGTAACAGTTTGCCAATTAAGTTAAAATTTGAATTTATTTATCTGGTTAACCGTGTGCATCATATGTGAATTACCCATAATGCATTTTGATTATCTGGAACAACAAAATGGTTGTCGATCTATTTCAGCCCCTAAACAAATCAAATTTAGCTGCTGTAACTTCTCCCAAATGCAAGAAACATTACAATTTGTTACAAAACAAAGAAACATATCATTTTTGTTTATGAATTTCGACAAACTGACCGATTCGAGAAATGAATTTCGAAGAAATGACCAATTCGAGAACTGATCGTGGGAGAAGTGGAACTTTTAAAATGGAGTTTAAGATGGTAGAATTTCTATCGAATCTATACGGGGTGAGTCAAAAGTCTGGAAACACCTTTTTTTCTTGAAAATGACCGAAGATATATCAATTCTATTGATGTAGGCATATAGGAAGTCGATGGTGAGCTATCCAGTGGTGACCTTAAATTTGACCCGGAAGATCATCGTCAAGGTCATTCACTTCTTAACTTTTAAACCGTTTAAGATACAGCAAAATTTCTAATTACAAAGTTGTAGAACACCATCGAATTAGTACTATCCAACTTATCGATAAAAAAAGGAAATTAAACATAGACCGCTCTATCTAGAAGCATGAGTACATGTAAACATGGTGAAAAAGATTACTAAGATGTTTGTTTGATGAGAAATGATGATAATTAATAAAGTCACTTTTTATCTTTTGTTCATATCACTTAGCTGGCTGACGTGCCGGGCCCACCGGCTAGAACCCTGTCGGCTTTTTTAAATCTAAAAATAAAAGCACAAGTGGGTGCTACAAGATCTTTATGTGCAGATCCAAGAGCACAACACTCAAAAACTTTAAAGAGGATTTGAGCCGCACACTTAAATGATCAAGACCACCCGGTTCTCCACCATTACCAAAACAACGATATTGCAGCAATGTTATCCGAAGCTGAAGAGGGCTATCGGCAAATCATCATATAACAAGCAAGAAATCTGAACAGTATTGCAGGGTCGATAGTGACACATAATCTTTTCACATCCCAGATCCTGTAATGGAACAAGTACTCAAGTACTGAACCTCTATAACATGTGTTGCAATATCATATACCATTAGGCTACAGCCTTTACAGTAACTTGAAGCATGAGCTTTGCATGAGCCTCTAGAAGCTTCACACATGTCTCAGAGACAATCAATAAAGATGTTCAAGCACCATTAGGCAAAGAAAATTCAAATACAAGTTTCTAAATTCTGCAAGCCTAGCAGTTTACTAATAAATTTTATGGTTCCATGAATCCCACCTCTAAAATCCCTCTTGCACAACAAGATTAGGATTAACAATGGAAGTATTAGTTCCTGACAAAAAGATAATCTACTTAATCCCTTACAACGTAGTTCAGCTGGGATTATCACCCCATTTGACACACATTACTGTGGTATCTTCATTCTAAATTACTTGTAGCAGTTTCCAATTACAGTGTGTAGTGACCTCAAAAGTATATCTTTGAGCGTCCACCATGTTTCCAATAATCTGGTGAGGGAATAAAATATTATCTCTGTAAAATTACATTTTATTTCTCATTTTGGTTTATTTTGAGCAAGAATATATCCCTTAGCACAGTGCCAGATGGGGGGTCAAATAAATAAAAATAGTGTGTGAATAATTGGTGTGCAATTAAATAGATTTGGATGATTTTTCAATTAATTTGGGGGTGTCACTAATTTGATCTCGATGTTTTTACCGTTTGTGCTATATGGCGCATCTTTTGATGTCGCAACTTGGTGTAGACTGCAGGAGGAGTTTTCCATCTTTTCGCTTGCGCCTGCACCGAGGATTACATGCAGCCGTTAAACAGTTGAACGCAATCAGCTCATTTTTGCTGTTCTGCGCAGCTTTCCTGAGAAGAATCCAGGGTGGGCCAAACCGTTTTGGCGCACTGTGAACACTCTTGATCTTGCTTCCAACTACACCACATCGTGCTCAAATTTATGCTCAAATATTGCTAAGTGTGATCCGTGTTATCGGAAGAATCGAGACTCTTCGCTAATCTGTGTTCATTTTACAGAGTAGCTCCCATGCTTTGATTACTGCGCCCGGTATCTTGATGCCAACTTTAAACTGCGCACCACAATCTGCAGATATATTTAACGTGGCAATTGTCAAACTTATTGCTAAAGCTGCTATTTTTGCAGAAAATAAATGTTGTTTAAAATGTTTTCATACTTGAACACGCGAAGTCGCGTAATTGAATTTTACAAATATTCGCACACGCGACGTCACGCAATGGCGTATGGGCATAAATTAAAACCCCATAAATTTCCTTGGATTCCCACTAAAAAAAACTAAATCTTCCACTAACTGACTTTATCACTAAATTAATTTTTTGGTCCCACTATTTTAGCTAAACCCAAATAAACTAATTTTCGCTGAAACATGGGTTTGACCAGCCTGCCGGCAAAATTAATTTTTACCGGCATTCTTACCGGCATGCCGCTTAAAGCGGGGTAATACGGTAGGCCTAATACTAGGTTTAGACTGGAATTAGGAAATCATCTGAGCAGAATGGGATGCGCTGTATAAATTTGGCATCAAGATATACCGAGCACGAACTGTAGCGTAATGCAGTTTTTTGTCTTGTTTATCTTCTTTGCCATTAGACGGCACAGGAACGAAGCACAATAAAACATTTCCAGTCTTAAATAAAGTGAATAGTAAACATTCCATCCATCCTTTCTCTGCCTTTTCGCGAGTATCTCAACCATCTCTAATCCTCCGACAACCCCTGGATAGTTCGCTTCCATCATCTCGGTAAATACATCAGGTTGTTGTTGATGGTGAAGCTCATTCAATTCATTGCTAGCAGACTACAGCGGGGATTACAAAAACAAATTGTAAGTGCTGTGAAGACGTCAAATAAATGTATCAGTAATTGGATGCTAATTAATCATCAGCACAAGGTCAATATTATTGACAAAGCAATGAATTCCATTAATTCTCGTTAGCTGTGAAATCACACTCATGAAATATCTCTAGGTCTTGGTTGAAAAGTGTAAATTGGAGTAAAAATAAAGGAGACCTTCTCTGTGAGTTGGGGGTACAATCACTATAAAAGTTTGATAAAAAATGGATTTTAAAATTGATATAACTTAAAACTAAAGTTAAAATTAAAGATAAACAAATGCAATATAAATGAAAAAATACAAAATTGGAAAAAAACATAAAATGGCACTTAGCGTAAAACCACTCGGTTTTCACATTAGCTACCCCTTAGCTTCTCTGCATTGCTTATTTCAAAGATTGGGCTTGGTGGGCTGTTGGTGTTTATTGATTTACAACTAAATAGCAAGACTGCAGAAATCCAAAATTTGGTTATCAGGACCACATACATACTCTGACATTGTATTTGTGCAAATAATAAATTCTGTTTATAAACTAAACTTATTGTTTGATGTTGCTTCAACTGTCTTCATTGGTTTGTGACCCAGTATCTCAAATTACCTTTATCAATGAACATCTGGCGCCTCTTCAATAGCTGATTGCTTCATTTCCTGTGTACTACATCAGATTTTGTGCACTCAAGAGGGAACTGAGTGTTGATATGCCAAAGGGGAGGTGATCACAAAAATCTTCTTTTTGACAATATTTGAGATTTGTAACAATCATGAAACCATCCCATACATCCCTTCTCCAAATAATATATTATTGTCTTCCAGCAGATCTGACCTGCTAACCTGTTCCTGCTTACAAGTTAGTTGAAGTGCTATATCTGCCGCAGTCACAGACACCACAGCACAGGAACCCCGGAGCAAATGAGTAAAATTAAATATAGCTTAGTCAAACCTCGTCATAACAAACCGTGGTACAATGAATTTCTTGTTATAAGGAATACTTAAAAATGGCTTGGCTGGTTGATTGCCCATAGAACACTATGTTAAACAATTTTGGTGTAGCAAATTTTCGTTATAACGAACCGATTTCCCAAAATTTTCCCAAGATTTTCCCAAGATTTTCCCAAGATTTTCCCAAGATTTTCCCAAGATTTTCCCAAGATTTTCCCAAGATTTTCCCAAGATTTTTCCAAGATTTTCCCAAGATTTTTCCAAGATTTTCCCAAGATTTTCCCAAGATCTTCCCAAGATTTTCCCAAGATTTTCCCAAGATTTTCCCAAGATTTTCCCAAAATTTTCCCAAAATTTTTTCAAGATTTTCCCAAAATTTTCCCAAAAATTTCCCAAAATTTTCTTCAATTAGGAGATACCTACTAACAATTACAAACCATCTGCAAATGTTATATTTTAAAGTTAATTTTCTTTATTCCAATTTATTTATCATGTTCAATATACTGTTAAGTTTATCACAAACAAAAGTGGAAACAATAAAAATGTTTAATAAAATGTATATTTTAAATCCTTTTTGCTTGTGCTATTGTTTCAGTGAAGTTTTTGCATAATTTGGAAGTGAGGAAAATCTACGATTTCTACTGACTGTTAATAAAACAGTGTTTTGTAGCTTGGTCTGGAACGACCTCACAATTCAAGTTCTCACAGCAATCAGCTTGATTTACGCAAATTCCATGTGATTTGACACATTTACCGGTCTCAGAAAATACACTTAAGGGAAAAAAAAATTTGATTTCATAAATTCAGTGTGAAATTCTCCACTTACCTTGACATAGAAAGCAGAATAAGACAGAAAAGCAGATACAGAGTGGATATTGCTCTCATTTTGGTATATATCTGAGAAAAATCCAAAAATATAATTTAAGTAAGTTAATTAGGAATGCAAAACAATCCAATACCAACTTCTAAATAGGATTTAAGGTGCAATTATATTCCTTAACTAAAACCAATGTTCATTAAATGGAATTTAAGTACTTATTGTTTTTGCAACTGAATAAACAAAGCCGGAGGTCATTAAATTATAGCAATAGGCTTCAGTTGATACTGTATAATCTTCTTTGGAAAACACATTGAATAGAATCACATGACACCCCCTTGCATTTGTGGTTTTGGCTTTGCTGTAAAAAAAATGGCGGTAACGGTTTGGCGGATTTCCGACTTGCTGTGTTTATTTGGCGGTTATGGTTGGGCAGTAAAAAGCTGGGCGGTTGGACATTGGCGATATGGTTCGATTTCAATAAAAGCTGACCCTGATATGAAATTGAAATATACGGGGTGTTTCGTTTAAGATGTTACAGTCAATTTCCAGAATAAGTATACGCTTTTTCAAAAAACCAAGCAGACTTGTCTACAGCAAAGTAGGGATAACGAATCCAAAAGTGTAATCAAATTTTATGCCAGACATGCAACAATGCACTTTTCCTTCGCTAACTCGTTAACTGGTTGAGATAGAGCAAAATTTCTAATTACAAAGTTGTTTAGCACTATCAAATTAGTACTATCCAACATATCTTAGTCACCTTAAGTGTGAGAATTATCTTGCCCCGGCACTAAAATGGGTCTCGGCGTCTAAATAAACCCGGTACCTAACTGAACCTGGTGCCAATTTTTAAAATGACTGAAGATTTATCAATTCTAATAATGCGGTCGAATAGGAAGTCGATTGGAGGCTATCTAGCTGTGACCTTAAATTTGACTCTGAAGGTCATCTTTAAAATCATCATTTTTGTACTTTTTAAAAGGTTGTGGATACAGCAAAAATCCAATTACAAAGTTCTAGAGCACCATTGAATTATTACTATGCAACTTACTTTTGTCATCTTAAATCTCATTAAATGCCTCCTTTCCACTTAGCGTAAGTGCCATTTTGAAATGTTGAAATATAAACATCAATATTTAAATTTATTTAAGTTTAATTTAAAATATTACACAAAATAGAATATATGGGTTCTGCTTGAATTTGAGCCAGTCAGATGCTCAGTGACATATGGCCCATTTATTTCCTGAGTTTGGTGAAGAATTTAGCATGAAAAAAGTGTTTTTGCTATTCCAAGATATTATGGTGATCCCACATCAAATATATCTTGGAAATTGCTTTAGAAAAGCAGCTGAACTGTCATGTGGTCAACTTTATTGCACAGGCCCCATGTGCTTGAGACATGCTTTACATGGCTCCATATTCGTGATTATTGGTGAGCAACATGTCACTACTTTTGCTAAGGATAATACAGAAGCAGATTAACATACATTAAATGAATATCACACATCCCTTCTATTTTCACCAGCTCCATTTGACCACCCATCTCATTTCAAGTACTCATAAGCAGTTTCCGACGTAGGAAAGCAGTCTGCACACAGAAATTTTGCTTACAGAAAAAACTGGTACTCACAAATTTCATTCCAGTCTTGGAATGTCTGCGAGATATGTTCTGTGACACAAAAAATTAACTTTTTTAGCATTCTACCAATGGAAAGCTGATCTTTGTTTCCAGGCACAGAAACTTCTGTGGCACAGAAAGTAGCGATCGGTCTTGACATTTTGTGACTGGTCGTAATTTTTTTTTAATCGGTCTCAAATATGGCAGCAATCAGTTCTGCCAACAAATGCAAACAACCGTATATTCTATTTATAAAAATAGATTATTAGTTTATAAATAGAATTAAAAATTAAAAACAAACTAGAGATCTTATTCATCCTAAGCTTAACTCCAAAAAAAAAATTTTTACTGGCATCCATCTTGTTTCTTTTTCAATGGCGACTGTATAACAATTACATTTTAATTTTCTTGCTGTTTCAATAGTAAATTCAGACACTTTACTGCAAGTTAATTTTCTTTCATTCTCCCCTTGCTGTGTGTTTAAAGATAAAAACTACGTTTTTGACAACTGGATTCCTAATTACCAGTTAAATAAAAATGTATAATGAAGAAGATCAGGAGTTTAATGGCGTCTTAAATTAATTTTCATCGCTCTTTTTCTTTGTTTTATCTCCTCAAGCCCCATCACATTCTTTGCCCGTATGCAAACTATTATCTTTGAAGCCCTGCCCAAATATAAACATGCCCCCCCATCTGCCAACACGTTTATACATCTTGCAACACACATTAACCTTTTGTACAGAAACCATAAAGCTACACCTATTGACTCTGACAAAGAAAAGAAAACTAAAAGCCACCCATTGTGCAGTACAACTGCTTCAGATATATGTTGGAAATTAATTTTACACGATGCGATACGTAATGCTGGAATGTTACAAGTGATTTACAAGTGATTTTACAAGTGATTTTATATTTATTCCTAAATACAACATTACACAGTGGTGAAAAAATGTTTGAGACCACTACAGGTTTCTTAGTTGCAAGTCAAATTTTGACTTAAAAATTTATTTACAGGTTCATATTATGACAATAAAGCATTGTTTAAAATTATAAGATAATAACTCAAATCAAATTTAAGAAATAAAAAAAATTGTTCAAAAAATGTCATTTATGCTGGAAAAAAGTTTGAGAACATGTGCTCCAAATCATCAAAAATATAACCAATTTTCATTTCTAATGTTTGGAATGCTTCCTATTCATTCTAATAACTATAATGAACCTATTTGTCATTGAATTAACTATATATTTTGGATTATTTGGTGTTGTTCTTAGCATGGGTAGGTGCATTATCTGGTAAATTCAAACATTGGAACATTAATTTCATCTCTAAATGGAAGACGAGTAGTACATTGCTTCAGAATGTGGTGAAACAAATGCAGAATTTGGTGTAAAAACTGCAAGAGTTGGCATCAAAATTTGACTTGCAACTAAAAAACCTGTAGTGGTCTCAAACTTTTTTCCACCACCGTAGTACTCGTTGTTGGATGAGATCCTCTGATCCTTCGTGATCGCACGAGCTGCCCGTTCAATCAACGTGTCGCTTTCCTGCGCTGCACGGTGAGACCATTGGCGTTTCCGTAATCTCCCAACAGTATACAATCCAATAAAAAAAAAAATTTTTTTACCTTAAAATGTGATCACAAGGTCAATTGTCAACTACCTTGGAAGCCATTCAATTAATTTAAAAATCTGCTTAAATGTTTTAATTTGAGGTGTAAATTCCATGCATTGCCGTTTAAGTTCTTAAGAATTACAGCTAGAATTGTGTTCAGTTTGAGAAAGAAATTGGTGTGTATTTAGCAAGATGGAAGCAAAGCACAAAACCATTTGACAAATGGCACCATAAAACCAATCTAAAAATCCGATAAAAATGTCGTTTGACGCCATTCCATAAAACCAACTTAAATGGAACTCGGAGCTAAAAAGCTGAAACAAAATTGGTCGAATCAGACTCAATGGACACAAAGACGATGAAACGTGCGATTGACCATGACAGAACCTAACACACAGAATTTAAAGTGAAAGCAAAGATCATTACTACAATATACTGGCACTGAAGGATTGAATTTCTTTCGGCCCATTGTATCGATTCCAAGATGCCTTCGGGGGCCTCACACATCGGCGGCCTAGCTTCCGCGAGGCCCTCGGCAGAAGCCGAGCCTGCTTAAGCCTAAAGCCGCCTCTGACCAGCACATTCCCTAAGCATCGTCACCATGGTGAACAAGAGTGGGGGACAGCAAGGTGTGAACAGCATTAGTCCCTGTACAACTCTGGGCTCCAAACAGGATGTTGGGCCTTATACAGGGTGGTTCAGAAAGTCTGGTTCACAGTAAATAATTCCCAAACCGTTTTAGATGTTGATTCAGCAAAATGATTGTAAGGGTAGTATGTCGGGGGAAATCCAATTATGACATCCAACTTGACCTCAGAGGTCATCTTCAAGGTCATCCATATTGTAACTCGAGAACCGTGACAGATAGAGAGAAAAAGTGAATTAGAAAGTTGTAGAGCACCATCTAATTAGTCTAGAACTGTTCTAAAAAAAATTATCTCTTACTGAAAAGTTTTGAGAAAAAAAGGTTTGAAACGTTAGTCTACTCAGCTACCGTGACCGGTCGTCCACAAGACAGAGGTAGATACTGAATACAACAAAAACAGATAACCTACTTTATACTTGACCTACTTTATTTTATAATTTATTATTAATTATTAATTTAAAAATACTGCAATCCATTGATTTTGCACAATCAAACAACAATATTTTGTTAAAGTCGTCGCCATTTGTGATTACAACACGTGCTCGGATTGTGCGTACCAAATATAATTCTTGTTTTTGTTATTGGAGTTTTTGACGGTTATTTTTGGCGTAAAAACAGAAACTTTGAAAGTAGGTACTTCGCTCTTCTCGCCTGTGGTCTTGGCCCTATCAAAAATGCTAGTTTTCACAACGCAAAGATTTGTTGTTGTTTTAAGTGCAACCCAGCCCAACTATTGTTTTCTTCGGCTTTTGGGGCCTATTTAATGAAAGTCGCAAAGTGGAAATGTTAGAAATATCATTCCATTAACTGCAGCGAAGGCAATTTAAATTTCTCTGCAATAAACTCTACGCAACACAATTCCCAGATTGCAGGAATGTCGCGGATTTATACCGCGGATTCTCAGCATGCAAAAAGCCCGAACCCATTCATTCAAGAAGAGAAAAAAGACATAAAATGCCCATCTGGGGAACAAAATTGATCCCAGGTTTGGTGAATGAAAACTCCTTAATGTACTTTTATTAGAATGTTTTCAAAACTGTCGTTTTATCGACAAATATTAAGATAAGAGAGGAAAGGAGCAAGACCGCATGTAAAATGTATTAAACGTTATTTATGTCGACAGTGGTTATTAAGTAGAAACCACAGCGATTTATTAATGAATCTATAATGCACTTGAAGGAATAAAAATCAGCAAATTTCTTATTAATCAGGTGATTGCATCTTGCACACACCACACATTTAATCAACAAGTAGAGAGGCGTGAGGTTGTGTCTGTGAGAAATCGATTCATTACTCCATCGACGCCTCCTCATTTCATCTCTTCATTTGCTGCAGTTGTGATAAGTGCGGTAATTGCAATTTTGTTCGATCAATAGGCGTGAAATTTGTTTTGGGATAAGATTATTATGCAAAATGACAAATTTTAAGTGGGAAAGTTTTGAAGAATCAATAAGGAATTGCCAAATAGTAATTTTTATTTTAGCTTATGGATCAGTGATTGATTGAGAAAAATTTGAGAAAATTTTGAGAAAAATTTGAGAAAATTTTGAGAAAATTTTGAGAAAAATTTGAGAAAATTTTGAGAAAAATTTGAGAAAATTTTGAGAAAATTTTGAGAGAAAATTTTTAAGAAATTACAAAATCCATTCGCGTCGAAACCCAATACATTGCAATACAATATAAATCCAATATATTCTCGAACCCCATACATGGAATTTTTAAACCTAAAAATACAATTTTCCATAAACACTTGTTGTCTTTAGTTTTAGAATATCCATCAAATGAGAACTGGAAAGAAGTTTCTGCATATCCATATTGATTTTTTGTCACAATCACTCATCTCCCAAAACTAAAAAGAAAAATCCACTTTGTAATTTGTCAGCCAACCTCAAAATATGTCAACATAACTTTATCATTCTTTCAAGTATTCTTGTAAAGTCATCTTTAATATTTGATGGATGCAAACTTAACTTTCAAAAACATCGGACCAACAACAAAAATCCCATTTCCATCTAAACAGAGCAAAAACTTTCTAACTCAATCGTGCATGCAACAGCGCAAAGAAAAATGCACAAGCGATCCACTTATCTATGTCAGCTTTCAGATATCTCTTTAACCTTCCCATAGCCATGGTGGGTCAAAAAAAATTCCAGAAGTGAATAAATAACTAATTTTTTTTTTCCTGAAAATTAATTAAGGAGGTCAACTTTTATTCCTCAAAAACTTTTTATTTTTTATTTTATAATGTCTTAATACGAATAGTTTTTTAATTATTATTAATATTTTTGCCATCTCGCAGGCTTACCTATGTTTAGATAGACCTTAGTTGCGCTTGTGAAAACTGGCGTTTTACCTCAGGTTCACATTCCCTTTAATGTGTCATTTTATTTGATGTTTTTCTATTTTGATTCTATAACATTTTAATTTGGGTGCACATTCCCTTTAATGTGCCATTATTATTGCTATTTTGTAAAACTTGATTTAATAATGTTTTCTATTTGATATTTGCTTTTATTAATTCTTATTATGATATCTTAGTGTCTTTTATTTACTAATTTTTATATTTCTTGATTTGATATTTTGCATTTTTATTTAGTGTGTTTTCTTCATTTGTTTATTTGCAATATTTAGTGTCATTAACCTTTTTAATTAGATAGGGTTAGATTTGTTGTCACTTAACCTGGCTTCAGCTCTCCTTGTAGGAATGCAGCTGAAGCCAATTACCAGATTAGTGTTGCTCCAATAGGAGCGTTTTCGTGTACATATTTTTTGAAGACAATAAACCTTAACCCAGTGAGTGTACAAATCTCATAGTGGCAACACGTCTTTTTATTTCAAACCAACAAACACACTTTCAAAGAAACCAGAGACTTAAGATTATACAAAAAGAAGTTTGGATTTAACAGCGCTATAACAAAAGTTTAGAAAACTATTTTTCAGCATGGATGTTCACTATCAGTGGCAACAATAGATGTCGCTTTTGTAAGACAGTTAAAGTGCATCTGAACAGCTTTTTGCAAACGTATTTGTCCGTCCAACAGACTCCAAAGAAAGTTGCAACTTTACTATTTTACTATGTAACATTACGCTCCGAAGTGAAGCCATTACAATGTTACAACTTTTTTAGATGGATGCCATCAGGCCGTTGGGCTTTTGTACAAATCTTCATTCAAGTCCAACAAACAGCCGCTTCATTACGTTGGACTTTCTTGATATTCTGAAGATTATTACTAAAATTTGGGAAAATTTATAGAAATTTAGGCCAATTTCCTACATTTTGGACATCTAAAATTCCTTTTTACGCTTGACTTGGTTGAATTCTGATTTAAAAAATTCTTACTCACTTACACCAGCATGCCGGTAAAACTTGCACTATACCAGCATGCGGCTTAAAGCGGGGTAATACAGTACCTGTGCATTAAACATCGCTACAGACCCAAGCCTACTTGAATACTATAAGGATGCGCCATCTGGAGAGAATTTAACAATTTTGCGCGCATATATCTGCGCACAACATCACTGGAGGGGCCTTGCTGTCACAGATTATAATCTGTGTTGTTGTATCACCGGCCATTCATGGCGTCACTGATTTTTAAATTAAATTTAATTTAATTTAATTCACATGCTTGAAATTAGTCTCAATTTTATTTTATTTTATGTTAACTTAAAATTCGAGTATTAACTCTCGGTATTAGATATCCCTAGCAATCTGATATCACATACTAGTATATATTTTAGGACTTTTAAATACGTTGCTAGGTCCTCTGATGACGTCACGCTTTTCGACCAATGATGGCAAAGTGTCTAAGCTGCACCCCACTGCTACAGACCATTGGAAAATTATGACATAATGCCCTTTGGCTTCACCCATAATAATGTTACAAAATTATAATGTGATTTTACAACAGTTTATTACTCTTAAATAACGACTGGTATTAGGAAATCATCTGCGCAGTTTAGTGGTTTTAAGTTTGCCCACCAGGGGCCTAAAAATCCATTGAGATTCAATGACACCAGCATTGGCCGGATTTGTTTTCTATATAATGTGGTCAAAAGTAACAGGTTGACCACATTGTTAACTGCAGATGTCACTAGAACATGGTGGATTTCCAGAGCTCTCTGGTGGGTAAGTTTAAAATTGCTCAACTAAATGAAAGTTTTTTTTTTGTGTCCATTATGTCTCTAGCTGGTTTGAAAAATTGTGTAGATTCCAATTGACTGCTTTTCTTCTTTAAAGAAAGATAAATGCCCTTTTTTTCCTTTCTTTTTCATGTTTAAAACCCAGGGATCTTTTATACTGATCTACACCACTGCTGGGAATGTTTTGAATGGCAGAAAGAACAATTTAGACTTGGAGTTCTCATACATTTCCACCTCTGCTAACTTTTTTTCTCCCTAGCCTGCAAAAATTGCATAGAGAGTGCACTTTTTTCTTTCACTAGCTCTTTTTTTGATTTTGCTTTTCCATTTGGAGATGTATTTACATCTGGAATTTGCAAGTGGGGTTTTCTCACTAGCTTTTTATGCAATTTTAAAACATATATGCCGCAGAGATCTTTATAAAGTTATACAGTGGATAAAATTGGTATCTGAGTAGGCACCATAGCAACAAACAGGGGTTTTGGCCTTTGAATATTTTTCCCAACTTTCCATGTTTCGTTCGGTCCTTGCCTAACTGTGGATGTGTCGTTTTTGAGCGTCTTTAAGCAGTATTTCTTAGATTCTTAAAGTGGAAGCACAAGGGAGCAGATAAAATTTAAAAGCTTGCTTTTACTTGAAAAAGTGGCTAAAAACTCGTGGACAACTGACATGACATCCCGCATTTGCATTTTTAGAGTACATTTATGTAAGTTTGTGTAATGAAGCAATAAAACACTTTTGAAACATACAACACCGCAAGCGATCAGGTTTACTTCATGAGACAACTACACATGAGTTACAAAACAATAAACGAAACTAACATGACGTGCAATGACGTGCAATTTCCTGCTAATGACACATTAAACACTGATTGGTTACACTAACAATTTATATTGTATGTTTAAGTTAAAAATTATGTCTGAAAATTATTTCTTACATTTTTAGATAATATTTTTAAATCAAACGTTAAATAAAATTGAACTTTGTTCTCACGTCCGCCAAAAATGTAAATGTGGGATGTCAATTGTCCGCCATTTGTTCGCAAAAAGTTTGAGCATTGAGATGACAGATGGCGTTTACTTCGTTTTTGTGCGGGACAACTTAGATTTTAAAAAAAATGGCGGATGTGAAGTCCTGTAGTTAATCGTCCTAGATCTAACTTTCGTGGCAGCCATTTTGAATTTGGTTGTAAAAACTAAAACCCGTCATAAACCACTTCAACCACAATTCCAGCATTGGTTTTTGTTTTTGGTTGTTTTTTTGGTGTCCATTCTGTTTATAGAAACTTGTAGTTTTTGTTTCATTTTTCTTTTCCAAGTGTGACATAAATAGATGGTGACAAATAGCACCCTTGCTGTGAGAATTAACTGATTTATTTTCCTTGCTCCTGAGTCTTTTCCATTAGACTTCATTGATGGAACTTTGATGTAATCTTCCAATCGCATTTCCAGTTTGGCTTCCAACCCTTTAACAATTTTGGCACTGAATGCATTGGCGTGAAAGTTCCTGCTGCGCTTAATCAGTCGTAAACAATTTGTCCTATACCACTACCAATTTGGTTCCAGAATAAATTTGAGGCTAAATTGGGTTTTTTAAAGTACCACAAACGATTGCTGAGCAAAAAAAGTGAAGATCTGAATCAGGTTGGAGATGACAACGAGTCCCTTAAAATCAATTTTGCTATTCTTTTTGTAAGAATTGGCCATTCCAGACACAAAGCTTATACCAGTATGTTGGAATTTGGGTCAGAAATTTGAGTTTTCTTGATATTATTACTAAAATTTAGGTAAATTTATAGAAATTTAGGCTAATTTCCTGCAGTTTTAGCATACAAAAACGCATTTTAAGCTTGTTTTGATTTAATTCTCATTGAAAAAATTCATACTCCACTTATAAGAATATCCTATTTTCACAATAATATGATGTTTACTTCATCTCCGTTCCCCTGACCGGTTTCAGAATTTTGATTGGCGTAAAGTCTGTGTCCTTAAGAAAAGAGATGAGTCTTGACTTCGTAGATTCTAATTCCTTCCCCAACGCCAATTCTGTGTCGTGGCTAACATAATAAAAAGACTACTGAGTTCAAAAATTTCGTCAATCTACTCGCCAAGAAAGCAGAGGCCCATTCTTTAAAGGTCATAGGAAGGGAAATGAAAAATTTCTCTAATCTCTTTAAAATAATCTTTAAAAAGGTTACATAACATTTTTTTCTGCAAAACTTACGTAATAATTAAGTATGAGTGGTTTCACATGATCAAATCATGTTTTTAAAAGGAAACCATTTTGTGCAATGCATTCTGGGATTTTATGTCATCAATGACGTCATTTGTAAACCCACACCATGCGTACAATGTTTCTCAGTATCACTGTAATTTTCATTTCTCTTCCTATGACCTTTAACAACTTCTTAAGGGGTTTCATAAATGATGCGCTAAAGGCGCTGAAGTGATTATTCCAATAATCACAATCGCTGTATTATTGAAGACCCACGCTAGATGGTGCCAAGTCCAATTGATTATACTAGTGTCACTTGACTTCAGGTTATGTTATGTTATGTTTTAAGCGTGAAAAGCACCTTTTTCAATGATTATAAATAAACGCTGAAACGCTAAAGCGATTATTCACGTGATTGACCCACGCAAGTCACATGATAATCGCTTCAGCAGAATAATCGTCATAATCGCTTCGGCGCCTTCAGCCCATCATTTATGAAACCCCCTATTGTAATTAAAAAAACTTGCTTGAGATGAAATTTCTAGACTCATTCTAAATTATTAAGTGTTGTGTGTGTGATTTTTTTTTTTTTAAATATTGTTAAGACCGTAACCATGGTAACAAAAAATATGACATTACATTCATTATTCCAGTTATCCTCTACTTTTACTGGCTTCAATTTAATTTTTTTTTCACCAGCTATTATCAGAAAGAACGCTTCCACACATTGCTGATATCTGACCTATATTTATGTCTTGGAGTCATCACCTTCTTGCCTCGATCCATCTGTCTCTCTTTCTCACCAAAAAGCAGTGTGCCCCATGCCACACGAGACCTATTATCTGTGTAACTTTATCTACATATAACATGTTATCTCCTAAAACTTTCATTTTTACTTCAGTCATCATGTTTCTACAGAAAA
Source organism: Strigamia acuminata (assembly GCA_949358305.1). Classification (NCBI taxonomy): domain Eukaryota; kingdom Metazoa; phylum Arthropoda; class Chilopoda; order Geophilomorpha; family Linotaeniidae; genus Strigamia; species Strigamia acuminata. Next base: position 8,911,384 of record OX442315.1, on the reverse strand, counting down.
CTTGTCATTTTGGAAGTGTATGGTCCAAATACCAGGTGGCCTACATAAAACCGGCCCAACAATGCAAGGAGGGTTACCAAGGGTGTCTAAAAAAAATGTATGTATTGTTCAATTAAATATATATTGATTATTAGTTGTGTTGTTTTATTAACGTTTCTGGTGCAGTTTTTTTCCGCTCTTTTGTTTGGTGTTTAGTGTTTGACGATCCGAGCTTGCGTTCTCGAAACATTTGAGATTTTAATCAATTTTTGTGAGATTTAGCTACATTTTGTGAAATTTTATGTAAAGTAATTTCTCACCGGGTTTCCCGGGAATTCGGTACCCCGGTTTCCCGATACCGAAACTCTAATTAGATGATCATGTTTAGTTGTATGACCTCTGGTGGTAATGTCTAACATACATGTCAAATCTCTTATCTCCAGCAATGGCATTCACTGGAGACGTCGCTTTCTCCTTTTTCAAATACCGTATTTTATTTTTACACGTTATTGGATACGCGGTGCACTTAAATGAATGTATCCGACTATAAATAATAATGGGTGATGGCACCATTAGTATGCACACATTTAAAGCCAAAGCTGTCTTGATGAAGTAAGTTTATTTTTACTGAAAAAGTTGTAAAGTTTGCCATTAAGCTTACTGCCATCTGTTATCAGCCTTCCACACCACAGAATGTGATAGAATAGAAAGATCTGTGCAGCTATGTATTACTTCCACATGGTTTTGTTTATTTCTTTACTTTTTATGTTCTTGTAACTTTAAATTATATTTAAGCGTAAAAAAGCACTAAAAGTCCTCAAGTGGGACATAAAAAATAAAATTGATTTTTCCTATTTGAGTATCTGACTACAAACAGTCTTGTTAGTTGTTAGTAATCCCCAGTTTCCTTGATTATCTATCTAATGTCTTAATCCTCAGAGGCATAAGGATAAAATGTGCCGTACTGGTATAAGGCATTACGGATTTATGGACAATTTTCAGGTCAATTAGTTAAAGCGCCGTTTCGATTTTTGAAAGTTTGCAACTAATTTTATAAAGGGCGCTAGTTATAAACAGCAAAAAAAAATATATTTTTTTCCCAACTAGTGGTTGGTTTAAACACTACTGGTAAATGCGAAAAGCTGTTAACTGAAGCGCTCTTTCTTAAGCAGCAAAGCCAGCATAATAGTTTTGCTGGAATTTTAAGGGGCAGAAAATTTGCATTTAGCATAATTAATTAAATAAATGACCAATGCCTTAAAATTTTACCTGAGTTAAGGTTCAGTATGATATAAACAAAATCACAATTTTTCAGCAAAAAAATGGATAAAAAAAAAATTTTCCTATTCAAGAAAGAGCTTGTCCATAAATCCGTATAGACTTACCTATGCCTCCAAGGGTTAATGGTTAATGAGCCCAAATACACATTGTTTTGGACATAACAAAATCTGCCTAAATAAATAAATTTAATGTTTATTTTGAAAATTTTTGTAAAACAAAAATATTTAATTTACACCACAGTAGTTTTCCTCACTAATCAAATTATCCACATTACATAAGTTTTTCTTTTTTTTCATCAACATTATGTATTCAGTCTTCTTGATGCAATTATTGGGATTTCTAAGTTTAGGAAGAGATCAAACTGTGCAAACAAACACAAAGACATAAAGCACATTGCAAATGGCAGAATCATCATTATTTTTTTTTTCAAAAATAATTTTTCAAAAAAAATCTGTTTGATGATTTCTTTCTCTCTTATTGTGTACCAAAATTGATTATGCAGTCAAAACACAAGTTTTTAAAGTCTGTAGTTGAACATTTATAAACTGACATGCTAATTAAACACAATTGGCTTAATCCAGGTTAGAGGTCACATGAGGTAATTAATCAGCATTAATGAAATTGATTGACTGTGCTGTGTAAATATTCCAACTGTGTTAACAATAAATTTCAATGTTTGTTTAGTTGATGTGCATATCCCTTGTCTTTCTAGGCTAGGTAGTGGCATTTTTGACCTCAAAAAGTGCAAATTTACATGATAGATCCCTCAAATGCCTATTTCAATTAAAATCAATCCACTTGCTCCTTCAATCTCTGCTTTTCTGTGATTTTTAGTTAATTCTTTGAATAAATACACCAACTGTTTTCACTCAAAGAATTCATTAATTGTCATTGGTCAGTGGGCACTTTACTGTTGTTTTCCTCTCACATCAAAAGATATTCCCAAAATCATGTTAATTTAATTGAACGAAGCACTGATTATATAAAGGCGCTCCTATACTTGGGCCTATTTCCGATTGGCTGAGCCTCATAACTCACTCTGTGCTGCCACCAGGAAAAATAGTTTAGAGTGGTTTTAAATTTGTTTGATGATTTTAATCATTGAAATGATGTAATGTTGTTTGTATTTTCTAAGAAAATGCATCTTCAAGTCATAAAATAAAGATTTATGTTGGTTTCTTTCAACATTCCTATTTATTAAGTTTATTGCTCGCTTCTTCCAGGGAACAAAACAATTTTCAAATGCACTGGTTGCTACGATGTTACCTAGCAACTGGTTCGACTTGTTATTCCACGTTATGTATATTCGGCACATTAAAACCGAGTTCGTTGATTGATAAATGATGAATCGAGTTGATTAATTCACTACAAATGGTAGCAGATGACGGTTCCAGAATGCACGGCAAATTAGTGGCATGAAACCGCAAGTATCAGTCGAAATTTATCACTGATAAGAGAAAAACTAAAATCGGATTATTTTGCATTGTTGTTGACAATTCTTCTCAAGAGATGGCGGGAACGTCGGTTAATATCTCGTCGTCGTCGACAGTAGTTGAACGTTTAACGGATCAGAATTACTTCCTGTGGAAGATGCGGATGAGAACTGTACTCAGAATGAAGGAATTATGGGAGTCAACTATAGAACAAGATGAGCCAGAAAAGGGACGCCAAGGACAGGCGAATTATGGCCAGATGAGGGCCATTTGGGACAGCTGGAGAAAGAAAAATAACGAGGCCATGCATGTATTGGTGTTGTCACTGTCAGCGGAACAGGCGGTTCGTTTTGGGACAGAAACAAGCGCCAAGAGATTGTGGGAAGCTCTTGAAGCAGATATGGGGCCAAGAAATGAATATGAAGTTGTCCGGTGCGGAGTTGAACTTGCCAAATTGAAGATGCAAGACAAGGAATCAGTAGATGAATACCTGAACAGAGTCCAAGCAATAGCCAATAAGGGAGCCGAATTGGGAAAAGTTTTCTCAAAAAAGGAATTGATTGCGCACATGTCTGGGGGTTTGAGGCCCGAATTTGACAATAACGTGCGAATATTCGAAGGACAGAGAAATGAATTAACTCTAGCGGAAGCTCGAATGACATTACGCGCAGAAGAGGACAGATTAAGAGAAAGAAAGAAAAGTAATTCCGGAAATGAGAGCGCTTACAAAGCGCGAACCAAAGGAAGACCGAATATCGAATGTTACAATTGCCACAAGAAAGGGCATTTCGCGAGGGATTGCTGGACGAAACAACAAACCGAAGAAAATGCGACGGGATCACGCGGGCGAGGTGGAGCGTCGAAACAATTTACAAGAGGTAAAGGCAGGAAACCGTCAGAGCACTCGGCGCGTTGCGATGAGCGACGACCACGTGAGTACACGTGCAATGCACGCGTTTTGGGACGAAACCGGCAGGAAAGCCCACCCGAAGAAGATCTATGGTTGTTAGATTCGGGGGCCACGAGCCACATGGTTTCAACGCGAGACAAGTTTCGATCTTTCGAAGTGTATCCGCAAAGCGTGGGTTTAGCGAGCGGAGAAAGGGAGACGGAGTCGCCAGGTCGAGGGGAAATGGTTGTTGAAGAGAAAAATTCGAAAAATAGGCTGAAATTGAAAAATGTTTTACACATTCCCGATTTGTTGACAAATTTATTATCGGTGCCGAAAATTGTGGACGCGGATTTGACCGTAACGTTTAAGAAACAGCATGCCATCATAACCGATCAAGAAGGAATCGAAGTGATGAAGGCGGGACGAGTTGGGGACAAGTTTGTAATAACGGAGACATGCGGTCTCGAGTCGGAGACGATACAGGATAGTGAAGCGGCGCAAGTGGCGCAAACGCCGACATGCGAATTATGGCACAAGAGGTTGGGTCATCCTAATTACAAAGCTATGGAGGAGATGGAAAAGAAGGAAATGGTCAGAGGATTGAATTGGGATTCGAAGTTGCAAACGCAACAGTGCACGGAGTGCGTGAGAGGAAAAATGACGAAGACAGCTCACAAAGCGATCGTTTTTCCGCAATCACAACAGATATTAGAACTTTTTCATGCGGATTTGATGGGACCCATGCCTACGGAGTCTTTGGGAGGAGCGAGGTACATCTTGACAATGGTAGATGACCACAGTCGCATGGTTTTCGTACGTCTTTTGGCGCAGAAAAATCAGGCTGCGCAGGCGATTAAAGACGTTTTGACGGCGTGCGAAGTTCAGAAGGAAAAACGAGTCAAGCGTCTTCGCACGGACAATGGCGGGGAATTTTTGAATCGCGACATGGAGGAGTTTTTACGTCAGAAGGGGATACGGCACGAGCTAACAACCCCATTTACACCTATGTCTAATGGCGTCGCGGAACGCATGAACAGGACATTGGTTGAAACGATGCGAACTTTGATGTTGGATTCTAATTTACCCACGAACTTCTGGGGCGAAGCTGTTCTGACAGCAGGTTATTTGCGTAACAGATGCAAAACGAGAGTACGTGAAAAGACACCTTACGAAATTTGGATGGACAGGACACCGAACGTTTCACATTTGCGACGATTTGGCTGTGTAGCGCATGTCCTCGAACCAAAGTTTCGTCAAAATAAGTTGCAAACAAAAACGAGAGACGGTATTTTTGTGGGATATTCCCAGAAGCGGAAGGCATATCGAATTTTCATGCCAGATACATCTCGAGTCACAGAATCCAGTGATGTCGTTTTTATCGAGGGGCAGCAGGGGAAGCTTTCCGACGCGCAAGTTGAGCGAGGTGATGAGCTCGTAGATTTAGATGTATTCTACGAACCGACCGTTGCGCCGGTTGGGCCGGTCGTGCAGGCCGGACCAGGACCGGATATAGATGTGCCTGCGGCGGAAGTGGAGCCCGAACCCGAACTCGAACTCGAGCCTGAACCGGTCCTGTTACCGGAGCCTGTGCACGCCCGGGGAGGAGGACGGAGACCGGGCGCAACCAAAGAAGTATTAGCCGCCCAGAATAGGGCACGTATAGATGCAATAGAAGCGGATCTGCGGGAACGTGGAGTGCGACGTTCGCACAGATTAACGGAGTGGGCAAATCTAGCCGAGATTTTGAGGACACCGGAGACATACGAGCAGGCGGTTGCATCTTTGGACGCGAAGGAATGGCGAGCGGCCATGAAGGACGAGATTGATTCGATGGCACAACATGGTGTATGGAAAATAGAGAAACGTCCTGTTGACGCAAAGCCAGTAAAGTCTAAATGGGTTTACAGGATAAAATTAAACCCGGACGATAGCGTGAGTCGTTACAAAGCTCGCCTAGTGGCCGTAGGATGTGGTCAAAGACCCGGAGTCGATTATGATCAGACTTTTTCGCCGGTGGTACGAATCGAATCCCTGAGGATATTAATCGACCTTGCGGCGAAGTATGATTTACTTCTGGATTTACACGACGTTAAAACAGCTTATTTGCATGGGAAATTGAAAGAGAAAATTTTTATGGAGCAGCCAAAAGGTTTTGAAGAGGGAGAAGGAGATGCAGTTTGCAGATTACTGCGGAGTCTTTACGGACTCAAACAGGCAGGACGCTGCTGGAACGAGGAATTGCATGAAGTCATGATAAAATCAGGTTTTGTGAGATTACCAGACGATCCGTGTTTGTACATGTACAGAGACGACCAAGGAATGGTCATCATCGGGGTTTACGTCGATGACTTGGTGTCGGCAAGCACGGGGGCGGCAATCCGAGACAAGAAAATCAAGGATCTGGGAAGATACGTGGAGCTCGTAGCTATGGGACGGCTCAAGTACGTGCTGGGACTGGAAATAAGCCAAGACGAGAAAGGAATATGTCTTTTCCAGAGAAGTTACGCCGAAAAGGTGCTCAAGCGTTTCGGTTTAGACAAGTGCAACGGGGCAGTCACGCCATGCGCTTTAGGGGCAAAGTTGGAGGATTTTCAGGACAGCAAGCCGGCTGATCAGAGGCTTTACCAAGAGATGATTGGCAGCATCATGTATCTTGCCACATGTACACGTCCGGATCTGAGTTTCGCGATCAGTTCACTTTCAAGATTTTGCAAAGATCCCAGGGAAATTCATATGGTGGCGGCAAAGCGCGTGTTGCGTTACATCAGGGGTACTTTAGACTACAAACTGCGTTATGTTAAGGGACCAGCGCGTCTACACGCCTATGCGGATGCTAGTTGGGATTCCACGAGCAAAGCGAGATCTTTCACGGGGTTCGTTGTCAAAAATGGCAGCTCAGTGATTAGCTGGAGATGCAAAAAGCAAAAACAAGTCGCAGAATCATCTTGCGAGAGCGAGCTAGACGGAATTGCTGAGGCGATCAAAGATCTTACCTGGGTCAAGTCTATCCTGACCGATATAGGGGTGGAAGTGGACGATGAGGTAGTTTTGTACAACGACAATGATGCGGCGGTTCAAATGTTGCAGCAGGGGATCCAAAGGGTGCGATCGAAGTACTTGAATCGGAAGTACCACTTCATCAAATCTAAAGTGGAAACAGAGAAGATTCAACTTGTTCATGTACCCGGGACACAGATGTGGGCAGACCTACTGACCAAACCACTAGGAGGACCAAATGTCGAGAAATGCATCAAGGGCATAGGGATTTACTGAAGAAAGAAGAAGCGAAATATGTTTATTCGTTTTATTAATAATTTCGTTTACATTTGTTAAACTTAAGGGGCAAAAATTTGGTGCCAGAATTAAAGGGGAGTTTGTAGGGATAATTCCAACACCAAATGGTTTGCGCATTGTTAATGTTAAGTTTCTGGTTGCTACGATGTTACCTAGCAACTGGTTCGACTTGTTATTCCACGTTATGTATATTCGGCACATTAAAACCGAGTTCGTTGATTGATAAATGATGAATCGAGTTGATTAATTCACTACAAAAGTCGCTGTTGCTATCAGCGATGGAGTGTGTGTTATTTGCTGTATCGTTTCTTATAATTAAGTAAGTTAGTTTTTAATATGCTTTAGGAGTTTACTTTGCATCCCCATGGACACCGCTCTAATTGTTTGTAAATAAGTGTGTTAGGCTTACTTGGTTTTGTGTTTGGTTTTTGTCACAGTGTAAGCTTTTTGGGTATTGTGTTTGATATTAAGAACGGTTTGTTCTCTTAGTCATTTGTGGTGCGGATTCCGCATCGCTTCTTGTTAATTTTAAGATTTCTTTACATTTTATCAGCTCTTATTTGTGTTCTCTACTGAGGCCTAGAAGTGCCATTTGAGAATTTTATCTGTTTCCACTTTTGCTTGTCTCATTGTTAGATTATCAGTTTTTTGCTGTAAGAGGAGGCTACAGTGCAGTTTGACGTGACATAACAATGCTAAACTAAGTCGTTTTTATCACGTGCCATTGTCTTGCACTTGCTCTTTTTTTGTTTCTTTGCTTTTTACTCAGTCTTTCTCGTTATTCCAATGATTAAACAAGTTGTCAGTTATTTGCTTTTCCCGACTCATTTTATTCAAGTGTCAACAATGTGTGCGGAGGAGTAAAGCTTGCGCTTCTCCTCCATGCCTTGCTGTGCCGACCCAACAATAGTATTTCTCCAATGCAATGCGCCATTGCTGCTCATCTGTCGCAGATGTACGGAAATCACTATGCGATCCAAAGAGCGACTTGGGAGTCGCTACCTTGACCGGTCATCTCGTTGGCTGACCGCAACAGAACCGGAAATTGGTGCCGTGACCAGGATTCAGCTGGACGCCGGGGTGACCAATTGCGAGCGACGGTGAGCCTCGTTCGAGTTGGTGCGGGTTTTGGATTCCGTACGCGTGTCGTTCATCGAATACACGTCTTCCCAAGGCGGCAAGAGTCGCGCGGTCAAGTCGTCGAGAGCGGCGGTACGGACAGCCCTGACGTCACCTGTTGCTGGATTCTTCGGTCATAACTGCAAACACAACGCGTGCGGTGGATGAGCAACGTCTTTGAAGAGTCACCGACTTTGGACTTTATAGTTTTAAGTTTGGTTTTGTATTGGTTGAGAGTGTTGTTGGGAATGGTCAGTGCTTGTGCCTGGGGGAGGGTGCAATTGTGTTTTGTGAGTTGTTATTTCTAGAATAATAACTATTCTCTAGTGTGCTCCATATAACCGCCTTAAGCGGGGGAGTTTGTCGCTGTCCGGTTCTGTTTGTCAAACGTGAATCGTTCAGTAAGCAGCACCGTGCTACACGTGGTGTGCTGTGTCAATTGCTATTGTCGTGTGCGTGTTTTGTTTTCTTGTTTATTTTGGTACGAGGTTGTGGTATTTGGCGATAGATATTGTCTTTTGCTTTCTAATTCCAGGCAAAGATGGTGTCACAACCAGTATCGCCGCGGTCTTATACCCCGCCGCTGCCGCCAATCCAACCTGACGTGCTTGAAGCGAGGTGGGATGCTTTGGCTGTCTCTCTTGAGGCCATGTTGAAGCGCTCCGAGACCGTAGTTGATTCAGGGGAACTGGAAGCACTTCAGTTGTCCGCGCAAGAGAAAAATCTTCAGATGGTCAACGATTTGAACTTACTCCAGCCCCATCTGCTTCGGCCACCGTATCTGCTGAAAGTTCGTCATGTAGAAGAGATAGCTGTTCGCTTGGATCTGCTGTCCAAGAGGTATCAGCTTTCAAAAAGATGGGTAGCGCATGTTTCTTCGACTTCCGCCGGAGCGGGAGGCGGCTCGTTTTTGAACACCACCACCCCAAAAAAGAAGAACTCGAAGATTCCGAAGTTGGATATGAGGAAGTTCGACGGGGAGGTTCTGCTTTTCAAGTCGTTTATGAACCACTTCGAAACAGCGATACACACAAATCCCGATTTGTCGGAAATCGAAAAATTGCAATATTTGCAGGTGTCTTGTACAGGAGAAGCTGGCGCTCTCATATCTAATTATCCGCTCATAGATGGTTGCTATAATTTGGCGCGGGAGGAATTACAACGGAGTTATGGAGATGCTGGAGCTCAGCGCAATGCTCTGATGAAGACCATAAGAGAATTGAAACCGATAGTGGATGTACACCCTGCGAAAGCCGTGAAGGCGTTACTGACCAAAGTTTCGTCCGCGGTTCGGTTGCTCGAGCAGTTGCAGGTTCCGGTGAGAACGGCCGGGTTGCTGCTCGTGCCTGATATTCTCCGAAAATTTCCAATGGAAATGGTGACACGCTACGGTCGGATCCATGGCCTGGGCGGCTGTAACGTTATAACTCTTCTCGATTTTCTCGCTTCGGAGATTACATTAGCCGAGCAAACGGAGGAGTTAATGGGCTCCGAGCGTACCGGTGTAAAGAAAGAGCGCTCTGAGAAGCAGCCAGAAAAAGCCAAAGAGTCCAAAGGGACGATGGCAACTTGCTTTACTGCTCAAAACGCGAAATCTGCGTCGTCAACCAAGTCAAAGTCGGACAAGTTTGCCTGTGTGTTTTGCGGTGAAGAGCATCAAAATGCAAGCTGCAAGAAGGAAATGGAGGTTAATGACAAGTTCGAAATCGTAAGGAAAAATCGCCTGTGTTTCAACTGTCTGCGTGCAGGTCACCGCGCACAAGAATGTAAAACCAAGTTTTCTTGTCGTTCTTGTGGCGGGAGACACCATTCATCGATTTGCAGAAAGTCTGAAGTGACAGCCTTGTCTTCCACCGAAAAAGTTGGGGAGATTCAAGCGATCACAAACGTTTCTATGGCGGTTTCTTCCACGCTTCAACTTATGGTTTTTACGGCAAATTTGAAGACGAAATCGGGTGGGATACACTGCGTGCGTGGCGTTTTGGACTCGGGCAGTCACAGGTCGTTTATTTTGCGAAGTTTGGCTGATCGTTTAAAGCTACAAAAGGAAGGAACTATGCACATGACGACGCAGCGATTTAACGAAAGTATACCGGCTGCAACCGATTACGACATCTATGATTTATGTTTACGGTCCCGTCACTGTTCAAAGGAGCTTCGGGTCGCTGCCCTTACTGCGGAGAGTTTGCCGTTTGTTTCGGGAGTTGTAAACCCAGCTGTAATTGAGAAGGTGAAGGGGATGGGCATTGAATTGGCGGAGGAACTTCCGTCCGAGTCGAACAAAATAGAAATTTTGCTGGGAATCGACGTATGGTGGAAGTTTTTTGTTAACGGTCGCAAGCGGTTAAGTGACTCACTCGGATTGATTAACACAATCTTCGGCTGGGTCCTGTCTGGGGCTGCAGGGTCGACAGACTTGTTTGAGGAGGCGGACACGGTTTCCTGCTGTAACGCGTGTTGCGACACCAGTGACAGGGAATTGGAGAAACTTTGGAGTCTTGAAGCTATTGGCATAAGCGCCGGTGAAAAGGACTCTGACTTTGTCCGCGATCGATTTGAAAAAACAACGAAAAGACTCGATTCAGGGCGCTACGAAGTATTGTTGCCGTTTAACGGGGCAATTGACGATCTTGACTCTAATTGGGAGATAGCTATGAATCAATTAGCTAGCACCCTGCAACGAATTGATGGGAATGAGGACTATAAAGCACGGTATCACAAGGCAATGACTGATTATCTGGAGGAAGATCACGCGGAAGAAGTGCCAAAAGAGGAGCGGTTTTTGCGTAAAGGAGTATATAATATTCCCCACCACCCCGTAATTAAGGAAGACCGCCAAACGACAAAATTCCGCGTGGTGTTTAATGCGTCTTCGGCGAGAAAAGGTATGAAGTCCCTTAACGACTGTCTTTATCCGGGCCCGTCGTTAAATCCAGACATAATTTTAGTTTTAATCAGGTTTAGACTCTATTGCGTTCTGGTGATTGCCGATATAAAACAGGCTTTCTTACAAGTCCTGATAAACCCCACACATCGCAATTTTTTGCGTTTTTTGTGGGTTGCGAGAGAGTATTTCCAGAAACCGTTTTCGTGGAAAAACCTGTGGGATCATTTGATGGTCCTTCGCATGACTGTTGTGCCGTTCGGCGTCAATGCGTCCCCTTTTTTGCTCTGTGCAGCAATACGTAAACAGGGGCGACTGTACGAGGAAACTCACCCGAAAGAAGCTGACGCCCTCGATGGAGGGATTTATATGGATGACTTGACATCCGGTGGTGATGATGTCGAGCATGCAGTGAAACACTGCGAGGACCTTCGAATGATTCTTGATGACGGGAAACTCCCACTGGTCAAGTGGGCGTCTTCCGATGAACAGGCGTTTGCTGCCCTTAAGGACGAGGGTTTTCACATGAGAAGTGAAACGTTTACAGAATTGGACATTATTAAAATGTTGGGCGTTTTATGGAATGTGCCGGAAGATTCAATCCTGTTCAAAATTCCTGCATGCGAAAAAATTCCTCATTCAAGAAGAAGCATCTTATCGCTTGTCGCGTCGGTTTTTGACCCGCTTGGTCTGGTAGCGCCTGTCATCTTACCGATGAAGTTATTGATGCAGTCCTGTTGCAGCAGATCTCTTGCTTGGGATGGCAATATATCTGAAGAGGAAAGGGGAGAAGTGGCGACTTGGTATTCGGACATCTCCATTTTGAAAGACTTTAAAATTAAACGCTGGCTGGGCACATTTTCGAGAAAGAAGTTGGCTTTAGAGATCTTTTGTGATGCCAGTCCAAAGGCATATGGCTGTGCTGTTTATACGCGCAATGCCGAAGGGGTTAGCCATCTTTTATTGAGTAAATGTCGAATTGCCCCGATTGCCAAGCTCTCTTTACCCCGTCTCGAATTAACTGCTGCTGTAGTTGGGGCTCGAATGGCAGACTACATTTTAAAGAATTTCTTGCCAGATTATCCCGTAGAAGAAGTCAAATTCTTTTCGGATTCGATGGTCGCGCTCGCCTGGATTAAATCGGTGAAAAACCAATGGAAACCTTACGTTTCCAACCGGGTGGCTGAGATTTTAGAAAAATCGCGCAAAGAGCAATGGGCATACGTTCCTACCGATTTGAATCCGGCAGACGTCTTGACACGTCCACGCAGCGCGAAAGACTTAATTGACAACCAGTTGTGGTGGACAGGCACGGATCCTCGGACTTTGACTCCGATGTGTGTGGACGACGTCTCCCTTCCTGCGGAAGAGATGAAGACGGTTGTTCTGGCTGTCTCACTTCAAGAGACTTTTATGGACACGTTTTTTCGACGTTTCAGCTCTTTTCGACGCATGACTCGAGTATTTGCTCTTATACGACGGTGTCGGACTCCTTCTCCTCGGGGGGTGGACCTCGAGATATTCGAGTTGGAAGAGGCTGAGAGGAAGTTGATTCACCTGTCGCAACGGATGCATTTCCGAGAGGAGCTCGAAGCTGTGGAGCTGAACAAAGGGGTTGATAAAACCTCAATTTTGAAGAATTTCGACATTTTTATTGGAGAGAAAGGGTTGCTAAGGTTACGAAGTCGCCTGCGCAAGTCGTTTCTCACGTTCAACGAGAGTAACCCCGTCTTATTACATCCAGAGAGTTGGGTTACAAGACTGATAATCAAGCAGACTCATCTTGGCCTCATGCACGGGGATTTGAGCGAAACCCTTTACAGGGTCCGAGATCGTTTCTGGGTTTTGCGTGGTCGGAGGACGGTGCAGTCAGTGATAAGGAATTGCCTGACGTGCCGAAAGGCGAAGTTGCAAGCGGGCAATCCTATCACTGGAGATCCCCCCATGGAACGCGTGACGCCGGCCGCTCCTTTCCGTCACACCGGGATCGATCACTTGGGTCCCCTCAACGTTGGACCTGCGAAACAGTCAAAGAAAGTTTACATATTGTTGTTTACTTGCCTGGTGACACGAAGCGTGCACCTCGAAGTTTCTGAGAATTTGACAGTCGAAAAATTTCTTTTGGCTTTTCGAAGATTCGGGGCTCGTTTTGGTTATCCGGCGAAAGTGTTTTCTGACAATTCCCGAACGTTTGCACGCGGGTCACAAGAAATCCAGTCTTGGGGCAAGCTCATAGCGAAGGATAAAGTGAAGACGCTCCTCACTGAGCGCCGGATTCTGTGGACATTTACACCACCTTTCTCACCTTGGGCCGGTGGCTCATGGGAACGTTTGGTGCGTTCTGTTAAGGACAAGCTGAGGAAAATGCTGACACGAAAAACGATTGATCTTGAAGCTCTACAGACTTTAGTCCTGGAGGTGAGCTCGATAATCAACTCAAGACCTTTATCTTATGTTCATGAAAAAGTTGATGGTGGGCACATATTGTCGCCTGAAAGTTTTCTGACTGGAGGCCTGGGCAAATATGTGCTTAACGTCCCAGTTTCCGCCATCAAAAGGGCTGATTTGAAAAAGTTGGATCGGAAACGCCGGTTATTCGTCTGGGAGTTTTGGCGCCTATGGAAGGAGGGATATTTAAAACAACTACGTAATTTTCACGAGGTTAAGGGGGACCGCTTTTTCAAAAATCCGAAAGTGGGTCAAGTAGTTTTACTCGAAAAAGTGGGGTCCAACCCTTATTTTTGGCCACTCGTGCGAATTAAGGAAGTTTTTCCCGGAGAAGATGGGATAGTCCGCGTGGTCCGGGTGGCCACTGCTGATGGAAAAGAATATCGCCGATCCGTGAAGCACATTCGGGCGCTGGAGTTGGATTAGTAAGGGCAGGGGTCAACTTTGGTCTCGGTGCGCGGATGCTTTTTTTTTCGGCCGCCAGCCTCGCTGTTGCTATCAGCGATGGAGTGTGTGTTATTTGCTGTATCGTTTCTTATAATTAAGTAAGTTAGTTTTTAATATGCTTTAGGAGTTTACTTTGCATCCCCATGGACACCGCTCTAATTGTTTGTAAATAAGTGTGTTAGGCTTACTTGGTTTTGTGTTTGGTTTTTGTCACAGTGTAAGCTTTTTGGGTATTGTGTTTGATATTAAGAACGGTTTGTTCTCTTAGTCATTTGTGGTGCGGATTCCGCATCGCTTCTTGTTAATTTTAAGATTTCTTTACATTTTATCAGCTCTTATTTGTGTTCTCTACTGAGGCCTAGAAGTGCCATTTGAGAATTTTATCTGTTTCCACTTTTGCTTGTCTCATTGTTAGATTATCAGTTTTTTGCTGTAAGAGGAGGCTACAGTGCAGTTTGACGTGACATAACAATGCTAAACTAAGTCGTTTTTATCACGTGCCATTGTCTTGCACTTGCTCTTTTTTTGTTTCTTTGCTTTTTACTCAGTCTTTCTCGTTATTCCAATGATTAAACAAGTTGTCAGTTATTTGCTTTTCCCGACTCATTTTATTCAAGTGTCAACAATGTGTGCGGAGGAGTAAAGCTTGCGCTTCTCCTCCATGCCTTGCTGTGCCGACCCAACAATAGTATTTCTCCAATGCGATGCGCCATTGCTGCTCATCTGTCGCAGATGTACGGAAATCACTATGCGATCCAAAGAGCGACTTGGGAGTCGCTACCTTGACCGGTCATCTCGTTGGCTGACCGCAACAATTGTCATTGGTCAGTGGGCACTTTACTGTTGTTTTCCTCTCACATCAAAAGATATTCCCAAAATCATGTTAATTTAATTGAACGAAGCACTGATTATATAAAGGCGCTCCTATACTTGGGCCTATTTCCGATTGGCTGAGCCTCATAACTCACTCTGTGCTGCCACCAGGAAAAATAGTTTAGAGTGGTTTTAAATTTGTTTGATGATTTTAATCATTGAAATGATGTAATGTTGTTTGTATTTTCTAAGAAAATGCATCTTCAAGTCATAAAATAAAGATTTATGTTGGTTTCTTTCAACATTCCTATTTATTAAGTTTATTGCTCGCTTCTTCCAGGGAACAAAACAATTTTCAAATTTTTTTATTGGTTGTTTTGTCTGGAAAGCAGTCAAAATGGTAACCATTGTTTTGATCTATTTTTGGTATCACTACACAAGTGAAAAGGCTCAGCCAATCGGAAATAGGCTCAAGTTACACATGGACAGAGTATACTATCAATTAATTTACTATGAGCAGACATGTTCGTTGAATAAAAAAACTTATCCAAATAAGCTGAACCAACATGCTTCGTTCGTGACTACATCCTTTAACATCACATCAATCAAACAAATAGAACAACACCTGGCACTAACTGCAGGTGTAGTCGACATTGCTAAATCCCAAATAAGTTGGATGAAACTAACCAAGAAGAGACCGGTGAATCAGCAGTTATGGGGGACACATACCAATACATTTTCTTTGCATTGCGGTCTCCTGGAACTCGGTTCATTTCGTCGCCAATCATTTCGTTGCCGCGTTTTTTAGTAGTTCTGTTTATTTTGAATGAATTTCAGTGTAAAAGTGATTAGAATGATGAATTTTATTTATTTGGTAATAAAATATTTATTTCATTTGCTAAAATAAGCTTTTCCCCCTTTTAATCAGTCAAACAATGTTAGCATAGTTTGTGGTTTTCTTTTTATTCGTGACCGACTGTTCGGTCAATAAATGTGACTAACCCCCAGACTGAACTTAAAAAATGGTAGATCTATAACAATAATTTGAAAATGTTTTGTTACAACAATACCTACAAACTCCCAGAAGTTTTTCAAAGTCCTTACAAAAGTATGGCATAACAGCCACATTAGATGGATGCACAGTGTCAATAGGTAGTTCAACTGATAGATCAATACCACCATTAAATTCAAGCATGAAAAGCTTACAAAGAACTCTTCAAAGTGCAAAATGCCCACCTTTACTCCTTTCACCACTCACTGGACACAGAGAATTTTAGATGAATCATGTGAATTTCCTTCTGAGTTACTCTGCTCTGTGAGAGCAACAAATTGGATTGGTGAGGAGAATAAATTGAAATAAATAGTGACCGTAAAGAAAACGTGGGTTGACAAAATAAATTTAAGATAACTATCAAAAAGTAATTTGTAACAAACATGATATCATAAAATATAGAGATTGCTTTGGAACAGGAAATTAAAACCCAAGATGGAACATGAAAACAAGCAATTTCAGTTTCAAAACAATTTTTAATTAAAGCCTCACTGACAAAGTAAAAGAAAAAACAATGAAAAAAAAATGAAAAAAAAAATCGATGAGAATTTAATACTTTAGTACAATGATCAAAGTCTACAATTTAAGGAAGATTAAACGTGTGGTACAGATTGGATCTGTTGCACAATAATTGGCTATTTACATTGCAAGTTGACCATTGGTAACCTATTGGCACAACAGACCAAATGAGGCACTTCTGCCACTATAATGTGACTTGAAAGTGGTATTGAGTCGCAATAAATCCATCTCAGAAACTCTTTTTTAGGTGAGCTGAATCGTAATACAGGTATTGATTTAAGGGAAAAAAAAGTTTCTTGTAATAAAGCCAAGAGAGGACTCTGCTCTCAACTACTGACAAATAAATGTACTGTAAACAGTCATACTAAATGTGACGATTTCATCTCTGACATCTAATCCATAGAATGCAAGTTTGTAGAGACATCACTAAAGTCACACTCTGAACAAACGTTTTTTCATGCGTTAAACTTGATTGAATTTATTGCTTTTGTAAATCGAAAAATGAAAGCAAGTGTACTAAGCCTTAATAGGTGTATTTGATGCGCAAATCATCTATTAAAATCGATTACCAGTATGTTATTCTAACTAAATTCCAGTTGAACGAAGTAGATTTTGGGTGTTTTGCGCATTGCAAACTACATGTGCATGCGTAAAAGTGCCTTACTGACTGTAATATTTTGTACCCTTATTAAAAATAGCACAAACTATAAACAGAAATGATATATTCTTTTGTTTTGTAACAAATTATAATGTTTCTTGCATTTGGGAAAAGTTACATGAGCTAAATTTGATTTGTTTAGGGGCTGAAATAGATCGACAACCATTTTTTTGTTCCAGATAATCAAAATGCAGTATGGGTAATTCACATATGATGCACACGGTTAACCAGATAAATAAATTCAACTTTTAACTTAATTGGCAAACTGTTATCATGTAAACATAGTAATTGATACAAGCATTGCCATATTTTTAAAGTTTGGTTTTTTGTTTTCTGTAACTTTGTTGAGGACCCAACCTTGCTTTTGCCCAAGAACTGGGAAAACCACAGTAAACTCAGTTGGATGTGAGTGGCAGATGTTTTTGCATAGAAACAGTATGTTAATCAGACTAGGACGAGAAACTGATAGTCCCAGCAGGTCACCTCCTGTTGATTAACTTCCGTGTTCTTATGGAAACATGTGACCGGCACGTTGAGCCGTTTCTATTCCCAATTCAAATAAATCTTGCAGAAAGACACTTAATTAGAAAACAGTTTAATCATTTAACCTTTAAATTTAATAAATTCCACATCATTATTTAAATTACCCCTCCTGGGTGAGTATTTTCAGAGTCACCAAGAGTGACCATTTGCATTAATTTAACCCTTGGAGGGGTAAGGCTTTACGGATTTATGGACAAGCTCTTTCTTGAATAACAAATTTTTTTTCCTATCCATTTTTTTGCTGAAAATTGGTGATTTTGTTTATATCATACTGAACCTTAACTCAGGTGAAATTTTAAGTCATTGGTCATTTATTTAATTAATTGTGATAAATGCAATTTTCTGCCCCTTAAAACTCCAGCAAAACTATTATGCTGACTTTGCTGCCTATGAAAGAGCGCTTCAGTTAACGGCTTTTCACATTTACCAGTAGTGTTTAAAACAACCACTAGTTGGTAAAAAAAATATATATTTTCACTGTTCATAACTAGTACCCTCTATAAAATTAGTTGCGAACATTCAAAAATCAAAACGGCGCTTTAACTAAGTGTCCTGAAAATTGTCCATAAATCCGTAATGCCTTATACCAGAATGGCACATTTTACCCTTATGCCTCCGAGGGTTAACATTTACTTTTTGAACCCGTCTACGGATGCAAATGAATTAGATGGGTCTAGAAAGATACAAGGAAGTGTGTTAAACTTGTTGCTCAGATTCAGATTTGACTTAATACAGTTTTTTTTACTGTTGATAAAATAATAGCACAATATTGTTTGGAATAATTAGTCTCTGCAACTGGCATAGGCATTAAATCACATGTTCACTAATGCTGAATTTCTGACAGGAAATGAAAGAAAATTGAAAGAAATTGGATGCATTGGATCAGCTGCTGAGAGCAGTTGTATTCTTTTGGTTGGCACATTGAATGACTAACAATATTTTATTTTAACTAAATTCAATCAATATTTTCAATTGCCACTTTCAAAGTTTAGGAAGAATTGTGTGAATTTATAACAAGTATATGTATTTTCTTATAGACTCATTGGATGGGCATTATTTTGTGAATTTATTTTCATTGCAGTATCTCTTTGTAAGAGAATATCAGCAAATATTGCAATTTCATCCTAATAGTATTGATTTTTGATGTAAACTTTTGCAGAATCTCTAAATAAGATGTTGTAAAAGTTTAATCGGATCTGTCACTTTTTCCATTTTAAGAATGTAAGGTTACACTTGTTTTTTATGAAATCAAACAAACAATAAGTACTGTGAGAAATTTAATGAACACGGATGCTGGTAATGCATTTTTATTGCTTTGAGCAGTTGATTTTGCATTCTGGTCTTATTTCTGTTCGTGGTTTATACCAAAATGAAAATGACATCTATTTTGTTTTTTCTCTTCTTTTTTATTCTGATTTTGATCCCAAAGTAAGTCAATTTACAGATTGAATAGAAAACACAATTTTATTTGTTTCTTTAAGTATTTCTAGTGCTAAAGCTGCACCTAAATGTGGTATGAAATCTAAACCCTGCAAAACTTTCAGAGATTGCTGTGTAGGTTTGGATTGTGCTAACATATCAAGTGATGTGTCCCAATGCGTTTAATACCAAAGTTAAAAATTCATGTTATTTACTAATCATAATTATTTGGCTGAAATGTAGTAAAAAAATTAATTGATTATTAAAAATTTAAGAAACAATTCATTTTGAGGATGTAGGTTATTGCACCAAAACAAAACAACAACAAAATAAGTAATTTTAACATGTAAATTAACATAAAGTTATTAGCACAATTTATTTCTTGTTTATACGCCATTGTTGGGCTTGATTTTCCATTCATTTGGGTGTTCTAGAGCTTCGAGTGCGAAAACAGATTTTGGTATACATACAGTACATAAAACAAACATACCACATATTAGAAGCATCCTCTCGAGTTTTCCTTTAAAACTTCTGTTTCATTTGCTTATGACTTGGTGTTTTTTATTAAAAAGAATTAAATTACAATTTAAGTGCGCTGTTGAAGTTAACTGGAAACAGTCGAAAGGTCTTTGGTAAGAATAGTGTATTCAAATTGTCAATTATTTATTTATTTATTTATTTAAAACACTCCAGTGGAGTCAATAGAGTAAAGGTGGAAACACAAGGGAGCGGGTAAAATTTAAAAGCTTGCTTTAACTTGAAAAAGCGGCTAAAAACTCTTTTTATTGGTTGCTTTGTCTGGAAAGCATTCAATTTTGAAATTTTGGCTGCTACCTAGGCAATCGATTACAATGTCTGTACATTGTAATGCATTTCTGGTGTTTGGGTCTATATTTTTGGATTACTACACCAGTAATACGGCTAGGCCAATGGGAGAAGGTGTCCCTTTTGAGTCGAACAAGACTATACAAACCAGTTCTCGTTTTTTTTAAAACTAAGGATGTTTACTTTAAAGTGTTCCAATCAAATACAATATCTCCAGAGCAAGCGAAGACAACACTAATTTGCTAACATAATTGGATAGCACGTAATTGGTCGGTATTTTATGACATACAAAAAAACAGAAATCAAGAAGATTAATTGCTAAGAGATGGAAAATGAGGCAAACAAAAACTGAAAAACAGCCAGTGTGGAAAATATTTACCACAAACTTACATCTTTTAAGTTGTATCATCTTTTTTAAGCAAGAGTCGACAAAACTAAAAACAACTCAAGTGTCAACACCTTTTTCTCAGGTGCTAGCGACGCCCGTCTTAGCGAAAAAGGGCTAATTAAGCCTGTTTTAGCAACACACGTCAGGTCGACAAGAATATTAGTTTGCCATTTAGCAGCCATGTTATAGCAAAAATGACCCTATCGCTAAAGTGGGTAGTCACTAAAATGTCGTTGCTAAAGCGTAATCGCTAAGGTGTACCAGATTCATTTATACACATAGTGTATCTTCGAATTGTCCGCGGGCCTCTAATAGCGCGGACCTCCAATTGCGCGCGGGGCAAATTTCTTTTTTGTCAATAACGCGCGGACCTCGAATTGTGCCGAAAATTTTTGAAATGTGCCAAATGAGGATGACAAATGAAACGTTTTGTATACGTAATTACCGAAACGAATGAAAAACGTTTCATTTGTCACACTTTTAGGTGTTTTTCGTTGCAGATACGTTCAAAAAATCATGCATTGGCCAATTGGCCGATGCTGGGTTTAAATAGCCAGCGGGCCTCTATTTGTGCGCGGGGAAAAAATAGCGCGCGGGTGCACTATTTGAAGACATACGGTAGTTAGAAAACATTAAAACCAACCAAAAATAGATACAAATTTTCAAAATACATTAAAAACCGATTAAAAGTTTGTAAAAATCGTCAAAAAATATTAAAAATTGTCAAAAAATATTAAAAATCGTCAAAAAATATTAAAAATCATTAAAAAACGGATAAGAATCCGTAAAAAATCGATAAAAAATCGCTTGACTGCTGTTCAGATAACCGAAAGGTCGTTTAACCAGTGTTCTGATAATCGAGGTTAAACTGTACACATTTTAAAATGTGACCTTACAACATACAGTATAATGTATTAATTAAATACAAAATTTGATTAAAAGTAATTACTTTTTTTAAGAAACACTAACTTAAACAGATATCAAAATTATGTGTCTACTTGATTTTGAATTTTTGAAAATGTAGTCACCAGGAAGGAATTTGTAAGTGTCACAGCGACCTGTTCCCAGATATTTGTTGACCCCTGTTCTTAAAGAAGAGTTTTGTTGCTATCCTGATAACACAGCTGTCTCAACTTGTCTTCTATGTGTCTGCTTCAAACATAAATAAAATAATGATGTATGACTTTATATTTGACAGAAAACTAGACATTAATAATTCAAAACCAATATAAAAAATATGATGTTTTGAATTGTTTATTTATTTATTGTCATGGTTCCACTTGTTTTTCTTCACTGCACTTGTTGTTGTTGTTAACACCAGAGAATCTGGTGAGAATTTGCATAATACTACAATAACACTGTGTTTGTGTTTGTATTGGTGTTTATGTCTGTGTTTGATGCAACCAATAGTTAAATGGCGCCAATTGTCACTCATGAGTAAAGTGCTTCGCTCATCGAATCTAGTGTACTAATTACTCTTTGAATGACAATATTGCCTAGATTCTGTTGAAACTCTAAATGAGAAGTTTAAACTTTTATCACCAGCTGCTTGTGTACTGTATACAGGGTGAACCAAAAGTCTGTTCCCCTCAAATATTTCCTGAGCAATTGCATCTAGGCCAACTTTGATGAAGCAATCGTATAGGAAGTTGGGTGAGAGCAATCCAATGATGTCATCAAATTTGACCTTAAAGGCCATTTTCAAGGTCATTCACTTGCTAACTTCGAAACCAATCGGGTTAGAGCAAAAAAGTCAATTACAAAGTTGCACCATCAAATTAGTATTATCCAACTTATCTTAATCATCTTAAGTTAAATGTTTTCTTTTTAAAAAGGAGACAAATCAGAAAAAAAATCGGCAAAGTGAAATTTTTTAACCCTCGGAGGCATAAGGATAAAATGTGTCGTTCTGGTTTAAGCCATTACGGATTTATGGACAATTTTTAAGTCGATTGGTTAAAGCGCCATTTAATTTGTTTTTAGTTCGGAACTAATTTTATAGAGGACGTATTGCTTAAACAATAAAAATAAATAGATTTGAGCCATCTGGCGGTGGTTTTAATCACTACTGGTAAATGCAAAAAGCTTTTCACTGATGCGCTGTTTACAAATGCAGCAAAGCCAGCTTAAAAGTTAAGCTGGAGTTTTAAAGGGCAGAAAATTTCCAAGTTGAATATTTAATTAAATAAATGATGAATCATTACAAATTTCACTTGAGATTTACTTTATTATCAGATAAACACAGTCACAAATTTTCAGCAAAAAAAATTCATAGGAAAAAAAATTTTCCTATTCAAGAAAAAGCTTGTCCATAAATCCATATAGCCAAGGATTAATCTTGTGGTAAAATAATTATTGAGGAATTAAAAAAGGCAGTGGTTTTTCTTGTTTACTTGCATAATGATGCACATTTCAATACGTTTATTTAAGTAATTCAGTATTTTTGTGATAGAAATTTAAGGTTTGTCAGAATGGCTGGCTGATTTGTCTCCTTTTTAAAAGGAAAACATTTAACTTAAGATGACTAAGGTAAGTTGGATAGTACTAATTTGATGGTGCTCTACAACTTTGTAATAGACTTTTTTGCTCTAACCTGATTGGTTTAGAAGTTAGCAAGTGAATGACCTTGAAAATGGCCTTTTAGGTCAAATTTGATGACATCATTGGATTGCTCTCACCCAACTTCCTATACAATCGCTTTATCAAAGTTGGCCTAGATGCAATTGCTCAAGAAATATTTGAGGGGAACAGACTTTTGGTTCACCCTGTATACAGCGTTAGTTTTCTGCTAAACATGAAATGTCGAGACGGAAAGTCAGAACCTACGCTATTCCAGTAGAATGTCGATTATCTGAACGTCAATCATCGAAGCAATTAACCGAACAGCAATGTTTGATTTTTTAGTCAATTGTAATCGATTTTAGTTGATTGTTGATGGAATGTTGTGTATGCATTACAGTATGGCAATGTGGTATTCTGTAGTGTGGTGCCATATGAGTCGATTTTATCGATTTTAGTCAAGTTTAGTCGATTTTAGTCAAGTGTACCGTACCGCCCCGTTTAAACGCCCGGGTTCATACAAGCGCCCGCCTCGTTTTAGCGCCTGGCAGTCATCGCCCCAAAAGTTTATAGGCGCCGGGCCCGTACAAACGCCGGGGTTCAAATAGGCGCCGGGTAAATGTGAAATTACGTTCAGATAACGTACCGAAAGTGCCGCATACGTTATGTACGACGATACTATTTCTCGTCGGTAAAATATATAAACGCCTTACTGTTCAATTGCTTCATTTCCTCTGGTAAGACACCGTTTTGGCTCCAATGAAATCTGTTTTTGACAATTTATATTCCCCAAAACTAATTTCGCACTTTTTATCTGGTTAAGCGCCGTGCCCAATTAAACGCCGGGTTTCATATTGCCGCCGGGTAGGTCGGCTGAAAAAATATATATAAACGCCCGGGCGTTTAAACGAGGCGGTACGGTAGTCGATTTTAGTCGAGTTTAGTCGATTTTATCAATTTCAATAGAGTTTTGTCGAGTTTAGTCGATTTTATCGATTTTAATAGAGTTTAGTCGATTTTATCGATTTTAATAGAGTTTAGTCGATTTTATCGATTTTAATAGTTTAGTCGATTTTATCAATTTTTTTGTTTACACTACTCGTATATGTATAAACATAAGAACCAATTATGCAAACAAATCAATTTTATGCACGACCATGACCCCGATTAGTTGGGATAATCAACGCTCTACTGTAATTAAAACTGACCCGGTGGCCGGGTCACATCACCAAAACTGACATAAACAAACACACTTTTAACGCCCCTACTAACAAATGAAAATGGGATTCAGAGATTTCTTCATTTTATTTGTACTTTGTGCAAATTGCCAAGGGAAATTCTTGGTTTATTTGTAAATCCCCCCCACTCATTAAGAAATTGATACTTCGACAATATAAATGAATTGTGGCATTCTTTGCTTGATCTTGAGCTGGTTCTTAAAAGAATGAGAAGCTTTAAAAAGGGCGAGGTGCTTCTATATATTCCTATTTCAGAAAAATTTTCCACTTTAGATGCAGATTACTGTAGACAGGAAGCACATCTTGGATTCTTTTTTCATTGTAGCCCTTCATCTTAGCATTTGAGAAACACTTTGGCTGGATTTATGTATCAATGGACATGTTGAATTGTCGTTTCAAAGCTGTAGAGTTTCTTCTGAGAGGTTTTTCATGTTGCACAAGAATTGAAATCCTATGGCCAGACCTTGAAAAAAAATCAAGCTTTTGTTTCCATAAAAAGTAAAATCTATTTTTTGATATTCAGGTAAATGATTAAGAAATTCAGAAATGTGCTTCCAGTTTTCAATCGGAATTTAATTTATTTTCCTGTTATAATCATTAATTTTCAAAACAATTCGATTTGTATTTAATTAATATACTCAAAACCAAACATTCTGTAGAAAACGTTTCATCACAATATTTCCGTTCCTTTTTGAACTTTTGATTTAACGTTTGTCTCTAATTGCACACCTGTGCGCAATTAGAAACCCGTGCACTATTTGCAAAAATAGTTTTTGCTCCATGCGCAATAGGAGGCCAGCACGATAAAAGAGAACTAATACCGTATATCTTCGAATTGTCCGCAGGCCTCTAACAGCCTGCAAACCTCCAATTGCACGCGGGCAAATTTTTTTTGCCGATAATGCGCGGGCCTCAAATTGCGCGCGGGTGCACAATTAAAAGCCCAAAATTTCTTAAATGTGCCAAAAAGGATGACAAATGAAACGTTTTGTATACGTAATTACCCTAGCTGGCCATGGTTCTGGCTCCTTAGTCGAAGAACCAATTGAAATCGTAAGATTTTACATCTTTACTGTCTTTACATATTGCGTGGCAATTCGTTGCCACCATTTTTCGCGCGCAAACAACGCTCGTTGTTTCTCGCGCTTTCATTTACTCCTGTGTTTCGCTGTATTGTATAATACCCTTTTACAATCTTAATAAAATTCTTATAAAATTCTTATAAAATTCTTATTCACTTATCCACTCTAGTATTACTTATTTACCCATAGGCATAACTTTTAAGGCCAAATAATCGATAGAAGACATGAAACGGCATTCAACTGATTCCACCACTTGAATTCCGAGACTGATTTAATCTAATTAATTGTTTGGAATATCCAGGAACACAGCAAGAGACCTGTGGGAATTAGAAGATATATGGTACATGATGGTCAAATCCTCGTCGCCAATAAAGTGTTCCTTGGTGCATGTGTCGCTTTGTGATTTGAGGAAGAAATTAAAGTGTGACTGTCATGATGATAGAAATTAGCACGATTGATTTATTGTAGGTTTTACAATAAGTGGAACTGACCAAAAGCGTCACAATACTCCGTCTTAATACTTCTCAGTGCCCTGGGCTTAAAAAAATCAGTCGCCTCTTGCCCCTTGTCATAATTTAAAAAAAAAATCATTTTTACATTTACAATTTCAAAGGCCCGTTCCTAGAGTATACTTGTAGTGCACTCGTGTTTTTTGGGCATCCTAGCATCACTCTCACCCCCCTTCAAAAAAAAACACCAGTAAGCATTTTTGTACAAAAATAAATTTGAACCAAAAATTGAATTTTTGAACCTAAAAATGCATTTTTGAACCTAAAAATGCATTTTTGGACCTAAAAATGCATCTTAGAGAAAAAATGCCATCCGAGGTGGTGCCCCCTGACCTGTAGCGCCCATGTGTTTTACACACTATCAACAATGTGTAGGAACTGGCCTACAAGTTCAGCTTATATTGGAACACTAATGAAGACTCTTTGTAGGAAGCACCTGGCACTCTTCTCTGCCCAGCATCCCTCCCTGCCCGGCACACCTCTCTGCCTGGTGTTCCCCTCTGCCCCGGCGCCCCTGGACTGCAGCCCAGTTAGCCCAATAGTAAAGGTGGGCCTGAATATATGACCACAAGAATGACCAATGGAGTGCGAGACACTCGAAAAATAAAAAATACTTAAGATTTACAAGAAGTTGAAGCTAGGGCATATTAATGCGCCCCATATGGTTGCATCACTTGATCCTATATTAAGCCAGCTTGGCTTTGGAGTCATCATTAGTACAATAATAACTACAAACAACATGATATGAAGACAATGCACGTGGTGCTTCTCTGTTCCAGGAATTTCTAATTGGAAACTTTATTCCATGTCTTATAAACTATGAACTACAATATCAATGACATTGAACACGACACCTAAAGTCAAAAGTACCCCAACATTGATTGGATTGCATACAATAAAATCAATAAGGTTTTAAATCAATTGAAAACGAAAATAATCAGATTTGATTTATGCCTACCGTCTTCACCCGAATAGTACAGGTGGTGTTATATTCGAGTTTGTCAAAAAACCTCGAATTTGTAAACATGGTCAAGTTTTTGAATGCAGCTACTGATCTCAGCATCAAAATCTTACTTAATCAGCTACTTGAAGAGATAAACCTTTTCAATTAATTTTCAATTCAGAGAACCAATCAAATGTTTAGAATTCATTGCTTGTCTGCTTAGTATTCTGAATCTTCCACCATCTTCACTTTTTCACTTAAAAAAATTGCATTTCATTGACTTAAACCAAATGAATACCAGCCACCTCTTAAACTGTTCCAACTGTTTAGAATTTTCTGTTTAAAACAGAATCTTTCAGAACAGAAACAAAAAAATTTCTCTTTCTATTAATCCTTATAATTAAATTTGCTTCAAGCTATTTGAATTTTAAATTATATGTCATTACCAGTTAATTAATAACTGGTTGATTTATGTGGAAAAATGGTGCTAGATTTATTGAGCAAAAATGTCATTAAATATTTGTTGTGACCATAAAAGTGAATGCAGATTACAATTTTTATGCGATTGTGGAATTTTTATTTTTTTCAAACGGTCAGTGATATAAATTTATGAGATGGGATGATTGATGTGAAAAAAGATGAACAGATGGATTGAATAAGAAATGGGAAAATATAAAATTAATCTTTATAAAGAAGAAATATGTTAAAAGTGATTGTAAATTTAATGTTATTCAGTTTTACAATGTGAGAATAAAATTTAATAGTTGTCGTGAGCCCCCATACATCAAATAATAGCTATTGAATGTCTGAACTTCAAATAACAATCTATATTAATAAAACTAAGAGTTTATCATAGTCTGGAAATGTTTACCCACTCTGAAGTTTGATGTAGACTCTTAATCGAGGACGGCTCTTATTTTAAATAGTGGCCAATATCCAATGTTACGTTCATTGAACGTATATAGCCGCGGCTATTATTCGAGGGCGGCTCTTATATCAAATCGCCTCTCTCGGTCGCGGCTACAATTCGAGGGCGATTCTTAATCGGTAAAATACGATACTAATTTTAAAATCTAAATATATAAATACACGAAACAGTTTTTGGATTTTGTTATCAAATTGCGCGAACAACGGAAAGCTACAGACTTGTGCCTGCACAGTCTGTTTCCAATCCGAATCCAATCGTCGAACCGAGTTGTGGAAACTGGATTGGCCAACTGAGTCGTTGGGCACACGACTCTAGATCCGTGAACCGAGATCACCATTCACACCGATCATAAATCTATATCCTCAGCTTCGGATGAGATCCAAAACCTTTGTCTAAACAAGGTATTACATTGCCATCTTCAAAGCACTTCCGATTTATTAGTTTAATCCAAAAACAATTGCACTGTAATATGCTACCAAGGATTTCAATGAACGCACCACTTTAAATGATTGAGCTTACTCCAAACACAACTTTCCACCATTTAGGCAATTTAATTTCCTTCCTAATCTCGCACCCTTCGTGCACCACCAGTAAAAAACTACTGTCTGTATTGTACCGTATTACCCCGCTTTAAGCCACATGCCGCTGGACATGAGTTTACATGTTGGTAAAAAGTGAAACATGCCGGTATAAGTGAAACAGCTGGTTTTTTGTTGTTTGTTTACTTAAAAGAGCCCAGATGAATAATTACATTGGAATTTGGGCCTGAAATTAGAGTTTTCTTAATTTCGAAGATTTTTACTAAAATCTGGGAAAATATATAGGAATTTAGTCCAATTTCCTACTTTTTGGACATCTAAAAATGCTCTTTATGCTTGTTTAGGCTCAATTCTAATTGAAAAAAAATTCTCTCTTACTTACACCAGCATGCCGGTAAAAACAAGGTTTATTGGCATACCGGTAAAACTCACACTATACCGACACGCGGCTTGATGTTAATAAGTTATGTCATAATTATGACATATTAACATCATTTATTTGTTATTCATACAATTAGTATTTTAAGTCATATCTTTGTAAAATTTGCAATTTTCTATTGACTTTCGGCTAAATGTAACAACTTTCCACTCCTTTTCAAATGTCAAGCAAATTTACTCAATTCTCATTCCCAGCTCCAACTGTAAACTCACCAGTGGAATTTTTAAGAAAATCAAGTCGTCTAGCCTACATTAAGCAAAACCATTAAACTTCACTGCATGTAGTTTTTAACGCCCAATCTCTGGCGTCTTGGCATTGAAACCACAGGTATTTTTGCCAAAATGAGACAAGCAGTGCTATTTAATCACCTACCCCCTTCTTCACCAGCCAATTCCAAAAGGCATTGAGAAACCTTCACATTTTTCTTCGTTACAGTACAGATAGGTTTATCCCAATTTGATGCCGGTGAATTGCTCGAGTCCTTGTATAGTCTAATCCTATTATAGTTTCAGTGGGGCATCATGATAATTGGGGCCCCCGGACACTGACACAAATTGGGGACCCTCAAATTATATTAATAAAATTAAATCTAACTTCGCCTAACCCTAAATTCAATTTTTGCACACGAAAATGCAAAAGTTTGAATTGGTTATTACGGGCGAGAAAATAGGTGCATTCGAAAAGTCATTTGCACTAAACGACCAGTGCAACTGGTAGTGTAAATGTCAAGCTAAACGACCCAATTTTCGAGTTTAAAAATAAATTTCTGTGTAAATTTCAGTGTAAATTCAAGTGTAGATAAATTAAACCAAACAATAACCATAGTTGTTGTTTACTCTAAAAAAGAATAATAACTGCTAGAAAATTGTTCTTACGATCGAGATCGTTGAAATCAACCTAACGAAAATCTAAGATGGCTGCCAGCAAGACCCGATTTAAACGAGAGAACTCGTTAAAAGGAGATTTTAACATGGCATGCAGATCGTTTCCGTTTAACCAATTTACACGACATTTACAAGTGTAAACACATTTACACTCGTTTTGATGATTTTTCGAATGCACCAAGTGCTACTATCTGTTCTTATATTGTTGCATTTATGTGTAGGCAGACAAGGATTTTTGAATTTAATTTTAGTCATTAATTTGGAACATCCAAAAAATAAACTATACACTGACAAATTCATCGGTAGACATGTTTTTGTCTTCTGTTTTTGCTGTTCTAATGTCGACATTAAAAGGAAGTGCGCAAAGATATTTTTCGTATTGCTAATTTTTGGAAAAATTGTGTATCGTCCAGGTTTTACATTTCCAAAATCTGGTCACCCAGAACGTGATGTGAACTTTGTATCACATATTCCATGCATTTTGACAAATTAGTAATTCAGGATCAGCACTTTTTTAAATTAAACTTCTGCCACCATAATGATTCCCAACGAGATGTCACATGAGATTTTACGAGATGTGTACGAAAATGGTCAGTTTTAGGCCTCAAATGGACAGTTTTACGCCAAAATTGACAGTTTTACGCCAAAATTGACAGTTTACACCGAAAATTGACAGCTTTAGGCCAAAAAATGACAGTTTTAGATCAAAAATTGAGTTTTAGGCCAAAAATTAACACTTTTAGTCCAAAAATTGATAGTTTTAGGCCAAAAATTGATAGTTTTAGGTCAAAAATTGATAGTTTTAGGCCAAAAATTGACAGTTTTAGGCCAAAAATTGACAGTTTTAGGCCAAAATTTGACAGTTTTAAGCAAAAAATTGAAAGTTAGGCCCTTAAATTGAATGATTTTGAGTCTCAATTTAAATTTTGGTAAAAATTTTAAATTTTGGGTCACAAAAAGTTTAACTTCTGCTCATTTTTTATACACCAATACAAACATTTTGCAAAACATCGGCCACCTGCCGATACCTACATCAATCAAGTCCTAATAAAACCAACAAGGTGTCATAACCATAATTATTTTAAACCATTAAACGGCCCACAATAAAAAACAACGACTACTTTTGTACATAAAAATTCTTAAACTCTGCTTCAAGTGCTACCACACATGCGCAGTACGAAAAATTCGATGCCCTCACTAATCACTTGCAATTGGTCACTTGGATGAATATGTATTGGACGACCAAACATAAACACGAAGAATAATTGATGAATTGAAGCAGTTAATGCGTCAAAACAAACTGAATAATATATTTAGAAAAGTTGAGATTACCGTTACTCACGTCATCACGTCACTATCAGATTGTTCGCCGTTTTTGCGCTTCCTGTTGCTTATATTTATCCAACTTAAATGGCAAGAGGTCTCGGCTTCAACTGTTGACCCATCAGTTTGAAACTGTCGAATTTTGGTTTGGTTTATGTGAAGATTCGATGTTTGAGTCGCGTGTCGCCCGTGCTGAAACAACAGCAGCCCGTAGCAGCGTGTGAATTCGGAGGTTCGGTGTAAGCGTGTCTCGGAGTTTCTCGATATTGATTGGTCGGGGCGCCGCGCCGTAACAGAAAACCGAATTACGAAAAGAAAACTTTTGTGTATGTTTTCATAAAATTTATCCAATTTTCTTATTCCATATTTTATTTTATGTTTTATTTATTTACGAATTCAGAAATTCATGTGAGATAAAATTTCCTCGAACTTGTAATCGCTTGTAGCTGCTTGCGATCACCGCCAGGAGATTCGGACGTAATTTTTATCTGCGTGTGGAAACCCAAAGCCTAATGTAAAGTTATGGATGCAATAAGAATTTTGCTTTTAAGAATCCACAGATTCTTGTTATTATCACGAGGATTAAATAAATACCAACACAAAAATAAAAGCTGCCCTAATCCTAGCCTTAAGATAGCATTAAGAATACACATGCACTGCTGCACACTAATGACAATATGCCAACTTGATGTAGATCAGGTTGGTGTGCACAGAACAACATCAAACTTCAATTACTATTGTCACAGAAGTTTGGCCTGGATGAAATAACTTTTTTAAATTACGTCTGAATTTAAATCACCGCACTTTTTTACTTTGAAAAGTAAAACCAAAAATTGGGATGCGTCATATGGTCCGAATGTAAGGATGCGTTTGAATCGGTTTGAATCAGATTTTATAAAAATCCAAAATTTCGGATGGATAAATCAATTATCCAATCCTATCCGGAAAAATATGGTGGCCCATCCAATCCTACCCTCATTCAATTCAAACCGAGTGCGGATTGTGGATAGGATTGAGTCCCAAACGTCTCAAACTGATGAATTAAGTGCAAAAATGACCAAATACTGATGAATTAAGTGAAAAAATGACCAAATACTGATGAATTATGTGCAAAAATGACCAAATACTGATGAATTAAGTGCAAAAATGACCAAATACTGATGAATTAAGTGCAAAAATGACCAAATACTGATGAATTAAGTGCAAAAATGACCAAATACTGATGAATTAAATGCAAAAATGACCATATACTGATGAACTGAGTGCAAAAATGACCAAATACTGATGAATTAAGTGCAAAAATGACCAAATACTGATAAACTGAGTGCAAAAATTACCAAATACTGATGAATTAAGTGCAAAAATGACCAAATACTGATGAACTGAGTGCAAAAATGACCAAATACTGATGAATTCAGTGCAAAAATGACCAAATACTGATGAATTAAGTGCAAAAATGACCAAATACTGATGAACTGAGTGCAAAAATGATCAAATACTGATGAATTAAGTGCAAAAATGACCAAATACTGATGAACTGAGTGCAAAAATGATCAAATACTGATGAATTAAGTGCAAAAATGACCAAAAAAATTTAATTAAGTGCAAAAATGACCAAAAAAATTGAATTAAGTGCAAAACTGAGCAAATAAAGTTGGAAAAAGTGAAAAAAAAACCACGAGCTTTTAAAATAAAGTGCATTTAAATCCCTCACTTTGGCATAAACACCAAAAACTCAAACAAAATCTATTTCATTAACAGCAAAAAAAATTTGGATTATAAGGATCGGTTTCGGTTTTTTCCCCCAATCCTATCCAGAATATATGGATATAATTTTCGATTATCCAATCCGCTTAAAAAAAAGCAGATTGATTTTGGACTTTCCTATCCGACTCAATTCAATCCGAACTCGGTTTGAGTCGGATAGCATCCTATCCGACCGCACCCTTAGTCCGAAGTGTGTCTTATAGTCCGAACTTACGTATGATACAACATATAATAAGCAGAAGTGCTCACTACACATTCATAAGTCATAACAGAAGCATATTGATGGGATTATAAGAGAATTATGTAGTAAGTTGCAACAAAATGTTATAATTTTATTAAAAACTTCTGTTGCATGGTCAATATTGTATTTTCTTTTTACTTGGGTTATAGCTTTTTTTAGATTAGTATTAGATATATACAGGGTGTGTAGTTTTACCAGTTTTACTGCTTTTGAAAGACCCTTAAACCTTTTTGTCATCTCCACCAATGGCCTATTTTATTTCCATGCTTGTTTGTTCCATCTTCATCTTTCTGCGCTTTGACCGGCCTCAGTTTTCATAGTTTCATTCCTTCGTGCGGAAGTTGACCAATGACCACCAACAATAAGTATCATAATAAAAAAAAGAATAATATACATAATATACATTATAAAATTCAAAATTTTCATTTTTATGCAGTCTTGAAAAAATTTATTATTACCAACATTTTTCTTTCTGAGAAAATATGCATTTTGGTTGACTAGAAAAAGTGTAACCTTTCTGATTACATTTATGACATAAATAAATAGAATTTTCTTGCATAAATAAATGATGAATCAGTTTGTTGCGAATGCAATTGCTTCAACTACAATAATGTTTACAAAAAACTACAGAACCATCAATTATTATTATCGAGACTCGTTATACTATATAACGAATCGCAAGGGATAATTTACAGCTGCCTGTGTGTGTTTTGGAGCAGCCAAAACAAAAAGCGTCAGTTTAGTTGTGCCATCTATGAGAAGAAAACAGAAGTTATATATTAATTTTGGTGCCAAGTTTAAATAATTCTCAATACTTACTTAGAAGTTGTTTTCTGCTGATGGTTTTCGTGATGGTGTGGGATTGAATTAATGTGCGACCGTCATTGTTGGTGATGGGTGGCAAGAGTGGTTTTATTACAAGATAGGTGGCGCTGTAGTAGCAATATCTATGAATGCATCTATAAAAACTGTGGCAAAAATTTCGGTTTTAAATTCCACACGTCTCAAAATTCAATAAAAATTACACACACACACCGTAATTGATTTATTAAACAAAAATATAAAAATTAATGATTATAAAATCAATTTTCTTTTAATTTTTAAAGATCTCATGACGCGCACCGCGAACATGTAACAACGTTCGCCAAACGTTGCCGGCACGTATACTTAAACGGCTTGTTCACGAAATTTTAAACATTCGAATTCGCAACTGCTTAATCAACATGCCGTACCAGAAAAATCTACAAGAACTGTGTTTAAATAAGATCATGATTGATTTCGACGCGATGCAGACCTTATTAACCGAACGACCTTTTCCTTCCATCTTTATCCAGACCATATATGAAAGATTGTGTCAATGTGGATACAAATATCAATACGAAATACGTTTGAAATCAAACATTTTCATTCATTCCGGCACGAAATCGTTGCGAGAATTGTACGTGTTCGATTTACCCATGGATCGTTTGTTCGACAAAATTGGCCAATTCTGCAAAAACCTCATCGACTTAGACTTGTCAACCTACTCGTATGTTACCCCATCTCGACGAATAATTAAACTGCTGTCCCATTTGCCTCAAATTCAACGCTTAAACTTAAATAGGAAACCAGAATGCACGGACGAGGTCGCAGCTGAAATCGGTCGCAATTGTCGACAATTGACGCATCTCGATTTAAATTACTGCGCAGAGATCACCGACACTGGGCTCTTTTCTTTAGCCAATTGCGTTAAACTTGAGTGTTTGAGTGTATACGATACTAGTGTGACGTGCGAGGGATGTTTAGATGTTTTAAACCGACTGCCCGCTTTAAAAGAATTTGTCACCGACCACAACTTCTTTGACATGATAAAACGACAATCACAATCGATGCCGTTGCGCACTTATTCCATAGAAAAATTTCTCCGTCTTTTGAATACTAGCCAAGACCTCACCTTTCTCTTCACCGTTTTCCCCAAATTGACCAGTTTACGTGTTAAAGAGGATACTCTAGTGGCACTACATGCGTGCGAACCCGAAGTGCTGAGCGTGGGGTTACAACGATTGACTGTTCTGCATCTGTTGGCTCTTCAATTAGTCAGTCTTCGACTAATTAGTGGCTCCTGCCCAAAGTTGAAGGAATTGAGACTGATTCAGTGTACGATTTTAGATGAAACCGATAATTCGCGAGATTCTGGCGTTGCTCTGTTCACGAAGCTACGTCGCTTGGAAATAGATTCTTGGCATCTCAATGTTGATATACACGCGATATTCTTGCAGTGTCCGAATGTGGAGGAAGTAAATATTTCTAGTTGTGAAACACTTAATGATGAATTGGTATCGAAGCTTGTTGGGTCGAATGTATTTCAAAATCTCAAGCTTTTGGAACTGCATGCGTGTGATTCGATTAATTTGAGTTCCGTTTTGAAATTATTGAAAATGCGAAATCCGTTGAGGAAGTTGACCGTGGAATTATGTACAAATATTAATACGCCAGCTTATGATAAAATTAAAAGTTACGTTGAATGCAACAACTTGGACTTACAGGTTAGCCATAGACACTTTGATAATTATTTACAGTATTTTTAATTTTATATTGCAACATGTTTACTGTATTTCTAATTCATCTGGAATCCTGTCAAAAATGCTGTCAATCTTGAATGGTTGATCCATCAAATTCACTGAAACACAATAAAGGAAATATTATTCGTAATCATATTACAAGTTTTTATCAATCAAATGCAAAATCCATCTAAAGATGGCAAATCCAAACTTTCCAAAATAAAATGCAGCAAAGAAAAAGAATAATTATAATGTCGTGTAAAAAATGAAATAAAATTGATGCTGAGTGACTGAAGACGTGTTTTCATTGATATTTTGAATTACTTAATTTTCAAGTACTTTTGAAATACCGTATTTCTACAAATTAAAGTCGCCCTCAATTAGAAGTCGTGGCAAAAAACTAAGTTTGCAATAACAAGCTGCGACTTTAATTCGAAGAAATATGGGATTTGTTGATTTAAAAAAAGAAATGCTTTCTTACCTCGGAAGACTGCGATGAAAATCTTCTGTTTTGGTAGACGAAAGATGTATTTGAAATCTCGCAATTTGAATAAAGTATTTTTTGATGTAAAACTGATTGAAATTCTAACTTAACTAAACTTTTTCCGTGAGACGAATGTGACAAATTAAAATGGCTATAAATGCCTATTTCACCACTGAATGGCGCTGTTGCACCATTACGGTGACATTTAAAAGATATTTCATGTAAAACTGATAAAAAGTCCCGAATAAAGTTATTCTTAAGGTTTCAATTAGAAATGTGTTGAATTAATGAATATTAATTGACATCACTGCATGATACTAAAGTATCACGGCCGAATTACGAAGATTCGTCTGCTAAACCCGTATTTGTTAATGCGCAATATCGCCACTAGATGGCGCAATTGTAAATTAGCGGTAAATATGAATACGAACTAGAAAACCTCATGATTAAATATAAACGTCTCTTTAATCAAATAAATAAACTGTTCTGAGCCTTAATATGAAGTTTTATTAATGATTAGTATTTGGTATAAGTTTTTTAATGTCAAGATTCCTATGAAAACGGACATCAAGCGGTTTGGTGGAAATCATTTCTGGTCCTGGGTAACCAGTTCCAGTTTGTACCAAGGAATTAGCATAATCCGAATTATGCTCCAAGTGTTTGGCAAGCTGATTCCCATGATATAACCCCCTGAGCAAGTGGTACTGTCAACCACCGACAAACACATTAGCGATTCAGATCCCTCAAAATCTGCACGCTGCCATCTTACGACGTTACGGAACAGAATGACCAATCAGAAGTAGCGCTTGGCGCTAGGGTGCTCTGCGTCATTTTTCTTGATCTGCGCAAGGTTTTATTATCAAAACAATATGGCGGCATTAACTAAAGCGAAATTAAAAGCGAACTTAAAGAAAACATTAATTCGTTTTTAACAGTTTAACATCAAAATTACTTAAAAACTTATTAAAATAAGTAAGTGCTGTATAATTTTTATCCAATCATATCTGATTTCCGGTCAACTGCGGTGCTGCACACGGATGCAGTTACATAATGGCGGACTCGAGTGAAACGGTGGAATCTCGTAGCGGTTACAAATTTATAACTTGTGAAGCCGTACGTTACATCGATTACAATTACACCACGTAGGATGACGGCTAGTGAATGGAACAACCAACAAATGGGTAAGTTTAGTTATGAGTAGGCGTTTTAAACAAAAAAATGCTTATAGATACATTAAAAAAATAAGGAAACCGCGGAGTACAAAATGATTCGATTTTGCCATTTGGATTGAAATCTAATTCGCTTGATTGTTGATTGGCAAACTCATTGTAGGCCCAAGTTTTAAACCAGTGAATTAAAATAAACATTTTAAGTTTTCGGAATCATCAAATACTATAAATTTGATGACTCCGTTCCCACCCTACCACAAAAATTGACACTAACAAGTAAGATACATTTAGAGAAAACTTGAGACAAGTTACAAAAATGTGGAGAAAATTTGTGAACATTACGAGAAATTTGGAGAAAATTTGTGAACATTACGAGAAATTTGGAGAAAATTTCGAAAAATTCGGCGAGAATTTCGAAAAATTTGGCGAAAATTTGAGCCACTGTGTTATAATAAAATTTAAGCAAATCTGCTATATTAGTGATAAAATTGAGATATTTGGGATAATTTGTAACAAAATCGATAAATTTCTGATGAGTTTGGACAAAATTAAAAAACCGATAAAAATCGACTAAAAAGTTGACAAAAAACAAAAAAATGGCCAAAAATGGTTTTAAAATATTGACAAATATCGATCAAAAAGGCGATAAAACGTTGATCATTGTTGGTTCGGTCTAGGACGATTACCTACAGGACTTCACATCACATCCGCCATTATTTTGAAATCTAAGTTGTCTAAGAAGGAGCAATCTGTTGTTGCATTGTTAAAACTTTTTGCGGGCAAATGGCAGACAATTGACATCCCACATTTACATTTTTGGAGGATGTTATAACGTAGTTCAATTTTATTTAACGTTTGATTTAAAAATAATATCTAAAAATGTAATAAATAATTTTCAGATATTATTTTTATGTCATGTCAGTTGTCCGCCATTTGCCCGCAAAATGACGTCATTTTATGCCACGATCACAAGACAGAATCCTGTACAGAAACATAATTATCTCATATACAGTATTTGAAATATAAAATAAATATGCTGAAGAACAGGTGGGACCAAATCCGCGCAAATCAAATGCGCGCGCTATTTAAAACAGTGTCAAATGGGCGCGTGTTAAATGCGCGCCCACAATAAAAATGTAAAATTAAATAAAATAATAATTATAGCACGCAATTAAACAATCCGGAGTTTTAAATGCGTGTGTCTCAAATGCGCGCGGCTTAATTCTGCGCGTTTTAATTCCGCGCAAGTCAAATCCGCGCAATAACGTAACGCTTTGTAACGTCCACCAAACGTCGTGGGCGACCCCGCATCCACCTCCTGCCTGACACTGCACCAGAGCCCAGGCGTGGCATATCTAGACGCCGCTCACCAAGTCTGGCTGCAGATCTGCCTGGAACCGCCTGCGCAACGTCGGCGAACAAAGCGTAACATTGGAGCTGTTGTGGAACCAGTAGTTCAACCACCCACAGTTGCAACTGATGAGGAAGAGTATGCGGTGATACCAGATGAGTGGGCCAACATTGGGAAACGCCAGCGATTGCGTGCCATTGACCGACTGCCCGCAGAGGTGCATGTGTTGGCTATTCAGTTGGTTGAAATGCTGACCGAGGCAACTGTACGACTGGTGGTGCCAGTGGAACTAAACGATTCCACCTGCCAAATGTGTAGTGCACACCAGTGTAACATTGTCTACAGGTGTGGCCACACTGCATGTTCTGGATGTGTTCAAAGGATTGTTGAGGTTGATGTGTTACTGAAATGCCATATTTGTCGCATGGTGATCAAGAAGCGCAGCTACCTCACCAGACTCTTCTTTGAACTATTTTAAGTGTTTTAAATTCATATTGCAATTGTAAACTGTCCACTGACAGATGGAAATCACTGTGAAATCTGAACCAACAAGTTCCAAAACCGCATTTAAGACTGGTTTTTTAACAATTTATTTTAATTAATTCTATATAATTTTTATTTGTTATTTTTTATTTAATTCTGTCAAAAAAAAATTCAATATGCGCGCATTTAGGACGCGCGGATCTAGGGCGCGCGGATTTGAAATGCGCGCATCTGAGAGCGCGCATTTAAGACGCGCGTATTTGATGCGCGTATTTGACTTGTGCGCGCATTTAGGACGCGCCCATTTGGTCCCGCCCAGAACAATATATTTCAGCTATATTCAGCTATATTCGGTAAATATGTTAAATAAGTTATATTGAATCGATAGATGAATTGAATCAGTAGATAAATTGGGCGGGGACCATTTGAGCACATTGCAAATGAGCACTGAAATCAATTGAGCACCTCAATAGAGAACGTTGCAAAGGGGCTGTCTCACGAGAGCACTGTCTCACGGGAGCACGTCCTAAATTAGCTCGTCTTAAATGAGCACTGATTAAAATGTAATAAAATAAAATAAAAATAAATTAAATAATATTAAGTTGCAAATGAGCACCCTAT
The DNA here is from genome assembly GCA_949358305.1 of Strigamia acuminata. Classification (NCBI taxonomy): domain Eukaryota; kingdom Metazoa; phylum Arthropoda; class Chilopoda; order Geophilomorpha; family Linotaeniidae; genus Strigamia; species Strigamia acuminata. The sequence continues at coordinate 8,872,291 of OX442315.1, read as the reverse complement.
TTAAATTGGTTGCAAGGGAGCACGGGTTTATTTGTATGTATATATAATAATAATAAAATGGTTTCAAATGGGCACATTAGTAAATCCGTTGTTATTTCTTGTTATTTTTATAATAAGAAGAGTATGGTAAGATAGCTACGCTTCTTTATAACCATGCGGCAAACATGGCATTTTAGAAGCACATCTATCTCAACAGCCCTTTGTAAACAGGCAGAGCATGCAGTGTGCCCACACCTGTACACAACATTGCACTTGTGTGCATTGCACAGGAGACAGGTGAACTCTGTTGGTTCCAACTGCACCACTAGACCTGCGTTCGCCTCGGTCAGCAGTTCGATCAACTGGGCCGCCACTCTATGAACTACTTCGGGTAGTTGTGCAATGGCCTGGAGTCGCTGCCGTTCCCCGATGTTGGCTCAGTCATCAGGCATTACCGCATATTCCTCCTCAACAGGTGCCATAACGAGCGCTTGGGGCACATCTTCGGCAATGTTCCATCTGGTTCTGCGGCATTGCGCTGGCGGTTGTGTTTGTAGGACAACCATAAAGCAGACTATATCGCAGTGGAAGTGCCATAAAACAAACGTCGAATGGAAGTCCTATCCAATTCTCGAACACGCGTCAGTGTTGTTGGCTGCACGGCAATACTGGGCGCACGTGTATGAAACGTAAATGGTCGCCGCTCGATACGACGTCCGTACTGACAAATAAATACAATATTAATAAATGTGTGTAATAAATATTGGTACTCACGTGTGAATATATCACACAGTCATTATTGTCCATAATAGTGCGTATCGTTCCGAACATGCGAATGTCAGATGCGCGTTGTGTTTATCAACTTGTTGCATTAAATCACTTCATGTTCCAGTGGAGAAAAACACATGAAGTTTGTCACGTCGTAGTCGACTTTTTAACAATGGTTTCGGAAATTTAAGAATTTCCAGGGATTGTAATAACCAGAAAATTTAGGTTCGCAGGCGCTGCAACTCTTAAAACTTTGCCGGGGGTGGTAGCTAGGTTAAGACAGCGTCTATTCGTGAAATCTGTATTTTATGGGTGCAGGATTCAATTCGGGCGCCGTACAAAATGGCGAACGTTGATACTTCGAATTTAAGACCAAAATATCGCTCTTCACTAGGGAAAATGTCGTCATATGCTAGGCGTACTTACGAAGAGTATGTTTCTTCTCCTGAACACGCGCAAACGTTGGGTGAACGCGCAAACAGGTACCAAACCGTAGACAACGTCGTCGGGCCGTCGATAATGAAATGAATACGCAATTGAGACGAGTATAAGTTCAAAATGTCTAGGCTGAGGAGGAAGTCACAGTCGTGGCATAAAATGTATTGACGAATTAAGACCGTCGAATACGCCGTTTTTCCAGTAATTTGTACGCAAATAATGGGCAAATAATAAAGGTTGTGGTTAGATAGCCAACCATGAGAATTCGGGCTGCAATGTGACCGTATGCGTTGAGACGCAACATAAATCGCACTTGGAAATCTTCTAGTTGAGACAGAAGATGTTGACTAGTCGAAGGCGAAAATTATTCTCCCTGTCAAAAATGTCTTGACAGAACAAGTCACCTCTGATCACATGTCAAAGGCCAAGTCAATTCCCAATGGGGACTGGGCAGAAAACAGGCGATCAGGGGTGAAATATGCAAATTTAGAGCGCGATTATATCAACTTATTGCAGAATTCTCATGAATTGTCTGGATGGGGTGACTAAAACCAGGCCAAATTAAAGATAAATATCAAAAATAAGGAAAATAATATAAAACAAAATAATAAATTTAGATTTGGGAAAAATAAAATAATTTAAAGAAACTAGAGCAATTTTTCAATAAAATTGGGAAAATTTAAAGGAAAGGCGCAAAATGCGCTTAAAATTTTGAAAATTATTACTGTCTAAAGTCAGGACCGTGACAAGTTGATAAAAGTTAACCCTAATCCTGTGCATATGTAATTAGGTGTAATTCGAGCAAAATAAACGGACGTCATGTAGGTTTGAAAAACATAAAACATGTGAAGTTTTTATTCACGGATTAAAAACAGTTCAAATCACCACTTTTACATGTGATCTGATTCGTATAGGATAAATCATTACAAAATGTGATGTCATGGATTGCATGACATTAATCAACTAAATATAACAACATGAGGGCGACATTTCACAGCACGTTGCGCCCACAGGTGTCAGAAGTTAAACAAATCGTATAACACTTCATATATATCGAAAATAAATATTATTAATGACATTTCGACTTTTGTAATATACATTATGTCCAACATTAATTGTAACAACGAAATATATTAAACATTCCGATATATATACATTACACTTGTAATCTGAAAAAGATTTAATCACATAAACAATTATTTTCACTGTTGTAATAAACCAAAACAACTCAATCGATGTGGGATATTGACATATGATGTAATAATCACCCCCTTCAATATCACGCATTAAATTGAGTAATACACTTAAGCTTCTTCAGTTGTTCCATCAAGCATATTTGAACACAAGATCTTCAATTGATCTCGTGGAAGCCATTTTGTAAATAAATCAGCCAAATTCCACTTACTCGGAATTTTCTCGATTGAAAAGTACTCCTTTTCGTACCAATCTCTTAAGAAATAATAACGGATTCGGATGTGCTTCGTCTTTGAGTTTTCTATGTCATTCTCCACAAATTGGATGGATGACAACGAATCCGAATACACTATAGGCATATTAATGTAATTAAATAAAACACAACTCTCAAATATGCTCGACAACCAATAGCCTTCTTGGACGGCGTGAACTAAAGCCAAGTACTCCGCTTCCATTGTACTGCAAGCCATCGAACTCTGTTTACGGCAACCCCAACTGATTAGCGCATCTCCCATAAATAATGCAAATCCCCCAAAACTTTTGCAATGGTTGAGGTCCGTCGCCCAAGAAGCATCGGTAAAAAATCTCAAATCTGTATTTACACACTTGGACAAATTTACACAGTAACTTTTCGTGTTTACGACGTATTGAGCAATCTGTAACAGCGCTTTAACGTGTTTCTGTGCAAAATTAGTATTAAATTGGGACATATAAATGACGGAATATAATATATCCGGTCTCGTTCTGGATGCCAGGAACATTAAAGTCCCCACCAACGAGCGATATGGGAAATCCAAATTTTCACTCGCCTCATTAGTGTTTCGATTGAACGTCGACCCCGCTGCAATGGGAACTTTAACTCTTGTATTTTGTTCAATGTTATATTTTACCGCCATTTTGTCTATAAAATGTTTTTGATGTAGGCAAATCTTGCCATTGTCACGACTAAACTGTACCCCGAGTAATTTTGTAATTCTTCCCAAATCCACTATGTTGAACTTTTGTTTTATCAGGTCTATCAACATGCGCTGCATCTCAACGTCTTCCGCAAATAAAACCATGTCGTCAACGTAAATGAGGAGAACTGCACTGTGATTGAATGTGTATACGCAATTACATCCAATCACCTTGGTAAAGCCCAAATCCAGTAGGCTGGTATTTAACTCTTCATACCACATCCTACCGGACTGGTGCAATCCGTATAGGGCTTTGTACAGAAGCCAGACATTGTCTGTTCCTGGCGTATTAAATCCTTGCGGGATCTCCATATGGATTGGACAATTCAATTTGCCGTAGAGATACGCGCATTTGACATCCAAATGGACATCGACCCAACCACGCAAAATTACCAGCAAACAGAAAAATAGTCGTATTAGTGTGAAGTTCACGACTGGCGAGAATACTTTCGTGTAGTCGACGCCTTGTGTTTGTCTGAACCCCTGTGCCACTATCCTCGCGCGGTATCTCACAATGTTTCCGTGTTCATCCGGCTTCAATTTGTAGACCCACTTGTGACCTAAGACCTTGGCCTTTTGTCGTGGCACTTCCTCATACACCTCTCTCTTGTAAAGTTTCGATCTCCTCCTCCATCGCCTCAGTCCATTCTTTTGATTGAGGCGAGGATGTCGCTTCTTCGTAGGTTTTTGGCTGTGTAATAGCGCAATAAACACTAATTGGAGGCGTTGTCGCTAAGAGGATTGTTTCTATCGGTTCCTCGTCAGAAGATTGTACTATTGTATTGATGGGCTCTTTGATTGGAGTGAAATCAAATTTCGTAGGATTAAAGAAAATCCTGTTTCCCCTGCAGAATGCTTCAATGTCCTTTTTCGTTTTTAAAGGCCCCGTCCCATCTGGTGCGTAGTACAACACATCTATCCTCCCTGCCGTCACACCCCCTTGCCTGGTTACCTGTTCTCTTTCCCACCCATCAGCATCACTTGTTCGCGTGGCAATCCGTGGCTTTTTCGCTTTTGCCCCACCCTGAATTGATTGTGTAGAGATAGGGGTCTGCGCCACAGGTTGTGTGGGAATGGGAGCTTGTGCTACAGGTTGTATCTGTGGTGGAACCTGCCCAAGGGGTATTGGAATTTTACGTGTCACGGGTGGTGAACCCGGAGGTGTTGTATTTGGAGTTTTGTTTTGAAATTCCTGTTGGAATATCCCACTTTCATCTGAGTCATAGTCATTTGCATCTAGATTCGGTTGTTGAACATCTGGGTCCATTGTATTAAAGGAGTTCCAGTCCCTGGACTCATCAATCACCAAGTGCTTTGTTTCAACAACCTCGTTCGTGACTGGATTCCAAACTCTGTAGCCCCTTGTTGTAAATGCATATCCAACAAGTATGCCTTTCCACGCTCTTGAATCAAGTTTGCTATCCCTTTTGGGTTTAGGAATATGTACGAAACACAATGAACCAATGGCACGTAAATGCTTCACTGCCATACCTCTTTGTCTAAAATTAATATAAGGAATTTGCCCTTTCGCAAACAAATGTGGATATCTATTCTTTAGATAGATGTAACTGACAGCCAATTCTGCCCACAAAATCCACGGCAAATTTGTATCCTCAATAATGGCATGCACATTGTTCAAAATTGAACGGTTTAGTCTTTCTGCTACGCCGTTCATTTGGGCTGAATATGGATTTGTTCTCTGTGCACCAATTCCATTTTGTTGCAGAAAATCATTAAATGCATTTCCACAAAATTCTCCACCCCTATCTGTTCTTATTTCGTGGACTTTCCTATTTGAACGTCGCTCAATTCGTGCTAAAAATGTTTTAAACACTGGGAAAACCTCATCTTTTGTTTTTAATGGAAACACCCAAGAAAATCGTGTAGCATCATCAACTATGCACAATAAATAACATGCACCGCCCAATGACGTTGTGGGATTAGGTCCCCACACGTCTAAATGTAGTAATTTGAGCGGTTCCCCTCGTTCACGATCATCTCTTACTTTGTAATTTGCTCGTGTCGATTTTGCTATCCTGCATGAATCACATGCAAAGTTATTCAAACTCCCGGTAAAATCTAATTCCGTTGTCTCTTCGCTTTTTAATAACGCGGCCAACCCCTGCACGTGCATGTGGGCAAAACGTTTGTGCCACGTGTCTATTGAAACAGCAAAATTTTGCGACGTCGGGGATTGATTTAACATATCAACATTAATAGTGCCCTTATTCTGTAATTGCTCAATACGTTTCACAGGTTTTTCCCCTTCCAAAATCGCAATAGAATTTTTTACATTCATTGTAACAACATTTGAAATATCGTCATTCTTAATAATCGTGCCTCTGACACGATACAGGCCATCTGGTTGTCTATCTGCCAACAATAAACACTCTTTGTAATTCTTATAATAGACTTTCAGCACACCATTGTAAATATGCTGGTTAAAACCGGCCTCGTCAATTTTCCCACTTGAAATCAAATTTCGTTTAAACCCCTGAACATAATAAACATTTATTAAGTCCACATGGTTGGTGGTCCCATTAGCAATTGTGCTGATGCATACGGCACCACAGCCAGTTATACTAGCTGTGCCCTGACCCAATTGTAATTTAGTTGGAACCAATTGTTTAAAGCTCTGGAAATATTCCATTTTTCCACACACGTGGTCCGATGCTCCGGAATCCACAAACCATGCGTCCTCATCACAGGTATTTTCATTTGAATTTGACACACATTCCCCCAAAAATGATGCGTAGAAAGCTCCATGCAGACCTCTGCCCCGTTGGGTCTGACCGCGTCCTCTGCCACGTCCGCGTGTGCTGTCCTGTTGCTTTGTATTTGGACTCGTGCAATTTCGGGCAATGTGTCCTTTCTCATGACAATTGTAACATAAGATATTTGAAAAATTGTTTTTACCTGACTTGGTGTCTTGTTTCTTTGTCCCCTGTTTAACATTAGAAGCACTGGCGCTGAGCGCACTCGATTTCGTCGGTGGTGCGTTAATTCCCGTCGTATACCGACGTCGGGCACTCTCGGCTAGCAGGGCAGCAGAAACCTTGTCAAATGTAAAGTCGCCATCGCTCCACTGGTATATGGCTTGCACTTGATGTTCAAAATCTTTGCGGATTCGATTTATTAATGTATATGCTTTAACTTTATCATTTGGTTCCTGCTTTATTGATTTTAATTCGTCCGCCGCCAATTCTACACGCGTTATGAACGTGTCGACTTTTTCTGTTTCTCCACAACGTATTGTTTAGAAATCTTCTAGGATTTTGGCGTTCCTCGCCACAGACGTGGGCTCGTGGAGCTTCTTTAGATAGTCCCACACCTCTTTAGACGTGTCAAGTTTCAGTAACGACGGTTTCAGACGCGTTGCAACACTGTTGCATAAAATTTCACGCGCGCGGGCTTTGCGTTTCTCGAATTTTGCTAATTCCGTTGCAGCCGTCCCCTTGTCCGGGTCCTTTATCGTTCCGTCGTGGAAACCCCACAAATTCAGTTCCTGCAGTAACAGCTGAATGTCCACTTTCCAAGTCTTGTAATTGTTCTTATCAAGCGGCGCTATTCCTGCAGCCGCTGACGCCGTATTCACTTTGGTCGCCATTTTCCCGTCGTATCGTCGCTATTTGCCGTCGATATCGGGTTTTAGCAAAACCACCCTCTGCTACCATGTAGGACAACCATAAAGCAGACTATATCGCAGTGGAAGTGCCATAAAACAAACGTCGAATGGAAGTCCTATCCAATTCTCGAACACGCGTCAGTGTTGTTGGCTGCACGGCAATACTGGGCGCACGTGTATGAAACGTGAATGGCCGCCGCTCGATACGACGTCCGTACCGACAAATAAATACAATATTAATAAATGTGTGTAATAAATATTGGTACTCACGTGTGAATATATCACACAGTCATTATTGTCCATAATAGTGCGTATCGTTCCGAACATGCGAATGTCAGATGCGCGTTGTGTTTATCAACTTGTTGCATTAAATCACTTCATGTTCCAGTGGAGAAAAACACATGAAGTTGATAAAAGTTAACCCTAATCCTGTGCATATGTAATTAGGTGTAATTCGAGCAAAATAAACGGACGTCATGTAGGTTTGAAAAACATAAAACATGTGAAGTTTTTATTCACGGATTAAAAACAGTTCAAATCACCACTTTTACATGTGATCTGATTCGTATAGGATAAATCATTACAAAATGTGATGTCATGGATTGCATGACATCAATCAACTAAATATAACAACATGAGGGCGACATTTCACAGCACGTTGCGCCCACAGGTGTCAGAAGTTAAACAAATCGTATAAAACTTCATATATATCGAAAATAAATATTATTAATGACATTTCGACTTTTGTAATATACATTATGTCCAACATTAATTGTAACAACGAAATATATTAAACATTCCGATATATATACATTACACTTGTAATCTGAAAAAGATTTAATCACATAAACAATTATTTTCACTGTTGTAATAAACCAAAACAACTCAATTGATGTGGGCTATTGACATATGATGTAACAGTGTTTCCTCCCCAGCCGGGCTTGGTGATCGACGTCGACGAATACCACGTGTAGGTGCCGCTGCAGGGTCAGGCAGTGGGTGTATACGGGGGCGGCCTCGACGACGCCTAGGAGCATCTGGATCACAAGGGGCACCGCGTGTAGCGGGCGCTCTTCTTGGCGCTGGTGCTGCAGTAGGTTGAGTCACCTCCAGCAGCCACTGATCACGGAAGTAACTAAAGAAGTCTGTCATCAGTTCTGCAACACGTCCGAATTGAATTAAAAGGTCCTCATATGCACCAATCGTGTGCATTTAAAAGGTGCTCATTTGCACCAATCGTGCTCATTTAAAACGTACTCATTTAAAACGTGCTCATTTAAAACGTGCTCATTTAAAACGTGCTCAATTAAAACGTGCTCAATTAATTTAATTATTACTTAATTAATTATTTAATATTAATATTTAAATTTTTTAATTGGGTGCACAAATAAACCCGTGCTCCCCTGCAACCAATTTAAATAGGGTGCTCACTTGCAATGTGCTCAGATGGTCTAACCCCGATAAATTCATATTTTTAACATAGAGTCGAAACTCTTTATAACGAATCGCAAGGGACCCGAAAAATCTATTCATTATAGCGAGAATTCTGTATATCGAAATTTTTTAACATGGTGTTCTATGGCCAGCCAACCAAACTGGCCATTTTTAGGTATTCGTTATATCAATAATTCGTTATATCACGATTCGGACTGGTACTCTTATAAAGATTTTCGACTGTATATAATTGTTAGGGCCCGTATAAATTCATAAATGCATAAGAAATAGTTTTATTCCATAAAAAGCCTAAATTGGCTATAAATGCATAAATCGCTTTTTTCCGAAAAAATAGTGATTTGTGCATTTTTTTTTACGATACGTAACGTGTGCGTCTCTATTTCTGCTTTTTTTTTAAAGAAATGTATCTATCGTGTAAGTTTTCTGTATGTATGATTTGCATTTGGCAAATTGACGAATTCGCCAAAAAAGACACCATTTAATTTACTAGTTTAATTAAATTTCAACATACCTGCAAGTTTTGCCTTTTTTTGATGGCTGAACTGCTGCGTGGTTGCTTCTTTGGTTTGTGTGCAAATTTGGTGGGAATAGCATCAGGATTCAAACGTAAAACCTTTTTAAACTGTAAGGATTCTAGTACAGTTGGATTTATTTCAAAGTATGCATTCTCAAAATAGTCATTGCACAGACGAGAATGTTTTGATGGCTTAAAACCTTTTCTACTAAGGTTTTTTAGCCAACATGCCAAGGTTTTTGAGTTTCCTGGAAACCTAAAAAAGCTTTTGCCACTTGTTGAACCATTTTTACATCCCCAAGCTGCACAATACACCATGATACCGATTGAAGTACGCGTTAGCTACTGTCTTCCCTCGAATATAACACCATGGTGTTGTATTCGAGTTTTGCTCAAAATGGCAAGTTTGTAAACATTGAGCAAAAATTCGAATATAACACCACTTCGGCTATAACACCATGGGGTTATATTCGAATACACCCCCATGGTGTTATATTCAAATACACCCCCAAGGTGATATATTCGAATACACCCCCATGGTGTTATATTCGAATTTTTAGATAACTATGAAAGACGTACAGTGTACGCTTCCAAAACGCTACCGAAACAGCACACGTACGTTTTCATTGAGTTTATTTTTATTGTTGTTTTTGTTACTTTAAATAAAACACAAAAAATAAAAACATACAAGATATTATTTGTTTTTTTAATCACAGTAATAAATATATATTAACAATTTTCTTTTTTTTTTACAAACATCATAGTGTTATATTCGGGGGAAGACGGTAGTGTTAGTGTTTTCAAATTGTGTCGTCGATGACGTAGAAATTCCACAATGCATTGCACAAAATGGTTCCTTTTTTGAAATGGTAAAAACAAGATTTCATTTTTTAAAACAACAAATACTTTATTATTTCTTAAGTTTGTCAACTAAAATGATTACATAATACAATAGTAAACAATGTAACGACATGCTGTACACATCTGCATTTGACGCACTAATTAAACTTCCAACAGATGAAATACAGAACTGGACCGTTCATTATAAAATCGCAGAAGATGTGCACTAAGCCAGAAACGCGCACATAAAATAAACAACACTAAAGCGCTTTTGCTTTGGTCCTTTTAGATTTAGTTCTTGCACAAATACAATCTTTACATTATATTACTTGATTTTCTCGTAAAGTAAATATGAAATTTTAAGCAATGTGATTGGCACCAGGTGAAAAGTCACTCCACACACCGCCTAGTGGCTCCAAGCCGTCCCCTCACGGAGTAAACTGGCCTGGCAGGGGAGGAGAGAGCTGAGTGGTGTGGTGAGAAAGTAGACTTTGTTGGGAGAGCAGAGAGTGAGGACGTGTAGTGTGAGGGCACGGTCCTAACCACAGCAGAGACAACTGCTGACTCTTCCACTCTCACCATTCACCATTGTGACGCTCAGTGGCAGGAAGATATGCCTGCCGCAGCCTCCATGAGTGGCCACATGGGCTGTACGAGGTAAGTACGGCAGAATGTTCGTCCGACGTAACCGACCACGTAACCGACCATGGGACTCACGTCCTGTGTGAGATGGGACGGTTGCCAGTGTAGCGTGCCTAACAGCACTTCACACAGTGTGATGGGAAACCCCAACTCCTAGACAACGATTAAAGGCCAAAACCCAACTATCTGGAGTCTCTGTCTCGTCTTTACGTGATGTATGCGTCCCTCACGTGTAGTAAATTCCCACACTGTGTGGGTAAGACCATATCTAGTCACAACGTGCTTTGACAAAATTGATAGTATAATGCAAGAGTGTTATAAGAGATATGCCAGCAGTGAGGATCAAACTGGAGAAAATTATAAAATTGCTCTCACGATGTTCTTAGGTTTTTGAACCTGACTGATTAAAATGAACGTGTTTTTTGACAAAATTGACAGTATAATGCAAGAGGGTTATAAGTGATATGCCAGCAGTGACACACAAACTGTTGCCAATATCGCAGAAAAGAGCAGCGATTGAGTAATTTTGAACTTCGATCACATTTTCTACAACATTGCTGTGCATAAAAAAAAGTAGAGCAAATGGTACTTTAGGTCTAATATTGAGTGCAAAACTTTGAACTGTGAACACATTTTGTTGACACGGTCGAGTGCAGTGGCAGATTTTATCTAAATTTATTGCCATTTCAATGTATTTGTGAAGACTGCTCTTTATTATTTTCAATGAATCACAGGCCACCATATCGAATAAGGTGTCATTCAGGAAAGGCAACCTAAAAAGATATTTAATTGATTTAACATGTAGGTACAGACAAAATAGTACGTATATTACCGGCACAAGTTTGCTTCTTTAATTTTTGATTCCAAACAGTTCTTACGGCAGTCGTTGAATTCAGTTTTGTCTAAGCATGGATTGGTTGTTAAATTTGTTTTAAAAATCTAAATTTGATAATTTTATCAAAGCATTGACCGTAAATGGAGAGAAGTAACTATTTACAGTTGAAAGTCGAATGTCATTTATTAGATTAGCGGGTCCAGGAGCGAGGATTACTCTTAAAGGATTAAATCGTTCAAAACCCGAAGATCCGATGTCACTTAGAAATACCTAAATTCGTGTTTTAATTATAATTTTGAATTAACTAAAATTAACTTTCACCTCATAGTAACATTTTTTGCATTCCAATATTTGTTCCTTATTGTCTCTTCCACTAAACGGAATAGGAAACAGTGTGGCTAATCCAGCGTAGTCAACAATCCCTGTGTAAAAGAAGAGACTGTTTATTTATTTTGTCCATTCTAAACTGATTAGACAAATTTCAGTTGTGATGAACAAGTCTGTCAACTTTGATTTTCAAAAAGTATATAGTGTGGAGTTTTCGGGTTTGAGAGACACAAAACGGGACAACACGTCGCCAGAGGGCGATTGGACGTTACAGCCAATCAGGGCTGACCAGTGAGATATTTAAACCGATGTATTTTGTAATAAAGTCACTTTTGAATGTAACTGGCGGTGTGTGTGTCATGTTATTTCGGAGTCAGCTGTCTCAAGTTTTGGGATAGTTTACAATAGTATCTCTTAATTATTCTAGTGTGACTATAAACATCACATACTTTACCAAATTGATAGTGATAACAGTTTCCCAAATGTGTAGGAATTATAAGACTTTGGTTTGGAGTCAAAATATTTGCGTGTATTTGTTTCTAAAAATACATACGGTAACAAAGTATTTATCAGCATTTTTTATTTCTCACATATTAAATTTGATTTTACTGTAAAAGTACCGTAAAAGTATTGGGCATGGGTTTATCATGTTTTGCAAATCTGGCTCAAAAAGCGTATACCAGCACATTTTAAATATATTTTAAATATTTTTATAAACATCTGAATATAACACCACTGTGTTGTATTTAAAAACAATACAAAATCCGAATATAGCACCATGGTATTATAGTTGAAGTGGTGTTATATTCGAATTTTTGCTCAATGTTTACAAAATTGCCATTTCTAGCAAAACTCTAATACAACACCATGGTGTTATTTTCGGGTCAAAGACGGTACTCTCTTTACAGCATTGTGATCTAGTAAAAACGGATTTTATGGTAAGAATTTAACAATTTACCTTTATAGCAATTAAATACTCCTGAAGTATGACAATTTGCGATATATTCCACAGATGATCCAAAGTGAATTTTGGTTTGAAAAACCATAAATCGACCAATTGCACATCGCACCAACTCCTTAAATTGCTACTGTTCCGAGCAATATTTTCCTTGAAAAACATTTTTTTCATGAAAGAAATTCGTGGAGACGGAGCACACACAGTAAGTGACGGAAAAGCTAATTTATCCGCCGACTCAACCGAGACCAGATTGCGCGGTGGATACGTGAAATAATAAAAAATACGATTTTGAATCATGAAAAGACCGAAAATTATACAAACCAGAAAAATTGCATTTTTCAGATATTTCTGCCCGCGTGATTTCAATAATTTCGTTTTGTTTTGAGCTTGAGTGATGCATTCTTTGTATATCTTGTCTAATACCAATACTTGTTTGGTTTTTATCTTCTTTTGGTGGCGCAGTTTTCTCACAGAAATCACAATTGCGTTCAAAATTTCGATAATAGATAATAAGGATAGACCCAAGTAAAGTCCCAAATTTCCACCGATGTCCACGAATAAGCTGATTAAATCGTATTGCAGACGTTCATTTAACAGCATTTGTGTGTTGTCGCCTTGGATTGTAAATATTGTATCATTTAAGTCTTCACGTTCTTCTGCAGTCAAGAGAATTGCAAATGTATTTTGGATGCAAACAGTGGGACATTTACAAAGACTGCTTAAGTATGCCGTAGGAATTAGAGTGACGTTGAAAGTTACAATGAAATTCTTTACTGAATCGTGCCAATTGCTAGAGTTGCATGGAGGAAGATTGACACTCCGAGGCGTAAATGGAAATCTGTTAATTTTTTTCAAAAATAAAAATATGTATTAGTGGAATATGTTGTTGCAGCACAGTCTGCAATAAAGGTGCTGCATCGAAGGTACAGTACTTCCAGGGGTGAAAGTAAGCCGGAACTCCCCAGAACGTCGTCCTGGTAAAAGATTTGGAAACAGAAAGCTTTTCCAGTAAAAGATATGGAAATGGAATGGAAAGCTTCTCCGGTAAAAGAAAGGCAAATGAAATGCCAATCCGGTAAAAGATTTGGAGAGGGAAAGCTGTTCCGTTAAAATATTTGGGAACGAATTAGAAAAAGGTGCTGCAGTAAAAAAAATTCGGATTTTACATGGCATTAGTTTTCTGGCAAATATGACGTCACATGTGTATTACCCATAATGCATTTTGATTACCTGCAACAACAAAATGGTTGTCGATCTATTTTAGCCCTTAAACAAATCAAATTCCGACCCCGGAAATGGTATTTTCCCACACAAAAAGTAATGAATTTACCAAATATGTTTAAAATGTATTTGTAATACAATTTTGTATTGTGACCGTTTGGCCACCCTAGTGGCCTACGTCACTCCACACACCGCCTGGTGGCCCCAAGCCGTCCCCCTGACAGAGGAGTGGACCGGCCTAGCAGGGGAGGAGGAAGCTGAGTAGGTGTGGTCAGAGAGAGACGTTGCTGAGGGAGCCGAGAGTGAGGACATGCCAAGGGCGATGTGTCACGGTCCGAGCGCCAGCAGAGACAACTGCTGACTCTGCTCCTCTCACCATGTGGCGCTCAGTAGCAGGAAGATGTGCCTGCTGCAGCGTCAATGAGCGGCTACATGGGTCGTACAGGTGAGTACAACAGAATGTTCGTTCAACGCGACTGACCACGTCAGCCATGCGGCTTAGGTCCTGTGTGTGACGGGTCGGACGCCGGTGTAGCGTGCCTAACAGCACAGCCACACAATAAGATAGGTGACCCAAACCCTAGACAAGGATTAAAGGCAAAAACCCAATAATCTGAGTCCCTGTCTTGTTATTTCGTGATCTATGCGTCTCTCCCGCCGTGGTAAATCCCCATACCACGGCGGGTAAGACCATGCCCCCGGCACAATATACAGGGTGGTCTAAAAGTATAGTTCACAGTAAATAATTCCCAAACCGTTTTAGATTTTGATTTAGCAAACTTATTGTCCGGGTTGTGGTGACCTCAAATATTCCTATTTGAGTGCGCACCATATTTCCAAATTGTCTTAAAAAACATATTCAACAAGCTTATATGTTTTGTTTCAATGTAAATTGAAACAAAATATATATTAATCAAATATAAAACAAGACACAATATTACCCAAATAATATTGTGTTTTGCAGCAAGTTTTGGCCCAGCAACAGCGTCAACCAATCGCGCTGCAGCGTGCATTGCTTTGATGATGCTGCTAGGCGTGTGCCTGGGCGGAGCATCCCTTCCCCTCGCGCGTGCCCGGCTCAATTGTTGCACACGACCCGAAGGCGGCCGTGTGTGATCTTTGTGCAACTCGTCATCTGCGCAGCTTTTCTGAGCAGATTCAGGAGTGAGCCAAACGGTTTTGGCCCACTCTTCCCGCACTCTTGATCCTGCTTCCAAACCTTTCACAACCGTGTCAAACTTATGCCCAAACTCGCTAAGTGTGATCTGTGATATTGGAAGAATCGAGATTCATTGCTGGTCTGTACCAACTGTACAGAATAGCGCCTTTCTGCTTGAATTACTACGCGTAATTTAAGCCATTTCTGTGTGGAATTGACATTGAGCTTGCTCTGTCAATTTGAAGGCTTTGTGTTGAGTTTAACTCCACAAAGCGAACTGTGTTAAGACGGATTGTTACGTCGAGCTTGCTCCGTAATAATCAAACCGCTGTGTGCAAGACGTGTTCTCGTGTTGAGCTTGCTCCGCGAGGATTTTAGTATATTTTAGCAACGTATTTTAGCGTTGAGTTTACTCCGCTAAAATCCCGCGCTCACGCGACGCCATCGACGCCATCTTGGAGCCAACGGTCAACCGTGAGTGTAGATACTGAAGAAGAAGCCAGATCGAACCCCAAACATTATCTTTTTGCTGAATAATACCTCCTTTGTATTTTGAACGATTAAAACTATCTAATTTTTCCTTTACTCTGTGTAAAATCATTCCCCTAGACAAACATTTGGCCACAGAGTAGAAGTCCTGTACGGCATCTCTACGACGATTGCTTGATAAGTCTCCTCGATTTATTAAGTAAAAACCCGGATCATCGCAGGGTAGTATTTTCATATACAGTATATCAGTTTTTTGTGTGGGTTGGCTCATTTCACACCGTTTTCGTACTAATTGTGATTGGTATGTCGGTCTAACATATCGTTAATATGACAATCCGACCATATTATGATCAAAGTATTAAATTTTTGAATGCACGGATCTAACGGGTGTTTACAAGCAGTTTTTAAATCGCACAAAATCTACTACAAGTACATACAACTGGAATTAACTTTTCCAAATAAGTTTGTCTTTTCTGGAAAACTGGTTCGTTTACATGATCAGTTTTCCAGAAAAATGAAAAAAGCATTTTCACTCATCTGAAAGAGTGCGTATAAACTTTGTAAGCCAAATAATATTTTACTTCAGATACCTGCATTGTGTCAATTCTTTAATTCTTTTTGCGACGCAATTTCTGTAACATTTGTCAAATTCGTTGATGCTATTGGTGCATGGTTTTCCAGGCTTATCGATAAAGTTGTACTGGAAGAAAACAATTATTTTTTCTACTTTTCTTTTGTAGGTAGTCTTTACCTTTCTCAACGAGAGTTGCACTTTCAGGTATAGACTGCTTGGTGTTGGCATGACGTAATAATAGTCAACTTTATTTTTAATGATAAACTAATAGAAAAATAAAATATCGTAGTGTTGTTTTCGTTCATTAAGTTTATGGATCTTACCATTGGAATACAATATTTATTTCTTCGTATTGTGAGTTTCAATGGTGTTCTGGATATGTTGGTTTCTGAAATATTATTTCAGTTTGATGTGTATTAAACGTGATAAAAGAAAAAAAATTGACGTTTGCTTACTTGATGGCTCGAAAATGGTACATTGTCCCATCAAGGATACTTCCAATTTTATTGTAGCATTCTTAATGAAATAAGCTTATTAAATTAGAAATGTATACAATAAACTCTCAACTTGTATATTCTCACATGCTTGAATTCAAAATCCTTCAAGGCACTTGGGGTGTCTGTGAAGTTCCAAATTGAATTGTAATGCGCATTTGCGTTGTATTGCACGATTTTCAAATAGGGCATTATTCTACTGAACTGGTCTCTCATACCTCGTTTTTCTAAAAGTTTAAGGTTGTAATCATTTTCAAATGTGCAAATCTGCATGTCTGGCATTTGGAATAAAGATGTATAGTCAAAATAAATATCGACTGCTAAAGGATATGTGTAGTAAAAAGAAATTCGTTCCACTGTTTGGTATAGACAAAGCGATGAGCAGCAAATGAGCAAAAAGGCCAAGATGAGGCGTAAGTAAATCGAGTTGTTGGAATCGAACAAAACTTTAAACTCTTGTGGCAATTTGACGGCACTGTCCTTTTCTTGGTTGAAAATGTGTCTTCGAATAGAATGACGAAGTGCTCTTTGAGTCGCATTTGATGTATTTTTGCAGCTCATTTTGACATCCAATTGGTAGACCTGAAAAATTTATATTTTTTAACAAAACATTTAACTTAAGGTGACTAAGATAAATTGGATAGTACTAATTCGATGGTGCTCTACAACTTTCTCATTGAAAATTTTGCTCTAACCTAATTGGTTTAGAAGTTAGCAAGTGAATGACCTTGAAAATGGCCTTCAAAGTCAAATTTGATAACATCATTGAATTGCTCTCACCCAAATTCCTATGATTGCTTCATCAAAGTTGGCCTAGATGCAATTTCTCAGGAAATATTTGGAGGGGAACAGACTTTTCTTCCACCCTGTATATTTGTAATTTACGTAGATAGTGCTTCTTTTCCGCGTTTCGTATCTATTTCAAGATTAAAAATTGATCTTACTGTCTAGCTTTGGCTGTAAGCACATGTGCATGTCTTGTTTGGATATACTAAAAAACCATTACCTATGATTACATCCAATCTAACAAGAAGCTCTCCAAACACTTGCCTTGGCCATTAGTCATAATTGACTTCGATTTTTAAGCTTAGCAACTGTTTTAAGAGGACAAAAACTGTAGAAACATTGCACACCCTATAGATAGGTGTGAAAAAGTGTAAAAGCATGATTTAGCCTATTCCTTTGTAACACAAAATGGTGTACCACTGACACAAACTGTAAAAACTGGAGTTCTCAGTATTAGCAGGGACGTGCGTGTTCGAGGAAAATGAGACGTTGAAGTGCGGATATTGTGTTTCTCGAGCTGATGTTAGTTGATATGTTGGAGAGGCATAAAGAACGACCATGTTGGTTAAGAAATTAGCATAACTGAATTTTAATAAAAGACAAAATAGGTGGCGCTGCACGAAGTAGCGTCAAACTGACCAATGGAGTCGAACACTCCAGCAGAGAAGCCAACTTTCAGCAGGAGTTTTTGAACGATAACAAATCGGGTCCAATCGTTTAGTCGACTGTCGTCTACTCGACGCCAGCGACTAAACGATCATTTAGTCGGCAAAACGTTTAGTCGGCAAACGTTTAGTCGACGGTATTACTTCTGGTCGCTTAGTTGACCAACTCTTTTGTGACGTCTAGTCGACGCACGTTCAGTCGAACAATTGCTCGAGACGATCATCGAATGGATCCGTTTGGGCCAGCCCGACAAACAGCAAGAAATGACCGAACTTTTGTACGTTCTACGTTCGGACGTCGCCTCCAAACACTACCTACAACGCCTAAACCACGACGAACGGCTTCTGCAACACATGCCCGCACTCAGGGAACTCCTGTGCAACGTGCTCGAGTCCCGACTTTTGTGTGCTACGACGCGGTCACGGACGACGTGTACTCGTGTACGCGGGCGCAGATGGGCCTGGCGGTCCACGAAGGAAACATTTACGCGGTGGATACAACGAGGTGTCCGAATTGTCGGATGTGGAGAAATATTTGGTGGACGACGATTCGTGGTCGGTCGTGATGAGCATGGCCACGACGCGACGTGGCGTGGCGTGTGTGTCGTTCGCCGGACGGTTGTACGCGGTTGAGGGTCGGAGTAATTGCGAGACGTTGACCACTGCGGAGTATTACACGACGGAGAGCAACCAGTGTTTTATTTTTCACTTAGTCGACGCCGTTTAGTCTACGCCGTTTAGTCGACCAGGTCACTTAGTCGTCAAAAATCGTCGACTAAGTGATCTAGTCGATTAAACGGCGTCGACTACGTGAATTACGACTAAACGACCCGGCTTCTAATGAATGACGCGCAACAGGAAGTCGGCGAAAAGTGTCATAAATTATGCTAAATTATCCTTTGTTCTCTTGAATATTGGGATGTAAACCCCAAGAAATTAGGAAAAACTTGTTCTCAACTTAGAAAGCTAGAAATTCAGTAATTATACAAAGTTTTAATCAAAATTAATCATAAATCGACTTTACGAATCTCCAAATGGTGCCAAAACCGAGGAATTATCGTAAGTTGAATCCGGACAGAAATAGTAGAAAACAGCCTCGTAAAGGTGACCACGCCCAATTTTGAATGAAAAATTGAAGATCGATGCCCTCGATCGGTTACCCGCTCAACAAGCCACGTCCAGAGAAGGAGCAAAACGTCTCGTGAACACAGTAATCGTTGAATTGACCGCCGCTGCACCAAAAGCCCACGCGTTGAAACGATTAAAAAACCAGTTGCTCGCGAAGAGCGAACAATAAACAGCGCTCGACGATAAGATATCGCCGATAATTGTTACTCGTGCGGAATTGGAAACAGAAGAAGGCGACAAGAGTACAGTGAGAAAATAATTGACGATTAAACCGCTATTGACTGTAAATTAGACGAATTACTACGACCACCACCACCAGTTATACCCCAAGCAAACCCCGGCAGTACTTCGAACAACACAGGTGAAGGAACGATTAAACTACCAAAATTAGTAATGTCGAAAATTAGTGGGAATCCTGTTGGTCGAATTTCGAGCTGAGTGTCCACAACAATGGTTCACTTACCGCAAAAGCCAAATTTGTGTATTTGAATTCAGTACTCGAAGGTAGTGCAGCAACAGTTGTCCATGGCCTCAAAATCAACGTAGTCGTGAGAGACCAAACAGAGAAACAAGCCACCAGGACATTTGCCGACTACAAGAAGCCGACACGTAACAACAAGCCAGCTTCTGCAAGTGCGTTGACCACCAGCATTTCATTGTCCAGCTGCGTCTTTTGTAAAGATGCGTCGCACAAGAAGGAAGATTGTCCGCTCAATATTCAAGCAATGCATGGCGAAACGAACGTGTTTTAGATGTTTGGGTAGCAAACATGGCACGCAGCTGTCCCCAGAAAGAGAAGTGGGTAAATTGCGAACGATTTCACCATATCCTGTTGTGCGAGGCACCGACTACCAAACAAGAGGTTGTTATTGTGTCAACAGTGACAGCAGCAGCGATTACAGCAGAGAACACTGACTTGATTGTGCAAGTATTGATGATGATGACCAATGTGGAATCGAACTGTAAAACCAAGGCTGTGCAGTGCATGTTTGATGGCGGAAGCCACAGGTTGTTCATTAGCCAGAAGCTACAGTCACCGCACGGTATCTTGATGCTAAATTCGTACTGCGCATCCCATTCTGCGCAGTCAATTTTCTAATTCCAGTTGTTATTTAGCTGTATTAAGCCTAATATTAGGCCTATCAATTGTAAAACAAAGTAAATAAACAACAATATTTTGGGCATACTGTGTGAATTACTTTTAATGATGAGTTTATTGTTGTTTGATTACTTTATTTTAGCATTATTAGGCCTAATAATAGGCTTAATACTGCTAAATAACAACTGGAATTAGAAAATCGTCTGCGCAGAATGGGATGTGCAGTACGAATTTAGCATCAAGATACCGTGCGCTGACTGTAGTGAAGTAGCTTGATGCCCAAGTAGTGGGCAAACAAGAAATGAAAGATTTTTGGTTTTGGCGATTCAAACGCTGAAACCGTTTGTCGTCGTCGAGTTAAAGTAACTTTACAAAATATTGCCGATAATAATAAGTTGTTGATTTAGAACTGATCGAAGTGCCAAGAATAACACACTCAGTCGCGAAACAGTCCGGTCCAAACGTGCGCGATATGTTGCGCAAACACAAGATTGTGTTGAATATCGACCAGATGTTGACCCAGCAAAGTGAAATTGCAGTTCTAATTGGCGCCGACTATTTCTGGCGTATCCTGACCAGCGAATCCAAACGATTGGATTAGGGATTGATGTGCATGCACACGTCTCTTGGATGCAGGGGCGGATCTAGCTTTTTAGGGGCCGATAATTCATGTCTCATTGTTTCAAAACGTTGTAATTCCTTGCCAAACTTCTTCTCTCGTTTCACGCAATCCAAAATAGCGCATATTTCGGTATCGTTTCGTGACGCCAACTCAACTTCTTCCAGTGTCATGGCTCTCGGCACTGCATTCGACATAATAAAATGGACATGTTTTTCTGTCTCTCCAACTATGGTTTTTCCTTCTCCCTCTGGAAGTAGTCGTGAAAGGGCATCTGCGATGTTCGTCGACCCCGGCTTGTGCCGTATCGAAAACTCGAAAGGCTGAAGCCTCAATACCCATCTTTCGATGCGTGCCGATGGTTTACTCTTCACCGAATATATTACCTCCAATGCTTTATGGTCGGTAATTAATTCGAATGCTAATCCGATGAGGTAAATTCGAAAACGCTCGCAGCCCCAAACGACTGCGAGCGCCTCCTTCTCCGTCTGGCTATATCTACGCTCGACTTGTGATAACGTACGACTCGCATACGCAATTGGTTGGTTATGCCCGTCCGTTTGCCGCTGAACGAGGACCGCCCCGAGCCCGACCGGAGACGCATCGACGATTAACCTCGTTTGCGCATTCTACCGGAAAAATGCCAACGTCTCGGCCCTGCAGAGCGCTTCCTTCAGCAAACAAAAAGCTGTTTCCTGCTCCTTGCCCCACTTGAAACCTCCACTTTTCCTCGTAACTACTCGTAGTGGTTCCGCTAATGTGGCAAAGTCTTTGATGTATCTGCCGCAATAGTTCACCAATCCTAAGAAACTACGCACTTCTGTCTCCGTCTTCGGTGAGCACGCATCCTTCACAGCTTTGATTTTCTGGTCGGCCACTGAAATCCCGTGTGTAGAAATGACATGACCTAAAAAATTCAATTTAGTTAGTCCGAAACAACACTTTTTAGCATTCAAAGTTAGTCCATTCTTCTCTAGGACTTCTAACACTTTCACCAGCCTCGCATCGTGCTCCGCAACTGTCTTTCCATGAACGACGATGTCGTCCAGACTATTTTTCGTCCTTTCACATTCCTCGAGAATAGTCTGGACGATCTGCTGATATTCCTCGGGCGCCGAAGCAATCCCGAAGAAAAGTCGTTTATAACGGAATAACCCTCGATGGGTTACAAAAACCGTATATTTACGTGAATCTTCTCGCAGCGGTATCTGCAGATACCCCCATCTGCAGTCGAGTTTGGAAATCACCTCGGCGCCGTCGATTTCTTCCAAAACTTCTTCCATTGTTGGAAGTGGATGGCGCCGGCGTTTCACCGCTTGATTGACGGCTTGCATATCCAAGCAGATTCGGATTGTGCCGTCCGCCTTCTTCACAGGAACCATCGGTGACACCCAGTCTGTCGGACCGGTCACCGGTTCGATGATATCTTCGGCGAGCAGTCTATCGATTTCCAAATCCACTTGTTTGCGAATGTGGAACGGTATACGCCGTACACTCTGCGCAACTGGTTTCACTGTTTCGTCAATATAGAGTTCCAGCTCATAGTCCTTTAATTTTCCGATTTCTACAAATAAATTTCAATGTTTTCTCACTTTATCGGCTAACTCGCCCCGTACTCCGAGCAATGTCTCGTTCAGTGCAGCGTTCTCCTCCACGGATCGGGTTATTTCCTCTTCCACTTTCAACAACCCCAGTTCTTTTGAAGTCCGCTTGCTCAGCAACGATACATCTCTCGACGGAACGATCACAAATTTCGCATCAACTGTTCGGTTTCCTTTCTTAATTTCTGCAAAAAATTGTCCACTTATTTTTAAAGGAGTTTTTATACCGTACGCATACAACGTCGTCGTGGATGGCTGTGCAATCACTCCTCGCCTCTTCAACAAGTTCCATGTTTCTAAATTTATCAAGTTCGCTGACGAACCCGAATCGATAAGCATTTTCACCTCCTGTTGTGCGATTGTCACTCTTACACAGTCCTCCTTCATCGACGTCGCTATTCGAAACGAGCACTCGCTGTCATATCCATCTGGGCTTCCACTCACGCCGACGTATTGCACCCGGTCTTTCGCACCTCGACCTCGTCCCGGCGTTGAATTTTTCATCCGACAAACTTTAGCAAAGTGCCCAAGTTTGTGGCAAAATCCACATTCTTTGTCCTTCGCAATGGTACACTCGTTGGCCAGATGACCCGCACGGCCGCAACGGAAACACTCCGCACCTTCTCGCGGTTTGCTTCCCTGCCGATCGCCGATATTTTGTGGTTTTGCTCCAGATTTTCGGAATTGACTTCCGGCTCGCTTCGTTCCTCTTCCTCTAAACGATTTCTTCTCCTCTCGTATTTGACTCACGTCTTCTTCTTTGATTTTCGCTCCTCCATCTCGCTCCATCAAAACGGCGTGTTTTTCGCTCGCTTCGGCAGATCGCGCCATTTTTAACACCGAATCCAGTGTGACTGACTTCTCACGTAGTAACCTGCGTCTTAATGCCTTATCTCGGCCTTTTTCTATAATTTGATCAACTAACAAATCATCTTCTAAAGTGCCGTACTCACATGTTTTCACTAGTGTTTTAAGCCTTGTCACGTATGTGTCCATCGATTCGGCGCCATCTTGCGCTTGCTGGCGAAAAATATGGCGTTCGTAACGCAAATTTTTGCGCGGATTGAAATATGTCGCCAGTGCGGTCACGGTCGCATCATAATTCTTCTTATCCTTCGTCGCGAACGTCCCATATACCGTATTACCCCGCTTATTGCCGCATGCCGGTGTAGTGCGAGTATTACCGGCATGCCGATAAACCCCGTTTTTAACGGCATGCCGGTATAAATGAGTACAAATTTTTTTTTTTACTTTTTCGCCCAAAACATGCTTAAAATGCATGTTTACTTGTCCAATGTGTAGGAAATGGGCCTAAATTTCGATCAATTGTCCCTAATATTTAGTTGTAATCTTTAGAATACCAAGAACACTTAAACTTTAGGCCCAAATTTTAACAAAATTATTCATCTGGCCTCTTCGCAACAAAAAAACAAAAAATTGATTGTTTCACTTATACCGGCACTTTTCACTCTATACCGGCATGCCGGTATAGACTTTTTTGGCTCAATTTTGAAATGGTCATAAACCCATGACCAACGGCATGCCGCAATAAGCGGGGTAATACGGTATGTCCTGCACATCTTGACCAGCGAGATGTAGCAATAAAGCTTTCTTTTGAGTCTCCTCGGTAATATTTGCCGCCAATAAATAGAATCCAAAAGCACTTGACCACTTTTTCCATTTTTGGTCCAAATTACCTTCACTTATCACGAAATTTGCCACCGTCGGCAAATTTAATCCGGTTGCCATCGTAACAGTTTGTATTATTGTCCAAATTTTATTCCCAAAACACCTGATGGCACTGGATTCAACATTCCGTTTATCCTCGTCGCCAATGTGATGTTCTAGCAACGCAAAGAAAGTGGACACGATGAATTCAGGTGACGAACTGATTGCTCAGGTTTATTACTCATGTGATCAAACGCCATGCGCCGCCAGGTGATCAGGCTGACAGCGCCAGCTATTGACAGTTATACGCAACACTACAGGTTGCTTCTTTGGTTTGTGTGCAAATTTGGTGGGAATAGCATCAGGATTCAAACGTGAAACCTTTTTAACTGTAAGGATTCTAGTACAGTTGGATTTATTTCAAAGCATGCATTCTCAAAATGGTCATTGCACAGACGAGAATGTTTTGATGGCTTAAAACCTTTTCTACTAAGGTTTTTTAGCCAACATGCCAAGGTTTTTGAGTTTCCTGGAAACCTAAAAAAGCTTTTGCCACTTGTTGGCCCCTTTTTACATCCCCAAGCTGCACAATACACCATGATACCGATTGAAGATTGCGTTAGCTAGTGTTAGTGTTTTCAAATCGTGTCGTCAATGATGTAGCAATCCCACAATGCATTGCACAAAATGGTTCCCTTTTTGAAATGGTAAAAACAAGATTTCATTGTTTAAAACAACAAATACTTTATTATTTCTTAAGTTTGTCAACTAAAATGATTACATAACATTTTTTAAGCTTATTTCAAAGACTTGAGAGAGATTTTTCATTT
Source organism: Strigamia acuminata (assembly GCA_949358305.1). NCBI lineage: Eukaryota > Metazoa > Arthropoda > Chilopoda > Geophilomorpha > Linotaeniidae > Strigamia > Strigamia acuminata. The sequence continues at coordinate 8,847,427 of OX442315.1, read as the reverse complement.
CTCTTCCTATGACTTTTAAGAATTCACAGATTTTTGTTATTATCACGAGGATTAAATAAATACCAACACAAAAATAAAAGCTGCCCTAATCCTAGCCTTAAGACAGCATTAAGAATGCACATGCACTGCTGCACACTAATGACAATATGCCAACTTGATGTAGATCAGGTTGGTATGCACAGAACAACATCAAACTTCAATTATTATTGTCACAAACTTTGGCCTGAATGAAATAACCTTTTTAAACTACGCCTGAATTTAAATTTCTGCACTCTTTTACTTTGAGAAGTCGACCAAAAATTGGGATGCTTTTCTGTATCGTCACACACATCGTATTGCTAGTAATTATTGAACTTAATAATTATAGCGAGATGTAACAATAAGAAATAGTCAGAGAAAATATTCATGTTAATTCGATAGAATTATACATGATATTTGCGTTTACTTATTATCGAAAATCTGTGTAAAATAAAGATATTAAAATAGCGTCGAGCTATTCTTGCCCCAAGTGCAATCAACATCAAAATAATAATTAAGATGTTCCATCATCCAACAACGATTTCGAATCAGAAGTCTCTCGCAGGAAGGGTTATCCAATGCCGGGAAATTACTCCGCTCGGTTCTGGCTGGCGGGAGAATAACCGGGAAATTTCTCCACGTCGATTACTCCAATAATGCGTCTGTGAATTGCTCCACTCTAGGTACTACATTATTAATACGTCTGTGAATTGCTCCACTCTAGGTACTACATTATTAATACGTCTGTGAATTGCTCCACTCTAGATTCTGTATTCTACGACGGAATGTCGGCATGAAGCGGGATGGAGTGCATCTGTGGGTTGTACCCCACTCTAGAATCTACACTTAAATGCAAGTAAACTTACGATTTCTACAACGGAATGTTGGCATGAAGAGGCGGGCAGTGTGTCTGTGAGTCTTCTACCCACTCTAGATTCTTACACTAAATACAAAGTATTTCTACAACGGATTGTCGGAACGCAGAGAAGTATAAAACAGGCTCAAGTAAATATCAGTATCAAACAAGAACAAGAACAAGACAAAAGCGAGCTATATCCGGCTTACGCTGGAATATATACTCCGGGTGAAGAATGGGCTGTCCAGTGATCCAATGGGATCACTGGGCCGCTAAATCTATCCAATCCTAGATCATAGGATGTGGATACCCAGGACATAGTCTTCTACTTGCGGCGATCCGGGTTTTTACTTATTAAATTAGGTAAATTTAACAAGCAATCGTCGTAGAGATGCCGTACAGGACTTCTACTCTGTGGCCAAATGTTTGTCTAGGGGAATGATTTTACACAGAGTAAAGGAAAAATTAGATAGCTTTAATTGTTCAAAATACAAAGGAGGTATTATTCAAAATGTTTGGGGTCGATCTGGCTTCTTCTTCAATATCTACACTCACAGTTGACCGTTGGCTCCAAGATGGCGTCGATGGCGTCGTGTGAGCGCGGGATTTTAGCGGAGTAAACTCGACGCTAAAATACGTTGCTAAAATATTCTAAAATCCTCGCGGAGCAAGCTCGACACGAGAATACGTCTTGCACACAGCGGTTTGATTATTACGGAGCAAGCTCGACGTAACAATCCGTCTTAACACAATTCGCTTTGTGGAGTTAAACTCAACACAAAGCCTTCAAACTAACAGAGTAAACTCGATGTTAGTTTCACACAGATTTCTTTGTGGAGCAAGCTCGACACAAAGAACTACAAATCGACAGAGCAAGCTCAATGTCAATTCACACACAGAAATGGCTTAAATTACGTGTAGTAATTCAAGCTAGAAAGTTGCTATTCCGTACAGTGGGTACAGACCAGCGATGAAACTCAATTCGTCCAAGAATCACAGATCACACTTTGCAGTTTTGGCAGAAGTTTGACACGGTTGTGAACAGTTTGGAGGTGGAATCAAGAGTGCGGGAAGAGTGGGCCAAAACCGTTTGGCTCACTACTAAATCTGCTCAGAAAAGCTGCGCAGATGACGAGTTGCACAAAGATCACACACGGCCGCCTTCGGGTCGTGTGCAACAATTGAGCCGGGCACGCGCGAGGGGAAGGGATGCTCCGCCCAGGCACACGCCTAGCAGCATCATCAAAGCAATGCACGCTGCAGCGCGATTGGTTGACGCTGTTGCTGGGCCAAAACTTGCTGCGAAACACAATATTATTTGGGTAATATTGTGTCTTGTTTTATATTTTATTAAGGTATGTTTTATTTCAATTTACATTGAAACAAAACATATAAGCTTGTTGAATATGTTTATAAGACAATTTGGAAATATGGTGCACACTCAAATAGGAATATTTGAGGTCACCACACTTCCCCCCCCTTTTAAGAAAGAATCTTATTCTTTTCCAAAAAGAGACAGGTAAGTATAGGAATAAATACACAAGGTTTCAAAGTAAAATGGAACAGGATATATATTTATTCTTTTTTATTACAATATAAAAATAAAAAAGGAATTATTTTTAATGAACGGGCGTGTTCCCTAATTATTTCGGCAACATGTCCGTCGAATGATCGTTTGGATCTTTGTGCTCCGTGACGGTGCACAAAGGTCGGCCGGCGTTTGGTCCTGACCGGAAGCCAGGGTTGATGTGGAGCCACACTTGCTTGATGCGGTCCACACCATCCCTTCGTCCAAAACCCATCTCGAAATACTCCTGCGGGTCTTGAGGCGTAATTCGAGCGAACACCAGGCGTTGATGTAGGATCCACGGCTGCTGTTCCTTGATGTGGTTTTCCAGCCACGCGAGGACTCGGTTGCATAAATCCTCGCTGTTCTGGAGAATTGTTTTCGTTGCGCTCGTTATGTAGCAAAAGGCGTATAATGAGCGCAAACGTTGATAGGCGGTGAGGTGGGTGGCCATATTTGATCCCCTATCTCTTGGCGGCGAATCCTTTGGAGGAGGCGGCGGTGGCGGCGACTTCTTGCAGATCGAGAGGGATCTGGATCTGCGCAAAGCCGGGGTGCGCGTCTTTGGTCTGGCACCGCAGGCCACAGGCACGACGAACTCGCGATCGTCGCTGTCGAGCCACTCCATTGGAGACGAGATGTTGCAACTCGGTGCCTCGGTTGCACGGGAAACACTCGACGTTGCCGTGATGGCAGCGTGGAGTGGAGCTGCGGATGACGGTGGTGCGCCAGCGGGACGGGCGGTAGCTCGTTCTGCTGCGCGTCGCTGCTTCAGCGCAGCCCATTCCTGCCGTAGTCGAATGGCGGATCCAGCCGGAGTTTCGCCAGTCGCCTCGGCTTGTTGCGTCAATTCGGCGAGCATCGTTGGAGGATCGGGGCGAACTGACTCCCAGTCGTCCAGCAAAGCTCGTGGAAGCCCTAACGGCACGGTCCACAATCGAGTGGCGGCCGCCAGAGCAATCTGTGGGTCGGGAAAGACTCCTTGGAACAGGATTCGAAGCAGTCCCTCCGACAATTTCCTGTTCATTTTCTGCAGCGTCCGTTGCAGTTGCTTGTCGGACTTGCACGACGCAAGCTCTCGCGCAAGCCACTGCCACTCTTTCTCACCTTCGCGGATCTGAGCGAGTTGGTATTCGTCCAGATGCGCGAGGTACATCGTTTGGGCTGTCTCGGGAAACGATGAGAATCGCCTCCAGAGATCAGCGCACTCCTGGGCGGGAAATGGTTCGTGAGAGACGTATCCCTCAAAACGGATGACCGATGTCACTTGTGGCACGGGCACCGATGGGTCTGGTCGCATGTCGCTGGTGACTGGACGGCAAGCAAACGGCAAAGAGGTGTTGACGTCTCCTTGACCGGCTTGCAATGCGGCGATGCGTTGGTCTTCCTTCGCTATCTCGTCCGACCAGTCAATCCGGCCGGAGGAGGAAGCGCCAAGCTGTGAAGCGTTGGACCTTTCTTCACGCGACGAGAGTGAACTCCTCGTGGAAGATTGGCGCGATTGTACTCGAGGTCGGCTTCGGGATGTGGGTCTCGACACGGACTTCGAATGTCTTTTCGGCGGCGTCGGCTCGCGTCGGTGATGTGAGCGATGACGAGCCTTCTGGAGTGGAGGTAACCCTCCAATGGCGCCTTCCCCCGACGACTGTGTTGGGGAGGAACGACGGCCACTGTAGGGCGACCTCGAAGATCGTGACCTCGACGTGGAGCGCGGTGGCACCACGTGGATGGTGGAAGCGACCTGTACCCGGGGCTCAGGCTCTGGATACGGGTTTGGCACGAAATCAGCATGGAAACATCCGCCCATGGCTAGTTGATGCATCTCCGATTGGCATGTCGGCACCCAACGTTTCTTTCCGTCCGTTGTTACACGGAAAGATTCGTTGTAGAGGCGTACAACCTCGGCTTTGGTTTGGTCCAAGCGTTGGAAAATATCCTCCAAAATCTGTCGACGCTCCCACGCAGGAGCGTTGAAGTAACGGCGATGGTCTCGCGTTTCTTGATTGATCACTGTGAAGGCGAAGTCGAGCAACACGTTTCGCAGTGGTCCGAAGGTATCGCGCTTCATTGCCCACTCGAGGGCGTCGCGATGACCGAATCCATCGATTAAATAGGCGATCCGAAACTTCGTTCCCCATCGCTTGTTTAAGGCCTTGGAGAATTTGTGTCGGGCCGCCCAAAACGTCAGTCGTCCTTTCGACTTTATGATTTCTGGCGGCAATGCGTGTCGCCAGACACCAGGAGCGGTTGGAACATCGGGATGCAGTTCGAGATGTGTTTCCCGAAGCTGGATGATCTGTAAAATATTCGAAGAAATAATTAAAATCCATTTTTTCGTGTAAAATAATTATTTCCGAATTTTCAGTGAATAAAATCACGGGTGAGATTTCATTCGACAGTTTAGATTCATTAAATTTTTCAAAATATTTGAAAAATCGTGAAAAACGTTGTTTCCGACGGCTATGTTTCAATGTTGGAGCGTTACCGTAGCAACGCCTCAAAAACGAGACACAGCGCCATCTGATGATAATAATGGCGGCGCCTTCTTGCGAAGGCGTTACCAACGAACTTTTCGCTTTTTCTGAGTGAAAATGCACTTTTAATTACTTTTCATGACTGAAAGGTAATTTTATTTTAAATTATTTACCCGGTCGTGTCTCTGTGCACGAGTTTCGCCGTTTGGATCGGCGAATAGGCCTCCTCGAAGTTGTGGTCGGGGCGGCGTGACTGGCAAACGGGCAGCAGCGTCGGCCAGAGCGGCTTGAGCTTCGGCGGACGCTTCGGCGGACTCTTCGGTGACATCCACGGATGTATTCGAAGTGTTTGCGGAACCAAGCAGCGTCGAATTTGTTTCTAATTCGAGGCTGTTGGCGCCGGCTTCGCTTCCTTCTTTCGGTTCCTCTCCTTCCATTTGAACGACTAATCCAAATGGAAAGAAAAACGAAAATTAATTTATTAGTTTTTCTTTGGAAAATTCCAAAGAAAAAACTACTTACAATTGAAGATTCGGGAGAATTTATCCAGTTGTTTCGCTTTTGGTTTTTCGGAGATGAGCACTTAGCACACGTGTGAGATCGAAGTGAACTCAGACGCGAAGTGATCAGTTCAAATACCGGAAGTTACGTTTGGGTAACGTCGCTGTTAGTGACGTCATCCAATCTTATTGTTTGATTGGTTTGAGTATGGCTTGAGGAATTGCTCCTTACGTCATACGGCTGATCCCTGGATCTCGAGGTTAGCGAGGGGAGAAGACACATGTTGTTTTTTCCTCTCGGTTTACGAGTCCGAAGATTATATCTCTTTGTCGGCGAGGGATTTATTGTATTTAAATCGCCGTCTTCATTGTCATCGGAGACTGAGTCAGATGAGTCTTTTATTTCAGATGTTTTTTGTTTCTTTTCTAAAAACACCTTTTTATTTAATTTTTTAGCAATTTCAAGCTTTTTGAAACTGTCACGAAGTTCAACGTCGTTATTCACGAGGTCTGACTCCATTTGTGGTTTGGATGAATTATCGACAGGTATTTTCTTTAATTCATTGTCATCTAACGTATTAATTATATTTTCAGTCTTTTGACCGACTTCTTCGCCTTCTAACCATACTTCCTGATCGAAACTCGGGAAATACGGAGTTAATTCAGACGAATGGACAGCTGGAAATATTTCGTTATTTTCTAGCTTTCTCAATTCTACGGATCCTCCCTGTAATACTTTGGTTATTACATATGGTCCTGTTCTTTTATCAGCGATGCCAGCTGCAATGCCGCGGGCAGCGCTCGACAAAACATGAGAATCTCTCCAAACTAAATCGTTTAATTTAAAATTGGAGAACTTCTCACCTTCTTTTTTAAGATTAACTCGTCTACGCAAATCTAACACGTGTGACATCATGTGCTGATATGTTTCGGCGATAACGGCTTCTAATTTTTGCACGTATAAATGTGGGTTTTTTGGATCTACGACCAAAATTCCTTCAGGTATTCTTGGATCCCAAGGTACTCTGAGTTCGCGAAAAAAGTTAAGAAATGCGGGAGAGAAGTCTCTTCCTCTCGTCACCGTAGTTCTCAAACTAAATGCAAATTCACGCAAATATTCGTCCCATTTGGAATGAACAGATGAATAAATTGCAACCAAATATTTGATGTCACGGTTAACCCTTTCAACCGGGTTAGCTTGTGGGTGATACGTTGAAGTTGGTGTTGGAACCATCTTGAACTTTTCACAAAATTTTTTAAAGACTTGGGCACGAAATTGCGGGCCGTTGTCAGAAATAATTTTACGAGGGAATCCCATGCTCATGGAGAGGTGATAAATGCAATTTGCTACTTTTCCAGCAGTGGGGTTACACATTGGATATAATTCTGGCCAATGAGTTGCCACGTCAAGTATGACTAAAATATGTGTGTTGTTTTTGCGCGTCCGAGGTTTCGGGCCGGTCAAATCAACACTTAGACAGTTAAATGAGCTGTAAGGACCCATTTGCGCTGCTTCAATTTGTCCTTTCGTTCGAGGTTTGCAAGCTTGACAACGCTCGCAATGTCGAATGAATCTCGTAATGTCCGATTTCATGCCTTTCCAGGTATAAATTCGGCGTGCTCGATAAAGAGTCCTTGCAATTCCTGGGTGGCCAGAAAGTGGGTGGCCATGCATCAGCCAAATAATTTTATACTTCAATGTCTGAGGTACAAAAACTTTGAGTGCTCTCCCATCCTCCCCCAATTCATCAGACATTGTGGGATGAAATTGCATTAATAAGTCATCTTCAATTAAGAAGGTGGTTGCGTATTTTCTATATTGCTTCTTCTGTAGTCGCGTTGTGACGTCAGGCGGAAATTGATTACAATTTAAAAAATTACGCATCAATTGGCAAACTTTATCTTCTTTTTGGGCCTTGATTATGTCTTCCCTTGTGGGAGGTTCACAATCAAGACGCTCTACAATTTTGGCGACAAATGCTTTTATTAAAACATTTGACGAAGGAACTTGGAATTTCCTTGAAATTTGCGCTCTTATGACGTCATCTGATTCCTCAGAGGAGTCATAAATTTTAGTCCAATAGTTGACGAATTCGTGATCTTCCTTTTCCTCCAGCGTGGAGACAGGAAGCTCATGAAATTTTCCCATTTTCCAATTTCGTTGTGGTGATGGACAGTAAGATAATAATTCATCATTATCTCCATCATCTTCAGGATTTTCCGGTTTATCAATCGGTGATCTGGATAAAGCATCCGCTAAAACATTTAGTGGACCTTTAATATATTGTATTTCGAAAGAGTAGCGCATCAGCTCCATTTGCCAACGTGCTAACCTTCCGGCAGGTTCGTCTAACTGCATCAACCATTTTAATGCTTGATGGTCAGTCCTTACTATAAATGTGGTAAATTCCAAATAATGTCGAAATTTACGTAATGCCCAGATTACCGCAAGGCATTCTAATTCTGTGGCGCTGTAATTTATTTCAGCAGGTTGCAAACTTCTACTGGCATAAACACAAGGCACTTCGATATTTTGATCATCGATTTCCCTCATTTGCATAAGCGCGGCGCCTAGTCCTTTTCTGCTGGCGTCGGTATGCACAATAAATGGTTCTGTCAAATCAGGCATGGCCATTGTTTCTGCATTTGTTAAAGCATCTTTTATTTGATCAAAAGCTTCTTGATGAATTTCTGACCAAATAAATTCCACATCCTTTTTGAGTAAAGGACGTAGAGGTTCCGTCATGACTGCTAGATTCTTGAGTAATCGGTGAAAAAAGTTTACCATTCCCAAAAATCTTTGCAACTCTTTCAAATTTGAAGGAGCTGGCATTTCTTTAATGGCGGCGACTTTTTTAGGGTCGACACTAACTCCTTGAACACTTAACTTGTAACCAAGAAAAGTTAATTCTTTTCTGCCAAATTTTGATTTTTCTGGATGAACATGAAGATTTGCATTTTCAAGTTTACTCAGAATTTCTTCCAGATGAATCATGTGTTCTTCAAAATTTTTTGATATAATAATTATATCATCGAGGTATGCCCATGCGAATTTTCGATAGGCGTCCCCCAAAATCTTTTCTATCAACTTTTGGAAAGTTGACGGCGCATTTACGAGACCAAAGGGCATGACTCGAAATTGTAGTCGACCCAAAGGGCTCCAAAACGCAGTTTTAGCACGGTCGTTCGGATGAACCTCTATCTGCCAATAGCCTTTTGACAAATCTATCGTTGTGACCCATTCAAATCTTCCGAGTTCTCGCAAGATTTCCTCAATGCTCGGCATTTGAGGAGGATCGTATAATGTATGTGCATTGAGTGGTCTAAAATCAATGCAGAGTCTCGGATCACAATCCGGACGCATCACTAGAACTATTCGCATTCCATAGTCTCCAGTGGCTTGTTCAACGTACCCATTATCCAACATATCTTGACAGATCTGACGGATAATTTCACGTTTCTGTGGATTTACGCTTTTAAACGGAACTCTAATTGGAACTTTAGTGTCCAGTTTAATTTCATGCCTAACGAGGTGTGTTCTACCTGGTCGGCGTGATAAAATCTTTTCATGTTTCTTTAATACTTTTTCAAGCATTAAATTATTTTTCATTGACAAATTAGCGTCGCTAACAAGTCTTTGTACTATATTTTCTTCATTTGCAACTTTAGCTTGACACGCAGTGGCAGAGCCAGCTTTCATGTGATTTGCTTTAATAAAGTCGCGTCTCATGATTTCTTCGGGTGGATCAAGGAACTCTTGATAACGATCAAGAATCGCTTGAGGAACAAAAGGTAAATCTTCTTTCAAAGACTTGACAAAATTCCAAGACATGGTCTTAGGATTTGGTTGAATATTGAGTCGATTCATGAAATCACATCCTAATAAAATAATAGGATATTTATTTCTTAAAATTATGAATGGATGATTTAACATCCCGTGTGTCCACGCAAAAGAAAGTAGGAGAGTTCCTTCGGGGACTACATCCTCTGAAGCAGTCGTAACTCTCACATCCGGTCCAATTGGTCGAATTTCATCTTCCAGTTTCAGCGAAATTACTACGGAGTAGGCCATGAAGCTTCGATTAGCTCCAGAGTCTAACATCCCTGTTATCATACCGTTTGCCGTCTGCAATCGAATCGTCGGCAAATCATTGCTGTTTGGTATGTCCGCGTACTTGCACTTAAAACGTCGCGGTGGCTTAATTTCTATCGGCGGATCTAATGGTAATTCGTCCAATAAATCATTAGTGACTAGCGTTGCAGCCATTAATTTTTCAATACATTCATCAAGACCAGGTAAATCAATTTTATCTGACCTTTCAATGATTTCAGGTGTTGGCCTAGTTTTTTCATCAAGTAAAGTAACAGCATCTTTTATTTTAGATTCCCAATCAATTTTTATTTGTTGAACTTTTTCTTTAAAAAATTCTTCAGTGATGTTCTCATTTTGCAGCACAAGCCTTAAATTGGAAACATCAATTTTTGGAAATATTAAATTATTTTCTAATTCTAATTTAATCTGAGTATTTAAAAAATCATCTAAAATTTGAGATGGTGTTAGTTCATTTTCCGAGGCGGTAGGCGTCGCATCCACTAGACCGTCTGGATGCGCGCTTACAAGTTTTTTAGAAGTTCGCCGATTGATTTCATCGATTTTTCGAACTCCTCAATGATCTTGTCTTTGCTCGATTTCCTATCAGGACATTCTTTAGCCCAATGTCCCAATTTTTTGCAGATGTTACATGGGTCAGTAGCAGGTGATTTCGCGACTTTTGGCGAAGGCGAACTTGAACGTTTGGCTTCGTCCTTTTTAGGGGTCGGCGACTTCGATCTACTGAGCGCGTCTGTCTTTGGTGAACCAAAAGTAACGTTTTTAGGCGCCATCTTTGGTCCAAATTTTCGAGCTACTGCGTTATTACGGGCTAATAAAGCAGCTGCAGCCTCGCTTTCTGGTTCCGAGTCAGATTTCTCTGGTTCAGAAGCAGCTTCCATATCTGTCACTTCGGCTAAGTGAGCTTTAGGGGTTGGATGTGGATTTTTCCCATCCGATCCCTTTCTAGATTCCTTAGCAGTCTCTGCCAAAAAATCTCCTCGTTTTGGGGGTTGCAAAAGAGGGGTGTTAGCAAAACGTGTGTCTTTTGCCAACTCCTTTCTCCGTTGCTGTCGCTTAGCGTACGCAACTTTTTCATCAGCTGGTAGATAAGCTTTATAATTTTCGTCAATCCTTATCTGATTAGCTCGCATAAATTTGGCTAATTCAGCGAAACCACCCGGATAAGGTGCTCGTACAGAAAGTAGAACATTTTTTGAGTAATCTGTCAATCCACGACGGAATTGACGATCAATGGCTGCGTCTCCCATCGTATAAGGGAGAGTGACCAATAAATCCTCAGTCCTTCTTAAATAAGAGCGAAGACTTTCGCCTTTATTTTGAGAAAGATTATCCCACATTTGTAATAAGTCTTCACTTGACTCTCCATACTCAGTCATGAATTCTTCTACAAAGTGGTTCCAGTTTTGAAATTGTTTAGAATAAAACCATTTCTCAGCTCGATCTATAAGAGCTTTTGGTACTACTCTTTTCAAAGCAGTGTGACATGCAATGCCATTCAACCTTGAAATTCGTAAAACTTCATCTAAAAGAGTGGATCCAGCTTCCCATTCTCCATCGAATAAAGCGGGTTTAATGTGATCCCATCTAATAGTTCTTTCATCAACTAGATCGTGAGTCCAGTTGTTGGCAGTATATTGAGCAATTTTCTGTCGTAGTGCAATGTCAGCATTATCGGCAGTAGCGTCAGATCGATCGGAAGATCGACGATCAGCTAATAATCGATCAATTTCTTCAGCAGTGTAATAATGTGTATTACGCCGTGAAGAGTGGCCTCGATGTCGACGTCGATGAGATCGATGTCGATTATCGCGTTCTTGTTGCGCATTCGCATCAGAATCCGACCTTGAATCAGATTGTGAATTCGAAGGCGTGTTGAAATGTGGCGTTTCAGGTGGGTCGGGTGGGTCGCCGTCATCGTCTGGCGGTCGACGTCCACCTCCAGGTGGTCCATCTCCATGTTCATCTGGATTTCCTCCATCTGGTGGATTTCTTCTATACTGACCCCCACCTGGCGGGCTTTCATGTCCGTCGGGTGGTTCGCGTGCTGGATTCATTTCTCGTCGACTTCTTTTCGACGAATCTTGTTGTTGAGTCAGTGGTATCGTTCGAGCAACGTGAATACCTGTTTCATGCCGCCTATTTCGATCGTCTACCATCCCCAGCAGTCGGTCACTGTTGTGAAAAATAGGATTTCGATTACCTGGGAGCAGATTGCGATCAGCTCTCCGTTCCTCGGAATCTGAAGGACGTTTTCTTTTTGAGCGATGGCGGCGACGCGAACGTTGGTCGTCATCACTCGATAATCCAGATTGGCTACTTAACTCTGAAACAACGGAAATTGTTATTGTTTCGGGAGTCAAAATAGGGACAGTTGGCGCAGCCATTTCTGGTTGCACCAATTGGTCAGTATAATTCCTTGCTTGCAAACGATCTTTCATTTCTGCAAGCTCTTCTTGGGCGCGCAACAAATCAGCTCGGAGAATTTCATTCTCATTTATTTGACTTTGCGATTCTTCTGGTTGTAATCGCTTAGCAGGGTTGCTAGACTTGACTTGTCCGCTCGTACTGGGTTGATCCAGCGAGTGAAAAATCTCGTCTTCACGCTTAGCTATTTTGCTTTCGCGAGTACGCTGTGTTTTAGCACGTGTGTCTAATTCAGCAGCATATCTCACTAGTTGATTATGATTGCGTTGGTAGTGGTCTGCCAAATCAATCAATTCTTTATTTTTCTGCTCCAGCTTACTTTTGGTAAGCTCGAGCTGTCTTCGCGCCTCTTGGTGTGAGCGAATTGAAAGTTCATTTCTAGTGTTCATTTTAGAAAGATCTTCCACTTCACCTTTTAATCGGTATTCTCTAGCTTTTTGGGCTAGAAATTCCTCATTTTGTCGATTGAGTTCCATATGTTGGAGTTCAACCTCCGCTTTTTGTTGTTGAAGCTCAGCTTCTTTTCGTTCCATTTCAAATTGTAAATTTGAAACGGCACGATCAGTGTGAAGTCGTATCATGGCGCGATGAATCTCTTCCACCGTCATGTCGTCCGTTATTTGGGCGCCATCCTGGCGTGCTTGATTTCTCAAAGCATCCAACATGGTCATGCGAGGAGGTGATTCGTGAGACGATTCACTTTCCATTTCACGTAACGTATTTTCCACTTCCTCCAGTGGAAGTGGCGGGAGTTCTTGTTCGTTAGAACTCGCACTTGAAGCGCTTAATGCTCTAGCAACTTCATTTTCAGCATCCTTGAGTTGTTTCGGATCTGGAACTGGTGTTATTTCTTCAGAAATAATTTTCTCTGTAAGCATTTCAGGCTCGAGAGCCGGCAAAACCGTCGCTGCTCGTTTCTGAGTGCTTGGTCGACCTCGCTGTCGTTTTACAATTTGCATTGGCGTCGCCATTTTGTCAAATTGAAAAAGAACAATGGAAATAAAGGATTTTTTCGCAAAAATCGGGTTTTAACAATCAAAACTATCCCGGACGGGCCCCCAAGTGCGGCGATCCGGGTTTTTACTTATTAAATTAGGTAAATTTAACAAGCAATCGTCGTAGAGATGCCGTACAGGACTTCTACTCTGTGGCCAAATGTTTGTCTAGGGGAATGATTTTACACAGAGTAAAGGAAAAATTAGATAGCTTTAATTGTTCAAAATACAAAGGAGGTATTATTCAAAATGTTTGGGGTCGATCTGGCTTCTTCTTCAATATCTACACTCACAGTTGACCGTTGGCTCCAAGATGGCGTCGATGGCGTCGTGTGAGCGCGGGATTTTAGCGGAGTAAACTCGACGCTAAAATACGTTGCTAAAATATTCTAAAATCCTCGCGGAGCAAGCTCGACACGAGAATACGTCTTGCACACAGCGGTTTGATTATTACGGAGCAAGCTCGACGTAACAATCCGTCTTAACACAATTCGCTTTGTGGAGTTAAACTCAACACAAAGCCTTCAAACTAACAGAGTAAACTCGATGTTAGTTTCACACAGATTTCTTTGTGGAGCAAGCTCGACACAAAGAACTACAAATCGACAGAGCAAGCTCAATGTCAATTCACACACAGAAATGGCTTAAATTACGTGTAGTAATTCAAGCTAGAAAGTTGCTATTCTGTACAGTGGGTACAGACCAGCGATGAAACTCAATTCGTCCAAGAATCACAGATCACACTTTGCAGTTTTGGCAGAAGTTTGACACGGTTGTGAACAGTTTGGAGGTGGAATCAAGAGTGCGGGAAGAGTGGGCCAAAACCGTTTGGCTCACTACTAAATCTGCTCAGAAAAGCTGCGCAGATGACGAGTTGCACAAAGATCACACACGGCCGCCTTCGGGTCGTGTGCAACAATTGAGCCGGGCACGCGCGAGGGGAAGGGATGCTCCGCCCAGGCACACGCCTAGCAGCATCATCAAAGCAATGCACGCTGCAGCGCGATTGGTTGACGCTGTTGCTGGGCCAAAACTTGCTGCGAAACACAATATTATTTGGGTAATATTGTGTCTTGTTTTATATTTTATTAAGGTATGTTTTATTTCAATTTACATTGAAACAAAACATATAAGCTTGTTGAATATGTTTATAAGACAATTTGGAAATATGGTGCACACTCAAATAGGAATATTTGAGGTCACCACATACTAGGTCCTCCCTAGGAACTGGATACTCAGGACATATTTCGGATTAAGTCCTTGACTATAATCCGGAATGAGTCCAACGCACGGTGGGTGGTGGGGGGTAGTTTCACCAGGTGTGAAGTTTAGACATAATTCGATAGAATTATGTGTTAACTTCCTAAATCATAAATAAAACAAACTATCTAGTAGTAGAATAAAATATAAATGATAATTTATATTTTATTTTACTCAAAAATAATCGAAATTCGAAATTACCACTAAAACGTATCAGCGCCATCTATTGACAGAATAATCATTCTAGACTAGCAAAGTGTATGACAGGGTAACCGTCACAATTTACACCTATGTCCATCCCAAGTTGTGGCGGTGAAAGCAAGTCAACCGCACTTTTCGGATCGACTCCCAATGAATTACACGATTACGAACCAGAACCACAATTACCTGGTCGAGCGGGAGTTAACCCGTTCCCGAACCAAGGATTCACGGACACGTAATCATATAATTTTAGCGCCGTTCCGGCTACTTTTGTATAGTTTAACTTGATATTTAACGGGTCAAATGTCGGCAATTCATGTATAACTTAGTTTATTATTTCATTGGATCAAGCTAATAAATGTAGGTGTTTTGATAACTCATTCGTACTTTATTTATCTCGTATTTATATTCACTGGAGCGCGACTTATACCCGGTACTATCATAATCATCAATTTTTTATATTTTTGTTTAATAAATTAATTACGGTTTGTCACCGTGTAGTTTTTATTGAATTTTGAGATGTGTGGAACTAAAAAACGGAATTTTTGTGATAGTTCTGCTTTTATTGATACATTATAATTATTGTTTTTCCTTTTTGCATTTCTCTTTATCTTCCTCTTTCTCTTTGGCAAGTTTAGCGGCTTTTTTATCCTTAAACGGATCTTGCATTATTGCAGGATAATCACAGTTCTCATGGCGTATTAAGTTTCTTTCAGAGTGTCCACCCTTAGCTTCCAACATCTTATAAATGAGTTCGATTTTAACCTCATTTTTCTTAACATCTTCAAGATTGCGGAAACCCACCGCCATGAACCCTGTAAAGGAAATACACAGTTTTAAAAAAAAAATTATCCTCAACCATAAGCTGCAGTTTATCATAACAATAAACTTCAACAATCCGATTGCCATATTTAGTATCTATATATTTACGACGCTTTATGTTTTTGTTCCAGAAGCATTCCTCTTGAAACCAAATAATCATTTCGTCATCGACGTAGAAATAAGTGTTTACCACTGTTAAAATAGTATTTAATAATGTTTAAGAAATGACACCGATATTAACTTCAAATCCATCTTTACTTACAGAAACTTTTTACGTTAAATGCATCAAAATAATATTGGTACACTCTCTTCTCTTCAAGCAAAGGCGTTCCCAGAACATTTAAAACCTTAAAATCCCTGAAAATAAATTTAAAAATACAATATATTTAATAAGTTGGTTTAAATCAAAGCCATGAGACATGCAAACAGGCCTAAGAGTAGGCTTAAGAAGATAATATTGAAAAAAATAAAATGTAAAGGTATAAAATACTGTATACTGTAGTTACCCATTCTCCTTCAGGCTTACAAAGTTATGAAATTGACCAATCTCATCGAAGAAACTGTCCCAAATATAACATGACACACTCTTTGTTTGTTCTTTGGTGTATCCTATGTACGCTCCGTACCATCTACCTTCATACTTGCCAGTGGAAATAAAGGAAAAAAATCAATTAAATTTTTATATTGATGTTAGGCATTTGTGCATTTCTATTTATTTACTTTGGAATTGTCAGTTACAGGTAGCATGGCTTCTATTATGTTGCAATGACCCTCAGTGTCTCTTACTTCCGGTGCAAAATTAGCAAACGGTGTTAAGTCAAGTGGACCAGCAAAAATTGACATGGCACACGTGAGAAGAAACACAAAAAAAGCAAGCAGGGCCATTGTTGATAATTCTAAATTTCTGAAATTAAAATGAAACGTTTAAATTGCAACAATCGTGTTTTTATTTGTTGTCATTATCAAAGAAAGTTTATTATCTCTCTGGTTTTCCTCATCACCCCACTCAGCTCCCTCCTTCCCCACTGGGTCAGTCTACACCGAAAGGGGGGATGACCAGCGGCCAGTGAGCAGTGTGTGGAGTAACGTAGGTCACCGTAGGTGGCCAGACCGCAGACGGTCACAGATATTTTACTAAAAAGTTCCACAATTGTTCTAAAATGTGTCATAATTGTTTTATTAAGTGCGTTGATTATTCTAAAAAGTGCAATGATTTTTATAAAAAGTGCAATGATTTTTATAAAAAGTGCAATGATTTTTATAAAAAGTGCAATAATTTTTATAAAAAGTCCCTTAATTATTATAAAAATATGTTTAAACAATAATTATTTTTTAAATTATAATTTAAAATGATTGCTATTGCTGACTAGTTTGTTTGCTTACTTGATTGGTGACTGATGAGCTATTCAACCAGCAACTGT
This sequence comes from Strigamia acuminata, assembly GCA_949358305.1. NCBI lineage: Eukaryota > Metazoa > Arthropoda > Chilopoda > Geophilomorpha > Linotaeniidae > Strigamia > Strigamia acuminata. The sequence goes on along the minus strand of OX442315.1, from coordinate 8,830,775 downwards.
TTCAATTTAGAGGACGCAAGTATTTGAATAAATAGAAGTGTCGAGAAAATTGAGTTGGAAAACAAATGCGTTTTTTCAGATTTGTTTTGTAACTACAATGCAACAATGCCATAAATGCACATAAATATTTCAGCAGTTGTTCTTCATGTGCTGAAATTTTTATATGACGTGTGCTATTGTTGTATTGTATTTCAAGGACTTCAGAAATATCACAATTGCTGTTTATTATTTATTATATAATATAAGTTAAAGATGCAAATTTAACAACAGATGAATTTAATCAATTATTTCTGTAAATAACAACAATGTCCCATTTAGAAATGAGTTATTTAATTTATTAATTGCTAAACTTTATTCTTAATAGAAATAGAGTAATTTTCAATTTTCTTTAAAAAGAATAAGGAAATAAAGCAATAACAATAACAACCTACAAACTCCAAACTATTTTGGTAATTTGCGTAGTTAAGAATAAGATGGAATTAAAATTTAACAAACTTATTTGGGTCTGTGACACGTATGCTGACAAACATCTGATTAAAACACACACTTATACGGGGTGAGTCAAAAGTGTGGACATACCTTTTTTCTTGAAAATGGCTGAAGATATATACAATTCTACTAATATCTGGTGTGTTTCGGTTGTTGATTGTAGCAGATGTAAGGGATGCAGTTACGAACGATGCAATCTGTTACAGCTTATTTGCATAAGTGGTTTTATTCATAGTTTAGCACAGGTGGCGCGGTGTAGCAGCAGCGCTAGAAATTGACATGTAATTGGGAATCGACAAAGGGAGTAATTATTGAATTGTATATAGTAATAAAAAACATGAAATGTAATCGACTGACCATAAACAATTGAGCTCAAAATAATTCTGAACAATAAATTACTCGATACTTCTATGGTTTTGCCCACAGAGGGTGCAAGTAAATACTTTGAACATCCACAAGTGATTTCTGAAGTAATCAGGAGAAGAATTGGTGATAAGTTATTCCTGAAAATGTAACGAATCGGAATAAAACATTAATTCTTGTCTTGGAATGTGTCCTGGGTATCCTCTTCCGGTCCTGGGTATCCACTTCCTGTCTCACATCTCAGATTAGCATAATTCAAGATATGTTCCTCGGTATTCACTTCCTGTTTCACAGGATTGGAGGGATTCCTGGACCCCTGTTCCTATTGGATAACTGGTCAAATCCCTTAATTTAAGCAAGAGTATACAGGGTGGACAAAAAATCTGGTTAACAGTAAATAATTCCCAAACTGTTTTAGATGTTGATTCAGCAAAATGATTGTCAGGGTAGTATTTATGACATCCAACTTGACCTCAGAGGTCATCTTCAAGGTCATCCATATTGTAACTTGAGAACCGTGACAGATAAAGAGAAAAAGGGAATTAGAAAGTTGTAGAGCACCATACAATTAGTCTACAACTGTTTTTAAAAAATTATCTCTCTGAAAAGTTTTGAAAAATTTTAAACCTTTTTTCTCAAAACGTTTCAGCAAGAGATAATTTTTGTAATATCTTACCTCAGAACTAGAATGAGGAAGCAAAGACTTGAACAGTGCAAAATTCATTAAAAATGGACTTTAAACCAATGGAAAAATGTTATTTGTTGCGACAAATCTCAGTTTTTCATTGGATTTGGTGATAAACTTTAATTTGTAGAAATACGGTATTTCAAAAGTACTTGAAAATTATGTAATTCAAAATATCAATGAAAACACGTCTTCAGTCACTCAGCATCCATTTTATTTCATTTTTTACACTACATTATAATCATTCTTTTTCTTTGCTGCATTTTATTTTGGAAAGTTAGGATTTGCCATCTTTAGATGGATTTTGCATTTGATTGATAAAAACTTGTAATATAATTATGAATAATGTTTCGTATATTGTGTTGCAGCGAAGTTGATGGATCAACCATTCAAAGTTGACAGCATTTTCGACACTACAATCACACGGGGAAATGGCTAACCTGTAAATCCAAGTTGTTGCATTCAACGTAACTTTTAATTTTTTCATAAACAGGTATATTAATATTTCCACATGCTTGCAGGATCAACTTCCTCAACGGATTTCGCATTTTCAATAATTTTAAAATGGAACTCAAATTAATCGAATGACACGCACGCAGTTTCAAGAACTTGAGATTTTGAAATACATTCTGCTGCGATCCGGGTTATTATCGCACTTATTTCTAATAAATAAGCACGAAACCGCAGGTGAATGCTAAAATAGACTTACAATCAGCGGCCTTAAACTTGTCTAGGGTTAAGTTTATTAAGTAGGAAAATAAAGACACAATTTTATGATAAAAATCACACAAAAGGTTTTATTCGTTATAAATTACAATGACTAGTATTATTATGAATTATATATTTATTAATTAAAATAATAATATCACAGATGCGACAAGTCGCGAGAATGAGCGGGAAAACAATGGAGGGCTTGCAACGACTGTTGCAAGCTACAAAGCGCGGCGAATGCGCTTGACAACCAAAGTTGTTAGGAAAATGGCTTCCGCTATTTTCCTCGTCTTCCCTCACACGTACGATGATCCTCGGATGATGGTTCACGGTGAGTCTTCCACACGAAGTACGACGGCACGGGGCGGTGGTTCACGTTCGGGCAGGCGTCCGTTCACGTCCGATGGCGGTGGCAGCAGTTCGCGCTACTGCGACGGCGATGGTTCACGCGACACGGGAAACTTCTCGTTACGATAGCTGGAATTAGCGACGGCTAATTCAAGCTGAATTGCTGGCTTTGTGCGTTTGTTGCACAAAGATAGCAGGTGAAACTGAAGAACACGAGTCCACTATCAATACTTTTCTTTCAGGAGCAAAAGCAGTGATGTTTGTGGTTGTGTGTTATTTTTCAGAGTCCCGATTTGAGCCAAGGCGTGAGCCCAGCACGCTTCAATATTGCGCAGAAAACCTGCGCACTTAGCTCAAATGGGTGCAACTAGTGGTTATTACACCATATTGCACCATAATGGCTAATAACCGTTTTCACCCCGGACAACCTGGGGTGATATGTGCCTAGAGAGGATTTCTCCCCTCGGTCACATGATCTGACTTGGCGTGTGCCACAGTCAAATTAATTAGAAGACAATTAATTTTATCTTCTAAGTTGGTGAATATTTTGAGATCACCACACATCCCCCCATTTAAGACGAATCTTACATGGAGAAAAATGAACGAATCCGATTTACGATTCGTCCATGCCCTGAGTTCGCTCAGGCGTCAACGGGCGCATCATGTCCGTGGCGTCGTCCCTCGGATTTGACCGCTCGTTAACCGTACACAGGTCGCGACCTGCGTTTGGTCCGGAGACCATTCCAGGGTTGACATGAAGCCAAACCTGGATGATTCTTGCCGAGTTTGCTCGGTTGAAAAATCCTAGCGCCGCAAACTCTATCGGATCCTCTGGCGCCAATCGTGCTCTCAGGAGTCGGTCGTGGAGCACCGATGGTGGGCTTAACACCCGAATGTGGTCTTCGAGCCACATAAACACCTGCCTCGACAACTTGTGGTTGTTGCTTAGCAGTGTTCGCGTATCCGGCGTCAAATAGAAGTGCGGATACAGGCGCATCAGGGTCTTGAAAGCCGACTCTTTCTTCAGCGGCTTGACTTTCGTCTCCGGCTTGGCTGGCGGCGGCGGCGGCGGTGGACGTGAGTCTTCCGTCGTGGCATTGTCGAAATGGCTCGGCGAGCCCAAGAAAACCAACGCGGGTGCGGAGGTTGACGAGGGTGTGACGCCTCGTCCCTGCGCTCGACCAACTCCGGTGAGCTTACGGGGTTCGACTACCCGTTGAACTCCGGCTGGAGTTTGAGAACTTCCGGCGTTCTCCGGCCAAAACGAACATCCAGCGCCCTCTTGAGCCGACTGGAAAACAGCTAGCGACGCGGCTGCTGTGGCGCTCGTAACTGGAAGCGTTGTTCTTCCGGCCATTTGCGCTGTGGCCTTCGCAAAGGACCACTCGGTTCGTAACCGAACGGCGGCCTCTTCTTCGGTCTCGCCGTTTGCTACGACTTGCTTAATGAGCTCGGCTAAGATCGTAGGCGGGTCGAGCCGGAGGTGGTACCACAGCTCGACTTTCTTCTCCGACAGGCCCATCGGCGCGGTCCAAAGGTACGTAATGGCCGCTAATGCCTGTCCTGGCGAAGGAAGAACACCAGGGTACAACACCCTAGTCATCCCCGGAATGAGCTGACGCTGAAAATCCATCACGCGGGGATCATCAATGGTATTGATGTCGGAGAGTTCTAGCCTTTCAGCTAGTCTCTGCCAGTCCTTCTGCGACTCGGCGATCTGGGCGCTTTGGTATACGTCCAGCTTCTGGAGCACTTCCTGCTGCGCTCTAATGGGTTGCTGCTCGTAGCAGGTCCATTGTGGTCCGAATGACTCACTAAAAAATGGCCGGAGTTGCAGGTTGCTAACTCCAGCCGGCAAGCGGGAAACATATCCATGTTCGGGCAAGCGGCTAGCGTGTCCAGGTACTGGCACGCTACAGTCGGGAGAGATATCACCGACGACACGTCTCATGGCGTATGGAGTAGCCGGGTTGTCCACTTTGAACGTGGAAGCGGTTCGGCTACTTCGGGCGGACTGGATTGTGGAGTCCGATTCGAAGCTCAGCGAGGACGACGAGCCAAACGTTTCTGGTGTCCGTCCTCGTCGCGACTGCGGGCGCGGTGGCGGTGCTTCAGTCGAATATGGGCGCGATCGCCTCTGTCGCTCCTCTCGATCGCGGCTGGATTCTCGAAACATCGGGCGTGTTGCTTGATCCGGCGGAGGGAGTCTTCCCACCCTCAAATCCTCGTCTTGCGGCGGAGGATTGATGGCCGCTGGGGCCGGAATTTCATCTTCTCGATAGAAGGGGAGAGCGCATCGCGCTTGCTCTTCTGCCTCGTGTTCTCGAGCCAGTTGTCGATTTTCGTCGACGCGAAGCTGCGCTGCGGCGGCTCGGAGTGCTTTCGACGGGAAGAATCCCGGAAAATCGTTGAAGCACCCGGCGAGCGCCAACTGGTGGAGCTCGGTTTGTGTGGCGGGAAATTGCGGGTTCCCGTCACGAACGGACTTGCGGTACCGTTGCACGACTTCTCGCTGCGTCGTCTTGAGGTTTTTCCTCACTTGGTGGAGAGCACCGTAATTAATTCCGGTGCTCCTGAGCACTCTTCTGCGCTCGTGACGCTCTCGAGGCGTCACTGGCCATTGGTTGTGCAGCAACTCGGCAGCTAGTGGTCCTGGGGGGCTCTCGTCGAGCGTCCACTCGATTTCGTCGACTCCGTTGACGTGAAGGCGCTCGATGAATCGGCCTTTTGCACCAAATCCTTGCAGCGCCGATCTGCTGAAGTCGTGGCGCAACTTCCACCACGTGTTGTTTGCCGTCTTCAGTCTTCTGATTTTTTCGGGCAACGCCGCCCGAAAAATCAGCGGGTGCTGAGTCGGCACGTGATCGGGAAGCGCGAATGGCGTTTCTCGATCCCTCTCGATCTATATTTGAAGAAAAATAAATAAATTAGTTTATTTAAAAATAAACAAATAATTTCTTATTTGAAATATTTTTTAAGCTTAGCGCTTGTGGCCGTGAGCCACTAAGGGATGTTGGTTGTCATGGCAACTCCCTTCGCACATGCTTGAAGCACGTGACTTTTATAGCCGCCATTTTTATTTTTTAGCGGCTTGTGTTTGAAGTCAGGAAAAGTGAATTTTCTCAATTTTTCTGACTGAAACACCAAGTGAAAATTATTTTAGTAATTTACCCTCTCTTGTAACGATAATTGGCCATCGTTACCGGCACCTTCCATCGGAGTTTCTTCATCCGCATGGAGGTTTACTTCGTCGTCTGCCATTCGTTTTCTTTTTCGCGTCGAAAAAGAAATTCTTTCGGCTAGAAAGAATTAATAAAGTATATTAAATATATTTATCGAATTTTTCTATCAGAAAAACTACTTACAGTTCGTAGGTTCGCAAAAAACTGTCGTGTTATAACGCACTCGACGCATCCACTTTGGAAACTACTGAGAAAGTGGCTAAGTTCGTTGATTGGAGAAACGAACTTGTTTCGGTGACACCGAATGACGTCACAAATTATAACGCATTGTGAACGTTGTCGTTCGAGTGTGAACTACGAATGACGTCACGAGATTGCTCTCTCGGATCTTTTGGGTAAACCCAAAAGGTGAAAGTCAACGCTATGTCTTGACTCGCGGAACGCGAGATCTCAAGTTGTACTTTGACTTTCGCGAAGTACAATCCAACTTGTTTAGATTGTCATCAGCATCGTCTCCAATGTCAGATGAGTTATTTACTTCATTGTTTGAAATTTTTCCTTTTTCTAAAAACATTTCATTTTCTAGATTTTCATCAAGAGAAACATTTTCAAGTCGCTTGTTTATTTCATCGACTTCGTTATTTTTGAGTTTCGATTTTTCACTCGATTCCGTGTTTTCGACAGGAATTTTGGATAATTTAGCATCATCCAAGGTGTTAACAATATTTTTTGTTTTTTGACCCACTTCCTCCCCTTCCAGCCAAATTTCTTGGTTGAAAACGGGAAAGTACGGCATTAATTCAGTGCCGTGAACAGCTGGATAAATTTTATTATCACTCAGCCGTCGAAGTTGAAAGGCGCCTCCTTGTAACCTTTTGACAATTACATAAGGCCCATTCCTTTTTGGTGAAATGCCTGCTGCTATTCCTTTAGCGGCATTTGAGAGAATATGAGACTCTCGCCAGACTAAATCATTTTGTCTGAAGTTGTCGAATTTCTTATCTGATTTTTCAGCTTCGACACGACGTCTCAAATCTAAGACGTGAGACATCATATGCTGATACGTCTCTGCAATTATTGCTTCTAATTTCTGAACATATAAATGCGGATTTTTTGGGTCAATGACTAAAATTCCTTCCGGAATTCTTGGATCCCAAGGAATTCTTAATTCTCGGAAAAAATTTAAGAAAGCAGGAGAATAATCTCTGCCTCTTGTTACAGTTGTTCTCAAACTGAATGCAAATTCGCGTAGATACTCATCCCATTGGTCATGAATATCTAAATAAATCGAAACTAAATATTTAATATCTCGATTGGTTCTCTCCACAGGATTGCTTTGTGGATGATAAATCGATGTCGGTGTTCGCGACATGTCGAATTTTTTGCAAAATTCTTTATAGACCTGTGATCGAAATTGAGGTCCATTATCACTTATGATTTGTCTCGGAAATCCGAAAGTCATTGATAAGTGATAAATTGTGTTGGCAACTTTTATTGCCGTTGGATTACACATTGGAAATAATTCGGGCCAATGTGTAGCGACATCTACGATGACGCAAATGTGGGTATTGTTTTTTCTGGTTCTTGGTTTGGGACCAGACAAATCCACACTGAGGCAGTCGAATGGTCCAAATGGTCCAATCTGAGCGCCTTCAATTTCGGTCTTCGATCTCGGCTTACATGCCTGACATCCTTGACAATGCTGAATAAAACGTGTAATATCACGTTTCATACCTTTCCAGGTATAAACTCTTCGAGTTCTGTACATTGTCCTCGCAATGCCTGGGTGGCCGGACAGTGGATGTCCGTGCATCAACCATATGATTTTATAAATCAATTTTCTTGGCACAACAACTTTAAGTGCCCTACCATCCTCTCCTAATTCATCGGTAGAGGTAGGATGATAGTGGAGTAACATATCTTCTTCAATGAGATAAGTACTCGCGTGTCTTTCAAAATTTCTTCTTTGAAGACGAGTTACTATGTAACTTGGATATTGCTTGTTTAACAAGTAATTGCGAATATGTTGGCAAAATTTGTCTGCTTTTTGCGCTGCAATAATGTCATCTCTCGTTGGAGGATCACATTCCAATTGTTTAGCAATTTTAGCTGCAAATGCTTTAATTAAAACATTTGTCGTTGGCAGCTCGAATTTTTTAGCCATCATAGCTCTTAATTCGACGTCAGGGGTTCCTGACGGATCATGCATGTTAATACAAAAATTAATTAATGCTTGATCGTCTTCATTAACTATTATTGACTTGGGTAATTCGTTCAATTTTCCCATTTGCCAACTTCGGCAAGGAGATGGACAATATGATAATAAATCATCATTATCGCCATCGTCTTCTGGTTCGTCAGGTGCGCTGACAGGTGCACGAGACAATGCGTCTGCTATTACATTCAGCGGACCTTTGACGTACTGTATTTCGAACGAATACGCCATCAGCTCCATTTGCCAACGAGCTAATCTGCCCGACGGGTCAGATAACGACATCAACCACTTAAGTGCTTGGTGATCCGTTTGTACAGTGAATGTAGTGTACTCTAAGTATGGGCGAAATTTGCGTAATCCCCATACTACTGCGAGACATTCCAATTCTGTCACAGTATAATTCTTTTCAGCGGGTTGCAAGCTTCTGCTTGCATACACGCATGGCATTTCGACTTCTTGGCCATCCACATTTTTCTTTTGTGTAAGGGCTGCACCCAACCCTTGTCTACTGGCGTCAGTATGAACAATAAATGGCATGTACAAGTCAGGCATCTTCATTGTTTCAGCATTCGTAAGCAAGTCTTTTATTGCGTCGAATGCTGCTTGATGATGCAGTTCCCAATCGAACTCCGCATCTTTCTTCAAGAGAGGCCTTAATGGTTCTGCAACCGTGGCCAAATTCTTGATTAGGCGGTGAAAGAAATTCACCATGCCTAGAAATCTTTGTAATTCCTTAAGATTGGTAGGAGCCGGAAATTGCGTAATTGCAGCGACCTTTTTAGGGTCTACTGCAAGTCCTTCTACTCCTACTTTGTAGCCTAGAAAAATTAATTCCTTTCTACAGAGATGCGTCTTGCCAGGGTGCGCATGTAAATTAGCTTCTGCCAATTTTTTAAACACTATATCTAAATGTTTAATGTGTTCTTCGAACGATTTGGATACAACAATTATGTCATCCAAATATGCCCATGCAAATTTTCTGTAAACGTCACCCAAAACTTTTTCCATCAATTCTTGGAAAGTAGTTGGTGCGTTTACTAATCCGAAAGGCATGACTAAAAACATTAGTCTTCCCATTGGGCTCCAGAAGGCAGTCTTTTCTCTGTCTTCAGGGCGCAATTCTATCTGCCAATATCCCTTGGTCAGATCTATAGTACTGACCCATTCGAATTCTCCGATTTCTCGCAGAATTTCCTCAATTGTTGGCATTTGAGGTGGGTTGTACTTAGTATGTGTATTGATGGGGCGAAAATCAATGCACAAGCGTGGGTCGTTTCCTGGTCGCATGACTAGGACTGGCCGCATTCCGTAATCGCCTTCAGCTTTGACGACTACGCCTTTGTCAATCATGTCTTGACAAAGTTGTCTGATTATTTTCCTTTTTTGAGGGTTTATGCTCTTAAAGGGGACACGGATGGGTTTCTCCGTGTCAAGCTCAATTTTGTGCTTAACCAGGTGTGTTTTACCTGGATCTTTAGAAATAATCCTTTTATGTTTGGATAACATCTTTTCTAATAATTTGGATTGCTCCAAATTTAAGTTAGCTTCTTCGACTAACTTTTGGATGAAATTCTCTTCATCAATTTTGCCTTGAGTTACACTTGCAGCGTAAGCTTTTGCAAAGGTCATAAATGAGGAATCGGGTTCCTCTATTTTCTCCAAATAACGATCCAGCAACGCTTGTGGAATGTAGGGTAAATCTGCATCCACAGGTTGCGTGAAATTCCAAGACATCGTCTGTGGATTAGGTTGGATTTTTAATTTATTCATAAAATCGCAACCCAATAGTACCATGGGGTACTTATTTGGTATTACGATGAACGGATGACGTAACGTGCCATGTGTCCATCGAAATGAAAGATGGATAGTTCCATCTGGAGTGACTTCTTCACTTGCCGTCGTGACTCTGACACCAGGTCCGATAGGTCGTAGATATTTTTCTAGACCTAATTGATTAATAACTGAAGTGGCTAGGAAGCTCTTATTTGCTCCTGAGTCCAACATTCCAGTTATTACACCTTTTAACGTTTCTAACTTTAACGTCGGAAGGTCTTGGCTGTTTGGTAATCCAGCCACTTTGCACTCAAACTTGCGCAATTTATGATGAACCGTAATTGGAGGCTCCAAAGGCAATTCATCTAATAACTCATTGGTATCAAGAGTTGTAGCTGCAAATAACTTAATGCACTCCTCAATTCCAGGTGTCTCTGGAACTGAGCTTGGTCTATCATCTTTAATTTCGACTTTATCTTTAATATTGGAAGTGTCTTCTTCAGTCGGGGTTTCGCCGACAATCTCCTTTTTTACATCAAGAGATTCTTTTTCTTTTAGTTCTATTTGACGAATTAATTCATCAATAACTTCTCCAACATCTTCCATTATCTTCAGATTTTCATTCTCTGATTCCGATTTCGGAGGTGACGCAGCGTCCACTAGACCTGATGGATCTGCGTCTACAAGTTTTTTCGAAACATGTCAGTTATGATCTTGACTGCTTTTTCAAACTCAGCTGTTGACACTGGTTTGTCCTTTTTAGAGGAAGGGCAGTCTTTTTGCCAATGCCCTAATTTTTTGCATAAATTGCATGGATCAGTGGCAGGCGATTTCTTTTTTGTTGCTGCTGGTGAGGCAGAACGAGAACGAGCGTCAGACCGGCGCTCAGGCGACACCGCAGGTGACTTTGAATTTCTTTCGGTATTCACCTTTGATGCGTCAAAAGAAACCTTTTTTGATTTCATTTTTGGCTTCCATTTGCCTGCAACGGGGTTATTTTTTGCTAACAACGCCGCTGCTTTGGCCAATAAAGCCAACGTCTCATCTCCTGCTTCCTCCTCCTCTTCAGCTTCTTCAGCTTCAGACGACGGAGTTTCAGCTCCAGTTATATTTGCATGTAACTTAGGAACTGAATGAGGATTTTTGACGTCCTTTTTGGAAGATTCTTTTTTCGAACTCTTCCCTTCCACTTCGTCTAGAAAGTCTTCGTAACTGGGTGGCTGCAACAATTTCAAACCATTGAAGGTTTCATTGTTTTGCTCAGCGAGTCTTTTCTCTCGCTTTAAGTACGCTGACCTTTCGGTATCTGTAAGGTAAGCTTTGTACTTTTCGTCAATGCGTAATTGATTGACCTCCATGAACTCGTTTAGCTCGGAGAATTTCCCCGGGTCGGGAGCGTCCGACATCATCAGAATATTTTTACTATATTCTGTGAGGCCAGCTCTAAACTGATCATCTGCTGTTGCATCAGTAACAGCATGTGGCATTCTGCCAAGCAGATTCTCTGCTCTTAGCATGTACGAATGTAAGCTTTCGCCTTTTCGTTGCTTAAGACATCTCCAGAGCGTCTTGATGTCTTCGCTCGATTCACCAAATTTAAACATAAATTGTTTAACGAAGTCATCCCACTTCGTGAAGTCTTTCCTGCGAAACCACTCCTTGACATCGCCAACCAGTATTCTTGGTACTAGATGGGCCAATGCACCTTCACAGCCAAAACTGTGAACCTTGCCTAGTTCGAATATTTCCAGCAAGAGGTTTGACCCTGCTTGCCAATTTCCATTATAGGCATGTGGGATAACTCGATCCCATCTAATGAACTTTTCATCTGTTGTTTGATGAGTCCATTTATCAGAAGTGAATTCATTTATTTTTTGCAAAATAATTTTATCCCTTCTGCTTTTTCGCTGTTGTTGAGCATTTTGCCTCAACAACTGGTCAATCTCATCTTTCGTGTAGAAATCGGGTCTTTGAGTTCTACTACGGGTTCTGTGACGAGATCGCCCTCTCACACTGGGGTGTGAGGAATCTGTATCCGACGCAGATTCATAATTCGGATTTGGCGGCGGATCAGGGTCCGGAGGATCGTCGCCATCTGGCGGACGACGGTCTCCATTTGGTGGTCCCCTTCCACCTCGATTGCCATTCGAATTGTGGTCTCGTGAGTGGCCACCTCCATGTCCATCTGAACTATCTCCACCTGGTGGGTCACCACCTGGCGGATTTCCACGATATCTCGGTCCATCACGGATGTCGTTATGACAATCTCGCTTTGGTGAGCCTTCTCGCGGATTATCGTGTGACCGTCCACGATCGTGTGGTTTCTCACGTTCTTTATTTTTTCTCTCTAACATTCCGATTAATCGGTCGCTATTGCTAAAGAATCGATCCGAATCTTGCGGAACTTTTGGGGAATGATATTCGGTCGGGTCTGGTTGTCGCTTTCGCTTTTTGCGACTGTGATGACTATTACGGCTTCCACGACTACTGCGTGAGTCATCACTGTCAGTCCAACTTGATTGTCGACTGACTTTTGGTTTAGCTGATGTTAAATCAATCAACTCAGGTGATTTGGAAGCACCTTTTTGCAAAACTGGGGCTGGCTTTGCAAAATTATCTTCGCCGCAAACGTCTTGTACTTTTTGTACGACTACTGCAAAGTTTTCTTGCACCGTCAATAGATCTGCGCGAAGAATTTCGTTTTCACGAGCTTGCGCAGCTAAGTCGGCACGTAATAACTGCTCTGCAGTACTTTGACTTTTGGCGGCTTGACCAGCATCAATTACGGACTGCTGTCGAGCGAGAAATACTTCGTTTTCTCGTTGTGCTAATCTCTTAGCCCTTGCTGCTTGTTCTGCAGCATGATTCTCGTAATTTCGAGAAGTGGAGGGGATTGCTTCCCTCGCTCGAACTGGGGCGGTTAGTTCGGCAGTCATTAAATTTGTGTTGGCTTCTCGCAAATTTGCGTTGGCCAATCTCAAATTATCATTAGCAATTTCTAAATCTTTTTGGGCTTGATTTAGTTGCTCGAGCCTTTGTTGTTGCTCTTCGTCAGTAATTAGCCAGGAAGCTTTTTCCTGCTCTAATTGTAACAACTTAACATGGTCATTCGCACGTTGTTGTTTTAGTTCGGCATTTTGCTGATGCATTTCTGCATGCATTCGCTCGAACTCTGCTTGCAAGCCTGTTCTGACGATTTCAACGTCTTTTTGACATTGTTTGCGAACCATAGCTTTGTGGATTTGTTCCACAGTCATTTCGCTAGTGACTTTTACTCCCTCGAGCCTAGCTTGCTCACGGAGTGCGTCCATCATGGTGACACGCACGGGAGAATGAGAAACTTCCATCTTGGAGTTCTCAGAATCTTGCTGTGCTGCACCTTGAACCGGTGATGAATTCAGCGAGTGCTCTGCACTTGACGATTGAATTCGTAAATTCAAATCATCGTTTTGCGTCTTGGAACGGCCACTTCCAGTTGGATTATTTAAGTCCAACTGGCCGCTTGGCGGGGATGGCTGTTGTCGCTCCAACGCTTGCGTGAATTCATTCACGATTAACTGTGCCGAGTTACAGTTAGCTGTTTGATCCATGGCTTCAAACAGTTCTTGTGACTCAGTCACTTCTTGATCCACGACTGGTAGATCGATCGCCACTCGTCTCTTCGCCGGCCTTCCTCTCGGTCTCTTCTCTGAACGAGTCGCCATTTGTCAATGAGGATTTAGAAAGGATAGAGAAGAAAGATAAGCAAGATAAAAATGGCGGGTAAATTTTAACTAACAAAGTTATACAATGACTATCCCGGACGGGCCCCCACGTGCTGCGATCCGGGTTATTATCGCACTTATTTCTAATAAATAAGCACGAAACCGCAGGTGAATGCTAAAATAGACTTACAATCAGCGGCCTTAAACTTGTCTAGGGTTAAGTTTATTAAGTAGGAAAATAAAGACACAATTTTATGATAAAAATCACACAAAAGGTTTTATTCGTTATAAATTACAATGACTAGTATTATTATGAATTATATATTTATTAATTAAAATAATAATATCACAGATGCGACAAGTCGCGAGAATGAGCGGGAAAACAATGGAGGGCTTGCAACGACTGTTGCAAGCTACAAAGCGCGGCGAATGCGCTTGACAACCAAAGTTGTTAGGAAAATGGCTTCCGCTATTTTCCTCGTCTTCACTCACACGTACGATGATCCTCGGATGATGGTTCACGGTGAGTCTTCCACACGAAGTACGACGGCACGGGGCGGTGGTTCACGTTCGGGCAGGCGTCCGTTCACGTCCGATGGCGGTGGCAGCAGTTCGCGCTACTGCGACGGCGATGGTTCACGCGACACGGGAAACTTCTCGTTACGATAGCTGGAATTAGCGACGGCTAATTCAAGCTGAATTGCTGGCTTTGTGCGTTTGTTGCACAAAGATAGCAGGTGAAACTGAAGAACACGAGTCCACTATCAATACTTTTCTTTCAGGAGCAAAAGCAGTGATGTTTGTGGTTGTGTGTTATTTTTCAGAGTCCCGATTTGAGCCAAGGCGTGAGCCCAGCACGCTTCAATATTGCGCAGAAAACCTGCGCACTTAGCTCAAATGGGTGCAACTAGTGGTTATTACACCATATTGCACCATAACGGCTAATAACCGTTTTCACCCCGGACAACCTGGGGTGATATGTGCCTAGAGAGGATTTCTCCCCTCGGTCACATGATCTGACTTGGCGTGTGCCACAGTCAAATTAATTAGAAGACAATTAATTTTATCTTCTAAGTTGGTGAATATTTTGAGATCACCACAATTCGACCCAACAAGCTTCGATACCAATTCATTATTAAATGATTCACACCAAGAAATATGTACTTCCTCTACATTCGGACACTGCAAGAATAACGCGTGTAAATCAACATGGAGAAACTCCCTATCTATTCTTAAGCTACGTAGCTTCGTGAACAGAGCAACGGCAGAGTCTCGCAAATTATCGGTTTCATCTAAAATCGTACATTCAAGCAGTGTCAATTCCTTCAGCTTTGGGCAGAAGCGACTAATTAGTTGAAGACTGACTAATTTAACACACATCAGAGTCAGAACAGTCAATCGTTGTAATCCCACGCACAGCACTTGCACGTAAACTGGTCATTTTGGGAAAAACGGTGAAAAGAAAGGTGAGGTCTTGGCTACTATTCAGATAACAGTTGATTTGTTAAAACGGGCAGTCGGTTTAAAACGCTGAAACATCCCTCGCATGTCACACTAGTTCTTTCTACAGACAAACACATTTCATAATCATCAAATTTTCATATTAATTAGGGCTTGTGTGTAGTTTTTATCGGAACCAGCAAAAATTGACATGACACACGTGAGAAGAAACACAAAAAGAGCAAGCAGGACCATTGTTGATAATTTTAAATTTCTGAAATTAAAATGAAACGTTTAAATTGCAACAATCGTGTTTTTGCTTCGTTGTCATTATCAAAGAAAGTTTATTATTGCAGCTTAAAATGCCATTAATTGTTATATAAGCCTACAGGGTGTCTTGCCGAACATCCACCAGGTGAATTATTTCACAATCAAGTTATTTTTAAAAATCTTTTGATTATGAATCTAAGTAAATGACGAACTCAATGAAACATGTTAAATTCATGTGATATTGTTGCATCACTGTTTTGTAACTCGTAACTTTTAAACCAACAATGCTACGCAAAAAATGTTAATTGCAAAGTTGTAGATCACCATTTGTTTAGTACATTACCACATTTAAAACATTTATCCAACTGGGCCAAAGTTTTGTCCTGCACTGTATTGCTTACAAATTTTATAATATACAATAATATACAGAATTTGATATTTCTGAAGTCCTTGAAGTACATACAATACAATATAGTATATGTCAAATAAACATTTCAGCACTGAAAACCAACTGCCTTTACGTCATTGTAGCATTGTCGTTATAAAACAACTGAAAAAAAAACACATTTGTTTTTCCAATTCAATTTCCTCGTGACTTCTATTTAGTTAAACACTTGCGACCTCTAAATTGAAGCAGTCGCTGAATGAATAGCTCACCAGTCACCCATCAAGTAATAGCAAACAAACAATGGTCCTACTTGGTCTCTTTGTGATTCTTCTCACGTGTGACATGTCAATTTTTGCTTGTCCAGTTGACTTAACACCGTTTGCTAATTTCACACTACAAGTAAGAGAAGCTGCTGAAGGTCACTGCAACTTAATCGAAGCCATGACAGCTACAAGTAACAATTCCAAAGTAAATAAATAAAAATGCACAAATGCCTAAAATCAATATATAAAATTGATTGATTTACCTCCTTTATTTCCACTGGTAAGTACGAAGGCAGATGGTACATTGCTTACATAGGACTCAGCAAAGAACAAACAAAGGGGCTATCATGTTTAATTTGGGACAATTACTTCGATGAGACTGGTCAATTTTATAATTTTCTAAGCGTTAAGGAGAATGGGTGAGCACAGTATAGAGTATTTTATACCTATACATTTTATTTTTTTCAATATTATATTCTTTAGCCTACTCTCAGGCCAGTTTGCATGTCTTGTGGCTTTGATTTAAACGAACTTATTAAATATCTCGTATTTTTAATTTTATTTTCAGGGATTTTAAGATTTTAAGAGCTCTTGGAACGCCCTTGCTTGAAGAGAAGAGAATATACCGACATTATTATGACGCATTTAACACAAAAAGTTTCAGTAAGTAAGATGTATTTGGACTGATTATATATCGGTGTCATTTTTAAACATTATTAAACATTATTTTAACAGTGGTAAACACCTATTTCTACGTCGATGATGAAATGATTGTTTGGTATCAAGAGGAATGTGTCTGGAACAAAAACATAAAGCACCGTAAATATACTGTTACAGCATGTAGTACCGTACTGCTTCGAATAAACGCCGGGACGTTCATTAATTTTTCCGACCTGATCCGCTCCCAGTAAAGTCGGTTCGAGGCGGCACACTGAGCATTAATCGCCGCCGACTTCCCAACGTTTAAACGAATCCCGACGCCTATTTAAACCCGGCGTTTATTCGAGGCAGTACGGTAATCACATTGTTGAAGTTTATTGTCACGATAAACTAGCTACGTTTGAGGATAATTTCTATTTACAATTGTGTATTTCCTTGACAGAAATGGCCGCAATTAGTTTCCGCAATCTTAAAGATGTTAAGAAAAATGAAGCCAAAATGGATCTCATTTACGACATGTTGGAAGCTAAGGGTGCGCACCCTGAAAGAAACCGGGTTTCCCATGAGAAGTGTGTTTACCCTGCAAAAATGCAAGATCCATTTAAGGATAAAAAAGCTGCCAAACTTGCCAAAGAGAAAGAGGAAGAGGAAAAGAAAGAGAAAGAGAAATGCAAAAAGGAAACGTTATAATGTAGCGACCAAAGCACAGTTTGAGCATACGTAGCGCTGGGTTTAAGCAGCTTTCTGCAATACATTGCGTATAATGTTTAAATGGTGTAGGGAATAAAGTCTATTGCAACATCCGGCGACCAAAGTAAAATGTAAAAATTCCGTTTTCAAAGTTCCACAGATCTGAAATTTCAATAAAAACTACACACAAATCCTAATTAATTTATTAAACAAAAATATAAAAATTTGATCATTATGAAATCGATTTTCTTTAGATCTTTAAAGATCTCATGACGCGCAGCACGAACATGTAACAACGTTCGCCATACGTTGCCAGCGTGTATACTTAAACGGCTTGTTCACGAAATTTTCAACACTCGAATTCGCAACTGCTTAATCAGCATGCCGTACCAGAAAAATCTACACGAACTGTGTTTAAAAAAGATTATGACTGATTTCGACGCGATGCAAACCCAATTAACTGAACAACCTTTTCCTCCCATCTTCATCCAGGCCATATATGAAAGATTGTGTCAACGTGGATACATAAAGGAACACCAAAGACGTTTGAAATCAAACATTTTCATTCAATCCGGCACGACAAGATTGGCAGACTTACACATGTTCGATTTACCCTTGCATCGTTTGTTCGACAAAATTGGCCAATTGTGCAAAAACCTCATCAACTTAGACTTATCAACCACGAGTGATCTCCCATCTCGACTGTGGTGATCTCAAAATATTTCACCAACTTAGAAGATAAAATTAATTGTCTTCTAATTAATTTGACTGTGGCACACGCCAAGTCAGATCATGTGACCGAGGGGAGAAATCCTCTCTAGGCACATATCACCCCAGGTTGTCCGGGGTGAAAACGGTTATTAGCCGTTATGGTGCAATATGGTGTAATAACCACTAGTTGCACCCATTTGAGCTAAGTGCGCAGGTTTTCTGCGCAATATTGAAGCGTGCTGGGCTCGCGTCTTGGCTCAAATCGGGACTCTTGACAAAAATACACAACCCACAACATCACTGCGATATCTGCTCCGACAATACGTATTGATAGTGGACCGTGTATTCCAAGTTTCACCAGCTTGCTTTGTAACGAATTACAAAGCCAGCTATCCTGCTTGAATTAGCCGTAGCTAATTCCAGCAAACGTAACGAGAAGAAGTTTCCTGATCCAAGTGAACCATCGCCATCGTTGTCGCGCGAACGGCAACCATCGCCATCGTACCTGGACCAGACGCCTACAGCCGTCAACCACCGCCGCCGAGCCGTCGCACGAGCCGTAGAAGAAACCCACGAGAACCATCGTCTTCGACCATCGTTCGTGAGTTTGCAGAACGAAGACAAGTTGTCTTCGCCTAACAACATTCAAGTTGTTTAAGCGCCATTTCTGACGCTTTGTAGCTTGCAACAGTCGTTGCAAGCCCTTCCATTGTTATTTCCCGCTCATTATTACGCGACTCGTCGCTCTCATATTATTTCATAATTTTAACTAGTCATTGTAATTAATAAACCGAATAAATATAATTTATTGTGATTTTTATACGAAAAACTGTCTTTTTATTTCTTTCCTTAAACTTAACCCCTAGATAATTTAAGGCCGCCGATTGTAAGTCTTTTAAAGCATTCACCTGCGGTTTCTGCTTAATTTATTAGAAATTAAGTGGATAAAAACCCGGATCGCAGCACGTGGGGGCCCGTCCGGGATAGTCATTGTATAACTTTGTTAGTTAAAATTTACCCGCCATTTTTATCTTGCTTATCTTTCTTCTCTATCCTTTCTTTATCCTCATTGAAAAATGGCGACTCCTTCAGAGAAGAGACCGAGAGGAAGGCCGGCGAAGAGACGAGTGGCGATCGATCTACCAGTCGTGGATCAAGAAGTGACTGAGTCACAAGAATTGTTTGAAGCCATGGATCAAACAGCTAACTGTAACTCGGCACAGTTAATCGTGAATGAATTCACGCAAGCGTTGGAGCGACAACAGCCATCCCCGCCCAGCGGCCAGTTGGACTTAAATAATCCAACTGGAAGTGGCCGTTCCAAGTCGCAAAACGATGATTTGAATTTACGAATTCAATCATCAAGTGCGGAGCACTCGCTGAATTCATCACCGGTTCAAGGTGCAGCACAGCAAGATTCTGAGAACTCCAATATGGAAGTTTCTCATTCTCCCGTGCGTGTCACCATGATGGACGCACTCCGTGAGCAAGCTAGGCTCGAGGGAGTAAAAGTCACTAGCGAAATGACTGTGGAACAAATCCACAAAGCTATGGTTCGCAAACAAAGCCAAAAAGACGTTGAAATCGTCAGAACAAGCTTGCAAGCAGAGTTCGAGCGAATGCATGCAGAAATGCAGCAGCAGAATGCCGAACTAAAACAACAACGTGCGAATGACCATGTTAAGTTGTTACAATTAGAGCAGGAAAAAGCTTCCTGGCTAATTACTGACGAAGAGCAACAACAAAGGCTCGAGCAACTAAATCAAGCACAAAAAGATTTAGAAATTGCTAATGAAAATTTGAGATTGGCCAACGCAAATTTGCGAGAAGCCAACACAAATTTAATGACTGCCGAACTAACCGCCCCAGTTCGAGCGAGGGAAGAAATCCCCTCATGTTCTCGAAATTACGAGAATTATGCTGCAGAGCAAGCAGCAAGAGCTAAGAGATTAGCACAACGAGAAAACGAAGTATTTCTCGCTCGACAGCAGTCCGTAATTGATGCTGGTCTAGCCGCCAAAAGTCAAAGTACTGCAGAGCAGTTATTACGTGCCGACTTAGCTGCGCAAGCTCGTGAAAACGAAATTCTTCGCGCAGATCTATTGACGGTACAAGAGAACTTTGCAGTAGTAGTACAAAAAGTACAAGACGTTTGTGGCGAAGATAATTTTGCAAAGCCAGCCCCAGTTTTGCAAAAAGGTGCTTCCAAATCACCTGAGTTGATTGATTTAACATCAGCTAAACCAAAAGTCAGTCGACAATCAAGTTGGACTGACAGTGATGACTCACGCAGTAGTCGTGGAAGCCGTAACAGTCATCACAGTCGCAAAAAGCGAAAGCGACAACCAGACCCGACCGAATATCATTCCCCAAAAGTTACGCAAGATTCGGATCGATTCTTTAGCAATAGCGACCGATTAATCGGAATGCTAGAGAAAAAGAATAAAGAACGTGAGAAACCACACGATCGTGGACGGTCACACGATAATCCGCGAGAAGGCTCACCAAAACGAGATTGTCATAACGACATCCGTGATGGGCCGAGATACCGTGGAAATCCACCAGGTGGTGACCCACCAGGTGGAGACAGTTCAGATGGACATGGAGGTGGCCACTCACGTCACCGCAATTCGAATGGCAATAGAAATGGAAGGGGACCACCAAATGGAGACCGTCGTCCGCCAGATGGCGACGATCCTCCGGACCCTGATCCGCCGCCAAATCCGAATCATGAATCTGCGTCAGATACAGATTCCTCACGTCCCAGTGTGAGAGGGCGATCTCGTCACAGAACACGTAGTAGAACTCAAAGACCCGATTTCTACACGAAAGATGAGATTGACCAGTTGTTGAGGCAAAATGCTCAACAACAGCGAAAAAGCAGAAGGGATAAAATTATTTTGCAAAAAATAAGTGAATTTACTTCTGATAAATGGACTCATCAAACAACAGATGAAAAGTTCATTAGATGGGATCGAGTTATCCCACATGCCTATAATGGAAATTGGCAAGCAGGGTCAAACCTCTTGCTGGAAATATTTGAACTAGGCAAGGTTCACAGTTTTGGCTGTGAAGGTGCATTGGCCCATCTAGTACCAAGAATACTAGTTGGCGGTGTCAAGGAGTGGTTTCGCAGGAAAGACTTCACGAAGTGGGATGACTTCGTTAAACAATTTATGTTTAAATTTGGTGAATCGAGCGAAGACATCAAGACGCTCTGGAGATGTCTTAAGCAACGAAAAGGCGAAAGCTTACATTCGTACATGCTAAGAGCAGAGAATCTGCTTGGCAGAATGCCACACGCTGTTACTGATGCAACAGCAGATGATCAGTTTAGAGCTGGCCTCACAGAATATAGTAAAAATATTCTGATGATGTCGGACGCTCCCGACCCGGGGAAATTCTCCGAGTTAAACGAGTTCATGGAGGTCAATCAATTGCGCATTGACGAAAAGTACAAAGCTTACCTTACAGAAGCCGAAAGGTCAGCGTACTTAAAGCGAGAGAAAAGACTCGCTGAGCAAAACAATGAAACCTTTAATGGTTTGAAATTGTTGCAGCCACCTAGTTACGAAGACTTTCTAGACGAGGTGGAAGGGAAGAGTTCGAAAAAAGAATCTTCAAAAAAGGACGTCAAAAATCCTCATTCAGTTCCTAAGTTACACGCAAATATAACTGGAGCTGAAACTCCGTCGTCTGAAGCTGAAGAAGCTGAAGAGGAGGAGGAAACAGGAGACGAGACGATGGCTTTATTGGCCAAAGCAGCGGCGTTGTTAGCAAAAAATAACCCCGTTGCGGGCAAATGGAAGCCAAGGATGAAACCAAAAAATGTTTCATTTGACGCATCAAAGGTGAATACCGAAAGGAATTCAAAGTCACCTGCGGTGTCGCCTGAGCGCCGGTCTGACGCTCGTTCTCGTTCTGCCTCACCAGCAGCAACAAAAAAGAAATCGCCTGCCACTGATCCATGCAATTTATGCAAAAAATTAGGGCATTGGCAAAAAGACTGCCCATCCTCTAAAAAGGACAAACCAGTGTCAACAGCTGAGTTTGAAAAAGCAGTCAAGATCATAACTGACATGTTTCGAAAAAACTTGTAGACGCAGATCCATCAGGTCTAGTGGACGCTGCGTCACCTCCGAAATCGGAATCAGAGAATGAAAATCTGAAGATAATGGAAGATGTTGGAGAAGTTATTGATGAATTAATTCGTCAAACAGAACTAAAAGAAAAAGGATCTCTTGATGTAAAAAAGGAGATTGTCGGCGAAACCCCGACTGAAGAAGACACTTCCAATATTCAAGATAAAGTCGAAGTTAAAGACGATAGACCAAGCTCAGTTCCAGAGACACCTGGAATTGAGGAGTGCATTAAGTTATTTGCAGCTACAACTCTTGATACCAATGAGTTATTAGATGAATTGCCTTTGGAGCCTCCAATTACAGTTCCTCGTAAATTGCGCAAGTTTGAGTGCAAAGTGGCTGGGATACCAAACAGCCATGACCTTCCAACGTTAAAGTTAGAAACGTTAAAAGGTGTAATAACTGGAATGTTGGACTCAGGAGCAAATAAAAGCTTCCTAGCCACTTCAGTTATTAATCAATTAGGTCTAGAAAAATATCTACGACCTATCGGACCTGGTGTCAGAGTTACGACAGCTAGTGAAGAAGTCACTCCAGATGGAACCATCCATCTTTCATTTCGATGGACACATGGCACGTTACGTCATCCGTTCATCGTAATACCAAATAAGTATCCAATGGTACTATTGGGTTGCGATTTTATGAATAAATTAAAAATCCAACCTAATCCACAGACGATGTCTTGGAATTTCACGCAACCTGTGGATGCAGATTTACCCTACATTCCACAAGCGTTGCTGGATCGTTATTTGGAGAAAATAGAGGAACCCGATTCCTCATTTGTGACTTTTGCAAAAGCTTACGCTGCAAGTGTAACTCAAGGCAAAATTGATGAAGAGAATTTCATCCAAAAGTTAGTCGAAGAAGCTAACTTAAATTTGGAGCAATCCAAATTATTAGAAAAGATGTTATCCAAACATAAAAGGATTATTTCTAAAGATCCAGGTAAAACACACCTGGTTAAGCACAAAATTGAGCTTGACACGGAGAAACCCATCCGTGTCCCCTTTAAGAGCATAAACCCTCAAAAAAGGGAAATAATCAGACAACTTTGTCAAGACATGATCGACAAAGGCGTAGTCGTCAAAGCTGAAGGCGATTACGGAATGCGGCCAGTCCTAGTCATGCGACCAGGAAACGACCCACGCTTGTGCATTGATTTTCGCCCCATCAATACACATACTAAGTACAACCCACCTCAAATGCCAACAATTGAGGAAATTCTGCGAGAAATCGGAGAATTCGAATGGGTCAGTACTATAGATCTGACCAAGGGATATTGGCAGATAGAATTGCGACCTGAAGACAGAGAAAAAACTGCCTTCTGGAGCCCAATGGGAAGACTAATGTTTTTAGTCATGCCTTTCGGATTAGTAAACGCACCAACTACCTTCCAAGAATTGATGGAAAAAGTTTTGGGTGACGTTTACAGAAAATTTGCATGGGCATATTTGGATGACATAATTGTTGTATCCAAATCGTTCGAAGAACACATTAAACATTTAGATATAGTGTTTAAAAAATTGGCAGAAGCTAATTTACATGCGCATCCTGGCAAGACGCATCTCTGTAGAAAGGAATTAATTTTTCTAGGCTACAAAGTAGGAGTAGAAGGACTTGCAGTAGACCCTAAAAAAGTCGCTGCAATTACGCAATTTCCGGCTCCTACCAATCTTAAGGAATTACAAAGATTTCTAGGCATGGTGAATTTCTTTCACCGCCTAATCAAGAATTTGGCCACAGTGGTAGAACCACTAAGGCCTCTCTTGAAGAAAGATGCGGAGTTCGATTGGGAACTGCATCATCAAGCAGCATTTGACGCAATAAAAGACCTGCTTACGAATGCTGAAACAATGAAGATGCCTGACTTGTACATGCCATTTATTGTTCATACTGACGCCAGTAGACAAGGGTTGGGTGCAGCCCTTACACAAAAGAAAAATGTGGATGGCCAAGAAGTCGAAATGCCATGCGTGTACGCAAGCAGAAGCTTGCAACCCGCTGAAAAGAATTATACTGTGACAGAATTAGAATGTCTCGCAGTAGTATGGGGATTGCGCAAATTTCGCCCATATTTAGAGTACACTACATTCACTGTACAAACGGATCACCAAGCACTTAAGTGGTTGATGTCGTTATCTGACCCGTCGGGCAGATTAGCTCGTTGGCAAATGGAGCTGATGGCGTATTCGTTCGAAATACAGTACGTCAAAGGTCTGCTAAATGTAATAGCAGACGCACTGTCACGTGCACCTGTCAGCGCGCCTGACGAACCAGAAGACGATGGCGATAATGATGATTTATTATCATATTGTCCATCTCCTTGCCGAAGTTGGCAAATGGGAAAATTGAACGAATTACCCAAATCAATAATTGTTAATGAAGATGATCAAGCATTAATTAATTTTTGTATTAATATGCATGATCCGTCAGGAACCCCTGACGTCGAATTAAGAGCTATGATGGCTAAAAAATTCGAGCTGCCAACAACAAATGTTTTAATTAAAGCATTTGCAGCTAAAATTGCCAAACAATTAGAATGTGATCCTCCAACGAGAGATGACATTATTGCGGCGCAAAAAGCAGACAAATTTTGCCAACATATTCGCAATTACTTGTTAAACCAGCAATATCCAAGTTACATAGTAACTCGTCTTCAAAGAAGAAATTTTGAAAGACACGCGAGTACTTATCTCATTGAAGAAGATATGTTACTCCATTATCATCCTACCTCTACCGATGAATTAGGAGAGGATGGTAGGGCGCTTAAAGTTGTTGTGCCAAAGAAATTGATTTATAAAATCATTTGGTTGATGCACGGACATCCACTGTCCGGCCACCCAGGCATTGCGAGGACAATGTACAGAACTCGAAGAGTTTATACCTGGAAAGGTATGAAACGTGATATTACGCGTTTTATTCAACATTGTCAAGGATGTCAGGCATGCAAACCGAGATCAAAGACCGAAATTGAAGGCGCTCAAATTGGACCATTTGGACCATTTGACTGCCTCAGTGTGGATTTGTCTGGTCCCAAACCAAGAACCAGAAGAAACAATACCCACATTTGCGTCATCGTAGATGTCGCTACGCATTGGCCAGAATTATTCCCAATGTGTAATCCAACGGCAATGAAAGTTGCCAACACAATTTATCACTTATCAATAACTTTCGGATTTCCGAGACAAATTATAAGTGATAATGGACCACAATTTCGATCACAGGTCTATAAAGAATTTTGCAAAAAATTCGACATGTCGCGAACACCGACATCGATTTATCATCCACAAAGCAATCCTGTGGAGAGAACCAATCGAGATATTAAATATTTAGTTTCGATTTATTTAGATATTCACGACCAATGGGATGAGTATCTACGCGAATTTGCATTCAGTTTGAGAACAACTGTAACAAGAGGCAGAGATTATTCTCCAGCTTTCTTGAATTTTTTCCGAGAATTAAGAATTCCTTGGGATCCAAGAATTCCGGAAGGAATTTTAGTCATTGACCCAAAAAATCCGCATTTATATGTTCAGAAATTAGAAGCAATAATTGCAGAGACGTATCAACATATGATGTCTCACGTCTTAGATTTGAGACGCCGTGTCGAAGCTGAAAAATCAGACAAAAAATTCGATAACTTCAGACAGAATGATTTAGTCTGGCGAGAGTCTCATATTCTCTCAAATGCCGCTAAAGGAATAGCAGCAGGCATTTCACCGAAAAGGAATGGGCCTTATGTAATTGTCAAAAGGTTACAAGGAGGCGCCTTTCAACTTCGACGGCTGAGTGATAATAAAATTTATCCAGCTGTTCACGGCACTGAATTAATGCCGTACTTTCCTGTTTTCAACCAAGAAATTTGGCTGGAAGGGGAGGAAGTGGGTCAAAAAACAAAAAATATTGTTAATACCTTGGATGATGTTGAATTATCCAAAATTCCTGTCGAAAACACGGAATCGAGTGAAAAATCGAAACTCAAAAATAACGAAGTCGATGAAATAAACAAGCGACTTGAAAAAGTTTCTCTTGATGAAAATCTAGAAAAGGAAATGTTTTTAGAAAAAGAGAAAATTTCAAACAATGAAGAAGATAACTCATCTGACATTGGAGACGATGCTGATGACAATCTAAACAAGTTGGATTGTACTTCGAGAAAGTCAAAGTACAACTTGAGATCTCGCGTTCCGCGAGTCAAGACATAGCGTTGACTTTCACCTTTTGGGTTTACCCAAAAGATCCGAGAGAGCAATCTCGTGACGTCATTCGTAGTCCACACTCGAATGACAACGTTCACAATACGTTATAACTTGTGACGTCATTCGGTGTCACCGAAACAAGTTCGTTGCTCCAATCAACGAACTTAGCCACTTTTCCGATAAGTTTTGAAGTGGATGCATCGACTCCGATACCACACGACAGTTTTTATTGATTCAGCAAACTGTAAGTTATTTTTCTGAAAGAAAAATTCGATAAATATATTTAATATAGTTTATTACTTCTTTCTAGCCGAAAGAATTTCTTTTTCGACGCGAAAAAGAAAACGAATGGCAGACGACGAAGTCAACCTCCATGCGGACGAGGAAACGCCGATGGAAGGTGCCGGTAACGATGTCCAATTATCGTTACAACAGAGGGTAAATTATTAAAATAATTTTCACTTGGTGTTTCAGTCAGAAAAATTGAGTAATTTCACTTTTCCTGACTTCAAACACAAGCCGCTAAAAAATAAAAATGGCGGCTATAAAAGTCACGTGCTTCAAGCATGTGCGAAGGGAGTTGCCATGACAACCAACATCCCTTAGTGACTCACAGTCACAAGCGCTAAGCTTAAAAAATATTTCAAATAAGAAATTATTTGTTTATTTTTAAATAAACTAATTTATTTATTTTTCTTCGAATATAGATCGAGAGGGATCGAGAAACACCATTCGCGCTTCCCGATCACGTGCCGACTCAGCACCCGCTGATTTTCCGGGCGGCGTTGCCCGAAAAAATCAGAAGACTGAAGACGGCAAACAACACGTGGTGGAAGTTGCGCCACGACTTCAGCAGATCGGCTCTGCAAGGATTTGGAGCAAGAGGCCGGTTCATCGAGCGCCTTCACGTCGACGGAGTTGACGAAATCGAGTGGACGCTCGACGAGAGCCCCCCAGGACCGCTTGCAGCAGAGTTGCTGCACAACCAGTGGCCAGTGACGCCACGAGAGCGTCACGAGCGCAGAAGAGCGCTAAAGAGTACCGGAATTAATTACGGTGCTCTCACCCAATTGAGGAAGAACCTCAAAACGACTCAACGCGAAGTCGTGAAACGGTACCGCAAGTCCGTTCGTGACGGGAACCCGCAATTTCCCGTCACACAAACCGAGCTCCACCAGTTGGCGCTCGCCGGGTGTTTCAACGATTTTCCGGGATTCTTCCCGTCGAAAGCACTCCGAGCTGCCGCAGCGCAGCTTCGCGTCGACGAAAATCGACAACTGGCTCAAGCACTCGAGGCAGAGGAGCAAGCGCGCTGCGCTCTCCCTTTTTATCGGGAAGATGAAATTCCGGCCCCAGCGGCCATAAATCCTCCGCCGCAAGACGAGGATTTGAGGGTGGGGCAACTCCCTCCGCTGGTTCCAGTCCGACCGATGTTCCGCGAATCAAGCTGCGATCGAGAGGAACGACAGAGGCGATCGCGCCCGTATTCGACTGACGCACAGCCATCACGCCCGCAGTCGCGACGAGGACGGACACCAGAGTCGTTTGGCTCGTCGTCTTCGCTGAGTTTCGAATCGGACTCCACAATTAAGTCCGCCCGAAGTAGCCGAACCGCCTCCACGTTCAAAGTGGACAACCCGGCTACTCCATACGCCATGAGACGTGTCGTCGGTGATATTTCTCCCGACTGTAGCGTGCCTGTACCTGGACACGCTAGCCGCTTGCCCGAACAAGGATATGTTTCCCGCTTGCCGGCTGGAGTTAGCAACCTGCAACTCCGGCCATTTTTCAGTGAGTCGTTCGGCCCACAATGGACCTGCTACGAGCAGCAACCCATTAGAGCGCAGCAGGAAGTGCTCCAGAAGCTGGACGCATACCAAAGCGCCCAGATCGCCGAGTCACAGAAGGACTGGCAGAGACTAGCTGAAAGGCTAGAAGTCTCCGACATCAATACCATTGATGATCCCCGCCTGATGGATTTTCAGCGTCAGCTGATTCCGGGGATGACTAGGGTGTTGTACCCTGGTGTTCTTCCTTCGCCAGGACAGGCGTTAGCGGCCATTACGTACCTTTGGACCGCGCCGATGGGCCTGTCGGAGAAGAAAGTCGAGTTGTGGTACCACCTCAGGCTCGACCCGCCTACGATCTTAGCCGAGCTAATAAAGCAAGTCGTAGCAAACGGTGAGACCGAAGAAGAGGCCGCCGTTCGGTTGCGAACCGAGTGGTCCTTTGCGAAGGCCACGGCGCGAATGGCCGGAAGACCACCGCTTCCAGTTACAAGCGCCACCGCAGCTGCGTCACTGGCTGTTTTCCAGTCGGCCCAAGATGGCGCTGGATGTTCATTTTGGCCAGAGAACGCCGGAAGTTCTCAAACTCCAGCCGGAGTTCAACGGGTAGTCGAAACCCGTCAGCTCCCCGGTGTGGGTCGAGCACCGGGACGAGGCGTCACACCCTCGTCAACCTCCGCACCCGCGTTGGTTTTCTTGGGCCCGCAGTGCCAGTTTGACGATGCCACGACGGAAGACTCACGTCCGCCGCCGCCGCCGCCAGCCAAGCCGGAGACGAAGGTCAAGCCGCTGAAAAAAGAGTCGGCTTTCAAGACCCTGATGCGCCTGTATCTGCACTTCTATTTGACGCCGGATACGCGAACACTGCTTAGCAACAATCACAAGTTGTCGAGGCAGGTGTTTATGTGGCTCGAGGACCACATCCGGGTGTTAAGCCCACCATCAGTGCTCCACGATCGACTCCTGAGAGCACGATTGGCGCCAGAGGATCCCATAGAGTTTGCGGCGCTAGGATTTTTCAACCGAGCGAACTCGGCGAGAATCATCCAGATTTGGCTTCATGTTAACCCTGGAATGGTCTCCGGACCAAACGCAGGTCGCGACCTGTGTACGGTTAACGAGCGGTCCAATCCGAGGGACGACGCCACGGATATGATGCGCCCGTTGACGCCTGAGCGAACTCAGAACATGGACGAATCATAAATTGGTTCGTTCATTTTCTCTCCATGTAAGATTCGTCTTAAATGGGGGGATGTGTGGTGATCTCAAAATATTTCACCAACTTAGAAGATAAAATTAATTGTCTTCTAATTAATTTGACTGTGGCACACGCCAAGTCAGATCATGTGACCGAGGGGAGAAATCCTCTCTAGGCACATATCACCCCAGGTTGTCCGGGGTGAAAACGGTTATTAGCCGTTATGGTGCAATATGGTGTAATAACCACTAGTTGCACCCATTTGAGCTAAGTGCGCAGGTTTTCTGCGCAATATTGAAGCGTGCTGGGCTCGCGTCTTGGCTCAAATCGGGACTCTTGACAAAAATACACAACCCACAACATCACTGCGATATCTGCTCCGACAATACGTATTGATAGTGGACCGTGTATTCCAAGTTTCACCAGCTTGCTTTGTAACGAATTACAAAGCCAGCTATCCTGCTTGAATTAGCCGTAGCTAATTCCAGCAAACGTAACGAGAAGAAGTTTCCTGATCCAAGTGAACCATCGCCATCGTTGTCGCGCGAACGGCAACCATCGCCATCGTACCTGGACCAGACGCCTACAGCCGTCAACCACCGCCGCCGAGCCGTCGCACGAGCCGTAGAAGAAACCCACGAGAACCATCGTCTTCGACCATCGTTCGTGAGTTTGCAGAACGAAGACAAGTTGTCTTCGCCTAACAACATTCAAGTTGTTTAAGCGCCATTTCTGACGCTTTGTAGCTTGCAACAGTCGTTGCAAGCCCTTCCATTGTTATTTCCCGCTCATTATTACGCGACTCGTCGCTCTCATATTATTTCATAATTTTAACTAGTCATTGTAATTAATAAACCGAATAAATATAATTTATTGTGATTTTTATACGAAAAACTGTCTTTTTATTTCTTTCCTTAAACTTAACCCCTAGATAATTTAAGGCCGCCGATTGTAAGTCTTTTAAAGCATTCACCTGCGGTTTCTGCTTAATTTATTAGAAATTAAGTGGATAAAAACCCGGATCGCAGCACGACGAATAATCAAACTGCTCTCCCATTTGCCGCAAATTCAATGCTTAAACTTAAATGGGAAAACAGAATGCACGGACCAGGTCGCAGCTGAAATCGGTCGCAATTGTCGACAATTGACGGATCTTGATTTAACTGACTGCACAGAGATCACCGACACTGGCCTCTTTTCTTTAGCCACTTGCGTTAAACTTGAGTGTTTGAGTGTATTCGATACTAGTGTGACGTACGAGGGATGTTTAGATGTTTTAAACCGACTGCCGGTTTTAAAGGTATTTGACACCGACTACAACTTGTTTGCCATGATAAAACGACAATCACAATCGATGCCGTTGCGCACTTATTCCATAGAACAATTTCTCCGTCTTCTGAATAGTAGCCAAGACCTCACCTTTCTCTTCACCGTTTTCCCCAAATTGACCAGTTTACGTGTTGAAGAGTGTACTGTAAGGGCACTACACGCGTGCGAACCCGAAGTGCTGAGCGTGGGGTTACAACGATTGACTAATCTGCATCTGTCGGGTCTTAAATTAGTCAGTCTTCGGCTAATTAGTCGTTTCTGCCCAAAGTTGAAGGAATTGACACTGATTGATTGTACGATTTTAGATGAAACCGATAATTTGCGAAATTCTGCCGTTGCTCTGTTAACGAAGCTACGTCGCTTGAAAATCAATTTGAGTCATCATAATATTGATTTATACGCGTTATTCTTACAGTGTCCGAACGTGGAGGAAGTACATATTAATAGTTGTGAAACACTAAATGATGAATTGGTGTCGAAGCTTGTTGGGTCGGAGGTATTTCAAAATCTCAAGTTCTTGAATCTGCGTGCGTGTAATTCGATTAATTTGAGTTCCATTTTGAAATTATTGAAAATGCCAAATCCGTTGAGGAAGTTGACCGTGGAATTATGTACAAATATTAATACACCAGCTTATGATAAAATTAAAAGTTACGTTGAATGCAACAACTTGGATTTACAGGTTAGCCATAAACACTTTGATAATTTACAGTTTTTTTAATTTTATGTCGCAACATGTTTACTGTATTTCTAATTCATCTGGAATCTTGCAATTTGAATAAAGTATTTTTTGATGTAAAACTGATTGAAATTCTAACTTAATTAAACTTTTTCCGTGATACGAATGTGACAAATTAAAATGGCTTATTTCACCACCGAATGGCGCTGTTGCACCATTACGGTGACATTTCAAAGATATTTCATGTAAAACTGATAAAAAGTCCTGAATAAAGTTATTTTTAAGGTTTCAATTAGAAATGTGTTGAATTAATGAATATTAATTGACATCACTGCATGATACTAAAGTATCACGGCCGAATTACAAAGATTCGTCTGCTGAACCCGCATTTGTCAATGCGCAATATCGCCACTAGATGGTGCAATTGTAAATTAGCGGTAAATATGAATACGAACTGGAAAACCTCATGATTAAATATAAACGTATCTTTAATGAAATGAATAAACTGTTCTGAACATTAATATAAAGTTATATTAATCATTAGTATTTGGTATAAGTATTTTAATGTCAAGATTCCTATGAAAAAGGATATTAACGATCGATCGATCATTGTATCAAGCGGATTGGTGGAATTCATTTCCGGTCCTGGGTATCCAGTTCCGGTTTGTACCAAGGAATTAGCATAAACATCACAGTTGCCTGTGTGTGTATGTGTTGGAGCACTCAAAACAAAAAGCGTCAGTTCAGTTGTGCCATCTATGAGAAGAAAACAGAAGTTATAGATTAATTTTGGTACCAAGTTTAAATAATTTTCAATACTTACTTGTAGATATTAAATACACATAGTTGACTTATTACATTTTCTGACACTGCATCGATAATAAGATTTCCAGACATTATGCGGTTGAAATATTATTTTATTTTTTTAAATTTGTGTGACTCTTGTATTTAATTTACTACAACACATGTCCAGCATGATTAAAATGAAATGTCTTACCGTATATAAAAAAATTACATCAAAAACATTTTAATAAAATTATAACATTTTGTTGCAACTTACTACGTAATCAATATTTAAGTGTTTCTTATGAAATTGCTGTAACAATCGAATTTTTTTTATCACCTAATTCAACTTTTTTTTTTTTTTTTTTGCACTTAATTCACCCGTT
Organism: Strigamia acuminata; assembly: GCA_949358305.1. NCBI lineage: Eukaryota > Metazoa > Arthropoda > Chilopoda > Geophilomorpha > Linotaeniidae > Strigamia > Strigamia acuminata. The sequence continues at coordinate 8,798,380 of OX442315.1, read as the reverse complement.
AATTAGCCTATTCAAATGGGCTATGGTTAACCTGTAAATCCAAGTTGTTGCATTCAACATAACTTTTAATTTTATGATAAGCCAACGTATCAATATTTCTGCATACTTGCACGGTCAACTTCCTCAACGGATTTCGCATTTTCAATAATTTCAAAATGGAACACAAATTAATCGAATGACACCCACGCAGTTTCAAATACTTGAGATTTTGAAATGCTTTCGACCCAACAAGCTTTGATACCAATTCATCATTAAATGATTCACACCAAGAAATGTGTACTTCCTCCACATTCGAACACTGCAAGAATAACGCGTGCAAATCAACATTGAGAGACTCAATTTCCAAGCGACGTAACTTCGTGAACAGAGCAACGGCAGAGTCTCGCAAACTATCGGTTTCATCTGAAATCGTACAATCAATCAGTGTCAATTCCTTCAACTTTGGGCAGAAGCGACTGATTAGTCGAAGACTGGCTAATCGAAGATACAACAGATGCAATGCAGTCAATCGTTGTAACCCCACGCTCATCACTTTGGGTTCGCACGCGTGTAGTGCCACTACAGTACACTCTTCAACATTTAATCTGGTCAATTTGGGGAAAACGGTGAATAGAAAGGTGAGGTCTTGGCTACTATTCAGGTAACAGTTCATTTGTTCTATGGAATAAGTGCGCAACGGCATCGATTGTGATTGTCGTATTATCATGGCAAACAAGTTGTGGTTGGTGCGAAATACCTTTAAAACGGGCAGTCGGTTTAAAACGCTGAAACATCCCTCGCATGTCACACTAGTGTTGAATACACTCAAACACTCCAGTTTTACGCAAGTGGCTAAAGAAAAGAGGCCAGTGTCGGTGATCTCTGTGCAGTCAGTTAAATCAAGATCCGTCAATTGCCGACAATTGCGACCGATTTCAGCTGCGACCTGGTCCGTGCATTCTGTTTTCCCATTTAAGTTTAAGCATTGAATTTGCGGCAAATGGGAGAGCAGTTTGATTATTCGTCGAGATGGGAGATCACTCGTGGTTGATAAGTCTAAGTTGATGAGGTTTTTGCACAATTGGCCAATTTTGTCGAACAAACGATGCAAGGGTAAATCGAACATGTGTAAGTCTGCCAATCTTGTCGTGCCGGATTGAATGAAAATGTTTGATTTCAAACGTCTTTGGTGTTCCTTTATGTATCCACGTTGACACAATCTTTCATATATGGCCTGGATGAAGATGGGAGGAAAAGGTTGTTCAGTTAATTGGGTTTGCATCGCGTCGAAATCAGTCATAATCTTTTTTAAACACAGTTCGTGTAGATTTTTCTGGTACGGCATGCTGATTAAGCAGTTGCGAATTCGAGTGTTGAAAATTTCGTGAACAAGCCGTTTAAGTATACACGCTGGCAACGTATGGCGAACGTTGTTACATGTTCGTGCTGCGCGTCATGAGATCTTTAAAGATCTAAAGAAAATCGATTTCATAATGATCAAATTTTTATATTTTTGTTTAATAAATTAATTAGGATTTGTGTGTAGTTTTTATTGAAATTTCAGATCTGTGGAACTTTGAAAACGGAATTTTTACATTTTACTTTGGTCGCCGGATGTTGCAATAGACTTTATTCCCTACACCATTTAAACATTATACGCAATGTATTGCAGAAAGCTGCTTAAACCCAGCGCTACGTATGCTCAAACTGTGCTTTGGTCGCTACATTATAACGTTTCCTTTTTGCATTTCTCTTTCTCTTTCTTTTCCTCTTCCTCTTTCTCTTTGGCAAGTTTGGCAGCTTTTTTATCCTTAAATGGATCTTGCATTTTTGCAGGGTAAACACACTTCTCATGGGAAACCCGGTTTCTTTCAGGGTGCGCACCCTTAGCTTCCAACATGTCGTAAATGAGATCCATTTTGGCTTCATTTTTCTTAACATCTTTAAGATTGCGGAAACTAATTGCGGCCATTTCTGTCAAGGAAATACACAATTGTAAATAGAAATTATCCTCAAACGTAGCTAGTTTATCGTGACAATAAACTTCAACAATGTGATTACCGTACTGCCTCGAATAAACGCCGGGTTTAAATAGGCGTCGGGATTCGTTTAAACGTTGGGAAGTCGGCGGCGATTAATGCTCAGTGTGCCGCCTCGAACCGACTTTACTGGGAGCGGATCAGGTCGGAAAAATTAATGAACGTCCCGGCGTTTATTCGAAGCAGTACGGTACTACATGCTGTAACAGTATATTTACGGTGCTTTATGTTTTTGTTCCAGACACATTCCTCTTGATACCAAACAATCATTTCATCATCGACGTAGAAATAGGTGTTTACCACTGTTAAAATAATGTTTAATAATGTTTAAAAATGACACCGATATATAATCAGTCCAAATACATCTTACTTACTGAAACTTTTTGTGTTAAATGCGTCATAATAATGTCGGTATATTCTCTTCTCTTCAAGCAAGGGCGTTCCAAGAGCTCTTAAAATCTTAAAATCCCTGAAAATAAAATTAAAAATACGAGATATTTAATAAGTTCGTTTAAATCAAAGCCACAAGACATGCAAACTGGCCTGAGAGTAGGCTAAAGAATATAATATTGAAAAAAATAAAATGTATAGGTATAAAATACTCTATACTGTGCTCACCCATTCTCCTTAACGCTTAGAAAATTATAAAATTGACCAGTCTCATCGAAGTAATTGTCCCAAATTAAACATGATAGCCCCTTTGTTTGTTCTTTGCTGAGTCCTATGTAAGCAATGTACCATCTGCCTTCGTACTTACCAGTGGAAATAAAGGAGGTAAATCAATCAATTTTATATATTGATTTTAGGCATTTGTGCATTTTTATTTATTTACTTTGGAATTGTTACTTGTAGCTGTCATGGCTTCGATTAAGTTGCAGTGACCTTCAGCAGCTTCTCTTACTTGTAGTGTGAAATTAGCAAACGGTGTTAAGTCAACTGGACAAGCAAAAATTGACATGTCACACGTGAGAAGAATCACAAAGAGACCAAGTAGGACCATTGTTTGTTTGCTATTACTTGATGGGTGACTGGTGAGCTATTCATTCAGCGACTGCTTCAATTTAGAGGTCGCAAGTGTTTAACTAAATAGAAGTCACGAGGAAATTGAATTGGAAAAACAAATGTGTTTTTTTTTCAGTTGTTTTATAACGACAATGCTACAATGACGTAAAGGCAGTTGGTTTTCAGTGCTGAAATGTTTATTTGACATATACTATATTGTATTGTATGTACTTCAAGGACTTCAGAAATATCAAATTCTGTATATTATTGTATATTATAAAATTTGTAAGCAATACAGTGCAGGACAAAACTTTGGCCCAGTTGGATAAATGTTTTAAATGTGGTAATGTACTAAACAAATGGTGATCTACAACTTTGCAATTAACATTTTTTGCGTAGCATTGTTGGTTTAAAAGTTACGAGTTACAAAACAGTGATGCAACAATATCACATGAATTTAACATGTTTCATTGAGTTCGTCATTTACTTAGATTCATAATCAAAAGATTTTTAAAAATAACTTGATTGTGAAATAATTCACCTGGTGGATGTTCGGCAAGACACCCTGTAGGCTTATATAACAATTAATGGCATTTTAAGCTGCAATAATAAACTTTCTTTGATAATGACAACGAAGCAAAAACACGATTGTTGCAATTTAAACGTTTCATTTTAATTTCAGAAATTTAAAATTATCAACAATGGTCCTGCTTGCTCTTTTTGTGTTTCTTCTCACGTGTGTCATGTCAATTTTTGCTGGTTCCGATAAAAACTACACACAAGCCCTAATTAATATGAAAATTGAAAGAGAAAGAGAAATGCAAAAAGGAAACGTTATAATGTAGCGACCAAAGCACAGTTTGAGCATACGTAGCGCTGGGTTTAAGCAGCTTTCTGCAATACATTGCGTATAATGTTTAAATGGTGTAGGGAATAAAGTCTATTGCAACATCCGGCGACCAAAGTAAAATGTAAAAATTCCGTTTTCAAAGTTCCACAGATCTGAAATTTCAATAAAAACTACACACAAATCCTAATTAATTTATTAAACAAAAATATAAAAATTTGATCATTATGAAATCGATTTTCTTTAGATCTTTAAAGATCTCATGACGCGCAGCACGAACATGTAACAACGTTCGCCATACGTTGCCAGCGTGTATACTTAAACGGCTTGTTCACGAAATTTTCAACACTCGAATTCGCAACTGCTTAATCAGCATGCCGTACCAGAAAAATCTACACGAACTGTGTTTAAAAAAGATTATGACTGATTTCGACGCGATGCAAACCCAATTAACTGAACAACCTTTTCCTCCCATCTTCATCCAGGCCATATATGAAAGATTGTGTCAACGTGGATACATAAAGGAACACCAAAGACGTTTGAAATCAAACATTTTCATTCAATCCGGCACGACAAGATTGGCAGACTTACACATGTTCGATTTACCCTTGCATCGTTTGTTCGACAAAATTGGCCAATTGTGCAAAAACCTCATCAACTTAGACTTATCAACCACGAGTGATCTCCCATCTCGACGAATAATCAAACTGCTCTCCCATTTGCCGCAAATTCAATGCTTAAACTTAAATGGGAAAACAGAATGCACGGACCAGGTCGCAGCTGAAATCGGTCGCAATTGTCGACAATTGACGGATCTTGATTTAACTGACTGCACAGAGATCACCGACACTGGCCTCTTTTCTTTAGCCACTTGCGTAAAACTGGAGTGTTTGAGTGTATTCAACACTAGTGTGACATGCGAGGGATGTTTCAGCGTTTTAAACCGACTGCCCGTTTTAAAGGTATTTCGCACCAACCACAACTTGTTTGCCATGATAATACGACAATCACAATCGATGCCGTTGCGCACTTATTCCATAGAACAAATGAACTGTTACCTGAATAGTAGCCAAGACCTCACCTTTCTATTCACCGTTTTCCCCAAATTGACCAGATTAAATGTTGAAGAGTGTACTGTAGTGGCACTACACGCGTGCGAACCCAAAGTGATGAGCGTGGGGTTACAACGATTGACTGCATTGCATCTGTTGTATCTTCGATTAGCCAGTCTTCGACTAATCAGTCGCTTCTGCCCAAAGTTGAAGGAATTGACACTGATTGATTGTACGATTTCAGATGAAACCGATAGTTTGCGAGACTCTGCCGTTGCTCTGTTCACGAAGTTACGTCGCTTGGAAATTGAGTCTCTCAATGTTGATTTGCACGCGTTATTCTTGCAGTGTTCGAATGTGGAGGAAGTACACATTTCTTGGTGTGAATCATTTAATGATGAATTGGTATCAAAGCTTGTTGGGTCGAAAGCATTTCAAAATCTCAAGTATTTGAAACTGCGTGGGTGTCATTCGATTAATTTGTGTTCCATTTTGAAATTATTGAAAATGCGAAATCCGTTGAGGAAGTTGACCGTGCAAGTATGCAGAAATATTGATACGTTGGCTTATCATAAAATTAAAAGTTATGTTGAATGCAACAACTTGGATTTACAGGTTAACCATAGCCCATTTGAATAGGCTAATTAACGGGTGAATTAAGTGCAAAAAAAAAAAAAAAAAAGTTGAATTAGGTGATAAAAAAAATTCGATTGTTACAGCAATTTCATAAGAAACACTTAAATATTGATTACGTAGTAAGTTGCAACAAAATGTTATAATTTTATTAAAATGTTTTTGATGTAATTTTTTTATATACGGTAAGACATTTCATTTTAATCATGCTGGACATGTGTTGTAGTAAATTAAATACAAGAGTCACACAAATTTAAAAAAATAAAATAATATTTCAACCGCATAATGTCTGGAAATCTTATTATCGATGCAGTGTCAGAAAATGTAATAAGTCAACTATGTGTATTTAATATCTACAAGTAAGTATTGAAAATTATTTAAACTTGGTACCAAAATTAATCTATAACTTCTGTTTTCTTCTCATAGATGGCACAACTGAACTGACGCTTTTTGTTTTGAGTGCTCCAACACATACACACACAGGCAACTGTGATGTTTATGCTAATTCCTTGGTACAAACCGGAACTGGATACCCAGGACCGGAAATGAATTCCACCAATCCGCTTGATACAATGATCGATCGATCGTTAATATCCTTTTTCATAGGAATCTTGACATTAAAATACTTATACCAAATACTAATGATTAATATAACTTTATATTAATGTTCAGAACAGTTTATTCATTTCATTAAAGATACGTTTATATTTAATCATGAGGTTTTCCAGTTCGTATTCATATTTACCGCTAATTTACAATTGCACCATCTAGTGGCGATATTGCGCATTGACAAATGCGGGTTCAGCAGACGAATCTTTGTAATTCGGCCGTGATACTTTAGTATCATGCAGTGATGTCAATTAATATTCATTAATTCAACACATTTCTAATTGAAACCTTAAAAATAACTTTATTCAGGACTTTTTATCAGTTTTACATGAAATATCTTTGAAATGTCACCGTAATGGTGCAACAGCGCCATTCGGTGGTGAAATAAGCCATTTTAATTTGTCACATTCGTATCACGGAAAAAGTTTAATTAAGTTAGAATTTCAATCAGTTTTACATCAAAAAATACTTTATTCAAATTGCAAGATTCCAGATGAATTAGAAATACAGTAAACATGTTGCGACATAAAATTAAAAAAACTGTAAATTATCAAAGTGTTTATGGCTAACCTGTAAATCCAAGTTGTTGCATTCAACGTAACTTTTAATTTTATCATAAGCTGGTGTATTAATATTTGTACATAATTCCACGGTCAACTTCCTCAACGGATTTGGCATTTTCAATAATTTCAAAATGGAACTCAAATTAATCGAATTACACGCACGCAGATTCAAGAACTTGAGATTTTGAAATACCTCCGACCCAACAAGCTTCGACACCAATTCATCATTTAGTGTTTCACAACTATTAATATGTACTTCCTCCACGTTCGGACACTGTAAGAATAACGCGTATAAATCAATATTATGATGACTCAAATTGATTTTCAAGCGACGTAGCTTCGTTAACAGAGCAACGGCAGAATTTCGCAAATTATCGGTTTCATCTAAAATCGTACAATCAATCAGTGTCAATTCCTTCAACTTTGGGCAGAAACGACTAATTAGCCGAAGACTGACTAATTTAAGACCCGACAGATGCAGATTAGTCAATCGTTGTAACCCCACGCTCAGCACTTCGGGTTCGCACGCGTGTAGTGCCCTTACAGTACACTCTTCAACACGTAAACTGGTCAATTTGGGGAAAACGGTGAAGAGAAAGGTGAGGTCTTGGCTACTATTCAGAAGACGGAGAAATTGTTCTATGGAATAAGTGCGCAACGGCATCGATTGTGATTGTCGTTTTATCATGGCAAACAAGTTGTAGTCGGTGTCAAATACCTTTAAAACCGGCAGTCGGTTTAAAACATCTAAACATCCCTCGTACGTCACACTAGTATCGAATACACTCAAACACTCAAGTTTAACGCAAGTGGCTAAAGAAAAGAGGCCAGTGTCGGTGATCTCTGTGCAGTAAGTTAAATCGAGATGCGTCAATTGTCGACAATTGCGACCGATTTCAGCTGCGACCTTGTCCGTGCATTCTATTCTGTTATTTAAGTTTAAGCGTTGAATTTGCGGCAAATGGGACAGCAGTTTAATTATACGTCGAGATCGGATAACATACGAGTAGGTTGACAAGTCTAAGTCGATGAGGTTTTTGCACAATTTGCCAATTTTGTCGAACAAACGATCTATGGGTAAATCGAACACGTGCAAATCTCGCAACGATTTCGTGCCGGAATGAATGAAAATGTTTGCTTTCAAACGTATTTCGTGTTGATATTTGTATCCACATTGACACAATCTTTCATATATGGTCTGGATAAAGATGGAAGGGAAAGGTCGTTCGGTTAATAAGGTCTGCATCGCGTCGAAATCAATCATGATCTTATTTAAACACAGTTCTTGTAGATTTTTCTGGTACGGCATGTTGATTAAGTAGTTGCGAATGGAAATGTTTAAAATTTCGTGAACAAGCCGTTTAAGTATACGTGCTGGCAACGTTTGGCGAACGTTGTTACATATTCGCGCTGCGCGTCATGAGATCTTTAAAAATTAAAAGAAAATCGATTTTATAATCATAAAATTTTTATATTTTTGTTTAATAAATCAATTACGGTGTGTGTGTGTAATTTTTATTGAATTTTGAGATGTGTGGATATTTAAAAACGGAATTTTTGCCACAGTTTTTATAGATGCTTTCATATATATTGCTACTACAGCGCCACCTATCTTGTGATAAAACCACTCTTGTCACCCATCACCAACAATGACGGTCGCACATTAATTCAATCCCACACCATCACGAAAACCATCAGCAGAAAACACTACAAAGTAAGTATTGAGAATAATTTAAACTTGGCACCAAAATTAATATATAACTTCTGTTTTCTTCTCATAGATGGCACAACTGAACTGACGCTTTTTGTTTTGAGTGCTCCAAAACACACACAGGCAGCTGTAAATTATACTTAGGTTGACAGACCTTTAGAAAAGAAATTTGACCGCGAAATAACGAATACTTAAGTATGGCTTGGTTGGTTGGTTGGTTCGTTGGCCATAGAACACCATGTTAAAAAGTTTTGATATAACGAACCGCTTTCTCGGTCCCTTGCGATTCGTTATACAGTATAACGAGTCTCGACTGTATTTCAAAAAGAGAAATAATAATAATTGATGGTTCTGTAGTAATGTGTAAACATTATTGTAGCTGAAGCAATTGCATTTCGCAACAAACTGATTCATCATTTATTTATGCAAGAAAATCCTATTTATTTATGTCATAAATGTAACCAGAAAGGTTACACTTATTCTAGTCAACCAAAATGCATATTTTCTCAAGAATAAAAGTGTTGGTAATAATAAATTTTTTCAAGACTGCATAAAAATGAAAATTTCGAATTTTAGAATGTATATTATGTATATTATTCTTTTTTTTATTATGATACTTTTTGTTGATCGTCATTGGGCAACTTCCACACGAAGGAATGAAACTATGAAAACTGAGGCCGGTCAAAGCGCAGAAAGATGAAGATGGAACAAACAAGCATGGAAATAAAATAGGACATTGGTGGAGATGACAAAAAGGTTTAAGGGTCTTTCAAAAGCAATAAAGCTGGTAAAACTACACACCTATATACCTAATACTAATCTAAAAAAAAAAGCTAAAATCCAAGTAAAACGAAAAGGCAATACTGACCATACAACAGAAGTTTTTAATAAAATTATAACATTTTGTTGCAACTTACTACATAATTCTCTTACAATCCAATCAATATTTAAGTGTTTCTTATGAAATTGCTGTAGCAATCGAATTTTTTTGGTCATTTCTGTGCTTAATTTATCAGTTTTTCACCCGTTAATTAGCCTATTAAAATGGGCTATGGTTAACCTGTAAATCCAAGTTGTTGCATTCAACATAACTTTTAATTTTATGATAAGCTGACGTATCAATATTTCTACATAGTTGCACGGTCAACTTCCTCAACGGATTTCGCATTTTCAATAATTTCAAAATGGAACTCAAATTAATCGAATCACACCCACGCAGTTTCAAATACTTGAGATTTTGAAATACATTCGACCCAACAAGCTTCGACACCAATTCATCATTTAGTGTTTCACAACTATTAATATGTACTTCCTCCACGTTCGGACACTGTAAGAATAACATGTGTAAATCAACAGTGAGAGACCAAGACTGTATTTTCAAGCGACTTAGCTTCGTGAACAGAGCAACGGCAGAATTTCGCAAATTATCGGTTTTGTCTAAAATCGTACACTGAATCAGTCTCAATTCCTTCAACTTTGGGCAGAAGCGACTGATTAGTCGAGGACTGACTAATCTAAGACCTAACAGATGCAGATTAGTCAATCGTTGTAACCCCATGCTCATCACTTCGGGTTTGCACGCGTGTAGTGCCACTGCAGTATCCCATCTAATACGTAAACTGGTCATTTTGGGGAAAACGGTGAAGAGAAAGGTGAGGTCTTGGCTACTATTCAGGTAACAGTTCATTTGTTCTATGGAATAAGTGCGCAACGGCATCGATTGTGATTGTCGTTTTATCATGGCAAACAAGTCGTGGTCGATGTCAAATACCTTTAAAACGGGCAGTCGGTTTAAAACGCTGAAACATCCTTCGCACGTCACACTAGAATTGATTACACTCAAACACTCGAGGTTTACGCAATTGGCTAAAGAAAAGAGGCCAGTGTCGGTGATCTTTGTGCACTCATTTAAATCGAGATGCGTCAATTGTCGACAATTGCGACCGATTTCAGCTGCGACCTCGTCAGTGCATTCTGGTGTAGTATTTAAGTTTAAGCGTTGAATTTGCGGCAAATGGGAGAGCAGTTGATTATTCGTCGAGATCGGGTAACATACGAGTAAGTTGACAAGTCTAAGTCGATGAGGTTTTTGCACAATTTGCCAATTTTGTCGAACAAACGATGCAAGGGTAAATCGAACTTGTGTAAGTCTGCCAATCTTGTCGTGCCGGATTGAATGAAAATGTTTGATTTCAAACGTCTTTCGAGTTTATATTTGTATCCATGTTGACACAATCTTTCGTATATGGCCTGGATAAAGATGGGAGGAAAAGGTTGTTCAGCTAATTGGTCTTGCATCGCCTCGAAATCAGTGATAATCTTTTTTAAACACAGTTCTTGCAGATTTTTCTGGTACGGCATGTTGATTAAGCAGTTATTGCGAATGCGAATGTTGAAAATTTCGTGAACAAGCCGTTTAAGTGCATACGCTGGCTACGTATGGCGAACGTTGTTACATGTTCGTGCTGCGCGTCATGAGATTTTTAAGATTTAAAGAAAATCGATTTCATACTCATCAAATTTTTATATTTTTGTTTAATAAATTAATTAGGGTTTGTGTGTAGTTTTTATTGGAATTTCAAATCTGTGGAACTTAAAAACCAAATTTTTACGACAGTTTTTGTAATCCATCTTGACTCTTTACGTTTAACGCGTCAAAATAATATCCATATACTCTCTTCTCTTCAAGCAAAGGGGTTCCAATAAATTTTTTTACATAAAATTGGATTAGTTGTATGAAAACAAATTTTTTGCAAAAATTGGATTTTTTTTGCATAAAATTGGATTTTTTTGCATAAAATTTGAATTTTTTTGCATAAAATTGGATTTTTTTTCATAAAATTGGATTTTTTTTTATAAAATTCGATTTTTTTGCATAAAATTGGATTTTTTTTTGCATAAAATTGAATTTTTTTGCATAAAATTGGATTTTTTTGCATAAAATTGGATTTTTTTTGCATAAAATTGGATTTTTTTTGCATAAAATTGGATTTTTTTTGCATAAAATTGGATTTTTTTTCATAAAATTGGATTTTTTTGCACGAAATTGGATTTCTTTCCATCAGGAACCGTTTGAGCAACCAATTCCCCGTCGAGATAGCGTTGACGAACCCCCACGTGATCAAATCGCACTTGGTTTCCATGTGTCGTCTGACGTCGAACGTTGCGCCCTTCCCCGCGCCGAAAAACTTGTTGGCGACCAACATCAACTCGTGATTATACCGCTTAAAAAGGTCCTCGAAGAGCAGCGCGAGCAGCGACCCGGCCAACTCCAGCCTCTTGTTGCCGTAGTAATCAATGTCGTCGATAGCTCGCTCGTCAGCCCGCGCCTCGACGATCCACCATGATGGCCAGGTAAACCGCAGTTTGTAATATTTTTTTAAAGAAATAAATTTTAAGTTTTAAATTATAAGCGATTCTAAATTTCTTAAATCAGGTTTCATTTGTATTTCTAACAAATAAGTGCTGCTTAATTTTGATCCAATCATATCTGATTTCCGGTCAACTGCGGTGCTGCACACGGATGCAGTTACATAATGGCGGACTCGAGTGAAACGGTGGAATCTCGTAGCGGTTATAAATTTACAACTTGTGAATCCGTGCGTTACATCGATTACGATTACATCACGTAGGATGACGGCTAGTGAATGGAACAACCAACGAATGGGTAAGTTTAGTTAAGAAGATGCGTTTTAAACAAAAAATGAGCTTACAGATAGATAAAAAATCAAAAAACAGCTTAGTACAAAATGATTGGATTTTGCCATTGGATTGAAATCTATTGGTAAACCCATTGTAGGCCCAAGTTTTAAACCAATGAATTTAAATAAATATTTTAAGTTTTCGGAATCATTTGCAGGACCAAATTTGCAGTGGCGGGGGTCCCTGCCACAAAAAGTAGACATTTAGATAAATTTGGAGAAAACTTGAGAATATTTCGAGAAATTTAGAGAAAATTTGTTAGAAAAATTTAGAAAAATTTGGAGAAAAATTTGGAGAAAATTTGGAGAAAAATTTGGAGAAAATTTTGGAGAAAATTTGAGCAAATTTGCTATATTGGCGATAAAATTGAGAAATTTTGGATTAATTTTAACAAAACCGAGAAATTTCTGATAAGTTTGGACAAAATTGAAAACCGATTAAAATCGACTAAAAAATGAACAAAAATCGACTTAAAAACTGGGCAAAAATCGACTTTAAGAATGGACAAAAATGAAATAAAAAATGGACAAATATTGTTTAAAAAGGCGATAAAACGTTGATCATCGTTGGTTCGGTTAACTGGTCGTTCGCATGACCAACGTTTGGATAATCAACGCTCTACTATATTAAAGGTTGCCATAATAATACCTTTGAGTGACATTTATGCGGTTAATGTTTCCATTTAGGCAAATAATGATATCTTTGAAATGTGAGATGTATAATAGCTTAATGTATTCTTTTACAGTGCATTCTCATTATTTTTTATTGAGATAATTTGAAATTACATCAGGTATATGGTACTGTGGTAAAGGCAGTGCTCACACACCATGTGATTGGTTTAGCCACTAAACAATTATGTGCATAATACGTTAGGGGGTGCTGTGCCCTGCCCTGCATTCAGCTACACAGACACATTATCCTGTATAGCAACATAATTATCTCATGTACAGTATTTGAAATGTAAAATAAATATTTTATAATTTGTATAAATTCAGTAAATATGGTAAATATATTGAATAGATAAATTTAATCACTAGATAAATTCATATTTTTAACATATATAATTACTTAAACTCAAGATAAATATGTGAAATAAAATTAGTGTTATGCACATAAAGTATGCACTAAAAATTCTATTTTATGTGAGAAAAAAACTTAAAATTTGCAAAATAAAAAGATTTATTGTAATGAAATCATGTGTTGCAATAACAAATTAGTGCTGTTTCTAAGAGTTGTGTGGTAAAACCGTGTCGCTTGCACCGACTTAAATTGGGAAAAAAAATGGGTTAACATCGTAACTGGTGATAGGGCTTTAATTGTTCCTGTGTCAATTTCGAATTAACAACTTTCGGCATTGTGCGTATGACAAACATAAATAAAGGCATAGATGATATTATACGTAAACAAAACGTATCATGTATAGATGGGGCCTATCATGTGTGTATCATTAAAATTGCGATTTATCTATTTATTTTTGGATTTTCGGAAAATATGCATTTATAGCCAATTTCGGCTGTTTATTGAATATAAATATTTCTTACACATTTACCCGGGCCCTAATTTAGTTATTATATTTTACCTACATAGGTTCATCCTCAGAAATATATGGAAAGTTTATTACCATGTACTACTCAAACCCAGGTGTAAGTGGTCACCTCGTTTCAGTGTGTAATCAAATGTTTATTTCAAGTTTTTCAAGTTCAGTGTAATAAATAAATAAATTTGCACATGAGGGTTGAAAAATACACTGAATTTACTTTAATTCAAAAAAAACAAAACCAAAATAAACAAATAAACAAAAAAGTTATGACTGATTTCAGTTGAGTTATTTGACACAAGTGAAAGTGGTCACTGCACTACTTGACTCATGTGAAAGTGGTCAAGTCATTTTAATATTTTGTAACATCTTCTTTAGCATTAATTCCTGCCTGAATACGGTCTGACATGGTTTCTATTAGTTCTTGACAATATTCTGGAGTGATCGAGCCCCACAGGCCAAGTCAAAACCTAAATGTGATGGGTTTGAAAACTGAGCAATTGACTTGACTTTATGTTTAGAATCATTTTCCTACTGAAATATCCATTTCAAAGCCAGTTTATCACCTGCAAATTGAAGCATAACAATCCTTCAACACTTTGTTATAAGTATATTGGTCTGTGAAACCCTTAATTTAATGTTGTGGACCGATACACATACAGGAAACCATCCCCAAGCCATTTTACTATTGGGATGGCTTGGGGATGGTTTTCTCTATGTGTATCGGTTCACAACATTAAATTAAGGGTATCATGGACCAATATACTTATAACAAAGTGTTGAAGGATTGTTATGCTTCAATTTGCAGGTGATAAACTGGCTTTGAAATGGATATTTCAGTAGGAAAATGATTCTAAACATAAAGTCAAGTCAATTGTTCAGTTTTCAAACCCATCACATTTAAGTTTTGACTTGGCCTGTGGGGCTCGATCACTCCAGAATATTGTCAAGAACTAATAGAAACCATGTCAGACCGTATTCAGGCAGGAATTAATGCTAAAGAAGATGTTACAAAATATTAAAATGACTTGACCACTTTCACATGAGTCAAGTAGTGCAGTGACCACTTTCACTTGTGTCAAATAACTCAACTGAAATCAGTCATAACTTTTTTGTTTATTTGTTTATTTTGGTTTTGTTTTTTTTGAATTAAAGTAAATTCAGTGTATTTTTCAACCCTCATGTGCAAATTTATTTATTTATTACACTAAACCTGAAAAACTTGAAATAAACATTTGATTACACACTGAAAAGAGGTGACCACTTACACCTGGGTTTGAGTAGTATTTAAAATATATTGCCTATAGAATCAAAACTCTTTATAACGAATCGCAAGGGACCCAAAAAATCGATTCGTTATGACAAGAATTCGGTATATTGAAATTTTTTAACATGGTGGTCTATGCTCAGCCAACCAAACCAGCCATTTTTAGGTATTCGTTATATCGATAATTTGTTATATCACGATTCGTTATAAAGAGTTTCGACTGTTGATTTCTTCTTCGTGTGGATGGTGCGTGTGTATAAATGTAAAAGCAGCCGAACATGGTTACATACACAATTGGCTGCATTGTGTATTTACTTTACGTTGGTAAGAAAATGGGAATGGCACAATTAAGATCTATACTCAAAACCACTCCAACGTTGATCTATTTCACTGGTGTAGTGGCACAAAAAAGTAGTCCAAAACACCAGAATTGTAATCGAACTCCAGACATTGTGCTCGATTACCAACATTGTCAAAGGTGACACAGAACTACTTTTCCGCGTAGTAGAACACAGTACACAGTTAGGCGTAAACCGGCTGAAATAGATCAACGTTGGGGTGGTTTTGAGTATAGATTCAAAATTGTTGGCAACTGATTGAGATGTCTTCATATGCTTGTGCTACGTCAACTGTCCCATTATTTTCGCCATATCTTATTATCAATAAAGTGGCACACGGTTTGCAATAATTGTAAGCAGGAGAGAACAGAAACTCCAAGAAAAAATCCTAGAATTGACCCTACATCACTGATGCATTTTGCAACTGGCATAATGAATTTCTGTTTAAATATTTCATTTATGTTGCTTTCAAACTGAAATTTAGTTAGTATTATATCCATAAGCTCGTATGCTTGAATGTATTCACTGATTGCAGTGTAAACTGTTTGATTGCACGCAGGATGACATTTGCAGTTGTGAATAGCATCAACATTGGATTCTACGTGTAAGTAGGATTTTCTTGCCAGTTTAGCTGAGATTGATGTCTTGCATAAAGACAAAGATGAGGAATTCACATGTGGTAATCTTTATACGAGTAGTTGTAATACAAAGAATTAAAATTGAATCAAGTTAACATATTACCTCGCTTATTGTCGCATGTCAGTATAGTGCGAGTATTACCGGCATGCCGATAAACCCTGTTTTTAACGGCATGCCGGTGTAAGTGAGTGCAAATTTTTTTTTTAATTTGAGCCTAAAACATGCTTAAAACGCATATTTAGATGTCCAAGATGAAGGAAATTGGCGTAAATTTCTATAAATTTTTCCAAAAATTTAGTAGTAATCTTCAGAATATCAAGAAAACATAAATTTTAGGCCCTAATTTTAACAGAATTATTCATCTGGGCTTTTCTAAACAAAAAAACAAGAAAATAGTTTTTTTTACTTATACCGGCATGTTTTGATCTATACCCGCATGCCAATCTTCATGCAGCAATAAGCGGGGTTATACGGTATTAATATTGTTTTTGTTTAACCTGCATTTGAGATTTTCTTTGACCAAATTATTTTCTAGGCAGTCACTTTGACATCTTTCAAATTTTTCCATTGTCACGCAGGGAATTACAGGCGAATTCAATCTTTGAATCTGATTTTTTAGGAATAATAAGGGATTTCGTCAATGAAAGCATGGTGCAATTGTGCGATATTTTAAACAGTTTAATCGTTTAAACTTATCCACGTGTTTGTTATCATGGTTTTTGGCTCAGTACTCACGGTTTGTTTGAAGATTTTTACAAACATCCACGAGTTGTGTGGTTGCATTGTAAATGGCTTGATATTGATTCTGGTCTGTGTTAGCATGAAAAGCATCTAAGGACAAAAATTTATTACTGGTATTCCATTTAACTTAACTGTGACTGGGGTATGGTTTTACCCGCCATGGTATGAGGATTTACCACAGCGGGAGGGACGCATACATCACGTAATAACAATGTGGAGAGTACCAACTCTCCAACATATGTCATTGTGTTTCCACCACCATGCATTAAAGATGGCTGCCAACAGTTTGGCATATTAGCCAAACTTACTAAATGGATTACTGTTATTTGGACTCACTTTTGAGTACGCACACTCCTTTTACATGCATAGTCAGGATTAGAATAGGGGCCGTCCATAAATTACGTAACGCCTTAAGGGGGGGGAGGGGGTTTCAAATTTTGTTACGAGTTGTTATGACGGGGGAGGGGGGGGGGGGGTTTGCAATAATGTTACGTAAAATTATTGAAATTTTGAACATTGAAAAAACAAGAGTTTGTCTTGGGAAGAAGAAGTTTAAAAAGTCAAAAGTATATGTATTCAAGAAAATTAAATTTTTAAAACGTTATTTTTAAATTAAAAATTAAAAATTTTAAATTTTAAATTGAAATTACTGAATTTGTATCAAAATTTGGGGGGGGGTGGTCAGTTTTGTTACGTAATTTTCGAGGGGGGTGTGTGGATTTGTTACGACCTTGTTACGGGGGGGGAGGGAGTCTAAAAACGCAAAAATTTGCGTTACCTAATTTATGGACGGCCCCATATTGTTTAAATTTCTAAAAGGAGTACTGGAATTACGATGTACCGCTTTGCAAAGCAATGGACACCCAGCTAGTTCTTTTTTATTTCACACTGTTTAATAATTGTATCATACCATAGATTGGGAGTTGCATCTTAATCCAGCTGATTGATATGGTAAGAATATTCCAGCATCTTTTGGATTGTATTTAAATGCAGCTGAAATAATTTTGTTACAGTTTCACAAACCATAAAAGCTGTTGGCAATTACCTGAATTTATCAGAATGCATTTTTTAAATACGGTCTGTATATATGATCTTTCTCCTAGTATTAGACTTAATATTGATATTTGTTTGTTGAGTGCCATTAGTAATTCCTGCATAGGAAAAACAAACAATAAACAAAATAAGTCGGAAAGTGTGTTTAACAGAACAGAACTTCTGAAAGGGTTCTGATTGGCTGTAAAAATGTGAACTAGCCTGTTTTCCAGTCACATATTGAACAGGAATCCAGTTGCAAACCAATACAAAATCAATATAACTTAACTTAATTTGGTCAACTGAATTCCTGGTTTTATCAACTCATTACTAAAAGTAAGTTTTTACTTCAGCAGTGTCATAATTTTCCATGTCTCCGGATTCTTGCCACAAAAGGTCAACATTTTCTGAGAATCTTGATGGTTCATCAAGTAAATCCAAAATATCAATGTCTTCTGCGCAAGTAACATTCAGCAGTTTTTTTGCTTTTAATTCATCTTTTTTCTCGTATATTTCATTATTATCAGTGCACGAAACAACAGAAGGTACTTGAATATATTCTTCCTGTACAAGTTCAATAGCCTCGTATGTAGAATATGCTTTGAATGTCATGATTTGTGTATGAATTAAGTAAGTACAAAGACTGCACATAACTAGAACAAACATTTTTTTCAATTTGGCTATAATAGCAAATTGATGCTGAGCTTGAATGATCTTTCCATATTGTTGATGTACTAATTTTTGGACTCTCTTCTCAAGCTGGCTTTTTTTCTTAACGTAGAGTCGAATTTTCTTGTTTTGTTTACGGATGTTGGAAATAATTGCATCTACAATTGACAGACATGACAGGCCCGCATAAAAAGATAAACAACCTCCAATGTCACACATAAGAGCAATAAAGTCGTAAAAAAAGTATTCAGTTAAGCTACGAATCCAGTTGCTGAATGAGTGTATTTCCACAGACTTGGCTCTTTCATCGCTAAAGTAATAATGTGAAGTGACTATGGTTTTTTCACATTCAGGTGCACAATGGCAGTCAAAATGTGCATTTACACTTGTTGTTATATTATTTATTACTTTAAAGTAATCACAACTTAGTTTGTCTGAAATACAATCATTTGTTTGTTGTGAAGGCAGGAATGGCAGTCTGAAAAGAGTAAAATTTTTAAAATGTTTGATTATGCAATTATCGTAATGCTTCGACTAAATGTTTCGGTGTTTAATCTTTTTTGTCAAAATAAGTATTTCTGAAGGTAGTTAAATTGGTTCATTGGTTTATCCACTGGGGTTACAGTTTTCAATGGTGCCCCAACACTTACGAATGCATCCCGAATGTGACCCATTGTTACGTCATGTAGACGTTACTGCTATTGTGTATATTATTTCATTTCATTTCATTTAATGTTCAAGGCACCTTAAGGGGCAAGTTACATGGTAAAAAACGAGAAAAAGAATTACATTGCCGATTTGGCTGACATTAAATGCAGGCGGACTCGTTGGTGGATATGTCGGCAGTGGGAACGACACCTCATTGCTGAGCAGTCGAACACGGCCTCGCGGACATTAAGTGGGACATCATTCCTTGACCAGGTAAAGCGGTAAGGGAAAGTTTTCGACATGTAATTCGAGATTCGGGCGGTAATTTCGAACGAATGACGACTAGTGGACCGAGTTGAGACGTCGGCGTTGAAAAATTTGGAAATGGAATGGGCAGGATCCCTGATGGCATCGGCAAGCGAGGAAATGTCATTCAGACGAAGAAGGTTATTGAGGGTTAAGATACGGTGGTAGTTACAATGAGGGGTGAGGAGTGGACCGGCCTAGCCGGGGAGGTACAAGCAGAGTGGTGTGGTGAGAGAGAGACGTTGCTGAGGGAGCCGAGAGTGAAGACGTAACAGGTGCAGCTGTTACGGTCCTAACAATGGCAGAGACAACTGCCGACTCTGCTCCTCTCACCATTCACCACTGTGACGCTCAGTGGCAGATCGAGATGATTGCTGCAGTATCATGAGTGGCTACATGGGTCGTACAGGTGAGTACGACAGAATGTTCGTCCGATGCGACCGACCACGTCACCTATGGGGCTCCAGCCCTGTGTGTGATTGGTCGGACGCCGGTGTAGCCTGCCTACTGGCACCAACCCCTAGACAACTGATAAAAGGCCAAACCCAACAATCTGAGTCTCCTGTCTTGATTATTACGTGACGTATGCTTCCCTCCCACTCAGTAACTCCCCATACTGCGCGGGTAAGACCATAGCCCAGTCACATAGCCAAGTTTGCTCAAGTGCCACTGATATTTGAATGATTGTTTAAGTGAGCATGCATAAATAAGCATGCATTACAACCCTGCCGTTTATCATTTAAGCAGATCTATTTTAACCAATTTGAATGCTTCTTTTTGACTGTAGGGCTGTTTATTTGCAAATTAGAACTTACCGGCATGTGAAATTTTTTAAAGAAATTTGATTCAAATAACATGTATTTTGACATTGCTACAATTTTGTTAGATCAACACAGGCAGCCAATTTTCGGTTTAGAAATTTGTACTAAATGAATAATAAATATTTGAAGAAAAAATAATAATCATTTTAACAATTGATCTGTTTTCTTACCCTTTTAACTGTAAAAGCAATTACATGCTTTTAAATAGGTGTCCCAAATGATATTGAGAAATTATTAAAACAGGAAAATTTTTTTCTTTTGCAGTTATAAACACCTATGTAAAAAAGGTTAGGTATCACAAGGATGTTTAAACACAGACTTTTAAAATTACACTCAATTCATTGTTAGAAACTAGAAGAAATTTGTGTTGACCATAAAATGCACTTTATTACTTTGAAAAGTCGACCAAAAATTGGGGGTGGGTCTTATGGTCCAAAGGTTGTCTTATGCTGGGCGCACACATACCGCGATTTCGCGTCGCGTCGCGATTTCGCAAGCGAAATCGCGCTGTAAATCGCGGGCAATGCTGCACACATGCAGCTATTTCAGCTCTGCGAATTCAATCTTATGACGTCATTCCACAGCATTCACACAGCAACCGAAAATTTGGATGAAATGACGTCATTTCACACAGCTCACCGATTGGCTGCGACACGAATCGCGGGCGAAATAGTACTTGGGACAAGTACTATTTCGCAAAGTAGATTTTGAACCGGCGCGAAGGAAATGACGTCACCTGCGCATGCGCAATGGCAACGCGATCGCGACGCGACGCGAAATCGCGGTATGTGTGCGCCCAGCATAATAGTCATGTAGTCTGTGGAAGATTGCTGAACGCCATGAAATTACAGTGGTGGAAAAAAGTTTGAGATCACTACAGGTTTTTTAGTTGCAAGTCAAATCTTGATGCCAACAATTTTTTTTATAATTTTAAACAATGCTTTATTGTCATGATATAAACCTGTAAATAAATTTTCAAGTCAAAATTTGACTTACAATTAAGAAACCTGTAGTGGTCTCAAACTTTTTTCCACCACTGTAATTCAGGGATTCCCATGAAAATAAAAAAAATTATGTAATAATAATTTTCTTTTTAAGAAAAGTTGTCACTTCGTGCATATTTTGGTCCAACGCGTCTTATTTCCAAAAAAATTTTTTTCTAAAGATTGGCTGATAAATTTGGGTTGCGTTATATGGTCCGCAAAATACAGGGGTTTAAATGTGTTTCATTTATCAAAGCAAACAATTTTTTAAAAAAGTCTACAAAATAATTTAAAAACTGGAGAAAAATTGCATTCTTGCTTTAAAAATCAGGTAATGTTTTCACGTTTTTAGCAACTTACTGAAGATCGTAAAAATGTTTTGATTATGTCATTAGGTTAGTTAACCACTTTACAAACCATTATAGTCATAAAATGTTCATCCTTCATTCCAGTTTGCATCTGAATTTTAATTCGGTTTTCTGGTCCAAGTTGAATTTTATTCACTTGATTTGAAAAAGAAAAAAATAATCATTACTTACATGTTTTCAAAAACAAACAAAATAAATATTATGAGAGGTGAACAAAATGTAACGCACCATTTTCAATTCGCGTAATCAGTGAAAAAATTGAATATATTTCTGTTGTTTCAAATTTTTTGTAATAGACTCTTGAACCCTATAAATTGCAAATATGTAAATAAATATACTGGCCTAATATTGCTAAATAACAACTGTAGGAACTGTCATTTTAACGTGGCAGTAAGCAGAATAATCAGAAATAAAATATCGAAGTACTAGGTAGAAGCGCTTTAGTAAAATTGGGAAATGACAATTTAAAGTTCTGCGAGGATTTTTAAGTGGCAGAAATTTCAACGTTTAATAAATAAATAAAAAATGTACGAAACATGCCGAACTGGCAAATTCAACCGTAAGTACCTGTGGATTATCTACCGAAGAAATGACTTTCTATACCTGACCAATTTTGATCACAGACAGCAAGAAATATTGTTCTTGAATTTATTCAATGTACAAAAAAAACTTCCGTTTGGTTTAGCTGTTTTAAGTTTATCTACCATCGCGTCCGACGGACGAATCCGAGACAAGCAACAGCGAGATGATTCCATTGTTCCTGCGACCACGCGGTAAAAATTTCAATGTTTAATAAATGAATAAAAAAAATACAAAATATTCCGAACTGGCAAATTCAACCGTGGGTTATCTATCATAGAAATGCCTTTTTATAACTGACCAATTAAAATCAAGTTATTTGATCAAAGACAGCAGGAAATATTGTTCTTGAATTTATTCAATGTATTATACTTACTCTAGCAAAGATAATATTTTTTATCATCTTAGTAAAGTTTTTCCTTTTCATAACAGTAGATAGGCTTGTCTGATTGTCAATATAATAATGCAAAGCATGACTGCATTCTAGAATATAATTCTGCATGTACTTTATATTAAAAAAGAGAAAAACTTTCGATCTTACCTTCTGCATAATGAACCTCCATTGATTCATCGTTAAAAGTTGAAGCTAGGTACATTGCTGGGAAATTACCAAGAATTCCTTCAGCAAAATCAGCACGCACTTTTATAGGCTTTTGTGTGTAGTAAACCATTTGTTCACAACATTGTAATATGCATAAAGAAAGTGTAGTTATGATGAATAACCGGCAAATTTGATATATTCTTGCAAACTTTTTGTTCTCTGTGATAGAAAGTGACGGGGAATTCAATTCTTCAATTTTGAGTTCGACATACGGTTTTGCAATTCGTCTCACCGCTGTCAACCTTCTTCTGTAATTCATTTCAAAATGTGAAGGAGAAATGAATGTTTCTGTATGAAAATGTGAAACATTCATGTAAGGTACTTTAAATAGACCCAATAGCACGAAATTCAATACCTTAAAACATGATAGTGTTCCCTGATCTTTAGTTTTTCAAATATGCTGTAAATGACGCATTGCAGTAGTCCCAATGATATGCTAATTATTTGTTCAATTGCTTTTTTTATGTAAACATTGTGTTGGGGTAATTAGTTTATTTTTTGCTGGTACAATTCAGTTTAAATCAATTTTTTTTTTTACTATTTTCTAGGAAAATGTATCAAGAAAATGATTAAATTTTTGCACCAAGTAAATTGAGTAAACGAGACTAACCTATTTGCTCGTTGGTTCTGTTAGATTTTGTTGATCCAATTATCCGGGAGTTGTTGCATTCGCCGCCATTGCTTGGAGTTGAAAAAAGTTTTTTTTTGTTTCGTTTGTGGTGATCTCAAAATATTATCACCACTTAGGAGATAAATTTATTTGTTTCCTAATTAATTTGGCTTGGCTCATGCCAAGTCAGATCATGTGACTAAGGGGAGTAAACTTCCCTAGGCACATCTCACCCCAGGTTGTCTAGGGTGAAACGGTAATTAACCGTTATGGTGCAACAAATCCTTTGTTGCACCATATTAAGCTAATTAAGCAGATTATCTGCACAATTTCGAAGCCTGCCCAGCGTGTGCCGACGCTTGAAATGGGACTTTTTTTTTGGCCTGAAATTATTTTTTTTTGCATAAAATTGAATTTTTTGTATGAAATCATTTTTTTTGCATACAACTTTTACAGTTTGTAATGGCATTTATTTCTTTAGTGTACTCGCAAGCCAGTTGGTTGGAAATACAATGATTGGCTTGTCGTTAAGGCAAGAAAGGCAACCTGAAGAGAGACAATTCACAACGTTATTCACAACATTTGTGGTTTTGGATACAAAATGACTATAATTCATTTAATTTGTTGTGTTAGTTTGACTAAAAATTAATTAAGTAAATACTAAATAAATTAAAAACTTACTGGCATATGAAATTTCTTAAATAAATTTGATTCAAATAGCAAGTCATTTGACACCGTTCCATTTTCGTAAGTGCTGCATAATTTTGATCCAATCATATCTGATTTCCGGTGAACTGCGTTACGTTTTCGGAATCATTTGCAGGACCAAATTCACAGTGGCGAGACAAGTTAGAAAAATTGGGAGAAAATTTCAAAATATTTCGAAAAATTTGGAGGAAATTTGGAGAGCATTTCAAAAAAGTTGGAGAAAATTTGAGAACGTTTCGAGAAATTTGGAGAGCATTTCGAGAAATTTTGAGAAAATTTCGAGAAATTTTGAGAAAATTTTGAGAAATTTTGAGAAAATTTCGAGAAATTTTGAGAAAATTTCGAGAAATTTTGAGAAAATTTCGAGAAATTTGGAGAAAATTTCGAAAAATTTGATAAAATTTTGAGAAATTTGGAGAAAATTTCGAGAAATTTGGAGAAAATTTCGAGAAATTTGGAGAAAATTTCGAGAAATTTGGAGAAAATTTCGAGAAATTTGGAGAAAATTTCGAAAAATTTTGATAAAATTTGAGCCACTTTGTGTTATATTTTTTATAAAATTTGAGCCACACTGTGTTATATTTTGATAAAATTTGAGAAAATCTGCTGTATTAGTGATAAAATTGAGAAATTTTGGATAAATTTTAACAAAATTGATAAATTTCTGATAAGTTTGGACAAAATTGAAAACCGATAAAAATCAACTAAAAAATTGACAAAAATTGACTTAAAAAATGGACAAAAATGTATTAAAAAATTGACAAATATCGATGAAAAAGGCGATAAAACGTTGATCATTGTTGGTTCGGTTAACTGGTCGTTCAATCAATGCTTTACTGTATTAAAGGTTGCCATAATAATACTTTTGAGTGACATTTTATGTTTGTATTTAGGCAAATAATGGTATTTTGAAATGTGAGATGTATAATAGTTTAATGTATTCTTTTACAGTGCATTCTCATTATTTTTTAACGAGATAATTTGAAAATACATCAGGTATACGGTACTTTGGTAAAGTCAGTGCTCATAAGTTTACACCATGTGATTGGTTTATCCACTAAACAATAATGTGCATAATCCATTAGGGGGAGCTATATACCACCCTATATAGCAACATATTTATATCATATATACAGTATTTGAAATATAAAATAAATATGTTGAACTACAATACATTTCAGCTGCTGGCGTTTATATTGTGACCACTGGGCCACCCACGGTGACCTGCATCACTGCCACACACCGCCAAGTGGCCCTAAGGTCATCCCCTTTGTGGGCGAACTGACCCAGTAAAGGGAGGAAACTAAGTGGTGTGGTAAGATCGTAGCTAACCGTGACAAGAGAGGGAGCGTGACCATCATAGAGACAAGACATGGGAAGAAGGTCCTGACGCCAGCAACCATGCCTAGTGCTGACTCTGTTCTTCTCACCATTCACCACGAGCCGTGACTCTTATTCAAAACTGCCAGTTTCAGCCGCGGCTATTAATCGAGTGCAGCTCTTAATTGAGGGCAGCTCTTAATTGAGGGCAGCTCTTAAACAGTAAAATATGGTATATTTGCAGGTGTATAAATGTAAAAGCAGCCGAACATGGTTACATACACAAGGATACATAATTGGCTGCATAGTGTATTTATTTTATGCTTGTAAGAAAATGTGAATGAAGATGTCTTCGTACAATAAAGATCTAGATACAAAATTGTTAGAAAATGCATGAGATGTCTTCGTATGTTTGTGCTTCGTCAACTGTCCCATTATTTTCCCCACTCCTTACTATGAATAAAGTGGCACAAGGTTTGCAATAATTGTAAGCAGGAGAAAACAGAAACTCCGAGAAAAAATCCTAGAATTGACCCAAGATCACTGATGCATTTAGCAACTGGCATAATGAATTTCTGTTTAAATATTTCATTTATGTTGCTTTCAAACTGAAATTTAGTCAGTAATAAATCATTAAGCTTGAATGCTTGAATATATTCACTGATTGCAATGTAAACTGTTTGATTGCATGCAGGATGACATTTGCAGTTGTGAATAGCATCAACATTGGATTCTACATGTAAGTAGGATTTTCTTGCTAGTTTAGCTGAGATTGATGTATTGCATAAAGGCAAAGATGATGAATTCACATGTGGTAATCTTTATAGTTACAATACAAAGAATTAAAATTGAATCAAGTTATTGACAAATGTTTTTGTTTAACCTGCATTTGAGATTTTCTTTGAGCAAATTATTTTCCAGGCAGTCACTTTGACATCTTTCAAATTCTTCCATTGTCACGCAGGGAGTTACAGGCGAATTCAGTCTTTGAATCTGATTTTTTAGGAACAATAAGGGGTTTCGTTAATGAAAGTATTTTGCGATTGTGCCATTTTTTAAACAGTTCAAAGCTAGGTTTACACTTGTGTTCACACTAGGGGCGACGCAATGCAACGCAAGGAAAAATTAGTCAAACGCAACGCACAGTCTGTTCACACTGTAGGGCAAGTGTGATGTTGCGTCCGGCCATACAGATGGGTTCAATGAAACCTGGAATTGGATCTAGTTCTAGAACTAGTTGCAGAATCCGAAAATGGCAGCCTGTTTGCATGTGGCAATGTCTCGCCAACCAGACGTGTGATTGGTTAGCAGCAAGACTATTCCTTGCGTTGCGTCGCTTACCGTATATCTTCCATTTGTCTGTGAGTCTCTAATTGCCCGCGGACTTCCATTAATACGCAAGTAAAAAAAATTATATGTAAATAACGCGCGGACCTCAAATTGCGTGCGGGTGCGTAATTAGAGGCCCAAAGAGTGCGATAAATGAAACGTTTTACACATGTTTCGGTTGAAATTGAAATTTTTATTTGAAACGTGTGCAAAACGTTTAATTTATCTCACCTCTTTTGTATATTCCGTGGCAAAAACGTTTGTCGGCCGATGTTGGGTTTAAATAACCCGCAGCCTCTAATACCGAGCGGGCTTCCAAATGCGCGTGGGATAAAATATTTTTTTGAAAATAGCGCACGAGGGTGCTATTTGAAGATTACGGTACTTCAACTTTTAGTTGCAGCAGGAATTGGCGTCAATATCAAGAATTTTTGGAAGCATGCAGCTTCAGTTTTCTTGTGTTGGATCTAGTGTGAATACCAGTGTGAACCTAGCTTAATCGTTTAAACTTATTCACGTGTAGGGTTTCTCAAAAACGGGACATTTTGAAAAACCGGTATTTCTGTAATGAAATAAAATAAAATAGCTACAATGTTTCATAGTTTTATTTTAATTTTTCTTTTTAAGAAGTAAAATTAAAAAATATAGTTTTTTTTCTGAGGATTTTTTCACATTTTGGATACAATTTTTAATTTATTTCGCCGTCTGATTTAAAAAAAATATTTGCTGGTTAATGTGTCTGCTTAAGCCAGTTAATGAGACAGAATTCAGGGTCAAGTTAATAACACACTTCTTCAATTGGGTTTATAATTTTGACGCTATTTTTAAAACATACAAGCAACTATCAATAATTTTGAGAATGTTTTTTTTTTTTAAATATGATAATAACAACAATAATAATAAATAATAATGAATCTCAGTGAATCTCAGTGAGTCTCAGTGAATCAAACCACTCAAGTACGTGTCTATTGGACCGAATTTTTAATCAAAAAATTATAAATAAATAAAACAATAATAATAATTAATTGAAAATATAAATAGTTAAAAACTGACCATTTCGTTCCCTACAATAAAATATTTCGGCAGTTAACCATATTTTTCTCCCAATAAAAACCGGTACCGAATACCGAACTAAAGACGGTATTCGGTATTCGGTATTTCTTTAAAAAATACCGGTTTTTGATACAGGTAAATATCGTGGAGAAACCCTATTCACGTGTTTGCTATCATGGTTTTTGGCTCAGTATTCACGGTTTGTTTGAAGATTTTTATGAACATCCACGAGTTGTGTGGTTGCATTGTAAATGGCTTGATATTCATTCTGGTCTGTGTTTGCATAAAATACATCTAAGGACAAAAATTTATTATTCCATTTTATTTATGTTAATATACAAGATCTGATTTGTGAGTTGTAGTCCTACTACATATAAAAAAAACGAGGGTTTGTGTGTGCGTGTGCGTGATCAACTAAGCATTTGATTGGCTATCAAAAGTTATTCACGTGCTTAAAAACAATAATCCCAGTTCAACAATTCTAGCTGAACTTCACAACGAATTCGGCCGATAACTTGACAAAGGAAAGTCCAATCACAAATTAACTGCAGCAACAGGAAGGTAATAAAAAAATAAACCAGAGAAGTTTCAGAATTTTAAAACTGGGATTAAATTATTGCACGGATTTGGCAGAGAATAAAGCTTGGTTTACACTTGAAGATTCGCTCCGCATTCCACATCTAATCGAGAAACCAATTCACTCTATTATCTCGATTTTCCCTGGCGGAAATGATGCAGAACGCGCCATATTTTTGAGAATCGGATTCTCGAAAAACCGATTCTTATAATCCAGGTGTGGGGTGGATTCTTTGGATTTCGACCTGATTTCAACTACCGTCTTCCCTCGAATATAACGTCATGACGTTGTATTGTGTTTTTTTAGTACAACTTCTGAAAAATCACAATTTTGTTGTAGAACTTCTAAAAAACCAGAAATTTTATTGTAAAACTTCTGAAAAATCAGAAATTTTGTTGTAAAATTTCTGAAAAATCAGAAATTTTTTTTAAAATTTTTGAAAAATCAGTAATTGGTAATGTAATTTTGAAAAAAAAAATTTGA
Organism: Strigamia acuminata; assembly: GCA_949358305.1. NCBI lineage: Eukaryota > Metazoa > Arthropoda > Chilopoda > Geophilomorpha > Linotaeniidae > Strigamia > Strigamia acuminata. The sequence goes on along the minus strand of OX442315.1, from coordinate 8,769,634 downwards.
TTTGAAATTTCAAGTTCAAAATATACAGTACGTTTTCAATTCGTGTCCATTTCGTGTCTAATTCGTGTCCAATTCGTGTCTAATTCGTGTCCAATTCGTGTTCAATTCATTTTCAATTCAATGCTTCCTGTAAAAAGCGCACCCCGCAACGTTTCTCAAATATAACTCGAATATAACATCATGCCGTTGTATTCGAATACAATGTCATGACGTTATATTGGAAGTGACGTTATATTCGAAAAATCGCTAAAACTTTCGAAAACAGCGATTTCTGAAAAAACTTTAATATAACGTCATGACGTTATATTCGAGGGAAGACGGTAGTTTTTCTAGCGGCCATTTTGAAATCTAATAGATCGGCGGTTGAAGTACGTTGCAAAGATTTAAGTTAAATAAATAATTTCTTATCATGCTAAGTTCCCACTTGACTATTTCTGCTGTTGGTTCCCATCTGAAAACCAAGCACAGGCAATCGGTTGAACACCGGCAACGTTCGTGCAATTACCAGTGCTTACAAAATCCACGATCTCTTTCCTGGATGCCATTTTCTGTTCAGAATTAGTTCTGGGATCAAGAGAACTTTATTTCAGAACACCTACTAATTAAGGACTGTCCATGCTCAAGATTTACTTTGAATGAGTTAAATTTAACTCGTTCAAAGTTAAAAACCGATGAAATACCGTACATCTTCCAATTGCGCCCCCGTGCGCTATTTGCAAAAAAAAATTTTATTCCACGCGCAATTGGAGGCCCGTGCGGTATTGGAGGCCGCGGGTTATTTAAACCCAGCATCGGCCAATTGGGCAATGATGGGTGTTTTGAATGTATCTGCAACGAAAAATACTAAAAAAGTGTGACAAATGAAACGTTTTCTGCCGAAACGTATGCAAAACGTTTCATTTGTCATCCTTTTTTGGCACATTTCGGGCCTCCAATTGTCCACCTGCGTGCAATTCGAGGCCCGCGGGCAAATAGAGGCCTGCGGACAATTGGAAGATATACGATAATCAAGTTTTTAGAATCCGTATTTTACATTTTGAGATTTAATGCGCCTCTTGTTTAAATTTCCAAAAGGAGTACTGGAATTATGCAAAGCAATGGACACCCAGCTAGTTCTTTTTTATTTCACACTGTTAAATAATTGTATCATACCGTAGATTGGGAGTTGCATCTTAATCCAGCTGATTGATATGGTAAGTATATTCCAGCATCTTTTGGATTGTATTTAAATGCAACTGAAATATTTTTGTTACAGTTACACTAACCATAAAAGCTGTTGGCAGCTACCTGAATTTATGAGAATGCATTTTCCAAATATCGTCTGTATATAAGATCTTTCTCCTAGTATTACACTTAACATTGATATTTCTTTGTTGAGTGCCTTTACAATCATCTGTATAAGAAAAACAGAAACAATAAACAAAATAAGTTCAAAAGTGTGTGAAACAGAACAGAACTTCTCAAAGGGTTCTGATTGGCTGTCAAAATCACATGACAAAAACACCAAACATGCTTGAAGTTGGAATTACCCACGGCAGTCTGGGGATTGACTTCCATGGGAGGGACGCATAGTCACATAATGATTGAGACAGGGACTCCGGATTGTTGGGTTTTGGCTTCTAATAGTTTTTTAGAGGTTGGAGTCTCCCATCTGCCCATGTGTGGCAGTTCTGTTAGGCACGCTACACCAGCAATACACAGGGGTGACGTGGTCGGTTGCTAATGGACATTCTGTCGTACAGTACTTACCTCGTACGACCCATGTAGCCACTCATGGAGGCTGCAACAGGCACATCGCCATGTTACTGAGCGTCACAGTGGTGAATGGTGAGAGGAGTAGAGCCTGCACCGGGCGCGGTTGGCCTTGCAGAAGTCAGGACATTTGCAGCACATGTCTTCTTTTTCGGGTCTTGCAAATCAACTCTACTTCTATTCTTTCAGCTCCCTCAACTCTCTTTTTTACCATACCACTCGGCTCCCTCTTTTCCTAGCCAGGTCAGTCCACGCTGCAAAGGGGGATGACCTTAGGGCCACTGGGCGGTGTGTGGAGTGACGCAGGTCACCGTGGATGGCCAAGTGGTCACAGTATATTAAAATCAGTTTAATCGTAGTGAGTGAGTAGAAGTTCATTTAAAAGCAATACAGGGTGTCTCGCCGAACACCTACCAGGTGAATTATTTCATAATCATGTTAATTCAAAAAAACTTTTGATTATGAATTGAAGTAAATGACATGTGGCGAATTCAATGAAACGTGTTAAATTCATGTGACATTGTTGCATCACTGTTTTGCAACTCGTAACTTTTAAACCAACAATGCTACGCAAATAATGTCAATTGCAAAGTTGTAGAGAACCATCTAATTAGTCTAGAACTGTTCTTAAAAAAATTATCTCTTACTGAAAAGTTTTGAGAAAAAAAGGTTTGAAACATTGGTCTACTCAGCTTTGTAACTCAGCTTTGTAACCTAAAACTATTGGGGCAACCAAGCTAATCCTCAATTAGGACACTTTATTGGGTCATACTTGTAAGTAGAAGAGAGGAAACACAAAAGAAAGGAAATAATTTATTTTGGAAATACATTCCACGTGATAGTTTTAGGTTACAAAGCTGAGTAGACTAACATTTCAAACCTTTTTTTTTCAAAACTTTTTAGTAAGAAATAATTTTTTTAAGAACAGTTCTAGACCAATTAGATGGTTATCTACAACTTAGTAATTGGAAATTTTGCTCTAACCTGATTGGTTTAGAAGTTAGCAAATAAATGACCTTAAAAATGACCTTCAAGGTCAAATTTGATGACATCATTGGATTGCTCTCACCCAACTTCCTATACAATCGCTTTATCAAAGTTGGCCTAGATGCAATTGCTCACGAAATATTTAGGGGGGTTAAGACTTTTGGGACACCATGTATACTCAAGCTTGTTTGCTCAAGCGGGTGAGTTTTTATCCACTTTGTAAAAGCAAGCTTTTGATTTGTCACTGGAAAATATGAGGTTGATATTTAGCTTCACGATTGTGACAGGTGAAGTTGTAACTCTAATATCAGGTTTTCCAGTCACATATTGAACAGGAATCCAGTTGCAAACCAATAAAAAATCAATATACTGTATTCCACCGATTAAGAGTCTCCTTCGAATTGCAGCCTTCTCTGAATAGAATTTTTGCGAAAGTACTGTATTGTTTCTGTATTTAATCTCACGAACGATGAATGTACAATTTGTTCGTGACGTTCGTTTGTTACGTTAAACAAATGTAACAAACGAAAAGCCGAAATTGTAATTGTAATCTTATTCGATAAAATACGGTAACTTGATTTAGTCAACTGATTTCCTGGTTTTGTCAACCGACATTATCATAATACAACCAGAGTACTAAAAGATAGTTTTTACTTCAGCAGTGTCATAATTCTCCATGTCTCCTGATTCTTGCCACAAAAGGTCAAGTTTTCCTGAGAATCTTGATGGTTCATCAAGTATATCCAAAATATCAATGTCTTCTGGACAAGTAACATTCAGCAGTTTTTTCTTTTTTAATTCATCTTTTTCCTGGTATATTTTATTATTGTCAGTGCACGAAACAATAGAAGGTACATGGATATATTCTTCCTGTACAAGTTCAATAGCTTCATACGTAGGATATGCTTTGAATGTCATGATTTGTTTGTGAATTAAGTAAGTACAAAGACCGCACATAACTAGAACAAACATTTTTTTAAATTTAACTATAAAAGCAGATTGATACTGAACTTGAATGATCTTTCCGTATTGTTGATGTACTAATTTTTGGACTGTCTTCTCAAGCCGGCTTTTTTTCTTCACGTAGAGTCGAATTTTCTTGTTTTGTTTTCGGATGTTGGAAATAATTGCATCTACAATTGACAGACATGATACGCCTGCATAAAAACATAAGCAACCTCCAATGTCGCACATAAGAGCAATAAAGTCGTAGAAAAAGTATTCAGTCAAGCTACGAATCCAGTTGCTGAATGAGTATATTTCTACAGACTTGGCTCTTTCATTGCTGAAGTAATAATACGAAGTGACTATGGTTTTTTCACATTCAGGTGCACAATGACAGTCAAAATGTGCATTTACACTTGTTGTTATATTATTTATTAATTTAAGGTAATCGCAACTTAGTTGGTCTGAAATACAATCATTTGTTTGTTGTGGTGGCAGGAACGGCAGTCTGAAAAGAGTAAGATTTTAAAAACATTTGATTATGCAATTAGCGTAATGCTTCGAATAAATGTTTTGGTGTTTAATCTTATTTGTCAAAATTAGCATTTCTGAAGGTAGTTAAATTGGTTCATTGGTTTATCCACTGGGGTTACAGTTTTTAGCGAATGCGAAACTACTACCCACTTATTTTAAGCCTAGTTCACATTCATGCATTAACGAACCAAAGCTGTTTCTGTTGATGCACCTGGGAATTAGCCACGACCATTTGAACATTGAAACATAAATATCGCTCATTTAATCATCCATTTTTATACAGTTAGTGTTGTCTGTGACAACCGCGCTCACACAATAAAGGTCTCTTGCCTTTTAATCAAAACAATCAATCAATTATTTGACTTAGTGTTTAAATCCACTCACAATCTCCCCTTTGATTTTAACACTCAAAAAACCAACTTAAATAAACTATCCGTAAATTCAAACATTCAACATCAATATCATAAACAATTATTCAACTTGTCTTTGAAGAATGTTCATCCCTCGCAAACATTTATCAATGTTCGGCTTGCTGAGCGGTTTTGTTAAAACGTCCGCCCACATCTCCACTCCTGGTACGTGTACAACTTGTATCTTGTCCACCTCGACTTTGGACTTGATTAGATGGTACTTTCGGTTAAGATATTTCGTCCGAACTCTTTGCACACCATCCTGCAACATCTGGACTGCCGCTTCGTTGTCATTGTAGAGTGTCATCTCCTTGTTGATCGGTGCTCGCAAATCTCCATAAATCCCTTTCACCCAACTCAGTTCCTTGACCGCGTCGGCCACCGCATCTAGCTCGCTCTCGCAAGAAGACTCCGCTACATTGCCCTGCTTCTTGCATCGCCAACTTATCAATGACTCTCCATTCTTCACAACATATCCCGTGAATGAACGTGCGTTTTGCGTCGAGTTCCAGCTCGCGTCAGCGTAGGAGTGTAGATGGTATTCCCCTTTCGTGTACTTCAATTTGTAATCTAGTGTCCCTCGAATGTATCTTAGTACTCGCTTTGCTGCAGCCATGTGAATTTCCCTCGGGTCCTTGTTAAATCGGGAAAGTGAGCTCACCGCAAAGCTTAGGTCTGGCCTGGTACTGGTTGCCAAGTACATAATACTTCCAATAACTTCTTGATACAGTTTCTGGTCAACTGGCTTGCTGTCTTCAAACTCCTCCAACTTAAGTCCCAATTCCATCGGTGTAGCAACTGAATTGCATTTATCCAGTCCGAAACGTTTCAAAATTTTCTCTGCGTATTTTCGTTGAAATAAATAAATCTCTCCATCTTTTTGACTGACTTCCAAACCCAAAACGTAAGTAAGTTTGCCCATTGACACCAATTCCACAAATTTGTTCAAGTCTTTGATCTTTTCATCTCGAACTTTGGCGTTTGAACTTGCCGTTACAAGATCGTCTACGTAAACTGCTATGTACATCGTTCCATCGTCGCTTCTGTATTGGTAAAGACACGGATCATCTGCCATTCTTTTGAATCCGCAAGCTGTCAAAACTTCATGTAGTCTCTCGTTCCAACAACGTCCTGCTTGCTTTAGCCCGTAAATACTTCTCAAAAGTCTACAAACAAATTCGATTCCCGCTTCTTCAAATCCTTCCGGTTGCTCCATAAAAATCCTCTCCTTTAATTTGCCATGTAAGTATGCTGTTTTCACGTCGTGCAAATCCAACAAAAGATCCTCCTTTGCTGCTAAGTCCAGTAAGATCCTCAGTGATTCAATTCGCACCACTGGTGAAAATGTTTGGTCATAATCGGTACCAGGCTTTTGGCTACAACCAACAGCCACCAAACGTGCTTTGTATCGATTAAGGCTCTCATCCGGATTTTCTTTAATTCTAAATACCCATTTAGACTTCACCGGTTTTACATCATTTGGTCTTTTCTCCATTTTCCAAACTTCGTGCTGATGCATGGAATTAATCTCATCTTGCATCGCTTCCGTCCATTTGTCCGCTTGAGGTAATTTCATCGCTTCCTTTTGCGTAGTTGGCGTTATTAAAACGTCAGCCATGTTTGCTTGTTCTCTCAACCTCCCCGAACGTCGTACGCCTCGTTGCAATAGGTCCGCTTCAGTCGCTTCTATTCTCGCTTGTTTTTCAACAGCCAAAACATTTTTGGTTGCGCCGGGTCTCCTTCCTCCCCTCCGAGCGGGGACCTGCGCCGGCACCCGTACTGGCTCCTGTTCCTGTTCTTGTTCCGGTTCCTGATCCGGTTCTGGTTCTGGTTCTGGTTCGTGTTGCAACTCGAGTTGTACGTGCTCAACTGGTGCAGGTACTCCGATCGGAAGAACCGGCGTGTCGTAATGGACATCTAATTCCACCAATTCGTCGGTTTTGGTTTCCCCGGGTACATCTAAATTGCCCAGTCGTGTTTCGTCAAATATCACGTCCCGTGACTCCGTAATCCGTCCAGTTTCTTGCATAAAAATCCGATATGCCTTGCGCGTCGCCGAGTATCCGACTAAAAAACCTTCTTTCGTCTTCGCGCTCAGTTTCGTCTGTCTAAATTTTGGTTCCAGCACATGGGCCACACACCCAAATCGTCGCAAATAAGAAACATCTGGTGGTCGTCCCATCCACATTTCATACGGTGTTTTGCCATGTACGCTCGATCTGCATCTGTTCCGCAGGTAAGCCGCCGTCAACATCGCTTCGCCCCAAAATGGTAATGCCAATTTCGAGTCCAACATTAACGCTCTCATCGTTTCTGTGATGGTCCGGTTTGTCCGTTCCGCTAATCCATTAGACATCGGTGTCCAAGGTGTGGTCAATTCGTGATGAATCCCCTTCTGACCGTAAAATTGTGCCAAATTCTCGTTTAAAAATTCTCCGCCATTATCGGTTCTAATGCGTTTAACTTTCTCTCCCTTTTGTAATTCGTGTCGTGTCAAAAACCCTTTTATGGCTTCTGCCGCTTGACCCTTCTGTTCCAGCAACTTCACAAAAATCATACGACTGTAGTCGTCAACTATAGTGAGAATAAATCTCGCTCCACCCAATGAATTCGTTGGCATTGGCCCCATCAAATCCATATGCAGTAATTCCAATACTTGCTGAGATTGTTGAAATGGTATTGTCTTTCGTGACACTTTCGCCATTTTTGCTTTTATGCACTCAGTGCATTGCTCATCTTGTGATTTTCCATCCCATGTCATACCTCTGACCAGTCCTTGTCTGCCCATTTCGTCCATGCTTCTGGGGTTTGGGTGTCCTAATCTACGATGCCAAATCGTACGTGTCAGTGCTCCAGTTGCACACGCAATTTCTCCCCTCGACCCCTCGCAATATGTCGCTGACAATAAAAACTTGTTGTCAACTCGCTGTGCCGTCATCACCTTATTTCCAGCAGCATCCAGTACATTTGCGCAATTTTTCGTGAATCTGACTTCCAGTCCGGCGTCCACTATTTTCGGAACTGATAATAAATTGGTTTGCAATGTTGGAACGTATAAAACGTTACTCAAACGCAATCTATTTTCCATTTCGTGCTCTTTTATGACCAATTGTCCTCGCCCTGGCGATCCCGCTTCGACTTCACCGCTAGCTAATCCTACATTTTGCGGATATTGCTCAAAAACGTGAAAAACCTCTTTGTTTGACACCATGTGGCTTGTCGCGCCCGAATCAATTAGCCACTCTTCCTTCTCTTCTTCTTCTTGCGTCGTCACTGCATTCGCTTGCTCGTCCATTCGACTTCTCGGCTTCACCCACGCACCAAATGAATATTCGCGTGGTTTGCTCGTAGAAGTTACTTCGCAACGTGCGCTGTGCTCCGTTGGCTTCTTTCCGCCTCGCCATTTCTCAAATGGTTTCGCTCCGCCTCCTCGTGTTCGTGCATTTGCACTTCCTGTCGGTCCTTCCTTGCTCTTGTCCTTTGACCAGCAATCTCTGGCAAAATGCCCCTTTTTATGGCAATTAAAACATTCAATTCCTGTTTTCCCTTTTGGTCGTGCTCTGTAAGCATTTTCGGATCCTTGTCCGCTCTTCCTTTTCTCTCGTTGTCTCTCCTCTTCTCTTCGTAACATCGTCCTCGCGTCCATCATCGACAAATCGTTTTTCTGGCCATCAAAAATCCTGACATTGTGCTCGAATTCTGCCCGCAATCCCTGCGCCACATAAGCAACCATTTCTTGGTTAGAATAAATCTTCCCAAGCTCTGCTCCCTTCGCTTTTATTGCTTCGGCTCGATTCACGTAATCGTCCACGGATTCTTTCTCTTGCATTTTCAGCTTTGCCAATTCAATTCCGCATTTGACGATCTCGTAGGCATTCCTTGGTCCCATGTCGGCTTCTATCTTGTCCCACAAGATTTTCGCGCTTGTCTCGGTGCTATATCGCACAGCTTGCTCCGCCGACAGTGAAATAACCAAAATGTGCATGGCCTTGTTGTTCTTCCTCTCCCAATCATCCCAGATTGCTTGCATTTGGGCGTAATTAGCTTGTCCCGGTCGTGCCTTCTCCGGTTCAGCTTGTTCAATAGTCGTTTTCCACAAGTGTTGTTTCTTCAGCGTCGATCTTATGCGCATCTTCCATAAGAAATAATTGCGCTCGGTCAACCTCTCTATCGCCGTTGAATTTGAAGAAATATTGACGATCGCGTCCGCCATTTTGTCTCAAACGAATGCGTGCGGAAAAGAAACGTACGAAAAATTAATTTTCTCTTCTTAATTCCACTAATTTCTACTTGCGCTTCACTGTGTTACAGCCTGATTTTTCCAACCGTGCTCTGCTACCACTTGTTGATGCACCTGGGAATTAGCCACGACCATTTGAACATTGAAACATAAATATCGCTCATTTAATCATCCATTTTTATACAGTTAGTGTTGTCTGTGACAACCGCGCTCACACAATAAAGGTCTCTTGCCTTTTAATCAAAACAATCAATCAATTATTTGACTTAGTGTTTAAATCCACTCACAGTTTCATCCACATGTGAGAGTGCTCAGTGCTCATGCGATGACCCTCTAACACATGTCCTCACTCTGTGCTGTACAAACTCTCTCTCTCTGACTCGCACTCTCTTCCCCCACATCACTCAGCTCCTTCCTTCCCCACTAGGCCAGTCTACCTTGCAAGAAGGGTGGCCAGGGGCAGGGGCGGATCTACATAGGGGCTAATGGGGCTTGAGCCCCGGGCCCCCAAATTCTAGGGGGCCCCCAAGACGCAGGGCCATGCACTAAAAAAAAAAGGTCGCTAAAAAACAAAAAAGAAGAAAGGTTGCTATTAAAAATTTCGAAAAGGGGCCCCGAAAAAACCTAAAGCCCCGGGCCCCCGAAAAGCTAAATCCGCCCCTGGCCAGGGACCAGAGAGCAGTGTGTGGAGTGACGTGGGTCACCATGGGTATCCACGGTAACCAGCTACGGTGGCCAAACGGTCGCATGACCATGCATAAATAAGCATGCATAACAACCCTGCAGTTAAGCTAAATAAATGACTTAAGAAACGTTATATCTTAAAATGAAAACGAGATTATCAACTGCAATCATTTAAGCAGATCTATTTTAACCAATTTGAATGCTTCTTTGTGATTGTGGGGCTGTTTATTTACAAGTTTAGAACTTACCGGCATGTGAAATTTTTTAAAGAAATTTGATTCAAATAACATGTATTTTGACATTGCTCCAATTTAGTTAGATCAACACAGGCAGCCAACTTTCGGTTTAGAAATTTGTACTAAATAAATAATAAATATTGTTGAAGAAAAAATGATAATCATTTTAACAATTGATGTGTTTTCTTACCCTTTTAACTGTAAAAGCAATTACATTGCTTTTAAATAGGTGTCCCAAATGATATTGAGGAACAACCATTACAGGAATATTGATTTCTTTTGCAGTTATAAACACCTATGTGAAAAATAGGTTAGGTATCTCAAGGACGTTTAAACACAACATTTTAAAATTAGACCAAATTCATTGTTAAAAACTAGAGAAAATTTGTCTTGTGCTTTTGTAATTTTAGAAAATTTATTTTCTTAGAGTATGAATTTACCATATTTTGCGAACCATTAAATGCACTTTTTTACTTTAAAAAGTCGAAAATTCGAAAATTGAGCAGATGTAGTCATTGAGTTGACGGTCATTTTGTTCATTTTGTCGTCAATCATTTTGGGGACAAAGCTGTGTGCCTCGGTCAAACTGTTGGGTCGATTTGTTGACCCAATATATCAGTACGTATTGTCAAATTACAAACCCTCATTAACTGACACATTAACCAGAAAATATTTTTTTTCTTAAAGCAGACCGCGAAATATATTAAAAATTGTATCCAAAATGTGAAAAAAACCTCAAAAAAATTTTTTTTTTTTTAATTTTACTTTTTAAAAAGAAAAATTAAAATAAAACTATTAAACATTGTAGCTATTTTATTTTATTTCATAGCTGATAAATACTGGTTTATCGGTTTTTTGAATATTGAAAACCGAAATACTGGTTTTTCAAAATGTCTCGTTTTTGAGAAACCCTAGTCATTAGGTTAGTTGACCACTATACAAACCGATATAATCATAAAATCTTGATCCTTCATTCCAGTTTGCATCTGAATTTTAATTCGGTTTTCTGGTCCAAGTTGAATATTTTTCACTTGATTTGAAAGAGAAAAAATAATATTGATTTACATGTTTTCAAAAACAAACAAGCTAAATATTATGAGAGGTGAACAAAATGTAACGCACCATTTTCAATTCGCGTAATCAATGAAAAAATTGAATATATTTCTGTTGTTTCAAATTTTTTGTAATAGACTCTTGAACCCTATAAATTGCAAATATGTAAAAAAATATACTGGACAAATATACTGTGAGGTTTTTTAAACCAGCCATCTTATTGACCACTATTATGTACACTTTGAGGGAGGAAGCATAATGCTGGTGGTCAGTTTCAAGGTTGTGGTGACCCAGAAATACGGTCGCCCCTACTTCCCCTCCCGCGGAGTCATTTCCTGAATGTTTCTCTCCTGAATCACTGGATGAATGGGTCATTTGCCCTCTCGCCAGCTCTACTTATTCCCAGAACAGGTGGATGGACGCCCTTGGGAAAGGACAAGATTGAGTCGACAGCTATGATTGGCTATCATCGTCACCTTACCCTCCTATACAGAGTGGACCAAAAGTCTGATCCCCTCAAATATTTCCTGAGCAAGTGCATCTAGGCCAACTTTGATGAAGCGATCGTATAGGAAGTTGGGCAAGAGCAATCCAATGACGTCATCAAATTTGACCTTGAAAGCCATTTTTAAGGTCATTCACTTTCTAACTTCTAAACCAATCAGGTTAGAGCAAAAAAGTCAATTACAAAGTTGTAGAGCACCATCAAATTAGTACTATCTAACTTATTTTAGTCATCTTAAGTTATGTTTTCTTTTTAAAAAGGAGACAAATCAGAAAAAATTAGTACTATCCAACTTATTTTAGTCATCTTAAGTTATATGTTTTCTTTTTAAAAAGGAGACAAATCAGAAAAAAAATCAGCAAAGTGAAATTTTTTATTCTTGTGATAAAATAATTGAGGCATTAAAAAAAGGCAGTGGTTTTTCTTGTTTACTTGCATAATAATGCACATTTGAATACGTTTATTTCAGTAATTCAGTATTTTTGGAGTAGAAATTTACGTTTTGTCACAATGGCTGGCTTTATTTTAGCTGATTTGTCTCCTTTTTAAAAAGAAAACATTTAACTTAAGATGACTAAGATAAGTTGGATAGTACTAATTTGATTGTGCTCTACAACTTTGTAATTATCTTTTTTGCTCTAACCTGATTGGTTTAGAAGTTAGCAAGTGAATGACCTTGAAAATGCCCATCAAGGTCAGGTTTGATGACATCATTGGATTGCTCTCGCTCAACTTCCTATATGATCATCTTCATCAAAGTTGGCGTAGATGCAATTGCTCAGGAAATATTTGAGGGGATCAGACTTTTGGTCCACTCTGTATAATACTAGTTTTCCCGCCGAGGGACAGAACTTACCAAAAACCCGTTCAACACACACACAGCAACTACCTCATCGTCAGGCCTACTTCAAGCGCAAGTTAGGAGTGACCGAGAAGACCACTGTGTATATACATATTTGTAATTCCGTGTAATTTGCAAGAAGGTTATTCCCGCACAAGCGAGGAACAGCCATTGCGAATCCTATTGAATTAGTAGTACTAAGTAGTACTTCGATTCTCGTAGTGTCTGAACGTCGCAAGGAACTCCGCTCTTAATCGACGTTTCAGCGACGCTAAGTAATCTCTAGACAACAGGCACGGATAGAAGGCTCTTTGAGCATTCCATCTCGTCCGACGGACAAATCCGAGACAAGCAACAGCGAAATGACTCCATTGTTTTTGCGACCACGCGGTAGAAATTTCAATGTTTAATAAATGAATAAAAAATGTAGAAAATATTCCAAACTGGCAAATTCAACCGTAGGTTATCTACCAAAGAAATGCCTTTCTATAACTGACCAATTAAAATCAAGTTATTTCATCAAAGACAGCAGGAAATATTCTTCTTGAATTTATTCAATGTATTGTACTTACTCTAGCAAAGATAATATTTTTTATCATCTTAGTAAAGTTTTTCCTTTTCATAACAGTAGATAAGCTTGTCTGATTGTCAATGTAATAATTCAAACCATGACTGCATTCTAGAATACAAATCTACATGTAGATTTTAATTAAGAAAGAGAAAAACTTTCGATCTTACCTTTTTTATGTTGCATCGTATTAGAAGCCTCCATTGATTCATCGTCATAAATTGAAGCTAGATACATTGCTGGGAAATTACCAAGATTTTCTTCAGCAAAACCAGCACGCACTTTTATAGGCTTTTGTGTGTAGTAAACTATTTGTTCACAACATTGGAATATGCATAAAGAAAGTGTAGTTATGCCGATGAATAACCGGCAAATTTGATATATTCTTGCAAACTTTTTGTTCTTTGTGATAGAAAGTGTCGGAGAAGCCAATTCTTCAATTTTGAGTTCGACATACGGTTTTGCAATTCGTCTCACCGCTGTCAACCTTCTTCTGTAATTCATTTCAAAATGTGAAGAAGAAATGGATGTTTCTGTATGAAAATGTAAAACATTTATGTACAATTTTGTTCAATGAAACTGGACCCTCATTGTAGGCTGGCAATTGAAAATTGAATTTGTGGGTAATTTAGTGTTTTGCCACTAGGTTAAACAGGTGATAATACTTATATAGCAGACGAGGGTTGTGACTGGTATGGTCTTACCCACGGTAGTCTGGGGATTGACTTCCATGGGAGGGATGCATACGCACGTAAATGATTGAGACAGGGACTCCGGATTGTTGGGTTTTGGCCTTTAATCGCTGTCTAGGGATTGGAGTCTCCCATCTACCCATGTGTGGCAGTGCCATTAGGCACACTACACCAGCAACCGTCCCGTCACACACAGGGCTGTAACCCCATGGGTGACGTGGTCGGTTACTTTGGACTAACATTCTGCCGTACTTACCCAATAAATGTATATTTTTCTGCAAATATAAAAAAATGTGCTATTTAGTTAATATTTTTAAAAATGCATGTTTTTAACAGATTTTTAAAAATGCATGTTTTTAACAGATTTTTAAAAATGCATGTCTTTAACAGATTTTTAAAAATGCACGTTTTAACAGATTTTTAAAAATGCATGTTTTTAAAAGATTTTTAAAAATGCATGTTAACAGATTTTTAAAAATGCATGTTTTTAACGGATTTTTAAAAATATGTTTTTAACAGATTTTTAAAAATATGTTTTTAACAGATTTTTAAAAATATGTTTTTAGCAGATTTTTAAAAATATGTTTTTAACAGATTTTTATAAATATGTTTTTTATAAATGAAAAAAAATATGTAATAATTATGTAAAAATTGGTGAAAACCATGAAATACGAGATAAAAAAGAATCAAACTTATAAAATCATTGAAATTGGGTAAAAGTCGTGTAAAATGGGTAAGTATTGAGAAAAACCGAGTAAAAATGATTCAAAATCATCTATACTCTTTCCACACTCAAGGTACACCTCCCAAAGCTTGGCTCCCATTGGCCACCAATCAACTGCTGTACTAATCCTCAGCACTGCAGTTGATTGGTGGCCAATGGGAGCCAAGCTTTGGGAGGTGTACCTTGAGTGTGGAAAGAGTATATAGTCGTCTAAAAATCATGTAAAATTGTGTAAAAATGGATAAAAATGGTGTACAATCATGTAAAAATGGGTAAAATTCGTCACATAATTCATTTGACTTTGAATGCACCTAATTTTTCTAGAAAATAGTAGAAAAATAAAATTGTTCCAAACAATTTTTTTTTACTATTTTCTAAGAAAATGTTGCTCACCTGTTTCGTCAGATTTTGTTGATTCAATTACGCACAGCAAAAATATAAATGAAAATAAAGCTACATCCTTGTCACCTTTAGTTTTCTGTAACCAACAAGCTATGGTAAGAAATGGCAGTTCCAAGTGGAAGTAGCTATTTTGAAATCCACTTTTACCCTTGACAATTTTTTTAATGGAAAAGGAGACACGGCACCACACAGATCGATAACACTTAGTATATTAAAAGTTAAGATAGATTTGAAAGCGTATGTGTTCAAATAAAAGTGGCGTGACAATCAGAGACTCACAAATGCACCTGCATCACGCCTCATTATTGAATGCCTTTTACCAACTAATATGTGCTTGTCTATTAAATTTAAGTTTTAATGAGTATTATTTTTTTTTGATTTGATATCAACCAAAACAAGCTTAAAACGTTTTTTTAGATGTCCAAAATTTAGAAAATTGACCTAAATTTCTATAAATTTATACAAATTTTAATGATGGCTTTCAGTTCTCAATTTTAATTTGACCAAATGCTAGAATTAATGGCAAATCTGGCCAAATAAATTGGTTAACATTCGGTGTTAAATATGTATTGTTTTACTTCTATTACCCACCGCTAGGATAATATGTAGCCTCATTGTAGATGCTGGCGTTTAAAAGGGATGAGTGAAAAAGCCGGGAATTGGAGGTGATGCCATGTTTAGTCACCAGAGGGTCACTTCGGCGAACCACTATGTTAATGGATCATGTTTCTTTTCACAATCCAAACAAATCAGTTTAAATCCTAAAGCCGAAGGGAGTTTTTGAAATGCAATAAAGGTATTGCGGATAATTGATTAATTCCCTGAATAACAATAGCAAACTTCAAATTAATGTGTAGATTTGAGAAATGAGAAACGTGACTTGTATGTTCAACAACTTCTTCAAGACTAAACTTTTATTCTTTTTAGAACAAAAACAATTAAATACAAAAAAGGAAATGACTAAAAATCCATGCTACAAAGTGAAACACATGGATAAAAGATGACGCACTCCAAAGGGGAGACACTAGATAATTGATAACACATTGGCAATTAAGTAAATTCTCAGAATGAAAAAGATAAATGTTTTAAGGTGAAAAGTAACCACTTTTGACTAAACAAACACAAATTTAAAAGAAATTAAATAAAACACAATTAAAATTAACAATACATCAAAGTTTCTAATTATTATAAACGACAATCAACAATTAAACGTGTAAAAGCGTGTCGGTTTTCACACTGCTGGCGGCACGGGACCGGAATGAATCTCCATTTTTATTAAGCGTTGCACAGGTCGCCTAAACTTATTGCCATTAGGCATTAATAGCTTACAAGAACGCGTTACACCATCTCTACTGGGGTGTACGTCAATAACACGTGCCATTTTCCAGTTGACTCTTGACTTTAATAAGTCTTCTACTAGCACTACATCTCCCAATTGAAGCTGGCTAGTATTTGGTTTTCCTACTTGTTTTTTTAAGTCGACCAAATACTCACGAGACCATCGTCGCCAAAAGTCCATTAAAACGTGTTGACGTCTCTTCCATTGTTGGACAAACGACTTCTGAGTTGGTTCGTTCGACGCAGCGTCTTCAGCGGATGGCAGAATATTCAAACTGCTCCCCGTCAAAAAATGGGCCGGTGTGAGAGCTTCAGGTTCATTCGGCGTGTCATAGATATACAGTAGGTAATGGGTCTTTTGTTTATGATGGCTTCTACCTGGGTGAGCAAAGTTTCTAGTTGAAAGAAGTTGAGAGAGGCTAATCCAATCGTCTTTTTTAAACAAGACTTGACAGTTTGAATCATCCTCTCCCAAAATCCTCCCCACCAAGGAGCATTTTCCACGATGAACTTCCACTCAATCCCCTTTTGAGTTAGGAAATTACGCGCGGAGTCATCCCTTGTATTTCGTAATAAGGCACATAATTCACGGTTAGTACGATGGAACGTTGTCCCGTTGTCACTGTAGATAGTTTTTGGCATTCCACGTCGGCTGATGAAACGCTCCAGAACGCTTACGAAATCTGAAGTAGTGAGTGATGGAATCAGTTCCAAATGTACAGCTCGGATATTGGCACAAGTGAAGAGAGCAATGTATGCTTTAGTCTTTCTTCCGCGTACAACGATTGGGACCGCAAAGTCGACTCCGGTGATAGCGAATGGGCTGCACTGTGATACTCGATCAAAAGGTAGCTGTCCGGGCACCTCTCTCATCAATCGTCCATTTATTCGTTTACAAGTCACGCATCTTTTTATGATTGTCTTCAAGGTTCTCCTTGCGGATGCCGTCCAGTAATTCTGACGGAAATGTGCCAAGGTGGCCGTCAAACCGCAATGGAAAACCTGAGAGTGTGAAAACGACAAAATCAATTTAGTGAGTGCGTGATTGGATGGGAGGAACACGGGGGGGGGGGGGGGGGGGGGTTTGCAGTGATAACGTCTTTTGAGTTGCTGAATCGAGTGTGCAACTTCAGCACTCCGGAGTCGTCCAGAAAGAAGTCTAAATTCTGTAGTTTAGAACCGGTCAGTGGTCTTTCATTTTGGAGTTGTGTCATCTCGACCCCGTAGTTCTCTCGCTGTGCGGCTCGGATCAGTGTCGTCTCAGCCCGCTCGAGTTCGGTGACGGTCAACGGTCCTTGAACTCTATTTAAGATGTCGACGGTCCGTGTATTGGCTGCGAATCTCAGCATCCAAGCTGTGACACGTCGTAGTCGACCAAACGAACCAAATCTAGAAAAAATAAAATTTGCGTTAATGATTTGGAGGGATTCGACGTGAGTTTCGATGTCGTCCTCGTCTGACTCGTCCGCTATCTCCACTTGAGAACTCGGCCAATCGTCACGAGAGCCTCGCATCCAGTCTGGTCCGTTCCACCACAGCTGGTCGGTCATCAATTCGTCGACTGTTAAACCGCGTGTTAAACGGTCAGCAGGATTGTCTGTGCCCGGTAGTTGTCTCCAATTGTCGGTTTTTGACTTTTCTCGGATCTCCAGCACTCTATTCTGTATGAATGTCGGCGGCCTTTTAGCTGTGTTGCGGATCCAATGTATGCATATTTTGGAGTCGGTCCAATAATGTATTTCACGGCAGCTCGTCACCTCTTTAATTTGGTCGGCCATGCGGACTGCTACTAAAGCTCCCATTAATTCCAATTTTGGCAACGTTAATGCCTTGACTGGTGCCACCCTACATTTAGAAAAAATAAAGAACGAATTGATTAAGTCTTCCGTGGTGTCTTGTATGTAGGCGACAGCACCGTACGCCTTTGGGCTTGCATCGGAAAAAATATGGAACTCGCAGTTCATTTCATTTTTCACTCCCAACCATCTTGGAATATGGAATTCGCTCAGTTTTGGTATTTGTTCTGCCCATTTAAACCAGTTGAGTTTAAGAGTTTCATCCAATATGTCATCCCATTCTAGTTTTCTCAACCAAAGTGACTGGAAGAAAATTCTTACTGTGACGGTGAATGGCGTGACGAATCCAAGTGGGTCGAATATCTGGGCGGTGATTTGGACTACTTCTCTCTTCGTCACTGTTTTGCTGTTCACGCTCGATACGTTTTCAATTTGCAAACTCAGTTTGTCCGAGGTCGGGTCCCATTTCAGTCCCAGTACTTTGGATTCTTCATTGGACGTCACATTTGCATCCGTAGGGTCTCCCTTTCTGAATATCTCGCGCAGTTCAGGAGAATTAGTCTGCCATTTCACCAGTTGCATGCCGGCTGATGAGAGCATTTCGCGAGCTTGGTCGTACGTCTTCACTGCTTGGTCAATATCGTCCACCGATGTGATTAGGTCGTCCACGTACAAAAATCGACTGAGTAATTCATATGTGGCAGGATATTTGTCTTTGTAAATTTTGATGTGACGTTTGATGGTCGCGTTCAGTAGGAAGGGACTGGGTGCAGCGCCGAAAAAAAACACGTGTTTGGCGTAATATTCGAATTTTGGCTCGTCCTGTTCCGTCCCAATCTGCGCAGATCCATAGAAAACGTGTCACGTCTCGATCTTTGACTTCAATTTCGATCATGTGGAATGTCTTGCGAATATCCGACGTCTCAGCGATTTTTAGTCTAAACTTCATCAATACGACAATTAGGGATGGCAAAAAATTTATACCTTTAGACAGGCAATCGTTTAGTGATAGCTGTCCCTTCCGATGGGCTGACGCGTCGAACACGATCCTCAGTTTTGTTGTGACTTGCTTTTCCTTTATTATTGGCCTGTGTGGCATGTAATAAATTGGATTGGACGTGTCTCCGGTTACTTCTTCAACAATGCCCTGTTCTAGCTGTTCCTCGATAACCTTCTTATATTCTAAATATAAGTTGGGCTGTCGTCGGAATTTTCTGAGCAGGTTCAAGAAGCGTTGTTAGGCAATTGCAAAGTTGTCTTCGAGCTCGTTGCTGTCGACGATCCAAGGCAGCGCCACCGAGTAATTCTTTCCTCTCCATCGAATCGACTCGTCAAATTTGCGCAGAACTTCAGTTTCATCTGTGTCTGCTATTGACTCGTGTTGGACTCCGATGGCCTCCAATTCCCAGAGTTTCCTCATAATGTCATCTGTGGATCGTACAAGAGTTATTCGATTTGTCCTCACCGTTGATGCCAGGATGTGTATGCCGTTGGTAGTCTGACCGTGCAGTGTCCACCCGAAATTCGTGTTGACCGCTATCAGGTTGTCTTCGATGAATTCTGTTCTTTTTGTTGTAATTTTCCAGTAATTGTCGACTCCCATCAGCAGGTCCACTTTGTCGGAATGTAGGGCCACTTGTTTGCACGTTACTTGGACTCCCTTCTCCTCTAATTTTTTTCCTAAGTACTCGTTCGGGACTTCGCAAGGTGTCGACGTCACGTGTGAGATCTCTACTGCTTCGATTGTAATGCGAGACGTCTCGGCGTGCGTTGGATGAGAGTTAACTCCACCTTGTTGTGAACTCCAGTCGTCGGTTCGCGACCAAACACGGATAAAGTCATTTGCTCGGTTCGTATAATTTTTAGATTTAGTTTTCTCGACAGGTCAGTTCTTATGAATGTCTGTTGTGTTAGAGATTTGTAAGATGTTCGGTTTTTTAACAACTGCCAAATATATACAACTCTTGTATATTGTGCACACAGTGGTTTGTGCAACAAGGTCTTCAACGGACAATGGGAATGTCTGCAGAAAACAGACAATGGACGACACACACGAGGCACAATTGAAGATGGGAATGCATGGACAAAAAGTCTTTATCGGACAAGCAGTGCACAAGGCACTTAATGAACAATTGGAAAATAAAAGTGATGGTCTCGACGGCATCCAATTAGGAATGGACATGCGGGGACTAAGTGTTTTTAACAAACACATTGATGATTTAAAATTGAATTCTGATTTAAATGAAACTGTATTGTTACTAACCCATTTAGTTTGTAAGAGCGCATTAACACATGACATTGAAGTTTTGGCAGGGGCCATTAGTGATCTAATTTTGGCAATTAGTAGAACGCGTGTGTATAAAACTGAAGCGAATGGGGTTAGCAATAACAAAGTGCAGGGCACTAATGACATAAATCAGGGCAATAAAGTGGTTGATTTGAATGGGGTTTCGAATACCACAGATGATTTGAGCATAATCTCAAATGGTAAAGGACTGGACATTGAATCCCAACATAGACATGGGAGTTCTGAATATTTGAACAAGGTTCAAATTAGAAAAGGGAATAAAAAATTGAATTTCACCACAGTTAAATGTGGTAACCCCCTTAATTCTGTTAAAATAAAGAAAGAAATTAGGCCTAGATTATCAGGAATGAAACATTCAAACGGGGTTTGGAATGAAAAGAAAGAAGGGGATCCGAATAGAGGATTAAATGGCATGATTGTGATTAATAGAAGTGATCTTTTGGAAGAGATTTCAGGGAAATCCAAAGGAGGTTTGAGAAACCAAAGGCCAAGAACAAGAATTAATCAGAGTGATCCCTTAAATTCTGGTATTAAAAACCAGAAAAAGAATCCTAGAAAGGTTGCAAAGCAGAAAGAAAAGTTTGACAAGGACAGGGTTCTTCCATTCTCATTGTGGCATACCCGGATGGGGTATTTAAATGAAGAAAGTATTTGCGTCATGAATGGATCACAAAGTGTGTTTGGGGTTCGACTAGAAGACACGGTGCTGCGATCCGGGTTTTTATCACACTTATTCCTAATAAATAAGCGTGAAACCGCAGGTGAATGCTCGTTAAAGACTTATATCGCGGCCGAAAATTATCTAGGGTTAATTTTAAACAAGAAGAAATAAAAAGACAGTTTTATCAGTAAAAATCACACAGTTTTTATTACACTTTAATACAAATGACTAGTAATGAATAATTTAAGAATTAAAATGATACGAAGCGACAATGTCGCGAAATAATGAGCGGGAAAACAATGGAAGGGCTTGCAACGACTGTTGCAAGCTACAAAGCGCGGCGATGGCGCTTGACAACTGGAAGTTGTTTCGGAGACAAAATGTCTTCGTAATACGACTCACGAACGATGGTCCTGGCGACGATGGTTCTCGTGGGTCCTTCCGTAACTCGTACGACGGCTCGGCGGCGGTGGTTCACGGTTATGGGCGTCCGACTGGCGTTCGATGGCGGTGGCAACAGTTCGCGCTGCTGCGACGGCGATGGTTCACGTCACTTCGGGAAACTTCTTCTTCTCGATAGCTTAATTTAGCAACGGCTAAATCAAGCTGAATTGCTGGCTTTGTACGTTTCTTGTACAAAGATAGCAGGTGAAACTAATTGGGTCACGGTCCACTGTCAATACGTATTGTCGGAGCAAATATCGCAGTGATGTTGTGGGTTGTGATGTTTAGATTAGAGTCCCGATTGAAGCTAGGGCGCGAGCCCGGCACGCTTCAATATTGCGCAGATAATCTGCGCAATTAGCTGAAACTGGTGCAACAAAGGATTATTGCCCAATATTGCACCATAACGGTTAATTACTGTCTTTCACCCCAGCCAACCTGAGGTGATATGTGCCTAGGGAAGTTTCCTCCCCTTCGTCACATGATTCGACTTGGCGTGTGCCACAGTCAAATTAATTAGAAGACACAATTAATTTATCTTCTAAGTTGGTGAAATATTTGAGATCACCACACATCCCCCCATTTAAGACGAATCTTACATGGAGAGAAATGAACGAATCCAATTTAAGATTCGTCCATGCCCTGACTCTTCTCAGGCGTCGACGGGCGCATCATGTCCGTGGCGTTGTTCCGCGGATCTGATCGCTCGTTGACGATACACAGGTCACGACCTGCGTTTGGTCCGGAGACCATTCCAGGGTTGACGTGAAGCCAAACCTGGAGGATCCTTGCGGAATTGGCTCGGTTGAAGAACCCCATGGCCGCGAACTCAATCGGATCCATTGGCGCCAATCGCGCCTTCAGGAGCCGATCATGGAGAATCGACGGAGGGCTCAACACCCGGATGTGGTCTTCGAGCCACATAAACACTCGCCTCGAGAGTTTACTGTCGTTACTTAACACCGTCCGTGTGTCCGGCGTTAAGTAAAAATGCGGATACAACCGCATCAATGTTTTGAAGGCCGATTCCTTCTTCATTGGCTTGACTGACGGCGGCGGCGGCGGCGGACGTGAGTCCTCTTCTCCGACGTCGTCGAACTGGCTCGGCGAACCAGCAAAAACCAACGCGGGTGCGGAGGTTGGCGAGGGCAAATTCCCTCGTCCTTGGGCTCGACCAGCACCTGGGAGCATGCGGGGCATCGTCACCGCTTGAACTCCGGATGGAGTTTGAGAACTTCTTCGGTTCTCCGTCCAAAATGAACATCCAGGCGCTTCTTGAGCCGACTGGAAAGCAGCTAATGACGCGGCCGCTGTGGCGCAGGTAGCGGGAGGCGGAACACTTCGAGCCTGCTGCGCCGTGGCCTTCGCAAATGACCATTCGGTCCTCAACCGAACGGCGGCTTCTTCTTCAGTTTCGCCGTTTGCTACGATCTGCTTTATTAATTCGGCTAGAATCGTAGGTGGGTCCAGTCTGATGTGGTACCACAACTCGACTTTTTCCTCCGACAGGCCCATCGGGGCGGTCCACAGGTAGGTAATGGCCGCCAACGCCTGTCCTGGCGAAGGAAGAACACCAGGGTACAACACCCTGGTCATCCCCGAAATCAGCTGACGCTGAAAATCCATCAGACGGGGATCATCAATCGTTTTGATGTCGGAGAGTTCTAGCCTTTCAGCTAGTCTCTGCCAATCCTTCTGTGATTCGGTGAGCTGGGCGCTTTGGTAGGCGTCCAGCTTCTTGAGCACTTCTTGCTGCGCTCTAATGGGCTGCTGCTCGTAGCAGGTCCACTGGGGTCCGAAAGACTGGCTAAAAAACGGCCGGAGCTGTAAGTTACTAACTCCGGCAGGCAAGCGGGCAACATATCCATGCTCCGGCAAGCGGCTAGCGTGTCCTGGCACAGGCACGCTAAAGTCGGGGGAGATATCCCCGACAACACGACGCATTGCGTATGGAATGGCGGGGTTGTCCACTCTGTAAGTGGACGCCGTTCTGCCACTGCGCGCGGATTTGACGGTCGTGTCGGATTCCACGCTCTGGGAGGACGAGGAGAATAAAGACTCCGGAGTTCGACCTCTTCGTGACGGTGGACGATTCGGTGGCGCGTCCGTGGTGTAGGGGCGCGATCGCCTCTGTCGCTCCTCTCGGTCGCGGCTGGATTCACGTCGCTGTGGTCCAGTGCTTGATCCAGCGGGAGGGAGTCGTCCCACTCTCAAATCCTCGTCTTGCGGCGCGGAAAAGATTGGCGTCGGAGCCGGAATTTCGTCCTCGCGAAAGAAAGGGAGTGCGCAGCGCGCGTTCTCATCTGCCTCGAGTTGACGAGTCAGCTGTCGATTTTCGTCGACTAGGAGCTGCGCGGCGGCAGCTCGGAGCGCTTTTGACGGGAAAAACCCCGGAAAGTCATTGAAGCACCCGGCGAGCGCCAATTGATGGAGCTCGGTTTGTGTGGCGGGAAATTGCGGCTTCCCGTCACGAACGGACTTTCGGTACCGCTGTACGACCTCGCGTTGAGTCGTCTTGAGGTTCTTCCTCAACTGGGTAAGGGCGCCGTAATTAATGCGGCCGCCCTTGACCACCTTTCGGCGGTTGTAACGCTCTTGCGGCGTTACTGGCCACTGGTTGTGCAGCAAGTCGGAAGCGATTTGTCCTGGAGCGCTGTCTTCCATGGTCCAGGTGACTTCGTCGACACCTGGGACGCGAAGTCGGTCGATGAATCGGCCCTTGGCTCCGAGGCCTTGGAGTGCGGCCCCGGAAAACTCGTGACGCAATTTCCACCACGATATCCGGTCCGTCTTGAGTCTTCGGATCTTTTCGGGCAGCGCCGCCCGAAATATCAGCGGGTGCTGAGTCGGAACGTGATCCGGGAGCGCGTGAGGCGTTTCCCGATCTCGCTCAATCTAGAGGAAAAAATAAATAAAATGGATTAATTTATTTAATAATTAGCAAACAATTTCTTGTTTGTAATTATTTAAGCTTGAAGCTTGTGGCGGTGAACCACTAAGGGATGTTGGTTGCTATGGCAACTCCCTTCGCACATGCTTGAAGCACGTGACTTTTATAGCCGCCATTTTTAACTTGGAGCGGCTCGTGTTTGATGTCACAAAACTTGACTTTACTCAAATTTCGTGACTGAAACACTTGGTAAAAATATTTTTAATAAATTACCCGTTGTTGGAGCGTTAATTGCTCGGCTCCGTTTGCCTCGTCCATCGGCATTTCATCATCTGGATGAAGATTGACGGCTTCGTCTGCCATTCGCCTTCTTTTCGCACTGAATGGCAAAATTCTTTCGGCTAGAAAGAATTATAAAGTATATAAAATATAATTTATTCTATTTTTCTTTCAGAAAAATTACTTACAGTTTAACTGTTCGCTGAAAACTGTCGTAAAGTATCGCACGCGATGCATCCACTTCCAGTTACTTTGAAAAAGTGGCTAAGTTCGTTGATTGGGGAAACGAACTTGTTTTAAGGACGCCGTATGACGTCATTAATTATAACGACTTATAGACGTTTGTCATCAAATAGCGGACTATTGATGACGTCACGAGTTTGCTCTCGTGAACCTTTTGGGAACTTTCAAAAGTTGAAAGAAAAGTTATTTCGCGACTCGCGGAACGCGGGGTCGCAAATTGTACTTTGATTTCTTCGAAGAACAATCCAGTTTGTTTAGATTGTCATCTGAGTCGTCTTGAGTGTCAGATGAGTTTTCTTTATTTTTTGATGAAGTTTCATCTTCTAAAAATATTTCTTTTTCTAGATTTTCATCGAGAGAAACATTTTCAAGTCGTTTATCGATTTGGGCAACTTCGTCATTTTTTGGTTTCGATATTCCAATCGAATTCGATTCCGTGTCAATAGGAATTTTGGACAATTGTGAGTCATCCAAAGTATTTACGATGTTTTTCGTTTTTTGACCTATTTCTTCCCCTTCCAACCAAATTTCTTGGTTGAACTTAGGAAAATACGGCTGTAATTCGGTGCCGTGGACTGCTGAATAATTTTTATTATCAGCTAGTCGACGAAGTTGAAAGGCGCCACCTTGCAACCTTTTTACAATTACGTATGGCCCTGTTCTTTTCGGAGAAATACCGGCAGAAATTCCTTTTGCGGCATTTGAGAGAATATGTGACTCTCTCCAGACTAAATCATTTTGTCTGAAATTATCGAATTTTTTGTCTGATTTTTCGGCATCGACTCGACGCCTTAAATCCAAAATATGAGACATCATATGTTGATACGTCTCCGCGATAATTGCTTCTAATTTCTGCACATACAAGTGCGGATTTTTTGGGTCAATAACCAAAATTCCTTCGGGAATCCTTGGATCCCACGGGATACGTAATTCTCGGAAAAAATTCAAGAAAGCAGGAGAATAATCTCTGCCTCTTGTTACAGTCGTTCTTAAACTGAATGCGAATTCGCGTAGATATTCATCCCATTGGTCGTGAATATCTAAATAAATTGAAACCATGTATTTAATATCCCTATTTGTTCTTTCCACAGGGTTTGCCTGCGGATGGTATATTGATGTCGTTTTTGGTGACATTCCGAATTTTTTGCAAAATTCTTTATAGACCAGTGATCGAAATTGTGGTCCATTATCACTTATAATTTGTCTTGGAAAACCAAAAGTTATTGATAAGTGATATATGCAATTAGCAACTTTAATTGCGGTCGGATTACACATTGGAAATAATTCCGGCCAATGTGTAGCTATATCAAGTATTACACAAATATGCGTGTTATTCTTTCTAGTTCTCGGCTTTGGACCAGACAAGTCAACGCTGAGGCAGTCAAAAGGTCCGTAAGGTCCCATTTGAGCAGCCTCCATTTCTGTCTTCGATCTAGGCTTGCATGCTTGACATCCTTGGCAATGCTGAATAAAGCGAGTTATGTCGCGTTTCATGCCTTTCCACGTGTACACTCTTCGAGTTCGGTACATAGTTCGTGCTATACCTGGGTGACCAGATAAGGGATGTCCGTGCATCAACCAAATGATTTTATAAATCAATTTTTTGGGTACTACAACTTTGAGCGCCCTACCATCCTCTCCTAATTCATCTGTAGAGGTAGGATGATAATGAAGTAACATATCGTCTTCAATCAGATAAGTACTAGCAACTCTTTTGAAATGATTTTTGTTTGGTGCATTGTACAAATACTTTGGGTATATTTTACTTACAATAAAATTACGAATTATTTGACAAAATTTATCTTGTTTTTGTGCCTCAATAATGTCGTTCCTCGTTGGAGGATCGCAGTCCAATTGCTTAGCAACTTTGGCTGCAAATGCTTTGATTAAAACATTAGTTGTTGGCAACTCGAATTGTTTAGCCATCATAGCTCTTAATTCGATATCAGGTGTTTCTGATGGATCATGAATTTTGTGACAAAAAGCGACAATATTATTGTCTTCTTCATTCACTATGATCGATTTGGGCAACTCGTTCAGTTTTCCCATTTGCCAACTTCGGCAAGGAGATGGACAATACGACAATAAGTCATCGTTATCACCATCATCTTCTGGGTCGTCAGGTGCACTTACTGGTGCACGAGACAATGCGTCTGCGACAACATTTAATGGCCCTTTCACGTACTGAATTTCGAATGAATACGCCATTAGCTCCATTTGCCAACGAGCTAATCTGCCAGACGGGTCGGCTAACGACATCAACCATTTCAAGGCTTGGTGATCCGTTTGTACAGTAAATGTTGTGTACTCTAAGTATGGGCGAAATTTGCGTAATCCCCATACTACTGCGAGACATTCTAACTCTGTCACAGTATAATTCTTCTCAGCGGGCTGCAAGCTTCGGCTTGCATACACGCATGGCATTTCTATATCTTCGCCATCCACAATCTTCTTTTGTGTGAGGGCTGCGCCCAAACCTTGCCTGCTGGCATCAGTGTGAACAATGAAGGGCGAATATAAATCCGGCATCTTCATTGTTTCAGCGTTCGTAAGCAAGTTTTTGATTGCATCGAACGCTGCCTGATGGTGCAATTCCCAGTCAAAATCTGCATCCTTTTTCAAGAGTGGCCGTAGTGGTTCTGCCACGGTGGCCAAATTCTTGATTAGGCGATGGAAGAAATTTACCATGCCTAGAAATCTCTGCAGCTCCTTCAAATTTGTAGGAGCGGGAAATTCAGTGATGGCGGCGACTTTTTTAGGGTCGACGCTGAGTCCATTGACTCCTACTTTGTATCCCAGGAAGATTAATTCCTTTCTACACAAATGAGTTTTTCCAGGGTGGGCATGCAAATTTGCTTCTTGCAGCTTGGCAAAAACTATATCCAAATGTTTGACGTGTTCTTCAAACGATTTGGACACGACGATTATATCGTCCAGGTAAGCCCAGGCGAACTTACGGTAAGCGTCACCTAAAACCTTTTCCATCAACTCTTGGAAAGTAGTAGGTGCGTTAACAAGTCCGAAAGGCATTACTTTAAACATAAGCCTTCCCATGGGACTCCAAAAAGCCGTTTTGACTTTGTCTTCTTCACGAAGCTCTATCTGCCAATATCCCTTGGTCAGATCTATCGTACTAACCCACTCGAATTCACCGATTTCTCGCATGATTTCCTCAATAGTTGGCATTTGAGGGGGGTTGTACTTAGTATGTGTATTGATTGGTCGAAAATCGATACACAGACGCGGATCATTGCCTGATCGCATGACTAAGACAGGCCGCATCCCGTAATCGCCTTCAGCTTTGACGACTATGTCTTTGTCAATCATATCTTGACAAAGCTGTCTGATAATTTCCCTTTTTTGAGGGTTTATGCTCTTGAAGGGGACGCGGATGGGTTTGTCCGTGTCTAACTCAATCTTGTGTTGAACTAAGTGAGTTTTGCCTGGTTCTTTAGAAATGATCTTTTTATGTTTGATCAACATTTTTTCTAATAATTTAGATTGCTCCAAATTTAAGTTAGCTTCCTCCACTAACTTCTGGATGAAATTCTGTTCATCAATTTTTGATTGAGTTACGCTTGCAGCATAAGCTTTTGCGAAAGTCACAAATGAGGAATCTGGTTCCTCTAGTTTCTCAATGTATCGATCTAACAACGCTTGCGGAATGTAAGGTAAATCTGCATCCACAGGTTGCAAGAAATTCCACGACATCGTCTGTGGATTATGTTGGATTCCCAATTTATTCATGAAATCGCAACCCAAAAGTACCATTGGATACTTGTTTGGTATCACGATGAACGGATGACGTAATGTGCCATGAGTCCACCGAAATGAAAGATGGATCGTCCCATCTGGAGTGACTTCTTCACTTGCTGTCGTAACTCGAACTCCAGGTCCGATAGGTCGCATGTACTTTTCAAGACCTAATTGATTGATAACGGAAGTCGCAAGGAAGCTCTTATTTGCTCCCGAGTCTAACATTCCAGTTATAACTCCTTTCAACGTTTCTAATTTTAACGTTGGGAGATCTTGGCTGTTGGGAATACCAGCCACTTTGCACTCAAACTTGCGCAATTTAGAAGGCATTGCAATTGGAGGTTCCAATGGCAACTCATCTAATAACTCATTGGTTTCAAGAGTTGTGGCTGCAAATAACTTTATGCATTCCTCAATTCCAGGTGTTTCCGGAACTGAGCTTGGTCTATCGTCTTTACTTTCGACTTCTGTCTGAAGATTGGAATTATCTTTTGCCAGATTTTCGCTGACAATCCCGTTTTCTTGGGATTCTCTATTTTTTACATCTTCTGGAAGAATTACTTCATCCAGAATAATTTCAACTTTTTCCAATAATTTCAGAACTTCATTTTCCGATTCCGATTTCGGAGGGGACGCAGGATCCACTAGACCTGATGGATCTGCGTCTATAAGTTTTTTGCGAATAAATCCATCAAAACTTTTACTGCTTTTTCAAACTCAGCTGATGTTACTGGTTTGTCTTTCTTGGTAGCAGTGGGGCAATCTCTTTGCCAATGTCCCAACTTTTTACATAAGTTGCAGGGATCGGTAGAAGGTGACTTCTTTTTCGTACCTGCTGGTGAAGCAGAACGAGAACGAGTGTCTGAGCGACGCTCAGGTGATGCTGCAGGTGATTTTGAATTTCTTTCTTTATTCACCTTGTCAGTATTGAATGAAACTGTTTTAGGCTTCATTCTTGGCTTCCATTTGCCAGCAACTGAATTATTTTTAGCTAATAATGCAGCCGTTTTGGCCAATAAAGCCAATGTCTCATCTTCTCCTTCTCCCTCTTCTTCAGCTTTTTCAGCGTCAGAGGTTGGACTTTCAGCTCCTGCTACATTTGCACGTAACTTCGGAACGGAATGAGGATTGTTTACCTCTTTTTTAGAAGAATCTTTTTTCGACTTCTTCTCTTCCATTTCATCTAGTATGTCTTCATAACTAGGGGGAAGCATCAATTGTAAACCATTGCAGGTTTCATGATTTTTCTCAGCAAGCTTTTTCTCTCGCTGTAGGAAAGCTGACCTTTCAGCGTCAGTCAAGTATGCTTTATACTTTTCTTCAATACGAAGTTGATTGACTTCCATGAATTCATTTAATTCTGAGAATTTCCCAGGGTCTGGTGCGTTAGACATCATTAGAATATTTTTTGAATATTCGTTGAGACCAGCACGAAACTGATCGTCGGCAGTTGCATCGGTTACTTCATGAGGCACCCTGCCAAGCAGATTCTCTGCCCTAAGCATGTACGAATGTAAGCTTTCGCCTTTTCGTTGCTTTAAGCTTCTCCAAAGCATTTTGATGTCTTCGCTCGATTCTCCAAATTTAAACATAAATTTAGTAACGAAGTCATCCCACTTCGTGAAGTTTCGACGACGAAACCATTCTTTGACGTCTCCGACTAGCATTTTTGGTACTAGATGGTCTAGAGCGCTTTCACAACCGAAATTGTGCTCTTTGCCTAATTCAAACACTTCTAGTAAGAAATTGGACCCTGCTCGCCAGGATCGATTATAGGCACGAGGGACTACTCGATCCCACCGAATAAATCTCTCATCATTCGCTCTATGAGTCCACTTATCGGATGTGAACTCGCTGATTTTTTGCAAAATGACTTTATCTCTTCTGTCCTTTTGCTGATTGCCGACATTCTGTCGCAGAAGTTGGTCAATCTCAGCTTTCGTATAAAAAGCTTGGTTCGGGCTTCTACCACGCGTTTTGTGACGCGAGCGCCCTCTCACACTTGGGTGTGAGGAATCAGTATCAGACGCTGACTCGTGATTCGCAAAATTTGGCGGTGGATCGGGATCAGGAGGATCGTTGTCGTTGGGCGGACCACGATCTCCATCTGGTGGTCCCCTTCTACCATGATTGCCATTCGAATTGTGGCCTCCTGAGTGGCCATTGCCATGTCCATGTGGGTCGTCCCCTCCAGGCGGATCTTCGTCTGGTGGACCTCCACGATATCTTGGTCCGTCTCGAATGTCTTCGGGACATCCACGTTTGGACGAGCCATCTCGCGGATTATCATGTGCTCGGCCATGATTACGTGATTCCTCACGCTGTTTGTTCTTGTCAGCCAACATTCCGAGTAATCGGTCACTGTTGCTAAAGAACTGGTCCGTATTCTGCGAAGCCTTCGGCGGATGATATTCGGTCGGGTCCGGTTGTCGTTTTCGCTTTTTTCGGCCATGGCGGCTGCCACGGCTGCTACGACTACTTTGCGAGTCATCACTATCGGTCCAACTGGACTGGCGACTGAGCTTCGACTCAGTTGAATTCAAATTAATCAACGAAGGTGATTTTGGAGCACCTTTTTGCAAAACTGGGTTTGGTTTTGCAAACATCGAGTCACTGGAGGTAGCTTGCACACGTTGCACAACTTCCTCGAATTCTTCCTGTGCTTTTTAATAAATTGGCACGAAGAATTTCGTTTTCACGAGCTTGGGCTGCTAAGTCGGCACGCAATAATTGCTCTGCAGTGCTCAGACTTCTAGCATTTTGACCAGCGTCAATTACTGACCGCTGTTGAGCGAGAAATAATTCATTTTCTCGCTGAGCTAATCTCTTAGCTCTGGCTGCCTGTTCTACTGAACATTGATCTAGCTGTTGAGAAGAAGGGTTAACTTGCTTCTGTTTAGCTTGTGAATTTAATTCGGCAGTCATGAGATTGGAATTTGCAATTCTCAAATTCTCATTAGCAGTCTCTAAATCTTTCTGGGCTTGATTTAGCTGCTGTTGCATCTTTTGATGCTCTTCGTCAGTTATTAGCCATGAAGCCTTTTCCTGCTCGAAGTTTAGCAACTGTACATGATCGTGTGCACGTTGTCGCTTAAGTTTTGCATTTTGCTGTTGTAACTCAGCATGTTGCCTTTCGAACTCGATTTGTAAGCTAGTCTTGAGCGTTTCGACTATGTTTTTCAACCATTGCCTGGTGGAGTTCTTCCACTGTCATCTCATCGATGACTTCCACTCCGGCGAGCCTAGCTTGCTCACGAAGTGCGTCTATCATTGTGACACGCACCGGAGAAGAAGAAACCTCCGAGTCGGGTGGTTCTCTACCTTGCAGCAGCAAAGGTGAGGAGTGCAACAAATGTTCGGCACTGGATGATTGAACTTGTGTTGACGCATTCAAATCATCTTTATGTTGCTTGGAATAGCCGCTTCCAGTCGGAATATTTAAATTCGACTGGCCGTTAAACGGTTGCGACGTTTGTTCTTCCAAACATGGCGTGCCGTCGTTCACGCTCACAGTTTGATCCATAGCTTCAAACTGTTCTTCAATCGCTGGAACTTCAGGATCCACGACTTGTAATTCGATCGCCAATCGTTTCTTCGCTGGCCTCCCTCTTGGTCTCTTTTCGCTTGGAGTCGCCATTTTTCAATGAAGACAGAGAAAGGAAAGATAAGAAAGACAAGCAAGATAAAAATGGCGGGTAAATTTTAACTGACAAAAATTTATACAATTGAAATATATCCCGGACGGGCCCCCACGTGCTGCGATCCGGGTTTTTTCACACTTAATTTCTATTAAATCAAGTGGAAACCGCAGGTGAATGCTTATAAAGACTTACAATCGGCGGCCGTAAATTATCTAGGGTTAATTTAATTAGAAAGAAATAAAGAGACAGTTTTATTAGATGAAAATCACACTTTATATTCTTTATTCGGTTTTATACAATGACTAGTAATGAAAGAAAGTAATACGAAGCGACAATGTCGCGAAATAATGAGCGGGAAAACAATGGAAGGGCTTGCAACGACTGTTGCAAGCTACAAAGCGCGGCGATGGCGCTTGACAACTGGAAGTTGTTTCGAAGACAAAATGTCTTCGTAATACGACTCACGAACGATGGTCCTGGCGACGATGGTTCTCGTGGGTCCTTCCGTAACTCGTACGACGGCTCGGCGGCGGTGGTTCACGGTCACGGGCGTCCGACTGGCGTTCGATGGCGGTGGCAACAGTTCGCGCTGCTGCGACGGCGATGGTTCACGTCACTTCGGGAAACTTCTCGGTTCGATTGCTGGAATTAGCGACGGCTAATTCAAGCAGGATAGCTGGCTTTGTACGTTTTACAAAGCAAGCTGGTGAAACTTGGAATACACGGTCCACTATCAATACTAATTCAGAGGAGGAAAAAGCAGTGATGTTTGTGGTTTGTGTATTTAGTCAAGAGTCCCGATTGAAGCTAGGGCGCGAGCCCGGCACGCTTCAATATTGCGCAGATAATCTGCGCAATTAGCTGAAACTGGTGCAACAAAGGATTATTGCCCAATATTGCACCATAACGGTTAATTACCGTTTTCACCCCAGCCAACCTGGGGTGATATGTGCCTAGGGAAGTTTCCTCCCCTTCGTCACATGATCTGACTTGGCGTGTGCCACAGTCAAATTAATTAGAAGACACAATTAATTTATCTTCTAAGTTGGTGAAATATTTGAGATCACCACACAATTTTCTTAGGAAACCACTTTGGGACTAGCATTATTATCAAATCTAGCTAGATTAGGAATAGCGAACTCAGAGCAAAAATCAAAGAAGTAATCGGAATGTTTTGATTATGTCATTAGATTAGTTAACTACTTTACAAACCATTATAATCATAAAATCTTGAAACTTCATTCTAGTTTGCATTTGAATTTTAATTCGGTTTTCTGGTCCAAGTTGAATATTTTTCACTTGATTTGAAAGAGAAAAAATAATAATGATTTACATGTTATCAAAAACAAACGAGATAAATATTATGAGAGGTGAACAAAATGTAACGCACCATTTTCAATTCGCGTAAGCAGTGAAAAAATTGAATATATTTCTGTTGTTTCAAATTTTTTGTAATAGACTCTTGAACCCTATAAATTACAAATATGTAAATAAATATACTGGACAAATATACTGTGAGGTTTTTTAAACTAGCCATCTTATTGACCAATATTATGTACACTTTGAGGGAGGAAGGATAATGCTGATACATGTTGGGCTGGTCAGTCATTTTGTAGCTTTTGTGGCAATCCCTCAAAGTGCCACTGGTCAGATTGACACGTCGTTAATTTCAACTGGAAACAATGGTTTAGATAAACTAGGTTTTCAGGGGTCTGTATTAACCAAATGATTGAAGGTCCACAGGCATCGCAACTCTTAATACTTAACCATGGTGGTTGCTCAGTTAAAAGGTGTTTGTGAAATCTAATATTTATTTGTGTAAAATGTGTAAAATGTGATAAATGGCGAACTGTAGATTGCGAATTAAGACCGTGCTACCACGCCTCACTGAGGGAAAGCATCGTCACTTTCAAATGTACTTTGAAGATTATTTTCTTCTTCGTTCGCGCAAACGTTGTGTGAACGCCCACAGTGACCTGCGTCACTCCACACGCCACCCGGTGGCCCTGAGGTCATCCACCCTCGCGGGGTGGACTGACCCAGCTAGAGAAGGAGGAGGAAGCAGAGCGCAGTGGTGAGAGGGAGAGAGAGCAGAGAGGACAGACCTGTGAGTCGAGTAGGCAGGCCCGGCATACAAGACGTGGGAAGGTGCTGACTCTGCCTCTCTCACCATTCACCACTGTGACGATAAGTGACATGGCTATGTGCCTGTTGCAGCCTCCATGAGTGGCCACATTGGTCGTACAGAGTAAGTACGACAGAATGTCCGTTAGTCACTGGCCACGTCACCAATGGGGCTCAGGCTCTATGTTTGATGGGTTGGTTGCTGGTGTA
Organism: Strigamia acuminata; assembly: GCA_949358305.1. Classification (NCBI taxonomy): domain Eukaryota; kingdom Metazoa; phylum Arthropoda; class Chilopoda; order Geophilomorpha; family Linotaeniidae; genus Strigamia; species Strigamia acuminata. Next base: position 8,735,371 of record OX442315.1, on the reverse strand, counting down.
GCATGCCTAACAGCACTGCCACACATGGGTAGATGGGAGACTCCAACCTCTAGACAACGATTAAAGGCCAAAACCCATCACTCTGGAGTTCTCGTCTCAATCATTACATGACTATGCGTCCCTCTTATGGAAGTCAATCCCTTGACTACCATGGGTGAGACTACACGGAGTCACAGTTGGGTGCAGAAATAAATGAACAAATGAGACATCAAATAATTTGCAAATATGTCCAGAAATGAAGAGGAAGTCAATAGTCTTGGCTGAAAATGTCATCGGATTATAACCGACTGTTAGGCTTTTTATTCAGTGCAGTGAATGCAAAATAGGGTGCACTGGTCATGTAGACAACCCTGAGAATTCTGGCTAGCATTATGCCTTGTGCATTGCGACGCACCATGAAAACGCACTCTGAAACACTCAATTACGGTGAGAGCTGTTGCTAAGTCGGAGGCAAAAGTAAATCTGTCTAAAATTAGGAATTTAGAAAATGACGAAACCTTTGATTATATGTTTCAGGCCAAACCTATTTTTCAGAGGAAACAGCCCAAAACAAGTGGTCAAAGTCAAATATTCAAATGAGAAGAGTGCGCATAAATTATAAACATAGCCAATTTCTCATGATAATCCATGAAATACTTCAAACCAGGCAAAAACATAGATATAATATAAAGAATAAATAGGGATAAAACAATTTACAACAAAAAATGAAAAAAGGAAGAAATGGCACAAAATGTGCGCAAAATTTTCAAATTTAAAAACTGCTGCAAGCCAGGACTGTGACAACATTAATCCAAATAGTTGTGTGATTGATTGGCCACCCTCGGTGACCTGCGTCACTCCACACACTGCTTAATGGCCACAAAACCGTCTCCCATGCAGGGTGTACTGGCTGGGGAGGAGGGAGCTGAGTGATGTGATGAGAGGAAGACGTTGCTGAGAGAGCAGAGAGGAAGGACGAGCGGTAAACGGGAGTGAAGTGTGTGCTGCCAAAGGTCCCGACGCCAGCAGAAGCAACCCTGCTTGCTGCTGACTCTGCTCTTCTCACCATTCACAATGCTGGTTCATGTTGGCCTGGTGGTCAGTTTCAAGGTCAGTCATTTTGCAGCTTTTGTGTCATTGTAAACAATTTTTCAAAGTGTCACAGGTCATGTATTAACCCCACTATACTCTGGTTTGACTCAAGAGTATGCCTTCTAAGAGCCGCATTACTCCTAACTCAAGGTTGTATTACTACCACTAGGGGAAGTAGTTTTTATTTTTATTATGATTTGTGATTGTTATTACCATTTAAGTTGATATAATTTTGATTATTTTTATACATAAATGTTACTTCCTTGTAAGAAATAAAGTTCTAAGGACATGTGAATGAAAAACTATTGTTTGTTATGGTGTTTGGTTCTACTTTTATGGATCACTACACCAGTGATGCGGCTCTTAGAAGGGCATACTCTTGAGTCGAACCAGAGTATAGTTACACAGCACACACAAACACACACAAACATAAACTCTTTCATGCTGCATCTGAGGCATTGTGACGGTTTAACTGATTTTAATAGAGTTGTAATGACAACTAAACTACAGTTTGCTCCCGTATCTTGATGCTACTGTAAATTCGTATTGCGCATCCCATTCTGCGCAGTGGATTTTCTAACCCCAGTCGATTTTCTAACTCCAGTCGATTTTCTAACTCCTGTCGATTTTCTAACTCCAGTCGATTTTCTAACTCCAGTCGATTTTCTAACTCCAGTCGATTTTCTAACTCCAGTCGATTTTCTAACTCCAGTCGATTTTCTAACTCCAGTCGATTTTCTAACTCCAGTCGATTTTCTAACTCCAGTCGATTTTTTAACTCCAGTCGATTTTCTAACTCCAGTCGATTTTCTAACTCCAGTCGATTTTCTAACTCCAGTCGATTTTCTAACTCCAGTCGATTTTCTAACTCCAGTCGATTTTCTAACTCCAGTCGATTTTCTAACTCCAGTCGATTTTCTAACTCCAGTCGATTTTCTAACTCCAGTCGATTTTCTAACTCCAGTCGATTTTCTAACTCCAGTCGATTTTCTAACTCCAGTCGATTTTCTAACTCCAGTCGATTTTCTAACTCCAGTCGATTTTCTAACTCCAGTCGATTTTTTAACTCCAGTCGATTTTCTAACTCCAGTTTTTAATTAGCAGTATTAAGCCTAATATTAGCCTAATAATGCTAAAATAAAGTAAATACACAACAATAAACTCATTATTAAAAGTAATTTACAGTAGCTGCATTCAAAAACTCTAAAACGCCTCTAAAACTTGTTTCGTGTCTGTACGTGTGACGTCATTCTCATTGAATACCAAAATAGAGAGTTTGCAGGATGCATTTTTCCCTTACAGTTAAACACTATACACTATTTTAGTGCCATATCGTAAGGGAAAAATCTTTAGTGTATCGTTTTCAAAACTAAATTAAATTATACTGCAGCCAATCAGAATTGACACCACTATATTGTTAGCTCCACCCATTGTAAATGGCGATTATTTGGTTGTCCCGATCAAAAACATCACAGTCATAGGTACGCTTTTAGTTTATCATTCGAAATTTTGCAAATTTAGTTGGCTAAAATAGTGTAGTGATAAGGGAAAAGTGCAGCTCACAAAAACTTAATTTATCATTTTTCCCTTTCACTATTTTTATACTGTATAATGTTTAACTGTAAGGGAAAAATGCATCCCGCAAACTCTCTAATATTTTTATTTATTTACCTTATTTTTAGCATTGTAAGGCTTAATACTGCTAAATAACAACTGGGAATAAAAAATCGTCTGCGCAGTACGAATTTATTATCAAGATATCGGGCTCAAACTGTAGGAACTGTCATTTTAGCGTGGCAGTAAGCAGAATAATCAGAAATAAAATATCGAAGCACCGCTTTGGTAAAATTGGGAAAAGACAATTTAAAGTTCTGCGGGGATTTTTAAGTAGCAGAAATTTCAATGTTAAATAAATAAATGAAAAATGTACAAAACATTCCGAACTAGTAAATTCAACCCTAAGTACCTGTGGGGTTTTCTACCAAAGAAATGACTTTCTATAACTGACCAATTAAAGTCAAGTTATTTGATCAAAGACAGCAGGAAATATTGTTCTTGAATTTATTCAATGTACTGTACTTACCCTAGCAAATGTAATATTTTTTATCATCTTAGTAAAGTTACTCCTTTTCATAACCGTAGATAGGCTTGTCTGATTTTCAAAATAATAACGCAAACCATGACTGCATTCTAGAATACAAATCTACATGTAGATTTTAATAAAGAAAGAGAAAAACTTTCAATCTTACCTTTTTTATGTTCCATTTTATTAGAAGCCTCCATTGATTCATCGTCATAAGTTGAAGCTAGATGCATTGCTGGGAAATTACCATGATTTTCTTCAGCAAAATCAGCACGCACTTTTATAGGCTTTTGTGTGTAGTAAACTATTTGTTCACAACATTGGAATATGCATAAAGAAAGTGTAGTTATGCCGATGAATAACCGGCAAATTTGATATATTCTTGCAAACTTTTTGATCTGTGTGAAAGAAACTGTCGGCGAATCCAATTCTCCAATTTTGAGTTCGACGTATGGTTTTGCAATTCGTCTCACTGCTCTCCACCTTCTTCTGTAATTCATTTCAACGTTTGAAGGAGAAATGAATGTTTCTGTATGAAAATATAAAACATTCATGTACATTAAAGAGACCCAATAGCACAAAATTCAATACCTTAAGAGATAACTTGTTCCTTGATCTTTAGTTTTTCAAATACGCTCTAAATGAAGGACTGCAGTAGTACTAAAAATGAAGCACTGTAGTAGTACTAAAAATGAAGCATTGCAGTAGTACTAATGATGTGCTGATTATTTGTTCAATTGATTTTGTTATGTAAACATTGCATAGAGGTAATAAGTTTATCTTTTGCTTGTGTAATTCAGTTCAAACCAATTTTTTTTTATTATTTTCTAGGAAAATGTATCAAGAAAATGATTACATTTTCGTACCAAGTAAATTGAGTAAACAAGACTAACTTATTTGCTCATCTGTTTTGTCAGATTTTGTTGATTCAATTATCCGTAGTTTAAACTCACAGCAAAAATGAAAATGAAAATAAAGCTATATATATCCTTGTCGCCTTTAGTGTTCTGTAACCAAAAAGCTATGGTAACAAATGTCAATTGTAATTGGAAGTAATTATTTTAAAATCCACGTTTACCCTTGACATTTTTTTTAATGAAAAAGAAGGAGACACGACACTGACACTTTTTAATAACTTATTGCACAATGGCAAACACTTAGTATATTAAAAGTTTAGATAGATTTGAAAGCGTATGTTTCAATTACAACATTTAAACTAACAGTGGCGTGAAAGTCAGATACTCACAAATGCACTCCATCACACAATACTAGTGTTGTATCTCGATCACTAAATTTGTGAACGGGTTCAGATTCACGTTCACATTCACTCTAAGTTTAAGTTCATGAACTTGAATCAATATTTCACGTTCAAATCTGGTCAAATTGGTTAACACTCGGTTGTTAATAATGTATTGTTTTACTTCCATCACCCACCGATTGTGGCTTATCCAAGATAATTCAGTACTTTAAAGAAAGTTCCGCCAGGGGGCGCGCCCTAATATGTGTAAAAACTGTTGAAATTTTATAAGTGCAAATAATCAGAGTGTAATTTTATTGGGGAAATTGTTTTAATTAGGTTTGAAAGAAATTGAAGTTTTGTGTTATTTCTTGGAAAACTACAAGTAATTGTCACCAGATGCGGTGACGTTTTCATTGTGTGTTTGTTTGACCTTTTTTCCTGCTTTTGTCGCCTTTTCTCAGTATTTTTCCTCCCTTTTCCCCATATAATTGTGTTTTTGAATAGAATAAACCAGTACATGATTTTTCCTCTTAACAAGAAGGTGTGTTTTTACTTCACAACTGAAAATTCACTGTATTCACCCCAAAAAGAAGACACTTTGCGACTGACGAACAAATTGGAACCAGGACGCAAAATCGACCATCTATTTGAGCATTGACGGATTTGGACACACGTTTTTTGTGGGATTTTCACAATATGAGCATCCGGTCTCTGGCTAACCAGTCCAATTTTTAAAATAATCAGACTAATTAAATAATATACATACAACGTAATTATTTTCTAATAATACTTTATTCAGATAAAGACTACATTACAACGAGAATTACCACTACAGAAGAATGTTATACAATTGTATGCTATCCGACCACGTCACAATTACGAGCTAATGCCCTGTGTGTGCTGGTGTGTGCTGGTGGTGTGGCGTGCCTTCTTGGCACTGCTAACACGGTTGTGGGTGGTGCGGTTGTATAAATGTAAAATAAGCCGAACATGGTTACATACATGAAGATGTATATACACAATTGTTGAAAACTGATTGAGATGTCTTCATATGGTTGTGCTACGTCAGCTGTCCCATTATTTTGGCCATATCTTACTATCAATAAAGTGGCACAAGGTTTGCAATAATTGTAAGCAAGAGAGAACAGAAACACCAAGAAAAAATCCTAGAATTGATCCAACATCACTGATGCATTTTTCAACTGGCATAATGAATTTCTGTTTAAATATTTCATTTATGTTGCTTTCAAACTGAAATTTAGTCAGTAATAAATCACCAAGCTCGTATGCTTGAATATATTCACTGATTGCAGTGTAAACTGTTTGATTGCATTCAGGATGACATTTGCAGTTGTGAATAGCATCAATGTTGGATTCTACATGTAAGTAGGATTTTCTTGCCAGTTTAGCTGAGATTGATGTCTTGCATAGAGGCAAAGATGATGAATTCACATGTGGTAATCTTTACAGTTGCAATACAAAGAATTAAAATTGAATCAAGTTATTAACAATGTTTTTGTTTAACCTGCATTTGAGATTTTCTTTGACCAAATTATTTTCCAAGCAGTCAGTTTGACATCTTTCAAATTCTTCCATTGTCACGCATGGAGTTACTGGCGAATTCAATCTTTGAATCTGATTTTTTAGGAATAAAAAAGGGGTTTCATTAATGAAAGGATTTTGCAATTGTGCGATTTTTTAAACACTTAAACTTATCCACGTGTTTGCTATCATGGTTTTTGGCTCAGTACTCACGGTTTGTTTGAAGATTTTTACGAACATCCACGAATTGTGTGGTTGCATTGTAAATGGCTTGATATTGATTCTGGTCTGTGTTTGCATAAAAAACATCTAAGGACAAAAATTTATTATTCCATTTAACTTATCTTAATATTCAAAGCAATGGAAACCCGGTTTGTTCTTTTTTATTTCACTGTTAAATAATTGTATCATACCATAGATTTGGAGTTGCATCTTAATCCAGCTGATATGTATGGTAAGTATATTCCAGCATCTTTTGAATTGTACTTAAATGCAACTGAAATAATTTTGTTAGTTACACTAACCATAAAAGCTGTTGGCAGCTACCTGAATTTAAGAGAACGCATTTTTCAAATACCGTCTGTATATAAGATCTTTCTCCTAGTATTAGACCGAATACTGATATTTCTTTCTTGAATGCCATTAAAATCGCCTGTATAGGAAAAACAGAAAGAATAAACAAAAAAAGTTGAAAATTGTGTGTAACAGAACAGAACTTCTCAAAGAGTTCTGATTGGCTGTCAAAATCACATGACCAAAACACCAAGCAACCTTGAAATTGATATATCAAACTCACCAGGGGAGCACATGTATAAGACACTCACAGATTGTTGTAATATTAAATATTAAATATTAGACCCTAAAATAATTTCATTCCATAAACAGCCAACAATGCAAACAATGAGCTCAAAGTTGGCACTATATTGACTGTGTATATATCCAATCTGAGCAATAAGGCCTGTCGTGATTCGACTTTGTGGTTAAAGATAATAAATAATAATACTCGGGAATACAATACTAACTACAATACTGCTTTATTAAACACGCTTACTAATACAATCTAAGTTAAGGTGATTCCAGTGGTGGTCCTTGGATTCGGCTGCGAATACGAGTTGCCGCTAAACAATGGCGGATCCAATTGTTTAGTCCTACGCGTGGTCTGGTTGTTGTCTAGGGTTATTTCCACGTGTTATAATGAACACGCGAGAATTCGCTTTCTCGTGCGAATTAAACGAATGTCGTTCGGATATTTATTCTAGCGTAGATTGGCTACGCTAAATAAATGTGGCTGTTGTACAGTTGAAATGGTCAGCGGGCACCGGTCCTCGATCAATCCGTGAAACGGCCTGAAAGGTGAGGTAGATGGTGCTCTTGCTGAGATTGGTAAAACTGTAGTGTCGTTTCCGGTCAAGCGTCAGTGTTATATATTGACCGGAAATGACGTCATATGCAAATCGCCATGATTATGCAGGTTCGCAGAAACACGAGACTAGTTAGTCTAGTCGGTATTTCTGGCGCGATATAGTGGCGAGTATTAGTAACATGATAATCGTCACTAATTACTTCTTCAGGTGATGCCGAATCACCACAGGCCTAGTGTGTTATGATATTCAAGACAGCACACCCGCTTCAGTTCATAGCCAGCTAATAACTGCTTTATTCCGGTTATATCCTCGTTCACCTTTTATCTGGATGACGCGCCCTCTGGCGGTCATCCTTACAAACACTACATCCCTCCCCCTATATAATAACAATTGTTTCTTAAACTATTTTACATTAATCTCGAACACATAAATAAAGATATAAATATATTACAATTTCATTAACATCTATGTACGCTTCTTTGTGGTGGACACATAATTTCCGTATCGTTGTGGTGGTTTTCCTTTCGTCGTTCTAGCTGACTCTCGCACTTTCCTCGGTGGCTCCATGGGAACTATAGTCTCTGGTACACCACCCATCATCTCGCCCGGCACTTCCGCAGCTTCCTCCTCCCCCATCCCATCGGATTCCGCCACTCCAACCTCCGCCTCCATCTCCGGATTCTCCACGACAGCTTCCTCCTCCGTCCTCCTCACCTCGTCGTCTCCATCCTCTCGCATTCCAGTCTCCCTCTCCTCCACACTGATCTTTTTAAAGAAAGACGAATTTCGCACGATTTCCTGTTCTCGTCTCCGAGCTACAATCCGGGAGCCCATCACCGACGATACCGTAAACGGCACTGGGTCGTACGGGCTGGTCAATTTATTCAGCTTTCTCCGTCTTACCAACACCTTATCTCCCACTTTCAAACCATGTTCTCTCGTATGCCTCCTTTCATCAGCTAAACTTTTCATCCCTTCCTTCTTCTCTCTGTCCCTCTGTCTCACCAGGTCGTCCTCCTGCTTCGCGAACACCTGTGGCAAACGTGTTTGTAGTGATCGCGCCAGCAACAGCTGCGCCGGCGGAATCCCCGTGGTCGCATGCGGAGTAGCCCTATAACTCAATAAAAATTCGTAAATCTCCTCATGCCACTTACGCCCCTCGGTGACAGCGGTCAAGATGGCCTTGTTGAGCGTTCTCATGAGGCGTTCCACCTCCCCGTTCGCCTCGGGCCACAGTGGTGTCACTCGATGATGTTTTATCCCCCACTCTGCCAAAAAATCGGCGAACTCGCCCGATGAAAATGGTGGTCCATTATCCGATTTTACTATTTCGGGTATTCCCTGTTCCGAAAAACGTTTCCTTAAAATAGATATCACCCCGCTGGCGCCCGTTGACGATACGCCATCGACAAATGGGTAACGCGAATATTCGTCCACTATAACGAAAAGTAACTTCCCGTCTGGGAACGGCCCCAGAAAATCCATCGCCAATCTTTGCCAGGGCCGCTCCGGCAACGTTGTCATCTCTAATGGAGTCCTAGTAGAAATGGGCACACACGCCTGGCAAGGCACGCATCCAGACACCGCCCTCTCCACTCGTGCGTCCAATCCGGGAAACCAGACCTTCTGACGTAACAGCATTTTTGTTTTCACTATGCCCTGGTGGCCACGATGTGCCAGGCCCACCACCGCATCTTTCAAAGAATCTGGAATGATAATCCGGTCCCCCCGGAGTAATATACCGTCCTTTGTACTCGTGATTTCGCTCTGTAACATCCTGTATGGCTTCAAACAGTCCGCCTTCCACGCTCTCTCTCGCTCTCCTCCTTCCAGTTTGAGGGTCTCTCTCAAAAGCTGCAATGACGCATCAGCCCTCGTTTCCCTAGCGATCTCCAACCGTGTGAGAGTCTTTGGGACCCGCGTCCTCACCACGAAGTTGATAAACCTTTCGACCGACCTCGCCATCGCTCCCTCGCCCTCCTTCTGAATCCCGGAGTGTCGTGACATGTAATCACTAGGGTTTGTACTACCTTTCGTGTACCTCACGTCAAAGATGTACTGCTGTATGCGAAGACACAGTCTCTCGATCCTCGCCGACGGTCGAGCTTTCCGATTTCTGAAAATACTTATCAATGGCTTGTGATCTGTAAAAAGAATAAAGTTCACATCATACAGGTACAAGTAAAAATGCTCGACCGCCCACACGGCCGCCAGCGTCTCGCGTTCGATTTGTGAATATCGCCCCTCGACTTCGGTCAGGGCTCTGCTTGCGTAGGCAATCACTTTTGGCTCCGTCTCTCCGCATCTCACCTGAGCCAGAATTGCCCCCAAACCGTTCGGTCCCGCATCTACCGTCAAGTGGATAGTAGCCGACGGATCATAAAAAGCCAAAACCTTCCTGTCTTCCAATTGTCTCTTCACTTCCATCCAGGCCTCCTGATGGCTCCTTTCCCACCTGAAAGTCACGTTTGTTCCCTTTGCAAGTTCTCGTAGCGGCTTTAGGATTTCGGCCATGTTCCTCACAAAACGCGCACAATATACAATCATGCCCAGTAAACTCTTTACTTCCGCTACCGACTGGGGAATTTCCATATTCTTCACCGCCTCCACCTTACGCGGGTCAATTGAAATGCCGCTTGGAGAAAACACATGGCCAAAAAACACGATCTCCCTACGTCGTAATTCGCATTTCTCTTCGTTCAAGGTCAGCCCCTTCTTCTCCAAACGCGCCAACACACCGTGCAACGCCCCATCATGCGCCTCATCCGATTTTCCCACTACGAAAATGTCATCAACGATATTGATACAGTTCGGTATCCCCTCGATCACCTGTCGGATGGTATCTTGAAATAGTTCTGACGCCGAGTTGATGCCAAATAACAACCTTTTGAAACGAAACAGTCCCACATGCGTGGGGAACACGGTATATTTCCGCGATTCAGTGTCCAGTTCAACCTGGTTAAAACCATGGTTGAGATCCAATTTCGAGAAACACACCGCTCCCTCTGCTAACGCGACCACGTCCTCCAGCCGCGGCGATGTGTGTCGGACTCTCTTGATGGCTCTGTTGACCTCACGAGCATCGACGCATAATCGGATGGCATCCGGGTCCGGGTCCCTCGGTTTATCCACACAATGGATTGGCGAAACCCAGGGTGTCGGGCCCATCTCCTCGTCGATTCGTTCAATCACGTCCATTCTCAATAGTCGCTCCAGCTCTTTCTCGACCTTCTTTCGCAATCGAAACGGCAGCGGTCTGTACCTCTGCGCCACCGGTGGTATCTCCTCGTCCACGTGCAAATGTATCTGGTAATCCTTTAACTTCCCCACTCCGTGGAAAAGTTTCGGATATTGCCGCTTTATCTCTTCTTCAAATGTCGACTTTTTTATGTCATTCACCATTTTGACAATACCCAACTGTTCCGCGGTCTCGTAATTTAGCAGTGAGCCCCCCGGACGGTCCACCACATAAGCCGTTGTCACCCAGTTCTTTCCATCATAGCGAAACGCCAACTCCGTCCGCCCCAATAACGGTAGAGGTTCCGATGAGCCGTACGTCATCAGTTTCGCCCGACTCTGTTGCAAAACCGGCTTACTCTTCATACTCCTATAATCATCTCTACCCAAAATATTTACAGAGGTTCCCGAATCAACGACAAACTTCACCTCCATTCGCTCCTCACCCACTATTAAATGAACTTCTGGCATCTTCGCTCTTCCCTTATTTCCATCCGCACACAGACCCACTCGGAACAAATCCCCATCCTCATCTGACTCATCCACATAATCACAACCCACTCTGTTGATCTTTTGTCCTGTTTCCATCGGCGCACTCCGCTTTGCCCGGCAAAAACGAACGAAATGCCCCACTTTACCGCATCCCCGACACGCGACCCCTTTTGCCGGACATTCCTGAGCGCTCGGATGAGGCCATCCCCGCCCACAATTGAAGCATTTCCTTCCCGGCAACGAATTCGATCTACCCCGTGCTCCAAATGCTCCACCTTGATTACCGCCGCTCATTATCTCGTCCCGACGATTTTCCATCCCGCCATCGATCTTCTTGCGAGTTTCGCCGCCCGTACGGACCAGATTAACGGCACTCGGCTCACCCTTCTCTCCTCCCTCCATCTGTCGGGCTTGCCATTCCGATGCCTCAAATCCGCGCCCCAGGTCCAACAGTTGTTTCAGGGTCAGCGTATCGTCCCTCAATCCCTGTCGCCGCAACTTATTCATGTTTGTCCCTAAAATGATTTGAGATTTAATTTCTCTGGCATCATCATGAAAACCGCACCCCACCGCCAGGTGGCGAAGGCGCATTTGATACTTATCGAGAGTTTCTGTCGCTTCTTGTCGCGACACACGAAACGCGTAGACACAAAACTCGGTGTTTTTTTTCGGTACAAAATAGTCTGTTAATGCATCCTTCACTCCTTTATACGTGTGACTACCAGCAGCCAACGTTAATGTCTCATACACCGAAAATACCTCCTCACCAGCCTGGTGTAATAAGGTTGCCATCTTCCTCTCGTCCTCCGTAATTCCCGCCGCAATTAAATACATCTCGAGTCTTTTCACCCACCGCGTCCATCTTTGGCACTGTGTCGTGGCCTCTCCATGTACATCAAAGGTCGGAATGTTCGCCGTTTGAACGAAGCTAGCTCCCTGCGTCGTCGCCGCCGTCGTTCCCACCGCAACCTTTTTCTCCTCCTCCGCCATGACACCTCGCAGCTCCGCACCAACACCGCAGAAATTGACTCAGCTAACAAAATGCACAAATTTTATAAGTCCACTCACAGTTATCATAGTTTATAGTCCACATAATTTATCCATATAATTCGTTTTGCCTCGTCGCCATTATGATATTCAAGACAGCACACCCGCTTCAGTTCATAGCCAGCTAATAACTGCTTTATTCCGGTTATATCCTCGTTCACCTTTTATCTGGATGACGCGCCCTCTGGCGGTCATCCTTACAAACACTACATGTGTGAATACTGTAAACAACAGTTGCTAGGTAAAAAGTAGTTCCAAGATCAAAGTTGAATTTTATCATTTGATATTTAATGATGTCATTTCATCACTTGAGATTCAATGATGTCATGACATCAGAACTTTGTTCACCAACATGACTGTCTTCATGAAGACAATAATAGTTTGTAGTGGTGGTCCAGTGGTTAAGGCAATGGACTAGGGATCTTTCCACACAGGTTCAAATCCTTGTGTGTGAAAATTTTTACTTTTATTTCTTATGTATTTTTAGCAGTAATTTTAATGTTTGTAATTTTATATTTGTTAAAAAATTAAAATTAATTGAATTAAAATTTTCTGCCAGACACACGCCAAGCATTCGCATTGACTGACTTTCCGGCTAGATTTTGAAGTAATATTTCATTATTTCTCACTCTTTTCTTACTACTCACTACCTTCACTTCGGTGTCATACCTCTGATCAAACGCATTGTTCTGACCAGTGATTTTGTGAGACCTCCAAAGATTCAACCCGATTTGTCTGATCGCACACACATCAAATAAATCCTCTACCGGACATCCTCGACAAGGGCTGCAGACTGAACACCTGCCGCCTCCAAAACGTTCAAAGACCGATCCTGCTGCCGAGCTGACGGTGTTTGCGAGTTCCAACATACAAGAAAATCGGTTCCAGCTAGGTATTGCGAATTATTGCGAATTATTGCGAATTATTTCGAATTATTTCGAATTATTGCGAATTATTGCGATTATTGCGATTATATCGCGATATATCGCGAATGCAATATATCGCAAATGCAATATATCGCAAAATCCAATATCGCAATCGCATTCGCGACAAAAATTAATCGCACAAGCCTAGCTCCAGCTATGGCGTCATATCGCCGGTTGTATTCAATTTTCCGCAGAGAATTTCCCGCTTCGAATGGTTCAAACCCACGTTTCTCCACCGGCCTAGCTCTATAGCTGGCCACTGTTCTGGCTCCTTAGCCGAACAACCATTGTGAAATCACACATTCCTTTGTGTCTTTACATATCGCGCAGCAATTTGTTGCCGCCATCTTTCGTGAGTAAACAACACTTGTCGTTTCTCACACTTTTTCATTTATTGCGTCATTTTATTGCAACTTTTGTGTTTTCATTGTTTAACGTTAATAAATTACTTGCTCATTATAAATTTACGTCTTTATCACTCATTTAATCCCTAGACATAACTTTTAAGGCCAAACAATCGATAGAAAACCTGGTTCAACTGGTTCTGCCACTTGAATTCCAAGATAAATTTCATTAAAAATCAAATTTATTGTTCGGGATATCCAGGAATGCAGCAATCGAAACGAGTGAGTACAAGCTCATTTAAAAGTAAAATAAACTTAAGCTTGTTTGATCAAGTGGGTGAATTAATATCCACTTTGTAAAAGCAAGCTTTTGAATTTTCTATTTGTGACTAGAAAATATTAAATTAGATATTTAGCTTCACAATTGTGGCAGGTGAAGTTGAAACTCTAATATCAGGTTTTCCAGTCACATATTGAAAAGGAATCCAGTTGCAAACCAATCAAAAATCAATACAACTTAATTTGATCAACTGAATTCCTGGTTTTGTCAACTGACATTATCTAACACAATACACACTTTAGAGTACTAAAACTTAGTTTTTACTTCAGCAGTGTGATAATTTTCCATGTCTCCGGATTCTTCCCACAAAAGATCAATATTCCCTGAGAATCTTGATGGTTCATCAAGTAAATCCAAAATATCAATATCTTCTGAACAAGTAACATTCGGCAGTTTTTTCACTTTTAATTCATCTTTTGCCTCGTATATTTCATTATTGTCAGTGCACGAAACAACAGAAGGTACTTGAATATATTCTTCCTGTACAAGTTCAATTGCTTCATACGTAGAATATGCTTTGAATGTCATGATTTGTTTGTGAATTAAGTACGTACAAAGACTGCACATAACTAGAACAAACATTGTTTTAAATTTGGCTGTATAAGCAAATTGATACTGAGCTTGAATGATCTTTTCATATTGTTGATCGACCAATATGTGAACTCTCTTTTCAAGCCGGTTTTTTTTCTTCACATAGAGTCCAATTTTCTTGTTTTGTTTACGGATGTTGGAAATAACTGCATCTATAATTGACAGACATGATACGCCCGCATAAAAAGATAAACAACCTCCAATGTCGCACATTAGAGCAATAAAGTCGTAGAAAAAGTATTCGGTCAAGCTACGAATCCAGTTACTGAATGAGTGTATTTCTAAAAACTTGGTTCTTTCATCGCCAAAGTAATAATGTGAAGTGACTACGGTTTTTTCGCATTCAGGTGCACAATGGCAGTCCAAATGTGCATTTACACTTGTTGTTATATTATTTATTACTTTAAAGTAATCACAACTTAGTTGGTCTGAAATACAATCATTTGTTTGTTGTGGAGGCAGGAACGGCAGTCTGAAAAGAGTAAGATTTTTAAAACGTTTGATTACCTATGCAATTACCGTAATTCGATGAAACGACCCCCGTTTTCCCACATTCCAAAAAATGATAAAAAACTAGAATTCGATGAAACGGGATTCGATGAAGTGATCCTACCCGGCTTTGAAGAAATAAAGAGTTTGCGGGATGCATTTTTCCCTTGATATTGATCCTGGCCATTTTGAATTGCCATTAGCACCATCAGCGCCATTTGCAATAGTGGGAGAAGCTTCAAATAGTGTTAAGCGATCTGATTAGCTCCCTTATTTTACAAAATAGTGTAAAAGTTGAGGAGTTACGTTATGTTATAAGTCTATTTTTATAATTATGAGCTTGTAACTCATAATTATAAGGAACAATTAGCAACCGCAAACTCACTATTAAGTCTAAAACGTATGCAAAACTCGTTTCATGTTTGCACATGACGTCATTCCCATTCCCATTGAATAACATGTTATTCGATGGGAATGACGTCACGTGCAAACACGAAACGAGTTTTGCATACGTTTTAGACTTATTGAATGCACCTACTTAGGCTAAGCAGATCTATTTTAGCCAATTTGAATGCTTCTTTTTGACCGTGGGACTGTTTATTTGCAAGTTTAGAACTTACCGGCATGTGAAATTTTTTAAAGAAATTTGATTCAAATAACATGTATTTTGACATTGCTCTAATTTAGTTATATCAACACAGGCAGCCAACTTTCGGTTTAGAAATTTGTACTAAATAAATAATAAATATGTTTGAAGAAAAAAATGATAATTATTTTAACAATCAATATGTTTTCTTACCCTTTTAACTGTAAAAGCAATTGCATTGTTTTTAAATAGGTGTGCCAAATGAAATAGAGGAACTATCAAAACAGGAATATTGTTTTCCTTTGCAGTCATAAACACCTATGTAAAAAAAAGGTAACCTAGTATTCCCATGAAAATAAGTCGGAAAATTATGAAAATAATAATTAAAAATAAAGTTTAAGAAATTTTAGTAATAATTTTTTTTTTAAAATAAAAGTTGTCTCTTTGTACGTCTTTTGGTCCAACGCGTATTATTATTATCCAACAAATTTTTTTTCTAAACATTGGATGATAAATTTGGGTTGCGTCGTATGGTCTGCAAAATTCGGTAGTTTAAAAAAATTTACAAAATAATTAAAAAACTGGATAAAAATGGAATTCTTGCATTAAAAATCAGGTAATGTTTTCACATTTTTAGTAACTTACTAAACATCGTGAAAATGCTTTGATTACATATGCCATTAGGTTAGTTAACCACTATACAAACCACTAAGATCAAAAAATGTTCCTCCTTCATCTTAGTTTGCAACTGAATTTTAATTCGGTTTTCTGGTCCAAGTTGAATATTTTTCACTTGATTTGAAAAAGAAAAAATAAGCATGATTTACAGGTTTTCAAAAACAAACAATATTATGAGAGGTAAAGAAAATGTAACACACCATTTTCAATTCGTGTAATCAGTGAGTAAATTGAATACATTTCTTTTGTTTTAAATTTGTTGTAATAGACTCTTGAACCCTATAGATTGCAAATATGTAAATAAATGTTGACCAATATTATGTACAGCCTTGGACATAAAAATTGTCCCAATCTTGTTTGAAGCTTACCTGCAAATTGAGTATTTTCAGCTGTATCCACCAGGTAGTGATGTGATCGTTTGGCCACCCTAGTGGCCTACGCCTACTCCACACACCGCCTGGTGACCCCAAGCCGCCCCCCTCTTGGAGGAGTGGACCAGCTTAGCAGGGGAGGAGGGAGCTGAGTGGTGTGATGACAGAGAGACGTTGCTGAGAGAGCCCAGGGTGAAGACGTGCCAGGGTGAGCTGCCACGGTCCCAACCACAGCAGAGACAACTGCTGACTCTGCTGCTCTCACCGTTCACCACTGTTACACTCAGTAGCAGGAAGATGTGCCTGCTGCAGCCTTCATGAGCGGCTACGTGGGTCGTACGCAGTGTTGGGCACGGTACAGTACCGGTACCGGCGGTACAGTACCGCCGGTACCGGTACTGTACCGGAGGCCTGTACCGCGGTACTTTTTTAAGATACAGCGGGTACCGGGTACCGGTACCGCGGTACATTTGGCGCCATGCAGTACCGGTACCGTGAATTTGCGGTACATCTCACGGTACTTGAGAAAACGCGAGAAAACACGAGATTCTCGTGTTTTCTCCCGTTTTCCACGATAATAAAGTTAAAAAGTGTATGTTTATTGTTTTGTTTACATTGTTTTGCATTTCTCATTAAAAAAAACCTATCTATACATATATGATATGATATGATGTTGGTCGTTTTTATATTTCGACCAGTCCTCCATCATGATTTGCCACACACGGCACACACGATTAAGAATTGCCGTAGAAGTTAATCAGGAAAGCCGCTCGTATTCTTTAAGAAACACAATCGAATCGACGACATGAGACGGAAATTCAATTTTTAAAGTTAGCGTCGATTGTGTAATTCGAAATGTGTTTAAAGCTATAAGGCCAGGCCAGTGTGTTCGAAAATTGAATAAAATTGCAATATATATGTATATATAGGTATTTTTAAATGAAAAATTTGTTTTCCACAACATATGAGACAAAATGCAAAACCATACGATCGTACAGTTCGCGCATCTGCAGAAAATCGGCCACGAACAGCACGTTTTGGAGTCGTTCTCGCTCCTCCGACGAAACCGTTATGTAAAAAAGACAATATTAATATTCGACGATTAATTCATTTTTATTACGTTGTACTGTACACATTTCGGATAAAAGCGGTTTAGAACATCCAATAATCGCTGAAAAATGGCAGATATATATATATAACAAACCAAAATTTCGAACGATATTGAAGAATTAGAAAAGTATTAAAATTAAAACTTAAAAAAAAAGCAATCGAATGAGTCCCTGTGTATTGATAGGCTTAAGTCTCGCTCCAATTGTTTTTTTTAATGAGAAATGCAAAACAATGTAAACAAAACAATAAACATACACTTTTTAACTTTATTATCGTGGAAAACGGGAGAAAACACGAGAATCTCGTGTTTTCTCGCGTTTTCTCGAGTACCGCGAGATGTACCGCAAAATCCCGGTACCGGTACTGTACCGGTACCGCGGTACTTTTTTAGAACGCAGCAAGTACCGGTACCGCGGTACATTTCTCCGTAGGCGCAGGTACCGGTACCGGTACCGCGGTACGTGTTGGAAGTACCGTGCCCAACACTGGTCGTACGGCAGAATATTCGTCCAATGCGACTGACTACGTCACTCATGGGACTTAGGCCCTGTGTGTGACGGGTCGGACGCCGGTGTAGCGTGCCTAACGGCACAGCCACACAGTAAGATGGGTGACCCAACCCCTAGACAATGATTAAAAGACAAACCCTAACAATCTGAGTCCCTGTCTTGTTATTACGTGATGTATGCGTCCCTCCCGCTGTGGTAAATCCCCATACCATGGCGGGTAAGACAACACCCAGTCACAATTGAGGGCCCTGTCCTGGTATAACAAACTTGGAAATTTTTTTCTCTCTCCAATTTTATTTCTTTTCAATTTTGGCGTTTTGAGTGTTTTTTTGGTGTTCTGTGCGATTTTTGAGTCAGTTTGGCCGGTGTTAGAATTACTCCCGCCATTGTGTGCTCTTTGTTGCATTTGAACGTTGAAGCTCATTCTTGTCCGCCATTTTTGTTTGAGTGATTTTGTGGAGTGAAATGGTTGTTCTTCACCATTTTGTTTTGCGGGGCTGGGTACTGTTGTAAAAGTCTTTTGCCACATCTCCTTTGCCCTATGGGCAGACTGGGGGGAAAGGTGTTTTTTTCTTGTTCATTGTTTTTGGATTGTGTTAATTTTTTCTGTTTGCCAAGTGAGGAATTTGAGGGGTTCTTTTGGTTTTTCGTAATGAAAGGTTTCACCTGTGAGGCTCTAGCGCTTTCTCATTTGAAGGTTGGTAAAAGATTTTATTTTCTCAAGAGCGCTGTGGTGGTTTAGACTCTGAAATTTATTTTCAGATACACTGCAGCCGACCGGCATGTGGTGTTTATGGGACAAGCGTCCGGGTGTCGTATTGCTCATGCCCCAGTTAGTTTGTTTTTTTTTCTGTTCTTTTTTTCCTTGCTCCTGGGTGGGACTCTCAGTGATTTTATTGATACTGTATAGTCTTGCTGTTTGCTCCACTTAGGGTTGCTGGTTTGAATAACACTTGTTTTCCTCATTTTTTCTTTTATGCTTTGGCTGGGTGATGCATTTGTGTGAGATAAAGTGTGCAATTTTTTTCTGTAGTTTTTTCCTTGCGGAGAAACCCAAAAAGCATTTATAATTTTATTTTGTTTATATGGTTTATTTCTGGTGAGCAACTGATAAGGAGAGAGCTGATTGCAGATGCTTAGACTTGTGGTCTGGGTGGTGGAGGCGGTTTAACCCCTTCCTCCCAGACACAGGTGTGAATTGGATTGTAGAGGGTCGAAACATTCGGCAATGTGTTGCTCAGAATAGTCCATGAACGTCTTAGAGAATTGTCGTTTCATTTGTGATCAAGTACTTTCGACTACATTCTTTCCTTGGGTCGGGCGATTTGGAACTCGATGTTTGGACCAGTCACAGTGCAAAAACTAACTGATATGTTGTGCCAAATTGACATTTAAATGATGTCACACAATCACTTTCACATTATGGGTTTAGGTGATTGGGTGACATCATTTAAATGTCAATTTGTCACAACATATCAGCAAGTTTTTGCACTACCTGGTGGCTACAGCCAAAAACACTGATTCTGCAGGTGAGCTGCAAGCCGGACTGGGACGTTTTTTATTTCCAAGGATGTACTGTACTTACTCTAGCAAAGGTAATATTTTTAATCATCTTAGTAAAGTTTCTCCTTTTCATAACAGTAGATAAGCTTGTCTGATTGTCAATATAATAATTCATACCATGTTGGCATTCTAGAATATAATTCTACATGAACTTTACATTAATAAAGATAAAAACTTTCGATCTTACCTTTTGCAAGTTGCTGTTGCATTATATTATCAACCTCCATTGATTCATCGTTAAAATTTGAAGCTAGATACATTGCTGGGAAATTACCAAGAGTTTCTTCAGCAAAATCAGCATGCACTTTTATAGGCTTTTGTGTGTAGTAAACCATTTGTTTACAACATTGGAATATGCATAAAGAAAGTGTAGTTATGCCGATGAATAACCGGCAAATTTGATATATTCTAGCAAACTTTTTGTTCTTTGAGATAGAAAGTGTCGGAGAATCCAATTCTCCAATTTTGAGTTCGACATACGGTTTTGCAATTCGTCTCACTGCTCTCCACCTGCTTCTGTAATTCATTTCAACGTGTGAAGGAAAAATGAATGTTTCTGTATGAAAATGTAAAACATTCATGTACCTTAAAGAGACCGAATAGCACAAAATTCAATACCTTAAGAAATAACGTGTTCCTTGATCTGTAGTTTTTCAAATATGCTGTAAATGAAGCACCGCAGTAGTACCAATGATGTCCTGATTATTATTTGTTCAATTGATTTTGTTATGTAAACATTATACTTAGAAGTAATAAGTTTATCCCTTGCTTGTGTAAATTTTTTATTTTTTTTACTATTTACTAGGAAAATGTGTCAAGAAAATGATTACATTTTCGCACCAAGTAAATTGAGTAAACAAGACTAACTTATTTGCTCTGTTATCTGTTTTGTCAGATTTTGTTGATTCAATTTTTTTAATGGAAAAGGAGGAGACACGACACCGACATTTTCTAACATTACAAAATGACAAACACAGATCAATAACACTTTCTACATTAAAAGTTTAGATAGATTTGTTTGGATTACAACATGTCCGAGTGCTTTGTAAGGAACCCCCCGTTCCGAAACGAGGCCTCTGCGACGCTAAACATATCCCCCTCGACAACAGGCACGGATAGAAGACTCACTGAGCACTCCACCGTGTCCGTAACAACGAATCCATGACGAATTAACGACAACTCGAGACGACACCATTGTTTCAGCGACCACGTGGAACTGAGGACGCCATCTTGAGAAATCCTTTGTTCGACTCAGCCAAGTTGACTCTAGAGAATTAGCATTCATTGTATTTAAGGCGTAACAGCCCTTTGAATAAACTATTGTTCATTTTATACTTTGAATGATTATTTGGGTATTAATTTAACACGATAACAGGTAAAGTAAACCACGTTAGCATACTTAAGTAGTATTTAAACCTATACGAAGTTGGATGCGACAAGGTAAATGGCGCAAAATGTGCGCAAATTTTAATTTTTTTGTTACTGTCGAGAGTCAGGACCGTGACAACATATTTGCTCACCTGTTCTGTCAGATTTTGTTGATGCAATTATCCGTAGTTTACACTCACAGCAAAAATATAAATGAAAATTAAGCTCCTTGTCGCCTTCAGTTTTCTGTAACCAACAAGCTATGGTAACAAATGTCAATTGGAATGGGGAAGTAACTATTTTAAAATCCACTTTTACCCTTGACAATTTTTTTAATGGTAAAGGAGGAGACACGACACCGACATTTCCTAATATTACAAAATGACAAACACAGATCAATAACACTTAGTACATTAAAAGTTTAGATAGATTTGAAAGCGTATGTTTGAATTAACAACACTTAAACTAAAAGTGACGTGAAAGTCAGATACTCACAAATGCGCTTCAGCACCTAATACGCCTCATTATTGAATGCCCTTTACCAACTAATACATCTTGTCTATTAAATGTAAGTTATAAATGAGTACAAACTTTTTTTAATTAGATATGAACCAAAACAAGCTTAAAATGTTTTTTTAGATGTCCAAAATTTAGAAAATTGGCCTAAATAACTACACAAATTTTAATGATAACTTTCAGTTCTCAATTTTAATTTGACCAAATGCTAGAATTAATGGCAAATCTGGCTAAATGAATTGGCCAACACTCGGTATTGCTTTACTTCCATCATCCACCGCTAGGGTGATATGTAGCGCATATCCAAGCATCTTATCTTATGCACCTGTTAGTACCGGTAATTATAATAAATATAACAAGAGTTCGTTATATCGAAACATTTTAACATGGTGTTCAATAATTCGTTATATCGCGATTCGTTATAAAGAATTTCGACTGTATAATTAATCTCAAAAAGATTTCATCAACAAAATTTAAGATCAAAATTAAAATTAGGATCCTTTTGAAATAAAATATATTTTTATTTTTATTTTTACTGTATTTTTATTTAAATCAGCAAATTTAACACCATCAAGGCGTATTATGGTGAAACGAGACCAGGGATTCAAGTCCAAGCGAGACAAAAGAAAATATGAAACCACGAACACGCTCCATAAAAATGTTGATTGCGTGTTTTACTTATCAAATATTACAATTAATTCGTTCACACGGATGTACTAACATTTCAATCAAGGATGCGATCTCGTTTCCAACATCAACAACTATTGCCAGTGTATATACACACACTTTTTCTACAGCTGTTCTACTGTACATAGAAAGGTTCCAAAGCAAACCGGGTGTGCTGCGGTGAAAACAGCTGCGACTGCAGGCTGTTTCTTCAGAGGAAAAGAAATGCACCACAAACTCAGCAAATGGACACCATCAACCGTCAATCTTTGGTTACAAAATGCTCGCAACTTATTACAAATGCAATCTAAGACTCGCCGACTGTTTTTATTCCCTTCGTCTTGTGACGTGAAGAAAAGACAAATTTTCTCATTGTGACATGTAGGAAAGCCAAGGGGCAGCCATACGCGAACAAACAATTTTCTTTTTTAATTTTTTTTTAAATTTCTTTTTTCTTTTCTTTCATATTCTTTCTTATTATTATTATATAACCTTTGGATACAGTGTTTTTGATTAAGTTTTCTACTAAACTTCAACCGTGAGATTTGAGTTGAACTCTTCTGACTTGACCACAAGTCGTGTCCTTTTATCGTCCACGAATCAGTGCTCTCTTTGACCGCATCCGGGCAACCGGAAGTACCAGCTGGACTCAGACGTGGTATAAGAAAACCACTAACTGGCATGTGCAGCGCAGATACTGCATCTTGGAACTGTTTTTTACATGTGATGTAATTATAGAAAAACGAAGAAAACTTCGAAACTCTCGACACCGGATTTAATGGAACCGAACCTGACATTATTTCCGTGAATTACATCTCCAAAGTTCCGAAGTTGCAAACAACTGCGCAACCCACAAAACATTTTCCAACTATCCTAATCACCCACAGCAAAGCACAAAACCGGATACTCGGCTCGATCAATTTGTGAGCTTGCACACTAAAGCCGAGACGACTGATTAACTTCATACACCACTGAATAATTTGTATTTTGCTTGCCAGGAATATTCTACTGCGAAATCCGACATATAAAATGTCCGTTGGTACATCTCTACACAAGTTTTCGCCCACAGTCGTCGCAAATGTGAGTTGGACGTGCACAACACGCTTGCTTTAGTGCCTGGCTTTCTCTTTAATCATTAATTAAGCATCGTTTGGTTTGTCTTTTAAATTCGAAATACTGTATACACTAAAAGCTCAGCACAGCTTAAGATTGCAAAATGTAATTTGTTTGCTTGTTTTTCGTCATCTTCTCCGATTCTGAACCAGAATCAATCGGAGTGATGATCCTCTACCTCCTGTTTTCCTTTTTTCATTGTTTCTTCGATCGGTCGTGGACGGAGGGTCGATTTCGTCGCTGCTTAAGAAATTGTCGTTTTTGGTGTCCAGTCGTTGGAACTCGCGCTGGGTACTGCAGTTGCGTCCGATCGTGACTAGCCAATTGAAAATTTCTTCCAGGTCGACCAGTCCGTCTTTAGTGACGGTGTCTAATTGGAGCAAAACTTTTTTGACTTTGTCGGTGTCGTACTCCGTTTATCACGAAATTTGAATTGATCCACGAGGCTCTATGTGAAGTTGCAATCGAGTTTATAATAACTAACAAGTAACTTTGAACGTTTGATTACGAGGTTGCCTTTCCCGCAGCACTGAGTCGTCTGAGTCGTCTCGGGATGGTGCAATCGGTATATGCAACTTAATTTCTTTAGGACACCATGTAGGTAACACTTGTTCAAAGACTAATGGCAAAATGAAGATGACGTAATTGTATATGATTAAACTTTCTTTAAGCATATGTTAACTTCCCAATATACGAGTTTATGATTTGGACTGTGTAATAAAAATATAACCAATGGGCAGAGTTATTTTAAAACATGTTTCTGTTTGTATGATTTCTGGTAATAAATTATCGTAAGAAAATCTGTTTGTCGTTGAATATTAAGAACGTGCGGTCAAACCATTGTTGGATCTATTGGAATAATTATTTCCTGAAGATCGGAGTTCGATTGTGTTGTGTTTTTGGTCCTGAAAGGTCAAGTGCACTGAGTGGGTTTTATTACATCGTTTGCTAATTTTACACTGGAAATAACAGAAACTGAGGGTCATTGCAGCTTAATTGAAAGCTTCAAAGTTGCAAAAGACAAATCCAAAGTAACTGATTGTAACTAAAATTGCACAAATGCCTAAAAATTAATATATCGCTGAAATTAATGAATTTACTTCATTTTCAGTGGCAAGAATGAAGGTAGATGGTATGGATTGTACCGTATTTGGGAGTGACAAAAAGCAAAATGAGTGGCATAACATGTTTTTGTTGGAATACCTTCATTGATCAGTATAGCCAAATTCATAAGTTTTGCTGCGATCCGGGTTTTTATCCACTTAATTTCTAATAAATTAAGCAGAAACCGCAGGTGAATGCTTTACAAGACTTATATCGCGGCCGAAACTTGTCTAGGGTTAAGTTTACGGAAATAGGAATAAAAAGACAGTTTATTATGGTAATAAAAATCACACAAATGTTTTATTCGATAAATTACAATATATACTAATTATGATTATGAATATCACAGAATAAAATGAGCGGGAAACAATGAAACAAAGGAAGGGCTTGCAACGACTGTTGCAAGCTACAAAGCGTCAGAAATGGCGCTTAAACAACTTGAAGTTGTTAGGCGAAGGCAAATTGTCTTCGTTCTACGAACTCACGAACGATGGTCGAAGACGATGGTTCTCGTGGGCTCCTTCTACGGCTCGTGCGACGGCTCGGCGGCGGTGGTTGACGGCTGTAGGCGTCCGGCTTTCGTACGATGGCGGTGGCTGTCGTTCGCGCAACAGCGACGGCGATGGTTCACGATCGTCGGGAATCTTCTCTTCTCGATTGCTGGAATTAGCGACGGCTAATTCAAGCAGGATTGCTGGCTTTGTGCGTTTGATACACAAAGATAGCAGGTGAAACTGAGTTACAACGGTCCTCTATCAATACTTTTCTTTCAGGAGCAAAAGCAGTGATGTTGAGGTTGTTGTTGTATTTTTCAGAGTCCCGATTTGAGCCAAGACGCGAGCCCAGCACGCTTCAATATTGCGCAGAAAACCTGCGCACTTAGCTCAAATGGGTGCAACTAGTGGTTATTACACCATATTGCACCATAACGGCTAATAACCGTTTTCACCCCGGACAACCTGGGGTGATATGTGCCTAGAGAGGATTTCTCCCCTCGGTCACATGATCTGACTTGGCGTGTGCCACAGTCAAATTAATTAGAAGATAATTAATTTAATCTTCTAAGTTGGTGAATATTTTGAGATCACCACACATCCCCCCATTTAAGACGAATCTTACATGGAGAGAAAATGAACGAACCAATTTATGATTCGTCCATGGTCTGAGTTCGCTCAGGCGTCAACGGGCGCATCATATCCGTGGTGTCGTCCCTCGGGTTGGACCGCTCGTTAACCGTACACAGGTCGCGACCTGCGTTTGGTCCGGAGACCATTCCAGGGTTGACATGAAGCTAAACCTGGATGATTCTTGCCGAGTTCGCTCGGTTGAAGAATCCTAGCGCCGCGAACTCGATTGGATCCTCTGGCGCTAATCGTGCTCTCAGGAGTCGATCATGGAGCACCGATGGTGGGCTTAACACCCGGATGTGGTCCTCGAGCCACATAAACACCTGCCTCGACAACTTGTGGTTGTTGCTAAGCAGTGTTCGCGTATCCGGCGTCAAATAGAAGTGCGGATACAGGCGCATTAGGGTCTTGAAAGCCGACTCTTTTTTCAGCGGCTTGACCTTCGTCTCCGGCTTGGCTGGCGGCGGCGGCGGCGGACGTGAGTCTTCCGTCGTGGCATCGTCAAACTGGCACTGCGGGCCCAAGAAAACCAACGCGGGTGCGGAGGTTGACGAGGGTGTGACGCCTCGTCCCGGTGCTCGACCCACACCGGGGAGCTGACGGGTTTCGACTACCCGTTGAACTCCGGCTGGAGTTTGAGAACTTCCGGCGTTCTCTGGCCAAAATGAACATCCAGCGCCCTCTTGGGCCGACTGGAAAACAGCCAGTGACGCAGCTGCTGTGGCGCTTGTAACTGGAAGCGGTGGTCTTCCGGTCATTCGCGCCGTGGCCTTCGCAAAGGACCACTCGGTTCGCAACCGAACGGCGGCCTCTTCTTCGGTCTCACCGTTTGCTACGACTTGCTGTATTAGCTCGGCTAAGATCGTAGGCGGGTCGAGCCTGAGGTGGTACCACAGCTCGACTTTCTTCTCCGACAGGCCCATCGGCGCGGTCCAAAGGTACGTTATGGCCGCTAACGCCTGTCCTGGCGAAGGAAGAACACCAGGGTACAACACCCTAGTCATCCCCGGAATTAGCTGACGCTGAAAATCCATCAGACGGGGATCATCAATGGTATTGATGTCGGAGACTTCTAGCCTTTCAGCTAGTCTCTGCCAGTCCTTCTGCGACTCGGCGATCTGGGCGCTTTGGTATGCGTCCAGCTTCTGGAGCACTTCCTGCTGTGCTCTAATGGGTTGCTGCTCGTAGCAGGTCCATTGTGGGCCGAATGACTCACTAAAAAATGGCCGGAGTTGCAGGTTGCTAACTCCAGCCGGCAAGCGGGAAACATATCCTTGTTCGGGCAAGCGGCTAGCATGTCCAGGTACTGGCACGCTACAGTCGGGAGAAATATCACCGACAACACGTCTCATGGCGTATGGAGTAGCCGAGTTGTCCACTTTGAACGTGGAGGCGGTTCGGCTACTTCGGGCGGAC
The DNA here is from genome assembly GCA_949358305.1 of Strigamia acuminata. NCBI lineage: Eukaryota > Metazoa > Arthropoda > Chilopoda > Geophilomorpha > Linotaeniidae > Strigamia > Strigamia acuminata. The sequence continues at coordinate 8,708,478 of OX442315.1, read as the reverse complement.
TTAATTGTGGAGTCCGATTCAAAACTCAGCGAAGACGACGAGCCAAACGACTCTGGTGTCCGTCCTCGTCGCGACTGCGGGCGTGATGGCTGCGCGTCAGTCGAATATGGGCGTGATCGCTTCTGACGTTCCTCTCGATCGCGGCTTGATTCGCGGAACATCGGTCGGACTGGAACCGGCGGAGGGAGTTGCCCCACCCTCAAATCCTCGTCTTGCGGCGGAGGATTGATGGCCGCTGGGGCCGGAATTTCATCTTCTTGATAAAAAGGGAGAGCGCAACGCGCTTGCTCCTCTGCCTCGTGTTCTCGAGCCAGTTGTCGATTTTCGTCGACGCGAAGCTGCACCGCGGCAGCTCTGAGTGCTTTGGACGGGAAAAATCCCGGAAAATCGTTAAAACACCCGGCGAGCGCCAACTGGTGGAGCTCGGTTTGTGTGACGGGAAGTTGTGGGTTCCCGTCACGAACGGATTTGCGATACCGTTTAACGACTTCGCGTTGTGTCGTCTTGAGGTTCTTCCTCAATTGGGTTAGAGCACCGTAATTAATTCCGGTACTCTTTAGCGCTCTTCTGCGCTCGTGACGCTCTCGTGGCGTCACTGGCCACTGGTTGTGCAGCAACTCTGCTGCAAGCGGTCCTGGGGGGCTCTCGTCGAGCGTCCACTCGATTTCGTCGACACCGTCCACGTGAAGGCGCTCGATGAATCTTCCTTTTGCACCAAATCCTTGCAGCGCTGATCTGCTGAAGTCGTGGCGCAACTTCCACCAGGTATTGTTTGCCGTCTTCAGTCTTCTGATTTTTTCGGGCAATGCCGCTCGAAAAATCAGCGGGTGCTGAGTCGGCACGTGATCGGGAAGCGCGAATGGCGTTTCTCGATCCCTCTCGATCTGTATTCGAAGAAAAATAAATAAATTAGTTTATTTAAAAATAAACAAATAATTTCTTATTTGAAATATTTTTTAAGCTTAGCGCTTGTGGCTGTGAGTCACTAAGGGATGTTGGTTGTCATGGCAACTCCCTTCGCACATGCTTGAAGCACGTGACTTTTATAGCCGCCATTTTTATTTTTTAGCGGCTTGTGTTTGAAGTCAGGAAAAGTGAAATTACTCAATTTTTCTGACTTAAACACTTGGTAAAAATTTATTCTAATAATTTACCCGTTGTTGAAGCGTCAATTGAACGTCTTCATTTGCCCCTTCCATGGGCATTTCTCCGTCCGCCTGGAGTTGGATCGCTTCCTCGTCCATTCTCTTTCGTTTTCCGGTAATTTCGGAAATTCTTTCGTCTTGAAAGAGAAATAATACATAAATCTTATGTTTTATCAAATTTTTCATACAGAAAAATTACTTACGATCAGGTTGTCGAACTATTCGGGTCGTAACGTAGGCGATGCGATGCATACACTCTCGAAACTTTTGAAAAAGTGACTAAGTTCGTTGATTGCAAACACGAACTTGGATTAGAGACGCTTTGTGACGTCACTAATTATAACGTATGATTAACGTTGTCATTCGAGTGGGTACTACGAATGACGTCACGAGATTGCTTTCTCGGATCTTTTGGGTAAACCCAAAAGGTGAAAGACAACACTATGTCTTGGCTCGCGGAACGCGAGATCTCAAGTTGTACTTTGACTTTCGCGAAGTACAATCCAACTTGTTTAGATTGTCATCAGCATCGTCTCCAATGTCAGATGAGTTATATACTTCATTGTTTGAAATTTTCTCTTTTTCTAAAAACATTTCCTTTTCTAGATTTTCATCAAGAGAAACATTTTCAAGTCGCTGGTTTATTTCATCGACTTCGTTATTTTTGAGTTTCGATTTTTTACTCGATTCCGTGTTTTCGACAGGAATTTTGGATAATTTAGCATCATCCAAGGTATTAACAATATTTTTTGTTTTTTGACCCACTTCCTCCCCTTCCAGCCAAATTTCTTGGTTGAAAACGGGAAAGTACGGCATTAATTCAGTGCCGTGAACAGCTGGATAAATTTTATTATCACTCAGCCGTCGAAGTTGAAAGGCGCCTCCTTGTAACCTTTTGATAATTACATAAGGCCCATTCCTTTTCGGTGAAATGCCTGCTGCTATTCCTTTAGCGGCATTTGAGAGAATATGAGACTCTCGCCAGACTAAATCATTTTGTCTGAAGTTGTCGAATTTCTTATCTGATTTTTCAGCTTCGACACGGCGTCTCAAATCTAAGACGTGAGACATCATATGCTGATACGTCTCTGCAATTATTGTTTCTAATTTCTGAACATATAAATGCGGATTTTTTGGATCAATGACTAAAATTCCTTCCGGAATTCTTGGATCCCAAGGAATTCTTAATTCTCGGAAAAAATTTAAGAAAGCAGGAGAATAATCTCTGCCTCTTGTTACAGTTGTTCTCAAACTGAATGCAAATTCGCGTAGATACTCATCCCATTGGTCATGAATATCTAAATAAATCGAAACTAAATATTTAATATCTCGATTGGTTCTCTCCACAGGATTGCTTTGTGGATGATAAATCGATGTCGGTGTTCGCGACATGTCGAATTTTTTGCAAAATTCTTTATAGACCTGTGATCGAAATTGTGGTCCATTATCACTTATGATTTGTCTCGGAAATCCGAAAGTCATTGATAAGTGATAAATTGTGTTGGCAACTTTTATTGCCGTTGGATTACACATTGGAAATAATTCGGGCCAATGTGTAGCGACATCTACGATGACGCAAATGTGGGTATTGTTTTTTCTGGTTCTTGGTTTGGGACCAGACAAATCCACACTGAGGCAGTCAAATGGTCCAAATGGTCCAATTTGAGCGCCTTCAATTTCGGTCTTTGATCTCGGCTTACATGCCTGACATCCTTGACAATGTTGAATAAAACGTGTAATATCACGTTTCATACCTTTCCAGGTATAAACTCTTCGAGTTCGGTACATTGTCCTCGCAATGCCTGGGTGGCCGGACAGTGGATGTCCGTGCATCAACCAAATGATTTTATAAATCAATTTTCTTGGCACAACAACTTTAAGTGCCCTACCATCCTCTCCCAATTCATCGGTGGAGGTAGGATGATAATGGAGTAGCATATCTTCTTCAATGAGATAAGTACTCGCGTGTCTTTCAAAGTTTCTTCTTTGAAGACGAGTTACTATGTAACTTGGATATTGCTTGTTTAGCAAGTAATTGCGAATATGTTGGCAAAATTCGTCTGCTTTTTGCGCTGCAATAATGTCATCTCTCGTTGGAGGATCACATTCTAATTGCTTCGCAATTTTAGCTGCAAATGCTTTAATTAAAACATTTGTTGTTGGCAGCTCGAATTTTTTAGCCATCATAGCTCTTAATTCGACGTCAGGGGTTCCTGACGGATCATGCATGTTAATACAAAAATTAATTAATGCTTGATCGTCGTCATTAACTATTATTGACTTGGGTAATTCGTTCAATTTTCCCATTTGCCAACTTCGGCAAGGAGATGGACAATATGATAATAAATCATCATTATCGCCATCGTCTTCTGGTTCGTCAGGTGCGCTGACAGGTGCACGTGACAATGCGTCTGCTATTACATTTAGCGGACCTTTGACGTATTGTATTTCGAACGAATACGCCATCAGCTCCATTTGCCAACGAGCTAATCTGCCCGACGGGTCAGATAACGACATCAACCACCTAAGTGCTTGGTGATCCGTTTGTACAGTGAATGTAGTGTACTCTAAGTATGGGCGAAATTTGCGTAATCCCCATACTACTGCGAGACATTCTAATTCTGTCACAGTATAATTCTTTTCAGCGGGTTGCAAGCTTCTGCTTGCATACACGCATGGCATTTCGACTTCTTGGCCATCCACATTTTTCTTTTGTGTAAGGGCTGCACCCAACCCTTGTTTACTGGCGTCAGTATGAACAATAAATGGCATGTACAAGTCAGGCATCTTCATTGTTTCAGCATTCGTAAGCAGGTCTTTTATTGCGTCGAATGCTGCTTGATGATGCAGTTCCCAATCGAACTCCGCATCTTTCTTCAAGAGTGGCCTTAGTGGTTCTGCCACTGTGGCCAAATTCTTGATTAGGCGGTGAAAGAAATTCACCATGCCTAGAAATCTTTGTAATTCCTTAAGATTGGTAGGAGCAGGAAATTGCGTAATTGCAGCGACTTTTTTAGGGTCTACTGCAAGTCCTTCTACTCCTACTTTGTAGCCTAGAAAAATTAATTCCTTTCTACAGAGATGCGTCTTGCCAGGGTGCGCATGTAAATTAGCTTCTGCCAATTTTTTAAACACTATATCTAAATGTTTAATGTGTTCTTCGAACGATTTGGATACAACAATTATGTCATCCAAATATGCCCATGCAAATTTTCTGTAAACGTCACCCAAAACCTTTTCCATCAATTCTTGGAAAGTAGTTGGTGCGTTTACTAATCCGAAAGGCATGACTAAAAACATTAGTCTTCCCATTGGGCTCCAGAAGGCAGTTTTTTCTCTGTCTTCAGGTCGCAATTCTATCTGCCAATATCCCTTGGTCAGATCTATAGTACTGACCCATTCGAATTCTCCGATTTCTCGCAGAATTTCCTCAATTGTTGGCATTTGAGGTGGGTTGTACTTAGTATGTGTATTGATGGGGCGAAAATCAATGCACAAGCGTGGGTCGTTTCCTGGTCGCATGACTAGGACTGGCCGCATTCCGTAATCGCCTTCAGCTTTGACGACTACGCCTTTGTCAATCATGTCTTGACAAAGTTGTCTGATTATTTCCCTTTTTTGAGGGTTTATGCTCTTAAAGGGGACACGGATGGGTTTCTCCGTGTCAAGCTCAATTTTGTGCTTAACCAGGTGTGTTTTACCTGGATCTTTAGAAATAATCCTTTTATGTTTGGATAACATCTTTTCTAATAATTTGGATTGCTCCAAATTTAAGTTAGCTTCTTCGACTAACTTTTGGATGAAATTCTCTTCATCAATTTTGCCTTGAGTTACACTTGCAGCGTAAGCTTTTGCAAAGGTCATAAATGAGGAATCGGGTTCCTCTATTTTCTCCAAATAACGATCCAGCAACGCTTGTGGAATGTAGGGTAAATCTGCATCCATAGGTTGCGTGAAATTCCAAGACATCGTCTGTGGATTAGGTTGGATTTTTAATTTATTCATAAAATCGCAACCCAATAGTACCATTGGATACTTATTTGGTATTACGATGAACGGATGACGTAACGTGCCATGTGTCCATCGAAATGAAAGATGGATGGTTCCATCTGGAGTGACTTCTTCACTTGCCGTCGTAACTCTGACACCAGGTCCGATAGGTCGTAGATATTTTTCTAGACCTAGTTGATTAATAACTGAAGTGGCTAGGAAGCTTTTATTTGCTCCTGAGTCCAACATTCCGGTTATTACACCTTTTAACGTTTCTAACTTTAACGTCGGAAGGTCTTGGCTGTTTGGTATTCCAGCCACTTTGCACTCAAACTTGCGCAATTTATGAGGAACTGTAATTGGAGGCTCCAAAGGCAATTCATCTAATAACTCATTGGTATCAAGAGTTGTAGCTGCAAATAACTTAATGCACTCCTCAATTCCAGGTGTCTCTGGAACTGAGCTTGGTCTATCGTCTTTAACTTCGACTTTATCTTGAATATTGGAAGTGTCTTCTTCAGTCGGGGTTTCGCCGACAATCTCCTTTTTTACATCAAGAGATCCTTTTTCTTTTAGTTCTGTTTGACGAATTAATTCATCAATAACTTCTCCAACATCTTCCATTATCTTCAGATTTTCATTCTCTGATTCCGATTTCGGAGGTGACGCAGCGTCCACTAGACCTGATGGATCTGCGTCTACAAGTTTTTTCGAAACATGTCAGTTATGATCTTGACTGCTTTTTCAAACTCAGCTGTTGACACTGGTTTGTCCTTTTTAGAGGAAGGGCAGTCTTTTTGCCAATGCCCTAATTTTTTGCATAAATTGCATGGATCAGTGGCAGGCGATTTCTTTTTCGTTGCTGCTGGCGAGGCAGAACGAGAACGAGCGTCAGACCGGCGCTCTGGCGACACCGCAGGTGACTTTGAATTCCTTTCGGTATTCACCTTTGATGCGTCAAATGAAACATTTTTTGGTTTCATCCTTGGCTTCCATTTGCCCGCAACGGGGTTATTTTTTGCTAACAACGCCGCTGCTTTGGCCAATAAAGCCATCGTCTCGTCTCCTGTTTCCTCCTCCTCTTCAGCTTCTTCAGCTTCAGACGACGGAGTTTCAGCTCCAGTTATATTTGCGTGTAACTTAGGGACTGAATGAGGATTTTTGACGTCCTTTTTGGAAGATTCTTTTTTCGAACTCTTCTCATCCACTTCGTCTAGAAAGTCTTCGTAACTAGGTGGCTGCAACAATTTCAAACCATTAAAGGTTTCATTGTTTTGCTCAGCGAGTCTTTTCTCTCGCTTTAAGTACGCTGACCTTTCGGCTTCTGTAAGATAAGCTTTGTACTTTTCGTCAATGCGCAATTGATTGACTTCCATGAACTCGTTTAACTCGGAGAATTTCCCCGGGTCGGGAGCGTCCGACATCATCAGAATATTTTTACTATATTCTGTGAGGCCAGCTCTAAACTGATCATCTGCTGTTGCATCAGTAACAGCATGTGGCATTCTGCCAAGCAGATTCTCTGCTCTTAGCATGTACGAATGTAAGCTTTCGCCTTTTCGTTGCTTAAGACATCTCCAGAGCGTCTTGATGTCTTCGCTCGATTCACCAAATTTAAACATAAATTGTTTAACGAAGTCATCCCACTTCGTGAAGTTTTTCCTGCGAAACCACTCCTTGACACCGCCAACTAGTATTCTTGGTACTAGATGGGCCAATGCACCTTCACAGCTAAAACTGTGAACTTTGCCTAGTTCGAATATTTCCAGCAAGAGGTTTGACCCTGCTTGCCAATTTCCATTATAGGCATGTGGGATAACTCGATCCCATCTAATGAACTTTTCATCTGTTGTTTGATGAGTCCATTTATCAGAAGTAAATTCACTTATTTTTTGCAAAATAATTTTATCCCTTCTGCTTTTTCGCTGTTGTTGAGCATTTTGCCTCAACAACTGGTCAATCTCATCTTTCGTGTAGAAATCGGGTCTTTGAGTTCTACTACGTGTTCTGTGACGAGATCGCCCTCTCACACTGGGACGTGAGGAATCTGTATCTGACGCAGATTCATGATTCGGATTTGGCGGCGGATCAGGGTCCGGAGGATCGTCGCCATCTGGCGGACGACGGTCTCCATTTGGTGGTCCCCTTCCATTTCGATTGCCATTCGAATTGTGGTCACGTGAGTGGCCACCTCCATGTCCATCTGAACTATCTCCACCTGGTGGGTCACCACCTGGCGGATTTCCACGGTATCTCGGCCCATCACGGATGTCGTTATGACAATCTCGTTTTGGTGAGCCTTCTCGCGGATTATCGTGTGACCGTCCACGATCGTGTGGTTTCTCACGTTCTTTATTCTTTTTCTCTAGCATTCCGATTAATCGGTCGCTATTGCTAAAGAATCGATCCGAATCTTGCGTAACTTTTGGGGAATGATATTCGGTCGGGTCTGGTTGTCGCTTTCGCTTTTTGCGACTGTGATGACTGTTACGGCTTCCACGACTACTGCGTGAGTCATCACTGTCAGTCCAACTTGATTGTCGACTGACTTTTGGTTTAGCTGATGTTAAATCAATCAACTCAGGTGATTTGGAAGCACCTTTTTGCAAAACTGGGGCTGGCTTTGCAAAATTATCTTCGCCACAAACGTCTTGTACTTTTTGTACTACTACTGCAAAGTTCTCTTGTACCGTCAATAGATCTGCGCGAAGAATTTCGTTTTCACGAGCTTGCGCAGCTAAGTCGGCACGTAATAACTGCTCTGCAGTACTTTGACTTTTGGCGGCTAGACCAGCATCAATTACGGACTGCTGTCGAGCGAGAAATACTTCGTTTTCTCGTTGTGCTAATCTCTTAGCTCTTGCTGCTTGCTCTGCAGCATGATTCTCGTAATTTCGAGAAGTGGAGGGAATTACTTCCCTCGCTCGAACTGGGGCGGTTAGTTCGGCAGTCATTAAATTTGTGTTGGCTTCTCGCAAATTTGCGTTGGCCAATCTCAAATTTTCATTAGCAATTTCTAAATCTTTTTGGGCTTGATTTAGTTGCTCGAGCCTTTGTTGTTGCTCTTCGTCAGTAATTAGCCAGGAAGCTTTTTCCTGTTCTAATTGTAACAACTTAACATGGTCATTCGCACGTTGTTGTTTTAGTTCGGCATTTTGCTGATGCATTTCTGCACGCATTCGCTCGAACTCTGCTTGCAAGCTTGTTCTGACGATTTCAACGTCTTTTTGGCTTTGTTTGCGAACCATAGCTTTGTGGATTTGTTCCACAGTCATTTCGCTAGTGACTTTTACTCCCTCGAGCCTAGCTTGCTCACGGAGTGCGTCCATCATGGTAACACGCACGGGAGAATGAGAAACTTCCATATTGGAGTTCTCAGAATCTTGTTGTGCTGCACCTTGAACCGGTGATGAATTCAGCGAGTGCTCCGCACTTGATGATTGAATTCGTAAATTCAAATCATCGTTTTGCGACTTGGAACGGCCACTTCCAGTTGGATTTTTTAAGTCCAACTGGCCGCTGGGCGGGGATGGCTGTTGTCGCTCCAACGCTTGCGTGAATTCATTCACGATTAACTGTGCCGAGTTACAGTTAGCTGTTTGATCCATAGTTTCAAACAGTTCTTGTGACTCAGTCACTTCTTGATCCACGGCTGGTAGATCGATCGCCACTCGTCTCTTCGCTGGTCTGCCTCTCGGTCTCTTTTCGCCTGGAGTCGCCATTTTTCAAATGAAGACAAAGAAAGGATAGAGAAGAAAGATAAGCAAGATAAAAATGGCGGGTAAATTTTAAACTATCAAAATTTATACAATGACTATCCCGGACGGGCCCCCACGTGCTGCGATCCGGGTTTTTATCCACTTAATTTCTAATAAATTAAGCAGAAACCGCAGGTGAATGCTTTACAAGACTTATATCGCGGCCGAAACTTGTCTAGGGTTAAGTTTACGGAAATAGGAATAAAAAGACAGTTTATTATGGTAATAAAAATCACACAAATGTTTTATTCGATAAATTACAATATATACTAATTATGATTATGAATATCACAGAATAAAATGAGCGGGAAACAATGAAACAAAGGAAGGGCTTGCAACGACTGTTGCAAGCTACAAAGCGTCAGAAATGGCGCTTAAACAACTTGAAGTTGTTAGGCGAAGGCAAATTGTCTTCGTTCTACGAACTCACGAACGATGGTCGAAGACGATGGTTCTCGTGGGCTCCTTCTACGGCTCGTGCGACGGCTCGGCGGCGGTGGTTGACGGCTGTAGGCGTCCGGCTTTCGTACGATGGCGGTGGCTGTCGTTCGCGCAACAGCGACGGCGATGGTTCACGATCGTCGGGAATCTTCTCTTCTCGATTGCTGGAATTAGCGACGGCTAATTCAAGCAGGATTGCTGGCTTTGTGCGTTTGATACACAAAGATAGCAGGTGAAACTGAGTTACAACGGTCCTCTATCAATACTTTTCTTTCAGGAGCAAAAGCAGTGATGTTGAGGTTGTTGTTGTATTTTTCAGAGTCCCGATTTGAGCCAAGACGCGAGCCCAGCACGCTTCAATATTGCGCAGAAAACCTGCGCACTTAGCTCAAATGGGTGCAACTAGTGGTTATTACACCATATTGCACCATAACGGCTAATAACCGTTTTCACCCCGGACAACCTGGGGTGATATGTGCCTAGAGAGGATTTCTCCCCTCGGTCACATGATCTGACTTGGCGTGTGCCACAGTCAAATTAATTAGAAGATAATTAATTTAATCTTCTAAGTTGGTGAATATTTTGAGATCACCACAGTTTGTACACCTACAGGAAATTGGGTAACCACAGTATAATATTTTACATCTTTATATTTTTAACTTTGTTTATGTGATAATCAACTCTAACTTACTTGTTAGGTAAAATTTGTAGTCATTTACCATGCTTATATGTGCCGGTACTCACTTATCCAGATAAGTGAAAATGTGAAATTTACTCTTCTGAAGAACTGATCATGTCAACAAATCAGTTTTCGAGAAAACTCAAACTTATCTGGAAAACTAAAATCCACTTGTTTGAATTAGATTTTGGGTGTTTTGCGCATTGCCATTTGCAATGTAAACACCCACTCATTACTTATCCAGAAAAGCTGACGTCACAGCAGTGCTGTGACATGATGTTTCTGTGCTGTGGATGATTAATGCGCAAGTTTAACAGAGAGTTAAATACGTCATATGACGTCACATTTGTTAGGAAACTGATTCTTTGTAAACGCATGCAGTTTTCCACAAAAGTAATATTCGCATTTTCACTTATCTGGATAAGTGAGTATATGTAAACCTGGTAATTGGTTGTTGATTCTAACAGTGTTATCAAGTTCTAAAAAGTCTCTTTATTGCATTTTAAACAATAATAGACAGCATTTGATATTTCTGAAGTCCTTGAGGTACAATACATCAATAGCAATACAATATAAAAAAAAATTTCAGCACCTGAAGACCAACTGCTGAAATATTTATGTGCCTTCATGTCATTGTTTCATTGTAGTTACAAAAGAGATCTGAAAAAACACATTTGTTTTCCAATTCAATTTCCTCATGACTGCTATATAGTTAACTAATCGCGACCACTAAATTGAAGCAGTTACTGATTGAATAGCTCGTCAGTCGCCCCAACAAGTAAGCAAATTAACTTTAATACAAATCATTTTAAATTTTAATTTAATAAATAATTATTGTATTTTCCTTTGATTTCTTGGAAAACCAATTGTAAAAACATTACTACGGATAATATATTTTTATAAGAATTAAGGAAGTTTTTTAAAAAATAATCTACTTCCTTTATAATAATCAATGCACGTTTCATTTTAATTTCAGAAATTTAGAATTGTTAAAAATGGCCCTGCTGGGACTCTTTGGGATTCTTTTCCTGTGTGTCATGTCAATTTTTGCTTGTCCAGGTGACTTAACACCATATTCTAATTTCACAATGGACATAAGACACACTGAAGGTCACTGCAACACAATAGAAGCCATGAAAGTTTCAAGTAACAATTCCAAAGTAAATAAATTTAATTACACAAATACCTAAAATCAATATAAAAATTAATTGATTTACCTATTTTATTTCTACTGGCAAGTATGAAGGTAGATGGTACATGGCTTACATAGGACTCACCAAAGAACAAACAAAGCTGGTAACATGTGGCGTTTGGGACAGTTTCTTCGATGAGATAGGTCAAGTTCACATCTTTACAAGCCTAAAGGAGAATGGGTAATCACAGTATATAGAATTTTACACATTTACATTTTATTTTTTCAATATTATGTTGTTAAGCCTACTGTGAGCATAAAGCTCCCCCTAACGATCAAGCCGATCAATAAATGATTTGTTCTCGTTTTATCTTTGTAATTTGAAAAAAGTCAGTCTTGCTTGGACAGTCAAACTAACAGGTTGTCCATTTATTACTCATATGGCGCAGTCGACGACAAGAACTTAAAAAGAAGGGACAGACTTTGGAAATTGATCGAATTGATCGAACCTTAGGCGTTTTTGAATGTCTTGTTGTGTTTCAACAATCCATTAAGTTACACATATGTTTTTGTACATTGCGACGGTCTGTGGATTTGATTAAAACCAACTTATTAAATATCTTGTATTTTTAAACTTATTTTCAGGGTTTTTAAGGTTGTAAATGTTCTAGCAACGCCTTTGCTTGAAGAGAAGAGGATATACCGATTTTATTCTGACGCCTCTAACACAAAAAGTTTCTGTAAGTAAAGATGTCATTTATTAAACATTATTAAACACTAATTTTAACAGTCGTTAGCACCTATTTTTACGTCGACGACGAAATGTTTATTTGGTTTCGAGAGGAATGCTTCTGGAACCAAAACACAAAGCACCGTAAATGTATAGATACTGCAAGTTTGTTGTCGCGCTAAACTGCAGGTTACATTTGAGGATAATTTTTATTTAAAATTTTGTATTTCCTTTACAGAGTTTACCGTAGTTTCTTACCGCAATCTTGAGGATGTTAAGAAAAATGAAGATAAACTGCATCTCATTTTCAAGATGTTGGAAGCTAAGGGTGGACACCCTGAAAGAAACTTGATACGCCATGAGAACTGTGATTACCCTGCAAAAATGGAAGATCCATTTAAGGATAAAAGAGCTGCCAAATTTGCTAAAAAGAAAGAGGAAAAGAAAGAAAAATGCAAAAAGGAAAAGTTATAATGTAGTGTCTAGGCTATTTACAATAGAAAGCACAGTTTGAGCACAGCACTGGGTTTAAGGGACTTTTTGCTATACATTGCACATAATATTTAAAAAGTGTAAGAAATAATGTCCATTGCGACATCCGGTGACCAAAGTACCACCATAAGACCATAAATTCTCGAATAAAGTAAAAAAAAATCTGCAAAATCTACAAAGTCTACAATATGCAAAGTTCCTCCCTCGTGTTTGCAAAGAGCAAAACGTCATCTTGTGAACACTCCGTATTCTCTAGCCCCTGTAGAACTTGCCCCATTAGGTGTTGAAAAATTTCGCTGGCCGAAATAATCCCGAATGGTAGCCGGAGAAATCGATATCTTCCCCAAGGCGTGCTGATGACAAGATATTTTGATGTGCGTTCGGCCACCCGTTGCTGCTAATGCAGCTTTCTGGCGTCGAGCAGCGCAAAATAATTCGCCACTTTGATTTTTGCCGCAAATCTTGTCGAAAGTTTGGAGTGGGTAATGTCTGCGCTTGACGTGCTTATTGACATCGGTCAGATCGAGACAAATTCTCGTTTTCCCCTTCTGCTTGACCACTACCATCGGGCTAACGGCTGGACTTTGCTCAGTGACCGGTTCAATGACCCCCATCTTGACCATTTTGTCCAACTCTGCCTTAACGCTGTCTTTAAGCACGTCGGGAATTTTCCGCGGCGGATGAATCTTGAACTCGGCATTCTCATCGATGTCGATGTCGTAGTCGTAATTCTTTGCGCATCCTAAACCTTTGAAAATTGTCTTTCTAATCTCTTCGTCGGAAGTCAAAAAGACCCTTTGACTTCCAAAATGCACCGTACAAGGTTTAACTGCTCGCATGTGCTGCGACCAAGAATTGGTTGAACTCACTTGTCTACCACTAAAAACGGAATTGACGCTTTTGTTTGTTTAATCCGGCAAACCAAGCGGACCTCGCCGGCAACTGATGTTGTTTCGTTGGCGTACGACATGATAAGGGGCTGAACTCGCGATGGTTGGACACTTTTGTCCAATTTCTTGATTACCGACGTGGGCAAAACGTTGCACTGGGCCCCGGTGTCCAGTTACATGGATACAAGTGCTCGTGACTCGATCTCGACGTCTTCATACCAATCGCCGCCTCTGTTGGCGCACACCGTGACTTGGTCGATGAATAACGTTGATCCGTTGCTGTCGTCATCATGTCGCTCGACCGTTTTGACTTTCTTCATCACCGGCTCTTTGGTAGATGCTGGTTTCTTCTCCCTGCTGCCACCCCTGCAACAAATGGCAAAATGATTTGGTTTCGTGCACTTGTTGCACGATTTGCCATATGCTGGACACTTGTGCGGCGGATGCTTCCGATTACAGTTGCCACAATTCTTGGATGAGGTGTTCGACCGGTCTTGGTTTCCACTCTTCAGTTTCTGAACCACGCTGACTGTTTGCGTGACCTTGGAACCGGCCGTTTCGATCTGTTTTGTTGCCTTTTCCGATAATCGGGCCATGTTGATCGCTTTAGCCAACGTAAATCCGTCCTTCTGGAGCAGGCGCTTACGTAGTTCCTCATCCGTGATGCCAAAAACTATCTTGTCCCTCAGCAGGCTGTTGGAAATGTCTTTGTAGCTGCCATCTCTCATGGCAGCATGAGCCGCTGTCAGAAATTCGTCAAAAGGTTGATTTTGCGCTTGAGTTTATTTGTTGAATTGGTACCGTACAAATGACTCGTTTGGTGCTGGTGCAAAGATAGTTTCGAATTTGCTAGCTACCATGGCTAACACTCCCGCCTGAGCTGCTGTGAGAGGCCAAAAGTGTCGTAAATTCTTGCTGCTTCTTCATCAATGCTACTCATAAACGCTGCACCTTTGAATCTCTGTGGTTGTTTATCGAGGTAAACCGAGGTTGCATACCATTTGAAGCTCCTGTACCAATTTTTCCAGCTCGTGGCCATGTTGTCAGGTGTGTCCGCCAGGGGTTTGGGTGGCCTGATGCCTGGGACACCTTTGAGTTAGTCATCCTGGTTATTATTTGCCATTTTTCACATGTAACCTGGTCTGCTGATGTTCCCAAGGTGTTCTTCATGTGAATTCTGGTGGATTTGAGTCCTGAATCCATCTTCTGACACCATGTAACGTGGCTCAATAATGACGACGACAACGAGCGCTTTGGTTTCGATTGTAGCTGTCTTTAATAACTGTCAATAAGTACCGCCGCAAACCAGGCACACTATGTTACACTTCAAAACTATTAAAAACACATCAGTTATTACTCATTTTTAAATGTGACATTACTTTATAGAATTAATTGATTAATTTCATGTCTTTAAATGTGTATATTTATTTTATATTATATAATAACAAACAGCGATATTTCTGAATTCCTTGAAGTACAATACAACAATAGTAATACGTTATATAAAAATTTCAGCACCTGAAGAGCAACTGCTGAAAAATGTATGTGATTTTATGTCCTTGTTCCATTGTAGTTGAAAATAGTTATCTGAAAAACACATTTGTTTTCCAATTCAATTTCCTCGTGACTTCTATACATTTAAATACTTGCGACGACTAAATTGAAGCAGTTGCTGATTGAATAGCTCATCAGTCGCCCATCAAGTAAGCAAATTAACTTTAATACAAATCATTTATATTTTAATTTAAGAAATAATTATTGTATTTTCCTTTGATTTCTTGGGTAGCCAATCGTAAAAACATTACTACGGATAATATATTTTTATAATAATTACGGGACTTTTATAAAAAATAATCTACTTCCTTCATAATAATCAATGCACGTTTCATTATAATTTCAGACATTTAGAATTGTTTAAATGGCCCTGCTGGGGATCTTTGTGATTCTTTTCCTGTGCGTCATTTCAATTTTTGCTTGTCCAGCTGATTTAACGCCGTTTTCTAATTTCACATATGAAATAAGAGAGACTAAAGGTCACTGCAACACAATAGAAGCAATGAAAGTTTCAAGTAACAATTCCAAAGTAAATAAATAGAAATACACAAATACCTGAAATCAATATAAAAATTAATTGATTTACCTTCTTTATTTCCACCGGCAAGTAGGAAGGTAGATGGTATGCAGCTTACGGAGGACTCAAAAAAGAACAAACAAATCGGGTAACATGTGTCGTTTGGGACAGTTTCTTTGATGAGATAGGTCAAGTTCACATCTTTGTAAGCCTAAAGGAGAATGGGTAACCACAGTATATACTTGTAGAATTTACACATTTACATATTACTTTTTCAATATTATGGAGTTAAGCCTACTTTTAGGCCTTTTTGAATGTCTTGTTGTGTTTCAACAATCCATTAAGTTACATCTATGTTTTTGTACATTGCGACGGTCTGTGGATTTGATTTAAACGAACTTATTAATTATCTTGTATTTTTAAATTTATTTTCAGGGTTGTTAAGGTTATAAATGCTGTAGCAACGCCTTTGCTTGAAGAGAAGAGAATATACCGATTATATTTTGACCCATCTAACACAAAAAGTTTCTGTAAGTAAAGATGTATTTGGAGTTATTATCGGTGTCATTTATTAAACATTATTAAACACTATTTTAACAGTGGTAAGCACCTATTTTTACGTCGACGACGAAATGTTAATTTGGTTTCGAGAGGAATGCTTCTGGAACAAAAACACAAAGCACCGTAAATGAATAGATACTGCAAGTTTGTTGTCACGCTAAACTGCAAATTACAACTGAGGATAATTTATATTTAAAATTTTGTATTCCCTTTACAGAGTTCATAGTAGTTGCTTACCGCAATCTGGAGGATGTTAAGAAAAATGAAGCTAAACTGGATCTCATTTTCAAGATGTTGGAAGCTAAGGGTGGACACCCTGAAAGAAACTTGGCACGCAATGAGAACTGTGATTACCTTGCAAAAATGGAAGATCCATTTAAGGATAAAAAAGCTGCCAAACTTGCCAAAGAGAAAGAGGAAGAGAAAGAGAAATGCAAAAAGGAAATGTTATAATGTAGTGTCCAGGCTATTTTCAATAGAAAGCACAGTTTGAGCACAACACTGGGTTTAAGGGGCTTTCTGCTATACATTGGACATACTGTATTATTTAAAAAGTGTAAGGAATGATGTCTATTGCGACATCCGGTGACCAAAGTAAAATGTATCTTCTCCATAAATCAAAGTGGTTCGATTGAATCAATTTTTGGTCCTTAAAGGTCAAGTGCACTGAGTGGGTTTTACTTTTTTCTGATAGAGCCTAATATAAAAATATTGTACATGTTGGCTGGATGTGTCATATGCAGTCTGATGTGCATGCACAGACGACAGTTTTTATTCCCGTAATACTACCGGTATTACAATTTTTATCGAGATTTACTCGTATGATGGTTAAAAAGTGCCGATTGTGTAAAAGAAACAGCAATATAAACACAAATCCATTTTTTTATGGATTTCCAAGCAATCCTATCATCAGGAAACAATGGATTGATTCGATTGCTAATATATTTGGCCATGAGAATATGCCAGTGAATCGAGGTCAGCCATTATGGATCCAACCTTAGCTCAGAACTAGTTCCAGGTCAACTGAACTAAAGAACTGACTACTTCATACTCCCATACTCGCAATATTGAACCAACTGCCCCTTTTAAAAACGTTTAAAAATGACTGCTGGGATGAGATATTCGATCTGTTGAAACGCCAATCCGGACAAATCAAAACGTTGCGCACGTATTCATTAGAAGGCGAATTAGGAATACATCGCATTCTGCAAGAAGACATCATCTTCGTGATAAACACTTTCCCAAAAGTGCGAGGTTTGTGTATTCCAAATATTCCAGTTCTGGATTCTGTGTTGGAACTTCGCAAATTCCACGTAATGCAAAGACTGACGATTCTGCATCTGAGCGAAATTTAGTCAGTCGATGTTTCTGTTGTCTGTGTTTCTTGCCCAATATTACGGAAATTAACATTGTACCAATGTACGATTTCAGACGAAACTGGCAGTGCCGTGTGTGTAAAAGAAACCTTAGAAAAGTTAAACTTCGTTTTTTGTCCGGCAGTTTCGGATGATTCGATTTCGCAAGTGTTTAAGTTGAGAGCACTTAAAAATTTGACATGTTTGAAGCTTCGTTTGTGCGAGTCAATCACTTTAAGTTCGATTATGGAGTTGTTAGCGACACCGAGTCCTTTGAAGAAGTTGGTCGTTACGAGTTGTGATAATATTGACGATTCAGCTTACGACGAAATTGTAACTTATGTTTGAAGTAACAATTTGGATTTGAAGTTCAAATACAGTAACTGACTAAAAATGTCACTTATCAATAAATATGTGTATATTACAAATAGAAATCATTAGGTATAACTTTATTTTTAATTACCTGTGTTTCGATCGTCGGTAGAGGTGTTGCAAGTGATGCCAAGTCCATTGGAAGTCGTAATCTTGGATTTGGACTATTCGGATTGTGAAGAAATAATAATCAGAAGTTTTGTATAAAAAAATAACTGTTTACGCGTGGGATTTAATTTACTCTATTGAAATAAATGCTGGCGTCTTATTTCTTTACTTTTGAATTCAATAATTGTATTTAAACCCTTTGCACTGCAAAGACTGTTGGAATGTTGTATATATTACGGTTGAAGATCAGTTCAATTAAATTAAATTTACACAGTGGAGTGATTGGTTAATTTTTAAATTCACTTGTTAGATGATAAAATACCCACTAGGGGTGTTGAAAACTCAAATAACCAATGACAGTCGTTGGTAAATATGTTCGTCCTACGTTTCTCGCTGGGTATATGCAAATAGTTTGGTCATTCGTTCAGTCCTAAGTGCTTCTAATGAACATGCCGTACCCAAAATCAGTTCCAAGTCTAGACTTGGAACTGATTTTGGGTACGGAAGAAATGTGTTTAAATACCGTAACCACCAATTTCGATGCGTTGGAACACGAATTAGCGGATCAGCCATCCGAAATTATCGGTATGATATACGAACGAATGTGTAGGGAATTTCGGGATACCAAATTGTCGCCAGAAATCTTCATTCATTCCCGCACCAAATCACTACGGAATGTCAACAACTTTGGTCTGTCCATCGATCTGGTATTGGATAAAATAAGCGCCGTGTGTAAAAGCCTCATATCATTAGACTTAAATTTGTTTACATTATTCCAACCAGATGCACATTTACAATCTGTAACCAAACTGTTGACACTTTCACCGCGACTTCAACATTTATCCTTGTCCGGCATAAACTGCACGGATGAATTCATAGCCGCAATCGGTCAAAATTGTCAGCAATTGACCAAATTTTCTCTTTCTCTTAGACGCGAACGTGCAGATTTTCGTCCATTAATCCGGTGTACGAAACTGACGTTTTTGGATCTCTCGGAAACCTGGCTGACAGTCGACGTGTGTTTGTTCCTTCTAGACGGACTGCCTCTTTTGAAAGAGTTTCAAACAAATGTCTGGGGGAGCGAGATAATTGATGCTTTAAAACGACGATCAAACCCGACATCGCGTACCTACTTATTGGAGGAAATGTCATACGAGTTGAATCTGGAAGAAATCATATTTGTTAACACCACTTTCCCACATTTACGTGAGTTATCTATTGATAGTATAGACGTGGATTTTGCCTCGGTACTGTGCAGCAACAACATTAACATACTGCAACGACTAACCACTCTACGACTGAATTACTTTGGAGATGATATGAGTGAATTGCAATTGAAAACGCTTCTGCAGCTGTGTGAGAATTTACAAGTTTTACATGTTGAAGATTGTGCTATTCTTACTGACAATTTGATTCTGGATCTTGCCGGATCGAATGGCTTTAAACACCTGAAATCTTTGGAATTAGAGAGTTGTGATGCGGTAAGTTTGGCCTCGATAATGAAATTGATAAAAATGCGAAGTCCGTTGGAAGAGTTGGAGTTTACAGATTGTGAAAATATTGGCGAATTCGATCGTAAAGAAATTAAACGTTATGCGAAAAATCACAACTTGAATCTGAACTTGAAATTTAACTTTTGAAATTTGAATTGATTTAATCTAATGTAGGCCACCAGAATTGTACTACAATGCACACAAGAGAACAGTGACATTATTTGTTGACGATTAATTAAAACAACTGCTGTGATGACCCTGAAGTGTTTTTTATGTTGTACAAAAAAGGGGTTTTGGAGGCGATGTTATGTTTTGTCGCCAGGGGTCACCCACAATGTTAGCGGTTGAGTTTACTTTGTTGTAAAGGGAGGGAAAGTATATCTATAAGCTATATTTCCTGTTTTGAATAAAAAAAATCATTCGGTGCGTTCGATGTTACACGGATTTTCGAAATCCTGATTTTCTTGATTTTCAGAAAACGAGTAAATCAGGTTTCAACTTTGAACGACCTAAAAGTTTTTTTCGAAATTTTATCACTTTATCATTTATAAACCGTCACTTCCGGTCTCTCGAAAGAAAAAACAATCATGAAAATCAGCGAACAAACAAAACGAAATGCAACAAAAAAATGTTTTAAGTTTTCTGGGAAATATTTTAAATTTAGAAAATTGAACAAACAAAACAATGGTTCCGCCCGGGATCGAACCGGGGACCTTCTGCGTGTAAAGCAGACGTGATAACCACTACACCACGAAACCAATACGAGTATATAATGCCTGAAACGCTCTCATAATCTTTTATTTATGATTGCACACACATTGTTACCTTGGACGAACACTACCGTAGTGTTCGTCCAAGTTGTTACCAATGTAGCCAATACATACACGTGCGTCTTTTTATCATCTGACCTGAATCAGTTTCAATCCAATGTCATCAAATACCCAAAGTAACTTTAATCATCTTTCATTATATTTTGAGCTGCTTAACCGCAACAAGTACAACAACAACATCTGAAGAACAACTGCTGAAATATTTATGTGCCATTGTGTCAATATTGCATTGTAGTTGCGAAACACATCTGAAAAACCTGTTTATTTTTCTAATTCAATTTCCTCGTGACATCTATATATTTAAATACTCACGACCACTAAATTAAAACAGTTGCTGATTGAATTGCTCATCAGTCACCCATTAAGTAAGCAAATATTACTAGTCATCAATACATATCATTTTAAATTTTAATTTTAGATATAATTGTGTTTTCCTTTCATTTTTTCGATAAACAATCGAAAAAACAGAATTTTTTTTACAAAATTCATGTATGGGTTTGAAAATCTTGGAAGAATTCCAGACATTTTCCACAAAAAAATGTGTCATGAACTGGTTTTTGAAATGTTATAAACGCATTTGAAAGGCGCGCCAGTTACGAAACAAGGAGAGCCTGGCCGTAAGCGAAAGCCCGTATGGTTGATAAGCTGCCTGGAAAGTGGCGGCAACTTATCCCCTCGCTCGATCAATACATAAATTTATCACGGGTCACTGTCGTCAACAGTAGGAAAGCTACTAGCAACGTTCGCAAACCAAACCTGGCTGGGCCCCTAATGGCAGGGTGGCCAAGTCTAGCAATCGCGTGTCCAAACACGCGCTCAAACCACAGAAATAAAGACACAATGGCCAATTGGCTCAAATCTGATTCTCGAGGCAATGTCCTGCGCATAAAATGAAAGAGCAACAAAAAGGGTTAAGTTTCTAAACTAAAAGCGCGAGTAAACGCGTTAAATGACGATGTTTAGCACAACAATGGGAATTAAACACCACATGGAAGCATGGAGGTGAGAAAGGTAGCCTAAGACGACCATTGGCTAATTAAAGCTCTTACCAGGTCAGAGGTAGCACAAGATAACTTAATAATAAGGTAGCGCAGTCCCGGACTTTCGGAGTTAGTGCGTCATGACTTGGCATGGGTCATGTGATCTGTGACGATGGCTGTGTCGTCACCAAGCTGATCTGAACTTGTGTACAATTGTGTACAATGTGCAAAATGGGTATATGTATAATTATTTTTTTGGTTGTTTTGGCTAAATTCTTTTTTAAAAAAATTCCTCCTCACTTACATCGGCATGCCGTTACAAACGGGGTTTATCGGCATGCCCGTATAACTTGCACTATACCGGCATGCGGCTTAATGTGAGGTAATACGGTAAAACCTTAATTTCATCTATCAAATTTACCGCTATATAAATATCAGCGCCATCTATGGGTAAAACTTAGCATTTATTCGATATGACGTCATTACTGTCACAATTATTACTTTCGTCAAACAGCTGTTAGTAAATTGTTTTGTTATGAGATTTCTATTTTAAAATACCAATTTGTGTTGCCATTCTTTTTAAATATTATTGAATGAGTTTTTATTAATTAAAAATAGCAAACCCAATGATAGGCTTGGTTACTATAACTATACTCTAACATTTACCCAGTCAAAAATGGCGGCATTATTTTAACACCTATTCTTTTTTCGCCGTGCTTTACACTAATTATTAGCGTCATCTAATGGCTGCAGCTGCTTTTAACAATTTCTTGATGACGTCTTATAAATATCGAGAAAAAATAAATTCTCTTAAAAGAGATGAATTTGTGCGGCGTGGTAGAAGGGTTTTGAGTGGGCACATCTGTACCGAGCATGCGCACATAGGATCCCCCGTTTCCAGTTTGAAGTGATCTGCACTCTTCGTCTCTGAGGAACAAGTAGAGAGAGAGAAATGCAGGTTGACTTCAAGAAGTGAGATAAGGTAGGATAAATTAAATTATTCGTTTAAACATTGATGAATTTGTTAATTATCGATATCAATTATCTATTGCCCAAACCATTTTAATTGGTCGGTTTGATATTATTGTATGGTCATGATAATAAACAAGTAAACTGGCAGCAGTAAGTAATTTAAAACAACTGGCAGTTGTAATTTGGATAATTAAGTCTTGTCATTCAATGCTGATTTATTGGTAGTTGGTTCAATGCCTCACATTGCAATGAATTATTAAATTCAGTTGTTGCTAGTAAACTGTTGGATTGGACAATACACATTTTAATTGTATTGGTCAACTCGACATTGATTGGTCGAGTGAATCGAGTGAATCAAGTGAATTTAAATTAAATTAAATTAAATTAAGTTACATTAAATTAAATTAAATTACATTAAATTAAATTAAATTAAATTAAATTAAAGTAAATTAAATTACATTAAATTACATTAAATTACACCAAATTAAATTACTACATTAAATTACATTAAATTAAATTAAATTAAATTACATTAAATTACATTAAATTAAATTAATAAAAAGGAACAAACAATTCAATTAAAATAGTTAGAAATAGAAGTAACCAAAACATGAAAACAGCTAAATAAACTAATGAGTAAAAAAATGTTGGCTTTGCTGAATAGCATTAAAAAGAACTGATTCATAAAGGAAAGAGTCATATGGGAGAGCATGGTTCAATTGCAAGATTGCTTTTTCCTCAAGACACTTCTTTGTTAACTGCTAGGAAAATAAAAAATGCTTTAAAAGGAAATGTCTCACTAATGAAGCCCCTCCACACCATCTCATTCACTGAAATTTTATTTTTAAAATTATTATTAAAAAAAATAGAATATAGAATTAAAAAAAATAAATAATTGCTTTTTCTGTTAATAAGTCTGTTGTAAAAATGTTTTTAATTAGACAATAAAACAACTAGCCACCTGCACACAGCTGCTTTAACCTTTTGCTGTGGGTTTAGTTTGTGTCTTTCCTGTTTATAACCGGTCCAGTAGCAGTGAAGAGTAAATTTCTTCTATCTCATTGAAGCTCCCACAACCAATTGGTAAATATTGACTCGCTGGCACTATTCATCACAACTTGTGAGCTCTATATCTGATGCAGATTAGCAGATGAAAAGAATTTGAGTTATTGCAACATATAACTTACCAACTTAATCTCTTATCTGCTTTTAACTACGACGATAACACTTTGATTTATATCGAGAAAAAGATTTTAAAGTCGTCACTCGGTCACTGTTGGAGAGAGACGTCATCGATCAGGTAATTTTTTTTTTCATTTTATTATTTTTTTGTACTTTTAAATTGAATTTCTCTTTTTTTCCGTTTCAGTTCTCGCTATGCTATCTTGCCGATGTCTCGCTACGTTACAAGAATGGCGTGAGTCCCGGAAGTTGATTCTTTTCATCGTTGCAGTCGCGTTGCTTTTGGACAACATGCTCCTCACTATAGTGGGCAAGTTATTGATGTCTGAAATCTATTTCTTTGCAACGTTGATTTTTTTAGTTCCCATCATTCCCGAGTTTTTGTACTCCATTCGACACCGCCAGGACAAACCAATCAATTCGACGACGGCTTCTGCATCGATTGGTCAAGAACCGTGCTTTGGTTCGAACCATAGTGCCGCAAATAGTGAGTTAAAAATAAAAAGCAATTATTTATTTTTGTGTCATTTGTTGTTTGCTATCAACTTAGATTGCACGTGGACAGACCCTCTCACGTTACATGAGAAGAGACAAGCGGAACTTCGTTCGGAGAACGTCGAAATTGGTGTGCTGTTTGCATCGAAGGCCGTTGTACAGCTCATAGCTAATCCGTTCGTAGGAACAATTATCAATAGGTATATTTTTGCCACTTGCCTGCAAAGCAGATTTTGTTTTATTAGTGCATGTGTTTTGACTTAGAACTACGGCTAACAGGACAATCCTTGAAGCGGAAATGGTTTTAGCACAAAATTGATGTTGTTAGCCTACAAATCGATGTTTTTAGCCCAAAAATCGATGTTTTCACCCTAAAAGACGATCTTTTTAGTCCAAAAATTATTTTTTTTTGTTCAAAAATTGATCTTTTTAGCCTAAAAATTGACTTTTTAGGCCAATCATTTTTACATTCGAGGCAATCGACTTTTTTATTTCAATTCCAGGATCGGCTACAGCATTCCAATGATTTGTGGTTTTGCCATCATGTTTTCATCTACGCTAAGTGAGTTTTTATTCTTTTAACGGCTACTGGGTGACCCAAATAAAACCAGCTCGATAAAACAAGGAGGGTTTGGAGGGTGACTGTCAGGGTAGTATTTTGGGGGAAATCCAATTACGACATCCAACTTGACCTCAGAGGTCATCTTCAAGGTCATCCATATTGTGACTCGAGAACCGTGACAGATAGAGAGAAAAAGTGAATTAGAAAGTTGTAGAGCTCCATCTAATTAGTCTAGAACTGTTCTTAAAAAAATTATCTCTTACTGAAAAGTTTTAAGAAAAACTTTGTACGTACACATTACGCACGTAATACGGCTAATAACACAAGGCCCATTTTATTTGGGCCTCCCGGTAGTCATGGGAAATAATACTGTACACATTTGTCTTCAGGATTACAGATTTCAGATGAAATTTTTAATTCTTATTTCAGTATTCGCGTTTGCTGGCTCTTACGCTGTTTTGTTCGTTGCTCGGGCATTGCAGGGCATCGGTTCTTCGTGCTCAACTGTCGCTGGTATATGGGTGGAAATTGATTTTGAATCCTTGATCAACTTTGATTGTTTTTTAGGATTGGGCATGTTGGCCTACCGATACCCGGATGACAAGGAAAGAGGCGCTGTCATGGGTATAGCATTGGGAGGTCTTGCTCTAGGAGTGCTGATAGGACCACCTTTTGGCAGTGTAATGTATCAGTTTGTCGGGGAAACTGCACCGTTTTTAATATTGGCTTCAATAGCATTAGGAGATGGAAGTGAGGTTTATTATAATTTTTAGCACAAATGTTTGTTTCGACTAATCTTTTGTTTAATCTTTTGTTTAATCTTTTGTTTATCTTCAGTTCTTCAACTTTTGATTCTTCAACCAAAAGTCATCCACATACATCAAGATGGAGCTGGTGTTACAACTTTAATTCGGGATCCTTATATCGTCATTTCTGCAGGTTTGTAAATCTTTAATTAGAACACCCTTGAAATAAAATGTTCATGCATTGCACAACTGTAGCATGGCTAAGGTTTCTTCAAATCGGGACTTTTGGTAAAACTGGTATTTCGTTATTCAATATTCTGTGACCGATTATCGGCCACTGAAACACTCCCGCATGGCCCAGCCCAACCCCACCTGCCAGGTGGCGTTGACGGTTGAGGGTCAGTGACCAGGATGATGTCATATTCGGTCACCGACCCCACAACCAATGGGAAGAGGTACTCTCGTACCCATGGTGCTGTGGTGACCTCAAATATTCCTATTTGAGTGCGCACCATATTTCCAAATTGTCTTATAAACATATTCAACAAGCTTATATGTTTTGTTTCAATGTAAATTGAAATAAAACATACATTAATAAAATATAAAACAAGACACAATATTACCCAAATAATATTGTGTTTTGCAGCAAGTTTTGGCCCAGCAACAGCGTCAACCAATCGCGCTGCAGCGTGCATTGCTTTGATGATGCTGCTAGGCGTGTGCCTGGGCGGAGCATCCCTTCCCCTCGCGCGTGCCCGGCTCAATTGTTGCACACGACCCAAAGGCGGCCGTGTGTGATCTTTGTGCAACTCGTCATCTGCGCAGCTTTTCTGAGCAGATTTAGAAGTGAGCCAAACGGTTTTGGCCCACTCTTCCCGCACTCTTGATTCCACCTCCAAACTGTTCACAACCGTGTCAAACTTCTGCCAAAACTGCAAAGTGTGATCTGTGATTCTTGGACGAATTGAGTTTCATCGCTGGTCTGTACCAACTGTACAGAATAGCGCCCTTCTGCTTGAATTACTACGTGTAATTTAAGCCATTTCTGTGTGGAACTAACATCGAGTTTACTCTGTTAGTTTGAAGGCTTTGTGTCGAGTTTAACTCCACAAAGCGATTTGTGTAAAGACCGATTGTTACGTCGAGCTTGCTCCGTAATAATCGAACCGCTGTGTGCAAGACGTATTCTCGTGTCGAGCGTGCTCCACGAGGATTTTAGTATATTTTAGCAAAGTATTTTAGCGTTGAGTTTACTCCGCTAAAATCCCGCGCTCACACGACGCCATCGACGCCATTTTGGAGCCAACGGTCAACTGTGAGTGTCCAAGTACAAAGAGAAGCCAGATCGACCCCGTCATTACACTATTATTATTTTCCCTTTGCATACATCAAGTGTATTTAGAACAATTAAAACAATCTAATTTTTCCTTTTACTCTCCGTGTAAAAATCATTCCCCTAGACAACCATTTAGCCACAGAGTAGAAGTCCTGTACGGCATCTCACCGACGATTGCTTGTTAAATTTACATAATTTAATAAGTAAAAACCCGGATCGCCGCACTTGGGGGCCCGTCCGGGATTGTTTTGATTGTTAAAATCCGATTTTTGCGAAAAAATCCTTTATTTCCATTGTTCTTTTTCAATTTGACAAAATGGCGACGCCAATGCAAATTGTAAAACGACAGCGAGGTCGACCAAGCACTCAGAAACGAGCAGCGACGGTTTTGCCGGCTCTCGAGCCTGAAATGCTTATGGAGAAAATTATTTCTGAAGAAATAACACCAGTTCCAGATCCGAAACAACTTAAGGATGCTGAAAATGAAGTTGCTAGAGCATTAAGCGCTTCAAGTGCGAGTTCTAACGACCAAGAACTCCCGCCACTTCCACTGGAGGAAGTGGAAAATACGTTACGTGAAATGGAAAGTGAATCGTCTCACGAATCACCTCCTCGCATGACCATGTTGGATGCTTTGAGAAATCAAGCACGCCAGGATGGCGCCCAAATAACGGACGACATGACGGTGGAAGAGATTCATCGCGCCATGATACGACTTCACACTGATCGTGCCGTTTCAAATTTACAATTTGAAATGGAACGAAAAGAAGCTGAGCTTCAACAACAAAAAGCGGAGGTTGAGCTCCAACATATGGAACTCAATCGACAAAATGAGGAATTTCTAGCCCAAAAAGCTAGAGAATACCGATTAAAAGGTGAAGTGGAAGATCTTTCTAAAATGAATACTAGAAATGAACTTTCAATTCGCTCACACCAAGAGGCGCGAAGACAGCTCGAGCTTACCAAAAGTAAGCTGGAGCAGAAAAATAAAGAATTGATTGATTTGGCAGATCACTACCAACGCAATCATAATCAACTAGTGAGATATGCTGCTGAATTAGACACACGTGCTAAAACACAGCGTACTCGCGAAAGCAAAATAGCTAAGCGTGAAGACGAGATTTTCCACTCGCTGGATCAACCCAGTACGAGCGGACAAGTCAAGTCTAGCGACTCTGCTAAGCGATTACAACCAGGAGAATCGCAAAATCAAATAAATGAGAATGAAATTCTCCGAGCTGATTTGTTGCGCGCTCAAGAAGAGCTTGCAGAAATGAAAGATCGTTTGCAAGCAAGAAATTATACTGACCAATTGGTGCAACCAGAAATGGCTGCGCCAACTGTTCCTATTTTGACTCCCGAAACGATAACAATTTCTGTTGTTTCAGAGTTAAGTAGCCAATCTGGATTATCAAGTGATGACGACCAACGTTCGCGTCGCCGCCATCGCTCAAAAAGAAAACGTCCTTCAGATTCCGAGGAAAGGAGAGCTGATCGCAATCCACTTCCTGGCAATCGAAATCCAATTTTTCACAACAGTGACCGACTGTTGGGAATGGTAGACGACCGAAACAGACGACATGAAACAGGTATTCACGTTGCCCGAACGATACCACTGGCTCAGCAGCAAGATGCGTCGAAAAGAAGTCGACGAGACACCAATCCAGCACGCGAACCGCCGGACGGACATGAAAGCCCGCCAGGTGGGGGTCAGTATAGGAGAAATCCACCAGATGGAGGAAATCCAGATGGACATGGAGATGGACCACCTGGAGGTGGACGTCGACCGCCAGACGATGACGGCGACCCACCCGACCCACCTGAAACACCACATTTTAACACGCCTTCAAATTCACAATCTGATTCAAGGTCGGATTCTGATGTGAATGCGCAACAAGAACGCGATAATCGACATCGATCTCATCGACGTCGACATCGAGGCCATTCTTCTTGGCGTAATACACATTATTACACTGCTGAAGAAATTGATCGATTATTAGCTGATCGTCGATCTTCTGATCGATCTGACGCTACTGCCGATAATGCTGACATTGCATTACGACAGAAAATTGCACAATACACTGCCAACAACTGGACTCACGATCTAGTTGATGAAAGAACTATTAGATGGGATCACATCAAACCCGCTTTATTCGATGGAGAATGGGAAGCTGGATCCACTCTTTTAGATGAAGTTTTACGAATTTCAAGGTTGAATGGCATTGCATGTCACACTGCTTTGAAAAGAGTAGTACCAAAAGCTCTTATAGATCGAGCTGAGAAATGGTTTTATTCTAAACAATTTCAAAATTGGAACCACTTTGTAGAAGAATTCATGACTGAGTATGGAGAGTCGAGTGAAGACTTATTACAAATGTGGGATAATCTTTCTCAAAATAAAGGCGAAAGTCTTCGCTCTTATTTAAGAAGGACTGAGGATTTATTGGTCACTCTCCCTTATACGATGGGAGATGCAGCCATTGATCGTCAATTCCGACGTGGATTGACAGATTATTCAAAAAATGTTCTACTTTCAGTACGAGCACCTTATCCGGGTGGTTTCGCTGAATTAGCCAAATTTATGCGAGCCAATCAAATAAGGATTGACGAAAATTATAAAGCTTATCTACCAGCTGATGAAAAAGTTGCGTACGCTAAGCGACAGCAACGGAGAAAGGAATTAGCTAAAGATACACGTTTTGCTAATACCCCTCTTTTGCAACCCCCAAAACGAGGAGATTTTTTGGCAGAGACTGCTAAAGAATCAAAAAAGGGATCGGATGGAAAAAATCCTCATCCAACCCCTAAAGCTCACTTAGCCGAAGTGACAGAAATGGAAACTGCTTCTGAACCAGAGAAATCTGACTCGGAACCAGAAAGTGAAGCTGCAGCTGCTTTATTAGCCCGTAATAACGCAGTAGCTCGAAAATTTGGACCAAAGATGGCACCTAAAAACGTTACTTTTGGTTCACCAAAGACAGACGCGCTCAGTAGATCGAAGTCGCCGACCCCTAAAAAGGACGAAGCCAAACGTTCAAGTTCGCCTTCGCCAAAAGTCGCAAAATCGCCTGCTACTGACCCGTGTAATATTTGTAAGAAATTGGGACATTGGGCTAAAGAATGTCCTGACAGAAAATCGAGCAAAGACAAGATTATAGAAGAGTTCGAGAAATCGATGAAATCAATCGGCGAACTTCTAAAAAACTTGTAAGCGCGCATCCAGACGGTCTAGTGGATGCGACGCCTACCGCCTCGGAAAACGAACTAACACCATCTCAAATTTTAGATGAATTTTTAAATAAACAGATTAAATTAGAATTAGAAAATAATTTAATATTTCCAAAAATTGATATTTCCAGTTTAAGGCTTGTGCTAAAAAATGAAAACATCACTGAGGAATTTTTTAAAGAAAAAGTTCAACAAATAAAAGTTGATTGGGAATCTAAAATAAAAGATGCTGTTACTTTACTAGATGGAAAAGCTAGGCCCACACCTGAAATCACTGAAGGATCAGATAAAATTGATTTACCTGGTCTTGATGAATGTATTGAAAAATTACTGGCTACAACATTAGTCACTAATGATTTATTGGACGAATTACCATTGGATCCGCCGATAGAAATTAAGCCACCGCGACGTTTTAAATGCAAGTACGCGGACATACCAAACAGCAATGATTTGCCGACGATTCGATTGCAGACGGCAAACGGTATGATAACAGGGATGTTAGACTCTGGAGCTAATCGAAGCTTCATGGCCTACTCCGTAGTAATTTCACTGAAGATGGAAGACGAAATTCGACCAATTGGACCGGATGTGAGAGTTACGACTGCTTCAGAAGATGTAGTCCCTGAAGGAACTCTCCTACTTTCTTTTGCGTGGACTCACGGGATGTTAAGTCATCCATTCATAATTTTAAGAAATAAATATCCTATTGTTTTATTAGGATGTGATTTTATGAATCGACTCAACATACAACCAAATCCTAAGACAATGTCTTGGAATTTTGTCAAGTCTTTGAAAGAAGATTTACCTTTTGTTCCTCAAGCGATTCTTGATCGTTATCAAGAGTTTCTTGATCCACCCGAAGAAATCATGAAACGCGACTTTATTAAAGCAAATCACATGAAAGCTGGTTCCGCCACTGCATGTCAAGCTAAAGTTGCCGATGAAGAAAACATAGTACAAAGACTTGTTAGCGACGCTAATTTGTCAATGGAAAATAGTTTAATGCTTGAAAAAGTATTAAAGAAACATGAAAAGATTTTATCACGCCGACCAGGTAGAACACACCTCGTTAGGCATGAAATTAAACTGGACATTAAAGTTCCAATTAGAGTTCCGTTTAAAAGCGTAAATCCACAGAAACGTGAAATTATCCGTCAAATCTGTCAAGATATGTTGGATAATGGGTACGTCGAACAAGCCACTGGAGACTATGGAATGCGAATAGTTCTAGTGATGCGTCCGGACTGTGATCCGAGACTATGCATTGATTTTAGACCACTCAATGCACATACATTATACGATCCTCCTCAAATGCCGAGCATTGAGGAAATCTTGCGAGAACTCGGAAGGTTTGAATGGGTCACAACAATAGATTTGTCAAAAGGCTATTGGCAAATAGAGGTTCATCCGAACGACCGTGCTAAAACTGCGTTTTGGAGCCCTTTGGGTCGACTACAATTTCGAGTCATGCCCTTTGGTCTCGTAAATGCGCCGTCAACTTTCCAAAAGTTGATAGAAAAGATTTTGGGGGACGCCTATCGAAAATTCGCATGGGCATATCTCGATGATATAATTATAATATCAAAAAATTTTGAAGAACACATGATGCATCTGGAAGAAATTCTGAGTAAACTTGAAAATGCAAATCTTCATGTTCATCCAGAAAAATCAAAATTTGGCAGAAAAGAATTAACTTTTCTTGGTTACAAGTTAAGTGTTCAAGGAGTTAGTGTCGACCCTAAAAAAGTCGCCGCCATTAAAGAAATGCCAGCTCCTTCAAATTTGAAAGAGTTGCAAAGATTTTTGGGAATGGTGAACTTTTTTCACAGATTACTCAAGAATCTAGCAGTCATGACAGAACCTCTACGTCCTTTACTCAAAAAGGATGTGGAATTTATTTGGTCAGAAATTCATCAAGAAGCTTTTGATCAAATAAAAGATGCTTTGACGAATGCAGAAACAATGGCCATGCCTGATTTGACAGAACCATTTATTGTGCATACCGACGCCAGCAGAAAAGGACTTGGCGCCGCGCTTATGCAAATGAGGGAAATCGATGATCAAAATATAGAAGTGCCTTGTGTTTATGCCAGCAGAAGTTTGCAACCTGCTGAGATAAATTACAGCGCCACAGAATTGGAGTGCCTAGCGGTAATCTGGGCATTACGTAAATTTCGACATTACTTGGAATTTACAACATTCATAGTAAGGACTGACCATCAAGCACTAAAATGGTTGATGCAGTTAGACGAACCTGCCGGAAGGTTAGCGCGTTGGCAAATGGAGCTAATGCGCTACTCTTTCGAAATACAATATATTAAAGGTCCACTAAATGTTTTAGCGGATGCTTTATCCAGATCACCGATTGATAAACCGGAAAATCCTGAAGATGATGGAGATAATGATGAATTATTATCTTACTGTCCATCACCACAACGAAATTGGAAAATGGGAAAATTTCATGAGCTTCCTGTCTCCACGCTGGAGGAAAAGGAAGATCACGAATTCGTCAACTATTGGACTAAAATTTATGACCCCTCTGAGGAATCAGATGACGTCATAAGAGCGCAAATTTCAAGGAAATTCCAAGTTCCTTCGTCAAATGTTTTAATAAAAGCATTTGTCGCCAAAATTGTAGAGCGTCTTGATTGTGAACCCCCCACAAGGGAAGACATAATCAAGGCCCAAAAAGAAGATAAAGTTTGCCAATTGATGCGTAATTTTTTAAATTGTAATCAATTTCCGCCTGACGTCACAACGCGACTCCAGAGGAAACAATATAGAAAACACGCAACCACCTTCTTAATTGAAGATGACTTATTAATGCAATTTCATCCCACAATGTCTGATGAATTGGGGGAGGATGGGAGAGCACTCAAAGTTTTTGTACCTCAGACATTGAAGTATAAAATTATTTGGCTAATGCATGGCCACCTACTTTCTGGCCACCCAGGAATTGCAAGGACTCTTTATCGAGCACGCCGAATTTATACCTGGAAAGGCATGAAATCGGACATTACGAGATTCATTCGACATTGTGAGCGTTGCCAAGCTTGCAAACCTCGAACGAAAGGACAAATTGAAGCAGCGCAAATGGGTCCTTACAGCCCATTTGACTGCCTAAGTGTTGATTTGACCGGCCCGAAACCTCGGACGCGCAAAAACAACACACATATTTTAGTCATACTTGACGTGGCAACTCATTGGCCAGAATTATATCCAATGTGTAACCCCACTGCTGGAAAAGTAGCAAATTGCATTTATCACCTTTCCATGAGCATGGGATTCCCTCGTAAAATTATTTCTGACAACGGCCCGCAATTTCGTGCCCAAGTCTTTAAAAAATTT
This sequence comes from Strigamia acuminata, assembly GCA_949358305.1. NCBI lineage: Eukaryota > Metazoa > Arthropoda > Chilopoda > Geophilomorpha > Linotaeniidae > Strigamia > Strigamia acuminata. The sequence continues at coordinate 8,675,582 of OX442315.1, read as the reverse complement.
TGTGAAAAGTTCAAGATGGTTCCAACACCAACTTCAACGTATCACCCACAAGCTAACCCGGTTGAAAGGGTTAACCGTGACATCAAATATTTGGTTGCAATTTATTCATCGGTTCATTCCAAATGGGACGAATATTTGCGTGAATTTGCATTTAGTTTGAGAACTACGGTGACGAGAGGAAGAGACTTCTCTCCCGCATTTCTTAACTTTTTTCGCGAACTCAGAGTACCTTGGGATCCAAGAATACCTGAAGGAATTTTGGTCGTAGATCCAAAAAACCCACATTTATACGTGCAAAAATTAGAAGCCGTTATCGCCGAAACATATCAGCACATGATGTCACACGTGTTAGATTTGCGTAGACGAGTTAATCTTAAAAAAGAAGGTGAGAAGTTCTCCAATTTTAAATTAAACGATTTAGTTTGGAGAGATTCTCATGTTTTGTCGAGCGCTGCCCGCGGCATTGCAGCTGGCATCGCTGATAAAAGAACAGGACCTTATGTAATAACCAAAGTATTACAGGGAGGATCCGTAGAATTGAGAAAGCTAGAAAATAACGAAATATTTCCAGCTGTCCATTCGTCTGAATTAACTCCGTATTTCCCGAGTTTCGACCAGGAAGTATGGCTAGAAGGCGAAGAAGTCGGTCAAAAGACTGAAAATATAATTAATACGTTAGATGACGATGAATTAAAGAAAATACCTGTCGATAATTCATCCAAACCACAAATGGAGTCAGACCTCGTGAATAACGACGTTGAACTTCGTGACAGTTTCAAAAAGCTTGAAATTGCTAAAAAATTAAATAAAAAGGTGTTTTTAGAAAAGAAACAAAAAACATCTGAAATAAAAGACTCATCTGACTCAGTCTCCGATGACAATGAAGACGGCGATTTAAATACAATAAATCCCTCGCCGACAAAGAGATATAATCTTCGGACTCGTAAACCGAGAGGAAAAAACAACATGTGTCTTCTCCCCTCGATAACCTCGAGATCCAGGGATCAGCCGTATGACGTAAGGAGCAATTCCTCAAGCCATACTCAAACCAATCAAACAGTAAGATTGGATGACGTCACTAACAGCGACGTTACCCAAACGTAACTTCCGGTATTTGAACTGATCACTTCGCGTCTGAGTTCACTTCGATCTCACACGTGTGCTAAGTGCTCATCCCCAAAAAACCAAAAGCGAAACAACTGGATTATTTCAACGGGATTCTTCAATTGTAAGTAGTTTTTTCTTTGGAATTTTCCAAGGAAAAACTAATAAATTAATTTTCGTTTTTCTTTTCCATTTGGATTAGTCGTTCAAATGGAAGGAGAGGAACCGAAAGAAGGAAGCGAAGCCGGCGCCAACAGCCTCGAATTAGAAACAAATTCGACGCTGCTTGGTTCCGCAAACACTTCGAATGCATCCGTGGATGTCACCGGAGAGTCCGCCGAAGCGTCCGCCGAAGCTCAAGCCGTTCTGGCCGACGCTGCTGCCCGTTTGCCAGTCGCGCCGCCCCGACCACAACTTCGAGGAGGCCTATTCGCCGATCCAAACGGCGAAACTCGTGCACAGAGGCACGACCGGGTAAATAAATTAAAATAAAATTACCTTTCAGTCATGAAAAGTAATTAAAAGTGCATTTTCACTCGGAAAAAGCGAAAAGTTCGTTGGTAACGCCTTCGCAAGAAGGCGCCGCCATTTTTATCATCAGATGGCGCTGTGTCTCATTTTTGAGGCGTTGCTATGGTAACGCTCCAAACACTGAAACATAGCCGTCGGAAACAACGTTTTTCACGATTTTTCAAACATTTTGAAAAATTTAACGAATCTAAACTGTCGAATGAAATCTCACCCGTGATTTTATTCACTGAAAATTCGGAAATAATTAATTTTAACGAAAAAATGGATTTTAATTATTTCTTCGAATATTTTACAGATCATCCAGCTTCGGGAGACGCATCTCGAACTGCACCCCGATGTTCCAACAGCTCCTGGTGTCTGGCGACATGCATTGCCGCCAGAAATCATCAAGTCTAAAGGAAGACTGACGTTTTGGGCGGCCCGACACAAATTCTCCAAAGCCTTAAACAAGCGATGGGGAACGAAGTTTCGGATCGCCTATTTAATCGATGGATTCGGTCATCGCGACGCCCTCGAGTGGGCAATGAAGCGCGACACCTTCGGACCACTGCGAAACGTGTTGCTCGACTTCGCCTTCACAGTGATCGCTCAAGAAACGCGAGACCATCGCCGTTACTTCAACGCTCCTGCGTGGGAGCGTCGACAGATTTTGGAGGACATCTTCCAACGTCTTGACCAAACCAAGGCCGAGGTTGTACGCCTCTACCACGAATCTTTCCGTGTAACAACGGACGGAAAGAAACGTTGGGTGCCGACATGCCAGTCGGAAATGCATCAGCTAGCCATGGGCGGATGTTTCCATGCTGATTTCGTGCCAAACCCGTATCCAGAGCCTGAGCCCCGGGTACAGGTCGCTTCCACCATCCACGTGGTGCCACCGCGCTCCACGTCGAGGTCACGATCATCGAGGTCGCCCTACAGTGGCCGTCGCTCCTCCCCAACACAGTCGTCGGGGGAAGGCGCCATTGGAGGGTTACCTCCACTCCAGAAGGCTCGTCATCGCTCACATCACCGACGCGAGTCGACGCCGCCAAAAAGACATTCAAAGTCCGTTTCGAGACACTCGTCCCGAAGCCGACCTCGAGTGCAATCGCGCCAATCTTCCACGAGGAGTTCTCTCTCATCGCGTGAAGAAAGGTCCAACGCTTCACAGCCTAGCGCTTCCTCCTCCGGCCGAATTGACTGGTCGGACGAGATAGCGAAAGAAGATCGACGCATCGCCGCATTGCAAGCCGGTCAAGGAGACGTCAACACCTCTTTGCCGTTCGCTTGCCGTCCAGTCACCAGCGACATGCGACCAGACCCATCGGTGCCCGTGCCACACGTGACATCGGTCATCCGTTTTGAGGGATACGTCTCTCAAGAACCATTTCCCGCACAGGAGTGCGCTGATCTCTGGAGGCGATTCTCATCGTTTCCCGAGACAGCCCAAACGATGTACCTTGCGCATCTGGACGAATACCAACTCGCTCAGATCCGCGAAGGAGAGAAAGAATGGCAATGGCTTGCGCGAGAGCTTGCGTCGTGCAAGTCCGACAAGCAACTGCAACGGACGCTGCAGAAGATGAACAGGAAGTTGTCGGAGGGACTTCTTCGAATCCTGTTCCAAGGAGTTTTTCCCGACCCACAGATTGCTCTGGCGGCCGCCACTCGATTGTGGACCGTGCCGTTAGGGCTTCCACGGGCCTTGCTGGACGATTGGGAGTCAGTTCGCCCCGATCCTCCAACGATGCTCGCCGAATTGACGCAACAAGCCGAGGCGACTGGCGAAACTCCGGCTGGATCCGCCATTCGACTACGGCAGGAATGGGCTGCGCTGAAGCAGCGACGCGCAGCAGAACGAGCTACCGCCCGTCCCGCTGGCGCACCACCGTCATCCGCAGCTCCACTCTACGCTGCCATCACGGCAACGTCGAGTGTTTCCCGTGCGACCGAGGCACCGAGTTGCAACACCTCGTCTCCGATGGAATGGCTCGACAGCGACGATCGCAAGTTCGTCGTGCCTGTGGCCAGCGGTGCCAGACCAAAGACGCGCACCCCGGCTTTGCGCAGATCCAGATCCCTCTCGATCTGCAAAAAGTCGCCGCCACCGCCGCCTCCTCCAAAGGATTCGCCGCCAAGAGATAGGGGATCGAGTATGGCCACCCACCTCACCGCCTATCAACGTTTGCGCTCATTATACGCCTTTTGCTACATAACGAGCGCGACGAAAACGATTCTCCAGAACAGCGAGGATTTATGCAACCGAGTCCTCGCGTGGCTGGAAAACCACATCAAGGAACAGCAGCCGTGGATCCTGCATCAACGCCTGGTGTTCGCTCGAATTACGCCTCAAGACCCGCAGGAGTACTTCGAGATGGGTTTTGGACGAAGGGATGGTGTGGACCGCATAAAGCAAGTGTGGCTCCACATCAACCCTGGCTTCCGGTCAGGACCAAACGCCGGCCGACCTTTGTGCACCGTCACAGAGCACAAGGATCCCAATGATCATTCGACGGACATGTTGCCTAAATAATTAGGGAACACGCCCGTTCATTAAAAAATAATTCCTTTTTTATTTTTTACACTGTAATAAAAAAGAATAAATATATATCCTGTTCCATTTTACTTTGAAACCTTGTGTATTTATTCTCATACTTACCTATCTCTTTTTGGAAAAGAATAAGATTCTTTCTTAAAAGGGGGGGAAGTGTGGTGACCTCAAATATTCCTATTTGAGTGCGCACCATATTTCCAAATTGTCTTATAAACATATTCAACAAGCTTATATGTTTTGTTTCAATGTAAATTGAAATAAAACATACATTAATAAAATATAAAACAAGACACAATATTACCCAAATAATATTGTGTTTTGCAGCAAGTTTTGGCCCAGCAACAGCGTCAACCAATCGCGCTGCAGCGTGCATTGCTTTGATGATGCTGCTAGGCGTGTGCCTGGGCGGAGCATCCCTTCCCCTCGCGCGTGCCCGGCTCAATTGTTGCACACGACCCAAAGGCGGCCGTGTGTGATCTTTGTGCAACTCGTCATCTGCGCAGCTTTTCTGAGCAGATTTAGAAGTGAGCCAAACGGTTTTGGCCCACTCTTCCCGCACTCTTGATTCCACCTCCAAACTGTTCACAACCGTGTCAAACTTCTGCCAAAACTGCAAAGTGTGATCTGTGATTCTTGGACGAATTGAGTTTCATCGCTGGTCTGTACCAACTGTACAGAATAGCGCCCTTCTGCTTGAATTACTACGTGTAATTTAAGCCATTTCTGTGTGGAACTAACATCGAGTTTACTCTGTTAGTTTGAAGGCTTTGTGTCGAGTTTAACTCCACAAAGCGATTTGTGTAAAGACCGATTGTTACGTCGAGCTTGCTCCGTAATAATCGAACCGCTGTGTGCAAGACGTATTCTCGTGTCGAGCGTGCTCCACGAGGATTTTAGTATATTTTAGCAAAGTATTTTAGCGTTGAGTTTACTCCGCTAAAATCCCGCGCTCACACGACGCCATCGACGCCATTTTGGAGCCAACGGTCAACTGTGAGTGTCCAAGTACAAAGAGAAGCCAGATCGACCCCGTCATTACACTATTATTATTTTCCCTTTGCATACATCAAGTGTATTTAGAACAATTAAAACAATCTAATTTTTCCTTTTACTCTCCGTGTAAAAATCATTCCCCTAGACAACCATTTAGCCACAGAGTAGAAGTCCTGTACGGCATCTCACCGACGATTGCTTGTTAAATTTACATAATTTAATAAGTAAAAACCCGGATCGCCGCAGTGCAAAAGTGGACTATATAAGCCCCAACATCCTGTTGGAGCTCAGAGTCTTGTGGGAACAGATCTGGTTCAGACCTAAGCAATTCTGCTCCACTCTTGTTCACCATGGTGACACTTAGGGACTTGGCCGGTACGCCAGTCCCAGTACCGTGAGCAATCACCATGGGCCAAATGAACATCGGCATGACCACGCCGCACACCCAGGTTAACCCTAACCACGTGTGTACCGTGTGTGGTCACAGGTCTGCTGCAGCAATGCAGTTGGAGCATAGGAGAGGCGTAAGATACTGACCCCTAGACACTGTATAAAGGCCTAAAACGTGTCGAGCGTCCGGTGCTGTTTGGACATTCCTGTGCCCGAACAATGTCCGTCCACTCTCACAATTCAAAAAAACCGAAAGACCGGTATTTTTCGGTAATAAAGTAAAATAAAATAGCTAAGATGTTAAATATTTTTATTTAAATCGTAATGTAATTTTTGCTTATTTTTTTTTTTAAAATATTATTTTGAATGAGTTGTAGCAGTTTGATGAATGCGGGGTTGTTATGTTGTAAGGTTGTGGTTTTGTTAGTTGAAATAGAATTTTTTTTTTTCATTGATAAATTGAGAGTTTATAAGATTTTTTAGTTAGGAAATTTGATAAATTCTCATTTTTAAGTTAAAAAAAATCAATGTACTCTCATTTTTAAGTTAAAAAAAATCGATGTACTCTCATTTTTAAGTTAAAAAAAATCGATGTATTCTCATTTTTATGTGAAAAAAATCGACTTTTTTACGTATAAAAATTGAAAAATTAACATTTTTGAGTTAAAAAATCGATAACTTTGCATTTTTATGTTTAAAAAAATGTCATTTAACATGCATTGTAATAATGTCACTATCACAGTGACCCCTAACCGAAAAAACCGGTACCAATACCAAACTAAAGACAATATTCGGTATCTTCTTAAAAACTACCGTTATAGCATCAACAAATAAATGATGATGTTTGTTTGATTAAATACCTCGAATAGTGTTTAGACTTTAATTTATCAAAATATATTTATCACTTGTAGGAGCTCTCACTTTTGGAAATATTGGTATTGGTATTTTGGAACCAACACTGCCAATTTGGATGATGAATACAATGGATGCCCCAACGTGGCAGCTTGGGGCTGCGTTTTTGCCCGCATCGATAGCTTACTTAATCAGCACCAATTTATTTGGTCCACTTGGTCATAAGATAGGACGGTAAGTTTATTTTTGTTGTATATTCATTTTTATTTGAGTTGTTTCATCTTGCGGCCTTCATTTCAGTTGGTTGGCATCTTTTATTGGTCTGAACGTCATTGGAATTTGCCTCATATGTGTATGTCTTTATTTCTTCTTTTTTAGTCTATCACATTAAGGGGTTTCATTAAATGAGCGATTATTGTGATTAGTTGATTATTGCAATAATCATAATCACTCAATTATTGAGGGCCCAACAAAAATCTGATTATGTGATTATTGTTATGATGGGCGGAATTGTTTAAATTGTAACCTAAATACGTTGCAATTGTTATAAAAAAAAGTTCTTACAAATAATAATTGCAACTACCTAACTCGTTTCATGTGTTCAGTTTAACCTAAACTGAGCAGACTTTGTTATATTATGACCTTGTGTAATTGAAGTGGGTCTGGCGCCGCCATGTTGGTTTGAGTTGAGAGAGCACTTATAATCGGTCCAAGTCAGCAGAAAATCATGTTTTGGGGTGATTACTAGATTAGTTGCTTTGTTGCTTATTTGATGAAATGATTATTCTTGGGATTGGTTGAATCTGAAGTGTGTGGATTTGGATCGATGGTATTGGATGTAACTTGAGAGGACTTAAGAAACGACCATGTTGTGTTAGCTTATTTGCATAAGTGTTTTTAATCGAGAGACAACGTAGGTGGCACTGCAATCGACAACGTCACAAATTAACATAAACAGAAATGGAGTACGAGGTACTCCAGGATCCAGTCACATGACACATCAAGTAATCGACTAATCAAAGTAATCAAAGTAATCAACTAATCGCTCATTTAATGAAACCCCCTTTATGTGTATTTTAATTCGATTAATTTTATTTTCTGTTAAAGATTCCATTTGCTAGAAATATCAACCATTTAATTGCACCTGTTGCTGTTTTGGGGATTGCTATGGGTGAGTTATGATACAAGCCAGGCTTTTTAGACTATTTTTGACTATAGCTATTATCAATTTTTGTAGGAATGGTTGATTCCATGATGTTACCCGAATTGGGATTTCTGATGGACATTAGACACACAGGATTATACGGTGGTGTTTATGCAATAGGAGACATCGCTTTCTGTCTTGGTTTTGCCATAGGTGACGTTAACAAGTGTATAAAATGATGATTAATTATCACATTACTAATGGAATTTTGTTATTGTAGGTCCTGCATTGAGTGGGACTTTAGTTGAAGCGATGGGATTTCAATGGATGCTTTTTGGAGTGGCAATCGTCGACTTTCTTTATGCACCATTGCTCTTCTTTTTGAGAAATCCACCACATAGAGATGAAAAAGAGGTAAAAATACACTAGGTGTGTTCAATTTGCGAAAGGAAAGACAAATTTTGAACGTGTCCCGATTGGCAGTTTTCCTTTAGAATAGGAGACGTGTTTTTACGCTATTTCCAAAAGGAAGAAAAGGAAAGATTTGTCTTTTTTTTCGCTAATTGAACGCACCTTATCTCAATTTCGTCCAATGAGTTCACCAGGGTTGGATGTTTTTTCTATTTATGTGCAGTCCTTAATTGGAGATCCAGTCCGGCACATCAATTACAACAAAATGGAAAATCTTTCAAGCTCAAATCATTGATGACTATTAAAGTGGATATATTTATAAAAAAAAAAAAAAAAAAAAAAAAACGTTGGTTCCTGTTTGGAAAATTTTAGAATATTTAGATCATGATTCATTAAGAATTAAAGATAATTTTTTAATTTTTTTCTTTGCTTTTAATTAATTATTAAAGTACATTTTCAATCTCATTTTGTCGGATCTCCATCATTTTAGCGACGCTCATTTTAGCGACGCTCATTTTAGAGACACAAAAACCTAGGTTTAATTCCTAAGAAGGGCTAACAAGGGGGAGCTGCGCCCCCCCCCCCTTGACCCCCCGCAAACCTAACCTTACTAGTTTTTTGATGAAAACCACTTTTTTGAGCCGGCTTGTCGCTAAAACCTAGGTTTTTGTGTCGCTAAAATGAGCGTCGCTAAAATGACGCTAACCGATTTTGTCATACTGTATTGTAAAATATGATATTCTATATTTTTAATTCTTTCCAATTAATGGAAATTCATGGTTCACATATGACTTAATCATTAAAAATCCCGCAAATAAAATTTGCTCAACCAGATGTGTGTTGTGTGGATGGAGCTGGTTGCAGCGTCCCGATACTTTGTGGTTTTTTCATCATGTTTTCATCGACACTGAGTGAGTCTTTGTTGCACATAAACAACTCGAAATTGTATTTAGAATAATTTAAAGTCATCTTAAGGTGGAAACACAAGGGAGTGGGTAAAATACCAAAGCTTGCTAGTACAAGTTTAAAGACAGAGTCATTTACCAGCTCCCTTCACCCGCTTTTGGCTTACCAGCTTAACTGGCAAACTCAAGCTAGCTAGGTAGCTAGCCGGAAATTTGCGCCAAAATCTCCTCCAAGAATGTCCTCACGATTCTGATTGGCTGTTAAAGTCACATGACCAAAACACCAGCAAGCTTGAAACTGGTAAATCAAACTCAGTTTGATCGGAGCGGGTGAGTACAAGCTCGCTTCAAAACAAAAGTTTGAATAAAAACGCAAGCTTGTGTTTGCTCAAGCGCGCGAGTTTTTAGCCGCTTTTTCAAGTAAAAGCAAGTTTTTACATTTTACCCGCTCCCTTGTGTTTCCATCTTTAGAGTAACGATGTCACAGGATTGAAACTGATTTAGATCAACTGCAAATGAAAGCACACGTATGTAATAGTTTACATTCAAACAGTGATTAATTTTATTCAAACAGGGCTAGCATTAGCAGAGGGATGTGAGTTGTACTTCTTGTTTATCTTTCAATCCTGTTTATCTGTATTTAATTTCAGTTCTTCAACTTGTGGTTCTGGCATTTCCTTTGAATGCCGGAACCTGAACTGCAAATGTATTTAGGTTGAAGTGTGATGCAGTACTTTTTGGTGTTAACATTTTATCTTTATCTAGTTCTTTTAATAATCAATAAGTTGTCGACTTTTTAGAAAAAGTTTGTTTTCGTGCATAATTATTATGAGCAAATGATCGATGTTCGAAAAGCCAGGACATTTTGCTTCCAGATAAGGTTTTTCGGGACACCGGGACAAAGCATCCTGGCCGCCCTGTGTACAAAGCCAACATTGATCAGCAGAGAAGCCAGGAAAGAACATGAATTGGCACTATCTGCCGATAGATGGCAGCAGTTACTGAAAACGACAGTCCTTCGTTGTAGGCCTAATAGCTGCAAACACTTGTTTTATGGCGGACGTTTGTGTTTGGTCTCAGCAATACGTCGATCGGACAGAACTTAACACGTGTAATTAGCAACGAAATAACGAGAAATAGGCAGATTGACTTTAGCAAGTTAGATGAAAGGTAGGATTAATTAAATCATGTTGCTATTTTATTTTAATTGACAAACATTTTGGTTGGTACCGTTAAGATAATATTCTAGTAGATCACGATAATTAAATGTGTTCTTCAATCCAAGACACATTAATTTTGAATAAAACAGAATTAGGAATTCGTGTGATTAAAATACTGTAAGTATCACCGCACAAATTAACACTGATAAAAATATTTAGAAGTTAAAAGTGAAAATAAAAACAAAGAAATATTTAAGGGTTTGTAAATGCAATAAACCTGAAATTTATCACTTAGTGAATATCGGATTCAATTTTTTATTTAAGATTCAGGTTACAGGACGTAAATGATTAAATATTTTCAATAGTTTCAACATAAAATTGAATCATTTTTTGTGTTTGGTTTTGCGCTGCAAATACTGTCCAGTATCTTAAATTATCGTTATATTGCTTCATATCATAATTCAATCAAAATTAAGTGACACCAATTGTGCTAAACAAAAACATATGACATATAACTTTACAATGTTATATGGAGTCAACTGTGATCGTAAAAAGTGGAAATGAAAACAGTAGGCACATTCAATTACTTTTTGTCTAAATTTCCGTTTCCACGAATTTTTAATGACTTTTAATAACTTTTCGCCAATTTTTGGACCGTTGCTGACCATGCGTTCCACAAGTAGGCCTAGTCTTTGATTCGTTGAATTCTCACGTTTTTGTGCTCGCTTTTCCACCTTTTTGTCATCAAAATGTCGTCGTTGAAAGGCACACCACGCGAATACGATCCAGCCGATGATTGGGAATTATATTTTGTATTTAATTTTTTATTTTAATAAAAATAAAACCACATAATAAGGGGTTTCATTAAATGAGCGAATAGTTGATTACTTTGATTAGTCGATTCAACCAATCCCGAGAATAATCATTTCATCAAATAAGCAACTAAGCAACTAAGCAAGTAATCACCCCAACCATGATTTTCTGGCTGATTTGGGCCGATTACAAGTGCTTTATCAACTGAAACCAAAATGGCGGCGCCAGACCCGCTTCAACTACACAAGGTCATAATATAACAAAGTCTGCTCAGTTTAGGTTAAACTGAACACATGAAACGAGTTAGGTAGTTGCAATTATTATTTGTAGGAACTTTTTTTTAAACAATTGCAACGTATTTAGGTTACAATTTAAACAATTCCGTCCATCGGAGCAATAATCACATAATCAGATTTTTGTTGGGTCCTCAATAATTGAGTGATTACGATTATTGCAATATTCAACTAATCACAATAATCGCTCATTTAATGAAACCCCTTAATAGCAATACCGTACTGCCTTGAATAAGGGCCGGGCGTAATTAAGCGCCGGCTCTTGTTAAGCGCCGGCCAACCGACGGACGAAAAGTCAATAAGCGCCGGCCCCGAATAAACGCCGGGCTTGCTTAAACGCCGGGTTTATTGTAAATTTGTGATGACGTTTTATATCTACAGGCAGAAATGAAGTATTGTTTCACTGCTGCATTTTTACCATTAATACAGTGGTATAACTCCAACAATTTGAAAAAAACGTGCATACAACCACAAATTTTTCATAACTTGTTATTTTCAACTTTTTTTTGGATAGACGCCTGGCTTGAATAATCACCTGGTTTTGAATAAGCGCCTGGCTTGAATAATCGCCTGGTTTTGAATAAGCGCCTGGCTGGGGAGTCGAGAAAATAAATAAACGCCTGGGCGTTTATTCAAGGCAGTACGGTATGTACGAGTAAGCCAAAATTTGGAACTAAAATCAAACCCGAATTATTCCTACATTTGGGTAATCGTATGGAGTATGATCCTTTTTCGTTCTCCTCTGCTATTTTGGGTGAATAACATTTTGATGAAATTTTCTTTTTCAGTTTTTGCTATGTTGGATAATTCGTGCAAATGTCTATCTATTTTACAACAATTGCGTGAATCTCGAAAGCTGGCTATCTTCATCGTTGCAGTGGCATTTTTTCTGGACAACATTCTCCTTACTATTGTGGGCAAGTTATGGTTGTCTGAAATCTATTTTTTTGCAACTTTGAATTTTAGTTCCCATCATTCCCGAGTTCTTATATGACATACGACATCTCCAGGACAAACCAATCAATTTGTCGACGACCACTGCATCGATTGGTCAAGAACCGTGCTTCTGTTCGAACAATAGTGCCACAAATAGTGAGTTCAAAGTAAAAAAAAAGAAATATATCTTTTGCGATTTTTGTGATTATTTGTGCATTATTTTGACTAGATTGTACAGCGACTATTCCTCTCACATTAAGCGAGCAGAAACAAGCGGAACTTCGTTCGGAAAATGTTGAAGTTGGTGTCCTCTTTGCATCTAAACCTCTTCTGCAACTCGTAGCCAGCCCGTTGGTAGGAGCAATTACCAATAGGTATATATTTAAATTTTTATCCGCAACAAAGTAAAAATTAAATGATCGATATATCTGTTTGACTTTATTCTAATTCACTCGAAGAGTGGCCTAACTCTCATTGGCCAAGCCTTATTACCTCTAATTAGAGACGGTGCACTACCGCCAAGGCCGTCTTAACACTTTTCAGCATCCTGGGCTAATAAAAATCAGGCGCCCCTTGCCTGACACCCTTCTGTGCCCGGTGCCCCCCTGTGCCCGGCGCCCCGCTTGTTCCCTACTTTTATGTATCACTACACAAGTGAACAGGCTCGGCCAATTGGAGTTAGGCCACTCTTGGAGTGGGTTAGAGTATGGACAATCACCTTTTAAACCTATATTTCAGAATTGGCTATAGCATCCCAATGCTTTGTGGTTTTATCATCATGTTTTCGTCGACACTGAGTGAGTTTTTCAGATGATTTACCAACTATAGGTCCTATATGCAATTCCTATACGTCCAATTACATTTTTTAATTTTTCTTTAGTGTTTGGATTTGGTCTCAACTATGGCACTTTGTTTGCGGCTCGGGCACTGCAGGGACTCGGTTCCTCCTTTGCAAATGTCTCCGGTAAGCAGATAAAAGTTGGAAATTGACTCTGAATTTCAGAATACAATTGAATTTTTTTTTAAGGAATGGGCTTGTTAGCCAATCGATACCCAGATGACAAGGAAAGAGGCAGTGCTATGGGTTTGGCGTTTGGAGGTGTCGCATTGGGGCTGCTGATTGGAGCACCATTCGGCAGTGCCATATATCAGTTTTTCGGAAAAAATGTGTTATTTTTAATCTTAGCAGGTTTAGCATTAGGAGAGGGATGTGAGTTGTATTGAATTTTACAGAAACTGTATCTATAGGTTTCTCTTTCAACCCCGTTTATCCATATTTAATTTCAGTTCTCCAACTTTTGATTTTTCCACCTAGAATCATCAAGCAGGAGCAAGATGGAGCTAGTATATTTACATTGATTCAGGATCCTTACATCCTCATTTCTGCCGGTTTGTTATCTTTTCACATCTCGCATGCATGTGCAGACGTTGACGAATAGTATGGGGACAGTTTGTGAGACTGGCTGACGCTATGCTGTATTAGCACCGGACGCAAGACACGTTAATAGAAAATGACACAAGAAACTGAACAACCTTTATTCAGTGTCTCTAGGGGCAGGTTCTCATGCTTTCTCCTATTGCTGACTCCGCATTGCTGCAGTGTATCGCCAACCACAATGCCAGTCCCTTAATTCATGGATTGCTTACGGTACTGGGAATAGCACACCGACACATTCCCTATGCATCACCATATGACTGCGATATGGTCTTACCCGCCATGGTATGGGAATTTACCACAGCGGGAGGGACGCATACATCACGTAATAACAGGGACTTAGATTGTTGGGTTTTGGCCTTTAATCGTTATCTAGGGGTTGGGTCACCTATTTTACTGTGTGGCTGTGCTGTTAGGCACGCTATACCGGCGTCCAACCCGTCACACACGAAACCCAAGTCCCATGGATGACGTGGTCGGTCGCGTTGGACAAACATTCTGCCGTACTTACCCGTAAGACCCATGTAGCCGCTCATGGAGGCTGCAGCAGGTACATCTTCCTGCTATTGAGCGTCACACTGTGACGGGTAGAGTTTTTACGTCAATGTTTAACACTGCGTCTCAGTGGTGAATGTTTAGAGGAGCAGAGTCAGCAGTTGTCTCTGCTGTGGTTAGGACCGTGGCAGCTCACCCTGGCACGTCTTCACCCTGGGCTCTCTCAGCAACGTCTCTTGCTCATCACACCACTTAGCTCCCTCCTCCCCTGTTAGGCCGGTCCACTCCTCCAAGAGGGAAACGGCTTGGGGCCACCAGGCGGTGTGTGGAGTGACCTAGGCCACTAGGCCAAACGGTCACAACCATGGTAAACAAGAGTGGAGGGCAGCAAGGTGTGAACCGTAGCTGTCCCACACAACTTTGAGCTTCAAACAGGATGTTGGTCGTTTTATAGTCCACTCTTGCACAATTGAGGGGTTCGACTACCCCATATGGGTGTGGTGTTGTAGTGACCGGCAATCGGTCACAAGTTGCTACTTGGATGATGGTTCAAAACTACTGCAAAAAGTATGTACGCTAAGTTACCACTTCGTAGTCTCATTGGGACAAAATATGACACCAGTCCAAAACCATAACATATCGGGGCATAGTTTGAGAAGCAATGCCTTAGACAAACTGAATAACACTGGAAAAAAATATGGCTTTAAACGTCTTTTAATTGCTGAAAAGTTAAGGTAACTTCGAACTTTTAGCTTTGTAAAGGCCAAATAAATCTAAATACAGTAGGCGCATTCATGAAGTCATTTAAACTCGTTTGTATGTTTTAGACCAGTCTATCTGTAAAATTTTGTGTTTGATTTTACATTTAGTGATCTATGGCTCACATCCTCATTTTAATTAAATTTGGATTGCGTTATGTCTTATCTTTTGACATTTATTTTAAGGAGCTCTCACTTTTGGAAATTTTGGTAATGGTATTTTGGAAACGACATTACCAATTTGGATGATGAACACAATGGATGTCCCAACATGGCAGCTGGGAATTGTATTTTTGCCCGCATGGCTTTCATACCTTATCGGCACCAATATATTTGGTCCCCTTGGACATATAATGGGACGGTGAGTTTGATTTTTCTTATTTTTATTTTTATTTTGAATTTTGCTTGAATTGTTTATGGTTGGTGCATCGCAATTTCAGCTGGTTGGCATCTTTGGTTGGTCTCGTTGTCATTGGAGTTTGTCTCATTTCCGTAAGTTTTTCTCTTTTAACATTTGTTCAAGTGATTGGAGTTTGGTTTTACCAATAATTGAACATTTTAGTTTAATTAGTTATTAACCGTAGCTTAATTAATTGTTAATTAATTATTAACTATTAGTTAACCACAGCTGCTAGGGTTTCTGTTATCCCGCCTTTTTTTAATTTCCGGTTCCCAGTACCAAAATGGCTGGTTCTCCCGGGAAATTAGTATTCTAGGGACTAAAAATGATCAGCTATTTCTCAATGCAAAAATAGCCGTTTTTAGCCATTTTTCAATGTAAAAATGGTCGGTTTTCGTCAAAAATGGCCATAATTAGCCATTTTTCAATGTAAAAATGGTTGTTTTTCGTCAAAAATGGCCATATTTAGCCATTTTCAATGTAAAAATGGTCGTTTTCCATCATTGAAACGTCACAAAATGTAACGTTTCAATGACGAAAATGACATTTCAACGACTTTTTGACAATTTTGGACGGAACCGGTTATTTTTTCAAATTTCCTGGTTCCCAGTTCCGTGATTTTTCATCCGGTTTCCCCGGAAATCGGTACCCCGAGTTAAAGCAAAATTTTGATCTGATTTCAACTTATTTTTCACTTCAAGATTCCATTTGCTAGAAATATCTATCATTTAATTGCACCTCTTGCCGGTGTGGGATTTTCAATAGGTGGGTACCAAATCATTAAATTGAAATTCACCAATTGTCATGACACATTTTAGACTGCAACTGTTGTCAAATTATTTGCAGGAATGATTGAATGTTCGATGTTACCCCAATTGGCCTTATTGGTGGACATTAGACACACAGCAGTATACGGTAGCATTTACGCAATAGCTGATGTCGCATTTTGTCTTGCCTTTTCCATAGGTGTGCTTAACAAGTGTAAGTACTCTTCTTAATTATTGCTTTACTGATCTTTTTTTTGTGTCAGGTCCGGCGTTGAGTGGGACTTTAGTTCAAACAGTAGGTTTTCATTGGACGCTTTGGGGAGTAGCAATCATCGGATTTCTTTATGCGCCGCTGCTCATTTTTGTGAAAAATCCACCAAAAGAGAGTAAAGTAAACAAAACATTTAACACTAGAACGCAGGAATTTCCCCCTACCTAGAACAGCCAAAACCGGTCATAATGACCCATTGAGGAAATAATATTTTAATAATTTTTAATGGCTAAATAATAAATTAATGTGCTATAATGTAATATACCGTATTTTACCGATTAAGAGCCGCCCTCGAATAAATATACGTTCAATGAACATAACAGTGACATATGGGCCACTATTTAAAATAAGAGCCGCCCTCGATTAATGTCAGTTATCAGTTATTTGCCTACAAAAAGTTTTAACATTGCGACAACAGATGGCGCCGCCTACTTCACATTTGCACCGGACAACTTAGATTCCAAAAAAATGGTGGATGAGAAGTCCTGCAGTTGATCGTCCTAGGTTGTATTGAGGTCTGACTGTCACAGGTGTAAGTTCACACCTGAGCCAAAGTGGACAGAATACAAAACCAAATTAGTTCCTTTGGGAACCGTCAGTTTCCACACTGCACAAATAAAATTGAAAAAAATAATTAAAAATAAAAAATGTAAATAAAAACAAAGAACGATTTAAGTGTTTGAAGATGCAATTAAAATGCAATTTAGATTTTGTAAGTGAATAATTTGCAATTATTAATTTAAGATTCAGGTTACAAGACGTAAATGCAGTAATAAAATGTTTTCAACACAAAATTAAATCATTTTTTGTTTTTGCTTTTGCGCAGTGAATCTCCAGTATATGAAGCAAAATACCAGAAGAAACCACCATGAAATTCTGTCACAAATTTTCTTTTCCAAAAATTATGATTGAAAAACTGTATAAAAAAATATGCTAAATAAACAATGTAAAAACAAAAACTGATATAATGGACATGATATAATTCTTAATACTACCGGTATACTTGTTTCAGCGCCATCTTTACTAAATCTAGACACTCAATGGACCAGTTGATTTCCAAATGGGCCTTTTGGTGGACATGAGGCACACTATGGTAGGATTTACGCAATATCTGATGTAGTGTTTGGTCTTGGTTTCACCATAGGTAAACATAACATGTGTAAGTGTTATCTTAATTATTATTTTCCTAATTTTTTTTCTTAGCAGGTGCTGCGTTGAGTGGGACTTTAGCGCAAATGATAAGTTTTCGAAGGGTGCTATGTAGAGTAGCAATCATCGGCTTTTTTAAGCGCCGCTGTTTATTTTTGTGGAACACCCACAAAAGGAAAGCACAAGCAGGTAACTAAAACACAAAATAATTCAATGAGGTAACCTTTTCACGTACTATCATATTATCACATATTTACATACACAAATTAAATTTATCTTTTATGCTGTTTGTGAGTGACGGTTGGTCGCCTCATGACCAGGGGGACTATGGGCGTTTGGACACCATTCACGATGAAGTACAAACACAGAAAACACACTGTTTAGGATTAATTGCCATGGTTGTCTAGGGGTTAGTGTGTTGTCGTGTTATCGCCTTGGTTGTTGGGTTGTTCTTCAGCAACCCAACCGATTCCAACCGCTGACCACTGGCCGAGGGCCGCATGGGCAGCGAGGTTGTGTTTACGCATAGCCACACCGTGTCATGCAGCACAGCCCAACGAGTTGCTTCAAGTCCTTCCAGACTTGACAGTGACCTCACCAGATATAGCTATTGCAATCATCAGATCGTGCTTCATCACTTTTGAGTAGCAATGCCACCGGGCACTCTCGTGTCTGGAGTTGTTCTGTCTCTGGTTTCGTGTGTTTTTTTTTAAATTTTAATTTAAATTTTGTTTTATACAGGGTGGAAGAAAAGTCTGTTCCCCTCCAAATATTTCCTGAGCAATTGTATCTAGGCCAACTTTGATGAAGCGATCACATAGGAAGTTGGGAGAGGGCAATCCAATGATGTCATCAAATTTGACCTTGAAAGCTATTTTCAAGGTCATTCACTTTCTAACTTTTAAACCAATCAGGTTAGAGAAATTCCATAAAAATTCCAAGGAAATTTTGTAAAAATCCCAAGTAATTTTTGTAAAATCCCAAGGAATTTTTGTAAAATCCCAAGGAATTTTTGTAAAATCCCAAGGAATTTTTGTAAAATCCCAAGGAATTTTTGTAAAATCCCAAGGAATTTTTGTAAAATCCCAAGGAATTTTTGTAAAATCCCAAGGAATTTTTGTAAAATCCCAAGGAATTTTTGTAAAATCCCAAGGAATTTTTGTAAAATCCCAAGTAATTTTTGTAAAAATTCCAAGTAATTTTTGTAAAAATTCCAAGAAATTTTTGTAAAAATCCCAAGGAATTTTTGTAAACATCCCAAGAAAATTTTGTAAAAATCCCAAGGAATCTTTGTAAAAATCCCAAGGAATTTTTGTAAAATCCCAAGGAATTTTTGTAAAATCCCAAGGAATTTTTGTAAAAATCCCAAATCTCAGTATTTAGTCTCAACTTAAAAAAGAGCAAAAATTACAGAAGGCAGTTGTGTAAACTCACATCAACGTAATTGGTGTGTCACAATCCTGAATGTAAAAATTAATCTAATTAGTAGTGTATTGTTAATGGAAGTGGTTGTTAGCAGAGCAGCCAATACTATTGGCCCAATAGCTGTAAACGCTTGTTTTATGATCTGTGTTTGCATTTAGAGTCAGCAATATTTGTAATAAGCAACGAAATAACGAGAAATACGCAGCAAGCGGAGATAAAAGGTAGGATCAATTAAATTATTGTGCACATCATGTTTCAATTTGATTTTAATTTGTTAATATTTTGGTTGGTAATCCTGAAGTATACAAGTCAAATCCATATATCCTCATACTTCTGTAAGAGTGTGGAATTGACCCCAAATTAAATCTTGTATTAATTATATCTTGAGATTTCAAGCAGTTAAATAGATACATCTGAAGAAAGTATAAACAAAATCTCAAGCCAATCTGGCTTGAAATAATAAAAATAGAAGCATATTTCAAAATGAAATTAGATTCATATATCCTCATACCAGCTTGCACATGGTATAAAAATTTCGTAATCTGTATTTTAATCTAAGAATATTTACATTCACATCACTGGAAAAAAATATGGCTTTACACGTTTATTAATTGCTGAAAAGTTAATGTAAATTTGAACTTTCGGCTTTGTAAAGTCACATTTACAAAGATTATAAATTTTTGTTTTAAACAATAACGTTACAAAATTAAAAAGACATTTTACAATGAACACGCACAATACTTTACAGTTTGTAAATTTCGAATTTGTCAGATTTAACAATAAATTTAACTTAAATTTAATTTTAAATTTGTCAGTTTTAACAATAAATTTAATTTAAAATTAATTTAAAATTTGTTGGTTTTAACAATAAATTTAATTTAATTTTAATTTTTTTTTAATTTTATATTTTTAAACCTTAAATATGTGATTTTAAACTTCTAAATTATTATAATTTATTTGAAAATATTTACATGTAAATATTTTTCTTATTCCATGAAAATAAATCTCATGAAAATAAATCCAATGAAAGTAAATCTCATGAAAATAAATCCAATGAAAGTAAATCTCATGAAAATAAATCCAATGAAAGTAAATCTCATGAAAATAAATCCAATGAAAGTAAATCTCATGAAAATAAATCCAATGAAAGTAAATCTCATGAAAATAAATCCCATGAAAATAAATCCCAAGAAATTTTCATAAAAATCTCACATAAGATGTGCAGAGGATTCATAGCCTCAATCAAAAAAGTGAACAAAATCAACAGAAGGCAATGATACAAGCTCGCATCAACGTCCTGATTGTTAGAAATTATAAAACCAAATTAAAATGTTAATGATCATGGGAAGAGAAAAATAAAAATTAAGGAGAAGATTATTTATGTCATTATTAGACCAAATCCATTGTTTATACGTGTTCAATTGTTTCGAGATTGTTATATCGTTGGTTTAAACGTTGGAAAATTCTCAAATGTCCTCCATTTTTAGTTTCGAAAGTTTCCAAAAGTTGCCGTTGGTGGCGCTTTTTATGACGTCATCGGCGACAAACAAGCAGCTTTTTAGCATGGGCTTGGCTTCATTTAAGAGCTACGAAAATTTATTATTAGTTCTGTTAGAAATAAGCACTAGAATAGTGCCATTTGTCCAATTGCATCTTTGTGTTAAAGATTTATTCTTTCAATAATACTTTGTGTGTAATCAATCTAATAATACTTATATGATTTGTTCTTTGTTTATTATTTTGGTCACATGATCTGATGTATCATCTTTTAAGTTGTCACGTCGTAGTCGACTTTTTAACAATGGTTTCGGAAATTTAAGAATTTCCAGGGATTGTAATAACCAGAAAATTTAGGTTTGCAGGCGCTGCAACTCTTAAAACTTTGCCGGGGGTGGTAGCTAGGTTAAGACAGCGTCTATTCGTGAAATCTGTATTTTATGGGTGCAGGATTCAATTCGGGCGCCGTACAAAATGGCGAACGTTGATACTTCGAATTTAAGACCAAAATATCGCTCTTCACTAGGGAAAATGTCGTCATATGCTAGGCGTACTTACGAAGAGTATATTTCTTCTCCTGGACACGCGCAAACGTTGGGTGAACGCGCAAACAGGTACCAAACCGCAGACAACGTCGTCGAACCGTCGATAATGAAATGAATACGCAATTGAGACGAGTATGAGTTCAAAATGTCTAGGCTGAGGAGGAAGTCACAGTCGTGGCATAAAATGTATTGACGAATTAAGACCGTCGAATACGCCGCTTTTCCAGTAATTCGTACGCAAATAATGGGCAAATAATAAAGGTTGTGGTTAGATAGCCAACCATGAGAATTCGGGCTGCATAATGACCGTATGCGTTGAGACGCAACATAAATCGCACTTGGAAATCTTCTAGTTGAGACAGAAGATGTTGACTAGTCGAAGGCGAAAATTATTCTCTCTGTCCAAGTTGTCTTGACAGAACAAGTCACCTCTGATCACATGTCAAAGGCCAAGTCAATTCCCAATGGGGACTGGGCAGAAAACAGGCGATCAGGGGTGAAATATGTAAATTTAAAGCGCGATTATATCAACTTATTGCAGAATTCTCATGAATTGTCTGGATGGGGTGATTAAAACCAGGCCAAATCAAAGATAAATGTCAAAAATAAGGAAAATAATATAAAATAGAATAATAAATTTAGATTTGGGGAAAACAAAATAATTTAGCGAAATTAAAACAATTTCTCAATAAAATTGGGAAAAACTAGGGAAAAGGCGCAAAATGCGCTTAAAATTTTGAAAATTTCTACTGCTCAAAGTCAGGACCGTGACAAAGTTTTCTGAGTTTATTAAAATGGCTCTGTTATTTTTGCTCCAAGTTTAAACATGAGTTATGTTTATTTCCACTGCATCATTAGCTTTGCTAACAAGTTCTTTTGAACCTATACACATGCACCAAATAGCAAATTGGAATATTTACTGAATATTAAAATCCCAATAACCTAACAGCATTGTCAAATTTGGAAAAAAAAATTTGTAGCTCTTAAATGAAGCCAAGCCCATGCTAAAAAGCTGCTTGTTTGTCGTCGATGACGTCATAAAAAGCGCCACCAACGGCAACTTTTGGAAACTTTCGAAAACTAAAAATGGAGGACATTTGAGAATTTTCCAACGTTTAAACGAACGATATAACAATCTCGAAACAATTGAACACATATAAACAATGGATTTGGTCTAATAATGACACAAATAATCTTCTCCTCAATTTTTATTTTTCTCTTCCCATGACCTTTAAATTACTGAATTTGTATCACCTTTTTGTTTCATTTAACTCCAACAATGATATTCTAATTAAGTTTTGAAGTAAAATTGATAGAACCAACCCCATGTTTAACAAATGTAAATTTTTTAGTTTTTTATTTTTGAAATTTATCGCCAGCTGGTGATAAACTCACACATTAACTTTCCAAATAATTTACAAGCAACTTAAATTTAATGTAAATGTCTAATTTACACATGAAATTTACAAAGTGATTAAATTCAATGTTAAATGTCCAGTGCTGGACTGGCCCGGCGGGCTACCGGGAGTTTCCCGGTGGCCCGTGGCCGCTGTGGACTGTCGCGGCCTGCTGTAGCTTGTCCCGACTTCATTAATTGTGGCCCGGACACCCAGATTTCCCGGTAATAAATTTGTTCCCAGTCCAGCCCTGTAAATGTCTAATTTTTCTTCGATTTTACAACAACTTTACAAAAACTGTAAAGCTCACATTTCCACATTAACTTTTGGAACATTTACAATTTGTAAAGCCATATTTTTTTCCAGTGTAACGGTTTTTGGTTTTGCACAGTGTGTGAACCGAAATACCAGAGGAGAACAACGTGGAATTCAGTCAAAAATTTTATTTCCTCCAAATTATGATTGACAAAATGTAAAAATAAATTAATTAATTAATAAACAATATAAAACGAACATAATGGATTGACACCATCTGTGGCCAATCATACACTGAAGTTTTTGTATGGGATGTACGATAACTTCTAATAGAAATATGTCTCTAAAAACACATCTACAAAGTCCAGGCGTGTAAAAATATAATGTTTGGGGTAGTTTGGACAGGATAAAACAATTTATCAGGGACTAGGAACAAACTAGTGTCATTTTTCAGCCATATGTGTAAACTATGGTTCTCACACCACTTACAGTTTATTTTTACCATAAAGTAAGAACGCAACATCTTTAATAAATGTGGCGAATCGTGTGAATCATTTGATCCCCCTTTTGTGTTCCTCTCTGCTATTTTGGGTCAATAGATAATATTATGATTGAATTTTCTGTTTTCAGTTTTCTCTTATGTCGGATAATTCGTGCAGATGTCTTACTATTTTAGAACAAATACGTGGATCACGGAAGTTGATTCTCTTCATCGTTGCAGTCGCATTACTTTTGGATGACATGCTCTTCACTGTTGTGGGCAAGTCATTGCTGACTGAAATCTATTTCTTTGCAACTTTGATTTTTAGTTCCCATCATTCCTGAGTTTTTGTACGACATACGACATCTTCAAGACAAACCAATCAATTTGACAACGACTCCTAAAACGATTGACCAAGAACCGTGCTTCAGTTCAAACCACAGTGCCATAAATAGTGAGATAGAAATAAAAACAAAAATAATTTTTTTTGTAATTTTTATAATTTTTATGCAATATTTTCACTAGATTGCACATCAGTTGTTCCTCATACGTTACGCGAGCAGAAACAAGCGGAACTACTGTCAGAAAGTTTTGAAGTTGGAATTTTGTTTGCATCTAAACCTCTTATGCAAATTGTAGCCAGCCCGTTCGTAGGAACAATTACCAATAGGTATATTTAGATTTTTGCCTACAGTGAAGTAAAAATAAAATAATCGATATATTTGTTTTGAATAGACAATCACCTTTGAAATCTCTATTTCAGAATCGGTTACAGCATCCCGATGCTTTGTGGTTTTTTAATCATATTTTCGTCGACACTGGGTGAGTGTTCCGAGAGAATCTGTCGAGAGAATGAGTGGGGAGAGATAAAGTGTCGAGAGAAAGCTGCTTTACCTTACCAACTACAGATGAATAAACCATCCTCTGCTACCAATTGTAGCAGACCGATTACATTTTTTAAATTTTTCTCCAGTGTATGGATTTGGTCGCAACTATGGTACTTTGTTTGCGGCTCGGGCACTGCAGGGAATCGGTTCGTCATTTACAGCTATCGCCAGTAAGACGATGGAAAGTAGAAATTGATTCCGAATCTCAAAATACAAATACATTTTAATTGAGGTAAAGGCGTGGTAGCTGATCGATACCCAGATGACAAGGAAAGAGGCAGTGCTATTGGGTTGGTGTGTAGTGGTATCGCACTAGGCCAGCTGATAGGCGCACCATTTGGCAGTGTAATGTATCAGTTTTTTGGGAAAACCGCGCCATTTTTAATCATAGCTGCTTTATCATCAGGAGAGGGATGTGAGTTGTATTTAAATTTCCAACCAACTGTTATGTTTATCTTTCAATTCTGTATTTAATTTCAGTACTTCAACTTGTGGTTTTTCCACCGAGAATCACCAGGCAGGGGCAAGATGGACCTAGTATATTAACTTTGATTCGGGATCCTTACATTCTCCTCACTTCCGGTTCGTAAAGCGGGTACTTACAAGTATAGATGATGATCCAAACTACTTGTTTAAAAAAGAGCAAATCAGTGATATCTAATCCATTTGTGACCGTCTAATAATGCTGTATTGAGTCATTATCTTATTCTTTTGATATTTATTTTAAGGGGCTCTCACTTTTTCAAATCTTGGTGTTGGTGTTTTGGAAGCAACATTACCAATTTGGATGATGAGCACAATGGATGATGTGCCCTCTTGGCAGCTGGGAGCTGTGTTTTTGCCCGTATGGATTTCTTATATAATAAGCATCAACATATTTGGTGCCCTTGGACATAAAATAGGACGGTGAGTTTAATGTTTTTCTTTTTTTCTTGATTATTATTTGAATTGTTTTAAGCTGCATCGCAATTTCAGCTGGTTGGCGACTATGATTGGTTTTGGTGTCGCCGGAGGTTGTTTCATTTGTGTAAGTTCTTTTCCTTCTAAGATTTATTCAAGTGATTGGAGTTTGGTTTTATCAATACACCGTTCAGTTTAATTTAATTAATCACTCTAGATGCTGTACTAGTAGGATAGATAGATAGACTTGCATGTAAACTCGTTTTGGTACCTTGCTTAAAAATGAGTCTCTTTTTTTAAACATGTTTGGAGTGAGGTGTTCTAGGCTGTAATTGAGCCCAAATTTTCATTTTTTGTTCTCCACGCAAGAAAAAAGCAATTTTTGTGTGTCTCTCCTCCAAAAATTTTGATTTTTGCAATGACTCCAAACTTCTCAAATTTTATTCAATTTTCTGGATTAAACACAAAAAGCGGGTTAATTGAGGATTTGGCTGTCGACAATGTGGTGTTTAAACCGGGCAACACTTTGCAGTTTCCCACTCTTGTTCATCATGGTGATACTCAGGAAATGTGCCGATACGCCATTCCCAGTACCGTGAGAGATCCGAGGGGCACAAGTTTCTTTTCAACCATCTTACATGGAATCAAAAAATAGCAATAGGAGAGGCATGAGATATTGACCCCTAGACACTGTATAAAGGCCAATAACCATTAAATACAGTCTCTTGTGTTCATTTCTATTAACATGTCGTGTGTCCGATGCTAATTCGGCAACCCGTGCCCAAATAGTGTCCGTTCGCTCTCACATAACAGTGTAATTATAATGCAAAATTTTGATTTTGGTTTACTTTTCTGTTGAAGGTTCCATTCACTAGAAATATCTACCACTTGATTGCACCGCTTGCCGGTGTGGGATTGGCAGTAGGTGAGTACAAAATTATCAAATTGAAAATTGAAAATCGTCATGATCAATTGCCCATTAATACCGTCACAATGGTTTTGTCCAACACCATTCTCTAAAACTTTGTCGACTTTTAATGAAACTGCTGAAATATTGTGAAAGTGATTAAATTTTTGTGCCTCTATTTTTAAATATTTTTATAGTTTGTCCATTTTCTTTTTACTTTCAATAGTTTCATCCAAAGTAACTTAACACAATGGTGTTGTACTTGAATACAACACCATTGTTTAACAAAAACTTTGTGACCGCGTGGTCACCCGGCGTGACCTGCTTCACTCCACACGTCACCCAGTGGCCCTATGGTCGTCCCGCCTTGCGAGGTGGATTGACCCAGCTAGGGAGGGGGGAGCCGAGTGATATGGTAGGAGAGAGTTGGAGCACAGAGCTCGAGAGAGTGCGAGCAAGGAATGTGCTGTGAAGGTCCCGACGCCAGCAAGGGCAATCGTGCCTGGTGCTGACTCTGCTCCTCTCACCATTCACCACGTGACGCTCAGTGACAGGAAGATGGGCCTGTTGCAGCCTCTATGAGCAGCTACATGGGTCGTACGGGATAAGTACGACAGAATGTTAGTTAGTGACCGGCCACGTTAACCATGAGGCTCGCGCCCTGTGTGTGACGGGTCAGTTGCTGGTGTAGGGTGCCTAATCGCACTGCCACACTTGAGTAGATGGAAGACTTCACTCCCTAGACAGCGATTAACCTTCCCATAGCCATGGTAGGTCAAAAAAATTACAGAAGTGGAAAAATCACTGTAATTCTTTTTTTTCTGATAATTAATTAATGAGGTTAACTTGTATTCCTCAAAAACTTTTTTTTCTTATTTTATAATGTTTAAATACAAATAGTTTTTCAATTATTATTAAGATAATTTAATATTTATAACATAAAACACCCTTAATGGGAGCGCCGTACACTGCTTTGCCATCTGTTTGCACTAGGTGGCGTATTAAAATTAGTCCTAAAACATGTGCTTTTACCAGGAAAAATGCGATTGCACCAGGAAAAATGTGATTCTGCACATGCGCAGAAGCATTTTAAAAGAAGGCCGATTTGACCGACCTTAGCTAGCAATGGTGGAAACTAGGCTTGGCTATGGGAAGGTTAAAGGTCAAACCCAACAATCGGGAGTCCCTGTCTCATTCTTTACGTGAGTATGCGTCCCTCCCATTGTAGTCAATCCCCAGTCTGCAGTGGGTAAGACCATATCCAGTCACAATTTCTGAAAATGCAGGTTTTTGAAGAAATTCGAATACAACAGAATTCTGTTATTTTTGGGGTAAAATGAAGATAACTTTGGAAGCTGGAGCTGTACTAGTGATCTATTTGGAAATGGTGTTATTGCCCGTGACTTTGTTTGAATATAATTTCGACTACAACTGTTGTCAATTTATCTGTAGGAATGATTGACAGCGCGACTCTGCCACAATTGGGGCTTTTGGTCGACCTTAGACACACAGCAGTATATGGTAGCGTTTACGCAATAGCTGCTATAGCGATGGGTCTGGGTTTCACCGTAGGTAAACTTTACTTGAGTAAATGCTAATATTAATTATCGCATAACTAATCTTTTTTTCTTATCAGGTGCTGCGCTGAGTGGGATTTTAGTACAAACGATAGGTTTTCGATCGGTGCTGTATGGAGTAACAATCATCAGCTTTCTTTATGCACCGCTGATGATCTTTGTGAAAAATCCGCAATCTCCACAAGAGAACAAAAGCAGGTCAATAAAACATTTAAAATATAATTCAATCAAGTCATAACTTCTCTTCACATACTGTACTGCCGCATATTAACGCCGGGTTAACCTTCCCATAGCCATGACTGTTACTACACATGTGCAGCCATGGTCGGTCATTTCTGCCTTCTTTTAAAAATCCTTCTGCACATGTGCACAATCACATTTTTCCTGGTGCAATCGCATTTTTCCTGGTAAAAGCACATGTTTTAGGACTAATTTTAATACGCCACCTAGTGCAAACAGATGGCAAAGTGGTGTACGGCACTCCCATTAAGAGTGTTTTATGTTATAAATATTAAATTATCTTAATAATAATTGAAAAACTATTTGTATTTAGACATTATAAAATAAGAAAAAAAAGTTTTTGAGGAATAAAAGTTAACCTCATTAATTAATTTTCAGAAAAAAAAAGAATTACAGTGATTTTTCCACTTCTTTAATTTTTTTGACTCAACATGGCTATGGGAAGGTTAAAACAGGGGCCGTGGCCCGTTTAAGCCCCAGGGGGTCAGTGGCGCTTTCATCATTTAGCATTGGCCCTGATTAAGCGCCTTGGTCCTTAAAAACCACTGACTTTTCGCTCATCTGCCCGGTCAGAAGAAGCGCCGGGTTTCAAACAGTCGTAGGGAGGTGGGGAGGTGGATCGGAAAAATTAATAAACGCCCGGGCGTTTATTCGAGGCAGAACTGTACGTATTTTGAAATTTACACTTAATGATCTTGCACGAAAATGTGAATTTAATTTGTTCTCCACTGCTCTTATGATGTTAAATGTTTAATGTTTAATTTTTATTATTGGTTCATACAGCACTTGATGGAGATCCATGTGATAGGCACACTTCCGGTTGTAGAATGTTATTAATTTAGATATGACAATTCACAAAGCTGCATTATAATCGCAAGAGCTTTATTTGAAATAAATATAAATTCATTTAATTATACAATGTAAAACAAATAAACTAATTTCACTTAAAAAAAGAGCAAAATCTACAGAAGGCCGTTGTATAAACTGACATCAATGTAATTGGTGTCACAATGCTGAATGTAAAAATTAAAATGTTAGTCTAAAGAATTTGCACCAACTTGTTATTTAATGTGACTGCAAGAATAATAATCTAATTACAGTCGAAACTCTTTATATCGAATCGAAATATAACGAATTATCGATATGACAAATTGTTAAAAATGATTTGGTTGGCCAGCCATAGGACACCATGTTAATAATTTTCAAAATAACGAATTTCCAATATAACGAATTATTAGTTATAACAAACAAGTTTTTATGTACACTGTAATACTCACAAGCCCTTGTTATAACGAATTTTCAAAACTGAGACTCACAACATCCGATGCCCACATTTAAAAACCAAATAAAAATGAAAAATTTACCGTTTTAAAATGGCTGCCAAACAAAAGGCAATTTTGATTCAGGACAATATTAGTTGAACATCAATTGTAGCATATGAGTTCAATTTGTCCGGTTCTACAATTTTCAACAATTTTAAAGAATTGGGATAAAATCAACATGAAACTTGCATGTTTATGAATAAATAATATTATTTATGATGAAATTTAATTTTTTTAGCTAATTCGTTTTAACAAACTCTCGTTATAACGAATCGATTTTTCCGGTCATTTGCGATTTGGTATAAAGAGTTTTGACTGTGTTAGTGTATTGTAGATGGAAGTGGTTGTTAGCAGAGCAGCCAATACTATTGGCACAATTGCTGTAAACGTTTGTTTTATGAGCTGTGTTTGCATTTAGAGTCAGCAATACTTGTAATAAGCAACGAAATAACGAGAAATACACATCAAGTGGAGATAAAAGGTAGGATCAATTAAATTATCATGCACATGTTAATTTTAATTTGTAAATATTTTAGTTGGAAATCCTAAAGTATATTATAGTAGATTATAATAATTAAAATGTGTTGTTCAATTCAGGATATGTTGTATTTGAATAAAATAGAGATAGAAATTTGTCTGATTAAAATACTGTAAGTATAACGGTACAAATAACACAAAAAAAATATTTAGAAATAAAAAATAAAAACAAAAACAAAGAAAGATTGAAGTGTTTTGGAATTAATTTCTTGCAGGTGAATTGTTTGCAATTATAAATTTTATGATTCAAGTTACAGGATGTAAATTATCAAATATTTTTGTTTATTCAATGCATCTACTTGTACAGCTTGAGCCAAAAAAATCTGACGATTTTGAAAATGTAGTTATCGGTGCTATATAACTAATTAAAATTTTTATTTGAAACTAAAAAATCATTTTTTAGAGTTTGGAATGCCATTTTGATGTCTGGAAAATTATATCCCTCAGGTTAGGTTAGACATAAAAATGGCATTCAATAGTATGTATAATGGTTTTAGTTTTGAATAAAAAATTTAATTACATTTTCAAAAACGTTAGACCACTCTAGCTCGATATAAAAGTAAATCATTTTTTAAAGGTTTTTATTTAACTTGACTTGAATGTTTGCGTGTTTGTGTGTGTTTCAACTACCGGTTTATGTCATTTTGAAAAAAATTAATTATAAGAATGAAAAGTAAACTTTTCTGCTACAGTTTTTGGTACACTTTCCAATTAATTTGATGAAATTAAAATTATAAGTAGTTAAAGGGAATAAAATGCTGATTTACGGCGAAATGTAAGCAAACCGAAGTGCCACCTGGCAGAACCCGTGACCTTTAATGGATGCCAAAATGTTTGCTCCGATACGTATTTTGATGTTTTCAGTATCAAAAACGGTTTGTTAAATTCTGAAACCAGGCTAAACCTGGTTAAAATATAAATTTCTATCTGCCAATATATTTTGTTTTTTAATATTGTTAAGAAAGAGTTCTTTTTGAAAACGTTTTTTGGCATGGTCATGGCAATCTCAAAATAATCTGCGGTAGTAGCGTACTCTGGCGGCAATTTGAAGCACCCATGTAAAAGCCTTTTTCCAAATACTTGGTTTTAAATATTTACTTGTTTGTTTTTGGTTTTGCGTAGTGAACCGAAATACTGTCAAAATTTTATTTTCTCAAAATTATGATTGAAATAATGTAAAAATAAATAAATAAACAAATAAACAGTATAAAACTGGCGTAATGGATTTAAACCATTTGTGGCCAATCATACACGGAAGTTGCTGCGATCCGGGTTTTATCTGATTAATTACTAATAAATTAACCAGAATACCGCAGGTGAATGCTACAATGAAACTTATATCGTTGCGGCCTAATTTATCTAGGGTTAAGTTAGGAAATAAAAACACAGGTTTTATCAATAAAAACACACAATATATTTATTAAACGATCGGCGTGGCAACTCTGTGCCCACCGGGACCTGAGCGTCCAGTTGCGCCATGTCTGCCGCACTTTCCCGATTACTTAAAACGGCGTGGCCCATACGTAACGCTGACCACGCGTGTCATGCAACCACATGGTCGCCGTGACATGCCATATGATTAAGGATGGCTATCGCACCCTTCACATTTGGGAAATGCACCATGAGACACTACATCATACCCCTAGACATAATACCGTACTGCCTCATTTAAACACCCGGGCGTTTAATTTTTTTTTGGGCCGACCCCCTCTCGGTAAAGTCGGTTCGGGGCGGCGCGCGGTGCAATAAACGCCGTTGGAATGAACCCGGGCGTTTAAATGAGGCAGTACGGTAAAACCAATAATAACTAAACCTGTGTCTCCTGTGTATTTTGTATACGTATAATTTCATAGTGTGTGTTGCGTCCAGCGTCCCATGTGCCTCGCCTGACCATGTGGCGTCCGTCCGAACGAATATACTTCACTTCGTATGAATCAGTTGATCTTCCTTTTTTTGTTCCTTTCTGCTATTTTGGGTCAATAGATAATAGTTGGTTTGAATATTCTCTTTACAGTTTTCTCTTATGTCGGATAATTCGTGCACGTATCGTACTATTTTAGAACAAATGCGTGGATCACGGAAGTTGATTCTCTTCATCGTTGCAGTCGCATTACTTCTGGACAACATGCTCTTCACTGTTGTGGGCAAGTCATTGCTGACTGAAATCTATTTCTTTGCAACTTTGATTTTTAGTTCCCATCATTCCCGACTTTTTATACAACTTACGACATCACCAAGACAAACCAATCAATTTGACGACAACTCCTAAAACGATTGGTCAAGAACCGTGCTTCAATTCAAACCATAGTGCCACAAATAGTGAGTTAGAAATAGCACAAGAAATGTATTTTTTTGTAATTTTTATGATTATTTATGATATATTTCCACAAGGTTGCACATCGGCTGTTCCTCATACGTTACACGAGCAGAAACAAGCGGAACTACTGTCAGAAAATTTTGAAGTTGGCATTTTGTTTGCATCTAAACCTCTTATGCAAATCGTAGCCAGCCCGTTCGTAGGAATAATTACCAATAGGTATATTTATATTTTTGCCTCCAGTGAATTAAAAATAAAATGATCGGTATATCTGTATTGAATAGACAATCATCTTTGAAATCTCCATTTCAGGATCGGTTACAGCATCCCGATGCTTTGTGGTTTTTTCATCATGTTTACGTCGACACTGAGTGAGTTTTCTGAGAGAATCTGTTGAGAGAAAGAGTGCGGAGAGATAAAGTGTCGAGAGAATGCTGCTTCGCCTTACCAACTACACACAATTCATATCCATACAACCAATTACATTTTTTAAATTTTTCTCCAGTGTTCGGATTTGGTCTCAACTATGGTACTTTGTTCGCGGCTCGGGCACTGCAGGGAATCGGTACGTCCTTTGCAGATATCGCCGGTAATAGGATGGAAAGTAGAAATTGACTCCAAATCTCAAAATACAAATACATTTTAATCAAGGTATCGGCGTGTTAGCTGATCGATACCCAGATGACAAGGAAAGAGGCACTGCTATTGGTTTGGCCTTTAGTGGTATCGCATTAGGCCTGCTGATAGGCGCACCATTCGGCAGTGCAGTGTATCAGTTTTTCGGGAAAATCGCACCATTTTTAATCTTAGCAGGTTTATCATTAGGAGAGGGATGTGAGTTGTATTTAAATTTCCATCCAACTGTTATGTTTATCTTTCAACTCTGTATCTAATTTCAGTACTCCAACTTGTGGTCTTTCCACCGAGAATCACAAAGCAAGACCAAGATGGACCTAGTATATTAACTTTGATTCGGGATCCTTACATTCTCATTACTTCCGGTTCGTAAAGCGGGTACTTGTAGATAAGTTGTCGCGTCCTTTGTCGGTATTGTCAA
This sequence comes from Strigamia acuminata, assembly GCA_949358305.1. Taxonomy (NCBI): domain Eukaryota; kingdom Metazoa; phylum Arthropoda; class Chilopoda; order Geophilomorpha; family Linotaeniidae; genus Strigamia; species Strigamia acuminata. Next base: position 8,642,895 of record OX442315.1, on the reverse strand, counting down.
ATGGCTGATTCAAGGTATTTCTACGTGGTTTTTTTACATACTGTCGCGTTCTACTTGTATAGGCTTTAAATGTGCTAACGTGTAATACTTTACTTGTGATCTTACTAATTATGAAGATACCCAAATGAATACTAGGTATACAGAGTATGTAAATGAACAAAAAGGTTTTATTCAATAGGCGTTATGCCTTAAATACACTCAGTACAATTCTAGAGTCGACTTGGTCAGAGTCGAACAAAGGATTTTTCAAGATGGCCTCTTTGGTTCCGCGTGGTCGGCGGAACAAAGGTGGCGTCTCGAGTTGTCGTTAATTCGTCACGGATTCGTCGTTCACGGACGCGGTGGAATGCTCTTTCAAGTCTTCTATACGTGCCTGTTGTCTAGGGGTTGGTTTAGCGTCTCAAGGCTCTGACCAGGAACTGGAGTTCCTTACAGGGCTCTCGGACACTTCGGTGGCGGAATGAAGTCCATTCATTTCGTCGCCATTCATTTCGTCGCCCCCGTACTTTTTTTTAATAAAGGCTGTGTTGAAAATTTTTTTTTTATTTCGTCGCCCTTATTTCATCAACATATCATTTCGTCGCCCTTTCATTTCGTCGCCCTATCATTTCGTCGCCATATCATTTCGTCGCCATGTTATTGTTGTGGCATTTCGTGTGCTATTTGCACAATCAATATCTCAAAATCAAAACAAATCCCCAACAATGCAATCTCAAACAAATAAATTCAATACATAAAACACACTTCTGACACTGCGCTTCGATTCTTCTCAATCTTTCCCTTTTCATTTGAGAACTTCATCGCAATTTTTCGCTGGTTTTGAATCTCCGCAACGCCTATAGTTGGTTCTCCTCGCGCACTATTCCCGTCGTGGCTCGTATCGAATAATAATCATCGACTCTCGCATCAACCACATCCAAACTTCCCTCGAATTCATCGAAACTCTTGGCAATCTCGTACAAACTCGCCCTCAATTCCTCCGCTTGAATTTTGCGTCCATTCTCGTTTACTTCCTTTTCGTCCTCGACCTGCGCTTCCCCGCATCGCCGCAACCCTTTTTCATTAAGTTCGACCAGTTGTTGCATCAATTTCGGCCAACTTTCCATCCAACTCTGCTAATTTTGGTCAAGTTTGACTCCCTTGTTGTCCAAGTCGCTCTTCGTACGGCCGTCAATGCTGTTTTGTGGCTGCATTTCCCCCCATCTGGTCCCTCGTCTTTGGTTATGGACGCCGTATCATTTCGTCGCCCTTCATTTCGTCGCCGTGTCATTTCGTCGCCCTTCTGTTCGGTTTGGGTTCTTTTGGTTGTTCAACCATATCATTTCGTCGCCCTTCATTTCGTCGCCCTTTTTTCGTTTTGGGTGTCATTTCGTCGCCAAAAACAGCGACGAAATGACGCGGCGACGAAATGAAGGGCGACGAAATGAAGAAACCCCGGCGGAATAACCGTGGGTCGGTTATTCTGTCTGAATCCACAAGGGCTATTTTCCTGCTTTCGCGGAAATAGCACTCAGGTAAATTTGTGAGAGTTATAGTTACACTTGACTCAGCGGTCCTCGATCAATCCTAACTTATTCTTGAAGTTGGCCTGACGGAGAGGTAGTTGCTGTGTTCTTGGTGTCGTTTGTGCAAGTTCTGTCTTTTGGCGGAAAATTCCGCCTTTTATGGGTCAGTGTGAGGGACAGGCGCAGCCAATGAGGGCTTGCCACCCGTCACCTCACTCCCCTCGGGGCACACATTTGCTCAGGGAGAGGCGGAGCCAACACAATGGGGACGACTCGTCTATTGCAGTGAGTCAAAGGGCAAATATCCGCTCGGGGGGGGGGGGGAAATATTTAACCCCTTTGCTCACCACAATACCTGTGATGTTTTAGTACTGAAATGATTACACAATGGATATAAAGAATAAAAGTATTTATTTACCGGGCTCTAAGCCCTACAAGATGGGTTATTAATTATGATGTTTCACTTCTACTGAGTCGAACAATGGGTTTCCCAATATGGCGCCCGAAGTTCCGCGTGGTCGCTGAACAATGGCGTCGTCTTGGTTTATCTGTTGTCCGTCCTTTTGGACGCAGTGGAATGCTCTACGAGTCTGATATCCTGGCCTGTTGTCTAGGGGGGTTAAATACCGAGGCGCCTAGAACGTTAGTTCTCACAACGCGATCGGACACTGGGGTGGGGAGAGTTGAAGATAGTTTTCTATACTACCTTAATTATTACTCCCTCTGTCCCAAATTATGGTATACATTTCTCTAAAAATTCTTGATTATCGTTGGTTTTGTATATTTCTAAGATATTTTAACTGAATATCCTTCAAAATTAAGTGTGTTTGCTAACCAGTGGATTGCATCATGGGTAATTAGTTTTATCATTCCGTTATTGGTGAGTTGCATCTTCTCAAAATGCACTCAAAATTAAGTGACACCTGTTGTGCTTAAAGTAAAGTGAAAATGAATTCGAAAAATGGCTGTTTCCAAAGAAAAATGACAAAATAGAATAAATTAACTGATAATCAGCGAAATTGTATACAACAGCTCTAGCTGAAACAAAGCATTGTTAGGAATAAGGCACCTTTAATGAATTTTGCAGGCAAATTGAAATTACTCGACTAACTATTTCACGAATAAGGCAAGAAATTAAAAAACAATACAATGAAGGACATATTCCTGCCAAAAGATAAACATAACAATGTATTTTTGACATTACAATGTTGTATAGAGTCAGGGATGATAGCAAAGAATGGCAACAATTACAAAATTCACAAATTCAGAGCAATCATTACAAATTATTGTTATGGAGTATTATTTATTGTTATTGTTTACTCTTTATTTTTATTGTTATTATTTACTTCATATTATTTATTGTTTACTTAATTTATTTATAATTTAACTTATTTATATTAATTTTGCATTTTTATAACGTTAAAAATCAAATAAAACTAGAAATGTATACCATAATTTGGGACAAAAATAATAGTAGAAATGTATACCATAATTTGGGACAGAGGGAGTACTTCACAAAGGCTATTCCTGCACTTTCGTGGGGATTGCCTGCTTGCGAAACTGAAGAGAGTTACTGAATATACCTGAATAGAGATTCCTTGAACACTCCTAACTTATTTCAAGCAGGACTGACGATGAAGTAGTTTGCTGTGTGTTTGGTGTGCTAGTTTTGTAAGTTCTGCTTGACAAAGGGGGGAAGTGACTTTTATAATCTGAGTAGGAGGGGAAACAGCTAATGGTGGCACTCCACCTGTCACTACTCTCCCTTCAGGGCTTCTACCTCTTCTGGGAAGAGACGGGATTAGCACAAGGCGAGGGGACTGACCTGTCCACCCAGTGAACCTTTCAATCGGGCACGCCGGGACAGGGTCTGAGTCACCACAAAGGTTCCAAACAACTTGTTTAAAAAGGAGCAAATCAGTGATATCTAATCTATTTGTCACCGTCTAATAATGGTGTATTAAGTCATTATCTTATTCTTTTGATATTTATTTTAAGGGACTCTCACTTTATCAAGTCTTGGTGTTGGTGTTTTGGAAGCAACATTACCAATTTGGATGATGGGCACAATGGATGATGTGCCCACTTGGCAGCTGGGAGCTGTGTTTTTGTCCGTAGGGATTTCTTATATAATAAGCATCAACGTATTTGGTGCTCTTGGACATAAAATAGGACGGTTAGTTTAATGTTTTTCTTTTTTTCTTGTTTTTTATTTCAATTGTTTTATGCTGCATTGCAATTTCAGCTGGTTGGCGACTATGATTGGTTTGGGAATCGTCGGAGGTTGTCTCATTTGTGTAAGTTCTTTCCCTTCTAAGATTTATTCAAGTGACTGGAGTTTGGTTTTATCAACACACGGTTCAGTTCAGTTTAATTAATAACTCTAGATGCTTTAGGAGGGTTTATAACCTATAGTTCATGCCAACTTTGAAATACAGATGATGCCACTGTTTTCCCATAGACTTGCATGTTATTCGTTTTACAATCTACCTTGGTTATAAATGAGTCTTTTTTTAAAAAACATGTTTGGAATGACTTGTTCTACGCCGCTGTTGAGTCCAAATTTTAATTTTTTGTTGTACAAGCAAGAAAAAAGCAATTTTTTGCAATGTCACAAAAGTACTCAAATTTTATTCAATTTTCTGGATTGAACATTTATTTCCCACAAAGTTGAGCATTGAGAATTCAAATTTTAGGTTAGTTTCATGCTAAAATAAAAATTAAAAAAATTCAACTTTAACCTTTAAAGACAGTCTCTTGTGTTCGATGCTAATACGGCAAGAAGCCGTTTCCATATGGCGCCCGTTCGCTCTCCCATAACGTCAGTGAAATTATAAAACAGAATTTTGATTTCGGTTTATTTTTCTGTTGAAGGTTTCATTCACTAGAAATATCTACCACTTGATTGCACCGCTTGCCGGTGTGGGATTGGCAGTAGGTGAGTACAAAATTATCAAATTGAAATTTGCAAATTTTCATGATCAAATGCCCATTAATATCGTCACAATGGTTGTGTCCAACACCATTCTGTTATATTGTGTACTTTCAATGAAACTGCTAGAATTTCGTAAAAGTGATAAAATTCTTGTGACTTTATTCGAGCAAGAAAGAAGATGGACAACTATAAAAATATTAAATTTATATTTATAATTTAAATTAGGTCTTTATTTTAAAATATTTTTATAGTTTGTCCATTTTCTTTTTACTTTCAAAACTTTGATCCAAAGTAACTTCTAATCGAACTTTTTCAAAAACTTCTGAAAATGTTGATTTTTGAAGAAATTCGAATACAACAGAATTCTGTTGTTTTTGGGGTAAGATGAAGATAACTTTGGAAGCTGGAGTTGAAATAGTAATCTATTTGGAAATGGTGTTGTTGCCCGTGACTTGTGACGATTCTACTTTTAGGCTAAATTAATAGCCAAAATGAGTTAGATAATTCGGTTTATACAAGACGTTGCTAAGTCTAGCAACAACCTAACCGAGATAAGCTTACAGAAGTTCCGACAAATGTGAATATGTGAAACGAGAGAAATAACTTACGATTGCAATGTGACATAACATATTTATTAATTATAATAACATAAATGGGTTCTTGACGCGTGTAAACGGGCGGCATCAACTGGTTGAGGATCCGGGCGAAGCCAGAGGGATACGGCTGACTTGCGGCATCGTCACAAATAACACTACGGAGTCGTATTTGGTCCGCAGCTCAAATATCTAATAATGTGAAGAGTCCTTCACATAAGTAGGAATATTCGGCAGAATATTCCGTAATTCAAATGAATAAAAGTAAAGTGATTAATGTAATACAACAAATGAATTGTTATATAAATATTAATTGGGCGGGGACCGTCACGACAATTGAGAGAACGTCGCGGGAGCTGTTGAAGCTCCATCCGCCAGCATGCCTTACGACGACAAGATCTCGTGATCAGGCGTCGAGTATTTAATTGTAAACGTTAATTCGCTGTCGGTGATACCAACCACCAGGTAAACATTTCTATGGACTTACCGGTATAAAAGATATTGCCAATACAGGATTACCAATGCCCGAGTAATTTGTTTAACACAGTGCTTTTCAACTCCTGTTCGCGGGTTACTAACCCGGAGGGTACAATAGGGCGGGGACCGTCACGACGGTCGAGAGAACCATCGCGGGAGGATTTGACTCCTCCATCCGCCAGCATGCCTTACGATGACGGGATCCTTGATCGAGCACCGGGTAAAATATTAATCGGCCACTGCCGTTGGATTACCATTATCCAGGTAGTTATTTATCATAATATCTTGAAGATATTATTCACGGGCTACCATCCCGGCGTGTTACCTGTGCATTAGGCCTTTACCGACTTTTAACGTTCGGAAGGACCAATCGCAGAAAGACAGGAACCTGAGTGGGCTGTTTACAACAACCATCCTGCAGCGGACTGAGGCCAGTTAGCTGAGGGACCTACTTTCATCTAGCAAGGCCTTACTGTATATGGCCGTTATATTAAGCCACCGTACGAACTCTAACTGTCCCGTAGAACAGCAAGCTAACGTTACGGGGCCATTTCATGCGGTCGCATGTCTATTACCGGAGTTAGCCTTCCCGAAAAAGCCCTACAACAACAATAACAATCTAGTAATGAATACTAATTGTGGAGAGCTGAGGTGGCCTGATGTGTCGATAGAGAAAGTGAGATCAAACGATAACAACATATCAACTACAGACAATATAAACATATTCAGAATCAAGCCAGGGGGATTAGTGGATGAGAAACTGGAGCTTATATAGTTCTGTAGAACAACTAGATTGGCGACAGCCAATCAGCATACGAATCGGCGGATTCATGGGTCACTAGTCCGGACCTAATAGATGACTATGTCCAGATGGGCCCAGTTGGGGGTCTGAAGGGTCCGATTGGTTCCCTTCGACAGGTGAGTAATGTGTATATTGATTCGATAGAATCAACATTGTCAAGTAAATAATACTTGATACATATTGAATAAAATAGTCATATTTTATTCACTGTGTCAAAATAATAACTTATCACAAACTTTTTAGTTTTATCGATTTTGAATTACGCGCGTTTGTTAAACAGCGCCATCTATGGTGAACATTGATAAATACTGATTTGTAATCATCACAGACTTCGTTTGAATATAATTTCGACTACAACTGTTGTCAATTTATCTGTAGGAATGATTGACAGCGCGACTCTGCCACAATTGGGGCTTTTGGTCGAGCTTAGACACACAGCAGTATATGGTAGCGTTTATGCAATAAGTGGTATAGCGTTTAGTCTTGGTTTCACCATAGGTAAACTTTACTTGAGTAAGTGCTAATATTAATTATCGCATAACTAATCCTTTTTTCTTATCAGGTGCTGCGCTGAGTGGGATTTTAGTTCAAACGATAGGTTTTCGATGGGTGATGATTGGAGTAGCAATCATCGGCTTTCTTTATGCACCGCTGATGATTTTTGTGAGAAATCCACAACCTCTGCAACAGAGCAAAAGCTAGTAAATAAAACATTTAAAATATAATTCAATCAAGTCATAACTTCTTTTCACATACCGTACTGCTGCATATTAAGGCCGGGGATCAGCGGCGCTTTCATCAATTAGCATTGGCCCTAATTTAGCGCCTTGGTCCTTAAAAACCACTAGCTGCATTCAAAAATTAAAACATTTTGTGTTTTAGTTCAATTTTAAAACAAAAATGACATCATTTTCTGTCTATAAAACTCAAATTGGTAAAAATACAAACTAAAATACAATTTTACTAAACTCTATTTTACTTCAATTTTAAGTGCAGTTATGCATTACATTTGTGTACAAAGTTTTGTTAAAATTGAAGCAAAATTAAATTAAAATCCAAGCACTCAAAAATTAAAATTTTATCTTTATTTACATGACATCACTTCACAACTCAAGACATCACTTCCTGTTTTATTTTAAAATTTTGTCTCACACACACATAAAACATAAATACAAAAATTTTGAATTTCAATTTCTGAAGAATTTTCATGAAAATAGGTAACTCACATGTGAACATGTATCTTTAATTTTATACCATTTTTATTCAAACCATAAAATTTGATATTTTTCTAGCTAAGATTGATAATAAATATTACTTACATGCTTTATTTATTAATTTCTTCTTTCTTTCTCCATGTCATATCCAATGACTTCATCTTTCAATTGATGCTGTCAATGACCTCTGGTGCCAGTTGTTCATACTCTTTTAAAATTTCTACCTCCCTTCTAAGCTTATCAGCAAAGCATAACAATTTTAAATTGCACTAAAAATAATAACATTCCAACAATTCAAACTTCTTTCTAATCACTTGAAGAGTATTATATGCTACATTTTAGTATTGATTACACATCAGGTGATCAATGATGTCATGTTATCACATATTGTCAATTTTCTAAAATGGAGTTAAAATTCTCACACTCAAAATTTAAACTTAAAATACACTTAAACTAAAATTGTTAAAACACAAATATTTTAATTTTTGAATGCAGCTACTGACTTTTCGCTCATTTGCCCGGCCAGAAGAAGCGCCAGGCTTCAAATAGTCGTGGGGAGGGGGAGTTGGATCGAGAAAACTAATAAACGTCCGGGCGTTTATTCGAGGCAGAACTGTACGTATTTTGAAATTTACATGTAATGATTTCGCACAAAAATGTGAATTTAATTTGTTCTCCACTGCTCTCATGATCTCAAATTTTTAATTTATACAGCACTTGATTGAGATCCATATGATGAACACACGTCCAATTATACAATGTTATTAACCCTTCCAACCCTGAGATGGGTCATTTTGTGACCCCGTTTTAAAAAAATCATTATTTTTATAAGAAATAATTTTTTTTTTATCTGATTTTTGCTGACTATTCCTTTGAAACATCACTAGACACTATACCACAGTTGAAATTTTTTTAATATTTTAAGTTTTTCTATAATTTGAACTCAAAGTTTAACTGGGTCAAAAAAGACCCATCTTAGGAGTCCAAAGGACATAAATGATGATCACCAGCAGGCTCCGCTAATGTCAATCATTGCCACCAGTTTTGAAATAAACATAAAACTGTTCAAAATTTAAAAAATTGATCAAAATATATACAAAATTGATCAATATAAATATTAAATTGATCAAAATGTATATTAAATAAATCAAAAGTTCTTTAAAATTGATCGCAAAGGCACACTACATGCGTCGAGGTGTTGCGGCGGCCATCTTTGTTGTTGTGAATGACGCGTGTTGGCCTTGGATTTCCCTAAGACCCGGATCTTGCACATGCGCAGAATCTGGGTCAAAATATGCCCATCTTAGGGAGTGCAAGGTGGCCAATTCTTTCGGGTTGTAAGGGTTAATTTAGATATCACAATTCACAAAGCTACATTATAATCGCAAGAGCTTTATTTGAAATAAATATAAATTAATTCATTTATAAAATGTAAAACCAATAAACAAATTTCACTTAAAAAGGGCAAAATATACAGAAGGCAATTGTATAAACTGACATCAATGTAAAAATATAAAAATGTTGTGACGATGACTGCTCGAGATACAATTGCTTAACAATTAAAGTGTGAACTACTAGTGTGAAATGTAAAGTGTAAAATGGAGACTTGTAAGTTTTCTCAAAACATATGACAATTTATTCCGGGTGAAATTATACAGGGTGAACAAAAAGTCTATCACTATAGTAAATATTTCTGAAAGTGCTGACAGTTCATCTGATCTAATGATGGTAAAGTATTAAAGTTGGGTGGGGCAATCTTTTGGTGACTTGAAATTTGACCTTGGGATGTTCCTTCAAGGTCATTGGAAAATTATCTCGGAAACCATTAGAGATAGACAGAAATTTCCAATTGTAAACTTGTAGAGCAACATTTGTTTAGTCTAAAAATGACTAATTCTCAAATCTTTTGTACTAAAAAAGTTTAAGAAAATTGCAATTTTCTAAAGTAGACACAAGTCAAGGAAAAAATGCCCCAAGTTGAAAAAGCGTCAAAAACGTGCTGATTAGACGTAAAATGACCCAAAAAATCGATTCCTCTTGTTGGAATTTGCATATCTGGCATCGTTGTAGAGATATGGGCAGAAAACTGAATTTTTGAAAAGAAAAAGTTATAAAAAAATTGAGTTATCTGCCCATATCGAAATTCAAAATTGCCGCTAAAACACACTAGCGCCATCTATTGGCAAAATAAACGTCCTTAACTAACAAAGTGTATGACAGTGTAACCGTCACGATGTAAAAATGTAAAAATTAAAATGTTAGTTTAAAGAATTATTGTGTTTCTCAAGCTGATGGTTAATGATTATGTTGGAGTGGGCAAAGAACGACCATGTTGGTTAAGAAATTTACATAAGTTAGTTTATTCAAAAGATAAGATAGGTGGCACTGCACGAAGTAGCGTCACGAAAGACAAGCAACTGCGAGCGGAGAAAGCGCACGAACAGGTGAACGAGGGGTAGGGACCTGAGTAGTGGTTTGTGGCACAACGGTGGGTGCTGGTGTCGGCAGTGGAGCAGGTAAAGTTGGTGGAATATTCATATTCACTGGTGGAGCTGTCGGTTGTGGAATGGGCAGCAACGAAAGAAGCGAACTTCCGCAATCTTCCCCCTCCATATGAGGCAATTTTGCACCAACCAAGCGCGGGCGCAACCGGTCCACATGGCGACTCCAAACCACGTCCAGTGCGACCTCAATGTCGTAAGTGGTTGAGGACGTTTTACGGCGAACAATTCCTGGAATCCAACGTTTGGTGCCTCGATAATCTCGAGCGAACACCAATTCATCCACTTCAAAGTGGCGTGGCGTTTTGGTTTGGCCAGTTTCAGGCAACAATTTTGGGTTGAACAGATGCAATCTGGAGCGCATTTCCCGACTTGTGAACGCAAGAGCAGGTGAGATCTTGGTTGTGGCGTACGGCGTAGAGCGGTACGACGCCAAAAAATGCGACACTGCAGCTGACAACGAAAAGTTAATGGCCAACAACTTATCTACCTAGTTCTTGAAGGTTTTCACGAACCCTTCAACGGCACCATTTGTAGCGGGATGGTACGGCGGTGAAAGAGTGTGGCGAATCCCGTTAACGGCCAGAAATTTGCGGAACTCCTGTGAAGTGAACTGTGGTCCATTGTCGGTATGGAAATGCAGCGGCAGTCCATGACATTCGAACTATGACTTCACGACAGCGATGGTGGTAGCAGCGGTAGTCGTTGACATCACGCAAACTTCACACCATTTGGATTTGGCGTCAACGGCGAGCAAAAACATCGAATTGTGGAAGGGACCGGCGAAGTCAAGATGCACACAACCCCACACTTGATCAGGGACAGGTCACTTGATAGTGTTAGATTTTGGTGGATCGGGTAGGCTGCGCTGGCAAACGTCACAATTCCTGATCGTGCGCTCGATGTCTGCATCGATTCCAGGCCAGTTTGTCAAAGTTCGAAAAAATTCACAATTTTCATTTGTACCGGTGTGGATTGTTGTAAATCGATCCATTCTCGCCGCCAGTATTGTTTCTCGAGCTGATGGTTAAAGATTATGTTGGAGTGGGCAAAGAACGACCATGTTGGTTAAGAAATTTATATAAGTTAGTTTATTCAAAAGATAAGATAGGTGGCGCTGCGCGAAGTAGCGTCACGAAAGACAAGTGGTCAAATTGACCAATGGAGTCGAACACTCCAGAATTTTCACCAACTTTTTATTTAATGTGACTGCAAAAATAATAATCTAATTACAGTCGAAACACGTTATAACGAATCGCAATATAACGAATTATTGATATGACGAATTGTTAAAAATGATTTGGTTGGCCAGCCATAGAACACCATGTTAATTATTTTCGAAACAACAAATTTCAATATAACGAATTATTCGTTATAACAAACAAGTTTTTATGTATACTGTAATACCCACAAGCCCTTTTTCAAACGACTTTTCAAAACAGAGACTCACAACATCCGATGCACACATTTAAAAACCAAAAGAAAATAAAAAAAATTACCTTTGTAAAATGGCTGTTAAACAAAAGGCAATTTTGATTCAGGATAAGTTGAACATTATTAATGCCACTGACAATGGCAAGACGCCATCAATTGTAGCATATGAGTTTAATTTGTCCGGTTCTACAATTTTCAACAATTTTAAAGAATTGGGATAAAATCAATATGAAACTTGCATGTTTATGAATAAATAATATTATTTATGATAAAATTTAATTTTTTTAGCTAACTCGTTTTAACGAACTCTAGTTACAACGAATCGATTTTCCGGTCACTTGCGATTCGTTATAAAAAGTTTCGACTGTATTAATGTATTGTAGATGGAAGTTGTTGTTAGCAGAGCAGCCAATACTATTGGCTCAATTGCTGTAAACGTTTGTTTTATGAGCTGTATTTGCATTTGGAGTCAGCAATACTTGTAATAAGCAAGGAAATAACGAGAAATACGCATCAAGTGGAGATAAAAGGTAGGATCAATTAAATTATCATGCACATGTTAATTTTAATTTGTATATATTTTAGTTGGAAATCCTAAAGTATATTATAATAGATTATAATAATTAAAATGTGTTGTTCAATTCAGAATATGTTGTATTTGAATAAAACAGAGATAGAAATTTGTCTGATTAAAATACTGTAAGTATAGAGGTATAAATAACACAGAAAAAAATATTTAGAAATAAAAAATAAAAACAAAAACAAAGAAAGATTGAAGTGTTTTGAAATTAATTTCTTGGAGGTGAATCGTTTGCAATTATACATTTAAGATTCAAGTTACAGGATGTAAGTTATCAAATATTTTTGTTTATTCAATGCATCTACTTGTACAGGTTGAGCCAGAAAAGTCTGACGATTTTTAAAATGTAGTTATCGGTACTCTATAACTAATTAAAATTTTTATTTGAAACTAAAAAATCATTTTACAGAGTTTGGAATGCCATTTTTATGTCTGGAAAATTATATCCCTCAGATGCTTCCTTTGCTCCGCACACACATTTCCTATCTGGATTCCATATTTCCAATTATGCGCTGTAGCATTCGTACTGGAATTGCAGCAGCATCAACAATCACTAATCTGCTCTAAAGTGGCTGAGAATTAAGCATTAAAAATTCTCAAGTCTCGCTGACTCACAAAAAAGGCATTTGAATGATGTAATTTTTCAGACATAAAAATCCCATTCAATAGTGTGTATAATGGTTTTAGTTTCGAATAAAAAAATTAATAAAACAGGCTATCAAGGAAAAAATTAGTGTCATTTTTCAGCCATATGTGTAAACTATGGTTCTCACACCATTTTCAGTTTATTTTTATCATTTTACTAAATGTGGATAATTCGAAGAACTGAACTCACCTCAAATGATCCACACGAGGTGAGTTCAGTTCTTCGAATTTCACTTCTCAGACAATTGTTTGTTCGACCCCACTTCTCGAATTGATTGTTTCTTCGACTTGTTTTTGTCTGAGAAATGACCCAGTCGAGAAGTGATTGTCTGAGAAGTGACCCCTTAAATTTCAAAAATGTAATTTTTTTAAAAATAGAATAAAAAATTAGATAGTAAATTAAATGTTTTATTCAAACTTTGAGAAGTTTTGGGCAATGCCGCGAATAAATTCCAGCAAAGACATTGTGCGCCTCTCAGACATCAAGTGGCTTATCCTTGCCTCTCTTTGTATGTCTTTACGCTTTTTGGGGGGGTTTGAAACTCCTGTGATGATGCCTTCGACCGCGCCTTCGGTGTCTCCCTGCTCTCGACGCAGCGCTACAAGCATTAGGAAGATCTGCTTTCGAAGAAGTGACCATGTCGAAGAAACGATTGTCGAAGAAGTAGCCCCCTACTACCAGGGCTGGACTGGTAACAAATTTATTACCGGGAAATCTGGGTGTCCGGGCCACAATTAATGAAGTCGGGATAGGCCACAGCAGGCTGCGACAGGCCACAGCAGTCACAGGCCACCGGGCCAGTCCAGCACTGCCTACTACACAAAGCTAAGAATTTGGTTTCGAAGTACTGACAAAAGGAACACATGTATAAGACACTCACAGATTGTTGTAATATTAAACATGGAGAATTGTTATATCATGCTGAATGAGACCCTATAATAATTTCATTCCATAAACAGCCAACAATGCAAACAATGAGATCAAAGTTTGCACTATTTTGTCTGTGTATGCATCTAATCTGAGCAATCAGGCCTAGTGTATGAATACTGTAAACAACAGTTGCTAGGTAAAAAATAGTTCCAAGATCCAAGTTGAATTTTATCATTTGACATTCAATGATGTCATTTCATCATTTGAGATTCAATGATGTCATTTCATCATTTGAGATTCAATGATGTCATTTCATCATTTGAGATTCAATGATGTCATTTCATCATTTGAGATTCAATGATGTCATGACATCAGAACTTTGTTCACCAACATGACTGTCTTCATGAAGACAATAATAGTTTGTATTATAGTGGTGGTCCAGTGGTTAAGGCAATGGACCAGGAATCTTTCCACACAGATTCAAATCCTGCTGTCTGTAAAAATTTTTACTTTTTATTTTTAATTTTTTTTTAGCAGTAATTTTAATGTTTGTAATTTTATGTTTGTTAAAAAATTAAAATTAATTAATTAAAGTTTTCTAAAAACAAACATAAAATTACAAACATTAAAATTACTGCTAAAAAAAACAAAAATGGATAATATTTTGATTGAATTTTCTTTTTTCAGTTTTTGCTATGTCGGATAATTCGTGCAGATGTCTTACTATTTTACAACAAATGCGTGGATCACGAAAGTTGATTCTCTTCATCGTTGCAGTCGCATTACTTCTGGACAACATGCTCTTCACTGTTGTGGGCAAGTCATTGCTGACTGAAATCTATTTCTTTGCAACTTTAATTTTTAGTTCCCATCATTCCCGAGTTTTTGTACGACATAGAACATCCCCAAGACAAACCAATCAATTTGACGACGACTCCTAAAACGATTGGTCCAGAACCGTGCTTAAGTTCAAACCATAGTGTCACTAATAGTGAGTTAGAAATAAAAAAAATATTTTTTTTTGTAATTTTAATGATTATTTATAAATATTTCCACTAGATTGCACATCGGCTGTTCCTCATACGTTGTGCGTGCAGAAACAAGCCGATCTACTGTCAGAAAATTTTGAAGTTGGAATTTTGTTTGCATCCAAACCTTTTATGCAAATCGTTGCCAGCCCGTTTGTAGGAATAATTACCAATAAGTATATTTATATTTTTGCTTACAGTGAAGTAAAAATAAAATGATCGATATAACTGTATTGAATAGACAATCACCTTTGAAATTTCCATTTCAGAATCGGTTACAGCATCCCGATGCTTTGTGGGTTTTTCATCATGTTTACATCGACACTGAGTGAGTGCTGGGCGCACACATACCGCAATTTCGCATCGCGTCGCGATTTCGCAAGCAAAATCGCCCTGTGAATCGCGCGCAATGCTACACACATGTAGCGATTCCAGCTTTGCTATTTCAATGTTATGACGTCATTCCTGATCGGAAAAACCTGCCCGCCATTTCGGTTGAAAATGTTGATGAATTGACGTCATTTCACACAGCCCACGGATTGGCTGCGACATGAGTCGCTGGCGAAATAGTACGTGGGACAAGTACTATTTTCAAAAGTAGATTTCAAACCGGCGCGAAGAAAATGACGTCATCTGCGCATGCGCAATGGCAACGCGATCGCAACGCGTTGCGAAATCGCGGTATGTTTGTGCCCAGCATTACTGAGCGAATAAGTGGGGAGAGAATCTGTCGAGAGAATGAGTAGGGAGAGATAAAGTGTCGAGAGAATGAGTGGGGAGAGATAAAGTGTCGAGAGAATGAGTGGGGAGAGATAAAGTGTCGAGAGAATGCTGCTTCACCTTACCAACTACTGTACACACGATTCCTATCAATATGTCCAATTACATTTTTTAAATTTTTTCCCAGTGTTCGGATTTGGTCTCGACTATGGTACTTTGTTTGCGGCTCGGGCACTGCAGGGGATCGGTACGTCCTTTGCAGTTATCGCCGGTAAGAGGATGGAAAGTAGAAATTGACTCCGAATCTCAAAATACAAATACAAATAAGGTATCGGCATGTTAGCTAATCAATACCCAGATGACAAGGAAAGAGGCAGTGCTATTAGTTTGGCGTTTAGTGGTATCGCATTAGGCCTGCTGATAGGCGCACCATTTGGCAGTGCCGTGTATCAGTTCTTCGGGAAAACTGCGCCATTTTTAATCTTAGCAGGTTTAGCATTAGCAGAGGGATGTGAGTTGTATTTAAATTTCCACCCAACTGTTATGTTTATCTTTCAACTCTGTATTTAATTTCAGTACTTCAACTTGTGGTTTTTCCACCGAGAATAACGAAGCAGGAGCAAGATGGAGCTAGTATATTATCTTTGATTCGGGATCCTTACATTCTCATTACTTCCGGTTCGTAAAGCGAGTACTTACAGATGAGGTTCCAAACTATGTGTTTAAAAAGGAGCAAATCAGTGATATTTAATCCAGTTGTGACCGTCTAATAATGCTTTATTGAGTCATTACGGTATATTATTCTTTTGATATTTATTTTAAGGAGTTCTCATTTTTTCAAATCTTGGTCTCGGTGCCTTGGAAGCAACATTACCAATTTGGATGATGAGCACAATGGATGATGTGCCCACTTGGCAGCTGGGAGCTGTGTTTTTGCCCTTATGGATTTCTTATATATTCGGCGTCAATGTATTTGGTGCCGTTGGACATAAAATAGGACGGTGAGTTTAATGTTTTTCTTTTGTCTTTTTTGTCTTGATTATTATTTGAATTGTTTTATCCTGCATCGCAATTTCAGCTGGTTGGCGACTATGGTTGGTTTTGGTATCACCGGAGGTTGTCTCATTTGCGTAAGTTCTTTACCTTCTCAGATTTATTCAAGTGATTGGGGTTTGGTTTTATCAATACACGGTGCGTTTCAGTTTAATTAATCATCCTAAATACTTTAGGAGGGTTTGTAACCCTTAGTTCACGCCAACTTTGAAATACAGATGGCGCCACTGTTTTCCCATAGACTTCCATGTTAATTCGTTTTTCCAGTCCGGCCAGCACCAAATTTGCGCGACCCAAATTTGCGCCGTCTTTATTTTGGCTCAAATTTGTGCCGGCCCAAATTTGCGCCGACCCAAATTTGCGCCGACCCAAATTTGCGCCGACCCAAATTTGCGCCGGTCCAAATTTGCGCGACATACGTCACGACTGACCGCCAGGGCGCGCCTTGGGATACCCTCAACCCCCTTTGCGGGGTTTCTTCATTTCGTCACCCTTCATTTAGTTGCCCTTTATTTAATTTCCGACCAATACTCAATGGAAGGAGAATTGCTTAAAAAAAGTGGTAAGGTTAGGTTCGCGGGGGGTCAAGAGGGGGCGCCAGCCCCCCCTTGTTAGGCATTCTTAGGAATACGAGAGGCGGACTCAGCCTAACAGCGGCGGCGACGAAATGTTCTGCGCATGCGTCGCGCTAATTTGACCACGCGCAAATTTGGGTCGGCGCAAATTTGAGTCGGCGCAAATTTGGGTCAACGCAAATTTGGGTCGGCGCAAATTTGGGTCGGCGCAAATTTGGGTCGGCGCAAATTTGGGTCGGCGCAAATTTGGGTCGGCGCAAATTTGGGTCGGCGCAAATTTGAATCGCGCAAATTTGGTTTGCGCAAATTAGGGTCGGCGCAAATTTGAATCGCGCAAATACGGGTCGCGCAAATTTGATTTGCGCTAATCTGAACCCTGCCCTTCCAGTCTACCTTTCTGAAAAATTAGTCTTTTTTTTAAAAACATGTTTGGAATGACTCCTTTTAGGCTGCTATTGAGCCTAAATTTTAATTCTTTGTTGCACAAGCAAGAAAAAAGCAATTTTTGTGTTTCTCCACCAAAAATTTTGATTTTTTCAATGTATTCACCTTTAAAAATTCTGCCCCTTAGAAATCCCAGCTTAAATTTAAGTTGGCTTCTCCCAATCTTTTAAAAGCGCTTCTATTTAGTGCTTCCAATTTTTACCAGCTGACGCCGTATGGCGCTAGTAGTCCAACACATGTGATTACGTTATGATTACGGTTCCATTTCTGGTTAAAATATACATTTAAAATTAAATTTTTCAGGATAAATTAAACTTATTCACTTAAAATAAATTTTCTTGGCTCAAAACAGTAGCGCCAAGTGCAACAATTTGTCACACTACCCTAAGAGCGCTTAAGCTACTGGCCTTCCAGATTTAATTATTTGTCCCCAAATTGGTACATTGTGGGCACCAAAGCGTCGTCTTTGAAGATTGTCCTTCTGTCGTGTGTCTGATACTAATACGGCAACTTGTGCGCAAATAGTGCCCGTTTGCTCTCGCATAACGACTGAAATTATAAAGCAGAATTTTTTATTTCGGTTTATTTTTCTGTTGAAGGTTCCATTCACTAGAAATATCTACCACTTGATCGCACCGCTTGCCGGTGTGGGATTGGCAATAGGTGAGTACAAAATTATCAAATTGAAATTTGCAAATTGTCATGATCAAATGCCCATTAATACCGACTCAATGGTTGTGTCCAACACCATTCTGTTATATTGTGTACTTTTAATGAAACTGTTAAAATTTCGTGAAATTGATTAAATTTTTGTGCCTTTATTCGAGCAAGACAGAACATGGACAACTACAAAAATATGAAAACCTATATTTGTAATTTAAATTAGGTCTCTATTTTTTAATATTTTTAAAGTTTCTCCATTTTCTTTTTACTTTCAAAACTTTCGCCTAAAGTAACTTAACACAATGGTGTTGTACTTGAAAACAACACCATTGTTTATATGGTTTATATGATGAGAGTTTTCTAATCGAATTTTTTCAAAACCTTCTAAAAATGTAGGTTTTTGAAGAAATTCGAATACATTTTTTTTATTTTCGGGGTAAAATGAAGAAAGTTTGGAAGCCGGAGTTGAACTAGTAATCCATTTGGAAATGGTGTTGTTGCCCGTGACTTCGTTTGAATATAATTCAGACTACAACTGTTGTCAATTTATCTGTAGGAATGATTGACAGCTCAACTCTGCCACAATTGGGCCTTTTGGTGGACCTTAGACACACAGCAGTATATGGAAGCGTTTACGCATTAGCTGATATAACGTTTGGTCTTGGTTTCACCTTAGGTAAACTTAACTTGCGTAAGTGCTAATATTAATTATCGCATTACTAATCCTTTTATCTCATCAGGTGCTGCGTTGAGTGGGACTTTAGTTCAAACGATAGGTTTTCGATGGGTGATGATTGGGGCAGCAATCATCAGCTTTCTTTATGCACCGCTGATGATTTTTGTGAAAAATCCACAATCTAAAAGTCCACCAGAGAGCAAAAGCAGGTAAATAAAACATTCAAAATATAATTCAATCAAGTCATTGTTGGTGTAGAGAGGCCACGGAGAATCATAAATGAAGGCGATAAGTGCTTAAAATTGTGCGGTTACATCGCATTTTGCGACCGCCATTTTTATTCAGCTATACTCTGGCCATGTGTAAGTTGAGCCTAAATCCGAGCCTTTTCTCTGGTGTAGTGATACAATAAAATAGATCCAAACACCAGGATTGCAACCGAAAGCAGATCTGGAGAAAAACAACAACTGCCATTGTTACTGGTATCCATTTTGTTCAGACTAAACAGTCAATAATTAGTTTGAAAATTGTTTTGGTTTCTGGAAGAAGCAAGCAATAAACTGAACTATTTTCCCTGGCGGCAGCACAGAGTGAGTTGTGAGGCGGTGATTTAGGCTCAACTTACACATGGCCAGAGTATAGGAACAAGAGCAAACGTATTACGAGTGATCGCTCTGAGACTAGTTTGCCTCGAAGTGAGTTTACAACTTAAAACAGGACGAATCATCATAATAATAAAATGATTTGTTTAATACAAAACTATACGAGCAGTATAACGAGACTTAAATGATCAATACCTGTAATTACTTGCAAAATAAACACTCGATAATAACTCACAAAAGTAAACGACGCTCTTATAAACGTAAATATGCGCTGTTACATAAAATATGTATAACGAATACAGAACCTTAGAGAATGTGCTCATGTTGCATTAATTCAAATGTGTGACAGATGAACAAATGGGCAAACACAAATACCAACAGTCATAACTTCTTTTCACCTACCGTTCCGCCGCATTATAACGCCGGGTTAAAACGGGCTGTGGTCCGGTTAAGTTCCAGGGGGTTAGCAGCCCTTTCATCATTTAGCACCGGCCCTGATTAAGCGTCGTGGTCCCCAAAAACCACTGATCTTCTGCTCATCCGTCCCGGGAGGGGGGGGGGGGGGCGGTTGGATCCGGAACATTAATGAATGCCCGGGCGTTTATTCTAGGCAGAACTGTACGTATTTTGAAGTTTACATGTAACGATCTCGCGCGAAAATGTGAATTTAATTTATTCTTCACTGCTCTTATGGTCTAAAATGTTTAATTTTTAATTTTTATTTTTGGTTCATACAGCACTTGATGAAGATCCATATGATGAACACACTTCCGGATATACAATGTTATTAATTTAGATATTACAATTGACATTATAATCGCGGGAAGTTTATTTGAAATGAGTATTACTCAACGTGAAGAGTTATTCCGACAATAAACAAAGTTCACTTAATATTATTTACACTTACTGACTTACAGTACTGCCTTGAATAAACGCAGGGCGTAAATAGGCGCCTGGACTCGATTAAACCTAGGTCGATTATCCATTAAAACAGACATGTAGAAGAAACAACTTCCGGTGTTTAATTAATTGCGTTTTCTTGTACTTTCTGTCAACACAAAAAATTCAGAGAACATAAAATATGGGCTGGCTGATCAATATTGGCTTCCTTTCCTGATTTGATCTTTCATTATGTTTGTTGTCAATTAAAGAACTTTGAGTTTCCATAGTTCAAAGTGTTTGTGTTATGATCAACATCCATATTGATCTAATAGATAATATTGGCTTACCTTTCGGTGAAAACTCGCGAAGCAGGTTACTATAATAGGCATCAGGGATAAACAACTGACAGGCGCCATCTACCGACAGATGGTAGCAGTGTTGCTGAAAAAGATGGCGTTTTATGTAAAAAACATAATAATAAAAAATTAAAGTCTAAATTAAACATTTATTTACTATTTTATTGAAAATAAAATATTCAAAACATATTTTTTAAACTTTTGATGTTAATCAAGTGATCATGTGAACTCGTGGAGTGAAAAATGGCGACTCGGATCCAACGTGCTCGCAACACGAATTCAAATACCGAATCAAGATTTCTGCTAATCGTGAGTAGTAAATTAAAATCACATGTCACAAAACCAGTTTTAAAGGTTTTTTTTATTTTTATATTTAATTGGAAACGGGTTGACGAAAACGAAATACAAGTTCAGACGTGTTTCAGTCACAAAATCTCGTCCGAAGCTTCAATTTCTTTTCGATAAAAACTCCATACAACTGTATGGAGTGCGTAGGTAAATCTGAAATTATGAAAAAATTAATTTTTCAATTTTTAAAAGGAATTTTGCCCAAACTTATAGAGAAACATGAATTCCGAGCCATTTTATTCACACATGCAAATTTAGACATTTTTACATGCTATTTTTTTTACAAGTTGCAGCTGCTGGATGTTAAGTCTTCAATTTATTACCCACATCATCCCAATTAAAAAGTTATTAAAATTATCACAGAAGTTTTTTTAATTATCACACAAGTTTTTTTTTTAATTATCACAGAAATTTTTTTTAACTATCACATACAATTTTTATTGTATAAAAACCAACAATCCCACAACTTCATAATAAATTTTTTTAGTAGAAATATTCTGTTCAAAAAATTTCAGATTGGTGAATTTTAAGGTTTTACAGAGATGATACACCCTGATCCTGTCCCCCCTCCAAGTTGACTCTATAAGGAAACAATATTGTTTTTCAATACTTGTCAAAATGAAATGAAAAAAAATGACATTTCCTTCGAGTTAATAAATTTCCCTTAAAAATAAGTTCACAATTATATAAGCCACGTCAATGTTTATTGTCAGTGCAGATGGTACTGGAGTCGTATGATTATGTGTGCATAAAAATACAGGCAAACCACAACTACAATTGCAAGAGTTGGAAATTAGAATCATTGTCCAAAATCTGTCAATACATCAACTTTAAGTAAGAAAAATTGCTACTATAGCAGGAATATATTTGATTCTTTTTCTCTTTGCAATTCAATGGGGTAAGTTGGCTTTTAGCCATGCAGCAATGTAGCCAGATGTGTAGACTGGGGAGTTGTTCTGCTGAAACAGCCAGGCATCCCCTGAATAAACCTAACACAAATATTACTATATTATAAATGCACTTTATTAAGAAATTGGGACAAGAAGAAAATAATTTTTAACTTAAATTGACTTCACACCAGCACAATAACATTCTCAAGAATGTATGTAAATTTTCTCGTACAAAAAGTTATTCCTTTCCTTCATAATTGTGGAAATTTTTGTTAACCCTCGGAGGCATAAGGCTATACGCATTTAGGGACAACATCTTTCTTGAAAAAGAAAAATATTTTTCTATTCAGTTTTTTTTTCTGAAAATTTCTGATTTTGTTTATATCATGCTGAACTTTAACTCAGGTGAAATTTTAAGTCATTGGTCATTTATTTAATTAATTATGCTAAATGCAAATTTTCTGCCCCTTAAAACTCCAGCAGACTAGCCTATTGCAAAGTAGGGATGACGAATCCATTAGTGTAATCAAATTTTATGCCAGACATGCAACAATGCACTTTTCATTCGCTAACCCGTTAACTGGTCGAGATAGAGCAAAATTTCCAATTACAAAGTTGTAGAGCACCATCAAATTAGTACTATCAAACTTATCTTAATAGATAATATTTTGATTGAATTTACTTTTTTCAGTTTTCGCTATGTGGGATAACTCGTGCAGATGTCT
Source organism: Strigamia acuminata (assembly GCA_949358305.1). NCBI lineage: Eukaryota > Metazoa > Arthropoda > Chilopoda > Geophilomorpha > Linotaeniidae > Strigamia > Strigamia acuminata. Next base: position 8,620,376 of record OX442315.1, on the reverse strand, counting down.
TACTATTTTACAACAAATGCGTGGATCGCGGAAGTTGATTCTCTTCATCGTTGCAGTCGCATTACTTCTGGACAACATGCTCTTCACTGTTGTGGGCAAGTCATTGCTGACTGAAATCTATTTCTTTGCAACTTTGATTTTTAGTTCCCATCATTCCCGAGTTTTTGTACGACATACGACATCCTCAAGACAAACCAATCAATTTGACAACGACTCCTAAAACGATTGGTCAAGAACCGTGCTTCAGTTCAAACCATAGTGCCACAAATAGTGAGTTAGAAATAAAAAAAGAAATAATTTTTTTTGTAAATTTTATGATTATTTATGCAATATTTCCACTAGATTGCACATCGGCTGTTCCTCTCACTCCACACGAAGAGAAACAAGCGGAACTACAGTCAGAAAATTTTGAAGTTGGAATTTTGTTTGCATCTAAACCTCTTGTGCAAATCCTAACCAGCCCGTTCGTAGGAATAATTACCAATAGGTATATTTATATTTTTGCCTACAGTGAAGTAAAAATAAAATGATTGATACATCTGTTTTGAATAGACAATAACATTTGAAATCTCTATTTCAGAATCGGTTACAGCATCCCGATGCTTTGTGGTTTTTTTATCATGTTTACTTCGACACTGAGTGAGTTTTCTGAAAGAATAAGTGGGAAGAGATAGTGTCGAGAGAATGCTGCTCCACCTTACCAACTACGCGCAATTCCTAACCATATATCCAATTACATGTTTTAAATTTTTCTCCAGTGTTCGGATTTGGTCTCAACTATGGTACTTTGTTTGCGGCTCGGGCACTTCAGGGAATCGGTTCGTCTTTTTCAACTATCGCCGGTAAGAGGATGGAAAGTAGAAATTGACTCCGAATCCCAAAATAGAAATACATTTTAATTAAGGTATCGGCGTGTTAGCTGATCGATACCCAGATGACAAGGAAAGAACCAGTGCTATTGCTTTGGCGTTTAGTGGTATCGCATTAGGCCTGCTGATAGGCGCACCATTTGGCAGTGTCGTGTATCAGTTTTGGGGGAAAACCGCACCATTTTTAATTTTAGCAGGTTTAGCATTAGGAGAGGGATGTGAGTTGTATTTAAATTGCCACCCAACTGTTATGTTTATCTTTTGGCAGTGGCTACGTTCATGTCCGACGTGAACATATTATTTTCATGATACGCTGTGATTGGCTGATCCCCTTTGATGTTGATTCTTTTCCTCGACGTAAGTTTTCTCAAATTCGATGTTCTCGATATACAGGGTGAGTCAAAAGTCCAGAAACACCTTTTTTTCTTGAAAATGACTGAAGATATATCAATTCTGTTAATGTAGACATATAGGAAGTCGATGGTGGGCTATCCAGTGGTCACCTTAAATTTAATCCGGAAGGTCATTTTCAAGGTCATTCACTTCTTAACTTTTAAACCGTTTAAGATACTGCAAAATTTCCAATTACAAAGTTGCAGAGCACCATCAAATTAGTACTATCCAAATTATCCTAGTCACCTTAAGTTAAATGGTTTTTTTTAAAAAAGGAAAACAAATCAGCAAATTAAAATTTTTTATTCCTATAAAAATAAAATAATTTAGACATTTAAAAAAAGACAGTGGTTTTTCTTGTTTACTTACATAATAATGCAAATTTGAATACATTTATTGAAGAAATTCAGTACTTTTGCAGTAGAAATTGAAGTTTTGCCACAATGCTGGCTTTACTTCAGCTGATTTGTTTTCATTTTAAAATGAAAACATTAAAATGAAGATGTCTAAGATAAGTTGGATAGTACTAATTCGATGGTGTTCTACAACTTTGTAATTGAAAATTTTGCTGTATCTCCAACAGTTTAAAAGTTAGAAAGTGAATAACCTTGAAAATGACCTTCTGGGTCAAATTTAAGGTGACCACTGGATAGCCCACCATCGACTTCCTATATGTCTACATTAACAGAATTGATATATCTTCGGTCATTTTCAAGAAAAAAAGGTGTTTCTGGACTTTTGACTCACCCTGTAGACACTCCTTGACCCCCCGAGACCTAACCTTTTCCCTTTTTATCAAAGTTGACGAAATGAGGATTTTCATCAATGTATTTCAATGCATCTCTCAACCAATCACAGCGCGTCATGAAAATAATATGTTTACGTCGGACTTCGTTATCTTTCAACTCTGTATTTATTTCAGTACTTCAACTTGTGGTTTTTCCACCGAGAATCACGAGGCAGGGGCAAGATGGACCTAGTATATTAACTTTGATTCGGGATCCTTACATTCTCATTACTTCTGGTTCGTAAAGCGGTACTAATGCTGGTGAAACACTAGGCGATAGCATTGCTAGGCGAATCGCCCAGCTATTTCACCAGGCATGACACACTAGGCGCAATGCGATGCGATGCAAATGAAAATAGCTGACAACTGCTGTTTTTAGGAACACATTGTTGTTAAAAAAATGGAGGACGACGAATTATTGGCTATCTTCAGCTTCTTATTTTTATCGACATCTGCACAAAGGATTATCTAATTTCATATGTTATTTAGCAGTATTAATCCTAATGTTAGGCCTAATAATGCTAAAATAAAGGAAATAAACAACAATAAACTCATTATTGGAAGTAATTCACAGCGTTGTACCAAACTGTTGTTTACCTTATTTTTAGCATTATTAGGCCTAATATTAGGCTTAATACTGCCAATGCAAAATGTGGGAAACGTGAGGGCAATGTTTTTATTTTTAAAAAAACCGGAATTATTTTTATTTTGATTACAGCCAATCAGGTGAGACCTGGTCTCACCGGATTGGCTGCGATCGAAATCGCCGACCAAAATAGTACATAAATTGCGCCGCAAAGTACTGCCACGCGATTAAAATCGGATGTGACGTCATTTTTCATGACGTCAAAATTGCTTCGCGGCGCGAATCGCGTCACAAAACGCCTAGTGTGTCACCAGCATTATAGATAAGGTTCCAAACTACTTGTTTAAAAAGGAGCAAATCAGTGATATTTAATGCATTTGTGACCATCTAATAATGCTGTATTGAGTCATTATCTTATTCTTTTGATATTTATTTTAAGGGGCTCTCACTTTCGCAAATCTTGGTGTTGGTGGTTTGGAAGCAACATTACCAATTTGGATGATGAGCACAATGGATGATGTGCCCACATGGCAGCTGGGAGCTGTGTTTTTGCCCGTATGGATTTCTTATATATTCAGCGTCAATGTATTTGGTGCTCTTGGACATAAAATAGGACGGTGAGTTTAATGTTTTAATTTTTTATTTTCTTTTGTTGATTTTTATTGTTTTATGCTGCATTGCAATTTCAGCTGGTTGGCAACTATGATTGCTTTTGGTATCGCCGGAGGTTGTCTCATTTGCGTAAGTTCTTTCTTTTCTAAGATTTATTCAAGTGAAAAGCAATTTTTGTGTCTGCTCCAAAAGTGACAAGTGACAAATCACGTCATGAATGACATGAAATCTCAGAATGCATTGCACATAATGGTTCCCTTTTTAGATTTCTAAACCTGATGTTTAGAAAGTCTAATAAAACGGTTCTTTCCGTCTGTTCTTTCGGCGGCCGTCTGTCTGCATCAATTCCTCCAAAACAAAAGCAGCTAGTTCAAAAGGGGCAACTCCAATGAACTCGTCATACCTTTCATCGGTTCCTAAGGTATTTTCGTATTTCTCCGACCTCCGGTTTAATAAAAAAATGGTTTTATTAGACTTTTAGTCGTCTTTTACATACTGCTATCGGAAATGACGTATTTTGTGATCTACGTAAGGCAAACATTTTGGCTACAGTATATAACATGTTTTCATAACGTGTGTTTATCCTTACGGAATTTGATCATTTTTGCTCGAATTTTGGTGGGATTTTGTTTGTTGTTGCTTTATTTTGGCCAAAAATTTTATGTTTTATTACTTTATTTTCTTTTATTTTGGTGTTTAATTTAGGGACAGACGGACAGATACATTTCTATACTGAAAAGTGTAGAAGGGGTTTAGAAGTCTAAGATGTAATGCTTCCATGCATCACGTATATTTACTTGTTCAAATGGTAAAAATACGGTTTGATCATGTAAAACCACTAGTACTTGATTGTTGCTTAAGTTGTGCAGAAAATAACATTCTATACCCTTTTTTAAGCAAATTTCAAACAGATTAGAAATTTTTCATTTCTATGACTTTTAAGTAATATGTGTGTCCGATGCTAATATGGCAACCCGTGCCCAAATAGCGCTCGTTTGCTCTCACATAACGACAGTGAAATTATATATCAGATTTTTTATTTTGGTTTATTTTTCTGTTGAAGGTCCCATTCACTAGAAATATCTACCATTTGATTGCACCGCTTGCCGGTGTGGGATTGGCAGTAGGTGAGTACAAAATTATCATATTGAAATTTGCAAATTGTCATGATCAAATGCCCATTAATACTGTCACAATGGTTGTGTCCAACACCATTCTGTTATATTATGTGCTTTTAATGAAACTGCTGAAATTTTGTAAAAGTGAATATAGTTTTTGGGCCTTTACAGGAACTCGAGCAAGACAAGATGAACAACCAGAAAAATATTAAAATTTATATTTGTAATTTAAATTAGGCCTCTTATTTTTTAATATTTTTATAGTTTGTTCATTTTCTTTTTACTTTAAATACTTTCATCCAAAGTAACTTAACGCAATCGTGTTGTACTCGAATGCAACACCATTGTTTATATGATGTGGGGTTCTAATCGAAATTTTTCAAAAACTTCTGAAAATGCAGGTCTTTGAAGAAATTCGAAAACAACAGAACTCGTGATCTTATCTGACAAGAAGATGAGTGCTGACCTAATCCCGACAATTACTCAAGCGCGAGGTGTATTTGATACGAGAATTTACTGATAGAAAATAATGTAGATAGTCAATCGTATCCAAACTGGCCTCGCCCCATCGTAAAGAGGTGGCCGCCATGATGCTTGGTTTGTAAAGCAACAACAATCGTTTTGCCGACCAAACTTAATGCGCGTAATAAACCGCATTTGACGGTTTATTACCAGAAAAATTACCGGTAAGAATCAATCAGACGTCAAAAGCGGTTTGTTACGCGCCTCGGGATTGGTCGAGAGAACGATTGTTGTTTTGTTAGGCGTAATCTCATTCGTAGTTATTTATAGCCCAAGCTAGTGGTAAATTCTCGGAGTAAGATAAAGATAACTTTGGAAGCCGGATTTGAACTACTGTCTTTCCTCGAATATAACGTCATGATGATGTATTCGAATTTTTTCAAAAACATATTTTTTGAAGTTTTTGAAAAATTTAGAATATAACGTAACTTTGAATACAACGTCATGCCGTTGTGTTCGAATACAATGGCATGATGTTATATTCGAGTTACATAATGGAAGCATTGCGGGGTGCGCTTTTTACTGGTGCGATGACGGAAAGCATCGAATTGGACACCAATTGAAAACGTGCTGTATATTTGGAACTACAAATTTCAAATCCAATTTATTTGTCCAAATTACATTACCAATTTCTGATTTTTCAGAAGTTTGACAAAAATTTCTGATTTTTCAGAAGTTTGGCAAAAATTTCTGATTTTTCAGAAGTTTGACAAAAATTTCTGATTTTTCAGAAGTTTGACAAAAGTTTCTGATTTTTCAGAAGTTTCACAAAAATTTCTGATTTTTCAGAAGTTTGACAAAAATTTCTGATTTTTCAGAAGTTTGACAAAAGTTTCTGATTTTTCAGAAGTTTGACAAAAATTTCTGATTTTTCAGAAGTTTGACAAAAATTTCTGATTTTTCAGAAGTTTGACAAAAATTTCTGATTTTTCAGAAGTTTGACAAAAATTTCTGATTTTTCAGAAGTTTGACAAAAATTTCTGATTTTTCAGAAGTTTGACAAAAATTTCTGATTTTTCAGAAGTTTCACAAAAATTTCTGATTTTTCAGAAGTTTGACAAAAATTTCTGATTTTTCAGAAGTTTGACACAAATTTCTGATTTTTCAGAAGTTTGACAAAAATTTCTGATTTTTCAGAAGTTTCACAAAAATTTCTGATTTTTCAGAAGTTTGACAAAAATTTCTGATTTTTCAGAAGTTTGACAAAAATTTCTGATTTTTCAGAAGTTTGACAAAAATTTCTGATTTTTCAGAAGTTTGACAAAAATTTCTGATTTTTCAGAAGTTTGACAAAAATTTCTGATTTTTCAGAAGTTTGACAAAAATTTCTGATTTTTCAGAAGTTTGACAAAAATATCTGATTTTTCAGAAGTTTTACTAAAAAAAAACAATACAACGTCATGTGTTGCTGTAATGATCTATTTGGAAATGGTGTTGGTTGCCCGTGACTTCGTTTGAATATAATTTAGCCTATACTTAAAACCAACACAACATTGGCCTATTTCCAATTGGTTGAGCCGTGTCACTGGTGTAGTGGTACAATAAAGTAGCTCTTAACACCAATTTCAGATTGAATAAAATCATGCAAAAACAGCAGATTTAGCAAATTACATAAACCTTTTATTACCAATTAAAGGTCAAGTGCACTGACGAGGGGAACACCCGTATAAGATACTCACAGATTGTTGTAATAATAAACGTGGAGAATTGTTGTATCATGCTGAATGCAACTCTAAAATAATTTCATTCCATAAACAGCCAACAATGCAAACAATGAGCTCAAAGTTTGCACTATTTTGTCTGTGTATTCATCCAATCTGAGCAATCAGGCTTAGTGTATGAATACTGTAAACAACAGTTGCTAGGTAAAATATAGTTCCAAGATCCAGGTTGAATTTTCTCATTTGAGATTCAATGATGTCATTTCCCCTTTTGAGATTCAATGATTGCATGACATCAGAACTTTGTTCACCAACATGAAGACAAAAATAGTTTGTAGTGGTGGTCCAGTGGTTCAGGCAATGGCCTAGGAATCTTTCCATACAGGTTCAAATCCTGGTGTGTCTGTGAAAATTTTTACTTTTATTTTTTAATTTTTTTTAGCAGTAAATTTAATGTTTGTAATTTTATGTTTGTTAAAAAATTAAAATTAATTAATTAAAGTTTTCTCAAATGATGAAATGACATCATTGAATGTCAAATGATAAAATTCAACTTGGATCTTGGAACTATTTTTTACCTAGCAACTGTTGTTTACAGTATTCATACACTAGGCCTGATTGCTCAGATTGGATGCATACACAGACAAAATAGTGCAAACTTTGATCTCATTGTTTGCATTGTTGGCTGTTTATGGAATGAAATTATTTTAGGGTTGCATTCAGCATGATACAACAATTCTCCACGTTTATTATTACAACAATCTGTGAGTATCTTATACGGGTGTTCCCCTCGTGAGTGGGATTTTTACATTTTCTGAAAGCCCGTACTAAAAAACCAATAATCATCATAAAAAAAATTAAATTGTTGCAGTAATTATTTTATAATAATAATCCAAAAACGTAAGAATCAAGCAGCAATGCGTGATGGGAGTCAGTTCTAAAGTTCATTTGACCTGGATCCAGTTCTTGGATCTGGGTGGATCCAACCTCAATCAATCCATTGTTTTTCAATGACAGGATTGATTTTAAATTCTTAAAAATATAATTTTGTCTTAGTTGCTATCAATGCTAAATAAAAAAAAACATTTTTGAACAATCTTGAATCATTTAAAAAATTACAAATTGAATTTTGAATCGACAGTCAGTCTGCGCGTGTGCATGACTGTCTAATTCGAACTGATGACGCAGGGCAAGACGTCTGCAACCATCATGCATTGCTTTTTGTTAACTACGTTTTTGGATTGTTATTATAAAATAATTACTAAAACAATTTAATTTTTTACCTGATGATTATTAGTTTTTTGATATGGGCTTTCAGAAAATGTAAAAATCCCAACCAGTGCACTTGACCTTTAAATAAAATTCATCATTCTAATCAGTTTTTACACTTAAATTCATTGAAAATAAACAGTACTACTTTTCCACGTAGTAGAACACAGTACACAGGCGTAAACCGGCTGAAATAGGCCAACGTTGTGTTGGTTTTGAGTATACAACTGGTGTCAATCTATCTGTAGGAATGATTGACAGTGCGACTCTGCCACAATTGGGCTTTTTGGTGGACCTTAGACATACAGCAGTATATGGTTGCGTTTACGCAATAGGTGATATATTGTTTGGGCTTGGTTTGACCTTAGGTAAACTTAACTTGCGTAAGTGCTAATATTAATTATCACATTACTAATCCTTTTATCTCATCAGGTGCTGCGTTGAGTGGGGCTTTAATTCAAACGATGGGTTTTCGATGGGTGATGATTGGAGTAGCAATCATCGGCTTTCTTTATGCACCGCTCATGATCTTTGTGAGAAATCCACAACCTCTGCAAGAGAGCAAACCTCTGCAAGAGAGCACACCTCTGCAAGAGAGCACACCTCTGCAAGAGAGCACACCTCTGCAAGAGAGCAAAAGCAGGTAAATAAAACATTTAAAATATAATTTAATCAAGTCATAACTTCTTTTGACATACGGTACTTCCGCATATTAACGCCGGGTTAAACGGGCCGTGGCCTGTTTAAGTCCCCAGGGGTTAGCGGCGCTTTCATCATTTAGCATCGGCTAGAAGAAGCGCCGGGCTTCAAATAGCCGCGGGAAGGGGAAGTTGGATCGGGAAAATTAATAAACGTCCGGGCGTTAATTCGAGGCAGAACTGTACGTATTTGGAAATTTACATGTAACGTTCTCTTGCAAAAATGTGAATTTAATTTGTTCTTCACTGCTTTCATGATCTTACATGTTTAATGTTTAATTTTTATTTTTGGTTCATACAGCACTTGATGGAGATCCATATGATGAACACACTTCTGTACAATGTTATTAATTTAGATATCACAATTGGCAAAGCTACATTAAAATCGCGAGAAGTTAATAAATTCATTTAATTACATAACGTTAAGAGTTATTCCAACAATAGTGAGTTTGCGGTTGCCAATTGTTCCTTATAATTATGAGTTACAAGCTCATAATTATAAACAAGCAGGGATTTGTAATGCAGGGAAGCATTACATATTAGACTTCTAAACCCTGTCTCTCTGTCCCTAAATAAAACACCAAAATAAAAGAAAATAAAGTAAATAAATACAAAATAAAATTTTTGGCCAAAATAAAGCAACAACAAACATTATTAAGAATGTTGTAAACAACACATGGCAACCATTGGCTGATTCGGGGGCCAAAAAATTTTCCAGTTAAAGTCCACAGAAGTTCTGTGGAAATTAGGACATTTCGGCTGCATTTGAGTACTCAAACGCGGCCGAAATGTCCTGAAGTTTGCGTCCAAAATAACTTCGAAGCAATTTCACACACTCGGCCGCAGAAATTAGGACATTTCGGCCGCGTTTGAGTACTCGAATGCAACCGAGTGTCTAAATTCTGGAGGACTGAAAATCAAGAAAACTTAATTAGATGTTCGTTAGAATTCGCGTACACGAACGTACGGGTGACACAACACATACGTCTAATTTGGTGTAAATTTCCCCTTCGGTCGCCGATCGTAATGCTACTTTTTTTCGACCAAATAAAAAAAAAATATATACAGGCTGGTGCAGATTTCGATTTGGAATCGAATGAGCATAGTTTCAAAATTTATAAACCTAGTTTTGATATAGAAAATAGTATTTTACATATCGCGACGAAGATTTCATGGATCACGGGATCCGCCAGGTGCCGCTAGTACAATATTACAACTTCCGGTGCAGGACGGAAGTAGTATTATTAGACGGCTAAAAGTGCATTAAAACCGGTTTATTAATTCAACCGGAGGTCCGAGAAATCTGAAAATACCTTACAATACTAATATAAGTATGCTGAATTTAATGTCGTTGTCCGTTTGGCTCTAGCTGCTATAGTTTTTGCGGAATCGTTGACGACGGACGGACGGACGGACGGACAGACAGACAGAATCGTTTCATGAGACTTTCTAAACATCAGGTTTAGAAGTCTAAAATGGACTTATAACATAACATAACTCTTCAACTTTTACACTATTTTGTAAAAGAAGGGAGCCAATCAGATCGCTTAACACTATTTGAAGCTCCTCCCACTATTGCAAATGGTGCTGATAGTGCTGATGGAAATTCAAAATGGCTGCCTGACCTGTTTCAACATTCAGCCTCAATCACAATTTCTTTCTGCCATCGAAGGATAGAAACAACTAAAATCATTCCAGGTAAGCAAATAAATAAACTGGAAGACAATTGTATGTCTGAAAAATGTCAAATTAGTAAAACTACAGATTTTCATTTTCTTTTGCATATGGATTTGTTCTACCATTACATGCAAGGGATTTATAAAATTAATTTATAAAATATATTTGTTGTACCGCAAGTGCCTAATCCAAGAAGGAATTATAATTATAATTATGAGCTTGTAACTCATAATTATAAGGAACAATTGGCAACCGCAAACTCACTACTAAACAAAGTTCACTTCATATTATTTACACTTACTGGTTTATGCATCATAAAAACTTGTGACTGAAAGTTTTTTTTACTGATTTGCACACTATACTGTTGGGTATCGTTTTCATGATCATAGTAGCACGATAAATCTGGATTAAACATTTATGAAACTATAGTAAAGTTTTATTCAAATATTGATGTGCCAACATTTCGAGAATAAGAAACATAAACCAACCGAAGAATACTCCAGAACAAAGCAGAAGATTTCCATCAATGTTTTTAGATACATTGTCGATGTTTTTAGCCACACATTAGCTATACATTTGGCATCAATGTATTTGGTGCCCTTGGACATAAAATAGGACGGTATGAGTTTAATGTTTTTCTTTTGTCTTTTTTTTCTTGATTATTATTTGAATTGTTTTATGCTGCATCGCAATTTCAGCTGGTTGGCGACTATGATTGGTTTTGGTATCGCCGGAGGTTGTCTCATTTGCGTAAGTTCTTTCCTTTCTAAAATTTATTCGAGTCATTGGAGTTTGGTTTTATCAACACAGTGCGTTTCAGTTTAATTAATTTCCCTTAGGATGGTTTGTAACCCTTAGTTCACGCCAACTTTGAAATTCAGATTGCGCCACTGTTTTCCCATAGACTTGCATTAGGGATGAGAACGGGACCAATTTTTGTGTCCCGTCTCGTCCTGTGTTCCAAAAATTTTGAATTTTTGAGTCCCGTCCCGTTCCGTGTCCCGAAATTTTAAATTTTTCGGGTCCCGAACCGTCCCGTGTCCCGAAATTTTCACTTTTTCCGGGCCTAAAAAAAAAACCGTATTATGTCGTAATACACACGTAATACGTCATAATACACATGTTTCACGACGTAATACACACTTTTAAAGGTAGGTTCACACTTGTGTTCACACTAGACGCAACGCAAGAAAAAATTAGTCAAACGCAACGCAGTCTGTTCAGACTGTAGGGCACGTGTGAACAGAGCTGCAACAATTGATGCTGCGTCTGACCAATCGGATGGTTTCAATGAAACCTGGAATTGGATCTAGTTCTAGAACTAGTTCCAGAATCCGAAAATGGTGGCCTGTTTGCAAGAATTAACCATGTGGTAAATATAAAGCGATTTCCTGGCCTGGCAGAGTCGATAAAGGAGCTGACAAAGACTTACAAAGGTGCGCGACACCGACATGCGTGCGCCATCTTTTAATTCAACTTAGAGAATAACAAACAGGTACATACTTCGAGGCTAGCAATCGATATTATAAGCAGAATAAATCAGTGTATTTCTAAAGATTTATTCTTTACAGTGAAACAAATAGACAAGACAAATAATGAATAACTTATCATAATGTTCAACAATACAAAACTTGCTCATTTGAGCAAACGACGACATTGGCGCATGTTTTGAAGAGTAAACGTTCAACCGCGGTACGTAACAAGCAGGATAAAAATCTAAATCGGTTGAACACGACATCAGGGCATTAATTCAAAACATGCATATTGCATCTATCCGGAAGTATGCAATTTAAACAGCGCGACCAACATGACAACAAACAATCAAACATTCTAAACTCGACCAAATCTCAACAGTAAAGTGTCACCAACCAAACGTGAATCGACGAGAGTTGAAGTCGATCGTGATTGGTTGGCTGCAAGACCTTTTCTTGCGTTGCGTCGCTTACTTCAACTTGGAGTTGAAGCAGGAATTGGCGTCAACGTCAAGAATTTTTGGACGCAAGCAGCTTGCGTTGCGTCAGTTTTCTTGCGTTGCGTCTAGTGTGAACACAAGTGTGAACCTACCTTTACGTCTTATTACGTCGAATTACGTAATACACACGTAATACACAAGTCTGTCCCGTCCCAAATCCCGTGGAATTACGTTTCACCCAGTCTCGTCCCGTCCCGAATCCCGCTACGGGACCGGAACCGGGACCGGGATCATTCCCGGTCCCGTTCTCATCCCTAACTTGCATGTTAATTCTAGTCCGCCTTGCTGAAAAATTATTTTTTTTACCGTATTACCCTACATAAAGCGGCATGCCGTTGGGCATGGCGTTAGCCAGTTTTTAAAATTGTTTAAAAAGTGTATACCGGCATGCCGATATAAAACGAAACATGCTGGTAAAGGGTGTCCCAAAATTAACGCAAGATTTGAATTTGCCGCCATTTGTGCCGTAAATTGTTGGCAATCCTGAAACAACAACAAATAGACAGTTAAGAGTTTAGGATTAGGTTTAGCATTAGTAAAAATGGAGTGTTACACGATACAACAACTTGTTTAGGGTTAGTAAAAATGGAGCGTTACTCGATACAACAACGTATAACAATTTAATTACTGCAAGAGACATTTCCTGGTCGTGTACTCTCTCGTTTCGGTGATCAGAATTGTGATGCACGGGTGGTTGTGGGCTTATTGACATAGTCCTTTGAATTCAAATAACCCCATAAAAAGAAATCTAATGGTGTTAAATCACACTGGCTACTGGCCTTCTAGATTTAATTATTCTGTCCCCAAATTGGTACATTGTGGGCACCAAACAAAGCGTTGTCTTTGAAAATTGTTCTTCTGAGGGTTAACATGTCGTGTGTCTGATACTAATATGGCAACTCGTGCCCAAATAGTGCCCATTTGCTCTCACATAACGACTGAAATTATAAAGCTGAATTTTGATTTTAGTTTATTTTTCTGTTGAAGGTTCCATTCACTAGAAATATCTACCATTTGATTGCACCGCTTGCCGGTGTGGGATTGGCAGTAGGTGAGTACAAAAATTTCAAATTGAAAATTGCAAATTGTCATGATCAAATGCCCATTAATACTGTCTCAATGGTTGTGTCCACACCATTCTGTTATATTGTGTACTTTTAATGAAACTGCTGAAATTTCGTGAAAGCGATTAAATTTTTGTGCCTTTATTCGAGCAAGACAGAAGATGAACAACTACAAAAATATTAAAACTCATATTTGTAATTTAAATTATGTCTCTATTTTTTAATATTTTTAAAGTTTGTTCGTTTTCTTTTTTCTATCAAACTTTTGCCCAAAGTAACTTAACACAATAGTGTTGTACTTGAAAACAACACCATTGTTTATATTATCTGATGTGAGTGTTCTAATCAAACTTTTTCAAAAACTTCTGTAAATGTAGGTTTTTGAAGAAATTCGAATACAAAAGAATTACTCCGTATTTTATTTTTGGGGTAAAATGAAGATAACTTCGGAACCCGGAGTTGAACTACACTCAAAACCACTATAACTTTGACCAATTTCAGCCGGTTTAGGCTTAACTGTGTACTGTGTTCTACTACGCGGAAAAGTAGTTCTGTGTCAAAGCATCACCTTTGACAAATTGGTAATCGATCACAATGTCTGGAGTTCGATTACAATTCTGGTGTTTTGGACTACATTTTTGTGCCACTACACCAGTGAAATAGATCAAAGTTATGGTGGTTTTGAGTATAGTCATCCATTTGGAAATAGTGTTGGTGCCCGTGTAGGAATGATTGACAGCTCAACTCTGCCACAATTGGGCCTTTTGGTGGACTTTAGACACAGCAGTATATGGAAGCGTTTATGCATTAGCTGATATTACGTTTGGTCTTGGTTTCATCGTAGGTAAATTTAACTTGCGTAAGTGCTAATATTAATTATCGCATTACTAATCCTTTTATCTCATCAGGTGCTGCGTTGAGTGGAACTTTAGTTCAAACGATAGGTTTTTGATGGGTGATTATTGGAGTAGCAATCATCAGCTTTCTTTATGCACCGCTGATGATTTTTGTGAGAAATCCACAACCTCTGCAACAGAGCACACCTCTGCAAGAGAGCACACCTCTGCAAGAGAGCACACCTCTGCAAGAGAGCACACCTCTGCAAGAGAGCACACCTCTGCAAGAGAGCACACCTCTGCAAGAGAGCACACCTCTGCAAGAGAGCACACCTCTGCAAGAGAGCACACCTCTGCAAGAGAGCACACCTCTGCAAGAGAGCACACCTCTGCAAGAGAGCACACCTCTGCAAGAGAGCACACCTCTGCAAGAGAGCACACCTCTGCAAGAGAGCACACCTCTGCAAGAGAGCACACCTCTGCAAGAGAGCACACCTCTGCAAGAGAGCACACCTCTGCAAGAGAGCACACCTCTGCAAGAGAGCACACCTCTGCAAGAGAGCACACCTCTGCAAGAGAGCACACCTCTGCAAGAGAGCACACCTCTGCAAGAGAGCACACCTCTGCAAGAGAGCACACCTCTGCAAGAGAGCACACCTCTGCAAGAGAGCACACCTCTGCAAGAGAGCACACCTCTGCAAGAGAGCACACCTCTGCAAGAGAGCACACCTCTGCAAGAGAGCACACCTCTGCAAGAGAGCACACCTCTGCAAGAGAGCACACCTCTGCAAGAGAGCCCACCTCTGCAAGAGAGCACACCTCTGCAAGAGAGCACACCTCTGCAAGAGAGCACACCTCTGCAAGAGAGCACACCTCTGCAAGAGAGCAAAAGCAGGTCAATAAAACATTTAAAATATAATTCAATCAAGTCATAACTTCTTTTCACATACAAGTACTGCACGTATTTTGAAGTTTACATGTAACGATCTCGCACGAAAATGTGAATTTAAGTTTTTCTTCACTGCTCTCATGGTCTTAAATGTTTAATTTTTTAATTTTATTTTTGGTCCGTACAGCACTTGATGAAGATCCATATGACGAACACACTTCCGGTTATACAATGTTATTACCGTACTGCCTCATTTAAACGCCCAGGCGTTTAAATTTTTTTTTTTGGGCCGACTGCCAGGCGGTAATTTGAAACCAGGCGGTTAAATGAACCTGGCGTTTATCCAGAAAAATTGTTTAAAAAAAAAAATCGGAAAACAAAGTAGTGTAAAGTCGTACAAAAGCTTTTTTTTAAATCAGAGTGATCAGAGGCATAACTGTGCTAACACAGAAACAAAATGTAGCAACTAAACAGTGAAGACAATTTATGTTTTTCACCGTACCAGACGTAACATGTGAGGATGTGTGCGTACGTTATGCAGACGTAATTGCTTATTGCGCGTTTACCCGGCGCCAATTTGAAACCCGGCGTCAATACGGGGCCGGCGTCAATAGAATTTTAGCCGTGCGTCTGCCCGGCGTTAAAACGGGCCCGGCGTCTAAGTGAATCCGGGCGTTTAAATGAGGCAGTACTGTAATTTAGATATCACAATTGACAAAGCTACATTAAAATCGCGAGAAGTTTATTTGAAATGAGTATTACACAACGTGAAGAGTTATTCCGACAATAAACAAAGTTCACTTAATATTATTTACACTTACTGACTTACAGTACTGCCTTGAATAAACGCAGGGCGTAAATAGGCGCCTGGACTTGATTAAACCTAGGTCGATTATCCATTAAAACAGACATGTAGAAGAAACAACTTCCGGTGTTTAATTAATTGCCTTTTCTTGTACTTTCTGTCAACACAAATAATTCAGAGAACATAAAATGTGGGCTGGCTGATCAATATTGGTTTCCTTTCCTGTTTTGATCTTTCATTATGTTTGTTGTCAATTAAAGAACTTTGAGTTTCATAGTTCAAAGTGTTTGTGTTATGATCAACATCCATATTGATCTAATAGATAATATTGGCATACCTTTCGGTGAAAACTAGAGAAGCAGGTTTCTTGGCATCAGGGATAAACAACTGTCAGGCGCCATCTACCGACAGATGGTAGCAATGTTACTGAAAAAGATGGCATTTTATATAAAAAATAATAATAATAAAATATTGAAGTCTAAATTAAACATTTATTTACTATTTTATTGAAAAGAAAAAATTCAAAACATTTTTTAAACTCTTGATGTTAATCAAGTAATCATGTGAACTCGCGGAGTGGAAAATGGCGACTCGGATCCAACGTGCTCGCAACACAAATTCAAATACCGAATCAAGATTTCTGCTAATCGTGAGTAGTAAATTAAAATCATATGTCAGAAAATTAGTTTTAAAGGTTTTTTTATTTTTATATTTAATTGGAAACGGGTTGACGAAAGCGAAATACAAGTTCAGCCGTGTTTCAGTCACAAAGTCTCGTCTGAAGCTTCAATTTCTTTTCGATAAAAACTCCATAGGTAAATCTGAAATTACAAAAAAAATTAATTTTTAAATTTTTAACACTAGAACGTCCGGAATTTCCGCCTACCTAGAACGGCCAAAACCGGTCAAAATGACCGGTTTTCAATAACGTGAACAATACGTGCACCAAATGTGCAAAATACTTTCACAATACGTGCACAATACGTGCATACAACGTTTTAACATCAAATGGTTTTAGTAACACGCGAAATATGCGAAGAAAATACCAAAACAAAAATTGATGGTTATTATAAAACCTGATAAAATTAAATTTCCGTTTTTAATTTTATCAGATTTTATAAAAACCGTCAATTTTTGTTTTGGTATTTTCTTCGCATGTTTCGCGTGTTACTGAATCAGTTTGATGCCAAAACGTTGTATGCACGTATTGTGCACGTTTGATGCACGTTTAGTGCAGTTTTGTGGACGTATTTTTCAGGTGATTTCAACCGGTTATTTTGACCGGTTTCGGCCGTTCTAGGTCAATTCACTTTTTTTTTATTATTTCTTAAGATAAATGCAACTTTCGATGATTTATGATATAAAGCATCATAAATCAGCTAAAGTCACAAATTAGCAGCATCGTAAACCCATTTGGTTTATTGCTGCAGCTGTTTTAAACAGCAGTTCCGGTCAAAATGACCGGTCTGGCCGTTCTAGTGTTAAACGGAATTTTGCCCAAACTTATAGAGAAACATGAACTCCGAGCTATTTTATTCACATATGCAAATTTAGACAGATTTACATATTATTTTTTTACAAGTTGCACATCATCCCAATTTTAAGCCAAAAAGTTATTAAAATTATCACAGATAATTATGAAAATTATTACAGATAATTATGAAAATTATTACAGATAATTATGGAAATTATCACAGAAGTTTTTTTTAATTATCACAGAAGTTTTTTTAATTATCACAGATAATTACGGAAATTATCACAGAAGTTTTTTTAATTATCACAGAATCTTTTTTTAATTATCACAGAATCTTTTTTTAATTATCACAGAAGTTTTTTTAATTGTCACAAAATTTTTTTTTAATTATTACAAAATTATTTTAATTATTACAAAATTATTTTAATTATCACAGAAAGGAGAAATAATTTATTTCAAAAATACAAAATAGTTATATAGGGTGTCCCAAAAAGAACGCAAGATTTGAATTAGCCGCCATTTGTGCCGTAAATTGTTGGCCACCCTGAAACAACAACGATTTGACAGCTGAAAGGTTAGGGTTTTATCTACTATATGTATATTTAATCGAATCATTTCATTTGGTCAATTGTCGGCCTAGTAATTGTATAATTGCTCATGCGACATTGATTAATATAATCACTTCTCGGTGATTATATTGAATATCAATAAAGATGTTATGTTTTGATAACCAGAAGTTTTCTTATTTTACCCAGTTCACACTTTTAGGTTTGTAAGCCTTCTCTCAGCACAGACAGATAGACTTGCTTGTTATGCTTAATTTAAGCGGAGAGCGTCATCGTCACAAACTGTAGTAGTCAAAACCATCACAAAGATAAATAAAAATCAAAACTACTTCTCTTAGTAGTAGTTTACAGTCTGGAGTTAGTAATAAACTGGCTCGACCAATGGGACTGTTGTTGATTTTTGAGTCCGGTTATAGCATAGATTCAGTGTTTAGCGCGCTTTATAAGATTCCACTGGTTGGAAACCTTGTAAAGCCCCCCATTCTAAAGATATATATACAGACCAAATTTGTCTTTGAAATGTTAAAAATAAGTAACGTTTCAGTGACGAACTGAGGTTCCAAAAACTTTGAAGAAAACCGTTTTTTTTTTTTAATTTCTTAGTTCCTGGTTCTTTAATTTTCTATCCGGTTTCCCAGACTGAACCCTATTGTGAATCATTTGATCTTTTTTTGTTCCTCTGTGCTATTTTGGGGTAATGGATGATATTTTGATTGAATTTACTTTTTTCAGTTTTCGCTATGTGGGATAACTCGTGCAGATGTCTTACTATTTTACAACAAATGCGTGGATCACGGAAGTTGATTCTCTTCATCGTTGCAGTCGCATTACTTCTGGACAACATGCTCTTCACTGTTGTGGGCAAGTCATTGCTGACTGAAATCTATTTCTTTGCAACTTTGATTTTTAGTTCCCATCATTCCCGACTTTTTATACAACTTACGACATCACCAAGACAAACCAATCAATTTGACGATTGGTCAAGAACCGTGCTTCAGTTCAAACCATAGTGCCACAAATAGTGTGTGGTGACCCAGTTGGATAAGTGTCCCCCCAGGGCGGATACTTGTCCTATGAGTCACTATGATTAAAGAGTCGTTCCCCCCCGAGTTGGCTCCACCTCCCCATGGCAGGTGTGTGCCCCGAGGGGGAGGAAGCGGCTGGTGGTCAGCCCCCATTGGTTGATCGCCGGCCCTTCACCCCACTGCATAAAAGGCTGTGTTTCCCGCCTAAACACAGAACTTACACAAACGACACCAAGAACACAGCAACTACCTCACCGTCAGGCCAACTTCAACTACAAGTTAGGATTGATCGAGGATCGCTGAGTAAAGTGCAAACTGTAACTCTCACGAAGTCACTTGCGAGCTATTCCTGCGAAAGCACGAGAATAGCCCTTGTGAAATCACCCAGAATAATCGCCCAGACGATTATTCGCCGAAGTAAGTGTCCGAGTGCTTTGTAGGGAACCCCAAAGTTCCTAGACGAGGCCTCTGCGACGCTAAACAAACCCTAGACAACAGGCACGGATAGAAGACTCGAAAGAGCATTCCACCGCGTCCGTGAAGACGAATCCGTGACGAATTAACGACAACTCGAGACGCCGCCTTTGTTCCGCCGACCACGCGGAATCGACGACGCCATCTTGAGAAATCCTTTGTTCGACGCTGACCACGTCGACTCTAGAATTATTACTGAGTGTATTTTAAAGGCATAAAGCCTGGTGAATAAATTACCTGTTTATTTACATACATTTGGTATTCATTTGGGTATTTACATAATTGATCACAGGTAAAGTATTACACGTTAGCGCTATTTAAACCTATACCAAGTAGGACGCGACACGTGGGGGCCTGGCCGGGATTTAGAAATAAATCTCAAATCTGAACTTGTGATCTCTCAATAAGATAACCCAAATCGTAGAATTACCGAAAGAAAATGTCAGACAAAGACGAGCAATCCACGTCTGAAACCGAGCAGAGAATGCCCGAGAAGGGAAAAAGGACCTCCGACTACCACCTGAGATCGGATGGTCCCGTCCCTGAAATGTCCGCAAAGGCGAAAGCCCGAGCGAATAAAAGGAGAGCGAAGGCGCAGAAAGAGGAGCAAGCTGCATCGCTCGCGGCCCTAGACGGGCCAGAGCGAGAGCGGGTTCCCTTGAATATGCAACCCTTCGAAGATACCGATCCGGAAGCCATAGAAAATCGAGAAGAAATTCGCGACGTATCGCCAGGACGAGTATCGATATTGATGACCGAGGAGACGAATGAAGCTCCGAAAATAACGGTCACGATCGGCACAGACCCATCGCCACCAACGGCTCAGACGTCCGTAAAACAAACCCCACGGAAAAACGACGGCGGGACCCCGATAACCCCCCGAGTTACGGCGAGTCCTGCAGTTGTTTCCTTCGAAGTATCTCACCTAATTCGGTTGACGCAGCAAGCTGCCCAGCTAAAAGCGATGATAGACATTCCAGTAGGAACGTCAGTCTGGGAATCGATTACCCTACTCACTGACGCTATCTGTGCGGCACAAGCCCCGACGCCGGTCGCAAGACCAGCAGCGGAGACGCCCATGCCCCAGGTAACGCCCAGTGACACCGGAGGTTTCGCGCCAGACCCCAACCGAACACTTCACGAATCCAGAGAGAAGGCCCGCGAGGAAGCCAGACAAGAAGCGACTAGTCGCCAACGAAGGCTGAGCGCAGAGCGGCGAGAACTCTGGAAGGAAGAGGAAGAAAGGGAGCAACGCGAGAGAAGAACCACCGAGAGAACAGAGAAACTGGTCCAAAAAATGAGGGAAGAACGAGAAGCTAAAATTCGAAAAGAATGGAACGCAACAGTAGAAGGGCGACATCGAGAAGCTCAAGAGTACGAGGACCAATTTCAAGCGCTAATAGCTCAAAGAAAAACAGAAAAACTACAAATGTTGCGAAAAGAGGCCATTCTACAACATCAGAAATGGGAAGAACAACATCGCGAGAGGTTGAGAGAAGAGGAAGCCAGAAAAGAAAAAGAACAGTTTCTGAAAGAGAAAGAAGAGTGGGATCGAGTCAGATGGACCGAAGAGTACAAAGCGAAGAAACAAGCTATAATAGATGAGCAAAAAAGATGGGAAGCCGAAAACTGGGAGAAGGAGACAGAAAAGTTCCAGAAAGAGTACGCACAAGACGTCTCGGACAGGAAGAAAAATGAAGAAAACCTGAAACGGAAACCAGAACCCCCCAGCGGCTCTGATACCGACACAGGAGAAGGTGCAACAAAGCCGGCAAAAACGGCGAAAAGGGGGAAATCTCAAAAGAGAGACGAGTCGGTCCCAAAAACAAAGGACCGTCACCCCTCAAAAAGATCCGAGACGGGAGCAGCCATCGACGCGTTACTCGAAAAGAAAAACGCAAATAAAATTCGGGAACGCCCCGAAAGCGAGGAAAACAGATGGCATTCTTTTTACGAGAACAACGACGGAGGGGAGCCGCCGCCATCCGGAGGCTCGAAACAGAAGAAGGCTGGCGGAGAGACCCCACCGAGAGGGCCGAGGTTTCACCCCCAAGGAGATCCCTCCGAGCCCTCCGATTCGTCGGACGACGACCATCCGAGTCGACCGTCTACAGGAAGGAGTCAAGAAGGCAGCGATGGGCACCGGTCGAACCGGCCGAATGCTTCAGACCGCTCTTCCCGGAGCTCCAACCCTCGTTCAGAGGAAGGGAACTTTCAGGACTCATCTGGCCGACATTACACGATGTCTGAGCTAGGCCGAGCCCTGCTGAACTCTTTCAGAAGAGAAGGAATCGATCTAGGCCATCCAGGCGACGAACATAATCGCG
The DNA here is from genome assembly GCA_949358305.1 of Strigamia acuminata. Lineage (NCBI taxonomy): Eukaryota > Metazoa > Arthropoda > Chilopoda > Geophilomorpha > Linotaeniidae > Strigamia > Strigamia acuminata. The sequence goes on along the minus strand of OX442315.1, from coordinate 8,598,752 downwards.
CTGGAGAGAGGGTTAAGCGCAAATATGGCGTACGAAACGAACCAAGCAGTGAAGCCACGGGTAACATCCGCTGGCAACACTATATTCAAACGCGATTTGACGGTTCGTGGAAGGCCGGAGACCGCTTCCTGGACGAAGTAATGCGTATCAAGAAAGCGACAAAAGCCACCGTCGCCGACATGCTAACCCACGGGCTAGTGGAGCTAACTACGGGGTCAGCTCGAGAATGGTACCAGGGACTGAAAAACCCAACCTGGGACGATTTTCTCGTCCGTTTCGATCTCCGATACGGCGAGACTCCAGACGAGATCAGTAACAAATTACGGGGTCTACGACAAGCCCCAGGAGAAACATTAGCCGACTACGACGCCCGAGCGAAACTCCTGTTTGCAAGAGCGCCGTACGAAATAAACCCCGCTGGTTTTACGATGATCTTTTACGGAGGATTATCGGCCCACTCGCAAAGAATTCTGCTAGACATGCGTGCACCCCGCACTGGCGATTACCAAGATGTCAGTAACTATCTTCTAACAAACACGTTAGAAATAGAACAGCGGTATTACGCCACTCTGCCCCCGGAGGAAGCTGACGCGCACGAGAAACGGTTGCAGACGAGCGCCGAACGTCACAAGACCTCAGAGAAATTAATGAGGCCAAGTGAATATTTGAGCGGCATAATGAGTCTCACCGAAGCATCCTTCGGACGAATGCTGACGCCTAAAGCAGGCAGTATTCTTCCAGCCAACCCGATAGCTGCCCCAAAGAAAGCACCGGCAGCAACGGCGATGCAGGTGACCTCGACGGACTCCACCCAGATGGAGAAAGTCGAAGAGACAACACCTCTCGCCACGGCTAAAGAAGAGGAGCCAGCATCAAGCGACGAGGAAGCCCTAAATGAGCACCTCGAAAACTTGTCGACGGGATGCGACGATCAAGGTCCCTATTTGCACCATGCACACCGGGCCTTAGCAATCGCACAATTCAGAGCACACGTGCAGGCAACAAAAGCGAGAGGGGCATTGGGAGGAAAAAGACGATTCCCGACGCCCTTCGTCCCGAAAAAACCGGGATTCACTCCCACAGGGGATAAAAGTAACATCAAATGTTACAGCTGCGGAGAATACGGTCACTACTCCGACAAATGCGAAAAAACCGTCAAAGAAAAAGGCATCATGCAAACCTTGATGAAAATGATGATGGAGTTAAATACTAATCTAGCAAAAAACTCCCAAGCGCAGGCGTCGCCGAAATAAATTCAGCTTCGTCTGCGCCAGCCGCGGAAATTAAAAAGAAGAAATATCACACTGGACCCGCAGGTCATGCCTTGGCAGAAGCACAGATCAAAGATCGCATGCAGACCATTCCGAAGAAGGAAGAAACAGTGACGCTGACAAGTATGCAAGTGAGAACGAAGCCGGAGGTCGACGTAGATTGGACGGACCTCCCGTTCAATCTGGAGGTTGAGCCCCAAACATTACGCGTTTTTCACTGCAATGTCACGAAAACACATTGCGAAACTCTGTGTATGCTGCCAGTGGAGATCGAAAACCAAAAATTGTTCGGTCTGCTGGATTCAGGAGCAGATCGTTCATTCATATCCGAAGATATAGTAAAGGACTTGGATATTGAAAAAAAGGTGGCACAAGTGAACGCGAACGTAGAATTGCTCACCGCCAACGGCTACGTCAAGCCGAGGGGCGTAGTTCGCATCATGATCGACTGGAAGGGGGGGAACCTGTCCCACCCCTTCATAGTCTTGCCATCCCACGACAAAGTATTCCTCTTAGGGATGGATATCATGGCAAAACTGAAAATTCAGCCAAACCCGATAACCCGTTCATGGAACTGGATAAGTCCCGAGGGAGAACGGCCAGTCCCCGTAGTTCCCCAAAAATTACTGGACGAAGCCAAGGACAAAGAGGAATACGGAAGAGGATTGCGAAAATTCGTCCAAGATTACGATTTCGCAGCCTTCACTCTGGAATTACAGAGGAGTAACGTCGTGGACACACTGGTCGAGGAGGCAGCACTGCGTGTTAACGAGGCATCGCTACTAAGGCGAGTGCTTCGAAAACATGAAAGAATTCTGACCAAGACACCTGGTCGAACGACGAAAGCAACCCACGAAATAGTCTTAACCACAGACAAGCCGATTCGAGTGCCTTACAAGGGGATGAACCCCCAGAAAAGAGACATTGTGACGCAGATGTGCCAAGACATGCTCGACAAGGGCATAGTAACTCAAGCGCTGGGCGAATACGCGATGCGGATCGTCCTGGTAATGCGTCCAGGCTCGGAGCCTCGACTATGCATTGATTATCGCCCCCTGAATGCGATAACAGTTATAGACCCGATTCAGATGCCGTCTATAGACTCGATCCTCCGGGAACTGAGCCCGTTCAAGTGGGTAACCACGATGGATCTGTCAAAGGGGTATTGGCAAGTGGAGCTAAAACCAGAAGACAAACTAAAAACGGCTTTCTACTCCCCGATAGGAAGATTAATGTTCAACGTGATGCCGTTCGGGCTTGTAAACGCCCCGAGCACGTTCCAGAAATTGATCGAAAGCGTGTTGGGAGATATGCTTCACGACTTCGTGTGGGCGTATCTCGACGACATAATAATAACGTCGGACACATTCGAAGAGCATATAGACCACATCGACAGAGTGGTCTCTCGCCTAGCCAAGGCGGGACTCCACATCCATCCAGGGAAGAGCAAGTTTTGCAGAAAAGAGCTTGCCTTCCTAGGATATCGAATAGGAGTCGAGGGAATCGCGATTGACCCCGAAAAGGTCAAAGCAATAAACGGATTCCCCGCCCCCGAAGATATAAAAGGTGTCCAAAGATTCATGGGCATGGTCAATTTCTTCGGCCGACTACTCTCTGGTCTGGCTGAGGTGGCCGCGCCTATAACGGATCTCTTACGAACGGATAAAGAGTTTGAGTGGACGGTCCAGTGCGAGGCCGCATTTAGCACTATCAAGCAAATGCTGGCTGACGTCGAAAAGATGCCATTGCCGGACCTAAACCGACCGTTCGTGTTGCACACCGACGCGAGTAAAATCGGACTGGGTGCAGCCCTTCTGCAGACCCACGTGTACAACGGAATCTCGCAAGAAGTACCCTGTATGTTTATAAGCAGGAAAATACAGGGCGCGGAGAAAAATTACACGGCAACGGAACTAGAATGCCTAGCCGTAATTTGGGCAGTTCGAAAATTTCGCGACTATCTGGAGTACACGAACTTCGAGGTTCAGACAGATCACCAGGCACTAAGCTGGTTGATGAAGCTCAAGGAACCTTCCGGCCGACTCGCAAGATGGCAACTGGAGTTAATGGCGTGCGATATAACAATTACGTACCGCCCCGGGAAGTACAATCATGTGGCCGACGCCCTCTCAAGAGCCCCAGCCTCTGACCCCCAGGGACCAGACGACGACGGCGAGGACGACACCCACCTCTTGTACTGCCCAACTCCACGCAGAATATGGCGCTTACGAAAAGCAAACGAACTGCCGGTGATGGAGCCCGAAGATAGAACGTTTTGTGGTTTTTGGACTCGAACGTACCAGCCAGCTGGGACGAGCGATTCAACGTCCGCAATTCAACCTCCGCCCCCCGGAGAAACCCACAAAACACTACTACGCGCCTTCACAGCAAAAATTGAAGAAAAAACGCAATATGCTCCACCCACGAGACGTGAGTTCGTCGAACACCAGGCAGCAGACACAAAATGTCAAATTATAACACAATATTTGCTGAACGGCGAATTTCCGGAAGGGATGACAAACCCACACCGCCGGAAACAGTTCGTCAAAGAAGCAACAAGCTACCTCATAGATGATGAACTCCTGGTAAAATACCACCCGACATTTCAAGATGACCTCAGTGGAGCGGGAAACTCGGTGAAAGTGGTCGTACCGGCATCACTGCACAACCGACTGTTGTGGCTGATGCACGGACACCCGCTCGCCAGCCATTCCGGCATAGCGAGAACCCTTTATCGAGTAAAGCAACTTTTCTTCTGGCCGGGCGCGCGGCAAAAGATAACGAAATTTATCCGACACTGCCCCCGGTGCCAAGCATGCAGACCGCGAGATAAAGTAGCCAGAAACGCCATGTCTCTCGGACCCTACGCACCGTTTGACTGCTTAAGCATAGACTTGATGGGCCCCAAGCCCACAACGGGAAACAAGAACATGTATATTCTCGTAATTATGGACGTGGCCACCCGATGGCCGGAGCTGTACGCCCTCGCGAAGCCCTCGGCTGAAAACATAGTCGAGTGCCTTTACGACGTGGCAATGCGATTTGGGTTTCCCAGAAAACTCATTTCGGATAACGGCCCCCAATTCCGATCAAGAATATATAAGGACTTCTGTAGGAAATTTAAAATGGATGCATCGAACACCTCCACATATAATCCTCAGACAAACCCAGTCGAGAGATTAAATAAAGATATAAAATATGCGCTGACAGTATTCACCGACATTCACAATCGATGGGACGAATACCTGCGAGAAATCGCTTTCAGCATTCGCTCAACCGTGTCAAGAACACGCGAATTCTCACCGGCGTACCTCAACTTCGCCCGCGAATTAAGGATGCCATGGGACCCACGCGTTGCCGAAGCTGTTAACGTATTAGACCCATCGAGCCCACACGAGTACGTGTGCCGGTTGGAACAGACTATATCCGACACATACCAGCATATGATGGCGCATATTTTCAACATGAGAGAAAGAATCGCAGATAAAGAAGGCGATCTCGCTTTCGCGAACTTTAAAGTGAATGATCTAGTGTGGAAGGAGGCACACACGTTGTCCAATGCAGCGAGGGGCATCGCCGCAGGTTTAGCCGACAAGAGGGACGGTCCCTATGTAATTGTGGCCGAACACGGCGGCAACGCATACCAACTACGCCGCTTAGAGGACAACAAAAATTTTCAGTCGATACATGGCCGAGATTTAAGGCCATATCTGCCAGAGTTTCCCCAAGAAATCTGGCTGGAAGGTCAGACACACAGCGGCCAAGGGGGCACCGTGGTCGACACGTTCCAAAAAACAAATGAAGCTGAAAATATAGCGGAGGACGAGGATGAATTCTTCGACGCCGAATCTCCGGCCGACGAGGCTCCAGCACAGCCGGAGCAGGCAATTTCGGAGAGGGAGGAAGCAGAAGAATGTACTTCTGAAATGGAAAATAAAAAAATTAATAATGAGAAAAATGCCAACACATCGGAGATGAACGAGCAAGTAGAGTCACGATCTACGAGCACGTCGAAAATCAACCTTCGACCACGACGAAGCAATAATCCGTTCATTCGGGACGGCAAAGTCGTGGGGAAGAACTAAAAATAAAAGAAAATGTGATAACATGGAGCGGAGGCCTTGTAAAATAAAAAGATTTACTTACGAGAGCTGCTGCACATGTTGAAACGCGAAAATTTGGCTAAGTCCAAACTTCGCAACGAATTGTCGCAGTCACCACTAACAGACGAGAAGTTATGACGTATCGGGCGACCACGTGACAATGAAACCACGCGGTCGACCCCGTAGCGTCATTGCCAGCACGGCGGATCTCGCAAAATACGAGACGCGTTCGAGACCCACAATTCTCAGCGTCGATAGGCCCAGTTTCCGACTGTTTTTAACACGACGAGACGTGTTTTTGCTTCTCCCCCAAAGAGAAAGACAAAGACCTCTCAAACAAAACTTCATTTTCCTAAATTGAAATGGCCGATCGACGCAACCCACGATTAGAGCCGAGCGCATCGTCGAGAGACGAGAGCGACGGCCTAATCGTAAATGCAGAAGACGATGAGAATTGGGACGAACAACCGCCGTTGCAGGTAAATTAGTGTGATTTCCCCAGAGAAATCACATAATTCTTTGAATCTGTTGCATCCAACCCAGATTGGAGCGTGACTTGTGACTGATATATTTCTTTCTGTTTTATTATTGATTTAAGGCTGGCTAAAAACCCGAGAGTGGACCCAGATTCACCTCGGAGTCAAGGCCGCCAAAAAACTAGAACAAAGGAAGTGTTCGCGGAATGGCGTCGTGGCAAACCAAAACCAAAACTAAAGGTTTTCTTTCTTTTAAAATTAAACATCGTAATAAATTAAAATACGATTAGAGTTAAAATAAAAAGTTTAACGTAATATTAAGAATTTAACGATCGGTTTTGCCTGCGACCCCTTCCTAAAAAGCGGATCACCTGAGTTCAAAGGTAGTGTTGGATCAGCGCTACGACGGCGGAGATCATCGCAGAACTGCGAAACAAGAAAATAAGACCGACGGCCGCAACAAAAGAAAGGAGTTGCTGCCACCGTCGATCTTGAGCATATTTCTGATCCCCATCGTTAAACTGGGATTTATTATATTAATCTTGTGATCTAAAATTATTCAGGTCGACCCGCTAGAATCGTGGGACGCCCTGCCTTCGACGGTGTCAACCGCCAACAACATCTTTCGCGGAGCCCTGCCGATTTACCTGCGGCAGGCCTATCCTGCAGAGACCAGCGCCTGGAAAATCCGATTGATGTACTCCAGGACCCTCGAGGAAAAATTCGAGCGATCGAAAACGCTGGTCGAGTGCATGACGAAGGAGATGAGGGAGCGAGTGGGGCCGCGGATCCCACCCGATGCGGATCCGCCGAGCCCCGTTTACTCCGGGTACCTGGAAGAGGCTTACCCAGGCACGGTGGCCGAGCTGCACACCTCCCACAGGTGGAGCGAGGCCCCGACCTTGGCAGCCCGCCAGAAAATAGTGGACGACGAGATCGAACGCTTAAAGCGCACCGAGACTCACGGAGTAACCCGAGTTCTCGAGAGAAACGGTTTCTCCCCCGAAGAAATCCGTAGATGGCTTCGCGACATCGAAGAAGACCATTTGACACCCAGATGGATACCACCGGCGAATTTTACGGCCACGCAGTCTGAGATGTGGCAGTTATACCACGCTGGTATCCTGGGAAGTCGCCGCCATCACAGAAGATCGAAGCGTCCGGCGGAGTCCGCCCCACGCGGACCCGCACGAAGAAGACAGGCCGTCTCCCCAACAGAGGCCGGCCCGTCAACGAGTCGCGACTACCGCAGCCGCTCGAGCAGCTCCAGTTCCCGAACTCGAGTTGTCGTGCGCTCGGAGTGTCGCCGAGTAGTAACGCTCGAGCCTGCCTCGCCAGACGACGCGCGGGCTGAGCGAACGGTCGAATCTTCCGCCCACTGGGCTGCGAGGACCGAGACACACCAAGATCGAGGAAAGAAAAGATCCTCGTTGTTTATGGCGATTACCACACAGTCGTCAGATCAATCCTCGTCGCGACGAACCGTCTCAACACACCAGAGACCGGATTCCCCGACGGACGTCCCCCAGAGGACGGTCCAACAAAGATCCGTCGCAGCCAACACCAGGAGGAATCGGAAGCGTAAAGTACGACAGAAGACGCGTGCGCGGTCTCTGATCGCGAAAGGATTGGAGAAAGAGCGAGAGATGGCCGCCGCAAAAAGGTCCGAACCCCGAAGTCTCGGATCCGCGGCTGGGCCGTCCAGGCTCCAGGCAGAGATTGATTTGGGAGAATTGACGGAAGAACAAATATCCCAAGAAGAGTCGGACAAGGATGGACCGGTCACGAAACAAGATCTGGCCATGGCATTGAAGAACGCCTTCCGAGGATACGCGGCCAACCGGCCGTCGGGCTCAACACCGGCTGTGCCCACCGCGCTTGTGCCCCCACAGGTGCAATCGCGATGGCCGCCACTCCTCGAGGGTACAAACCCAGCAGTGACCACGTGGACCCCTCCCCGGATGATTCCGGTGGGAGATCCAACTCCCAAACGGGTCAGATACGACGACCTACCAGGGATGGGCCGTCCACCGTCACCCCCGACGCCACGAGTGTACCATCCTCATCGCAACGCCGAGTGGTACGCGCAGCGGGGGATGGACGCCAGATGCCGGCGTGAAGCGGCCTATCCCTCACTCAGCGAGTTACAAGAATATCTGGCCGAATACGAGAACCCCGCGATTGCCGAGTTGGCCATACGACAGGCCGACGCCGCCCAAACTCACCACATCAACTGGGCGATCGAACAGATGCGGACGTTGTCACAGCAATTCAGTGACAATCCGGACCGCGCTCACCCCTGCCATCGGAGCAGTTTGAATTTGGCTGTGACGAACGTACTGGCCCAGCTGCTATCCCTGGGCGTCTTCTTGGACAGTCGGCAAGCTATGGCGGCCTGGACAATCGTCGACCGTGAGGGAGTTCACCTTCCTCGGGCGTTGTACCAGGTATGGGCCGGATGGACTCCTGAGCCCGCCTCGCTGCGCTTCGACCTGGCCAGAAATACGGAAAACCCAGGCCTACAGTTTTCAAAGATGCGTTCGTTAGCATTCCGCTACCGGAACCCCGGAGTCCACCCTTCCTTGTTGCGAACAATTCGGGAGGTTCCGGAGATACCGGGAACGGCGGCGAGCCTTCCACAGGCCATCGAGACCGCCCCCCCAGAGGCGGCGGTCCAACCATACATACCGACCCCAAAGCCGGTATTCCCGAAGGAGAAGCGACACGCGAATCGACCCATATTGATTCCGAAGCGTTCCAAGCGAGGACCCCGAACTCCTCCGCTGCCCTCTCCTTCACCACCAGCGGCAGGGCTGGCCGCTCTCTCTGCAGAGCCGGCTACGCCACCGTTGGAGAGCCCAATGGAGATTCCGCTCCCACCATCGCCTCCGCCGCCCCCAGCAGCGCAGCTTTATTTGAGGCTGGGAGTGGAATACCCCTTCCTTCAGATGTCGGAGTTCACGCGACAACGCATCATTGACTCCGACGATCACGGCGAATCAATCCTCAAATGGCTAAACAGAGAAGCCCGATCCACCATGGACGCCGTCTTCCATCGCCGTATCCTACGGGCCCACAGGAAACCCGGATCGAGCGCCGAGTCGCGAAGGATCCGACTCGTCCCCGATCGATTCCCCGCGTCTACCCGGATTTGGATCCATGAGCGTACGGGGTTGGTTGGCGAGCCAGCCGGCAGTCACCCGCAGTACTTCATCAACGAGCGACAAAATCCTGCGGATCTGACAACCTCTCTGCCCCCGGATTTACCACCGCCGCCACCGGCAGTGCCACCCGTGATCCTCCGCCCATGCAGAGGAGTGCTGCCGGCTCTTCGCAGAGGAGAGCGATGAGAAAATTGAGATCGCTCCGATCCGAGATCGAAGCTGGAGGAGGGACGTGTGGTGACCCAGTTGGATAAGTGTCCCCCCAGGGCGGATACTTGTCCTATGAGTCACTATGATTAAAGAGTCGTTCCCCCCCGAGTTGGCTCCACCTCCCCATGGCAGGTGTGTGCCCCGAGGGGGAGGAAGCGGCTGGTGGTCAGCCCCCATTGGTTGATCGCCGGCCCTTCACCCCACTGCATAAAAGGCTGTGTTTCCCGCCTAAACACAGAACTTACACAAACGACACCAAGAACACAGCAACTACCTCACCGTCAGGCCAACTTCAACTACAAGTTAGGATTGATCGAGGATCGCTGAGTAAAGTGCAAACTGTAACTCTCACGAAGTCACTTGCGAGCTATTCCTGCGAAAGCACGAGAATAGCCCTTGTGAAATCACCCAGAATAATCGCCCAGACGATTATTCGCCGAAGTAAGTGTCCGAGTGCTTTGTAGGGAACCCCAAAGTTCCTAGACGAGGCCTCTGCGACGCTAAACAAACCCTAGACAACAGGCACGGATAGAAGACTCGAAAGAGCATTCCACCGCGTCCGTGAAGACGAATCCGTGACGAATTAACGACAACTCGAGACGCCGCCTTTGTTCCGCCGACCACGCGGAATCGACGACGCCATCTTGAGAAATCCTTTGTTCGACGCTGACCACGTCGACTCTAGAATTATTACTGAGTGTATTTTAAAGGCATAAAGCCTGGTGAATAAATTACCTGTTTATTTACATACATTTGGTATTCATTTGGGTATTTACATAATTGATCACAGGTAAAGTATTACACGTTAGCGCTATTTAAACCTATACCAAGTAGGACGCGACAAGTGAGTTAGAAATAAAAAAAGAAATAATTGTTTTTATAATTTTTATGATTATTTATGCAAAATTTCCACTAGATTGCACATCGGCTGTTCCTCTCACTCCACGCGAGGAGAAACAAGCGGAATTAAAGTCAGAAAATTTTGAAGTTGGAATTTTGTTTGCATCTAAACCTCTTGTGCAAATTCTAACCAGCCCGTTTGTAGGAATGATTACCAATAGGTATATTTATATTTTTGCCTACAGTGAAGTAAAAATAAAATGATTGATATATCTGTTTTGAATAGACAATAACATTTGAAATCTCTATTTCAGAATCGGTTACAGCATCCCGATGCTTTGTGGTTTTTTTATCATGTTTACTTCGACACTGAGTGAGTTTTCTGAGAGAATAAGTGGGGAGAGATAAAGTGTCGAGAGAATGCTGCTTCACCTTACCAACTACACGCAATTCCTAATCCATATGTCCAATTACATTTTTAAAATTTTTCTCCAGTGTTCGGATTTGGTCTCGACTATGGTACTTTGTTTGCGGCTCGGGCACTGCAGGGAATCGGTTCGTCTTTTTCAACTATCGCCGGTAAGAGGATGGAAAGTAGAAATTGACTCCGAATCCCAAAATACAAATACATTTTAATCAAGGTCTCGGTGTGTTAGCTGATCGATACCCAGATGACAAGGAAAGAGCCAGTGCTATTGGTCTGGCGTTTAGTGGTATCGCATTAGGCCAGCTGATAGGCGCACCATTTGGCAGTGCCGTGTATCAGTTTTGGGGGAAAACCGCACCATTTTTAATTTTAGCAGGTTTAGCATTAGGAGAGGGATGTGAGTTGTATTTAAATTCGATGAAGTGAGTCCCGTTTTCCCATATTTCAAAAAATGATAAAAAATAGAATTTGATGAAACGGGATTCGATGAAGTGAACCAACCTGTTATCTTCCAACTTTGTATTTATTTCAGTACTTCAACTTGTGGTTTTTTCACCGAGAATCACGAGGCAGGAGCATGATGGACCTAGTATATTAACTTTGATTCGGGATCCTTACATTGTCATTACTTCCGGTTCGTAAAGCGGGTACTTATAGATGAAGATCCAATCTACTTGTTTAAAAAGAAGCAAATCAGTGATATCTAATCCATTTGTGACCGTCTAATAATGCTGTATTGAGTCATTATCTTATTCTTTTGATATTTATTTTAAGGGGCTCTCACTTTCGCAAATCTTGGTGTTGGTGGTTTGGAAGCAACATTACCAATTTGGATGATAAGCACAATGGATGATGTGCTCACTTGGCAGCTGGGAGCTGTGTTTTTGCCCGTATGGATTTCTTATATATTCAGCGTTAATGTATTTGGTGCTCTTGGACGTAAAATAGGACGGTGAGTTTAATGTTTTTGTTTTTTCTTTTCTTTTGTTGATTTTTATTGTTTTATGCTGCATCGCAATTTCAGATGGTTGGCAACTATGATTGGTTTTGGTATCGCCGGAGGTTGTTTCATTTGCGTAAGTTCTTTCCTTTCTAAGATTTCTGTCAGTTAGTAGACAAACCACACAGAGGCTTTTTCCTGTGGCTTGAGTAGCACCCTCATCATGCTTCTCATCTGATTCCACATGGGCTAAGTCTGCTGCGACGTTAACTACCTCGACGGGCACAATGTTCTCACGGCGCGTAGCAGCATGCGCAGCTGCTTGCTGGTCGTGGATGGTACCGCCAAAGCTTGGTGTCATGAGCATCATCCGGAGGAGAACATCTGGGATGCTCATAAACCCGCAGCACCCTTCGATCGGTCAGGACGTATTTTATCTTACGTTCTTGGCGGGAAATAACTCCTTCTAGCAGTTGTGTGTGCTCTCTTGCGTACACGCGCTCCATCGACCTGAAGGTGTAATTACGACGTGACACAATTCGCAATCCCAAATAATATCAATGTTGCTCTTAGTCATGATTACAACTGTTGCGCCACGTCATTTTCTAATAATGTCTAAGAGTAATCCCAAATAATATCGAATTTGCTCTTAGTCATTATTGTTGTACATCTCAAAGGAACACACGTGTTAAAGGTTGAAAATTGACAAGTGAGTTTTATTTCTGAACAGGGGGGTTAAATACAGTTTGTGGGGTCAAAACGAAATTCTCTCATTGGTTGTTTAGTTGGGGTCGCTGACAGTTCACGACCCTGCGCTTCTTCTCTCCCTTTGTCCACGAGGTCCTGTTCCTAATCCTTTAATGTCTGTAGCAATATTGGCGCCTGTCAATCTAACAAATCCCTCCTACAGGTCGTCAATGTTGCTCGATGGAATACTTCATTCGTTCTTCTTTATTCCCAGTCCGACCATGTTTCTCTCCAATGGTGGTCCGGCTAGCGGTTTAGTCAGGAAATCCGCAAGCATGTTTTCTCCGGGAATGTGTTTTACATTAATTCGTCCGCCTTCAATTCGTCCGCCTTCAATTCGGCCCTTTGTTCGCGCAATTTTTGTGTATTTGCAGCGTTGGTGGTGCCCTTTGGTCGTCCGATTTTATTCGCTTGTGTATTGGCTGCATTTCCGCTTTGCGTCGGTTCGGTCTTGTCTCGAGTCGGTTCGTTTTCGTCTTGTGCCGACTCCCTCTCGTCTTGTGTCGGCTCGCTCTCGTTTTGTGTCGGCTCGCTCTCGTCTTGTGTGGGCTCGTTCTCGTTTCCATCTTGTTCGGGTCGTGCGATTTCATTCCCGTCTCGTGGTGCATTCTCAGCCTCCGTATCAGCGTCTTGAAACTCAAATAGTACGTTGCAGTGCGTCGTTTCGGGTTGGGCTTCTCCGTGCAGCAGCGTCGCTCCCAACTCGTGTTCCAGGAATCTCACGTTTCTTTCTTCATTTATTTTCCTCGTGTTGGGGTTGTAGATGCGGTATGCCTTTCGTTTTTGTGAGTAGCCCACGAATATTCCTTTCTGCGCCTTTGGTTCCAACTTCGTGCGGTTTGCATCTCGTATGAGTGTGTACGTGACACATCCGTATCGCTTCAAATACTTCACGGTTGGTTTCCGCTTGTCCCAGATTTCCGATGGCGTCTTTCCGTGTGCCCTGGATGTGCACGAGTTTCGTATGTGTGCCGCCGTCGTGGCACACTCGGCCCAAAAGTTGAGTGGCAGCTGCGCGTCGCACAACATCGTCCTTGTCATCTCGATAATTGTCCGGTTGTGGCGCTCCGCGACTCCGTTGCTGGCAGGTGAGAAAGGTGTGGTCAGCTGGTGGTCAATTCCGCGTTCCTTGAACCACGCGCTCAGGGTCCCGACGATGAACTCCCCTCCGTTGTCGCTTCGAATTTTTCTGAGTCGCCTTCCAGTTTGCCGCTCGCATCTCGTGATTAGATTTTTCAGTTCTTCTGACGTTTCATCCTTTGTTTTTAAAATTCCAATCAATGTTTTCCTGCTGTAGTCGTCCACCACGGTGAGAATGAATCTTGCTTTTCCTAATGACTCGGGTTTGAGGGGCCCGATGAGGTCCACGTGCCACAAATCCATGACAGCGCTTGATTGTCGTGTGTTCACGGGCTTGTGTGGCTTGCGAGTTAATTTGCTTCTAATGCACGCGTCACATTTTGCCTTCTCGTTTCGATTTAATGTCAATCCACGTACCAGTTGGTCGTTCATCATCGTTCGCATCGTGTCGGGTGCCAGGTGGCCAAGTCGTTGGTGCCATGTCGTGTTTATTTCTTTCGTTTGTCGCGCGTTTCCGTTTTTCTCGATTTTTAAATTTATGACGAAACTGTCTCCCTCTCGTAGTGCGGTTAGGATTTTCTCCCCTTCTGTTGACAGTATTGTTGCCTTTTTCTCTTCAAATAGGACTTTCATCTTCTTGTCAACGATCTTGGGCACCGACAGTAAGTTTGAATCAAGTCTTGGCACGTGCAACACCCGCTCGAGTCGCAGCACGTCTTGGCTCGTCGTCGTTTTCACGCAGATATCCCCGATCCCGCTCGTTCTAATCGTCGTGCCTTCGTCCGCTACTTGAATTGCACGGCTCTCCGGTGTATACGTCGCGAATATACCCCTTGACTTCGCCATGTGGGATGTGGCGCCCGAATCCAGTATCCATTGCTCATTATTTTCTTCGCAACGCCCCGCCCGCTCGCATGTCGCAATGAAACCTTTTTCTTCTATTTTTCCTACTAATTTTCCGTCTATTTTCTCTACTATTTTCTCTTCAAATTTTTCTTCTACATTTTCCTCTAAATTTTCTTCTATTTTTCCTACTAATTTTCCGTCTATTTTCTCTACTATTTTCTCTTCAAATTTTTCTTCTACATTTTCCTCTAAATTTTCTTCTATTTTTCCTACTAATTTTTCTTCTATTTTCTCTACTATTTTCTCTTCAAATTTTTCTTCTAAATTTTCCTCTAAATTTTCTTCTAATGTTTCTTCTAATATTTCATCAAATTTTTCACTTACGTCATCTTCAGGTGTCCCGATGCTCTCCATAGGTTCCTGTGGTTCCTTATCTTCGACTTCGAACGCTCTCAGCATTCTCTGTGGCCTCTCGGGTCCGATTTCGCGTGCACGCAGTGTTCTTGGTGGCCCCTTCGAGTGTGGCTTCTTTGCGTTGCGTCCGCCGTTTTTATTCTCCCTCTTTGGCTGTCTGCACTCGCTCGCTCGGTGTCCAGTTCCCCGGCAGTTGTAGCAAAGCGTGGGATTACGGCACTCTCCCGCCGTGTGCCCCGGCATGTCGCAGTTGTAGCACTTGCGCACGCCCGTGCCCTTCTCGAATCTTTTCACCTTGGTCTCGTAAGCTGCATCTGGTGCGCGTGTCTCGTTGGCTTTCTGCCCCCTCGTCTCGGTTTGTTTTAGCATCGCGCGTGCCTCCTTGTTTGTAAGCGTCTTGTTTGCTTTGATTGCCAATGCGGTGGGGTGGAATTCGTCTCTCAGTCCGTGAAGGGCATAAAATCTCACTTCCAGGTCAGTAATGTCCTTACCGAGTTGGGCGCTTTCCGTCTGGAGTGCTTCGATTCGGTTCAAATAGTGGTCGATGGTCTCCGTCTTGTCCATCTTGCAATGCGTTAATTGCATGTTGCATTCTAATTGAAGCTGCGTGTTGTCCGTCTGCATATTTTCCTTGATCTTCTCCCAAAGAATTTTTGCGTTTCGGGAAGCGCGGTACTTCAACACCTGGTCGCCCGTCAATGTGCCGATCATTATCTCGATCGCCTCGGCATTTTTATCGTCCCACGTCTCCCATATTTTTTCTTTGGCCTCGAAGTCCTCGGCGTCGGCCACACCGTGTGGCGGTTCCGCTCCTGCGATGGCCGCTCGCCACAGCTTTCGTCCTCTCAGAATCGTTTCAATTCTCTCTGACCACAGGGTGTAGTTTGAGTCGTTCAGGAGTTCCACGTTCGAAACCACATGGAGTTTTGTGGTGGTCATCTTGTTGTATTTTTTTTTTTTTTTTTTTTTTTAACTTCTCGTTTTTTGGTCGAGTTTTCAGCGATTTACGTCTTATCGCTTCCTCTTTTGAAAATTTCGGCCGCTTCTCACTTGACTTGTAACTGTATACTTTTGGTGTGTCTTAAACCATTGGCCTCTGCTACCATTTGTTGTACATCTCAAAGGAACACACGTGTTAAAGGTTGAAAATTGACAAGTGAGTTTTATTTCTGAACAGGGGGGTTAAATACAGTTTGTGGGGTCAAAACGAAATTCTCTCATTGGTTGTTTAGTTGGGGTCGCTGACAGTTCACGACCCTGCGCTTCTTCTCTCCCTTTGTCCACGAGGTCCTGTTCCTAATCCTTTAATGTCTGTAGCAATATTGGCGCCTGTCAATCTAACAATTATTACACGCAACTACAACTGTTGCGCCACGTCATTTTTTTATAATGTCTAAGAGCAATTTTGCTTTTAACCGATATTAGACCAAATTTCAACGGTTGCTCTTAGGCATGTTGCTCCCAATAGGTGGCAGCGATTTATTCAAGTGATTGGAGGTTGATTTTATTAATACACGGTGCGTTTCAGTTTAATTAATCACGCTAGATGCTTTAGGAGGGTTTGTAACCCCTAGTTCAGGCCAACTTTGAAATACAGATGACACCACTGTTTTCCCATAGACTCGCATGTTAATTTGTTTTACCAGTTCACCTTGTTTAAAAGTGAATCTTTTTTTTAAACATGTTTGGAAAGACTTGTTATAGGCCGCTATTGAACCCAAACTTCAATTTTTGTGTACAAGCCAGAAAAAAAAAACAATTTTTGTGTCTGCTCTAAAAATGACAAATGACAAATGACGTCATTAATGACATGATATCCTAGAATGCATTGCACATAATGGTTCTCTTTTTCAAATGGTAAAAACATGGTTTGATCATGTAAAACCACTAGTACTTGATTATTGCTTAAGTTTTGCAGAGAATAATATTCTATAATCTCTTTTAAGTAAATTAAACATTTCTTTTCCTATGACCTTTAAAAAAATTAAACCAAATAGTTGGTTAATCAATGATTTGGCTATCACCGATGTTTGAGTTTTACCAGGGCAACACTTTGCGGTTCCCCACTCTAGTTCATCATGTGCCGATATGCCATTCCCAGTACTGTGAGAGATCCATGGGTTAAGGAACTGAGTTCTGTATGAACAGTTAACCGTCCACACTGCACATGGTTAACCCTGTCGTTGCAGGTACGGCGTACATTGCCTCCAGCGAATTCCAAGCGGCAAAAATTTATTTTCAACAATCTTACATGGAGTCATAAAAATAGCAATAGGAGAGGCATAAGATATTGACCCCTATACGCTGTATAAAGGCCAATAACCAATTACCATTAAATATAGTCTTTCGTGTTCATTTCTGTCAACATGTCGTGCGTCCGATCAGGGGCGGATCTAACTTTTCGGGGGCCAGGGGTTTGAGGTTTTTTCGGGGCCCCTTTCTCAAAATTTTTTCGCGACCTTTCTTCTTTTTTCTTTTTTTAGTGACCTTTTTTTTTTTTTTTTTTTTTTTTTAGTATATGGCCCAGAGTCTTGGGGGCCCCCTAGAATTTGGGGGCCCGGGGCTCAAGCCCCGATAGCCCGGTGCTAGATCCGCCACTGCGTCCGATGCTAATATGGCAACCCGTGCCTAAATAGCGCTCGTTTGCTCTCACATAACGACATTGAAATTATAATGCAGAATTTTGATTTTGGTTTATTTTTTTGTTGAAGGTTTCATTCACTAGAAATATCTACCATTTAATTGCACCGCTTGCTGGTGTGGGATTGGCAGTAGGTGAGTACAAAATTAACGTATTGAAATTTGCAAATTGTAATGATCAAATGCCCATTAATACCGTCACACCATTCTGTTATACTACTCAAACCCAGGTGTAAGTGGTCACCTCTTTTCAGTGTGTAATCAAATGTTTATTTCAAGTTTTTCAGGTTTAGTGTAATAAATAAATAAATTTGCACATGAGGGTTGAAAAATACACTGAATTTACTTTAATTCAAAAAAAACAAAACCAAAATAAACAAATAAACAAAAAAGTTATGACTGATTTCAGTTGAGTTATTTGACACAAGTGAAAGTGGTCACTGCACTACTTGACTCATGTGAAAGTGGTCAAGTCATTTTAATATTTTGTAACATCTTCTTTAGCATTAATTCCTGCCTGAATACGGTCTGACATGGTTTCTATTAGTTCTTGACAATATTCTGGAGTGATCGAGCCCCACAGGCCAAGTCAAAACTTAAATGTGATGGGTTTGAAAACTGAACAATTGACTTGACTTTATGTTTAGAATCATTTTCCTACTGAAATATCCATTTCAAAGCCAGTTTATCACCTGCAAATTGAAGCATAACAATCCTTCAACACTTTGTTATAAGTATATTGGTCCATGATACCCTTAATTTAATGTTGTGAACCGATACACATAGAGAAAACCATCCCCAAGCCATCCCAATAGTAAAATGGCTTGGGGATGGTTTCCTGTATGTGTATCGGTCCACAACATTAAATTAAGGGTTTCACAGACCAATATACTTATAACAAAGTGTTGAAGGATTGTTATGCTTCAATTTGCAGGTGATAAACTGGCTTTGAAATGGATATTTCAGTAGGAAAATGATTCTAAACATAAAGTCAAGTCAATTGCTCAGTTTTCAAACCCATCACATTTAGGTTTTGACTTGGCCTGTGGGGCTCGATCACTCCAGAATATTGTCAAGAACTAATAGAAACCATGTCAGACCGTATTCAGGCAGGAATTAATGCTAAAGAAGATGTTACAAAATATTAAAATGACTTGACCACTTTCACATGAGTCAAGTAGTGCAGTGACCACTTTCACTTGTGTCAAATAACTCAACTGAAATCAGTCATAACTTTTTTGTTTATTTGTTTATTTTGGTTTTGTTTTTTTTGAATTAAAGTAAATTCAGTGTATTTTTCAACCCTCATGTGCAAATTTATTTATTTATTACACTGAACTTGAAAAACTTGAAATAAACATTTGATTACACACTGAAACGAGGTGACCACTTACACCTGGGTTTGAGTAGTATTGTGTGCTTTTAATGAAACTGCTGAAATTTTGTGAAAGTGATTAAAGTTTTTGTGCCTTTACAGGAACTTGAGCAAGACAAGATGAATAACCAGAAAAATATTAAAATTTATCTTTATAATTTAAATTAGGCTCCTTATTTTTTAATATTTTTATAGTTTGTCCACTTTCTTTTTACTTTCAATACTTTCATCCAAAGTAACTTGACGCAAACGTGTTGTACTCGAATGCAAAACCATTGCTTATACAGGGTGGTCAGAAAGTCTGGTTCTCGCTAAATAATTCCCAAACTGTTTTAGATGTTAATTTAGCAAAATGACTGTCAGGGTAGTATTTTGGGGGAAATCCAATTACGACATTCAACTTGACCTCAGAAGTCATCTTCAAGGTCATCCACATTGTAACTTGAGAACCGTGACAGATAGTGAATTAGAAAGTTGTAGAGCACCGTCTAATTAGTCTAAAACTGCTCTTAAAAAAATTATCTTTTATTGAAAAGTGTTGAGAAAAAAAGGTTTGAACGTTAGTCTACTCAGCTTTTTCAGAAGTTTGACAAAAAATTTCTGATTTTTCAGAAGTTTGACAAAAAAAACACAATACAACGTCAGGTGTTGCTGTACTCAAATACAACGTTACGAACGTTGTATTCGGGGAAGACGGTAGTGATCTATAAGGGGAAGCCAATTTCTCAAAGTGTAATGCGACTTTATGACACTATTGGTTGACTCCAGACCATTGTTTGTGCAAGGAGAGCCCAGACAATGACCAACATGCCACCCAACAAAACGATTCAAGTACCGGTACTCTTCCTCAAAGTAATCCAGATAATCAACAACACTTGTGTTGGAATGTTTCATACGTCATCCCAACATGATGTTTTGTATTGGACCACCCACTGGTCACTCCCCTTTCCCCTTCACCCCTTCACTTCCTGTCCTACTAGAATAAACGCTAGTCGCAGCACAAGTTGCTCTGCGACCTAAAATATATATATCTACATAAATCTAACTCATCCACCATCAGGTTATGGGTCCAACACCTGCATACACTACGCAACAGTGAGTTACGAACATTTTTCCCGAAAAATCGCAAAAAGACATCAAAAAATCGAAAAGTCAAGCCGTGAACGAGCGACCACATGTACACCCGAGCTGAGAGACGTGCATCAAGCCACATCAAGCCGTGTAACCACCAAACGCAATTCAAACAGTGCCAGGCAAATATTTTTGAACTTTTGAAAACGAAAAATGGAATCAGTTCGAGGATTTAAGGTAGAAAAACTCGGTGAGGACAATTATGAATCTTGGAAAACTGAGATGAAAAACGTGTTAATTTGCAACAAACTTTGGGCGTACGTGTGTAAACGAACAGTCAAACCGGAAGCCACGGAAGATGTTCCAAACACAACTGCAGTGAACGAATGGCTAGAGAAGGACGAAATCGCCCTCGCAACCATCGGATTGGGCATAAATCGCACGCACCAAGGCGCCATTAGTACAGCCACAACGTCCGCCGAGGCGTGGGACAAGTTGGAAGCATTCTTTCAACCGAAGGGCCCGCACCGAAAAATGTTTTTATTCAAAAAACTAATCAATATGCGCAAATCTGACGACGAGACGATGAACGCGCATTTGAACAACTTTGATGAAACGGCGCAGAACTTAAAACAGACCGGTAGCTCGCTCGACGACGACCTGTTAGTGATATTACTGATGGACACGCTTCCCAACACATTCGCATTGTTCCGCTCATCGATAAAAATGAGGGAAACGCTACCCGACCTCGCCGCAGTGAAAATTAAATTGCTGCAGGAGGACGAGGACTTACGCAAAAACGAAAAAGCGCCTCAAAACGCTTTAACCGCCAAAAACAATTTTATCAAAACTAATAACACTTCTTTTAAATTTAAAGGAAAATGTAACAAATGCGGATTGGTGGGACATTTGGCAAAAGACTGCCGTAAAAGGAAGCCAGGCCACGCGGGAAAATCGAACAACAACAAGACAGTCGACGCTGAAGCACTTACCGCGACCGTCGTATCGACGTATCAAATCGTAGACGGAAAAATGACACCGACTGAGCTTGACGGAAAGGCGACGCCGACTGAACGTGATGTAGAAATCGCAACAGCAAATGACCAGCCCGAATCAGCAAATTATGCCGTCGCTTACCAAAGCGACCACACACTGAATAATGTCGAATGGTGCCTGGACAGCGGCGCATCGCGCCACATGTGCAAAAATCGTGAGATGTTCTCCAGCCTAAACGAAACAATGAAGGGACAAATTCGAATCGCTTCCAAGACGTACGTGAAGAGCGAGGGACTTGGAAAAATACACCTTGACGTGGACGATTACGAAAAACCAATTGTTTTGGAGAATGTCATGTTTGCACCCGACTTAAGCGGAAATTTGATGTCAGTACTGCTGTGTTCGGACTTCACTGCATGTTTTGTGTAGTGACGTTATCTTTGCCTCAGGCGCTGTACCCCCAGCGCCACCTTGTAGCTTGACCCCGAATAAAGCACTTGTTAGTTCTTAGCCTAATATGACTGACCTTTCATTTCAACCATCCTCAACATAATTTGTTATTAGTAAGATATATACTAAATGGCGACGAGATAGGATCCGAAATCCACGTTCAACTAATGAATCCAGTAGCGACGCAAGTTTTTTCGTGTTTTTCGAACTTTTTGACCACTTTTTCGGCCCGTTGCTGACCACGCCGTCCCGACGTTAGGCCTACGTTCCATTGTCACGTTTTCCTCGCGTTTTCGTACTCAACGCCGACTTTTGCCATCAAAATGTCAGCTCTAAAAGGGACACCGCGGGAATACGATCCAACAGAGGATTGGGGCCTGTATTGCAAGCGAATGACGAGCATTTTCGCTTGTAACAAAATCGTCGATGACCAGGAGAAGGTCCATACGCTCTTGTCGTACGTCGGCATGCCGACCTTCAAGCAGCTGGACACGCTCGCGGCGCCGAAGGAAGCTGCTGAATTGAAGTACGCGGACCTTGTGGCCTTGATGCAGAAAAATGCACGCGCGAAGCCGCTCGTGCTGGGAGAAATTCGCCGTTTTCACCGCCGTGATCGACTGCCGAATGAAACCGTGCTGGAGTATTCTCTCGCTCTTCAGGACCTGGCCCAAAACTGTGAGTTCGCCGACAAAACTAACGAATTAAGAAATCGCTTTCTTTGTGGCCTCCAGAATGAGCAAGTGCAACAGGCGCTCACGTTAAAAAAAGATTTGACGTTCGACGACGCAGTCGAGTTCGCTGCCGCTGCTGAAGTGTCGCAAAAGGAATTTTCGACGATCGCGACGCAGAATGCATCGGCGCTGCCGGTGCACAAACTCCACCACGACTCCAAACCACGTCACGATGCGTCAAGGGGTAGAAAACGCTCCTCGAGGGGCACTACCTCGTTTCAACCAGGCCGCCAACCATCCAACTCGAAAGGAAATGTGTCGGCGTGTTCTGCTTGCGGCAGTAAGTCGCACACGCGTGAAGCGTGCCGCTTTCGCGATGCCACGTGCCACGGATGCGGAAAAACTGGCCACATCAAACCAGTTTGCCGGTCGGTCTTAAAGTCACCAGCTCCAGTCCATGCAGTCGAGATGCCACAACAGCTCACGTACTACGCTGTCGAGCCGGATTTGACGACGACCGTCAACGCGATTGGCATTAAAGCCACACAACCAATTATTTTGGCCATTAAAATTGCTAATGTCAATCTCCTAATGGAAATGGACACGGGAGCAGGCGCTACATTTATAAATCTCGAAACTTATACTAAATATTTTTCAAATTTTCCATTGCAGCCCCTTCCGATCCAGATGAATACGTATGGCGGCACAACACTCCGAATGGAAGGGGTTTGCGAAGTTCCGGTTCGTCATCGTGATCGCGATTTTCGTTTGCCGTTGTGCGTGGCGACTCACGGCCCCATCCCACTCCTTGGCCGCGACTGGCTCGAAGCATTTGGTTTGCTGTCGAAAACTGGCGACCTGGTGGGCGCAGAAGTATTTTCGTTGTCCACATCGACGCCAACGCCCGAGAAACTCGATACACCGTCGTCCAACAGATTGGACGAGATTTTGGAACGTCATGCCAACGTTTTTCGCGATGAAATCGGATGTTACAACGTGCACAAGGTCCACATCGATATCGATCCGGCCGTGCAACCGATATTTTTGAAGAATTACCCAGTTCCACTCGCGATGAAGCCACGACTGGAGGAAGAGCTGCGCAGACTGCAGGATTTAGGTATCATAACTCCTGTCGCTTCTTCTAAATGGGCGACACCTATTATGCATGTCCTTAAATCAGATGGCACGTTAAAGATAGCGGGATGCTATAATAGAACCATAAATAAGGCGGTTCTCCCCAACTCTTACCCTTTACCTCTGTTTGAAGATGTTGCAGCGAAGTTGTCGGGCGGTGAGACGTATTCTACTCTTGATATGAATCACGCCTACAACCAGCTGGAGTTGGATGCAGAGAGTAAATTGGTGTGCACAATTAATACCCACTTGGGTCTCTTCACAGTAAATAGACTTTTTTACGGGATATCCAGCGCGCCGGCAATCTTCCAACGCGAGATGGACAAATTAACAGCCAAAGTCGAGAGTACGCAGCCGTTCATTGATGATTCGGCCGTGACCGGTGCAACAAACGCGACGCACTTATGCAACCTGGATCAATTATTGGGTGCATTTAACAAAGCCAATTTAACATTAAATAGGAAAAAGTGCAAGTTTTTGCGTGCTTGTGTGCAGTTTTTGGGGCTGAACATTTCCAAGCTAGGAATCACGCCAGTGGACTCAAAATTGGCTCCACTACGCAACGCCATGCAGCCAACCGACGTTTTATCGCTCAAATCGTTCCTGGGGCTCATAAACTATTATGGCAAATTTATTAATAATTTATCCACTTTATTAGAGCCGCTTTACCGCCTCACGCGCGACGATACGCCGTGGACATGGGGACAGGAACAACACAAGGCCTGGACGAAGGTCAAGGCTGCAGTAACTGTCGATTCAGCGCTGGCACACTACGACGCGAAGAAGCAACTTTATCTGACCGTTGATGCCTCGCCGGTCGGTGTGGGCGCCTTTATTTCCCACGTAGAAAATGGAATCCATCGTCCGATTGCCTTTGCTAGTTCCCTCTTGTCCAGCGCGCAGAAAAATTATGCGCAAATCGACCGTGAAGGTCTTGCGATCGTTTATGGCGTTCGCCGCTTCCATCACCACCTGTTTGGGAGAAAATTCATTTTACGAACTGACCACAAACCGCTGGTGGCCATTTTCGGAGAGAAGAAAGGATGCAATCAAATTGTCGCCGCTCGCCTGCACCGGTGGGCAATTTTCCTGAGTGCCTACGATTATGCTATCGAGCATGTGCCTGCGGTCGACAACCAAATTGCAGATGGATTGTCTCGCAATCCTCAACCTGTTGTCGACGGTCGAGAAGACCTCGACATGCACGTTAACGAAATATTTTCCGTTTCTCTTTCGCAGTTTCCAGTATCGCAAGCAGCCTTGCGTGCAGCATACGACGCAGACGCCCAATTGCAAGCAGTTCTGCAGTGCATCCGAGACGAATGGAAATCAAAGACACCTGACTTAATAAATTTTTATAAGCACAGGTCCGCCTTTTCCACACATGGACCATTCTTGTTCCTGTCGGAGCGTTTGGTCGTGCCAGAGCAGCTTCGCCGTGCGGTCCTGGCGGAGTTGCACGCAGGACATTTTGGAATCGTGCGCACCAAGTCGCTCGCTCGTTCAACAGTTTGGTGGCCGTCAATCGACCGTGACATTGAGTCGATGGTGCGTTCGTGCGACGTGTGCCAGCGCGCACTCCCGGATCCGCCTAAGACGTCCGACCTGCGTTGGCCCATTCCCGACGAAATTTGGGGGCGAATCCACCTCGATTTCGCCGGCCCCTTCCATGGCAAAATGTTCCTGCTGGCTGTGGATGCGCGCACCAAGTGGTGCGAAGTTCGTATGATGACCGCCACTACCTCGAAAGCAACAATTGCGGTTTTAAAATGTTGGTTTAAACGTCACGGCTTGCCGATCCACGTTCATTCCGACAATGGGCCGCAATTCACTTCAGCGGAATTTGTTGACTTCCTGTCACGGAACGGCATCCGACAAACTCGTTCACCGCCTTTCCACCCAGCTACCAACGGAGCAGTGGAAGGCTTCGTGAAGACATTTAAAAATCAAGTCGGAAAATTTCTAAATTTGAATTTGAGCATTTCAGAAGCCGTTGACCAATTTTTAATTGCCTATCGCTCGACCCCGCACGTTTCTACACGGACTACGCCGTCCGAGGCATTTCTACAACGAACTGTTCGAACTAGATTACATTTGTTGAACCCCCGCTTAATGCCGGAGCCAACAACTGTGGAAACGCGCCGTTCCTTCGAGCCTGGGGAATTGGTGTTCGCGCGCGACTATTTGCACGCCGCGAGATGGGTTCCTGGGATAATATCGCAGAAGACATCGTCCACCACGTACGATGTGGCCGTCGGAAATGCCATAATTTGGAACCGACATGCGGACCAGCTCCGAAAACGCCAGACTTCGCACGCTCAAATTCCGGAGGGGGGAGGGAATCGCGGACATTTTCCTTTGATAAGTGACGACTCAAACCTCGGTAATACACCCCCAGTTGTACAACCGCAAGTCCTAGTTGCTCCTCCCAATTCACCCAACCTCCTAAACGTTCGTGATGCTTCTCCAGCTCCTACACCTCCTCCTGTTCCCGTCAATACTCCTGTTGTGCCGTACCGCCATCCCCAGCGTATTCGCAACCCGACACAATTTTACGGATATAATAACAGTGATTAAGTGTATTTGTTTTTATTAATCGAATTGGTACATTGTCTATCGTGAATGAATTCTATTATTGTATTTGTGATTTGATTAATGTGCCATTAATGGGGAATGATGCTGTGTTCGGACTTCACTGCATGTTTTGTGTAGTGACGTTATCTTTGCCTCAGGCGCTGTACCCCCAGCGCCACCTTGTAGCTTGACCCCGAATAAAGCACTTGTTAGTTCTTAGCCTAATATGACTGACCTTTCATTTCAACCATCCTCAACATAATTTGTTATTAGTAAGATATATACTAAGTACCACGCATTACCAGTCAGGGCGCTGAAGTTATTTTCACCGAAAACAACGCAACAATCAGCAAGAAGGGAAAAACGATCATGAAAGCTGAACGACGGGGCGACATGTTCATCGTACGAACAAAACCGCTGCAGATTGCAAACGTCGCCACCGGGAAAATTAGTTTAAACTCGAAAATATGGCACCATCGTTTCGGACATTTAAATTTGGCCGCTTTACAGCAACTAAAGAAACACGAAATGGTAAATGGACTAAAATTCGACGCCACAAGCGAAACATTCGACTGCGAGACCTGTGCAAAGGGGAAAATACACCGAAGCTCACACCCACCGTCGTCAACACGCGCTGAAAACGTACTCGATTTGATCCATTCCGACATTTGCGGACCAATGCCAATCACTTCGCTTGGAGGGGCCAAATATTTCGCCACGTTCATCGATGACAAATCCCGCTACACCGAAGTCGCAATTTTGAAAGAAAGAGGCGAAATTTTCCGAGCATTTCAAAACTTCAAGCGAAGAGTCGAACTCGAAACCGGACGAAAAATTAAGAAAATTCGCAGCGACAATGCCAAGGAATACGTCAGCGCCACGTTCACCAAATTCTTAGAAGACGAAGGGATTCGTCGCCAACTCTCGGTCGAGTACACACCAAAACAAAATGGCGTTTCTGAGCGCATGAACCGCACGCTGTGTGAAATGGCAAGATGCATGATGATAGAATCGAATTTGCCACGACACCTTTGGGCTGAAATTATAGACAGTGCTGTCTTCATCAGAAATCGTTGCCCAACCAAGTCATTGCAGAATCAAACACCATTTGAAGTATGGCACGGCAAAAAGCCATATATTGGTTTCCTGAGAAGACTGGGCAGCAAAGCCATCGTGTTGCAGCAGGGGCCGGGAAGAGGAAAATTTGAAGCAAAAGGAAATGAATTGACACTAATAGGCTATTCAGCTGAATCAAAAGCGTACAAACTTTATGATGCTGCCCGACGAAGAGTCGTGAAAAGCTGCCACGTCAAAATTTTCGAGTCAACCGATGCCATCTCAAATAATGGTGAAAAATCATTTGCTGATCCATTTTTTATTTTTCCCAGTTTTGACGAACCCGAAAGCCCGCCGCCTGACGCCATTACTGCGCGCAACAATGACAACGAAGTTGAAACAGAAGGAGAAATTGATGTCGATGAAGCCGACGCGCAAATTCCGATTGAAAATCAACCTGCTGAAACCAAACGAGGCCCGGGACGTCCAAAACTCGTAAGGA
Source organism: Strigamia acuminata (assembly GCA_949358305.1). NCBI lineage: Eukaryota > Metazoa > Arthropoda > Chilopoda > Geophilomorpha > Linotaeniidae > Strigamia > Strigamia acuminata. Next base: position 8,571,765 of record OX442315.1, on the reverse strand, counting down.
CCGGAAAACCGGGGCGCCCGTCGAAGCAATACAACTTAATCCGAACACACGACATTGAACCCGCCAACGAAAATCAAGAAACCGCATTCGACCCGAACGAGGATCACGCAAATTTCGTTTGCGGCTCACTCCCATCAGACCCCATCACCGTCGAAGAAGCGATGTCCAGAGACGATCGAAATGAATGGCGCGAAGCCATGCAAAACGAAATCGACGCGCTGAAGGAGATGGGAACGTGGATACTTGTCGACAAACCCAAAAATCGAAAAGTGATTTTTTCACGTTGGGTTTTCCGCATCAAACGGGACAAGCAAGGCAACATAGACCGCTACAAAGGACGATTGGTTGCCAAGGGTTTTATGCAGAAAGAAGGAGTTGACTTCAACGAAACCTACGCCCCTGTGGTCCGTTACAACTCTATCCGCACTCTCATCGCGTATGCAGTTGAGAAGGGATGGCTAATCGACCAAATGGACGTTGTGGCCGCCTATATTCAAGGCGAACTCGATGAAGAAATATTTATGCGACAACCAGATGGCTTCGTTGAAGAAGGACAAGAAGATAAAGTCTGTTTGCTAAAGAAATCACTCTACGGACTTAAGCAAGCCGGAAGGAATTGGCATAAGAAGCTAAGTCGCCACCTCCGCAAAAAGATGAAATTAAATCGTAGCAACAAAGATCCGTGTGTCTTCTACAGATTGGAAGAGGGAAAATCCACCATAATTGCAGTCTACGTAGACGACCTAATCATAATAGCTGAAAACTCCGAAACTATGAACAAGATTAAGTCCGACTTAAGCGATAAATTCAAGATGAAAGACATCGGATCGCTGAAATACTGCTTGGGGATTGAAATTAATCAAAACGAGGAAGAACACACTGTGCAAATCACTCAGACCAAATACATCGATGAAATTTTGGAACGCTTCAACATGACAAACTGCAACACCGTCAGCACACCAATTGACCCTGCACTGAAGCTAACCAAAGAAATGTCACCCAAGACAAACGAAGAAAAGGAGAAAATGAAAAACGTGCCATATCGCGAGTTAATTGGCGCATTGATTTACCTGTCGAATTCGACTCGCCCAGATTTGGCCTTCGCAGTGAGCAGCCTCAGTCGTTTCTGCGCAAATCCAGGTGAAACACACTGGAAAGCTGCGAAAAGGGTACTTTCATACTTGAAAGGGACGCGAAAATTAGGCATCACCTACGAGAAGACTGAAGAAAATTTGTACGGATTCGCCGACGCGGATTGGGGTGGCGACATCGACGACAGAAGATCGACCACAGGATATGTGTTCATTTTGGCCGGAAGCCCAATCTCGTGGGCATCCAAGAAGCAACATACCGTTGCACTTTCGACCATGGAGGCTGAGTACATGGCGGTATCGGAGGCAGCAAAGGAACTCCTGCACCTCAGAGGACTTCTAATTGAGTTGGGCTGCCAAACAATGCAACAGGAAGCAACTGACGTCTTTTGTGACAACCAGGCCGCCATTTGCTTCTCACAAGATCATTCGAGCTATCATAATAGCAAGCACATCGATATGCGCTTTCACTTCGCCAAAGAAGTCGTAGAAGATAAGAAAATGAGTCTCCACTACCTGCCAACCACTCAAATGGCAGCAGATGTCTTCACCAAAGGACTCTACAGGCCAAAGCATGAAGATTGTTTAAAAATGTTAAACTTATTTTTAAGTTAATTTTTTATTTTTATGTAACCACCATCATTTGTGATGAGAAGGAGTGTTGGAATGTTTCATACGTCATCCCAACATGATGTTTTGTATTGGACCACCCACTGGTCACTCCCCTTTCCCCTTCACCCCTTCACTTCCTGTCCTACTAGAATAAACGCTAGTCGCAGCACAAGTTGCTCTGCGACCTAAAATATATATATCTACATAAATCTAACTCATCCACCATCAACTTGTATCTGGTCTCCACTTCTTCAACAATAGGCCTTTTGCTCACTAAAAATTCTGGTCTGAGTTTGCCAACTGCAATGCCAAAATGTCCGATCGCAATGCCATTTGAATTTTTTTTGACGTATCGTGGTTATTTTTTTGTCTAAATTTCGAATGACATGTGCCCAGCAGAAAATACGTATAGTGGCGTCGGAAAAAACTGCTGAACACGCGTTGCTTAAACGTGCTAAAATCGTCGAAAACGTCATGAAAACGTTCGGAAAACTGTAAAAACGTCTTGTAAACGTTTTGGGGGAAAATAATGATATTTGGGGGTTACATTCAATGATTTGGGGACAAAATCAATATGTGTGCATTTAAATATTTTCGGTGTTTTTACAAATATAAATAGGGGGTCGATAAATACAACCCATTTAGAAATGGTGTTGTTGTCCGTGATTTCGTTCGAATATAATTTAGACTACAACTGTTGTCAATCTATCTGTAGGAATGATTGACAGCGCGACTGTGCCACAATTGGGTCTTTTGGTGGACCTTAGACACACAGCAGTATATGGTTGCGTTTGCGCATTAGGTGATATAGCGTTTGGGCTTGGTTTCACCGTAGGTAAACTTAACTTGCGTAAGTGCTAATATTAATTATCGCATTACTAATCCTTTTATCTCATCAGGTGCTGCGTTGAGTGGGACTTTAGTTCAAACGATAGGTTTTCGATGGGTGATGATTGGAGTAGCAATCATCGGCTTTCTGTATGCACCGCTCATGATTTTTCTGAGAAATCCACAACCTTTGCAAGAGAGCAAAAGCAGGTAAATAAAACATTTTTTTAAATTCAATCAAGTCATAACTTCTTTTCACATACCGTACTGCCGCATATTAACACAGGGGTAAAACAGGGGTCGTGGCACATTTAAGTACCCGGGGGTCAGCGGCGCTTTCATCATGTAGCATCAGCCAGGAGAAGCACCAGGCTGAAACGTTGCAAGAGCAACTTGTATAAATAATATATTCTCTAAACTTATTAAAACTACGAATGGAGTTGGATTGAATAAAAAATGTAATGGACTCGAGAAAACAGGTTACAGGTTACATTTGAAAAACACAAAGAAATTGTATTCCTTGTTCAGGGTATATAAAGGGAAGGAATTAACATTCCATTCAATTCCAAGAATATTTAATGTGGGTCACAGGTGAGCTTTTTTCATTTGCGCCACGGTGGTAAAAACACAGAACTAAACTCTATTCCAAAAAGTAATTTCAATACTCCCATTGGTTGGGAGATTCATAACACCAGTATAAATGCATTGAAAATCTTCGCACAAGTCTACTGGAATCTGAAAACAGCATCATATTCAATACACAACTGAACTAGAGCACCAACCAACCAATGGGAGTATTTCAATTACTTTTTGGAATAGAGTTTATACTCTTGTTCGACTCAAGAGTATACCCTTCTCCCATTGGCCGAGCCGCATTACTCCTAACTGCAGTCTGTATTACCATAGAGTAAAGAATCTCCACTAGGAGAAGTAGTTCTGGAAGTAGTTCTTATTTTTATTATGATTATTACTACATTTTTGGATCACTACACCAGTGATGCGGTTCTTAGAAGGGCATACTCTTGAGTCGAACCAGTAGTATAATTTAATACATTTTGGAAACCACCAATTTCCACATGGGCTTCAAATAGTCGCGGGGAGGGGGGGGGGTGTTGGGTCGGGAAAATTAATAAACGTCCGGGCGTTTATTCGAAGCAGAACTATACGTATTTTGAAATTTACATGTAACGTTCTCTCGCAAAAATGTGAATTTAATTTGTTCTTCACTGCTTTCATGATCTTAAATGTTTTATTTTTCATTTTTATTTTTTGTTTATACAGCACTTGATGGAGATCCAGTTATACAATGTTATTAATTTAGATACGACAATTGACAAAGCTACATTATAATCGCAAGAAGTTTATTTGAAATGGGTATAAATTCATTCAATTACATAACGTGAAGAGTTATTCCAACAATAAACAAAGTTTACTTCATATTATTTACACTTATTGGTTTATGCATCATAAAAACTTGTGACTGAAAGTTTTTTTTAATTGATTTGCTCACTATACTGTTGGGTAACGTTTTCATGATCATATTAGCACGATAAATCTGGATTAAATATTTCTGAAACTAAAGTAAAGTTTTATTCAAATTTGGGTATTATAAAATACCCATAAAGATTTGCACTTGTTGTGCCAACATTTCGAGATTAAGAAACATAAACCAACCGAAGAATCCTCCAGAACAAAACAGAAGATTTCCATTGCAGTCTTCCAAGGTAAGAAAGCATTTCTATTTTTCAATTTTCTATTTTCAGTAATTATCAAATTAATATTTTTGTGTTTAATAAATTAATTACGGTATGTGTGCAGTTTTCATCGAATTTTGAGATCTACGGAACTTAAAAACAGAATTTTTGTTTCAGTTTTTATACATGCATTCATAGATACTACCCATGGCCAAAAGTATTAGACCACACCAGCAAATAAACACAAAATTTTATTCTTCACTCTAACTTTGGAGTGGTAAAAGATAGATACAAAAATCAAAATGCACTGGAAAGACCTGTTTTTCCTGTACAAAGCAAACTAAATAAACTTACAAAAATAGCCAATTAAACCCAAAAAAATTGATTTGAAAAAAGAACACACTGGTCAAAATTATTAGACCATCTTGTTCTCTGGACAAAAGTAGTAGACCGGTCCTCTTTTGTCACAGAATGAGACGTAACAATACAATTTTAATGCAAATTTCATTGCTTATCTGAATGATGTCAACAATATTAATAACTGACCATCATTTGATAACTTGATATTTAACCATTAGAATGAGAAAATTTTAAAAAATTTTGCAGTAGGCAACCCCTATTGTGTTTCTTATTCTGGATGGTGAAGATGTAGTTTGATTGAAGCAAGAAACGATGCATGTTAGTTGAGCATATTTGCGTAAGTGATTCTTTAATAGGTCAAAGTTACACAGGTGGCGCTGCGCAAGGGCAGCGTCACAAATCAACAGGTGATAGGAAACTAAAGGATGGAGTATGACACTCCAACCCCATTTACAGTTCCTCAGATGAAACACTGCCCACTTTGTGTCATTATAATAGAAATAGCTCCTTACCATTACTTTAGCAGAAATTTGTAAATTTTGTTACAAGCTATCTGGGTGGGCTGATGCGCGCAGGGCGCAACATGTCTAGAAGCGACATTGTCTTTTGCGCCTAGCAATCTGTCTTTCATTGTTTGCAATTTCTAAACGCGACATGCTGTCCCTATGGTGTTCCGGAATAGCGTGGCGCGACACGTTCAAATAACGTGTTGTGGCCACTGAGGTGGTCGAAGCCGTAGCTCAACCAGTTGTGGACGAGTGTAAAATGTCATTTTCTGTGTAAAATGACAGTTTTTCCGTGTTAAACGGCACTTTTAGACTTCTAAACTCTATGTTTAGAAAGTCTCATGTAACGGTCATGTCTGTCCGTCTGTCGACAACGATTCCGCAAAAACTACCGCAGCTAGAGCCAAACGGACAACGACATTAAATCGAGCATACCTATATTAGTATCCTAAGGTATTTTCAGATTTCTCCGACCTCCGGTTGAATTAATAAACCGGTTTTCGTGCACTTTTAGCGGTGTATTTCATGAAAATTACGGAAATGACGTCATCATGACGACGTCATTTCCGTAATTTTCATGGAAGACAGTTCACACTTGCGGTTGGCGGATACGCCGCGGATACGTTGCATCCGGGGTTTGCTGCAAATGAGCTGTGATTGGCTGCGAAAAAAAATCAAACTAGAAATATTTTTTAGTTTTCCGCGCGATTTATTTCCCGATTGTAGCAAACCCCGGACGCAACAATTCCGCAGCATATCAGCAAGTGTGAACCAAGCTTTAGACTTGGGACAGACGGATTTTCTGCGTGACTTCTACGTCGCGCATTTGCGACGAGTTAAAACCCGTGATTTCAGTGCGGACGATTTGTAACAGTTGACGTGTCACACGTACGTTCGATGTTCGCAATCTGTTTCCATCCCGCCGCCGACGTATTAAGCGCAATTGACGGCTTGGGCGAGGAAGCATTTGGAACTTAACATTTAATATTGAATGATGATATTAAAATGAAATGGGTTTAGAAGTCTAATGTGTAATGCTTCCAAGCATTACAAATCCCTGCTTGTTTCCGTATAAAATGACAGTTTTTTCATGCAAAACGGCACTTTTTTCGGGCAAAACGGCACCTATTCCGTGTTTTTCCATGCAAAACTAAATTTAAAAAAGATTTTGCATTTAATGTTACAATAAGGAAAAAGGCTGAATACAAAAAAGCTGGCAAATTTAAACTAAGTTATTATTATATTATTATTATATCTTTTATTTTTTATTATTTTAATTTATTAAATGCCAGAAACCAATAATGCTGGCAACAATAAACCTGGCAACATAAAATGCTGAAACACTAGGTGCATTCAATAAGTCTAAAACGTATGCAAAACTCTGTTTCGTGTTTGCACATGACGTCATTTCCATTGAATAACATGTTATTCAATGGGAATGGGAATGACGTCACCTGCAAACACGAAACGAGTTTTGCATACGTTTTAGACTTATTGAATGCACCTAGTAAAATTGAAAAAAAAAAAAAATTAATAAAAAAACGCTAAATTCAGAAACGCTGGCAATTAAAAACCACGACCCATTCCTTACACCATTTAAATATTACACGCAATGTTTTACAGAAAGAAAGCCCTTTAAACCCAGTACAAAGCTCAAACTGTGCTCTTTATTGAAATTACCCTGAACCATTTTTGCATTTATGTTTCTCCTCCTCTTTCGCTTTGGCAAGTTTGGCAGCTTTTTTATCCTTAAACGGATCTTCCATTTTTGCAGGGTAACTACAGTTCTCATGGGACATCCAGTTTTTTTCAGGGTGCGCACCCTTAGCTTCCAACGACTTGTAAATGACTTCGATTTTAGCTTCATTTTTCTTAACATCCTCAAGATTGCGGAATCCAATTGCCATCAACTCTGTAAAGGAAATACACAATTTTAAATAGAAATTATCCTAAAAAAATCTGTATATTAGTACGTTGCTTTATGTTTTTGTTCCAGAAGCATTCCTCTTGATACCAAACAACCATTTCGTCGTCGACGTAGTAAAAGGTGTTATAGACTTAAAATATTGTTTAATAAATGACACCGATAGTAGTGAGTTTGCGATTGCCAATTTTTCCTTATAATTATGAGTTACAAGCTCATAATTATAATTATAATTCCTTCTTGGATTAGGCACTTGCGGTACAACAAATATATTACATATTTTTATAAATTATACTTATAAATACCATGTGAACAGTACAAATCCCTTGCATGTAATGGTAGAACAAATCCATATGCAAAAGAAAATGAAAATCTGTAGTTTTACTAATTTGACATTTTTCAGTCATAAAATTGTCTTCCAGTTTATTTATTTGCTTACCTGGAATGATTTTAGTTGTTCTATCCTTTGATGGCAGAAAGAAATTGTGATTGAGGCTGATTGTTGAAACAGGTCAGGCAGCCATTTTGAATTTCCATCAGCACTATCAGCGCCATTTGCAATAGTGGGAGGAGCTTCAAATAGTGTTAAGCGATCTGATTGGCTCCCTTATTTTACAAAATAGTGTAAAAGTTGAGGAGTTACGTTATATAACATAACGTAACTCCTCAACTTTTACACAGTCCATTTTTATAATTATGAGCTTGCAACTCATAATTATAAGGAACAATTGGCAACCGCAAACTCACTAATAACTTCAAATCCATGTATACTTACAGAAACTTTTTGTGTTAAATGGGTCAAAATAATATCGGTATATTCTCTTCTCTTCAAGCAAAGCCGTTCCTAGAACAATTACAACCTTATAATCTCTGAAAATAAATTTAAAAATACAGTATAATATATTTAATATATTTTACTTTTCACATAGATGTAAGTTAATGGATTGTTGAAACAACACTACAAGACATGCAAAAAAGGAATCAGACTAGGCTTAACAACTTAATATATAAAAAAAAAATATAAAGGTATAAAATACTGTATACTGAGGTTACCCATTCTCCTTCAGGCTTACAAAGTTTTGAAATTGACCAATCTCATCAAAGAAAGTGTCCCAAGTGAAACATGATACCATCTTTGTTTGTTCTTTGGTGATTGATAAGTAAGCTCCGTACCATCTACCTTCATACTTGCCATTGGAAATAAAATAGGTAAATCAATTAATTTTTTATACTGAGTTTAGGCATTTGTGCATTTCTATTTATTTACTTTGGAATTGTCAGTTGTAGCTTGCACGGCTTCAATCATATTGCAATGACCCTCAGTTTCTCTTACATAAAATGTCCAATTAGAAAATGGTGTTAAGTCAACTGGACAAGCTAAAATTGACGAAACACACGCCAGAAGAAACACAAAGAGACCAAGCAGGGCCATTTGTGATAGCTCTAAATTTGTAAAATAAAAATGAAACGGTTTAAATTGCAAGAATCATGTTTTTGCTTTATTGTCATTATCATAGGTACGTAATATACCGAGCGCGACGTGTAATTGTCGGGATAATTAGGTCAGCACGAATATTCTTGCCTGATAAGAAGATGAGTGCTGACCTAATTCTGACAATTACTCAAGCGCGAGGTGTATTTGATACGAGAATTTACAGATAGAAAATAATGTAGATAGTGAAAATGAGATAGTGAAAATGAGACTGAAAATGAGATAGTGAAAATGAGATAGCAAAAATGAGATAGCGAAGATGAGATAGCGAAGATGAGATAGCGAAGATGAGATAGCGAAGATGAGATAGCAAAGATGAGATAGCGAGGATGAGATAGCGAAGATGAGATAGCGAAGTTGAGATAGCAAAGATGAGATAGCAAAGATGAGATAGCGAAGATGAGATAGCGAAGATGAGATAGCGAAGATGAGATAGCAAAAATGAGATAGCGAAAATGAGATAGCAAAAATGAGATAGCAAAAATGAGATAGCGAGAATGAGATAGCGAGAATGAGATAGCGAGAATGAGATAGCAAAAATGAGATAGCGAGAATGAGATAGCAAAAATGAGATAGAAAAAATAAGATAGCAAAAATGAGATAGTAAAAATGAGATAGTAAAAATGAGATAGTGAAAATGAGATTAGGCCTAATAAAACAACAATCGTTCTCCCAACTAATCCCTCCGCATTTGACGTTTGATGCTTGGTTTGGAAAGGTCCCACCGGGGGGCGCCAACATCAAAAACATTTAGCGGGAAGAGTGAAAAGAGTGCATGGCGCCAGGAATTTCTTCCCGGTAACGACCAATCAGACGTCAAAAGTGGTTTGTTACGCGCCTCGGGATTGGTCGGGAGAACGATTGTTGTTTTGTCAGGCCTAATCTCATTCGCGGTTATTTATAGCCCAAGCTAGTGGTAAATTCTCAAAGAAAGTTCATTATTGCAGCTTAAAATGCCATTAATTGTTATATATAGATATTTTTCTAAAAAGTTCCACAATTGTTCTAAAATGTGTCATCATTGTTTTATTAGATGCATTGATTATTCTAAAAAGTGCAATGATTTTTATAAAAATACCCTCAATTATTATAAAAATACACTAGCTGCATTCAAAAACTCTAAAACGTATGCAAAACTCGTTTCGTGTCTGTACGTGACGTCATTCCCATTGAATATCATGGGAATGACGTCACATGTACAGACACAAAACGAGTTTTAGAGGCGTTTTAGACTTTTTGAATGCAGCTAGTATGTTTATAGATATAACTATTTCTTATATTATAATTTAAAATGATTTGTATTGTTGACTAATTTGTTTGCTTACTTGATGGGTGACTGATGAGCAATTCAATCAGCAACTGCTTCAATTTAGAGATTGCAAGTATTTAGATAAATAAAAGTCGCGAGGGAAATTGAATTGAAAAACAAATGTGTTTTTTCAAATAACTGTTTTTAAATACAATGGAACAAGGACATAAAATCACATAAATATTTTCGCAACTACAGTACAATGCAAAATTGACACAATGGCACATAAATATTTCAGCAGTTGAATTGTTTATATGCAGGGGCGGATCTAGCTTTTCGGGGGCCCGGGGTTTGAGGTTTTTTCGGGGCCCCTTTCTCAAAATTTTTAATAGCGACCTTTCTTCGTTTTTCTTGGGGCTCAAGCCCCAATAGCCCGGTGCTAGATCCGCCCCTGTTTATATGATGTATGCTATTGATGTATTGTACTTCAAGGACTTCAGAAATGTCAAATGCTTTTTAAAAAATTGTGAAAAAGGAACGTGAACCTTCAGTTCAAGTTCATGGACTTCAACTTAGTTCACTTTTGTAGAATCGGTAGTGAACGTGAATGTGAACGCCGTTCACAATTTACTGAACGTAATACAACACTGCCAATTTCAACACACGTCCTTGAGTGTTTTCAAAATGGCAATGCCCATTAACAATAAAAGTAAAACAAATAGGGAAAATATTGATAAAAAATAAAAAAAAAGTAAATTTGTGGAGGAAAATTTTTTAAAGTAAGGTAATAAAAACACGAAATTAATCAATCAATAAATAATAAGGGGTTTCATTAAATGGGCGATTAGTTGATTACTTTGATTACTTTGATTAGTCGATTACTTGATGTATCATGTGTCTGGATTCAACCAATCCCGAGAATAATCATTTCATCAAATAAGAAACTAATCAAGTAATCACCCCAAACCATGATTTTCTGCTGACTTGAGCCGATTATAAGTGCTTTCTCAATTTAGACCAACATGGCGGCGCCAGACCTGCTTCAACTACACAAGGTCATAATATCACAAAGTCTGCACAGTTTAGGTTAAACTGAACACATGAAACGAGTTAGGTAGTTGCAATTATTATTTGTAGGAACTTTTTTATAACAATTGCAACGTATTTAGGTTACAATTTAAACAATTCCGCCCATCAGAGCAATAATCACATAATCAGATTTTTGTTGGGCTCTCAATAATTGAGTGATTATGATTATTGCAATAATCAACTACCGTACTGACACATTTAAACGCCCGGGTTCATTCAAACGCCAGGCCCGAATAAACGCCGGGAGTTCGGCGGCGTTTATTGCACCGCGCGCCGCCCCGAACTGACTTTACCGGGAGGGGGTCCACCCAAAAAAAGAAATAAACGCCCGGGCGTTTAAATGAGGCAGTACGGCAATCACAATAATTGCTCATTTAATGAAATCCCTTTGTGTAAATTTCCCACAATCACCTAAGGGCGAATTTCCAAAATTCTCCATGGAAAGCTATTTTTACGTTTCCAATGGCGAATCTGGGAAAATACGTTTTCAATGGCGAATCTGGGAAAATTCATCTACCGCGACTTCCAATTCCTAACAAGGGGGCTGCCTTCCCCCTTGACCCCCCGCGAACCTAACCTTACTGGTTTGTTGCTGCAAAACCATTTTTTGGGACGGCTTGTCCCAGCAGATTCATGTCGCGCTAGATGTGCATCCCTGTGGCTAATTTCTACCAATTCGCCGTTAGAAAGATCCAAATACGTTCCCAATGGCGAATTGGGAGAAATTTTCCATACAATTACGTAAATAGAACCCGAAAATAAACTTAACGCAAGAATTTATTTTATTTTATTAAAATTTACAAAGAGAAAAAAATTGAAGATTGAACATTTTTATTTCCAATTTCAAATATTGTACATCGACATTAAACTGACTACAGTATAAGCTCACGTGTCACTATGAAACTACAGTAGCAAATTAAATTGATACATGCAAAATGTGCTTTTAAAATCTTGCAGTTAATAACTCCAGCAACCCAACTATGACAGACAACAGCATTCCACAGGCAAACAGGAGGACTGGACCACGTATCTGACCACACGAAATTGGATAGAATAAATTATCCTCGCCGCATTCTTTTCGCGTGTTTAAGTAATGATTAGACAAAAGGTGCAATATTCCACATTCCTTCAACTGGATGAGTCTGCCATGGTCATTTAAAAAATGAATTAATAACTAACAGCTTGGTTTCCAAGACTACGGCATAGTTACTTTTGACTGAAAAATTCCTTGTAAGCAAAGTTTTTTGAAAAAGCCAGTGGAATAAATATACTAGACATGGGCTTATCGGCAAATGTTAAACTACAGTTTGCCACTGAACGTACTGGTGAAACAAATCCAGCTTTTTGCCCGTATACTGCGTCAATTCCTTCCTTCACATTTTTCACTTTCAGATATGATGTACAGTGCAGGACAAAACTTTGGTCCAGTTGGATAAATGATTAAAAAATAAACAATTTTCAAAATATAACCAAACCAATAATAGAAATGCATTGTAATCATGGTGAAATAATGTTACAATAAGTACAAGAGTGATGTCTTTCTCACAAATAAAAAAAAAATGAAAAATTCAAATTTCAGCCTTGGAAATCTGTGACAAAACTTTGGCCTGTTCTTCAAAATTTTAACAAAAATTAAAATCAGTTCAACTTTAATACTTGATTCCTTTCTCACATTGTTTAATAACTTCAATGCACCTTGTACGCATTGAATCACTTTGTTTTTTAAAACTTTTAGCAGTGATGGACTCCCATGCTTTTTCAATGGATACTGCATTGTCCTGCTGAAAAATCCACTTTGCTCCAGCCATTCCTTTTCCTTTCTTCCACAAATTCTTCTCCAGGACTGCTTGATACATATTTGCATTTTGTCTTCCATTCAAACAAATAATTTCACTCTATTTCTTGTATCCAAATGCACCCCAAACCATAACAGATCCTCCTCCAAAATTCCTACTCATTCACATCACATCGTTCTTTCCGAAATCATGTCAGTAATATTTCAAGCCTTCAGGACCATCCAGGTTGAAGTTTTTTCATCTCTGAACACAGAATTTTGCCACTCATTGGTGCAGGAAACATGTTTTTCTGCCCATTCCAATCTGTTATGGTTTGGGGTGCATTTGGATACAAGAAATAGAGTGAAATTATTTGTTTGAATGGAAGACAAAATGCAAATATGTATCAAGCAGTCCTGGAGAAGAATTTGTGAAAGAAAGGAAAAGGAATGGCTGGAGCAAAGTGGATTTTTCAGCAGGACAATGCAGTATCCATTGAAAAAACATGGGAGTCCATCACTGCTAAAAGTTTTAAAAAACAAAGTGATTCAATGCGTACAAGGTGCATTGAAGTTATTAAACAATGTGAGAAAGGAATCAAGTATTAAAGTTGAACTGATTTTAATTTTTGTTAAAATTTTGAAGAACAGGCCAAAGTTTTGTCACAGATTTCCAAGGCTGAAATTTGAATTTTTCATTTTTTTTTATTTGTGAGAAAGACATCACTCTTGTACTTATTGTAACATTATTTCACCATGATTACAATGCATTTCTATTATTGGTTTGGTTATATTTTGAAAATTGTTTATTTTTTAATCATTTATCCAACTGGGCCAAAGTTTTGTCCTGCACTGTATTGGGGAATAAACTCTGTTATGAATTAAATAAAGCATTCAATTACTATTATTACGATTTATTGCTTCAAGTTAGACGAAAACCTTGAAAATTCGATCACAGGTACTACTCCCTAAAACGACAGGTAAATAATCTGTACCGTAAACCATTTCTTCAATGGAGTGAAATGGAATTTTAATTGTGGTCGTTGCAAACAAAGCAGTCAACAATGAAGAGTAAACAGATAATAGCAGCATTGATGAGAAGAAGATGAGAAAAATAAAAAGACAGAATTTCTTAGAATGCAATGATGGAAATGACAAATTGCCTGAAATAAGCATCAATCATTCATTCAATTAATTGCCTTCTAAGAAATATCAATTGCACGTACCTACTACGACAATTGGCCACCAAAGCAGAATCTCATTTATAAAACCAACTACACCTGTTGAAAATCAATTTAAACGTGTTGAGTTTTCCATTAAAATAAGGAAAATGGTTATAAAGTTGACAGCAAATATGCTTAGCCACACATTCGGACTGAATGCTTTCAAGAAATTAGTCAGAGACCATTCGCGGTAATCCAATTTTCGATACATAATTTTTAGCTCTATTTGGAACAATGAAAGCGAGTACTCAACGTAGTCTCTCGTCTTTCGAGTAATTCCTAGACAAGAGGCAATATCCGCTGTCTAAAAAAAAATATTAAAATGTCTGAGATGCTTATCAGCAAATCAGCAAGTATTATTTTTGTGAACTCAAGGTATTATTGGCAGACAGGCTTATAAACAATACTTACTCCAATTTCACCCATCAATCCAATCCATTTTCCATCACGAATTTCACCGAAAACCTTTTCTTTGATTTCAGTCAACTTAAAGCTAATTTTGAAAATAAAGTACCAACAAAATTCCATCACCATGTGATCATTACCTAATATTATAATTTGTATGAAAGATGTACAACAGTTGTCCAAAATAACCATCCATTATTACTGAATTGTTTTCCTCTCTGAAGATAACATATGGAGGAAACTGCAAATTATACTGTATGTTGAAATAAAATAAAATAAAAGGGCAAAGAAGAAATCTAGATCTTGCAGGATCAGAATTCGTTATATGCTTGGTTTGTCTACTCACGCTTCAGTCCATGTTAACTGCTCGCAAAAATGGATGTGAACAAACTCATTGAACACGGTGCATTAACTTATTTGTTATGTATAGAAAAGTCAACGACATATCGAAATAAAACATGACGATTAATCGTCATGATTTTGTACAAATTCTACAAAATCAACGTTAGCATAGGAAGTGCGTACCGTAAATCCTGCTACTTCAATTGGTGAATTACTCGTGTCAGGTATATTCCTTGACGGAATCTTCAATTTCATAAAATGTAAAACTCGTTAGAATGGAAATATTGTTTTTGAAGACTCGTCCAATTGTGACAATTTTGTTTCAATTAAAACACATTAAAAACCTTGAGGTAATAACCAGCGAATAAAAGATGAAAACAAAGGGATAGATTGTGTATTGTCTTTTGACAAGAGTTTAAAAAAAGCCAAAATTGGCACTTAGTGCACATCTTTACTGTGAACGTGCTCACTTTTAAAATATTTTTTGAAAAGTTACCTAAAAGAAAATTAAAATAATTTTAGAATTTAAGCATTGAACCAAAAACATCACCAGTTTGCAGCGAAGAAATACCAACGGTAATTTTCGAACTCATCTGAGTCAAATTTGTTGCGGCTGAAAAGCTTACACAGCTTACTGGGAAGAATAAATAAAGCATAAAAATGGCTCTTTGCCCACTTACTCATCTCTATACCCTGGATATATATGCAAAATAAATTTCGTTATACGCGCATATAATATGCACCAAAAATTCCAATATATGCAAAAAAAAATTGAAATATGCAAAATAAAAAAATTTATTCAAGTGAAATCAGGAGTTAAATAACAACTTAATGCCATTTCAAAGTGTTCTTGATGTAAATGAACGAAAATTAGTAATTACAATTTATTTTTTTCTATTTTTTTATTTGTTTATATCTTAAAAGTTTTTCCAGACACTAATTTAGTGACTTCCCCTGGTGTCTGTTTTTGGCAAAATTCTCAGTTTTCCGAACGTAAGCATACGTACAAGATAAGTGTCTTAAAAAAAAGGCAAAAATTGATACGTACATGTTACTTATCGTTAAAAAGAGACATAAATCGCCGTTTTTTCCCGGAAAAATGGCAATATATGCATGTATTTTCCGATTTTCGGAAAATATGCAATTTTAGCCAATTTCGGCTATATATGCAATATACATATGAAGCAAGCATTTATGCATTTATCCGGGGTCTAATCTACTCATCTCACTTACATAGAACTGCATACAAATGCAACATCTTCGAATTCAAACAGGAAAGTTAAACTACAATTAAGAAACAAGCATTTTTTTAAATGGTAATATGCCAAACGGCCGAATGACTAATGATAACTATAACGTGGCAACAGTAATTGAAAATTGATTTTAGAAATTGAAAAAGAACGTGTTTCCTGGGACACGGATGCAGTATATTATTAAGAAGGGAAAATTTGGACAAATTATTCTACAATTTATGATTTATTTCTTCTCTTACCACAAGCACTGAAATTACTTTTGCTGTCTGCGCTGTTTCAGTTGTGTTTCCTGTTTTGAAAAATGAGTAAACACAAAATTCAGTACTTTGAAAGACAATGGACAGTCACATAGGTATTTCAAGCACGCAATGCAGTCAAACTGCTGGAAAATCAGGAAATATTTCTATTTTTCTGCGCGCTTTTTTTCCGCAGCCAATCACAGCTCATTTGCAGCAAACCCCGGATGCAACGTATCCGCAAGTGTGAACCAGGCCTTAAAGTTGGAGTTTTAAGGGGCAGACAATTCCTGGAGTGTTCTATACTACAATGCACGTTACTTAATATTTGTTAATTTGTGACACTTTCTTTCTGCAGCGCCACCTAGATTAGGTGCGTGAGAGCTGCACCAAGTGCCTTGTATCGCGGGTGAGTGATCAACCTGCCGGGGCAGCTGGTCACAAAGTAACACTTTTTGCGATGTTCACATGGTGCACTAGTGCACCATGTGAACATATTTGACAAATAATAATATCGGGAATGAATTTCATAATAGGTTTTACAAAATGTGCGGGTGCTCACACCATCTTCGGGTCTGAGGCCCTTGCGTTTGGACGGTGAACGGTGATCCAGCCCTGCGTAAAAAACAATTTCGCCCCTTGCATGGCATTTCAGAGTATGATTTTAGATTTTGAATACAAGTCGTGTGTATTTCCTTAATTCCTACCTTGAGGTGAAAATGATTTAAGGAGTAACAAATGGCATGTTCCTTCAGCCGTACGTGATCATCAAAATAATTATATTTCCAAAAAAGCTATACAACCATATCAAATAGTACACAGTGTCACCCTAAAAAACAAGAGTTAAAAATTGCAACATTTTCTCTGTTAATTTAGTCATTTTGCAGGGTCAAGAGATATTTCCCACAACAACTTTTTTGGCTAAAATTAAAGTTTGTGGTGTATTAGTGAATGTTTTTAGGCTTAAAACTCTTTATTTTTGAAAAAAAATTAATTTTATTTTTGTTGAAAACTTTGTAGGCCGATTCAGTCTGGAGGATCAATGGTAGACTCGAGTGTACACTAGGTCGATTATCCGTTAAAAGAGACACGTAGAAGAAACTACTTCCGGTGTTTAATTAATTGCCTTTTCATGTACTTCCTGTCAACACAAAAAAATGCAGAGAACTTAAAATGTGAGCTGATCAATATTGGCTTCCTTTCCTGTTTTCATCTTTCATTATGTTTGTAGTCAATAAAAGTACTTTCAGTTTTCATAGTTAAAAGTGTTTGTGTTACGATCAACATCGAGAATGATCTCGTAGATAATATTGGCTTACCTTTAGGTGAAAACTGTACGATATAGAGAAGCAGGTTACGAGGCATCAAGGATAAACAACTGTCGGCGCCATCTACCGACAGATGGTAGCAGTGTAACTGAAACAAACGGCATTTTATAAAAATAAAAAAAAAATTGAAGTCTAAATTAGACATTTAATTACTATTTATTGAAAAGTAAAAATTCAAAACAAATTTTCTAAACTCGATGTTCATCAAGTGATCACGTGAACTCGCGGAGTGAAAAATGGCGACTTGTATCCAACGTGCTCGCAACACGAATTCAAATACCGAATCAAGATTTCTGCTAATCGTGAGTAGTAAATTTAAATTACATGTCAGGAAATCAGTGTTAAAGGTTTTTTATTTTTATATTTAATTGGAAATGGGTTGACGAAAAAGAACTATATGTACAGACGTGTTTCAGTCACAGTGTCTCGTCCGAAGCTTCAATTTGTTGTCGATAAAAACTCCATACAGTTCCCCATAAGTAAATCTGAAGTTAGGGAAAAATTAATGTTGAAATTTTTATACGGGATTTTGCCCAAACTTGTAGAAAAACATGAATTCCGAGCTATTTTATTCCACATGCAAATTTTGACATATTTACATGCTATTTTTCTACAAGCAGCTCGATGTTAAGTCTTCAATTTATTACCCACAGTGGGAAAGCAACACTATAAACGATCAGGAAATACGTGTCAACCGACTGCAAAATAACAATTAAAATTATTAATTAAAATATCTAAACAAAGTGTACCCTATTATAAATACAGGCATCTATTTCGTTAGGATTATAGCTTAGACAAAAAAGACAAATTATTTAGGCGCCTGCTCGGGTTCATCAAAAAAAGAATAATTAAAAATAAATTCAATTTTAGGCTAAAATATTAATTATTGGACCAAAAATCAAATTTTACGGCAAGAAATTCAGTTATGGGCCAAAATAGTTAATTTTAGCAAAAGAAATACATTGTTTTTTTTTAAATTTTAATTAATAAAACGCAGCTTTTTTTAATTGTAGCCACAAAAAATCCATTATTTTTGTTTTAGCCAAAATAATTCAATTTTGTGCTTACAAATTCAATTTTAGGCTAAAAAATTCAATTTTAGGCTAAAAAAATTCAATTTTGGGCTAAAAAATTCAATTTTAGGCTAAAAAATTCAATTTTAGGCTAAAAAATTCAATTTTAGGCTAAAAAACTCAATTTTAGACTAAAAAATTCAATTTTAGGCTAAAAAATTCAATTTTAGGCTAAAAAATTTAATTTTTTGCCAAAAAAATTCAATTTTATGCCAAAAAATTCAATTCCAGGCCAAAAAATTCAATTTTCAGCCAAAAAATTCAATTTTCGGCCAAAAAATTCAATTTTAGGCTAAAAAATTCAATTTTAGACTAAAAAATTCAATTTTATGCCAAAAAATTCAATTTTATGCCAAAAAATTCAATTTTATGCTAAAAAAATTCAATTCTATGCCAAAAAATTCAATTTTATGCCAAAAAATTCAATTTTATGCCAAAAAATTCAATTTTATGCCAAAAAATTCAATTTTATGCCAAAAAATTCAATTTTAGGCCAAAAAATTCAATTTTATGCCAAAAAAATTCAATTTTATGCCAAAAACTTCAATTTTATGCCAAAAAATTCAATTTTAGGCCAAAAAATTCAATTTTAGGCTAAAAAATTCAATTTTATGCCAAAAAAATTCAATTTTATGCCAAAAAATTCAATTTTATGCCAAAAAATTCAATTTTATGCCAAAAAATTCAATTTTATGCCAAAAAATTCAATTTTATGCCAAAAAATTCAATTTTATGCCAAAAAATTCAATTTTATGCCAAAAAATTCAATTTTATGCCAAAAAATTCAATTTTATGCCAAAAAATTCAATTTTATGCCAAAAAATTCAATTTTATGCCAAAAAATTCAATTTTAGGCCAAAAAATTCAATTTTAGGCTAAAAAATTCAATTTTATGCCAAAAAAATTCAATTTTATGCCAAAAAATTCAATTTTATGCCAAAAAATTCAATTTTATGCCAAAAAATTCAATTTTATGCCAAAAAATTCAATTTTATGCCAAAAAATTCAATTTTATGCCAAAAAATTCAATTTTATGCCAAAAAATTCAATTTTATGCCAAAAAATTCAATTTTATGCCAAAAAATTCAATTTTAGGACAAACAAATTAAATTTTAAGCTAAAAAATTCAATTTTAAGCCAAAAATTTCAATTTCAAGCCAAAGATTTTAATATTCCGCCAAAAATTTCAATTTCAACCAAAAAATTTCAATATTAAGCCAAAAATTTTAATTTTAAGCCAAAAATTTTAATTTTAAGCCAAAAATTTCAATATTAAGCCAAAAATTTTAATTTTAAGCCAAAAATTTTAATTTTAAGCCAAAAATTTCAATTTTAGGCCAAAAAAATGACAGACTAAATATTAATTTGATGCCAGCCAAAAAAATTGTAATAAATGCCTAATCCGGCCCTGCATGCAACATCAAAACCAAAATGATAATTGAACTGCCATTCCAGTTTTCCACTCACCCTTTCAATGAAGCCAATGCAAATCGTGATCATCAAAATAATTATATTTCCAAAAAAGCTATACAACCATATCAAATAGTACACAGTGTCACCCTAAAAAACAAGAGTTAAAAATTGCAACATTTTCTCTGTTAATTTAGTCATTTTGCAGGGTCAAGAGATATTTCCCACATTTCTTTGTTACAATACCCTTTTAATACCGTAAAGTAAGGCTACAAAGCCTATTAGACACGCAACAGATGCAAAAACTGTTACTACAACTTTGATTTTGCAAGACCGAAACTCATCGCAAATTTTGACTGAAATAAATAAAATAAGTTATTATTATTATTTTTCAAAAAATTCATTTTCCGGTGTTGCGTGAATAGATAGATACCTGCTTTAGTAATACCTAAATACACGGCTAATTTACTGTCACTAGCCAATGCCGCAGCGAGCATGATTGAAAAAAATAAATGCATCTTTTGCAAAAGAAAAGGAGCATTATTTTAGCGTGTTAACAGACGGCTGGCTTAAGCACATACTCACGAATGTGATAACGGCAGCTGTTATTACCCCAACACGTAAAGTCAAACCGCAACAAAACATTCGCAGTCGCCACATATAAAATGAAATGAGAATTACAACATTTTTCAATCGTTCTTCAGATGCGCCATCTTTGTCGTATTATTGAATAGTTTTAACCAACAATAAACGCTTCTGCAAACACAAGAATCGCCAAATAGATACATTATTAGAAAGTCAAGGGATTATATGCGTAATTGATTGATTAATTTGTTGAATTGCATAGGTGGCGCCACCTAAACACAGAGGTGTTGTAAACATTCCAAGTAGAGTTTCTCCGAATCGGGACTTTTGGTAAAATCGGTATTTCGGTATTCAATGTTTAAAAAAACCGGTAAACCGGTATTTTTCGGTAATAAAGTATAATAATATGCGATGTTAAAATTTTTTTTTAATTTTAATGTTTTCATTGTAATTTTTTTTTTTAATATATTATTTTGAATGAGTTGTAGCAGCTTTTAAGATTTTTAAGTTAAGAAATTCGATATATTCTTATTTTTCGGTAATAAAGTAAAATAATATGCGATGTTAAAATTTTTTTTTTAATTTTAATGTTTTCATTGTAATTTTTTTTTTAAATATTATTTTGAATGGGTTGTAGCAGCTTTTAAGATTTTTAAGTTAAGAAATTCGATAAATTCTCATTTTTAAGTTAAAAAATCAATATATTCTCATTT
The DNA here is from genome assembly GCA_949358305.1 of Strigamia acuminata. Taxonomy (NCBI): domain Eukaryota; kingdom Metazoa; phylum Arthropoda; class Chilopoda; order Geophilomorpha; family Linotaeniidae; genus Strigamia; species Strigamia acuminata. Next base: position 8,550,578 of record OX442315.1, on the reverse strand, counting down.
TTATGTGAAAAAAAATCGATTAATTTCTAATTTTTTTGTTTAAAAATCGAAAAACTCAGATTTTTAAGTAAAAAAATTGATAACTTCGCATTTTTATGTTTAAAAAATGTGCATTTTAAATGTCACTATCGCAGTGACCCCTAAGGGAAGAAACCGGTACCAATACCGAACTAAAGACGGTATTTGGTATTTGGTATTTTCTTAAAAATTGCTGGTTTTGGATACCAAGGTCACCAGACATCATGTGATACGTCACACAGCACCAAATTTTTGTTGGAATTGAAATTGTAGTGTTGTCATGTGACAAGTAGGAAGAAAAAGAAAATATTTTAGAATTTTTTTGTTTACATATGATTTTTTTAATATAATTTTTAGTTACTTTTTTTCTGTAATCGAAATTTATATAATTATACAAATATTGCGGCTTAGATCGAAGATCCCGACACCGAATGCACGTAGTCTTCTTTGAGTTCAATATAGAAACTGTACACTGTAAGCCAAAAGTAAATCTAGAAGATTAAAGAATCAATAACAAAATGATGAATGTTTATTGACTTGTACAGCCTTGGACATATACAAGCCGGACAGGGATGATTTTTATGTCCAAGGCTGTACACAATTATTACCGTGGTCCCCGTGATGATCATATAAACTATAATTACAACTACAACAATATTCAATCCCTGTGTATAAAAATAAAATTATTAAGCAAAAGCGATATAAGTTGAGACAAATTCTCTCGTGGTATTAGAGAGAACGAATACCCGCATTTCTTCGATTCTAAAGGTAGGTTCACACTTGTGTTCACACTTGACGCAAGCTGCTTGCGTCCAAAAATTCTTGACGTTGACGCAAAAACCATCTTTTGGGTTTTAAAAACCCACTTTCGGACCTAACAAATATATTTTTGGCACTACAACATTTATTGCGTCTTTATATAATTTATATTTTGCGTTATAACTAGATTTTGACCGATATCGATATTTTGCAGTATTGCCGATACCGATACCTGCGCCGATATTAAAATTAAAATGACTTAGAATTGAAGAAATGCGGTCATTCCTTTCGACAAAGATGGAGTATTTCACTTACCAGTATTTTCTGTTCTACTTTGTCCGAATAAATTGCGGCAACAAAAATTATTACTACCCAGCAAAGGTTACAGACCATTTCTCCAACTAACCAAACCCAACACAAGTACGGGTTTCTCTAAAACAAACAAGATACGTAATAAATGTCCGAGAGGATGGGCACTGCTAGGTGATTCCAACAGCAGTGGACACACTTGTAAACGGAAATGACAAAAGACACTAGCTGCATTCAAAACTAAAAATAACAATTTTAGTGTGTTTTAAGTCTTAACATGGGTTTAAACAGGAAAGGATGTCATTTTTGGTTTAAAATTGAAGTAAAACACAAAATACAGTCAAAACTCTTTATAACGAATCGCGATATAACGAATTATCGCTATAACGAATTGTTGAAAATGACTTGGTTGGCCAGCCATAGAACACCATGTTAAATATTTTCGTTATAACGAATTTCGATATAACGAATTATTCGTTATAACAAACAAGTTTCAGGTACACTATAATACCCATAAGCTCTCGTTACAACGAATTTTCAAAACTGATCACATCACTCACAACATCCGATGCCCAAATTTAGAAAACAAAGGAAAATGAAAATGGCTGCCAAATGAAAGGCAATTTTGATTTACGACAAGCTGAACATTATTGATGCCATTGACAATGGCAAGAAGCCCTCAATTGTAGCAGACAAGTTTAATTTGTCCCGTTCTACAATTTCCAACAATTTTAAGGAATCGGGATAAAATTAACATGAAACTTGCAAGGTTTACAAAAAAATAGTGTTTGGTGCTAAAATTTGATTTTTTCGCCTAATTCGTTTTAACGAATTCTCGTTATAACGAATCGATTCGTCCGGTCCCTTGCGATTCGTTATAAAGAGTTTCGACTGTATTTAAGTTTTTGAAGGCAGCTACTGTTGTTAGGGCAAGACAGGAGGCCGGGTCACCATTGATGTCATTAATTTTCATTGTATTTCTCAAATAATTTCAGCACAAATAATATAGTTTTCTAATTTCATTCGTGCGGATTTTTCGAATACCTTTGTTATAGCAAGGATCAAAGATGTAATACACATCAGTTGTATGGCGACAATTATGGTATGCAATATTTTAATAGACAACTTGAAGTGTGCACTACCGGGTGCATAAAAACCTGAAATAAGTAGCAAATACAATTAAAATACACAACGATCTGATTGTAGTTGTTTGTGCAGACATTACCTATAGCCACGATGAATGCTATTATAGTACCCAACTTAGCACATGAAATTTGGCAGAATTTTATTAGCGTGCTGTGTTATATTACAGTATGTACTCACCATTCTAAAAATTACGACTGTCATGGCTCCGCAACGTAGAGGGCAGCCGCAGCAAAAAGAGGACAGTGGCAGTCGACACATAATTATTAATTAATTAGTTTCAGACAAATGAATCAGAATTTCTTCTCTCTTTAAGTCTTCATCATGAAGTGGGCCATCATACAGTTGATTGTTGCATCATTCTGGGTTGGATTGTTGCGTTAAAATTGTTTATTATTAAATTATTGACAAAATGCGTTTGTTTAGATGGGTGGAAAGGGCAAGGCAGTTGCTTGTGGGTTGTTTATTTGGCCTTTTGTTGTGACTTTTTGAATTGGATAATTTGAAGAAATGTTTTGTGTTGGAATTGTAATTGCAATTTAGTCGAAACTCCTTGTAACGAATTGCTAGAGACCCAAAAAATTTGTTATAATTCGTTATAACGAATTTTTTTTAACATACTGTTCTATGGCAACCAATCAAATGAACCATTTTTACCTATTCGTTTAACAAAATTCGTTATAACGAAATTTGTTATAACGCAATTCGTTATAACGAAATTTGTTATAACGAATTTCTTTTAACATAGTGTTTTATGGCAACCAATCAAATGGGCCATTTTTACCTCTTCGTTATAACGCATAATTCGTTATATCGCGATTTGTTATAAAGAGATTCGACTGTAATAATGAGAAAATGTTGTCCTGGTGCAGTAAGAGTGATGAAAATAAAATTATTTGATGTGTTTTTGAATATTTTTAATTTTAGTTCAATTTTGTTCTTAGCGGTAGCAAATTTAAATTTTGTTCAGATGAAATTCTCTGGTGGTATGTCCTTGAGTTCGAGGTAAAAACTGCATACTGTGACCCAAAAGTAAATCTGGAATAATATTTTATAAAGAAAAATTTAGTACAGAAAAAAAATAAGTGTAATTTGGGGTACCCGTTCCAACGGCGAATCACCTAAGGGCGAATTTCCAAAATTCGCCACTGGAAAGCTATTTTAACGTTTCCAATGGCGAATCTGGGAAAATTCGCCATTGGAAACGTGTATATTGAAATTCGCCATTGGAAACGTTATTTGCGTTTCCAATGGCGAATCTGTGGGCGTCATCTATCGCGACTTCCAATTCCTAAGGGCGGGCGCAGCCCCCCCTTTTGACCCTCGCAAACCTAACCTTACTGGTTTTTTGCTGCAAAACCATTTTTTGGGACAGCTTGTAGCAGCAGATTCATGTCGCGCTAGATGTGCGCCCCTGTGGCTAATTTCTACCAATTCGCCATTAGAAAGGTCCAAATACATTCCCAATGGCGAATTGGGAGAAATTTGCCATTGAGACTGCTTTTTGACAGAATAAGATAGAAATTTGCCATTGGTCCGAATGGCCAGATTCGCCCTTAGGCGATTCGCCGTTGGAACGGCACCCCGTAATTTGTTTGAATGTTACCGAAATTATAGTGATGATGACGTAAATGGCAATGGACACTACAACAAAATTCATTCCCTGTTCAATAGAATAATAAAATTAAATCTTTAGAGAGAGGTTTTTCAGGAGATATGGGATTCCGTAGTAATTCCCTTACCAGGTCTTCGGTCAATGGTTCTTTGGGCATTACTTCGTCTTCGGCATAAAAGCCGATCAGAATTACAATTATGGTACAAATGTTACTTAGAATTTCTCCAATCAACCAAAGCAAGCAGTAGTCAGCTTTACTCTAAAAAAAAGATTAATAAGCAATTTATAATTATAATTATATTATAATATATTAATAAATACCGTTGCTATAGCATAGATCAAAGCCGAAACAGATACTAGTTCTACAATGAAAATTGCGGAACGAATAATTTTTATCGTTAACGAGGTTTGTGGACCATTTGGTGTGTAGAACCCTGAAATGAGTACAACGTGGATTAAAACTAGAGTATGCACTCACACAGTTGGAGAGAATTACCTACTATAGTTACAAATGCAATTATTGCAGTCATCTGCGTTAAAAGAAGCATAAGTTTAGGGTGTTGTAATTAAATGTTGGCGGTCAATACTCACTAGTGAAAAAACTGCAACTGTTGAAGCTCCGCAACGTAAAGAACAGTTGCAGCAGAAATAGGGCAGTCGCCACATGATGGAATTAATTCAATTAATATTTAGTTGTTAATATTAACTGAATTAATTGTGGATAAATAAATGAGAATTTCTTCAAGTGTGCGCCATCTTGAAGTAATTGTTGCGTTATTCAGATTCAGGGCCATCTGGCGAAAAAAATAACAATTTTGCGCGCATCGATCTGCGCACAACGTCACTGCTGGGACCTTGGTGTCACAGATTATAATGTGTATTGTTGTATCACTTTGAAAATCCCAAATTATAAATGTTGAAAGTTCTCTTTTTGATGTAAATTCAGTTGGTTCAGGTTTCGGAAATTTCTAAGTTCTTTTTCAGTGTGTGAATACAAAATAAATTCTAACTGCTCAGCAAGAGCAGCTCTGCTTGGTTAAAGTGAAAATGTTGTACTGGTTTATTTTCGTTGAAAAACGATGTAAAATACATGAGATAATTGGTTCTTGGAAACAAGAACAAAACATACAAAAATAATTAGTTCGCGGAAAATGAGAACAAAAAAGTTGAAAAGGTCACAGACCCAAAACAATGCAAAAGCGTCACCACATCTGGTGAAAATTAGAAACAACAAAACTCGGGTTTTTCCTTCAAAAATTCGCAGAAGACAATTAAAACAGATTATAACAAAATCCAAATATTCCCAACACCAATTTAATATAAAATTCAACAATCAATCAAAATCAAATATTTTTAATAAAACATTAGTTTTCACACTGGGGGGGGGGTCGGATTTATCTCCGTCAGTTTCATCGTGTGACTCTAATAAACACACTCTCTGAATCGGTCGTCGCAGTTTTTTGCCATTAGAGAGTCTAATCTCACATGACCTTATTCGATTGTCCCTCCCTGGAAACACTTGAGTTACTTGCCCCATCATCCAGACTGCTCGTGGTTGATTCTCGTCTTGAATGAGAATGACATCATCAACCTTCAACTCAGTCTGAACTCGAGCCGACTTAAAATTTCTAAGTTCATTTAAATATTCTTTGTGCCCACGTGACCAAAGGTGTTTAAGCAATTTTTCACGTAACTTCCACCGTTTCAGGAGTCCAACTTCAAATTTATCAAAAAATTTTTCTTCAAGCAAGTGCGCATCGGGAAGGGTTATGTGTCGTCGGCCCACCAAAAAATGGGAAGGAGTGAGGGGCTCCCTCTCATTAGCATTGCTGTATACATAAGAAATGGGCCTCGAATTTATCATGGCCTCAGCTTCACATAAAAACGTAGTTAATTCCTCAAAATTAAGAACTCTACGACCCAAAATTTTCTTTAAACATATCTTAACGGTCCCAACCATTCGTTCCCAATAACCTCCCCACCACGCTGCTCGTTCAACAATAAATTTCCAAACAATTCTATTTTTTGAAAGAAAGTCACCTATTTTTTCTTTTCTCACGGAATTTATCAACATCTTAAGTTCTATGTCTGCTCTTTTGAACGTCTTGGCGTTGTCGGAATAGATGACGGCAGGAACACATCTTCTCGCGAAAAATCGTCTCATCGCCATCATGAAATCCTCCACGTTCATTGTCGACACCAACTCCAGATGTAATGCCCTCGTCACCGCACAAGTTATAACCAAAATATAACATTTGGATCCTGTTCGTTGGAAAAGTGGGCCCGCAAAATCGATTCCCACGACTTGGAATGGATCAGCCTTTTTTGTTCGGTCCATTGGTAGTGGTGCCTCGATTTGTTTCATCAATCGCCCCTGTACTTTTCTACAAATGAAACAAAACTTGATTAATTTTTTCACGTGCGAACGCGCACGCGGGATCCAAAATCGCTGTCGTATTTCAGCCAGGGTGTCGCCGAGCCCGCCATGAAACACCTTCTCGTGAGCGTCTCTCACGATGAGTTTGGTGGCCCAATGTCCGTTTGGCATCACCCATGGTCCTATGGCGCCTCCGTAAATTTCACCCCAGTCGACTCTGGGTCTGATATGCATTAACAAATCACTGTCCAATGCACAATCGACTTGGTTTAACACCGACTCTTTTTCGATGTTTTTTCCTGCTTTTAACGCCCTCACTTCTTCATAAAATGACGTGGCCTGTATAGTCTTTATCCAATATTTTTCTGCTGTGGTCAGTTCGTCAATTGTCAATGAGGACCCATCGCTTTCTCCTTTTTTTAAGTTTGATATAAATCTTCTCACCCATCCGGTCACGCGCAGCAACTTCGACCACGAACTGTACGGTTTCGGGTCGAAAATCATTTCGATTGTTTGTGCAGTGTTGACGGACAAAATGCTCGTGTATTCGTCAGCTTCGATGTCCTCCAATTCGGGGTCGATATCGGTTTGTGGCCAGTGTTCCTCGCTTTCGGACAGCCACCTCGGTCCCCGCCACCATGTTTGATTGTCCAGCAGCTGTTGGGCGTCGATTCCTCGGGTCAGCAGGTCCGCAGGGTTTTCCTTGCCGGGGATATGTCGCCATTCCATTTGTGGCGCGTTGCTATGGATTTCCTCAACACGTCTGGATACGAATGGAATCGTCTTGCTGCTCCCTCGTTTAAGCCATGACAACACTATTGTCGAATCTGTCCAGCATATGGTCCGTGAAGCTGGCAACTCGGTCAACTTCCTGACCAATCTGGACGACAAGAGCGCTCCCATCAACTCAAGTCGGGGTAAAGTGATGGTCTTCACTGGCGCGATCCTAGACTTTGAGAGGACGAAACAAGTTTCAAAATTATCAATTTTGCCCACTCTAGTGTAAATCACTACACCGTAGGCGAGTGGGCTGGCGTCACAAAATATATGTATTTCTACATTTGAACAGTCACTGTCGAAGCCCGTCCAACGTGGCACTTTAATTTGTTGTAAAGTTGGGATCTGACATTTCCATTCTTCCCATTTCTTGGCTTCTTCATTTGGCAGTTTTTTATCCCAATCTATTTTCAGGCGCCACAGACTTTGAAAAATTAGCTTCCCCGTAACACTAAAAGGACTGGCGAACCCCAACGGATCGAATATGCTGGCCACTACTTGTATCACATTTCTTTTTGTGATTTGCTCCACTTTCATTTTTTCTAAAAGTTCGCCCATTTCAAGTGTCAACACGTCTAACATCAAGTCCCAAACCAATCCTAAAACTTTTGTTGTTTTCCTGTCGTCGTTCGCCGATGAGACCATTTTTTCTCGCACCTGTGTCGAATTAGTCGTCCACTTCGTCAGTTCCATGTTGGCTTTCTTCAAAATTTCAGTGACTTCGTAACACGTCTTCGTTAGCGCCGCTTCATCGTGATTACTGTTAATAAAGTCATCGACATAAAATCGCAATAATACTTGCAAAACAGTTTCGGGGTATTGTTCAACGAATTTCATTAAATGCTCGCGTATCGTCGCATTCAACAGGAATGGGCTGGGTGTGGCGCCAAACAGTACACGAGTCTGTCTCAAAATTCGCAACTTCAATGGCCCTTTGCCGTCCCACTCGTCACACAACCAAAAGAATCGCAAACAGTCTCTGTCGTCCAAGTGGATCCCGATTTGATGAAACGCCTTAACGATGTCGCCAACAGCTGCATAAATGTAAGCTCTAAAATGTATTAGCATGTCAATTATTTCGGGTAACAAATTGGGGCCGGTGAATAGGCAATCGTTTAATGATTTGCTTCTTGTTCCGTGCGATGATGCATCACATACGACACGTAGCTTCGTCGTTTCCCGCTGCTCACGTATCACGGGGCTGTGTGGGAGGTAATAACAACGATTTTGGACCGTCTCGCTTGGCACATCCTCCACGATCCCCTCGGCGATTTGATTATTAATTACTTCTTGATATTTTTCGTATAATTCTGGATCCTTTTTGAATTTGCGCACCAAATTCCAAAAGCGACGAAGAGCGATTGTGTAATTATCGTCAAGTTCGTCTTTCGAGACCAGCCATGGCAATCGCACCTCGTAGCGGACGCCGTTCCATTTTAGCGACCGTTTGAATTCTTCTAGCGCTTGTGAGTCCTCATCCTGCTTTCCTGTGTTGGTCTCGTGTAGTATGCCGATGGCGTCCAGCTCCCAGAACTTCTGTAATTGTAAGTCTAATTTTTCTTCAATTTTTGATAAATTCACCTGAACGACCATGCATTTTTCTTTTTCTTCAATTTCGTTATTTGAGCCGTGAATGGTCCATCCAAACATGGTCTCCAATCCAACCAGTCCTGGCCCCAGTCTCTCCACTCGACCGCTCATAATTTTCCAGAAATAGTCCGTACCCACCAAAATAGATACATCACCGTGTCGAATTTTATTTTGTTCGATGTTTAACTCGATTCCGTGCTTTTTCAGCATCGATTGCACGTTACCGTCCGTCTGTTTGACCACCGAGCTGGTGATCCAGGGCACCACGATAGCTTGCACCTCAATTTGGTTGTCATCGTCGTCTCGTGCGCGCAGAGTCACGCGTACTTGTTTGCGCTGCACAGGTGTGGGCTCTCGTTGACCAAAGGGCACGATGTTCATCGTCGTCTCTCCAATTTCACGCGCGTTCAGTTCCTTTGACAGTCTCTCGGTTATGAATGTCCTATGACTCCCGCCGTCAAAAAAACATTGCACTGTTTTTCTCCTCTCGTGCGACTCGACGTCGACCATCAGGACCTGAAAATACAAATCTTTTTGATTATTTCCCACCACGGCTGTGGTTTTAACTTCTTCCACGTCGTCGTCCTCGCACAGTTGGGTGTGGTGGCGTCGATTGCACTTCCCGCATTTTATTTTTGCAGTACATTTGGGTACACGATGCCCCTTGTCGAGGCATAGAAAACAACGACCTGCGCTCATTAAGTTCCTTCTTTTCTTGTGGGGCAGCAACGGACAAGCTTCGCTGGTGTGCTCGTCGACCTCACAAAAAACACATACACCTGCTCGGATGGTGAGGGCGTTGACCGATGGCAAGGTCGTCTTCTTTTTTACCCATTCTGTGCTTTTGTTGAAGGGGGGTCGGCTTGTTTTCTTCTCCTCGTGGCTTGGCTCTTTACTGTAGCTGTTGGCGGCTGCCGTTCGTTCTCGCAAGCCAATTTGCTTGTTCAAGAACACGAGGAAGGCCTTGATGTCCGTCTCGTCGTCGTTTTCGCCCTGCGCGAACCCCATCGCGATGAAGTCCGGCACGGCGGCCATAAGTTTCGGGCATAACAAGGCGCCAAATGTGGCCACATCCACCTCCAAATTTTCAAGGCTTCTGACGTGCAATTCGCACTCGTCATAAAGTTTTCGAAGGGCTACTAAATCTCCGATTTTCTTAACTGCCTGTACTTTTTCTATCGCACGCAAATGCGCGTTCACGACCACATTTTTCTTGCCAAAGCGGTTAGTTAACAATTGTTTAGCCGTCTCGTAATTTTCATCAGTCGGGTTGAGTCCCGCGACCACGCTGGCTGCTGGGCCCTCCAGAAATGTTTTTAAATATACGAGTTTGGCTTTGGGAGTGAGTTTCTTGCTTCCCCCGATTCCAATTTCAAAGTTACTCCAAAAATCGTACCATTCTGTCGGGTCCCCTCCATATTTTTGCATATTAATTGTAGGAAGTTTGATCGAACCTGCATCCTGCTCCTCGTTGACCAGTGGCTGTACGGCTGGCGGCGGCAAATGGACTTGAACCTGGGCAGCGATCTGGGCCGTGATGGCCTGTTGATTGAGCAGCATCTGGGCGGCGATTGCATCTTCCAGTTTTTTTTGGTTGGCGGCCGCTGTCGCCTCGTTCGCCTGCCCCATCTCGGCTCGTCGTATCTCGTCCGCGTGTTGCACCAAGTCCTCCATTTGGTCTATCAGGCGTTCCTGGTAGACGTCCGCCGTTTCCTGGTCGGCCGTGGCTTCATTGTCGTCGGCGATCAAGTTTCCAATCCGTTCGTCCAGCCCCGCCAAAATGTCTTTTTTGGCTTGTAGTTGGGCTTTGTGTCGCGCCAACTTCTTTAAATCGACCGGCACCTCTGCCAGCAAGTCGGCTGTTGAGTTGGTCAGCCGGGTGCACGCCGTTCTCGCGGTCGTGCGATTCCTTTTTAGCTTGTCGATTTCCGAAATTTCGGCCATTTTTACGTTCAAAATAAATTTCAACACTCACGTTCTTGACACAAATTTTTCAGGTCCGGGTTAAATTAATTTCCCGGGTTTCGGCACCATTTGAAAATCCCAAATTATAAATGTTGAAAGTTCTCTTTTTGATGTAAATTCAGTTGGTTCAGGTTTCGGAAATTTCTAAGTTCTTTTTCAGTGTGTGAATACAAAATAAATTCTAACTGCTCAGCAAGAGCAGCTCTGCTTGGTTAAAGTGAAAATGTTGTACTGGTTTATTTTCGTTGAAAAACGATGTAAAATACATGAGATAATTGGTTCTTGGAAACAAGAACAAAACATACAAAAATAATTAGTTCGCGGAAAATGAGAACAAAAAAGTTGAAAAGGTCACAGACCCAAAACAATGCAAAAGCGTCACCACATCTGGTGAAAATTAGAAACAACAAAACTCAGGTTTTTCCTTCAAAAATTCGCAGAAGACAATTAAAACAGATTATAACAAAATCCAAATATTCCCAACACCAATTTAATATAAAATTCAACAATCAATCAAAATCAAATATTTTTAATAAAACATTAGTTTTCACAATCACTGGCCATTCATGGCGTCAAATTACTGCACAGATTTTTTAATTTAATATAATTTAATTAAATTTAATTCACACGCGTGAAATTAGTCTCAATTTTATTTTATTTTATGTTAACATAAAATTCGAGTAAACATCCCGAGCAAACTGATATCACATACCAGTGTATATTTTAGGACTTTTATCTGTACATAAGTTGCTAGTCCCGTTGACGACGTCACGCTTTTCGACCAATGACGTCAAAGTACCCACATACTAGCAAGCTTTGGAATTTTACCCTCTTCCTTGTGCTTCACTGCAACGCAGCGTGCGTGTTGTGTGGTCTCTGGATCTAAATCGTGTATTGTGAGGTGTAATTATTAAGAAAGACTTGAAAAACATCTTATTTTTATTGTTTTAGACAATTTTTAATTCTTCTTTAACTGTTTCATCTTGGAATTGTTGTTGTTTTGTTTGTATAATTAAATAGTTTAGAGGGGCGTGGAAAAGGAAAGTGACTGTCACCGGCTGGCAATAGTAGAATCATTGTGGACTTTTTACATAATTTTTTTTTTGGCCATAGGAGGCATCACTGTTTGCATATTGTCACGCGTACGGATCGTCCCGAATGACGAGCGATCCGTAGCGCGTAATTAGAGTTATAATTCGGTAAATGTTGCTTAATTTCGGCCACAGATGGCGTTGACGATTGGAAACCGTCATCGCCATGTGATTGGACCGATTAATTCATAAATGGGGGTTATAGCAGATTTGCTATAAAACCGCCCGTATTCAGACAGAGCTCTCTTCTTTCTCCAGACTTCTACAGGTAATTATAACACTACACCCGCCCTTTTCTAGAGAGTCTGATGTCGCCTCAATACAGAGCGCGGCTGACTGACTATAAACCAAATTGTTTGCATTGATTTGAGTTATCACACAGTTGTTTCATAAAACAGTTTATAAAGGTTGTTCAACTTAATAAGTGTAAAATAATAGTCCATCCAATTAATTATGCGGAATTGTATTTCAATTAGTGTAACCAAATTTATTAAGGATCGAACAAACTCTGTTTGTCCGGTCAAATAAAGCAAACTTGAATTTAACCAAATAAACAGTCTCATTCTTTCTCTTCTTATGTTTACAATAAAATAATGTTTACAAACTTATTAATGCAGGAGAGCATGTTCTCTGTTCAGATTGCACTCACCTCACCTTAACTGGGTCATACAAAGCAAAACAAAGTGAAACAAATCAAACTAATACCCACAAAGACGATAAATTGGATATTTTGTTAAGTTCTAATGCATTTGAGATAGCAATATCCAGATGAGCTAAAACAGGAATGGTTAGAGCAAACAGATATATTGCAACTCATCAAACCTCGTCTAAGTAAGCAGAAATTCCTCCGGACGTAGTTCTACGTTGCGGCACAGTAAAGACTGCACAAAGTGTTACTGCGTTTTGAAACTTGAGTCACATGAGTTGCGCATGTTTTTATGAATTGTACAATTCTGGCTATGAAAATTGTCATGCCTAGTCATGCCCAGTTTGCTGCTGAAATTAAGAGTGACTAGTACAATTGCAACCATCAGAAGGATTGGTCAAGTCTACTTTTTTTAGGGATCTTAAGCAGCTGGCTGCAACTGACAGGCTGCATTTATTTTAAATACAGATTAAGTGATCACCCACCCTATGCAATAGACTTGTCCATTCACCCTGGTGGCTAAAATTGGAATTACTCATTTCAACTTTAGCAACATGCCGAATGCGACAATTTTGTCCCAGGGTTTGTACTGTGTGAGATTGTAAAAGAAGAGAACTATATTGAAACAATGGTGTTGGTATTAGTGTTTTGCAGTGGAATTGTAGTTTTGAATTTTTCTAATTTGATTTTAATTTTACACGGAATCTGTCATTTCACTCCAACGTTCTTGCTGTATCTCTTTGAGTTGAACATAATAACTGAACACAGTGATCCACCAGTAAATCTGGAATGATGATTCGTTTAATTAATACCAAAATTTCTAGTTTTATTCAAATTATTACCGTAAATATTGCAACAATGACCACTGTGGTCATGTGATATGTAACACTATCTATTCCCTGAAAAATAATAAAATTAAATTGGTTTTAATATATTGTTTGTTTGGATCTAGTCCACAGATTAGAAGAATACACAGATGCGACACTCCTTTGTTCTCATGCGTTACCGGAAGGAAAACTGTGTTAAAATGCTAAATATTTATGATTTTTATTTTTATAATTAGAATAATATGTAACAACAGGTTAATTTTGAATTTTTAAATTTATTTATCACCATTAAAAAAAACCTGAGGCGTTGTAAACAACGAATTTTGATTTTAAATGTAGTTAAATACCTTTCCGCTTGGCGCGCTTTTATTTTTTAAATCACGAGAAGAATATAGAATTTTACCCGAGTGTCGCATCTGTGTATTCCCGTAATCCGAATATCCTTTTTAAAATTTATTTATCGTCATTAAAACAAAATTTGAGGGTCTGGAAACAACAAATTTTGATTATGCAACACCTAAAAATTACATTTTTGCTATAACAATATAAAAAAAATTTCCTTTCAACGAAAACTTCTTAAAATTTTGTAAAAAAACATGTTATAATCAAACAGTATAAAGAACTTTATTGTTGGAAAGAATTTTTGGCTGTAAAACAGAATTTGTGGGTGGATTTATAATTACGATTACGAACACAATAGCGCTTCACTTACTATTGCGTCGGCTAGCGGGTCTTCGGGGGCTCCGGCTTTAGCAAAAAGGGTGACCAAAGTTAATATCAGCTCTAAACCATTGCTTAAAATTTGTCCGACTAACCAAATTAAACAGCCAATTGTGTTTCTCTAGGACAAACAACATTATAGTAAGAAATTTATATTAACGGCACAATAAAATTTAATTGTAAAATATTATCCTTCCGAGTTCTGTAATACCTTTACTATACCGTAGATCAAAGCTACAACAGATATTATCTGCAGAAGGAGGAGAATGGGATAAAATATTTTCAGATATGTCGGTTTTGGTTTTTCTCCGGGTATGACGACACCTGAAATAAATATCTGTATAAGTTTTGTTTGGTGTTTGGTGGAGATAAAAAAATATTTTCACATTACCTAAAACACTGGTGATTGTAATTAATACGGACAGCTTTGCACATGAGAAGAATGGCAATTTTAGCGTGTTGAATAAAGTGTGATTGAAAGTACTCACTATGGAGAAAACAGCAACTGTTATGGCCCCGCAACGTAGGGAGCAGCGGGAGCAGCAGCAAAAGCAGGGCAGTCGCCACATAATAAAATTAATTCGGTTAATACGTTGTTTTTGATATTAAGTGAATTAATTGTAGAAATGTGGGTAAGAATTTCTTCACTTTTTTAAGTCTTCATTAATTGCGCCATCTTAGAATGATTGTTTAAATCGGATTGTTGGATTAAAAATGTGGAGTGTTGTGTGAAGTTTTGTTTGTCTGAAGATCACAAGCACCGCCTTAATGCTTCACTGCAATGCCATGCGCATGTAGTGCGGTCACTGGGTGGAAATGCAGACTGCAATGTCAGTAGAGTTCTGTTTGAAACAATAAGGGGAATCAGAAAAGAAATTTAAGTACTTAACTGGTCAAGTACTTAAGTGTGGATATGCAACTGAGCATGCCTAGTGTGTAAAACCAAACTTTAAAAATGTTCTGGGCATGCTCAGTTGCATATCCACACTTAAGTACTTGACCAGTTAAGTACTTAAATTTCTTTTCTGATTCCCCTTAGTATGTTGGTTTTTTTGTACTGGAATTGTAGTATATTGTAATTGAAGCAAATATTACTGTACTGTTAATTTTTTTATTTTTTTATTTTTTAATTTTAGTTTAATTTTGCTGTGTTTTACATATTTACAATTTGTCACTCTTTCTCGTTCAGTTCAACATGAAAACTGTACACAAGCCACCAGTAAGTCTGGAACAATGATTAGTTTTAATTAATATCAAAATGTTAAGTTTCTATTCAAGGCAAAAAGTATATTATGCGCCCAATTCTGTTTTTTTTTACAAGATTTTGATTTATCATGGTTGAGAAGAAATAAATTCAATTCCGTTTTTACAATATTTCTTTTGATTTAACATGGTTTTTTCTGAAACGTGTAAAAACAGAATCGGGTGCACTTGTATAAATATTACCATTATTATTGCAGCAATAGTGAATATGACAGCACGATAAGTACCACTATCAGGTATCTACTGCCTGTAACATAGTGAAATTAAATCAACGGGAGTCATGATAATGATTTTGTCTTGTCGTGAGAGAATGAGTAAATCAGAGTATGCGCCCTTGCTGGAAATTGCTTTGTTAATACTTGTATACCCTTGTCTGCTACACAAGTATTATCACTTGTTGATGTCTGATGTTTCACGTAGTGGCAAAATACACAATTACTCACATTTTCAATTGCCAGCAAAGAGTGAGGGTCCAGTTTTTTTTAACACGACTGTACAGATTAATACCTTGGCCAAGTACTTGTTAGCTGAATGCTTGATGGCGCAGTGCTTGGTGGCCGAGAGGTTTGTGGTTGATACGTGCTTGGTGGCTGAGTGGTTGGTGGCCGAGCGCTATATCGATACGTTCTTGGTGGCTGAACTCTGTATTGATACGTACTCAGTGGCTCAGTGCTTGCTGGTCGAGTGTGATATGGAAACGTTCTTGGTGGTCGAGTGCTATATTGATTCAGGCTTGGTGGCTCAGTGCTTGGTGACTGTGGATACGGGGTAGGTGGCCGACTGCTTGGTTGATTTTTATACGGCATAACCAGAATTTGTATCTGTTTCAGTTCTTCATAATAACTGTACACAGTAAGCCACCAGTAAATCTGAAGTAATGATTTATTTAATTAGCAATATGTCAAACGTCTGTTTGAAAATAAATATTAAATTTGTATTGTGATTAATCTTTATTAAGTTGGCCCCCAAAGTATTAGTCTACTGAGCGTCACAGTGGTGAATGGTGAGAGCAGCAGAGTCAGAAGTTGTTTCTGCTGTGGTTGGGACCGTGGCAGCTCACCCTGACACGTCTTCATCCTCGGCTCTCTCAGCAACATCTCTCTCTCTCTCTCTCTCACCACACCACTTAGCTCCCTCCTCTCCTGCTAGGCCGGTCCACTTCTCCAAGAGGGGGACGGCTTGGGGCCACCAGGCAGTATGTGGAGTGACGTAGGCCACTAGGATGGCCAAACAGTCACAAGACCATTATTTGGGAGCCAACTTAACGGAGGTTAATTATTACCGTTAATAATGCAGATATAGCGAATACGGTAACATAATATATTCTACTTTGGATTCCCTGTAAAATAGTCAAAATGCTCCAAATGATATTAAGTTTGCGTTGGAAAACACTGATGAAGCAGTGGCAAGAAAGTTTTTAACTTTTTTGGGGGTAGAAGCCTGGCTTGAATTGTCGCCGGGCTTTGAATAAGTGCCGAGCGGGCGAGTCGAAAATATAAATTAACGCCCAGGCGTTTATTCAAGGCAGTACGGTATCTAGTTTACACTTGAACCACTTATGTAGAAGTTGTGACTTTTATAAAGGCTAATTTCTACAAGTGTGAACACAAGACTTTCCAAAAGTGTGCGGGTTTTGTAGAAAAGTGGTTCAAGTGTGAACATGGCATTAGTAAGTTCCATAAAGAATAAGTAAATTAGAGTGTTTGCCGTTGCAGCACGAGTGTACAGTGTTATGGGGGGAGAAAGCGGGGTCTAGTATCATGGAAGACGGCAAAATTAGTACTTCACTTACTATTGCTTTGGCCATCATATCTTTACCGTGCGCGGTGTCGAGCAAAACCGAAAACATATCACAAATATGACTTATAATTTGTCCAATTAACCACACCAAACAGCCATTGCATTCTCTCTAAAACAGATAACGAGTATACTCTTGTTGAATTCCAAAAAGCCCCCAAATCCCATTGGTCGAGCCATTTTACTGGTGTAGTGATCCAAAAAAATAGACCCAAACACCAGAATTGCAATACAGTGTACAGACATTGTAATCGATTGACTAGGTAACAGCCAAATTTATATGCTTTCCAGACAAAGCAACCAATAAACAGAACAAACATGAGTTTTACATTTATAAAACTATATTTTATAAATGGAAATAACATTTTTTAATAAGAAAAATCAAAATTATATTAACTTAAATGGTCATAACAATCACAAAAATAAATAAAAATCAAAACTACTTCTCTTCGTGGTAGTACACAGTCTAGAGTGAGTAGTAAACTGGCTCGACCAATGGGATTTGGGGACCTTTTTGAGTTCAACAAGAGTATAGCATTAGTGTACTTAGACATAACCGTACCATATTATCCCGCCTTAAACCCCATGCTGCTCTACAGTACCATGGAATTACCAAAGCTTATATACCAGTATCGGTGTAAGTGAAAACAAGTAAATATTTGCAATGCATGGAAGCATTACATCTTAGACTTCTAAACCCCTGTCCGTCTCTCCATCTGTCCCTTAAAAAAAATAATAAAAAATTACATCATTTCCGGTTCCGGTTTGTAAAAAAAGTGTAATAACCAGTTTTATAATTAAACCGGAGGTCGGAGAAATACGAAAATATCTTAGGAACCTTTTCTTGTAATGCTGAGTTTATTGCAGTTGCCTGTTTGGCTCCAGCTGCTTTCGTTTTTGGGTTATTGATGCGGACAGACGGACAAACGGACATGACCGTTTTATTAGACTTTCTAAACATAAGGTTTAGAAGTCTAAAAAGCTTGTTTTTTGTTTTTTGATTTAAAAGAGTCTGAATGAATAATTAATCGGAATTTGGGTCAGTCTGGTCAAATTCGAGTTATACCAGCATGCGGCTTAAACCAAGTAATATTGTAAGCAACTTATAATAAAGCACAACAAGGTTTAATTGTAAAATCTGGCACTTTTGTGCTCATTTTAATAATAATTTACCTTTATTACAGCGTAGATCAAACCTAAAGTAGATGCTATCTGTGTAATGATAACTATGATTAGAAGTATTCTTATTACTGTCGCCGTAGTTAAGTGACCGGATCTAAAAACACCTGAAATATACATTAAATATTACTACCGGTAGATATATACAGTGTATTATATATTTTAATATATAAAATGTATGAGCAAAAGTGACGGATCTAATGTGTTGCAGAACCTTGCATTGCAGGAAATCCCGCACTTGCAAAGGCCCCAAATATCTACAGGGTGTCTCACAGTTAAATTAGACATACGTTAATGATTAGTTGTGGGCAATATTGTTTAATTAACATTTCTGGTGTAGTTTTTTCTGCTCTTTCTTTTGGTGTTTAGTTTTTGACGATCTGACATTTCGTTCTCGAGATATTTGCGTTTTTGTGGTACCAACATGCATTACTTTAGATCATAGTAATACTTGGTGAGGCCGTTACCTGCAATACGGATGGCTGTGTTTAGTGCACCCATCTTTGCACATGAAAGTAATCGTTTTAGAGTGTTGATTAACGTGTTATAATAGCAAGTACTCACTGTGGAGAAAGCTGCAACTGTCGTAGTTCCGCAGCGTAGAGAGCAGCCACAGCAAAAATAGGGCAGTCGACACATAATGAAATTAATTCAGTTGATATCCGTTGTTGTTATTGGCTGAATTAATTTCGGAGAGTTTTTAAGTTTTCATCGACTGTGCCATCTTGCAATGTTTGTTGCGAGATTCCATTTGCGCAAAAGCTAGGTTGATTGTTCAGAGGGTTTGGAAAAGGCAAGAAACTGTCACCGGATGGCGATAGTTATACGTACAATGCTTTTCCTCCCATAGCAACAGTCAGTCACGTGTTTGTGTTCTTCATTCCATTTCCAGGTTCTTTTCTCCCTCGGATCGTGCATTCGCGGTTGATATTTTTCACTATTTTCATTTCTTTTTCAATCATATTCGTGAAAAAGTTTCATATTTTATCATGCATGACCAAGGAATTGAATTACGATTGGATGGCTTGATTATGGTTTGATTTAGTTTGATTTTTGGCTTGTGATAGAATTTAATGTTTTTGTATTTCTTCCTTCTATGGCTGATGTGATATCCCGCCGGTGTTATTCTATCCTATGCTAGTTTAAATTTAATCTATTCTTTTTTATTAGAGTTATTTAATTCGGTTTGATTTCCAAAAGGTTGATGGTTTCTTTGAAAAATGATCCATTTATTGTCTACATGTTCTTTTGTTAATGTTTGGCGCCATTTTAGGCCTACTGTAGGCTTAGTTCGAATTGTATTTTTTTCTGTTTTATCAGATATGTGGCAGTTGAGTATTTATTTGGCAAGAATATTATTTGATGTGCATTTTGGAGCTTTTTGGTTTGAAATTTCGTGTTTAGTTTAGGGTGATTGATTTCTAAAACCTGGTTTTTATTTTCAAAATGATCAGTGGCTCAGAGGATGGTCATAAACTTCAAAAATGACATTTTCAAGCAAAAAAAAAATGCATTTGCAGATAGAAAAAGTGCATTTGCAGATGGAAAAATGCATTTGCAGATGAAAAAAATGTATTTGCAGCTGAAAAAAATGCATTTGCAGCTGAAAAAAATGCATTTGCAGATGAAAAAAATGCATTTGCAGCTGAGAAAAATGCATTTGCAGAGGAGAAATGGCATTTGCAGATGGAGAAATGCATTTGCAGATGGAGAAATGCATTTGCAGATGGAGAAATGCATTTACAGATGGCATTTGCAGGTGTACTGACATTCCATCAATTTTTTGTGCTTGATTCTCTTATTTCTGTATACAAATTTCTATTTCTTGAGTGGGGTGTATAGTTCTTAATGTCTTTCATGCTTTATACTGCCACATGGGCTGACATTCCAACTGAATTGATTTCTCAGAACAAGATAAGATTTTTACATCATTATATCTGTGAATTTTAATAAGGATAAAATAAGTGAAATTGAAATTGAAATTGAAATCACTTGTAAAAGTTGTAGTGAACCGGAATCTTATTACTAAAACTGACTCACTA
Organism: Strigamia acuminata; assembly: GCA_949358305.1. NCBI lineage: Eukaryota > Metazoa > Arthropoda > Chilopoda > Geophilomorpha > Linotaeniidae > Strigamia > Strigamia acuminata. Next base: position 8,530,460 of record OX442315.1, on the reverse strand, counting down.
TGGATTGCCGTTTATAGGACTTACAAAACTCACTATCACTAAAATTTATATTTAGTCTAATTGGCCTAAGTGAATTTAACTAACAAACTAATTTCAAAGAATACAAATGTTTTTCTCTTTTAAAACTCCCAATAGAGATTTATTCCTAGACTTGAATAAATCACAAAATTACAAATAATATACGAAATTACACAGCTTGTGAAAACTGACGAGTTTTAGATGTTTGGGGTCGCGCGTTCATGTTCGGTGTCGTGCAGTGAAGCCATCATCCAGGCGGTGCTTTCTTGTGCGAGATTGTATGACGCGCGTACGGAAGTCCAGTTATTCGTCATAAATTATCATGTTTGACCTTTGTTCCTGTTTTTCCAAATGTAAACCCCAAATATTGTTACAATAAATCTTGTCTTTATGTTAAAAGCATGGTTTTATTTTGTCTTCAGAAAAATTCCAGTTAAGTTAGAATTTCAATCAGTTTTTTAGCAAAAATAGCTTCTTTTAAATTGCGAGATTTCACATGGTGCCGAAACCCGGGAAGTAACAGTGAATCCGGACAGAACAGCTCGAAAGAACTCGTAATTTCAAAGAAAAGCACCAAGACCAGACAAGGACAAGATGGACGCCCTTGATCGTTTGCGCGCACAGCAAGAAACAGCCAGATTGGGAGCGGATCGATTGGTAAATACAGTTATCGTCGAATTAGCATTAGCGCAATCAGATGCGATAGTTTTAAGAAAGCTAAAAAACCAATTAAACGCTAAATCTGAACAATTAAATGATCTCGATGAGAAAGTGTCACCATTCATTGTAACGCGAGCAGACTTACAAAAGGAAGAGGAGGACAATGAAGAGTATCGAGAGAAAATTATTGATGCGCTTACAGATATCGACATCAAATTAGACGTATTAGCTCCACCAGCGGTAGTTATTAATCCAGGCGCTCCAAACAACGGATCGGTCAGCAGTACGAACGATTGGACAGTGAGACTCCCGAAACTCGTAATGAAGAAATTTTCGGGAAACCCAATCGAATGGAGCGATTTTTGGTCGAATTTCGAGTTGAGTGTAAATGGGAACACTTCCATCACTACCAAAGCTAAGTTTGTGTACTTAAATTCGGTTCTCGAAGGCACAGCAGCGGCTGTGGTGCGAGGACTAAAGATAAGTGATGAGAATTATGCAGCGGCAGTCACGCTTCTTCAAAATCGTTTTGGAAGAAAGGAGGTGATTGTGAATGCCCATTTGCAGATGTTGATGAAGCTTGAGCCAGTCAAGCGACTCAACGACCTCGACAAGCTTAGAAAATTGTACGACACGTGCGAGATGCATGTCCGTAACCTCGAAAATGAAGGAATAGAAACCACGACGTTTGGCGTTATGTTGTGTCCCTTGTTGCGTGCAGCGATTCCAGACGTGATCGCTTTAGACTTTTCGCGGAAAAACAGTAATAATACCCATGACCTTAAGCTATTTTTAGAATTTTGGCGAGAAGAATTAGAAATTCGAGAACAGAACGCAGCCGACAATGCACGATTCGCAACCAAAGAGGTCGAGAAAAACGTCGCGAAGACGTACGGAGACACCAAGAAGACAACACGTTTCGAGAAACCAGCTTCTTCGAGCGCGTTGATGACCAACACTTCCGATTCTACTTGTATTTTCTGCAGCGAAACCAGCCACAAGAAGGAAGACTGTCCCTTATCAATTGCAGATCGATTGAAGCGTTGCCAGCAAGCTCGACGTTGCTTCAAGTGTTTGGCGAACAAACACATGGCCCGAAACTGCCCACAGAAGGAAAAATGCGTACAGTGCGAACGATTTCACCACATATTGTTGTGCGAAGGGCCGACAGAAAAAGCAGAGAACGTTTTGGCGTCAACAGTAACTACAGCTAACACTGACATTTTCTTGCAAGTCCTAATGGCCAACGTGGAGTCCAACCACAAGACGAAAACGGTGCACTGTTTCTTCGACGGAGGCAGTCACCGGTCGTTCATCAGTTCGAAGTTGGTTAAAGAAATTGGAGCTCAAGTTGTGGGAGAACAACTTATCAGCATTACTGGTTTTGGTGAAACAGTAGCTAAGCCAGAGAGTCGTCGAAGAGTTAAAATTACATTACGAAACACCCAAATTAATGACAATTCTTTCGATTTAGAACTCATAGAAGTGCCGTGGATCAGCAATTCCTTAGCAAAACAGTCGGGAGTTCACGTGCGTGAGAAGTTGAAGCAAAATAACATTGTTTTGAATATTGATCAGCTTTCAATTCAACCGAACGAAGTGTCAATTTTGATCGGTGCTGACAACTTTTGGCGCATTGTTACCGGCGAGACAAGACGATTAGACGAAAATCTGATGTGTTTGCATACAGGACTTGGGTGGACGATGCACGGAGCGATTCGAAGTGAGGAAACGATAACCAAACAGCCGACCATTCAGGTGCATCTTGCGCGTTACGAGGATCGACTGGACAACATGCTGAAACGTTTTTGGGAGTTGGAAGACTTGGGTATTCCACACGAGACTCTTACTGACCATCAAGACGAGGACGATCAAGCAGTGACAGCGTTCAAGAAGTCGATTAAATGGACTGGTGACAGATATGAAGTGCGGTTGCCGTGGCTAATGCCGAAAAGTGAACTAGACAGTAACTATCAAATCGCTTTAAAAAGATTGTGGAATTTAGTCCGAAAATTTAGAAAAGATCCCGAACTTTATTATCGCTATAAGAAAGTTTTGGATGACCAGATGGCGGAAGGAATCATTGAGACGGCCCCAGAAGTGTCAGATCAGAGCGGTTGTTACTATTTGCCGCACAGTCCCGTCATACGAGAGCGTCGTAGTACAACTAAATTGCGTATCGTGTACGATGCCTCGTCGCACGCGCAAAAAAGCCGCTCGTTGAATGATTGCCTCTTTACTGGGCCAAACTTGTTACCAGAACTAATCAATGCATTGTTATTTTTTAGACAGTTAATAGTGGCGTTGATAAGCGACATCAAACAAGCGTTCCACCAGATTTTGCTCCATCTGGACGACAGAGATGCAGTGCGATTCTTGTGGATTGCCGCTGACTGGGATTTAGTGAGCCCGATTAAGGTGGAGATTCTCCGACAGACTCGAGTTCTGTTTGGGGCGTCTCCAAGCCCATATTTGCTGAACGGGACCATCCAACATCACTTGGAGAAGTACGCAACAAAGTATGCAGAATTGATCGCGCGACTGTTGAAACGATTCTACGTGGACGACTATTTAGACAGTGTCAGCACCGACCAAGAGGCGATCGAAACGTACAAGAAAGTGTCCGAAATAATGTGTGAAGCAAGTATGGATTTGGTTAAATGGAACAGTAATTCGAAACTTTTACGTGAACAGTTTAAAATCGATCACCCGGAGACAGAGCTCGAGACTGAAGTTAAAGTGTTAGGGCTGAAATGGAACTGTGAATTGGATGAATTGGCACTCGATCTCGAGGAAGTGAAAACGACTCTCGAACGTGAATTAATCACCAAACGACGAGTGATCCAATTAGTGGCCCAAGTTTTTGATCCGTTGGGTTTTGCATCGCCATTTACGGTGACAGGAAAGATGTTTTTCCAACAATTGTGGAAACATAAAATGGAATGGGATGATCGACTTCCGAAAGAACTGATACCACAGTGGGAAAACTGGAAGAGTCAATTGCCAGAGTTAGAGCGAGTTCGAGTGCCCAGACATTATGGAATCGATCCAAATGCATCAGAAATTGAACTTCATTTGTTTTGCGACGCCAGTCCGTTAGCATATGGCATCGTGGCGTACACAAGAGTGCGTCAATGTAATTCACTAATCAATACTTTTTTCGTTCTCTCTAAATGCAGAATAGCTCCGATAAAAACGTTGACGCTGCCACGACTCGAGTTGATGGGCGCGTTACTTTTGGCACGAGTCGCAGGTCGAATGAAGCAGTTCACGACTGCGAAGGTCACAGCCTGGACCGACTCCACTATCGTTTTGTGTTGGCTAGGAGAGCGAAAAAAGGCGATTCCGTTCGTCGCACGCCGAGTCGAGGAGATAAAACAGCACGTGCCGTTTGCAAATTGGCGTCATTGCCCTGGCGTCCAGAATCCTGCCGACCTACTCACACGTGGGATAGATGCAAAATCGTTATTGGAGTCCAAGACATGGTGGAACGGCCCCGAGTGGCTCACGATGGATGAACACGAATGGCCAAGTGTTCCGACGACTCAGGCGGACGATTTTGAGATGGAGTTGGAAGAAACTCTAGCAGCAACAGTCATCGTTCCCCAAACTTGGTTGATAGATGTGCCCACTCGATACGGCAGTTGGAGAAGATTGTTGCGTGTAACCAGCTGGGTGAATCGTTTTCTTAACAATTGTAAAAGTGCAGTGCGAGACGGTTCACCATTGACGACAGACGAAATTAACAATTCCGAAAGATACTGGTTGCAAACAATGCAACAACAGAGTTATTCAAAGGAACTTTTAGCAATTAAAAATCAACAGAGTTTCGAACGAGATTCGATATTACGAAATGTGACGTGTTTCATGGACAGCGAACAAACCATGCGATTAAACACGCGAATCCAGTGGGCGGGGACAAAAAAGAACTTGAAAAACCCAATCGTTTTACATCCAAATCACCCACTAACAAAACTTATTATTCTGGCAGCTCACCAGCGAGTATTTCACGGCGGACTTGGCGAGACGTTAGCAGAGTTGAGACAATGTTTTTGGACACCAAAACTCCGAAAAACAGTCAAAAGCGAGTTGAATAGATGTTTCGTCTGCAAGCGAGTGCAAGGGCGGTTAGTACAACAAGTGGAAGCTGCGTTGCCACCAGATCGAATTACGCAGGCTGCACCGTTCCAAGTCGTCGGTATTGATTTTGCCGGACCTCTGTACCAGCAAAGCGGTGAAAAGTGTTACATTGTAGTGATAACATGCGCAGTAATTAGGGCCGTACATCTCGAACTAGTCACCAGCATGAATACTGAACGTTTTATTCTGGCCCTAAAGCGATTTTTTGCACGAAGGGGCATACCAACGAAAATTTATTCGGATAATGCGCTAACGTTCAAGAGAACCGAAAAGGAACTTTGCGCCTTGTTAAGTTCCATTAGAAAAGAGCAGTTTCAGGGCTTCTTAACAGATAGAAAAATCGAGTGGAGTTTCATCGTGGAACGAGCTCCGTGGTGGGGTGGGTTCTGGGAGCGTATGGTGAAGTCGACGAAGATGAGTTTAAAGAAAGTTCTCGGTCAAACTACATTGGACTTCGAAGAGCTAACCACCATCCTCTCAGAAGTTGAATCCTGTATTAATTCCCGTCCTATTACATATGTCTACACAGAAAACGAAGATGAACAACCGCTGAGTCCATCTCACTTCTTAACCGGAGGAAGAAGCTGCAATTTACCGGATCCTAACCAGAAGTTGGACGAGAAACTTTCATCAAGCACAGTGACATTGTTGAAACGATGGAAACAGCGACAGCAAAAAATAAGTCATTTGTGGTCACGGTGGAATCATGAATATCTCACCGAGTTGAGAGAATACAACAAAACGAAGGCGTCTCGTGAAGTTCAGAAAGGGGACATTGTTGTGATTGAAGAGTTAAATCAGCCGCGCATGACGTGGAAAATTGGTAGGATTAGAGAAGTTTTCATAGGAAGAGATGGGCGAGTACGAGCGTGTGAGATACAGCTTCCCTTTAATAAAGTCCTGAGAAGACCGGTACAACGATTGTGCATCTTGGAGGCTCAGGACGGAATTGAAGCGAGTGAAGAACTCACTCCGGCCCCAGTGTGAAAACTGACGAGTTTTAGATGTTTGGGGTCGCGCGTTCATGTTCGGTGTCGTGCAGTGAAGCCATCATCCAGGCGGTGCTTTCTTGTGCGAGATTGTATGACGCGCGTACGGAAGTCCAGTTATTCGTCATAAATTATCATGTTTGACCTTTGTTCCTGTTTTTCCAAATGTAAACCCCAAATATTGTTACAATAAATCTTGTCTTTATGTTAAAAGCATGGTTTTATTTTGTCTTCAGAAAAATTCCAGTTAAGTTAGAATTTCAATCAGTTTTTTAGCAAAAATAGCTTCTTTTAAATTGCGAGATTTCACACAGCTTTCTTAACATTACTTTTTACCGTTAACATAACCAAAATACTAAACAAAATACTTATCGAAATTAGGAAAATAGGAATAAAATAAAGAAGATGGCGGCGACGGCGCTGGTTTTCCGTCCTCGACGCTGTTTCGTTCCTCTCCAAATCCTGCGACGGCTGGGTGCTGGATTTCCTCCTTCTCGACTCCGTCTCGTTGGTGGAACGTTCTCGTACGCCGACGGAACGTTTTCCCGACGTTTTCTTCAAACGCGACGTCTCACAAACGTCCGCACTCCCACGACTAAATCACCTCGATAAACGATTACCCACACGACTCGGGTCTCTGCTCGGCACGACGGCGCGACAGACGACCGTGACGGTGGCGAAAACGTCTCGGTTGCGTTACAGACTGGCCAATTTGCCAACACCCTCGACTCGGATCTCGTGCGGCACGCCGGCACACACGACAATCTTGACGGCGGGCTGACTAAACGGTCAAATAAATATCTCGTCGCTAATTAAGCGACAAGAAACAAATGTCTCACAACAACAAATTGATTGTTGCAAGAAGCGGGCTCTCGTGATAACAATGTGGTTATCACAAGAAAATATCTCGTAACAGTGGGTTCACTGTTACAAGAAAATGATGAGTCTTAAAAATCTTGGCAAATTAGCCACAAAATCACAGCAGAGTTTTCAGGTTTTCTGGATGCAATTTCACGTGGTGGTTTCAACAAGGTTTTCAAAATAAGACTGAAGTGTTTCTGCTAAATTTCCTTATTAGCAGGAAACACTTCCTGTATTGCTTAGCTTGTGGGTGGGTTGCCCTGGCAACCTCCCACTCAGCTGTCTTCTGCAGACAGGCAGAGTTCTAAAAATAGCTACTAATTACTCCAATTATGCTGCTGTCACTTTGTGGCACAAAATAATAATAAAACTGCCAATTTTGGCAACTTTCAAGACTCAAAATAAATTCAACTGGTTTATAATTCAAATGCATATATTTTATTCGATTTACATACAAAAATGGTGATCTCAAACTCGAATTAACTTATTTCGAGAAAAAAATGCAAAATAATAATAAAATAAAGCAAACTTTTGCTAAATGCACTAAATAAATACAATTTGGAATTATTTATTTCCTTTCGCTTGAAATTGACTTATTTTCAAAGCGATCAAATAAAATAAAACCTCTCGGTGGCATCCGGGCCACCGCACTTCCCCTCTTTTTGGGAGGTTTTCCCAAAACCGACATCTTTACCAAACAACCCCTTTCGTCTCAGGAATAGCCACGGGAGTTGCATTCTCGGAAATTGAGAATTTTGGCAATCCGCGGGCTGGGCCAGACATCATTCCTGTATTGACGTGTAACCAAACGTCACGAATGTCTGCCGTCTTCTTGAGGACATGGTCGTAATTCATTTCGAATTTCTCTTCCTCACTGCTCGGGGCTCGGCGTACTGCAATGAGTTGGCGGTGACGCGTTCGGTATTGCAACTCGCGCACAGATTTTTCAAGCCATTTAAACGCCTCTTTACAAAGAGTGGAGCTGTTCTTTAACAAAGCTCTCGTGCCATCGGAAAACTTTAACTTGGGGTAATAGTACCTGATTTTGCCGTACTCCATATTTTGGATCATGGAAACGGTTTGTACTTCCTCTTTCCCGCTGGCAGACGGTTCCAATGAACAAATCCCTGCCTCCGTGGCGTTCGTGGTTGTGGTCAGCGCCCGATACACCGCTGGCACATAGGTGACTGACGGCATGTAGGTGACGTAAGGGCGGCTGACTTGAGCAAATGCAGTGGTGGAAGGAGCACTTGCACCTGTTGGTGTTGCCCTTGGTCTGAACGGGGCCCCAGCAGGTCTCCACAATGCACAAGCTTGTGCGCCAAACGTCTGCGAGTCTCGACGCTTTTCCATCTCTTCTAATCTCATCGTCCATTCCTGTCTCAGGCGAATCGCGCTCTGATTGCATGTTTCTCCATTTGCCAGATTTGCATACACCAAATTGCTCCGAAGCAACACCGCATCGTAGAGGATTGACTTCCAGTTGGTAAGCATTTCAGGTGGAATTCCTAATGGCGTTGTATACAACACAGTATCGCCTATGAACGACGCCTCATCGGTGTAGAATACCCCCGGAAACAGTAGGCGTTGCTGCACTTTCACCGTTTTCTTCTGGAATTTTTGCAGCCAGCGTTCAGTTTGCTCCCTCAGTGGTACTTGCACAAATTCCCTGGCCAAACGCTTCATCTCGTTCACCGCTTCATTGAGCTGGGCGGCCTGATATCCATCCAAATTTGTGAGGACCAGTTTCTGGGTGTTCAACGGGTATTTCAAATAACCGCGCCATAATCTGTAGAAATCCTTGTCGTAATCTTCTTGGGGTCTCATTGGTTGTTCCCCTGGGCACAATGCGAGTTCTGGGACCGGAATCGAGTGGTCCATCAGTGGAATGGGTCCCTCCATTGGCAACGTGTGCGGGTCTACAGTTGGCGTCTTCTTTTCCTTCAAACGATCACGTTCAATCGAATTTTTCGGACGTAACATTTTTGGCTTCCTTTTCGCTTTAGGTGGTTTGACTTTCAGCGTCATCAGTTCTTGCAATTGGGGAGGTGGAGGTGGGGCTTCCAGCTCTACTGATGCCTCTTGAGTCAAGCTTGGTACCTGAATGGTCATCGTTTCCTCGGGTGAGGATGGTCTTGGTGATGGAGTGTCAGGTACATCCTTGTGTGGTGCTGGACTCTGGAACACCGACGATTCTTCTCCGCCTGTAGCGACTGCTTCCTTCCCTGCATCCGACGAATACTCTGATTCTTCTGCCTCATCGACAATCACGAAATCCTCTTGCCACGAGTCGTCCCACTCAACCAACGGGATGATGGGCTCGTCGGGGTCGCAGGTGCCCTTAATCTTGATTAAAAGTGCGTCCTTTTTTGACATCGGCAGAGTAATTTCACGTTGAGCTTTCGACTTTTTGTGCGACCTCCTGCATTTTTTTGCTCTCTTTGGTGGCGTGACTTCGCGTGCTTCTTCATGCCACTCGATGGGAGAATGTCGGACTTCTTCTTGAGCGCTGATCTTCGAGACGTTCCCAATCCTTCATCGCTTTAGTTGGGGCATATCGTCTGCGCGGTCGATTTCGGTTGGTGTTTGCAACTCGATTTCCCACGGCTCCAGTTAGATGTAATTGATGCATCTGAGTCTGCGTTTTTGCGAAATGTTCGGGTGGTGACGTCACAGGCGGGCCTCCTAGCTTTTCCTGCTCTTCTAAAAAAGCTTGTTGTTTGACTATAAATTCTGCTGCTACTGGGCCAGCTTCCGCCTTGATCCTTGCCATAACTCGCTTAGCAAACTTTTGCCGATTTGTTGCCGGGTCGCAATACACTTCATAATCCTTAGCCTCTTCGTAAACCATTGGATATAATTCCGCCAGCAACTCATTGAAAATGGGTCCATGCGGGTCTTCCAGTTCGGGTATGAGTTGACGTAAGGCGTGCGCTTCCAATGTGTCTCCATGGCAGATTCGCTTCGTGGTCCCCCAATATTTTTTGATTTGGTTGGTGAGCCACTTCCGAGTTATCCAAGCGTCATATCCTAGTCGCTTGAACACTATTTGAATCTTGTCCGGGATCCTTCCACGGAAGATGTTTAGTCTAATGATTGCACCTTCCGGAATCGCCTCCCAGGACGCCATGGCTTGTTCAGTCTATCAAAAGAATGTTATTCAATAAATCTTTTCAATATAATAACAATTCCTTATGTGTGTGACATTTATTTTAGCATTTTCGATAAAATATTGTTTTCTAATTTGATTTCGGGCCGCTAGATGGCGTCCCCTCTGCATGGCATGCGGAGTTTATCTTTTTTGACAAATTTATTTTAGACAATTTTGTCTTTGTGATCCGAAGATCTTTCTAATCTTTTCTTTTATCATTAATTCCTTATCTTTGTCACACACTTATCGTTTCTTCCATGTGTGTGTCAATGTGTTTAAGTTTTGTTTCAAACTTCGCCATTTTGGTTCCGTAATTGAACGCAAGATGGCGTCCGTTCTCATGTTATTTATAGCAATTTTCACTTCGATTCCCGTACCCGCATTTAATTTTTTGTTATATTTTTCAATTAAACGTATCAAATTTATGCCTTATTATTCTTTTTTATGAATCGTTTTGCCTTTTAACTTATGAATAGTAAAGATTCGGACACTTTTTTCCCTTTTACCATTCATTTCTGAGAGTGAGCTTTTTTAGTTCTTTGATAAACTTTCTCATTTCTATCTTTGATCACATTGACATACACATTTATGTGAAGAAAACGTTTTCATTCGACTTATTTGTCGTATTTCTAATTGAATATTTTTTCAACTTTTGACTACCTTGTCTAAAATTTCCTTTTCTTTCTGTTGTTCGTCATCCGAACCGTCTGCTTGCCGTTCTCGCGACATCTTTCCTGATTAATCTCCGCTTTTCGTTGTTGTTGGTCGTCGTAAACGCTTTTCCCAAACCTCAGATCGCTGTTGCTGTTGTCTGCCAGTGATCACTTATCGAAATTTGTTTGTTTTCCGAGAGGTTAAACTAGTTCACACTTGTTGTTATGTCTAAGTGTCTCGAACTGCAGCTGATCCCTTCGGCGACCAATCACAACGCAGCAATGACGTCGTCCATTTCCGGACTTCCGAGCGACGTCCTAGTTCTATTTTTAGAGATAATCCGGAGGCTTTATCTTCGCTCTGTTGCGAAGTGGGTATTGTTTTAAAGCCTTTTTCTTCTCACGAGAATTTAATTGTTGATATTTCTTTTTGATTTCAACTTTCTTTTCCACTCTCTTTCCCCTCTTTTTGGAAAATGAAGCAACTTGCTTTTCATTTCCAAAAACATCATTTTCTGGGGTGATTAGTGGAATGTCTGCATCCGTGTCGTCTGAACTTTCTGCAACACATTTTTCTGTAAACTCATTTGCAGCTTTTGCACCTTGCACATTTTCTGCATTTGGCAAATTTTCGGCACTTTGTGCACTAGTTGGTGCATTTTCTACGTCTCGTGCGACATCTTGCACATTTCTGTGCACAGATTCCACACTTTCTGCGCCTTGCGCATTGTCATTGTCGTGAACGTTTTCTGCACGTTCTTGATTTTGCATGTCGTCTGCACTTGGTGCATTTGCAATTTCTTGCGTTTCGACGACTCCACCCAAATCAAAATTGACTTCAAAATTTTGCGAATTTTGCAATTCTGACTGTTTTTGTGTTTCTTGTGCATTAGTTGACGTTTGCACATTTTCTGCGACTTCCGTACTTGGCACATTTTCTGCCTCTTCCACTATTTCTGAATTCTCCCCTCTTGCTGGAATGTCATCAAGTAAGGTGTTTACCACCTCAGCATTGGGGTTACTTTTAGTTTGGCCTTTTAACCAAATTTCTTGGTTAAATTCAGGGAAGTAGGGTGACAATTCGGATTTGTGAATTGAGTTAAAAATTCGATTGTCTTTTAGCCGGCGCAATCTGGCAGCTCCACCCTGATGTATTTGGGTAATAACATAGGGGCCAGTACGCTTGTCCGCAATACTCGCAGAGATACCAGCTGAGGCTTTTGAGAGCGCGTGGTTTTCTCTCCAAACAAGATCATTAATTTTGAAGTTCTCAAATTTGGCATCATCTTGATGATTGCGCACTCTCTCTCTTAAGTCTACGATATGCGCCATCATGTGGTGGTACGTGTCACTTATCACTCTTTGTAATCTTTGGACATACTCATGGGGCCGTTTTGGGTCAATCCGAAGAATTCCATCGAGAACTCTCGGATCCCAAGGAATACGAAGTTCTCTGCCGCAGTTGAGATAGGCAGGGGAGTATCCTCGACCCCTTGACTCAGTGGACCTGATGCTGAACGCTATTTCTCTTAAATATTCGTCCCAGCGGCGGTGCAGGTCTGTGAAAATTGCAATGACATACTTTATGTCCCTGTTGAGCCTCTCGACTGGATTGGCTTGTGGATGATACGGGGAAGTGAATTTTGGGATAATTTTGAAACGTTTGCAAAACTCCTTATAGATTCGAGCTTTGAATTGCGGCCCATTGTTGGATATTATTTTTAGAGGAAATCCCCAGTCCATGGACGTGTCGTACACACAATCCGAGATGATTTGGGCGGTGGGGTCCTCCAATGGGTACAATTTTGGCCAGTGAGTCGCAACATCCAAAATAACCAGAATATAGTTGTTTCCTTCGATTGTCCTTGGCTTTGGGCCTGTTAGATCAATACTCAAGCACTCAAACGGTGCATAAGGCCCAATTTCAGCCGGCTCAACTTTAGTTTTTGGTCGTGGCTTGCACGCCTGGCATCTGACACAGTGCTTGATGAACTTTGCAGTGTCCCTTTTCATGCCGTCCCAAACATAGACGCAGCGCATCCGATAAAGTGTTCTTGCAATACCGCTATGACTGGCCAATGGGTGGCCGTGCATCAACCAAAGTACTCGAAATCTTAGCGACTTTGGTACCACGACTTTCAACGCACTACTATCCTCGCCCAGCTCATCAGAAATCGTTGGTTGATATCGCATGAGCAAATCTTCCTCGAGGATGTGTCTGGTCGCCAATACTTTGAAATTTCTTCTTTCAAGGCGAGTGGTTACGTGTGGTGGGAACTGCTGTGTTTCCAGATAGAATCGGATAACTTGACACTGTTTATCTGCCTTTTGTTCAGCTATAAATTCCTCACGAGTGGGTGGAGTGCAGTTTAACTGCTCTGTCACTTTGATGATGAAAGCGTTTGCCATTGCATTTTGTGATGTTGGCATGTAACACTATTGTTTCTCCTCTCGTAGGTCCTGTTTTGTCTCCGCCGTTGGTGCAACATATGAATTACACCAATAAGTGACCATTGGGTCGTCAGGTTTTTTCGGCGTCGGCAGCTGATTCCAATTCTTAATTTCCCAAGAATGGATTTCCGTCGGGCAGTAGTGTGTGTCACCGTCTGCTCCGCATTCATCGTCACCACTTGTCAAATCTGTTGGCGCACGCGATAATGCATCGGCAAGCACGTTGGTTGGGCCCTTGATGTACTGGATTTTAAAGTTGTACGCCATGAGCTCCATTTGCCAGCGGGCAAGGCGTCCGGTAGGCTCATCTAATCCCATGAGCCATTTTAAGGCCTGATGGTCCGTCTGCACAGTAAAATGGGTGAATTCCAGGTATTCTCGGAATTTTCGCAACGCCCAAATTACCGCCAGACATTCGAGGTCTGTGACACTGTAATTCAGTTCTGCAGCCTGGAGACTGCGGCTGACATATACGCAGGGGACCTCGAGTTCCAGGCCGTCGACCATGTTCTTTTGCATTAACGCTGCTCCGAGCCCTTTTTTGCTTGCGTCGGTGTAGACAATAAATGGACGGGTTAAGTCCGGCAACGCCATCGTTTCAGAGTCAGTGAGTAGCTTTTTGACTTCATCAAACGCTCGTTGGTGATCTTCTGTCCACACGAAATCAATACCCTTTTTCAAGAGCGGACGCAGGGGCTCGGCCACAGTGGCCAAATCCTTTAAAAGTCTGTGGAAAAAATTCACCATTCCAAGAAAGCGCTGCAACTCGGTGAGATTGGTTGGCGCTGGAAACTTAGCAATGGCGTCCACTTTTTTCGGATCTGCGCTTACACCGTTGACTCCCAAATTGTAGCCCAAAAATTTCAGCTCTTTCCGACAAAATTTTGACTTTTCAGGATTCACGTGCAAGCCAGCTCTTTCCAATTTTGATAAGACGTCGTCAACATGGCGCATGTGCTCTTCGTATGTTTTTGACACGATGACGATGTCATCCAAGTACGCCCAGGCGTATTTGCGATATGCATCGCCGAGCACTTTCTCGATTAGGCGCTGGAATGTCGTGGGCGCGTTGACAAGCCCAAATGGCATGACATTAAACATTAGGCGCCCAATCGGGCTCCAAAACGCCGTCTTTGGTCTATCTTCTGGGCGCAACTCAATCTGCCAGTAACCCTTGGTCAGATCTATTGTCGTCACCCAGTTGAACTCTCCTAGTTCTCGCAGAATCTCCGTGATCGTGGGCATTTGGGGCGGATCATACAAAGTGTGCTCATTTATCGGCCGATAGTCGATGCATAACCGAGGATCTGATCCGGTTTTTGACACTAATACGATCCGCGCAGCATAATCTCCCTCCGCATCCGACACAAAACCTTTGTCCTTGAACTCTTGACAGAGTTGGCGCAAAATTTCGCGCTTTTGCGGGTTCCAGCTTCGAAATGGCACTCTAATGGGTTTTTTTGTGTCCGATTCGATTGTATGCTGCAAAACATGTGTTCTCCCTGGCGTTTTGGTGAGAATTTTCTCATGCTTTCTAAGCACTGCCTCTAACTGAAGAGCCTCAGTTAGCTGAAGTTTAGCTCCTTCCACCAAGTTGTCTACGCCATTGTCCATTCTCAATCTTGCATTGAAAGCATTGTAACATGTTTCTTTTGCAAATGTCCGGAATGTTGATTCTGGTTGCTCTAACGTTTTTTCCCATTTATCCAGCACGGACTGCGGAACGTATGGAGTTGGTACTTCCAAAGTGGTTATAAAATTCCACTTTCCGCTGAGGGGATTCGGCTGGATTCTCATTCTTTTCATGACATCATTCCCCATGAGCATGAAGTGCATCTCATGCGGCAACACCAAAAAGTAGTGCAACACCATGCCGTGTGTCCATCGGAATAATATTCGAATTGAACCGATTGGTTGAACTTTTTTGTCCGCCGTGTTTATGGCCATGTTAGGCCCGACTTTGGTAATTTTATCTTCCAAGCCCATTGCTTTCACTAGCGGCAGTGACACACAACTTCTGTTGGCACCCGAATCTAATGTTGCTGCTATGCTTCCACTTTCAGTGAGAATGTCCATTGTTGTCATTCCTCCAAGTTGTTCGTCGTCGGGGATTAAAACATTGAAAACTCTTATTCTGGGGCCTTCTTCAGGTGCTAGCTTTGGAAGTTCATATAATAATGGATCCCACACAATTGGTTCAACTGGTGTGTTCACCATCCACGCTGCCTCTGAAGGGTCATTCTCATATGAATTTTTCACATTGGCCCAAAAAATTGTCGCTTCGTTCTCCTCGTCAAGTCCCACCTCCTTCAGTGCTTGTGTGATTTCATTCACAAAATATGTGTTGTCAACTTCTTTAATTTCCTCACTCTCAGGAATTGTTGTTAATTCTGATAATGGAAATTGTAATTTGACAATTTTGCCGTTTTCAGGTTTGCAAGTTACTTCATCTTGAGCAACTCGCATTGTCCCTATGGCTTCTGGAGGCGTTAATACACAAGGAATCTTTTCCTTTGCAACAAGAGCATTATCAAGTACTTCTTTCTTTTCGACTTTAGGAGATTCTAACTCTGGTGGCGGAAATCTAATTGACACTATTTCTCCGCCTATGATTTCACAAATCATTTCTCCTTTTCTTTTCCCCGTCTCTGGATCGATAGAGGGTGACACTTCTTTTACCTCTGCAGTCGTGCCTTCACTTTCCTGCAATTCTTCCGATTTCTTTGGTGGCGCGGGATCCTGATTTACTGGTCCCGCGCTCGCAAGTTTTTTTGCACGGCTTCAGTGAGGGCGTCCACCAACTTTTCAATGTCCATTTTTGGTGCAGACTGCTTTTTTGGTTGCTGGCACTGTCTTGCCCAATGTCCTAATGCACCGCAGTTATGACAAGGTGCGTTGTCAGGCGTCATCCTTGGTGTAGTAGCTGTTTCTACACTTCCTTCACTTTTAACTGATGCAGTCGTTGCTTGACTATTGCTTTCAGTTTTTCCAGCTTCCTGTGATGGAGTTTTAGCTGGAAATTCCAGTGAAAAAGTCTTTGGCGTATGACTTTGACCTTCTTTGGTGTCACTAGAGACTGTTGACTTTGGTTGCATTGGCGGCTTGTATTTGGCCGTTGTCGCATTATTCTTAGCGTAAAATGCGTTTGTTGCCTCAACCAGAGTCTCAATATGTTCGTCAGTCAATTCCATAGAGATTATTTGGTTATTTGCCATATCTCTTTGATCATCAACTTCCTGTACCCATCTAGCTGTGGGTCTAGTTGGAATTTTTGGAGGAGGGTGAGGAGTTGGTTCATTATCTTTGCCGCGCTGAAATGTGACTTCCTTGCGAGGCATGGTGAATAGTGATCGAGGTTGCATCACTTTCGTACCTCCTCTAGCAAAGTTTGCTTGACGTCGCAGCAACTCCTCTTGTCCCCTTTGCTCCTCCGGTGGCAAATCTTTGATGTATCGATCGTCAATGTACATCTGATTTGTTCTCATAAATTCAGCCAATTTCTCAAAAGAATTCGCCAAAGGTGCTTTGACCATTGACAACACTCTCTCTGAGAATTCCGTTAAACCTCGACGGAATTGGCGATCAGCTGAAAAGTCATCAACATTGTATGGTAATTGATCAAGTAATTCCTCCGTCCTTCGCAAATACGAGCGGAGATCTTCACCTAGCATTTGTTTCAAGTTATCCCAATTATGGTATAAAGTCGCATTCGACTCTCCGTATTCCTTCATAAAAGCGCGCACAAATTCGTTCCAGGATGCAAATGAGCGACCATAGAACCATTTTGCTGCACCACCAGTCAGAATTTTGGGAATAATCTTGTCTAATGTGGTTCTCGGGTCAATGCCGTGACTTCTTGCAATTTGCATTACGTCATCAAAAAATTGAGTTCCGGCTTGCCAAGTTCCATCAAACGGGTCTGGTGTTATTCTATCCCATTTTATTTGACTTGGGTCAGTGAATGTGTGTGACCAATTTCCAGCACAATATTTTCTGATTCTTTTTTGCAAAACCTCCTCCATCTCTTGAGCTTTGGATGGAATTCTTGCTAAACGTTCGTCAATTTGACTATTAATGAATTCTCGCCATTGTGCAGGAGTCATTTGAGATGCATTAGCTTCACCAGCAGGTGTTCTATGCTCATCTGAACGATATTCGGATCTTTGTTGACGTTGTCCGAAATTTCGTGAGTCATTTCCTTCATTCTGTCGGAAATGTTCCGAATTTGCGTATTTTCGTTCGTCTCTTTCGTTTTGTGTGCCTCCTGGTGGTGGACTATTGCGGCTTCTTTGCCATTCATTTTGACGAGACCGCTCATCGTCTTGATGAGAACCACCTCTTTGACGTGACTCATCGCGTTGTTGCGAATTACCTCTCTGCCGTGATCGATCCCTGTAATGTGAATCGTCTTCTCGGCGCGAGTCATTAGTATAATATCGCCGATCGTTATATTGATAACGTTGATCTCTTTCATTCGGGTTATTACGAGATGACAAATAGTGGTCACGTTGTTGATGTGAAACGTCATCCCGACGCCTATCTGGGGTTTCATAATGGCGATTCCTTTCTGGAAATTCTTGTGTTGGGACTACTTGGTCGCCTTGTGTGAGGTATTGCTCAGTCTGGCGCCTTCCCTCATTTCGTTGTGGAAGGTGTCGCTCATCCACATCTTGACTTGACGCGAAAGGATTTGCTGAAGCGCCTTGATCTTGTTTTCCATCGGCTGTATTTTTCAATTTGCTCGAATCGTCTTCCCAAGGGCGAAAGGTTCTGTTGGATTTCGGATTTTTCGATTGTTCGAAATTTGACGCACCAATTTGGTGTTGGTCATATTTTCCTGGCCAATCTCCTGCGTACACGTCGCGTGAACGTTCATTTTGTCCTTTCGTCGCTGGAATTGTGACGGTTTCCGGTTGCAAATTAACTTCAGTTGTCTTGGTTCTGTGTTGAGTGGTCTGTCCTTGATTGTTGGGACAATGTTGAGCACTCCACTGGTCAATGACTTCAAATAAATTCCTAGTTGGTGACGATAGCAATTTTTTACTTGCTGAATCTTCTTCAGCACCTTCCCTCCCTCTTTTGGACGAAGTCCCAAAAGAATCATTCCTTTTCTGTCCAGTATCTGCTGGACGCGAGCTTCTCTGCGGTTCCGCAGCTCTCGGATAATTAATGTGGGCGAGATACTTCATATCTTCTAGCTCCTTGCGCATCCGCTCGGCATCTTCTTGTGCTTGCAGAGTTGCTTGACGAAGACGGACATTTTCATCTTGAACTGCGGTCTCCATTGCCTTTTCTCGTGCAAACAAAGCTTGTTGCCGAGTGTCCAAGCGCACTTTAAAAGCTTCCATTTGGTCTTTTTCTTGTTGTAGCCGGTTCTCTTTCTGCTTCGTAACAAGCTCCAATTCCAATTTGGAATTTTTGAATTGGCATTCCTCCAACCTCATTTGTTTCATGAGTTGGTATTCTTCCGAGCCTGCTATGCGAATGTCATCTTCGCGTGCTTGTATTGCAGCTAGTCGCTCTGCCGCTTCTTCATCCGTAATTGGGCCGCCTTCTAAATATTTCTGCTGCGCTTCTGTCAAACTGGTAGCTGCAGCTTGCATCAGGTCGTGAATGCGTTGGCGGACCTTATCCAACCTTTCCTGAGTCGGAGTACTGGTTCCAGACGTCACAGCGCTAATGTCCCTACTCCTGGACGCGGCAATACGGTGCGCTTTCAACAATCGGCCCCTTTTCTTGGCTACTATTAGCAACTCTTCGCGTGATAAATGCGATAAGTCGGCCTTCAAACTGGCAGTAGAACTAACATTCTCTGCTATTGACATGGGAGAGGGTGGGCGGGAGACGAGAGTATGGTCAACATTGTCCGAATTAGGCCAAAGATCTTGACTGTATGGGTTCGGCGTTCGACCACTGTCGGCTGATCGTGACGACGATCGCGAGCGGGTGTCGTGATGTCCTTCCGACGCTCCGTCCCTCTGCCTGGTCCTACGTGCCGGACCTTTCCCTCTTCCTGCTTCTCTGTCTTGTTGCATGGTCAATCAAAGAGTGAAGAAAGAAACAGACTTATAACTAACAAGATTTCACAAAAAAAAAAAATTCTGGAGGTCCCTAGAATTTTACACAAAAATGCAAATCCACTTAAGGTTCAAATGGACAGGCCCCCAAGTGTAGTGAACCGGAATCTTATTACTAAAACTGACTCACTATGGATTGCCGTTTATAGGACTTACAAAACTCACTATCACTAAAATTTATATTTAGTCTAATTGGCCTAAGTGAATTTAACTAACAAACTAATTTCAAAGAATACAAATGTTTTTCTCTTTTAAAACTCCCAATAGAGATTTATTCCTAGACTTGAATAAATCACAAAATTACAAATAATATACGAAATTACACAGCTTTCTTAACATTACTTTTTACCGTTAACATAACCAAAATACTAAACAAAATACTTATCGAAATTAGGAAAATAGGAATAAAATAAAGAAGATGGCGGCGACGGCGCTGGTTTTCCGTCCTCGACGCTGTTTCGTTCCTCTCCAAATCCTGCGACGGCTGGGTGCTGGATTTCCTCCTTCTCGACTCCGTCTCGTTGGTGGAACGTTCTCGTACGCCGACGGAACGTTTTCCCGACGTTTTCTTCAAACGCGACGTCTCACAAACGTCCGCACTCCCACGACTAAATCACCTCGATAAACGATTACCCACACGACTCGGGTCTCTGCTCGGCACGACGGCGCGACAGACGACCGTGACGGTGGCGAAAACGTCTCGGTTGCGTTACAGACTGGCCAATTTGCCAACACCCTCGACTCGGATCTCGTGCGGCACGCCGGCACACACGACAATCTTGACGGCGGGCTGACTAAACGGTCAAATAAATATCTCGTCGCTAATTAAGCGACAAGAAACAAATGTCTCACAACAACAAATTGATTGTTGCAAGAAGCGGGCTCTCGTGATAACAATGTGGTTATCACAAGAAAATATCTCGTAACAGTGGGTTCACTGTTACAAGAAAATGATGAGTCTTAAAAATCTTGGCAAATTAGCCACAAAATCACAGCAGAGTTTTCAGGTTTTCTGGATGCAATTTCACGTGGTGGTTTCAACAAGGTTTTCAAAATAAGACTGAAGTGTTTCTGCTAAATTTCCTTATTAGCAGGAAACACTTCCTGTATTGCTTAGCTTGTGGGTGGGTTGCCCTGGCAACCTCCCACTCAGCTGTCTTCTGCAGACAGGCAGAGTTCTAAAAATAGCTACTAATTACTCCAATTATGCTGCTGTCACTTTGTGGCACAAAATAATAATAAAACTGCCAATTTTGGCAACTTTCAAGACTCAAAATAAATTCAACTGGTTTATAATTCAAATGCATATATTTTATTCGATTTACATACAAAAATGGTGATCTCAAACTCGAATTAACTTATTTCGAGAAAAAAATGCAAAATAATAATAAAATAAAGCAAACTTTTGCTAAATGCACTAAATAAATAAAATTCGGAATTATTTATTTCCTTTCGCTTGAAATTGACTTATTTTCAAAGCGATCAAATAAAATAAAACCTCTCGGTGGCATCCGGGCCACCGCAAAGTGACTTACAGTATCTCTTCTGCATCTACATTTCTTCTGCCATGTTCGCTTCCCTGTCTTACTTTAACTCAATTTGGGTGAAGCAAACCAGAGTGGCACTTACGTTACCGTAAGCAGCTTTTGAATAACTGAATCGCAATTAGGATTACGATGACGGTAACTGACAAATATAAAATATATATTTTATTTTTTTAATGGATAAACACACGTAATTGTGTGGTCCAGTTTACTTCGCCATGCAGCTGAGGTCGCCACTGATTGAGGGGTTGTGGAAAAAGTTGCGGAAGGAGGCTTGCGATTGATAACTAAATAAGTAAAAAAATCGTGAAGAAATATGAAAACAAATGGAAAATCGCGAAAAGTATAATAATAAGTGGTTATTAAAGGTGGCCCCGGCAGGTGAATGTGGTCAAAAATGAAATTTGTAGGAAAAAAATCCCTCACTTTCTATCATTTAGTTGTTATTTTTAATTCATCTATCATGGTTTCAGCTTGCTTAAAAAAAATATTTCACATTTTTGTGATCAATTTAAAAAAATCTATACATTATTGATGTAAAAAAAAAGTAAAAAAAATAATAATAATAATGCTGCTAACTTTAATAGTTTTGATACAGTGATGTAAGAAAGACAACTCACTCATTCATTAATTAAATGAATTTGGCAAAATAATGATTTAATATGTATTGTAAGTTAACAATGCCAACACATTACACACCAAAACTTGGCACCTAAAAAATCTGAAGTAGATTGCAAGTGCAGACATTAGAAATAACATAATGACGGCTGCAATAGATTTGTAATATCTATATCTTCCAGTTGTTGATTTCGGTTTTGTAGGTTTGCATTGTTTGTTCGTGAATGATTGCTGCGTGCCCGGCCGGGAATCGCCATGTTACGTCAAACCCAATTTTTTATTGGCCCTTCTTTATTTGACACGGAGAAAACGTCTTGTCTCGCATTTTGTTGCGGTGTTCTGTTAAAAAAAGTAAAAAGATTAGTTTAAATCTTTTATAATTATGTTATAATTACTATGGTTTGATAATCTCTGTAGAATTTAAACAAGTTTAGAAATTGAAGCTGCTGACTGCTTATGAATGTGTGCTGTTTTTATAAAAAAATTTCGCAAATTCGAAAAGTAAATCTAAACTAACTTCTATATTTTGCCTTTTACTTTTCTTACTCCTTTTATTTCTATTCCTCTGCCTCAAGGCCTGATATTTCACATTCCAATTATTGCATACAATTTTACTAACTATAAAAAGAATAACTAATGAAGTTAAAATTATATTTATCATTGACAATACATGATAACTAAAATTATTATGAATGGTGTAAACTGATTCTTTCTCATTTATTCTACTCCAACTTTGTTCGTATGTGATTCATGATCATGCCATCATCTTTTGTAAAATTTCAATGAGTGACAAGAAAATCTAACCCGAATAATTAAAAAGGTTAATGACACTAAGATTGTAAATAAACAAATAAAAAACATAATAAATGCAAATGTGAAATATCAAATGAAGAAATACAAAAAATAGCAAACAAAGACACTAAAGTATTATAATAAGAATTAATAAAAGCAAATGTCAAATGAAAACCTTATTAAATCAAGTTTTATAAAAATAACGATAATTTTACACATTAAAGGAAAAAACAAAATAACAATAAAAATGGCACATTAAAGGGAATGTGCACCCAAACTAAATTGTTATGAAATCAAATACAAAAATAGCAAGTAAATGAATGACATTAAAGGGAATAAACAAATAAAAAACATAATAAATGCAAATGTGAAATATCAAATCAAGAAATACAAAAATTAGCAAATAAAGACACTAAAGTATTATAATAAGAATTAATAAAAGCAAATGTCAAATAAAAACATTATTAAATTATTGTCTATGGGTTGGAGACTCCCGTCTACTTGCGTGTTGGCAGTGCCACGAAGGCACACCACACCTAAGGAAAAAATTTACGAATTTATAATTTTTCAATTTTTATTTTAAATCTGACTAAACAGTCAGATCACTTAAAACTTGAAAACTTTATGCTTTAAAAATTGAAATTA
Organism: Strigamia acuminata; assembly: GCA_949358305.1. NCBI lineage: Eukaryota > Metazoa > Arthropoda > Chilopoda > Geophilomorpha > Linotaeniidae > Strigamia > Strigamia acuminata. The sequence continues at coordinate 8,507,861 of OX442315.1, read as the reverse complement.
AAATTTCCTTATTATTTAATCCTTGTAGTAATCATCGTCCTCTTTACATGTCTTTTAAATAACTTCAAAGTACATCGTAATCACGGAGAAAGCCAAAATTACGATGGCAGCCAACACATAGGAGCTAAGTTTTGAATGTCGCATTTCTAAATCGTGGTTCTCTTTTCTTAGGGTTTCATTTTCTTGTTGTAATTTTTTAATGTCCCGTGCCTATTGGTCATTTAGGTAATGTAAAGCGGCGTAGTTTAACCTTGAATTCGTCGTACGGGCAGCCTCGGGAAGTGTCATTGTGCAAACTTTTTACTTTACATACCAGCGCTGGCCCTTCTACAAAACGTTTACGAGCGCATGTTAACGCGGCGGAGAGTAACTGTTAAGAGAGATAAAAAGATTAATTCAGATCTTTTATAATTACGTACTAATTACCAAGTTTGAAAAATCTTCTCAATTTGAAAAAGTTTTGGAAATTTAAATTGGTTAACTGGTTGAATGTATGTTCTTCTTTTAAATGTTTTTGCGAATTCGAAAAATGTTTTTCCGTGAGCATTGTTTCCTGTGCAATCAACTATTTGTTATACAGTACTAGGGAGTGCAAAAACTAATTGTTAAGTTGTGATAAATTTTTTCACTGTTCACAAGTAGCGCCCTCTATAAAATTAGTTGCGAACTTTCAAAAACCAAAACCGGTGCTTCAACTAATTTATCTGAAAATTGTGGATGTATTCAAATGAGGAGAGATTTGATGCCAGCTCATCTAAATTAAAAGTGAGCAAAATCATCAAAATTAAATCCTCAAATTGATGTAAATATCCCAAGAAAATAATTTTAAATTTTAAATTATAAAAATTTATCCTAATTGTAGACAGTGCTGCAGGAAAAAGACAGATGGCCCCAACAAATCCCCGTAGACGTCGGATTGTTTTCTTTTCTGCGCATGGGCAGACGCTAAACAATAATCTGTCACGTAATTTCGTCTTGATCAGCACGAGGCGAGATGTACAGCAAGATTTTGCTGTTCGACATGCTGTGTTCGTTCGCTTTTTTCACGGAATTTAACTCGGGTTTGATTTCAAAAAGGTTGGTTGGTTTCATAAGCATGGGATTTACATTTCTGCAAATTTCTCAGCAAGTTTAAATTCGTATTTCATATGTTCGTTTGATATAGTTTGGGGTCATTTTAGGCCTACTATAGGCCTAGTTCGAATTGTATCTTCTGTATTTTTTCAGTTGTGTGGCGATTGAGTATTTATTTGGCAAGAATATTATTTGATGCACCTTTTGGTGGATTTTTGGTGGATTTTTGGTGGTTTTTTTGGTGGTTTTTTTGGTGGTTTTTTTGGTGGTTTTTTTGGTGGTTGGTTTGGTTTGGTTTGGTTTGGTTTGGTTTTTTCAGGTTGGGATATGATTTCTGAAGCCTGGTTTTTATTTTCAAAGTAATCATCAGTGGCTCGAGGAAGGATGGTCAAGGTTCTTGCTCTATTAATTGTAATCAATCTCAAATGGTTGGACTTCTCTGACTGGGAAATTTTTCTGGATGACCCATGGAGTGGTTCTTTGTCTTTTCATCTGAGTTGGGGACCCCCAAGGTGTTTCTGAATTTAAGACAAATCAATTTGACCCAAAACATGCAGTCGTTCGAGGTTAATTCTCTCTTTTTTATTCTTCTTTAAGAAAAATGCCACGTTGCTGATTATGATGTAAAGCATCAAAAATCACTATTGGAAACCGATTGGGTCATTTTGACCAGTCTAGCTGTTCTAGTGTTAAACTAAAATATTTGTAAACCTTTGAGAAGCTTTCACTTTTTTCAAAATGACTTTCTCCCGAGTTGCAAAAATCCTCATAAGATTAACAGATGAAAGAGAATTTTTTTGCTGTTGGAAATCAACAACATGGTGGAAAGTTGTTTTCGTTTCTTGTGTGTTCAGTTTGGTTAATATCCAACTTTTTATTGCCTCTTATTGGAATCCTTTTATCTCTTTCTCTTGAATATTTCCACAATTTCTCCTGACTGTGCTTGTGTAGTTGGGTAGCCATAGAATAGCTAGCATCTTTGGCAACTGCAATAAAGTTAAATTATTTCTTAATTTCAACTTCTTCATATTGTTTGTAATAATTTTAGCCAATGGCAGTGTTTTATGAAGTTAAAAAACACCATGACTCCGATTAGGGACCTGCTTTTTGGTGGTTTTTCAAAGTTTGGTTTGAAATTTCGTGTTTAGTTTAGGATGACTGATTTCTAAAACCTGGTTTTTATTTTAAAAGTGATCGGTGGCTCAGAGGATGGTCATAAACTTCAAAAATGACATTTTCAAGCAAAAAAAATGAATTTACAGATAGAAAAAATGCATTTGCAGATGGAAAAATGCATTTGCAGATGGAAAAATGCATTTGCAGATGGAAAAATGCATTTGCAGATGGAAAAATGCATTTGCAGAGGAGAAATATAATTTGCAGATGAAGAAATGCATTTGCAGATGGCTTTTGCAGGTGTACTGACATTGCATCAATTTTTTGTGTTTGATCCTTTTATTTCTGTATACAAATTTCTATTTTTCTATTTCTTGAGTAGTATAAAAAATATTTTAAGGCAAAAATTCGGGTGTGGTAATGCTCTTCGTATTCCGTGTATCCTCTAAAAAAAATCCGAAGTACATTGCAATTGTACCAAGGAGAAAGAAAATAATTACGGCTGCAATAGCTTTGTGATGTCTGAACTCAAGTTCATCTTTTTCTTTTAGAACGTCCTGATATCTTTCGTGCCTGTCGTCTATTTCTTGAATAGTAGTATGAAGAATATTTTAAGGCAAAAAATGGGGTGTATAGTTCTTAGTCTCTTTCATGCTTTATACCGCCACATGGGCTGACATTCCAACTGAATTAATTTCTCAGAACAAGATAAGATTTTTACATCATATCTCTGTGAATTTTAATAAGGATAAAATAAGTGAAATTGAAATTGAAATCACTTCTTTGACTTATGACTTAGAGTATCTCTTCTGCATCTACATTTCTTCTGCCATGTTCGCTTCCCTGTCTTACGTTAACTCATTTTGGGTGAAGCGAACCAGAGTAGCACATACGGTACCGTAAGCAGCTTTTGAATAAGTGAATCGCAATTAGGATTACGATTACGGTAACTGGATAAACACAAGTAATTTACCGTATTTCTTCTATTCTAATACGCCCGGTCAAGACGAATTATATAATGAGCCAAACAATTTGGCCAACATCTCTCTAAACAAATATATCAAACTCAACACAGCTAGCATGAATAAACCGACCCCGCCCTGCCTGTTGTCAGGATCGGGATCCCAACTTTCTTGTCATCTCTCATCGGCGACTATCGACTAGATTAACTCTGACTTTGTGGACCCGGTTTCTTCGCTTGAATTTGCATGTGGAGATTGTGTGGTTCAGTTTACTTCGCCATGCAGCTGAGATCGCCAGTGGTTGAGGGGTTGTGGAAAAGGTTGCGGGGGGGGGGGGGCTTGCCATTGATAACTAAATAAGTAAAAAAATCGTGATGAAATATGAAAACAAATGGAAAATTGCGAAAAAGTATAATAATAAATGGGAATTAAAGGTAAAAATAAAAAATAAATAGAAAATCATAAAAGAAATACAGTATTCTTCAACTTCACTGGCGTCCTTAAATCAGTCCAAAATATATTGCTATTATTGTTTAAAACAATAATGATGGCTGTGAATAGTTTATTATATCGTTTCATGGTTTCAGCTTGCTTAAAAAAATATTTCACATTTTTGTGATCAATTTAAAAAAATCTCTACAATTAGACAACTTTATTAACAATTTTGTTATAACATCGTGAAAAATAAAAACTTAAAAAGTTCGAATCGAAATTATTTTTTCCCTATCCAAAATCGAAAACATAACGTGATCATGAAGCAAACAAAAAAAAAGATGCACGCAATCGCGAAACCGGTCAATTTTGAATGTCTATCTCGTCTCTAAATCGTGCTTCTCGTCAAGTAAGGTATTTAGGCTGTCATGCACGTCAAAAAGTTCATATTCAAGCGCATCCTTTTCAGTTTTCAATCGGTCTACTTTTTCTTCCAGTTGTTGATTCCGGTTTTGCAGGTTTGCATTGTTTGTTCGTGAATGATTACTGCGTGCCCAGCCGGGAATCGCCATGTTACGTCAAACCCAATTTTTTATTGGCCCTTCTTTATTTGACACGGAGAAAACGTCTTGTCTCGCATTTTGTTGCGGTGCTCTGTTAAAAAAAGTAAAAAGATTAGTTTAAATCTTTTATAATTATGTTATAATTACTATGGTTTGATAATCTCTGTAGAATTTAAACAAGTTTAGAAATTGAAGCTGCTGACTGCTTATGAATGTGTGCTGTTTTTATAAAAAAATTTCGCAAATTCGAAAAGTAACACTAAGCTTATGCTATTGTGTTTCCTTTTACTTGGATGGTGAAGATGTTTTTAGATGAATTGAGACATGATGCTTTAGGTTTGAGCCAGTTTGCATAAGTGCTTTAATGGTCAAGAAATACACAGGTGGCGCTGTGTAAAAGGGCAGCGTCACAAATTAACAGGTGACTATACTAAAACGGATGGAGCACAAACACTTCCTTATCCCCTCAATTGTGAGACGGGGGAGGACAATATGAAACAAACAATTCAATTAAAAAACACGGATGTAAAGTAATTAATAATGGAATTAAAAACAATCAAATGAATAATGTAACATAAACAGAAATCAATCAATCAAATACATTTCTTTTACGAGTCAGAGAAGGCCTAGAACTTAGTGGTGACCCGACTTGGGTAGGTCATGAAGAGTTTCTCTCGTGGCCCACTTACGGGTAGAAGGGGAGTCACAAGCGCACCTCCCTTCCCTCAGTGCATTGACATCTAGTCAATGGACAGGTGTCTGCCCTGAGGGAGTGGGGAAGATTCGTCTTCCCCACCATTGGGTGGCTTTAGTCACCTGTCAACCCCACTTTGTGCACAGGAATGTGTCTCGGCGCAGAGCAGGCAGAACCAACAACCATCAAACAAGAAACACATGTAAAATCTACAGTCCTACAAAATCAAGCCTAAGTACAAACTAGGAGTGACCAGGGACAAAGGATACATTTACCGTGAGTACGTTTGATTCGTGTTAATCTCCGCAGAGTAAACTGCGAGATAAAATTACCGCACTGTTTTAGCACACCAGCTAGAAACAGTAAAAACCACTACAGTTTAGCGAGTTGTGCAGACAAACGGTCGCACAAGCCTAAACTGCAGTAAACCACGACGAGCGTTCTCGCCGCTGTGTGTATCGCCGGGAAACACCAAGCGTCCGCCGCTGTGTGTATCGCCGGGAAACACCAAGCGTCCGCCGCTGTGAAATCGCCGGACAACTAAATAATCACTAAAAACCTAGACAACAGACCGAAGTAAGTCCTATTAGGCATTCACTTGCGCCCGACCAGCGTGAGCCCGAGAGACCGACCAGAAACGAGACGAGGACGCCATTGCCACGCCGGCACACAACGGAGACGCCATCTTGTATCCAGAAGCGCACAAAGGACGACCTCGACCTGTTCCAGCCAGCTCTTATATTTCTTACCTTTTATCCTATTCCATATTCCTATTTACCTGTAAATTCCCATATAATAAATCTTTATTATATTTTACAATTATAATTGCTTATCGTGATTTCTTTGGGTAACCGTTCGAGGAAAGCGGTACGTTTAAGTAGTAATAAGTTAATCATCCCACGAGTTAGCAACAGAGCAGAGCGCGACAACTTGGTCTGGTTTCTAACTCGCTGTGGCCTGGGACTGCGCGCGGGATGCTGTGGAAGCGGAGGCGGAGTCGGAAGGCGCGGAAGAGGACATGGCACTCGAGGTGGTGTAGTTGGCTGCACGATTGCAGGTCCGGGAGTCGGCAGTGAGGCTGGAGCAAGCGACGCTGAAAAAAATGAAAGGAGGTTTGTCGGAGTTCCCCTCCCCCATTGGAAGTGGCTTTCCGATGACCAGTCGCTTGCGAATTTGATCCACATGGCGGGACCAAATCACTGTAGTGGCAACTTCCACCATGTCAGTGGTGGACGAAGTCTTCGCCAAAATGATTACTGGCACCCACTTGTCACCGTGGCTTGTTGTCATAATACACTGGAACCTTGCACGCGCCGTCCATGGGCAAGACGTGCCCGTCGTAGGATGACATCTGAATGTCCAGCGGTTGTAACGGGAATTGTGTAAAATATCGATTATACAATTTTCGTGAAATAAATGTTGCGCCAGCGTCGGTGTCGATTTGCATTCCAAGTTTGGTGTTTGCAATCAAAAGTTCCAAAACTAGCGGCTTGGTGTGGCAAATGTTGACAGCGTTGACCGTCGGTGTGGACGCGCTGGCGGATGGCTCAATCGCGTAAAAGGTGAGCTGTTTGGACGTCTGTTCGATCACGTGATTTGGCATCGAAGTTGTCGTCGTTTTTCTGCACACCGTCGAGGCCGCAGTTGTGACACTTGGCGTGCCGCCACTTGCAGTCGGAACGTCGGTGATCCGTGCCACCGCACGATGGGCAGCTGTTGGGGTCCCAACCGTGTTTTGCAGGCGTCTGCTTGTTGTGCGGGGCGGTGGAGCCTCTCGGGAAGCGTTTTCCACCTTTCTGCTGCTTCGTGTTGAATTTTGCTTTGGTGTTGGTGTTGTTGCTGACTTGGTGCACTGCTGTGGTGGGCTTTGCAAAGCTTGCAAGGTCGGAACTGGCCAGCTCCGCTGCGGCTGCCGCTTCGAGGGCTGTAGCAAACGTCAAGTCCTTTTTCAAAACGAGCGTTTCCTGAACATTTCTCATGTTCAGGCCCCAAATAAATTGGTTCCACAACTCATCGTCCAGTTTATCCCCGAATTCACAGTACCGTGCAACTCAACGGCAAAATCCCCCACTGACTCGTTTGATGCGCGAGTGCGGGAACGGAAGCGCATTACTTCACCTTGTGCGAGCGGTTTTGGCTTCTGGTGCTTTTGCATCAAGGCGACCACTTCTGCGAATTTCATCGTGGTCGGATCCTTTGGTCTGGCCAGGTCCGTTATTCTTTTGAAAGTCGCCATTCATACGCAAGCAAGCAAGAAATTGACTTTATCCTCGTCGGCCGCCACTTTGTTCACTGCGAAGACGCATTTCATCTGAGAAACGTACGTTTCCCAGTCGTCATTGGGATCGTACTTGTCCGGTGTGCCGACGTTTGGCATCTTGGAAAGCAACAAAGTTGAAGGAAGCACGAAAAACTCACGGAATCGACTAGGCCCACTTTTGGGTCCGCGTGGTCAGCGTGGTCAGCAAAATTCCAAAAAAATCGCTATTTTCGCACGAAAAGGTCACAAAAAGTTCTCTAAAAAAGAACGTGGGAATTTGTATTTCATCTCGTCGCCAACTCCAATATTGTGTTTCCTTTTACTTGGATGGTGAAGATATTTTTAGATGAATTGAGACATGATGCTTTAGGTTTGAGCTAGTTTGCATAAGTGCTTTAATGGACAAGAAATACACAGGTGGCGCTGTGTAAAAGGGCAGCGTCACAAATTAACAGGTGACTATACTAAAACGGATGGAGCACGAACACTCCATATGCTGTCAATGATTGTTTCCTATGCAATCAACTATTTGTTACACAGTACAGTGCAAAAACGCATTGTTAAGTTGTGATCAATTCCAATTTTAAAGGTTGGTTCACACTTGGAAGTAAAGTAAGGTAAAGTAAAGTAAACAATGGAGAAGTAGAAGTAAGGTAATGCATGTATGTTCACACTTGTTTGAAGTAGAAGTAAGGATTATACAATTTTGCGATTGCACTTTTTAAAAAAACTTTTACATATAAAAACTTAAAGTGTTTTTAAATTTTTATTTCTTGTGTGGGTGTTTGTGTTTTTTTTCTATCTCACTGCGCGCCTCGTCAAAGCGATGTTTGGCCGCATTCAATTGCACAAATGCGGCCGATGTTCCGCCACATTTCCGCGATCGAACGCAGCCGATGTTCGGCTGCATTTGAGCGATTGAATACGGCCGATGTTCCGCTACATTTCCGCGATCGAATGCAGCCGATGTTCGGCTGCATTTGAGCGATTGAATACGGCCGATGTTCCGCTACATTTCCGCGATCGAATGCAGCCGATGTTCGGCTGCATTTGAGCGATTGAATACGGGCGAACATGTGCAATCGAATACGGACGATGTTTGGGGAACATTTCGCGAAAACGTCGCGAAAACGTGGCGAATAATGAATGAAAATACCTCGCGAAAACGTCGCGAACACGTCGTGAATAACGAATAAAGATACATCGCGAATATTTCGCGAAAACATTGCAAAACCGTCGCAAATAACGAAGAAAAACGTTGCTAATAATGGCGGCGAATTTAGTCTCGTTCAGTCTCGTTTAGTTTAACCTTCTCACGAGATTAAGATTGTTCCTGATTGGCTGGAAGTAAGCTTGCTGCATTGCGTTACTTCCTACTTCAAAACAAATTTGAAGTAGCTTTTTGCTTACTTTACTGCTAAAACAATCCAATAATGCAATGCGCAGCAACATTGCGTTACGTTACTTCCTAGTGTGAACACAAGTGTGAACCAACCTTAATGATGTCACACATTCATCTAAAATTATGATGTGAAAGTGATTTAGTGACATCATTTAAATGTCAATTTGTCATAACTTATCAGTAACTTTTGCACTACCTGGTGGATACGGCGTGGTGTTCTATGGCCAACCAACCAACCAAGCCATTTTTAACTATTCGTTCTAATGAGAATTTCGTTATATCGCGATTCGTTATAACAAGGATCGACTGTAATACAAATAAAAATAATTAAAAAAAAATAATTTGAATGACAATTTTATGTAAACATACTAAAATTGAACTGAAAAAAGAAAAAATTCAAAATTACACAATTATTTGCTTCAGTTCTGCAATTCGACGCTGCTGTTAGCTTTATGGACAGCTATTGCCATCCGGTGACAGTTTCTCGTCCTTTCCAAACCCATTGAACAATTGATCCAGATTTTGCGCAAATGGAATCTTGCAACAAACAATGCAAGATGGCACAGACGACGAAGAACTGAAAACAAACTCAAATTAATTCAGCTAATAACAACTGATATTAACTGAATTAATTTCATTATGTGTCGACTGAGCTCTTTTTGCTGCTGCTGCTCCCTACGCTTCGGAGCTCTAGTAGTTGCAATTATTTCCACAGTGAGTATCTAACCTAAAAACACTTTATTCAACACCCTAAAATCGTGATTATTTTCATGTGCAAAGATAGGTGCAATAAACACAGCCATCCTTGTTTCAGGTAAGTTATCACAAATCTTTCCGAAAACATTTTTTGGGCCCCACCAAATAACGTTGAGTTTGGGCCAAACAAATATAACCATTTGGGTCCATGCAGGTATGAGCTTTCCTGCAAAGCAAGGTTCCGTCACTGTTACCTCTGCTATTTTCTTTTTTTTGCTACCATTTTTTTTTTAATATTTAATATTCATTTCAGGTCTTTTTTCATCCACTGACCCAGTTCCCCCGGCAGAAATAAAAGCGCTTCATGTCATAATTCTCATTCTACAGATAGTGTCTGTTATTGGTTTGGTCTACGCTGTATTACGGGTATTAGAAAAACGAGCAACAAAAATGTTGTCTATCTTACAATTATATCTTACTGTACTCTTAATATAAATTGCTACTTTATAGTAATCACAGTAATCACAGTAACGCTATTTGTTTCAGAGATCAAATTGTGGTTGTTTGATCTGGTTAGTTGCACAAACCTTAAGTGCTATTTGTGGACTGGTAGTAATTCTGCTTAACCTTGGTACAAATTTCAAATCCAATAAAGATGCGATAGCCGAAGTAATAGTAAGTAAATTACAAATAAGGCATAAGGCTATATACGGATTTATGGACAAGCTCTTTCTTGAATAGGAAAATTTTTTTTCCTATTTATTTTTTTGCTGAAAATTTGTGATTTTGTCTATATCATACTGAACTTTAACTCAGGTAAAATTTTAAGTCATTGGACATTTATTTAATTAATTATGCTAATTGACCTGAAATTGTCCATAAATCCGTAATGCCTTATACCAAAACGACACATTTTACCCTTATGGCGCGTTGTGATTGGTTGAGATGTGACCACTTGGCCACCCAAGGGTGACCAGCGTCACTACCACACACAGCCCAATGGCCCTAATAACATGGACTCTCAATGATTCAATTTTACTATTTTACAGGGATTAAACAGTGGTATGTATCATGTTATCACATACGTTATATCTACACTCCTCACGGTAATGATTACAGATTTTAAAACTAAATACTAGTAGAGGCCTGACACTTTGGTATTAATTAAATAAATTATTATTCCAGATTTACTGGTGGCTTACTGTGTACAGTTATTTTATTCAATTGACAACAATAAGTACACCTAGTCCGTTTCGATCTTCACCCCCTACGCCAAAACATATTCCGTCACCAAAACCTGGCCTACAAAGGGCTGACTCATCAAGCACTGGGCGACCAAATACTGGCTCATCAAGCACTGACCCATCAAAAAGTGGGTCCTCAAAGTCACCGAGCATTCAACCACCAAGCGTCCAGCCAACAACCACTACGACTAAGAACAGAATGAAACAATCACATGGTTGAGTATTACACACACAATTAGTCGTAAAGGAATGGAAGAAATTTTTGAAAATAACGTAAAAGAAATACAAAATAATTTTTTTTTTTAAATTTTTAAAACCACATTGACATTTCGGTATTAATTAAATAATAAAATCATTATTCCAGATTAACTGGTGGCTTATTACAGTGTACAAGTATTATGTTGAACGCAAAGAGAAAGAAAATCGGAACAGACCGAGAAGTTCAAGATCAATATTGAACTGAAATTGAAAAAAATCCAAAAGTACAGTACCATTGTTTCGATGTTATGTAAACGCTGAGTGTAAAACTGTCAAACTTTTACCCTTAGATCAACTCACCCACCAATATTCTTGTGTACAATAAAACTCACCCACACGTCCCTCTACACCCATGTGCTTTTCTGCAACGCTGTTTTACTACAATACCACACTTTTTAACAAATTAACTGAAATCAGGAAAAAAATCAAAAGTACAATATAATTTGCTTCAATTCCACAACTCCAAGCTGCTGTTAGCTGTACGTATAGCTATCGACATCTGGTGACAGTTTCTTGCCTTTTCCAAACCGTCTGAACAATTAACCTAGCATTTGCGCAAATAGAATCTCGCAACAAACATTGCAAGATGGCACAGCCGATGAAAAATTAAAAAGTCTCTGAAATTAATTCAACCAATAACAACAACTGATATTAAATAAATTAATTTCATTATGTGTCGACTGCCCTATTTTTGCTGTGGCTGCTCTCTACGCTGAGTAGACTAACATTTCAAACCTTTTTATCTCAAAACTTTTCAGTAAGAGATAATTTTTTAAGAACAGTTCTAGACTAATTAGATGGTTCTCTACAACTTTCGTAATCGAAAATTTTGCTCTAACCTGATTGGTTTAGAAGTTAGCAAGTTAATGACCTTGGAAATGGTCTTCAAGGTCAAATTTGATGACATCATTTAATTTTTCTCACCCACCTTCCTATACGATCGCTTTATCAAAGTTGGCCTAGATGCAATTGCTCAGGAAATATTTGAGGGAAACAGATTTTTCTTCCACCCATGAGTATGGTCTCACTTTTCGCAGAGAAAAAGGAAATCTCCACAGTTACGCGGATGCATCATGGAATGTGACAGATGATGCAAAATCCTACCGTGAATACATGATAATGGACGGCACAGCTCCATTAAAATAGAGGAGTACAAAACAGCGGTATGTAGCAATGTCGTCAATCGAAAGCGCTTAGTAATATGATGTGGACGAAAGAGTTGTTAGCAGAATTGGATCCATCTCGAAAAATGGAGAAAGAAACAATTTTTAATGACAACTCAGCTGCAATAACACTAACCAAAGGAGTAACGCAAAAAATGAGGACAAAGCTGACAAGACTGATTTATTCGTCAAACATTACAGAAAGTGCCAATCCTGGCCAAGAATAACAGGTAGAGCCAGTCCCGGTCAAGACTGACCGCTAGGGGGAGCGATCGCTCACACCGCTAGTGTCTAACTTTCGCCCCCATACATCTCTCACCTTTTTAATTTCTATCCCGCTCTGGCTTCATTGTTAATAAACTCCGTCGAGTGTTATCTCGTCCCGAAATGTCTAATTACATTCGAGCCAAGATTTACTCTAAAATCACGTATGCTTCCCCGATTTGGAATTCGTCCTCTCACCGATTTAAGATCCCCCTTGTTACGGCATATAATCTGGTCCTACGGATCGCGTTTAAGATTCCCCCAAGTGCCCACATTACTCCGTATTGCAACAAACACAAGATCTTGTCCTTGTTGAATCTGTTGCTTCTATTCGATCTTTCGTCGTTGGGCGATGCTCTTCGTAACCCTGACCACCCTGCGCATTTCATCGCTGACCTATACCATCCTGATGCGGGGGTTCGCACCACTCGTCGTCATAAATGTTAGATTCTCGGTGAATTAAAAACCGCCTTTACTGCACAATTTATCGTCGTGTTTATTTACAATTGATCTCATTCATACAAATGTCTCTTCGACATTAATTTTGCAAGGTTTTTGTTCGTTCGTTGTAGAAGTTATTGCTACATTTTATTATTTTATAATTTCGATCGATCGTCATGCACCTATTGTTACATCAGCTCGTTATATCGTATTATCTTAAACCACACATCGTTGCTAATTAACTTAATTGATATTTCTACAAAATGCTTCAATAATTAATTGTTTCTTGATATAACAATAAATTCGAACGTGTCATGCGTATCTCTACTTATTTGGCGAAATCGTTCCCACATCGATGTTTTTCGTCCTGGAATGATTTCTCGCTCGAGCTTTCTTCTTCCGTCTTTGACTGTACATTCGCTAGATGTTTATCTCACTGCCGTCATTTCCATCGTCCCCTCCATCGTCATTTGTTAATTGTGCAATAATGTCTGTTTTTACTTGTAACCTCTTCGTTACCCATTGGAGTGCGAACAAAGAAATAAATAAATAAATAAATAAGTAAAAAAATTGGGGAATTATGTAGACAAATTTGAATGATGCATGTTTGTATTATGTAATATGGTTAATTGTTTTGACTACAGAGGTTGCTTTTTGTAGTAAAACGTCAAGCTGACGGATTTTTCAGTGTATGACCTCTAATATTTTTCAAGTACGAGTTCAGTTAACAAGTGCTAACGAATAAAGACACTTTTCGTTATGTTGAAAATCGACTGTTTATTTTTACACTTTCAACATAATCATCTTTTTTTATTTGGGTTGCTGCAAATAAAGAAAATTCAAGTAAAAACCAATTTTCATGTAGCAGTTCCTTAAAACAAAAAAAAAAAATACCACTCTTCGCTCAGGCAATTCTAAAATCTAAATCAAGCATGCACAATTGAACTGGTGCGAAATGAAATGGGGCGGAATTAAAGAGCACGGAATGAACAGATGCATATGAATAAGCGCAGAATTTTATTCCGCACCTATTCATTCCGCGCCAGTTATCGTAACCCCTGTCTCGGTTGAGCCCCAGCGCTCTTCTCTCTAAGATCGAACGAGAAGTATATAAGGATCCGTCCTCAGGGAGTTTTCTGTGATTGGTTAATTATTGTGATTACGGTATTGTTTTGCGTATTGTTAGGTCTTTGTTTTTGTTGAAAAAAAATTCTGTGAAACTAATAAAATAATAGATAAATCTGTTAAAAATAGTGCAAAATCTTTATTAGGAGCACTTTGTGACGTCATAATGTGTTCTAATAGTGCTAAAGCCAGACCAGAACCGCTATTTTAATCTCTGATGACAGAACCTTATATGCTTCTCGTTCGGCCACGCTTCTCTCTACTCCCCACACTACTCAGCTCCCTCCTTCTCTACACTTGGTCACACCACTCCACAAGGAGAGATGACCTTAGGGCCATTTGGCGGTGTGTGGCCACATCTCAACCAGTCACAACGCGCCATTAAAGTAATACGTTAATATCGGACATTAACGTAGCCGCTACCTTAAAAAGACCTGTTATGGGAGAGAGCGTACGGTCAGGGCCGTTCCTAGTAAATATCTGTGGTGAGGCGAGCATTAAAAATGCCGCCCCGCCCCCCCCCCCAAAAAAAAAAAAAAAAAAAAAACCTACTTCTGAATAAGTCCGAAAATATTTTTTGAAAATAAAAAAAAAAATAATTTTTTTTTTTTTTTTTTTTTTTTTGGCCAGAATTGCCGCCCCTGTCAGTGTGCCGCCTGAGGCGGCCGCCTCTTTGCCTCATAGGTCGAAACGGCCCTGCGTACGGTCCGGGACTGTAGAATGTGGGGGTTATTTGTAGTTTACTTACTATTAAGATTATCGCATCTTTATTGGAATTGTAATCAGCAACACGATTAATCAGAATTACTATCAGTAGATAAATATTACTTATGGTTTGTATACTTATCCAGATCAAACAACCACTTTTTGGTCTCTGAAACTAAGAGCGTTACTGTGATTACTATAAGGTAAGCAATTTATATTAAGAGTGCAGTGAGGTTTGATTGTGAAATATAGTCGAAACTCTCTATCACGAATCGCGATATAACAACTTATCGATACAACAAATACCTACAAATAGCCGGTTTGATTGGCTGGCCATAGAACACCATGTTAAAAAATTTCGATATAACGAATCCATTTTTTGGGTCCTTTGCGATTCGTTATGAAGAGTTTCGACTGTAAAACATTTGTTTTAATAATACCCGTAATAAAACGTAGATCGTACCAACATTAGACGCTAGTTGTAAAATGATAATTATGACATGATGTGCTTTTAAGCTTTCTCGTAGTTCTGCTGCGGAAACTGGGTAATTGGATAAAAAAATAAAATAAAATAATAAAATAATAGAATGAAATAAATATTAAATATTAAAAAAAAATTGGTAGCAAAAGAAACAAAATGACGGAACCTTGCTTTGCAGGAAAGCCCGTACCTGCAAAATTTGAGCTTTTCCCACTTCGTGAAAACATTACCTGACGTATGGTGGACCATGTCGATTGTACCCACCTTTGAACATGAAAATAATGGCGATTTTAGGGGGTTGAATAAAGTGTTTTAGTGCAAGTACTCACTATGTAAATAATTGCAACTACTAGAGCTGCGAAACGTAGGGCGCAGTTACAAAAAGAGCGCAGTTGACACATCAGCTGAATTAATTTGAGGCAGTTTTTAGTTCTCCGTCAACTGTGCCATCTTGCAATGTTTGTTGCAAAATTCTGTTTGCGCAAAATCTAGATCAATTATTTAATGCGTTTGGGAAAGACGAGAAACTGTCGCCGGATGGCAATAGCTGTTCATAAAGCTAACATCTGCGTCGAATTGCAGAACTAAAGCAAATAATGTGAAAATCCCAGTTTTGTAAATGTTGAAAGTTCTCTTTTTGATGCAAATTCAGTTGGTTCAGGTTTCGGAAATCTCTAAGTTCTTTTTCAGTGTGTGAATACAAAATAAATTCTAACTGCTCAACAAGAGCAGTCCTGCTTGGGTAAAGTGAAAATGTTGTACTGTTTATTCTCGTTGGAAAACGATGTTAAATGCACAAAAATAATTAGTTCTTGGAAACAAGAACAAAAATACACATAGTAATTAGTTCTCAGAAAATGAGAACAAAAGTTGAAAAGGTCACAGACCCAAAACTATACAAAAACGTCACCACATCTGGTGTAACTTAAAAGACAACAAAGACTCGGGTTTTTCCTTCAAAATTTCGCAGAAGACAATTAAAAACAGATTATAACAAAATCCAAATATTCCCAACACCAATTTAATATAAAATTCAACAATCAATCAAAATCAAATATTTTAATAAAACATTAGTTTTCACAAATAATTGTGTAATTTTGAATTTTTTTCTAATTTTAGTTCAATTTTAGTATGTTTACATAAAATTGTCATTCAAATTATTTTTTAAAATTTTTTTTACTTGCATTACAGTCGAACCTTGTTATAACGAATCGCGATATAACGAAATTCTCATTACAACGAATAGTTAGAAATAGCTTGGTTGGTTGGTTGGCCATAGAACACCATGTTAAAAAATTATGATCTTTTGTTATAACGAAGCGATTTCTTGGGTTTTTTGCGATTCGTTATAATGAGGCGCTTTTTCGTAAAACTGAGACCTAAAAACGGTCGAGATGCTGGAGGTATAGTGTAAAAAAACTCAACCGTATGATTGTTCCACTCTGCTCTTAGTTGCAGTGCTTGTTGGCCGAGTGCTTGATGACTTTGAGGACCCAGTTTTTGATGGGTCAGTGCTTGATGAGCCAGTATTTGGTTGCCCAGTGCTTGATGAGCCACTACTTTGTAGGAGAGTTTTTGGTGGCGGAATTGGTTGTGGTTTACCGGAAGAGCTTGGTGATCGAAACTGATTGGGCACGCTTATTGTTGTCAATTGAATAAAATAATTGTACACAGTAAGCCAAAAGTAAATCTGGAATAATCATTTATTTAATTAATGCCAAAGGACCAGGTTGTCTCGGGGTTGGAGACTCCCGTCTACCTGCGTGTTGGCAGTGCCGCGAAGGCACACCACACCGGCAACCAACCATCATACACAGAGAAAGAGCCCCATACATGACGGGGTCGGTCAAACATAACCTTTCTGTCATACTCACCTGTATGGCTCATTAAACCGCTCTTTGGTAAATTTGAAATAACTTTTATTTTACTTCAAGTTTAACATGTAATATGTTTAATTGTTGTGGCCACAGAAGTCGCTTTTTGTATTAACGTCAAGCTGACATATTTTTCAGTGTATGACCTCAAATATTTTTCAAGTACGAGTTCAGTTAACAAGTGCTAACGAATAAAGACACTTTTCGTTATGTTGGAAATCGACTGTTTATTTTTACACCTTCAACATAATCATCTTTTTTTATTTGGGTTGCTGCAAATAAAAAAAAATTCAATTAAAAACAAATTTTCATGTAGCAGTTCCTTTAAACAAACAAAAAATACCACTCTGCGCTAAGGCAATTCTAAAATTGCCTGCGCGCGGAAATCGAGCATGCACAATTGAACTGGTGCGGAATGAAACAGCGCGGAATGAACAGATGCGTAGGAATACACTGGGTCACACCACTCCACAAGGAGCGATGACTTTAGGGCCATTGGGCGATGTGTGGTAGTGACACTGGTCAGCCTTGGGTGCCCAAGCGGTCACATTTCAACCAATTACAACGCGCCATTAAAGTAATACGTTAATGACGGACATTAACGTAGCCACTACCTTAAAAAAACCTGTTATGGGAGAGAGCGTACGGTCCGGGACCGTGGAATGTGGGGGTTATTTGTACTTTACTTACTATTACTATCGCCTCTCTATGAGATTTGTAATAAGCACCAAGGTCAATCAGAACTACTAACATTCCACAAAAAAGACTTATGTCGTGTACAACTCTCCAGTTCAAACAACAATTTGGTCTCTAAAACAAATAACGTTACTGTGAATACTATAAAGTAAGCAATTTATATTAAGAGTGCAGTGAGATTTGATTGTGAAATACAGTCCAAACTCTTTACCACGAATCGCGATATAACAAATTGTGGAGTTTGGGATTTCGACAGGCGACAACGGTCGCCAGGGGGCGGGCGGACAAACGCGAATATGTCCGATAGACGTTTTGGGGGTAGACAGCCAATTGGGGGCTGTTCCTTGTGGTCAGCCAATCAGGGCTGACCAGTCTCATATTTAAATGTAATAATTTGTAATAAAGATCACTTTGAATTTTAACAAGCCAGTGTGTGCGTCGCGGACCAGCGGGTCCGCCATTTTGTTTATTTGGAGTCAGCTTTAATAAGTTTACATCAGAAGTGGGACAGACGAATTCGATGCGACGATAAAGTAGACGAAAGTAGACGAAAAGTAGAAGGCGATTGAGTTTGGCGACGGAAGCGAGATTCGGAATTCGGGGTAACAAATAGCACGTGGACAGGTCGGGAAACGAGAGTCGGTTCGCCAGGACAAACACGTGTTACGAAGGTTAGCCGAAGTACGATCGAAGATGGCCGTAGCAAAAGCAATCGTAGCGAAAATCAGACGCGGGGCATTTCCGACGGAGGCCGAGTGGGACAAACTGAGAGCCAAAGATGTCCAGCCACTATTGATAGAACGGAATATCGTGCCGCCGAGATTAAAGCGAGAAATGATAATCACGTTGCGACAAGCCGTGCTCGCAGAGTTAGGACTCGTAGATGAAGACGTGAATCAGGATGAGGTAGAGGAAGACGACAAAGAAGACGACAAAAACGACGAGAAAGACGAAGAGAAAGTAGAAGACAACGATCCGGAGATAGAAGAAAACCCACCGGTACAAGCGATGATGAACGGCGGATTTAGTGCAGATCAAGTACAAGAGATGATGAAGCAAATGATGGCGACGATGCTAGCGATGCAGACGAAACCAGAGGCGCCGAAAGAGCCGAAGGAAGTGAAAAACGCGCCGAAACTACCACGATTTTCGGGAGACCAGAACGAGTTGCGGACAACGACGCAGTGGTTGGCGGACGTTCACGAATACGCGAAAGAATACAAGTGGACGAACGCAACCAAAGTAACGACGGCGGCGGCGGCGTTGGATGGTCCGGCGAAGGTATGGCACGAAAATTCCGGAACGACGATACGGAAATTTGACGCGTGGGAGGCCGAGTTGAAGAAGAATTTTCCGGATCAACGACTAACATACGACGAGAAAGAAAGGTTGATTCGGGCACCGCAGAAGAACGACGAGACGGCCGAAACCTATTTACGACGGAAATGGGCCACGTGCGAAAAGTTGGGAATGACGATCGGGGACGCACAAGAGTATTTGCTGGACGGGTTAAAACTCAAGACCGCCACGGCGCCAATGTATTTTCTCCAGTACCAACATATCACCGAAATCGTCCGGACGATGCGAAGCGTGGAAGCGCGGAACAAAGTCGCGATCGTCGAAACAAAAGCAAAGCCGTCTACAGCGAAGCCAACCGGGAACGCGTTGATCAAGTGCTACAAATGCGGCGAGAAGGGGCACCGAAAGGAGGACTGTCCAAACGAGTTGAAGTGTTTTAAATGTCACGAGTCGGGGCATTTATCGAACGCGTGTCCAAACGGGACAAAATGTTTTAATTGTAGCGGATTTGGGCACATGGCGAACACGTGCCCAGAGCCAAAGAAAGAGCGGAAGCAGCCATCGAAGGACAAGTTGGACGTTAAGACGAAGAAGATTTACAAGATCGAAGCCGAGGAGATGCAGCCAGAATTCGAGACCATGATGTGGGTCGATGGAAAGAAATGCAGCGCGGGAATCGATACGCAAAGCGCCGTGTGTCTAATTAGTAAGACGTTTGCGAAACGTACGAAAATCGAGGAGCCGGACTACGAATACGTGATCGAAGGATTTAATCAGGACGCAAGTCGCTACCGCGGGCGAACGAGATGTGATGTAGAAAGCGCAAACGTGAAATTGGCGGATGTCGAGTTCTACGTGGTCGACGACGCCAGGATGCCGACGGAAGTCTGGATAGGGAAGCCATTCTTGAAACACCCAACGATCACGATGCAGTCCGATGGAGGATACGTAACGTTCAGACCGAGGGAAGGGATGCAAGACGAAGCAGGGATTACCAGAATCGAGCCGAAAATCACTGCAGCAAAGCCGCGAGCGCTCGTGATCGACGAGAACAAAGTGGTGCCAGCCCACTCGATAAGTTTGGTGACGGTACGAGCGAAGAATCAATCAGACGGGTTGTTTTACGTAGAAAACGAACGCGCGGTGACGGATCGATTAGAAGTACCGGAAGGCTTGATTGAAGTAAAGAACGAGCGGGCAATAATGCCAATAATCAACGATGGACCGGAAGAAGTACGAGTCACACGAGGTCGAAAGCTTGGACACGTTGAAATCACCGAAGAAGAACCGTCGTTGCACCAAGTACAAGTCAAGAAAGTCGCGACGACCGAGGCGAGTCCGAGGATGCGAATAACGGCCGACGAAATTAATTTGGGCAAATCGGTGACGCCAGAAGAGACGGAGATTGTACTGACGATGATCAACGACGAATTTCGAGACTGCTTCGCTACGAGTTTGGAGGAGGTCGGATGTTTCCCAGATCTCAAGATGGAAATCGAAGTTACAACGACAAGACCAACGAATTTGCGGCGATACCAGTATTCGGCGGCGCAACAGAAAGAAATCGACAAAATGGTCGCCGAGTTGGAAGGAGCAGGATTCGTGACGCGATCAAAGAGTCCATTCAACAGTCCGATCGTGATGGTGCGCAAGAAAACTGGCGAATGGAGAATTTGTATTGATTTCAGGTCGCTCAACGAAATAACGGTGAAGGAACACTTTCCGTGCCCCAGGATGGATGAGTTACTCGACGGGACGCACGAATGGCGAGTCTTCCTAGTGTTCGATTTGGCGTCGGGTTACTACCAGATCGAATTGACGGCCGGAGCGCAAGAGAAGACAGCATTTTCGACAATGAACGGCAAATACCAGTTTGTACGGATGCCGTTTGGGTTGATAAACGCGCCGTTTGTTTTCAATCGAGTGATGGAGTTGGCGTTCGGACATTTGCCATACGAAGTACTGCGCAGATATATGGACGATCTTCTATCGGGTGCGAAAACGAACGCGGAGTTAATCGAGAAGATGCGAAAGATCTTAATCGAGGTGAGAAGATCGAAGCTCACATTGAAGTTGAGCAAGTGCCACTTCCTCTGCGAAGAAGTACAGTTTCTCGGGCTACGACTGACGAAAGACGGCCTACGACCAGGATTCGAGAAAACAAGCGCGATCAAGAATTTTGCGAGGCCAAAAGACATACGAGGCGTAAGGAGCTTTTTGGGATTATGTGGGTATTTCCGACGATTTATCGCAGGATACGCGACAAAAACGAGAGCGCTGACGAAATTAACTCGCAAGAACGAAACGTTTGTGTGGACGACTGAGTGTGAAGCGGCGTTTCAGGGGTTAATTGGAGAATTGATTGCGGAGCCCGTGTTGAAGATCTACGATAACACACGACCGTGCGAGGTGCATACGAACGCATCACAAGACGGGATCGGAGCAGTGTTGATGCAGCGAGGCGAAGGAAACGATCTGCACCCGATTATCTACGCGAGTAGAACGACGACCGAATGCGAGAAGCGATATCATTCAACGGAGCTCGAGTTGATGGCGGTAGTTTGGGCAGTATTGAAATTTCGGATGTATTTGTACGGCTCAGAGTTTACGGTGGTGACAGATTGCGAGGCGGTACGGTACGGGTTGAAGAAACGGGAGTTGACGCCACGAATCGGGAGATGGGTGTTGGCGCTTTCGGAATATAATTTCAAAGCAATACATCGACCAGGATTACTCATGGGCCACGTCGACGCCCTGAGCAGGAACGCGGAACCAGCAAGCAGCGAGGAAACAGAGATGGAACGACGGTTCAAAGTTAACCAAATTAAATTTACAGAAGGCGACTGGCTCGTGGCTGCGCAGGAAAGCGATCCCGAGTGTAAAGAGTTGAAGTACGCGTTGTTGGTGGAAGATAAAAGTTTGTTGGACGAACGAATGCAGCACAAGGTTCGAGGATATAAGATCAAGAAGGGACACGTTTATTTCGAATTGACGGTAAACGGACGGCGAAGAGATGTGTTGTATTTACCCAAAATGATGCGGAGACAAATTACGAGCGAAGTACACGATGGACACGCGCACCCAGGAGTCGACGCAACGATTGAGGCGATTCGGAAGAGATTTTGGTTCCCCAGAATGCGAAGTTACGTGAAAGCATCCGTAGGAACATGTATCGAGTGTTTGATGAGGAAGGAACCAGGAGGAAAGCGAGCAGGCGAGTTGAATATCATCGAGAGGCAAAGGGTGCCGTTCCACACTGTTCACCTGGACCATGTGGGTCTTTTTCCAAAGAGCGGCATTGGGTATCGACACATTCTGGTGGCGGTATGCAATTTTTCGAAGTTAGTTTTTCTGATGCCGGTGAAGTCAACGAACGCAACGACTACGTGCAAAGAGATTCGAAAGCTGTGTGCGCGAATGTGGATCCCGACGCGGATTATTACAGATCGAGGAACCGCGTTCACCAACGCATTGTTCACAGAGATGTGCACGGAACTCGAGATTCGACACGTGCTGACTTCGACGGAAAATCCGAGAGCGAACGGGCAAGTGGAAAGGATGAACCGAACGATAGTTCCAATGTTGGCGAGCCAAACGACGAAGGACGACGGGAGCGATTGGAGCAAAGGGATTGACAAGGTTGAAATCGCGATCAACTCGAGAATCAACCAGTCGACCAAGAAAACACCGTTGGAGGTGTTGTATGGATTCCAGCCGAGAACGATCATCGAGCCAAGATTAGCAGCGATAGTAGTCGAGGAAAACGATGGAGACGGGACAGAAATCGAAGACATAAGAAACGAAGCATACGAAACAATGACGGAAAACCAGATCAAGCAGAAAAAGGCGTTCGATAGACATCGAGGACCAAGCCGGACATACGAGGTCGGAGATGTGGTCGTCGTACGAAGGAAAGCGATCGCAATACAAGGCAAAGCAGGGAAACTCAGTAATCTATACCGAGGACCATTGCGAGTAAGTCGGCGAATTTCGAGCACGGTGTACGAGGTTACGAGTCTTGAAAACCCGCCTCAATACAAAACAACCGCACCAATCGACCAGATGAAGAAATGGACATTCGAGGACGACGCAGCATCGGGAGCCGAAGACGAGTTAACAGGTGTCGGCGGGGACGCCGACATTTAGTCGGATGACCGAGTGTGGAGTTTGGGATTTCGACAGGCGACAACGGTCGCCAGGGGGCGGGCGGACAAACGCGAATATGTCCGATAGACGTTTTGGGGGTAGACAGCCAATTGGGGGCTGTTCCTTGTGGTCAGCCAATCAGGGCTGACCAGTCTCATATTTAAATGTAATAATTTGTAATAAAGATCACTTTGAATTTTAACAAGCCAGTGTGTGCGTCGCGGACCAGCGGGTCCGCCATTTTGTTTATTTGGAGTCAGCTTTAATAAGTTTACAAAATTATCGATACAACGAATACCTAATAATGGCCGGTTTGATTGGCCGCGCATAGAACACCAAGTTAAAAAATTTCGATATAACGAATTCTCGTTATAACGAATCGATTTTTTGGGTTTCTGGCGATTTGTTATGAAGAGTTTCGACTGTATAACATTTTCGTGCCGTTTGTTTTAATAATACCCGTGATAAAACGTAGATCATACCAACATTAGACGCTAGTTGTAGAATGAGAATTATGTAATGATGTGCTTTTACTTCTGTCACGGTAACTGATGGGTGAGTGGATAAAAAAAGACCTGAAATAAATATTAAATATTAAAAAAAAAATTGGTAGCAAAAGAAACAAAATAGCAGACGTAACAATGACGGAACCTTGCTTTGCAGGAAAGCCCGTACCTGCTAGGACCCTAATATCCATATTTGTTTGAGTGCCCAAAATTCACACGTGGTGTGAATTTGGGGGTCCAAACACAATGTTTTTGCTAAAATGTTTTTGCAAAAATTTGAGCTTTTCCCACTTTGTGAAAACATTACCTGACGTATGGTTGACTGTGTCTATTGTACCCACCTTTGAACATGAAAATAATGGCGATTTTAGGGGGTTGAATAAAGTGTTTTAGTGCAGATACTCACTATGTAAATAATTGCAACTAGTAGAGCTCCTAAATGTAGGGCCAGGCTACAAAAAGAACGCAGTCGACACATGATGAAATTAATTCAGTTAATATCAGTTGTTATTAGCTGAATTAATTTGAGTGTGTTTTCAATTCTTCGTCGTCTGTGCCATCTTGCATTGTTTGTTGCAAGATTCTGTTTGCGCAAAATCTAGATCAATTGTTAAATGGGTTTGGAAAAGACGAAAAACTGTCACCGGATGGCAATAGCTGTCCATAAAGCTAACAGCAGCGTCGAATTGCAGAACTAAAGCAAATAATTGTGTAATTTTTAATTTTTTTCTAATTTCAGTTTAATTTTAGTATGTTTACATAAAATTGTCATTAAAATTATTTTTTTTTAATTTTTTTTATTTGCATTACAGTCGAACCTTGTTATAACGAATCGCGATATAACGAAATTCTCATTACAACGAATAGTTAGAAATGGTATGGTTGGTTGTTTGGCCATAGAACACCATGTTAAAAATATTTGATATAATGATCTTTCGTTATAACGAAGCGATTTCTCGGGTTTTTTGCGATTCGTTATAATGAGGCTTGACTTTATTCTATTCAGCAAAATGAGATTGTTGAATTTAAATTGAGTAATATTGTAGTAAAACAGCATAGTAGAAAAGTACCTGGGTGTAGAGGGATGTGTGGGTGAGTTTTATTGTTCACAAGTATACGGCGCTTTTTGTAAAACTGAGACCTGAAAACGGCCGATATGCTGGAGGTATAGTGTAAAACTCAACCATATGATTGTGCCACTCTGCTCTTAGTAGCAGTGCCTGTTGGCCGAGTGCTTGATGACTTTGAGGACCCAGTTTTTGATGGGTTGGGCCAGTGCTTGATGAGCCACTACTTTGTGGGAGAGTTTTTGGTGGCGGAATTGGTTGTGGTTTACCGGAAGGGCTTGGTGATGGAAACTGATTGGGCACGGTTATTGTTGTCAATTGAATTAAATAATTGTACACAGTAAGCCAAAAGTAAATCTGGAATAATCATTTATTTAATTAATGCCAAAGGGTCAGGATGTCTAGGGGTTGGAGACTCTCGTCTACCCGCGTGTTGGCACAGGGAAGGAGCCCCATATATGACGTGGCCGGTCAAACATAACCATTCTGTCATACTCACCTGTATAGCTCATTCAACCGCTCTTTGAGGCTGCCTGGTGTAAAAATCCCACCAAAAACGTGTGTTCAAATCTGTCAATGTTCAAATAAATGGTCGATTTGGCGTCCTGGTTCCAATTTGTTCGTCAGTCGAAAAGTGTCTCCTTTTCGTGGTGAATACAGTGAATTTGCAGTTGTGAAAAAAACACACCTTCTTGTTAAGAGGTAAAATTATGTACTGGTTTGTTCTATTCGAAAATACGGTTATATGGGGAAAGATAGGAAATACTGAGAAAAGGTAACAATAGCAAGAAAAGGGTCAAACAAACACACAATGAAAACGTTACCACATTTGATGACAATTATAGTAAATTAAAGTAGATAAGCTTAAAGTGAAGTTTCAAGAAATGATCGGTTCGATCATGTATCTCGCGACAGGATCACGGCCAGACATCAGTCACCCTATCAGCTGGTTGGCACAATTTTGCAGTGACCCAAGAGAGATGCACATCACGGCTGTGAAGAGACTACTGCATTATATAAAGGAAACCCAAGAGTATGGTCTCACTTTTCGCAGAGAAAAAAGAAATCTCCACAGTTATGCGGATGCATCATGGAATGCGACAGATGACGCAAAATCTTACAGTGGATACATGATGATGGACGTTACAGTCCATTAAATTAGAGGAGTACAAAACAGCGGTATGTAGCAATGTTGTCAACCGAAAGTGAGCTAGGAGTCATTACCGAAGCGCTTAGTGACATGATGTGGACGAAAGAGTTGTTAGCAGAATTGGATCCATCTCAAAAAATGGGGAAAGAAACAATTTTTAATGACAACTCAGCTGCAATAACACTAATCAAAGGAGCAACGCAAAAAATGAGGACAAAGCTCCTTAATCGCAAATTTCATTTCATCCGTGAAGAATTGAAGAACAGTGATTGCCAAGTTAAACAAGTGACTGGTGAAGATATGCTGGCTGACTTCTTGACTAAACGGCTCTCAGCACCCAAAATAGCAGCATGCTTACAATGTCTTCAAATCATCGCGGACACGCAACACGAAGGTTGATTAATTATTTATGATTTGTAAAAAAATATGCATCATAAAAATTTGGGGAAGTATGTAGATAAATTCGAATGATGCATGTTTGTATTATGTAATATGTTTAATTGTTTTGACCACAGAGGTCGCTTTTTGCAGTAACTCGTATTTTTCAGTGTATGACCTCTAATATTTTTCAAGTACGAGTTCAGTTAACAAGTGCTAACGAATAAAGACACTTTTCGTTATGTTGGAATTCGACTGTTTATTTTTACACCTTCAACATAATCTTCTTTTTTTATTTGGGCTGCAAATAAAAATTTCAATCAAAAACCAATTTTCATGTAGCAGTTCCTTTAAACAAAAAAAACCTGTTATGGGAGAGAGCGTTCGGTTCGGGACCGTGGAATGTGGGGGTTATTTGTATTTTACTTACTATTACTATCACCTCTCTATTGGATATAAGCACCAAGGTCAATCAGAACTACCAACAGTACACAAAAAACACTTATGTCGTGTGCAACTCTTCAGATCAAACAACAATTTAGTCCCTGAAACAAATAGCGTTACTGTGATTACTCTAAAGTAAGCAATTTATATTAAGAGTGCAGTGAGATTTGATTGTGAAATGCAGTCGAAACTCTTTACAACGAATCGCGAAATAACAAATTATCGATATAACGAATGCCTAATAAGGGCCGGTTTGATTGGCTGGCCATAAAACACCATGATAAAAGATTTCGATATAACGAATTCCCGTTAGAACGAATCGATTTTTTGGGTCTCTTACGATTCGTTAGGAAGAGTTTTGACTGTACAAGTATAACATTTTTGTGCCATTTGTTTTGTTTTAATAATACCCGTTCTAAAACGAAGTGGCCAACACCAGACACTATTTGCAGAATGAGAATTATGTAATAATGTGCTTTTTCATTTGTAACTGGGTGAGTGGATAAAAAAAAACCTGAAATAAATATTAAATATTAAATAAAAAATTGGTAGGGAAAGAAACAAAATAGCAGAGGTAACACTGGAAAAAAAATCAGATTTACTCACTTGTAAAGAATTGTAAATATATTGGTAGATGGATTTTACAAGTTTGTAAATTAGATTTACAAACAATTGAAAATAAGTCTTTTCCAGACGTCTGGTCACTTTAGCGACGGGGTGTTAGCGACGGTGCTTTTAGCGACGTCATTTTAGCAACGGGTACAGTATAGCGACGCCGTTAATCGCTATACTGAACCCGTCGCTAAGGTTGACGGACGCTATATTGGTAATTTTATTTAATACTTTTTTTTATTTGTTTACTTTTTTTAAAAATGGTTTTCAACTGGTTTTTAATGTGATTTAGTTTAGTAATTGTTTACTGTAACAGCGTGCAATACCACGCAAGAACTTGAGAACAGTCATTTGTTGCCTGCTTCTCAACAAGCTGTGCAAACAGATTTACAATCTGGAAAGTGACCATTTCCGGGACTTTTTTTACAATCACTTTACAAACATTTTCAATTGTGTAATTTTAAAATTTCACAATGTATTTCCAATGTATTTCCAATAAAACAATTTACTACCCTCCATTTTGAAAAATTTAAATACACAAACTCAAATTTTTTTTTTTTTTTAGTTGTTTGATTTTTTTTTTCAAACACCATTCAACAATTAGTTTTCAATGATTAGATCACAATTTGCATGTTTTATTGATAGTTTTATTTTAATTTATTTTAATCTTATAGTTTTCTTTTTTCTTACCATGACCTCTGCTGGAATTGAACCTGGGACCCTTTGTTCCAAAGACCACAGCTTTATCCACTACCGTCTTCCCTCGAATATAATGTCATGACGTTGTATTCAAGTTTTTTTCGAAAATTGCCGTTTTCGAAAGTTTATGCCTTTTCTCGAATATAACGTCAGTTCGAATACAACGTCACTTCGAATACAACGTCATGACGTTATGTTCGAGTGCATTGACGGGTGCGATGCCGGGAAGTGTTGCGGGGTGCGTTTTTTACAGGCGCGATGCCGGAAAAACGAATTTGATACGTATTAAAACGAATTGGATACAAATTTTGTAATTCAAATTTTCAATCAAATTTATTTTGCCAAATTACATGATACTTTCTGATTTTTCAGAAGTTTCAAGAAAAAAATTGAATACAACGTCATGACGTTGTATTCGAATACAACGTCAGGTGTCGTTGTATTCGAACTCAACGTCATGACGTTATATTCGAGGGAAGACGGTAGGCTTGTACAGCTCATGCTATTAAATGCATAACTTTTATTATATAGTTATGTTTTCCAAAATGGTTTTGAATTTTCAAATAGTCTAGTGTTATAGTCTATAGTTATTGTTATGTTGTATGCAAGAATACGTATGCACTGTTGCGTCCTATAGACGTTATTCGTAACGTACGATTGACACGTTACGATTGGCCGATTCGTGACATACGATGGATCGTGTACGTTACGAGAGGACGATTCGAAAACGTACGATGGGCGTTACGAGAGGACGATTCACAGAACTTGGCGGGAATGTTTGAATGTTTTTAAATTTATTGAGAATATATTGTGAAATTACACAATTGAAAATGTTAGTAAAGTTATTGTAAAAAAAGTCATGTAAATGGTCATTACTAGGTTGTAAATATGTTGAGAAAAAGCTGATTTTCAATTGTTTGTAAATCGAATTTACAAACTTGTAAAATCCATCTACCCTATTTATTTACAATGTTTTGGAAATATCCAAACAACATTTCCATCTGAAAGAAAACTGATAGTAAATGTAATATTTTAAACAACAAATTTACAATTTATTGGATATATTAGATTTCACTTTTAGGATTTACTACTAATTTCCAAAAGTGTGGAAATGTATAAATATTTGCAACACATTTCCAACTAATTTTCTCATAATAGGAAATTTGAATTTTCCAAATTAATTTCCAAGTTGGAAATGTTTGGAAATTTTCTTTTTTTCCAGTGTAACAATGCCGGAACCTTGCTTTGCAGGAAAGCCCGTACATGCAAGAACCCAAATCTCTGTATTTGTTTGAGTGCCCAAAATTCACACGTGGTGTGAATTTGGGGGTCCAAACACAATGTTTTTGCAAAAATATTTTTGAAAAAATTTGAGGTTTTGCCACTTTGTGAAAACATTACCTGACATATGGTTGGCTGTGTCTATTGTACCCACCTTTGAACATGGAAATAACGGCGATTTTAGGGGGTTGAATAAAGTGTTTCAGTGTAGGTACTCACTATGTAAAAAATTGCAACTACTAGAGCTGCGAAACGTAGGGCGCAGCTACAAAAAGAGCGCAGTCGACACATGATGAAATTAATTCAGTTAATATCAGTTGTTATTAGCTGAATTAATTTGAGAAAGTTTTTAGTTCTTCGTCGTCTGTGCCATCTTGCATTGTTTGCTGCAAGATTCTATTTGCGCAAAATCTAGACCAATTGTTAAATGGGTTTGGAAAATACAAGAAATTGTCACCGGGTGGCAATAGCTATCCATAAAACTAACCACAGCGTTGATTTGCAGAACTAAACCAAATAATTGTGTAATTTTTTTTTTCTAATTTCAGTTCACACAAAATTGTCATTCAAATTATTATTATTATTATTTTTTATTTGCATTACAGTCGAACATCGTTATAACAAATCGGAATATAACGAAATTCTGATTATAACAAATAGTTAAAAATGGCTTGGTTGGTTGACCATAGAACACCATTTTAATCCTCAGAAGGGCAACCCTTTTGTTGAATAGGAAAACTTTTTTTTGGTTTGCTTTAATTATCTAGAAATTTCTGACTTTGTTCACACAACAATAATGTTTGTTTCAAAAAAAATTTGGAGTGTTCTGTAAGTTATTTATTCACCTTTGAAAATTCTGCCCCTTAGAAATTCTAGCTGAAATTTAAGTTGGCTTCTCCCAATCTTATAAAAACGCTTCTACTTAGTGCTTCCAATTTTTATCAGCAGACACCGCATGACGCTAGTAGTCCAACACAAGTGATTACACAGTTCCATTTCTGGCTAAAATATACATCTAAAATTAAATTTTTTAGGATAAATTAATCTTTTTCACTTAAAATTAATTTTCTTGGCTTAAAATTTACTTTCTTGGCTCAACAACAGTAGCGCAAAGTGAAACAATTTGTCACACTACCCTAACAGCGCTTAAGCTTGTCGCGCTCAACTCTAACCGTCGCTAACTCGTGGGTTGATTACTTAATTCGACTAACTCACTACCGCTTTGTCTCAAGCGGTTTACCCAAAGAAATGATTACACAGATATAAAAGGTAAAATATAATATAGATTTATTCTGTGGGACAATATACAGATATATCTTATATATATATATGAAAGGTAGGTAAAAGGTAAATCGGAATGGGTGAAGGGAAATGGAAAGGTAAAGGTATGATGAAAGCTGGCTGGAACCGGCGAGGTCGTCTGT
Source organism: Strigamia acuminata (assembly GCA_949358305.1). Classification (NCBI taxonomy): domain Eukaryota; kingdom Metazoa; phylum Arthropoda; class Chilopoda; order Geophilomorpha; family Linotaeniidae; genus Strigamia; species Strigamia acuminata. Next base: position 8,477,405 of record OX442315.1, on the reverse strand, counting down.
TGTTTCGTTCGCGTCCAAGATGGCGTCCTCGTTGTAGCAACGTGATGTCGTCTTGGGCCGGCGTGGCAATATGGCGTCCTCGGCTCGTCTCTGGCTGGTCCTTCGGGCTCACGCTGGTCGGGCGCGAGTGAATGCCTAAAAGGTCTTACTTCTGGTCTGTTGTCTAGGTTTAGGGTTTTTTGTAGGTGTCCGGCGATCACACAGCGGCGGACTCTTCTGGCTCCCGGCGATCACACAGCGGCGGGAACGCTCGTCGTGGTTTTACTGCAGTTTAGGCTTGTGCGACCGTTTGTCTGCACAACTCGCTAAACTGGAGTGGTGTTTGCTGTTTCTAGCGGGTGTGCTAAAACAGCGCGGTAATCTTATCACGCAGGTTACTCTGCGGAGGTTAACACGAATCAAATGTACTCACGAAGAATATATCCTTTGTCCCTGGTCACTCCTAGTGCTTGACTTAGGCCTGATCGGTAGGACGGTAGATTTCTCGTGTGTTTCTTGTTTGATGGTTGTGTTGGTTCTGCCCGCTCAGTGCAAGGCACATTCCTTTGCACAAAGCGGGGTTGACAGGTGACCAGAATCACCCAATGGTGGGGTGGACGAGCCATCCCCACTCCCTCAGGGCAGACGCCTGTCCATTGACTAGATGTCAATGCACTGAGGGAAGGGAGACGCGCTTGCGGCTCCCCTTACACCCGAAACGAGGTCACGAGAGAAACTCTTCGTTGACCCCGGTCCAGTCGGGTCACAACACTTCCCCCTCCGAGCTCAGACCGTGGGGCTGAGCGATCACTTCTTTCCTGAGGGACCCGACACTGAGTCCGTCACCTGGGCGTAACTCACTCCAGGGACGGGCGGTTGAGTGCCGGGTGGCGCGGGTAGATCGCCTACTAGCGCCGAGGACCGATCTCGGGGGTCCTCATGCTCCGTAATGAAGCATAATGCATGGCCGTCAACTGGCTCATGCGGGGCACGCGTCCTCTCGTGTAACCAAACGCTCGGGATGTATGCGGAGAAGCCGGTGTTCGTATGCCGGATGGCATTGGCTTCCGCTGGCGTCACTGGCGCACGGTGGGCTCTCAGCAACCTCTGGTGGAAGATGAGGTCTTTAGTCTTCCGGATCTGGTTGTGAAGCCAGATGAAGACCGATTTGCCTTTGTCCCGCTGCGCGAGGATAAACCTCCTGGTCGCCGTCGTCATCGAAAGATGGGGAAATTCTTCGATGATTCGCCCGTAATAATCTGGTGGAGGCGGTGCCGGCTGCGGCTTCTGGGTGGCCGCGGGAATCACGGCTTGTGTCGTTGTCGCCGCTTGGGCCGGTGGAGTCACGGGCGGGGTCGGCTTCGTTCGCTCGACGGACTTGACGGGTGGTGTTCGGCACAGCAAGCGCTTTGGTCTACCCGCCACTTCGAACAGGGCGGGTCCTTGCGGGGATATCTCCGCAGGCATCGGTGGCGGAATCGGAACTCCGCTCGTCGGCGAGATCATCATCTCCACATCCTCTGCCGATTCTTCCGTCTGGATGGTCATGGCGCGTAGTTGTTGGGTAGGCGCCGCCGTCCAGGTGGCGGAGGTGTAACGAAACGCCGTGCTTCGCAACTTGTACCCCTCAAATTCGGGGTTTACCACATCCCTGGTTAGCTCGTACCGAGTCAACACAGGGTCGGGCAGAATGGAGCTCCACTCTGCGAGGAGTGCACGGGGAACCTGTACACCCTCTCTGTCCACGACAGACCATGCGGCCATCGCCTGACGCCCTTCTCCGAAGAGTGCTGGGGTTAGCAGCTGCATCATGACCTTGGTCAATGATAGCTGTAGGCTGCGACGATTCACTGGATTCGATCGCTCTGAATCCGCAGTGAAGGCACGCGAGAGCTTACTCATCATCGCCGTTGCCCATTCGATGAAATATCGCTGGGCCTGATCCACACCTCGCAAGGCGGGTGCGGAGACTCTTGGGTCTTCCATCACGAAGCGAAACGCTGAGAGCTCGGAGATAGTCGGGTTGGCGGCTTCTCTCGCGAGTCGCGCTTCTTCGTCTCGCCTCTCGAAGAACAGGGCCGAGGAACCGGGTCGGGGTCGGCTCGGCCTGTAAATGTCGGTCAAATTGGCTCGACATTCCTGCATAATGCTCTGTCCAACGGGGAGAGGGACTGAGCGGTCGGTGTGTAAATTCGGCGGATCGCTCGAATTCAACAACGACGGCGGTCGCAGGTTACGGATCGAGGCAGGTACGATATTTTTTGTTGTTTTTTGTGTCTGTACCTCCTCATTATTGTTTTCTTTTTTATCCGTGTTTTTTGTGTTTGTTTCAGGAGTTTCTCCTGTTTCCCCCCCGACCAAAATTGGATCCGGAACGGATTCAACTATCTCGTTTACCGGAGGTGAAGGGGCGTCGAAATACTCCTCGTTGTCACTTGGCGGTGCTTGTTCCGACTCGCCAGCGAACATATCGACGATTTGGCCGTCAGTTTTAGACTTGACTTGGCCCTTGGCCCACATTTCTTGCGGGAATTCCGGAATGTACGGAGTTAACTCTCGTACCTGGATCGACTTTTGCTCGGTGTTGTCCTCGAGCTTGCGTAATTTATACGCGTTACCGCCATGCTTGCCGATGATTACATACGGACCATCTCTCTTGTCGGCCAAGCTGGCGGTGATCCCTCTCGCTGCATTTGAGAGGGTGTGTGCATCTTTCCACACCAAATCATTGATCTCGAAATTCACGAATTTCCCACCGCTTTTATCTTGTAAAATGCGGTCGCGCATGTTAAAAATGTGCGCCATCATATGTTTGTATGTGTTTGAAATTGTTTGCTCCAATTTATACACATACTCATGTGGTTTCTCTGGGTCCACCACATTTACTGACTCTGCCACTCGTGGGTCCCAAGGCACTCGTAGCTCTCGGGCGAAGTTGAGGTAGGCCGGAGAAAAATCTCTCGTCCTCGAGACTGTTGTTCGTATGCTGAACGCGATCTCCCTCAAGTATTCATCCCACCTATTGTGGATGTCAGTGAATATGCTTAGTGCATATTTAATGTCCCTGTTGAGTCGCTCAACGGGATTTGTTCTAGGATTGTAGGTCGAAGTATGTGACGCCACAATCCTGAATTTCTCACAAAACTTACCCCAAATTTTCGAGATAAATTGGGGTCCGTTATCGGATATTATTTTACGTGGAAATCCGTAACGTAACGCCACGTCGTAGATACATTCAACGATTTTCTCTGCTGAAGGTCTAGCGACGGCGTACAACTCGGGCCAACGAGTCGCCACGTCCATTATTACGATAATGTACGCATTTTTATTTCCCGTAACGGGTTTTGGGCCCATCACATCGACGCTTAAACAATCAAAAGGCGCGTAAGGCCCTAAGAAAATAGTTTCGAATGGTGATTTTCTCCTCGGCTTGCACGCTTGACATCGCTGACATTGGTGGACAAAAAGAGCAATATCTTTTTTCATCCCTGTCCAGTGAAAAAGCTGTGTAGCACGATAGAGTGTTCTGCTTACTCCCGCATGGCTCGCAAGCGGGTGCCCGTGTAACAACCACAGCACGCGACCGATTAAGGAAGCAGGTATTACTACCTTTACTGCGGTGTCTGATTCACTCAAGTCATCTTGGTGATTTGGGTGATGTTTCACTAAAAGGCCGTCATCCAATAGGTAATCTATGGATTCGTGCGCATAACGACGCTTCTGCCTTCTGGTCAGATTGGGCGGATATTTTCCTGTCAGTACGAATCTAGCTCTGTCCTGACATTTTTTGTCTAATTTTTGTTGCACAATTATTTCCTCCCTTGTCGGGGGATTGCTTTGCATCTGCTTGCCGACATGAGCGTGGAAGGCGCTTAGAAGCGGGTCATTTATTCTCCGCTCTAGCTTAAATTCCTTCTTTGCATTTGGGTAATTGTCAGCAGCTGGTTGGTATAACCGCGTCCAGAATGTAGCAGAGGAGGAGGAAATTAGCTCGGAATTACGAGCGAAAAATCGAAAACAGAGTCGGAACCCGACTCGCAGAGTGCTCGCAAATTCTCGCGCGCAGAATACTCGCGCCGAAAACGTTTCGAGCAAGATACGGCCGTGCACAAGCACTTATATGCCGTGGAATGATGCAAATAGCATATACAAATAATAAAATGATTTAATATAAACAAAATATCTTACATAGTGGTCCAAATCAGGTTGGGAAAAAGGATGGGCAAGCAACTCCGTGTGCAGCGCCATCTTGGATTCGAGAGAGAGTGAGTAGCGACACCTTGTGTCGCAATACAACATTGCAAATTAGGAAAATAGTCAAAGTAACTTCCAAAACTAACAAATGCATGGTGCCTCATGCTAAAATACATAAACAATGACTAAATGACCAAAAATATGATAAACAACTTAAAAGATCGGTAAATAAGCAATAATTGAGAAATACACCGGTAAAATGATAATACAAGCCGAATCTGTCTTACATCGACTACAAACACGGTCCGTAGACCAACAAATCCCCCCTTCGATGTAAATAGGTTCGGGGAAATACAGAACGGGTACTGGAATTACAGTGTGTTACGAGAAAATATAAACAATAAAGTTCGAATCACCGAGCCGGGTACTGTCATTGAAGAACTCTACGGAAGCCCGAATATTCCCACTGGAGCTCGATGATCCTCGATGTCGGGCAAATAAATTAGGAATGTCGATAATTTTAGAGTCGGAAGATTCGCGAGATGAGTGATCGAAGTCGTTCCGAGCCGAGCCATTTTGTAAATATATCGGCGACGTTAAGATCGCCGGGCACTTTTCTGAGCTCGAAACGTCCCGCCGAATACCACTCCCGCAGCCAATGGAACTTAACGCGAATGTGCTTCGTCTTACTGTTCTCGACGTCATTCGCGGTGAATTGGATAGCGGCAAGTGCGTCGGAGTAGATGACGGGTCGTGGAACGCGGTCGAGTATCGAACATTCGGAGTATACATGATGCAGCCAATAAAGCTCCTTGACCGTGTCGACTAGGGCAAGAAATTCGGCCTCCATAGTCGAACAGGCGACTGTGGTTTGCTTGCGGCAAGACCACCCAATTGGCGTGTTCCCGATATAACAAATGTATCCTCCGAAGCTGAGTGAAGTAGCGGTGTCCGATGCCCACGACGCGTCGGTGTATGCCCACAAAAGTCCAGTCGAACATCCCGATAGTTCAATGCAGTAGTCCGCTGTGTTAGACACGTACTGCAGCACTTGAAACAAAGCCTTGATGTGAGCTTGCGTATAACAGGTGTTGAATTGTGAAAGGAATATCACCGAGTACAGGATGTCGGGGCGAGTTCGAGAGGCCAAAAATAACAGAGATCCAATAAGGGATCGATATGGGAAATCGATTAGGTTTTCTGTCGGTCCTTTTGTGAGCATGGTCCCCGGAGTGACTGGAACCTTGACGAGGTTATTAATAACGGTGCCGAACTTCTTTATGATTTTTGCGATGTACGTTCGCTGGCTGATGAATGTTTTGCCAGCGTCACGAATGAACTCAACCCCGAGTAGTTTCGTGATGGGTCCCAGATTAACAATCTGAAACTTGGTGCTAATCAGAGTGATGAGACGGTCGAGAACGGAGTCAGTTGCGTAGAATAGAACGATATCGTCCACGTAGACTAACATTAGCGCCGAAGATCCAAACATGTACACGCAATTGCAGCCAGGAAGTTTGCGGAATCCGAGAGATCGAAGCGTTTCGTCGAGCTTTTCAAACCACTGTCTTCCCGACTGGTGCAGACCGTAAAGGGATTTTATGAGTAGCCAGACGTTGTTCGGATTTGTACAGGTCGCCCCAGCCGGGATGCGCATGTACACCTTATGCTCGAGCTCACCGTAAAGGTAAGCGCACTTCACGTCGAGGTGCGCGTCTTTCCAACCTCGGAGAACGACGAGCAAACAAAAGAACATCCGAATGAGCACAAAGTTCACTACGGGGCTGAAAACCTCATCGTAGTCGACGCCGAGAGTTTGTCGGAAGCCTTGAGCAACAAGGCGGGCGCGGTAACGAGTAATCTTGCCAGCGGCGTCAGATTTCAACTTGAAGATCCACTTGCACCCGAGGATCGTCGTGTCTGGCGGCCTCGGTACTTCAACATAAACCTCTCGCTCTTCAAAAGTTCCGAGTTCCTCTGCGATTGCTTCTCTCCATTTCGGAGCATCGTCGAATTTCGGAATTTCGGCGAAAGATGCGGGTTCGGTTCGGCAGAGATGAGCCACATGTCGGCCAGGAATCGTTGGCAAAGTGTATTCAATGTTGCCAAAGAAGAAGAGCTCCGGATCGTACTCGATGTGATTAAACTGACAATATTTTTCGACGTCTTTACGGGAACGCAGTCGCACATCCGGTTCCGGGAAATAATAAACGTCGGTGTCAATTTTCCCGGGTCTCTGATCCTTTCTGAGATGCTCTTCACGTTTCCAACCAGCACACGGCGAATCTCCTCCGATATATCTCCACATAAAAGCTGTCTGTCTGGCAGTGGTTGGTAATACCTCGATACCATGAAGTGGAGCTGGAGACATGGGTCCTGCACCAAAAACTGGAATTGTGTGTTGAAGAACAGAAGTACCCATTGTTCTTCGCGTAGTCACAAATCTGCTCGGAGAGCCCGGTTGGGATAACGGGGGCGAGGTTTGCGGTGAAGTTTGAGGTGACACATGAGGAGAAGTATAGGTAGACATAGGCACAAGGGAAACTTCGTCTATATCATCAACGTCACGATCCGTGTCATCACCCAGATTACTATCGGAGCTTGGCAATCTCAAAGCACACGCCTCAAGAAGTTGTCGCTCAGGTGTCATAAATTGAGCGGATGCGGCTGAGCTCGAACTTTCTTCCAGCGGAGGCATCTCAGGCTCATCGTCTGACGACGAGTGTTCATCCTCTGAGTCCGATCCCTTTGGCCAGTCAAGATACTGGATGTTTTCATCAAACGATACAGTCGATTGTGGGAAGTTTTGAACGTTTTCAACCGGGAATTCAAACGTAGATTGGTGATTCCCGTTGCCATTTCGAATAGACCGGCGATACGATATCCTTTCGTCGATCCTGACATGACATGATTCGGTAATTTTATCATCCAATGGGTTCCAAATGCGATATCCTCTCGTTCCGACTGCGTATCCGACAACATAGCCCTCCCAGGCACGCATTTGGAGCTTCTTGCGTCCCGGTGCGGTAAAATGCACCCAACATTTTGATCCTATTCGTCGTAGATGCCGCAATGAAAGGGCTCGCTGTCGCCACAGGATATAAGGAACCTGATTGTTTAAACGAGAATGTGGAGAGCGGTTTTTAATGTAGGCGAATGTCACAGCCAATTCGGCCCACAACGCATCCGGGAGTTTGGTCTCGTTTAACACAGCTCTCACGTTTTCGGCCATTGTCCGGTTGATTCGTTCGGCCGTTCCATTCATAGCGGGTGAATTAGGGTTGGTACGCTGACCTTCGATGCCCTTCTCTCGAAGGTAGTCGAGGAATTCATTCGACATGAACTCTCCACCACGGTCAGAACGGATAGCCTTCACACGAGTACTTGCAACGCATTCGATACGGGTGACGAAATCCTTGAATATGCCGAAGACTTGAGATTTTTGTGCCATCGGTGTTATCCAACAATATCGCGTGGCGTCGTCAATTATCGTGAATACGAAACGAGCTCCCCCAATGGATGTGGTTTCTGATGGTCCCCAGACATCCATGTGGAGAAGGTCTAGTGCTTTGGTTGAAATTGGGTTTAAATCCGGCTTGTGTGATTTACGGATTGACTTTGCAAGTCGACAGTCGTTGCATGCCAACTCCTTGGACACTTCAGCCGGTTCCATCCCGTAGACCTGATCATTGGTTGCCAGAAGACGCATTGACTTGGTGTGGAGGTGGCCAAGACGACTATGCCACAGTCCAGTTGCGTCTTTTCTTGATGCCGCAGCAGCAACCGTCTCCTTTTTAGGTGGAGAACTCGTTTTAGGGATGGATGACGTCGGGATTGACTGAATGACGTCGGAATGGGATGGGACGGAAGGAGGGAGTTGAGCTTGGGTAGGACTTAGGTTCGATAACGGATTAGTAGGAGTTGGGGTCGGAATTTCGTTCACGACGTCCAAAGATGGCAACTCGATACGAAAATCCGTCATGTGCTCAGTTTTTGTCTTTGACTTCTTTTTCGGTTTCGGAATTGGCTCGAAATCAACCTCAGAAGTGACCAGCATCTTGACTGGAGTTGTTGGTGCAGGCTGAAGAGTCGGCGAAACCGTTGTCGCAATAGCGGGGGTCACACAAAGTCCATCCACGTAATATAATCCAGCCTTTTCCTTCGCCCGGAGAACTGATGAGCGAATGTCGGATTGATAGACATTAACCTCCCCGTCATATATATCAATGTGGAATTTGTTTCTGTCGATTTTGCTCACGGAGACAAGATTCGCCTCAAAGTTCGGTGCAAATAAGACATTGTGTAGAGTCACAAAACAGTCACAGTTGTCAATCGAGGTCTGAAGTCGCACGTTACCACGTCCGGTTACTTTGGACTTGCCCTGTCCGAGTTCGATGTCGAATGGCGTAATTTGTTCAAAGTCCGAAAACCACGATCGAATATGAGAAATGTGGTCGGTGGCCCCGCAGTCAATGATCCACTCATTTGACTGCATAAAATGTGCAATAGGACGCTCGATGATCTGGGGACAATTGACGAAGAAATTTGCATCTCGTCGTGGCCTGGAACTGCCCCGTGGCTTGGGATCCTCCGGCTTCGACGCGTTCTTGTTACTGCGACGGCTCTTACTGCGAGAGGAGCGTTGGACTTGCGCAGCGGGTGCCTGGCGGTTCTGACCATCGCCTTTCTGATGAGGGCACTTGTTGGCGTAATGTCCGAGTTCTTGACAATTAAAACATCGAACCGTCGAAATATCACGCGGAGGTCGGGATTGATTCCGTCGAGATTGACCAGTGTTGGAAGTATGCGCCGATGCTGACTGAGAATTGTTCGTATGGATTGATTTGAGGCGCATATACTCGGAGAGAAGCTGTTCGGACACTTTATCCGGTATGAACTGGTCATCTGGCCAATGGTATATGGCAAACGATGCTTGCGAATACTCGGGCGGAAGGCGGTGTAAGTACTGATACGAATGGTGAACATCTGAGACTGGTTCACCCACCGACTTAAGTTGGCTGGCGTGGTAATCGACGCGGGCGATGAAATCAGCCATTTCCTCGTTCGGGCCAAGTCGGAGAGCGAGGAAATCCCAGCGCATCGCGGCTTGGCGCGCGCGGGAGCTGGGAGCGTAGATCTGCGCCAACTTATCCCAAGATTGTTTAGGTGTATCGCAATTATCAAGGGCCGACTTCTTTGCCTCGGAGACAAAACAGTAAATGAGGCCGAGAGCCTTGTCTTTCTTGCGCTGATATTTGACTTTCTCCTTTTCCGATGCGGTTTTTAGGTATTCAACTTCCTCGGTTTCCGTCACGTGGTGCCACAATCCTTCTGCTTTGAGGAGCATTCGCATGCTCCTCTGCCACGAGTCGTAATTCCCTACAGCGAGTACGGGAACTCTGCCGCTGGTCGGATCACTGACTTTTTGCATGATAGCAGCCAAGGCGAGACAGAACGCGAAAAATCACAGAAGCGACGAGAGTGGTATTGGCGCACTAAATTCGGAGCACTGACGAACACGATGCACTTCACAACACACACACACCTCCCTCGTGGTTCAAAGCGGAAACCGTAAATGGGGCGATTCCTTCTGAAGAAATCAAAAAACCCCCGATAGCCAGTCTGAGAGGGTCCGACCGGTTGCCTGGAACCGCGGGAAACCTCACTTGTACCACGACAAGCACTATCGGGGAATACAACGACGCTTGCCCGGATTCGAGCGAAGGGCGCCGAGGATACTAAATGTCCCACACCAAAATCCCCCTTAAATCTAACAATAATAATAATACGACCCTGAAAAATAAAGAAGGCGAAATGGAGATTCTGTGTGGGCTGGTCACCACACCGTCGTGTAGAAAACACGGGTTTGCTCGCTTTTCTCGAAAAAGCGGCTGAAAAGCGCATTCGACCCGAATAAATCGAGGAAAAATCCAAAAATCGTCGAAAGATAAATAAATCGACGATACTGTAGACACACCGGGGTGAATACAGCGGGTTTTGCCCGTTTCTAGATGATAACACGCCTCGTCGGCGGTGACGAGTCGGAATCTCGGCGAAATCAGCGTTAAATCTGAAAATATAAAGATTTGCCGGAAAATTCGCGTAACCCGCGTAATTTTCGGCAAAGTTAGACAGGAGAACGTCGGTAGAACGTCGAATGAACGTCTCGAAGACGTTACGAAAACGAAAAGGACGAAAATCGGCGGAAATCGACGTCGGAATCTGAAAATAGGCAAAAATTTGCCGCGAATCGCGAAAATCGCGAATTTCTTGGCAAAAATTAGTGGAAAGCGTGCTAACAGAGGATAGCAACCATCCTCTGCTACCAATTGTAGCAGAGGAGGAGGAAATTAGCTCGGAATTACGAGCGAAAAATCGAAAACAGAGTCGGAACCCGACTCGCAGAGTGCTCGCAAATTCTCGCGCGCAGAATACTCGCGCCGAAAACGTTTCGAGCAAGATACGGCCGTGCACAAGCACTTATATGCCGTGGAATGATGCAAATAGCATATACAAATAATAAAATGATTTAATATAAACAAAATATCTTACATAGTGGTCCAAATCAGGTTGGGAAAAAGGATGGGCAAGCAACTCCGTGTGCAGCGCCATCTTGGATTCGAGAGAGAGTGAGTAGCGACACCTTGTGTCGCAATACAACATTGCAAATTAGGAAAATAGTCAAAGTAACTTCCAAAACTAACAAATGCATGGTGCCTCATGCTAAAATACATAAACAATGACTAAATGACCAAAAATATGATAAACAACTTAAAAGATCGGTAAATAAGCAATAATTGAGAAATACACCGGTAAAATGATAATACAAGCCGAATCTGTCTTACATCGACTACAAACACGGTCCGTAGACCAACACAGAATCCACAGAATTTTACATCTGCCGGAGACGCGGTAGGAATTTCATTCATCTTCCTTAAATCCCAACGGTGACAACTCGTAGGGCAATAAATGATGCGGGAGTCATCCTCGCCATCATCGTCAGCGTCGATTGGATCTGACACTGGTGCCCGTGACAGAGCGTCAGCCACGACGTTATATTTGCCGGGCTTGTATTGAATGGTCAAGTCGCATGCCATCAGTTCTAACTGCCATCTGGCTAGTCGACCGGCTGGCTCCTTTAATTTCATCAGCCATTGTAACGCTTGATGATCTGTGTGGACCACAAATTTGGTATATTCGAGATAATCTCTGAATTTCCTTATGGCCCACACAACTGCCAAACACTCCAACTCTGTGGCGTTGTAATTTTTTTCAGCGCCTTGGAGTTTGCGACTTATAAACATGCACGGCAGGTCTTGTTTGACTCCGTCGCGCACGTGTGTTTGAAGCAACGCGGCTCCCAACCCAACTCTGCTGGCGTCCGTATGTAATATGAACGGCCGGTTTAGGTCGGGTAGAGGCATTACGCCGACTTCCGTCAGCATCCTCTTTATCGCATTAAATGCGATGTTGCACTCATTTGACCATACAAATTCGTTTTCATTCTTCAGGAGGTCGGTAACTGGGGCTGCCACTTCAGCTAGACCCGGTAGCAACCTGCCGAAGAAGTTTATCATTCCCATAAACCGTTGGACACCTTTAACGTCCTCGGGTGGTGGGAAACGATTAATCGCATCGATTTTTTCGGGGCCAATAGCTAAACCATTGACTCCAATGCGATAACCCAGGAAGGCAAGCTCCTTTCGACAGAACTTGCTCTTGCCCGGATGCACGTGTAACCCAGCTTTTGCCAGCCGGGTGAGCACTTGGTCGATGTGCTCAATGTGCTCTTCGAATGTTTTAGAGGCAATAACTATGTCATCTAGGTATGCCCATACAAACTGATGCAGGATATCACCCAATACGCTTTCGATTAGTCTCTGAAAGGTACTGGGAGCATTCACTAAACCAAATGGCATGACGTTGAACATCAACCGTCCAATTGGCGAGTAAAATGCTGTTTTTAACTTATCCTCTGGCCTCATCTCAACTTGCCAGTATCCCTTCGACAGATCCATCGTCGTAACCCAAGAAAAGGGGCTAAGCTCTCTCAAAATGGATTCGATAGACGGCATCTGTATGGGATCTATTTCTGTCACCGCGTTTAATGGGCGGTAATCAATGCATAGGCGTGGGTCCGAGCCCGGGCGCATCACGAGCACAACTCGCGTCGCGTATTCTCCCTGGGCCTCGGAGACAATGCCACTGTCTAGCATTTCTTGGCACATTTTTTGCACTATTTCACGTTTTTGCGGGTTCATTCCCTTATACGCAACTCGTATAGGTTTATTATCCGTCAATTTAATTTCGTGAATAGCCCTATTCGTTCGGCCCGGTTTTTTCGACAGGATCCCCTCATATTTAAGTAGGACCCTTCGTAGGGCTGCCGCTTCGTTTAATTCTAAAGCGGCGTCGGCGACAAGCGTTTCCACTACATTGTCCCGTTGCAATTCTGTTACGAATGCTTTAAAATCGTAGTCTTGAACGAATTTCTTTAGGCCTTTCTCCCACTGTGTCTTGTCGGCCGCTTCTTTTACAAGAGCTGGTGGCACGACAATTGCGGGTCTTTCCTTATCATTTCTGATATAATTCCAAGATTTCGTTATTGGATTTGGTTGTATTTCCATTGACGCCATGAGGTCTAAGCCCAACAGAAAAATTCTGTCGCATGTGGGCAGGACCAGGAAAGGGTGCTGTTCTACCCCTCCGAGCCACTCCATGGTCAATAATATAACTCCTTTTGGACGCGCCATTCCGTTGGCGGTTTTTAGACGTATATTTTTATTAACGCCTTTTATCTTATCGGTGAGACCCAATGATGCTACTATGTCTTCGGAAACGAACGAGCGATCTGCTCCCGAGTCTAGCAGTCCCATAATTTTTTCACGTTCTATTGTCATGGGCAACATGCATAGGCGGTTGGTGTATTCGACCGCCACGTTGCACATGAAAACACGAAATTCTTCTGTGTCTTCGACTACTTGAGGTAATTCTTCAAGCAGTAGGTTCGGTTCTTCCGCCTCAGCCTCAGCGTTTGCGGTAATTACCTGCAAAGCGTTGTTGGCCCTGTCTTGAATTTGGGCGTTAGCTATGTCACTACCCATTTCTTTGACTGGTGGCGGCTTATCGAACCCTTTGTTAAACCCCTTCTTCTTCATGAATGGCGCAGACGGTCGAGAAGTTATTTCTTCGCCGCCTGCGCTGACTCGTTTTTTGACTCGTTTTTTGCCATGGCGAGTTTAATCTCTGCCATCTGCTTCATTATTGCGTCAAATTTAGCGTCTTCTTTCGCTGTTCTTGGGCACTCATTGGAATAGTGACCCGGTTGGTTACACTTGAAACAACGAATATTTGATTTGTCTCTTGGGGCTTCAGTCGATTTTTTCTTTTCAGGGTCTGCCTTCGACGGTGGCGTGTAATTCTTTCGAAAATACTTCGGAATTCGGCCGGCATTTGGTTTTAACCTGGCGCGAAATTCTTCTACCGCTCTATCTCGATGGATGAGATGTACTAGCGGTCCTTCCTCATCGCAACCCGTTGATAAGGTATCGCGATAGCTTCGTATTTCTTCGTCCGTCGAATAATCGTCTTTTTCTTCTTTTTCGTCTGATTTTCCGGCATCTTGTCCGGCTTCCTCCCCCTCCTTGACCTCCTCCAGTGTCGCTTGCATGGCTGACGCTGTCGGTGCCTTTTTAGGGGCGGCCAAAGGGTTGGAAGGCAGCGTGGATGTCAGTTTATTTTTTATTTGTAAACCAACGCTAGCTTCTGCCAGCTCCATTATACCGCTAAGATATTCAGTAGGGCGCATAATTTTATCTGTCGCCCCATATCTTTCCGCACTCAACTTGAGACGTTTAGCGGTTGCTGCTTTCTCCGCTTCTGGTAAAGCGGAATAATATCTCTTCTCGATATCTATCGTGTTCTCGAACAGGAAGGCGCTCATCTCCTCGTAGCTGCCTCCTGTCGGTGCCCTTTCTTCAAGTAGCACCCGTTGCGAGTACTCCGACAAACCGCCGAGAAAGAAAAGGTTGAATCCCGTGGCATGAAATTCCATCGGGGCCTTTTCGAACAACAATCTGGCGCGAATGTCGTAATCCATTATGGTTTCACCAGGCATCTGGCGAAGACCTCGCATCTTTCGGCTCACCTCTTCGGGTGTCTCGCCGTAGCGTAGGTCGAATCTCATTAAAAAGTCGTCCCAATTGACGCCTTTCAATCCTTGGTACCACTCACGTGCCGAGCCTGTCATTAGCTCGACAATACCGTGGGTGAGCATGTCTCCTACGGTGGCTTTAGTGGCAGTCTTAATTCGAATTACTTCGTCAAGGAAGCGATCTCCCGCTTTCCATGACCCGTCGAAACGGTTCTGAATATAAAATTGCCACCTAATATTCCCGGTAACACTCATGGTGTCACGTCGGGAGACAGCGTATTTTTTCTTTACGCGGTCGCCAGTGCTACGATTACGATCGTTTCGTTTGCTCAGATCGATTCCCTCGGCCTTCAACGAGCCGAGTAGGGCTCTTCCAAGCTCTCCCATCGTATACTGCCGACCCGTCGAATCGGTAAACGCGCTTTGTCGGGGAAGGTCCTGAAACTCCTCCCGTCGGTGGTCGCTATTTTCCGATCGACGTCGTTTCTCTCTATCGCGCGGAGAGTTGGATCTCTTCCGGCGATTACTTGATTTTTCCTTTCGTCTGTCGTCGTTGGATGAGGGGTCGGAGCTGGGGTCAGGAGACGGTGAGTGGCGTGGCGGGTTGCGCCGTGAAGAGTTTGACTCTTTCCGGCCCCTACGACGGTCGTCACGTTCCCTTTCCCTGCGTTCATCGCGCTCTCTTTCCCTTCGTCTTTCTCCGGAACCTCTCTCCGAATCGTGATGACTGGGTGCATTTGACTCCAGTCCATCTGACGACGAATCACTATTTCCGTAGTGATAATATTTCGGTCTTTCATCGCGTTTGCCTTCTTCTCGCGAAGAGGTGCGATCATGCGATTGTCTCCTTGACGACTCGTCGTCTTTAAGGATGGGCACTGGTTGTTGCCACTCAGTCCCTTGCGGATTATCTTGCTGTTGGCTTGTGAGAGCTTGCTCTTCATTTCGCCTAGCATTATTAGCGTTGATTAACCGCGTTATCGCATTATTTGTGGCTGAATCGAGAGCTTGCATGCGGGGCCGAGTTTGTTGTTCTCTGGCCGACGCATCTCTCTTGCGCGGAGTAGCTGGTGCTGCTCTCTCCGGCTGGGGTTTGGGTTTGGCCTTCGGCGTGCGCTTTGGGTCTCCCTCTAGGCTCTCGTCGGACAGCTCGGATGAACTGACCTCTGGTTTGCGGACGGATTTCGGGTCATCTCGTCGCAATCTGGCCATAAATGCTCGCTCTGCTTCTTGTTGCGAGTGGAAAGCATATCGATGTGCTCTCAGGGCTCGGTCAACTATTTCTACCTCCTCGGGAGTAGTCGGATTGGGCTGGGTTCTGCCGTACTCGAGAGCTTGCGCTTCTCTTTCCGCCAGCTTCCTCCGTCTCTCGCGAATGGCTTGTCGAGCCTCATTCTCTGCATCCGCTTCAAATTGAGCGGAATCAACCAATTGTTGAGCGTGTGCACCTTCAACAATGGTGATTTGTGGGGATACACTGTGCGCTTTTAAAGCTGCACGTACGATTTGTAACGTTTCGTACACTGTAATCTTCCCCGTCGGAAGGGTGTATCTCACTCCCTCCGCTTGTGCCAATTGCATCGCATCAATCAAGGTGCCCGAGACGCTGTAAGGCTGGCTCGAAACACGCTTGACAGAGGACGAGTTGGACTTGTGCCCTTCAGACACTACCGAGGCTGGTCGACTGTGCGTAACTGGCGTGTTTAGTGCCGAATTAGCGGTCGTATTTGAGGCCGTCTTTTGTATCGGAGACGCTGCTTTCGGACTGCCCACCTCGGTGTCGTGCGTTAGACGAGGCGATTGGTTACGGGATAAAACCTCGTTTCCGCTCGTCTCGCCGTCACGGTTAGAACGCGGCAGTTTGGAGTGAGATTGCTCTTCACCCCGCTCTGTCTCGTCCAATCGCTGCCTCGTCTCGGTGCGAGACGGGTGCGATGCCTCGGATGCGCTTCTACGATCGGGTTTAGGCTTACGCCGTTTTTGCCTCGCTTCGTGCGCTGAGGCTTTGGGTAAGGGACCTCCAGATCGCAAGTGATAGTCGGCGCCTTTACGACTGCCGGCTCTCTTGTTTGCGTCGGAGTCGGAATCTGTTACTCGGGTATTATCTGCCATTTCTTGCTTTGGGTATGATGTAATCACAGGTTAGAATCAGTTATTCAACTTGATCCCGGACAGGCCCCCACGTGTCGCGCTCAACTCTAACCGTCGCTAACTCGTGGGTTGATTACTTAATTCGACTAACTCACTACCGCTTTGTCTCAAGCGGTTTACCCAAAGAAATGATTACACAGATATAAAAGGTAAAATATAATATAGATTTATTCTGTGGGACAATATACAGATATATCTTATATATATATATGAAAGGTAGGTAAAAGGTAAATCGGAATGGGTGAAGGGAAATGGAAAGGTAAAGGTATGATGAAAGCTGGCTGGAACCGGCGAGGTCGTCTGTTGTTTCGTTCGCGTCCAAGATGGCGTCCTCGTTGTAGCAACGTGATGTCGTCTTGGGCCGGCGTGGCAATATGGCGTCCTCGGCTCGTCTCTGGCTGGTCCTTCGGGCTCACGCTGGTCGGGCGCGAGTGAATGCCTAAAAGGTCTTACTTCTGGTCTGTTGTCTAGGTTTAGGGTTTTTTGTAGGTGTCCGGCGATCACACAGCGGCGGACTCTTCTGGCTCCCGGCGATCACACAGCGGCGGGAACGCTCGTCGTGGTTTTACTGCAGTTTAGGCTTGTGCGACCGTTTGTCTGCACAACTCGCTAAACTGGAGTGGTGTTTGCTGTTTCTAGCGGGTGTGCTAAAACAGCGCGGTAATCTTATCACGCAGGTTACTCTGCGGAGGTTAACACGAATCAAATGTACTCACGAAGAATATATCCTTTGTCCCTGGTCACTCCTAGTGCTTGACTTAGGCCTGATCGGTAGGACGGTAGATTTCTCGTGTGTTTCTTGTTTGATGGTTGTGTTGGTTCTGCCCGCTCAGTGCAAGGCACATTCCTTTGCACAAAGCGGGGTTGACAGGTGACCAGAATCACCCAATGGTGGGGTGGACGAGCCATCCCCACTCCCTCAGGGCAGACGCCTGTCCATTGACTAGATGTCAATGCACTGAGGGAAGGGAGACGCGCTTGCGGCTCCCCTTACACCCGAAACGAGGTCACGAGAGAAACTCTTCGTTGACCCCGGTCCAGTCGGGTCACAACAAGCTACCGGCCTTTCGAATTTAATTATTTTGTCCCCAAATAGGTACATTGTGGGCACCAAAGCCTCGTCTTTGAAGATTGTCCTTCTGAGGGTTAAAAAATTTAATATAATGATCTTTCGTTATAACGAAGCGATTTCTCGGGTTCCTTGCGCTTCGTTATAACGAGGCTCGACTTTATTCCCATTGTGTTACCTCCAATTGCCCAAACTGATTTACTTCAGAAAAAGGTGATTTGAGTGGATATTTTATATTATTTAAATTTATTTACCGTATTTTACCAAATAAGAGCCGCGGCTCTTATTGAAAACTGCCACTTTGAGCTGCGGCTTTCATTCGGGGGCGGCTCCAATTCTGGGGCGGCTCTTATTTTAAATAGTGGCCAATATCGTACTATTACGTTCAGTGAACGTATATAGCCGCGGCTACTATTCGAGGGCGGCTCTTATACCAAGTCGCCTATCTCGGCCGCGGCTACTATTTGTGGGCGGCTATAATTCGAGGGCGACTCTTATTTGGTAAAATACGGTAATTAATTTTTTTTTTTTTTTAAATTTTGTTTTAGTTTTTGAAGTTATCGTTAACGAAAGCAGGCGACCAAATTGGTGAAATTAGAGAAGAAATTGAGTTTTAAAAATGGTGTTTGATTTGTTTTTATTTTAATAGAGGGGTGGAGATGTGCCTTCGCCCGATTTTTCATCCGATAACGAGAATTACGTTGAAGTGGAGAACAATAATATGATTAACAAGAGTTTGCGTAAATTATACGCCAGTAAATCCAATCAAAACACGTCGGTTAAAGAGGAGAACGAGGTGCAGTTGGTCGAAGATGGAAGTAAAAAGCGGAAAAAGAGGAAAATTGAGACATCACAGAGCACAAACCGATTTGATTTATCAGAAAATAAAATTTAGGGGAAAAATCAAACAGGATTTTTTTTTTGCTTTGATTTTTAGATATTTCTGTTAAACAGTCGCGGTGAAGTTCACAGGTATGGCCGGATGCGCCTCAAGCCCTCAACCATCAACGTAAATCTAAATATCTTTGATTGATATTTTTTATATTGATACTTTGATACTTTTTGATACTTTTTTTTAAATTTCTGCCACATTTTATCAATTTTGGTCAATTATTTTTCAATTTTGGTGAATTATTTTTCAATTTTGGTCAATTATTTTTCAATTTTGGTCAATTATTTTTCAATTTTGGTCAATTATTTTTCAATTTTGGTCAATTATTTTTCAATTTTGGTCAATTATTTTTTAATTTTGATCAATTATTTTTCAATTTTGGTCAATTATTTGTAAACTTTTGTTAATTATTTGTTTGTTTTGGTTATTTTTTTGACCATTTGTATCGAATCATTGTAAATTTTTGTGTTTTTTTACTTTTTTTTTTTTACATTTTCTTGATTTTTTTTGTCCAATTTTTGACAATTTTTGTTAAATTCTTATCAATTGTGACGATTCTACTTTTAGGCTAATTTATTAGCCAATTGAGATAGATAATTTATCGGTTTATACAAGACGTTGCTAAGAGTAGCAACAACCTAACCGAGATAAGCTACGGAAGTTTTTACAAATGTGAATACGTGACTGAGCAGAAATAACTTACAGTATTAGTGTGACATAACATATTTATTACTTATAATAACATAATTGGGTTCTTGACGCGTGTAAGCAGGCGGCATCAACTGGTTGAGGATCCGGGCGAAGCCAGAGGGATACGGCTGACTTTGCGGCATCGTCACAAATAATGCTACGGAGACGTATTTGGTCCGCAGCTCGATTATCTAATAATACGAAGAGTCCTTCGTATAACTGGGAATATTCGGCAGAATATTCCACGTTTTCAAATGAATAAAAGTAAAGTGATTAATGTAATATAACAAATGAATTGTTATATAAATATTAATTGGGCGGGGACCGTCACGACAATTGAAAGAACGTCGCTGGAGTTGTTGAGACTCCATCCGCCAGCATGCCTTACGACGACAAGATCTCGTGATCAGGCGCCGAGTATTTAATTGTGTGCTTTAAATCGCTGTCGGTGGTACCAACCACCAGGTAAACATTTCTATGGACTTACCGGTATAAAAGATATTGCCAATACAGGATTACCAATGCCCGAGTAATTTGTTTAACACGATAATTTGCATATCGTTCACGGGTTACTGTTAAACTTGAAGTAAAATAAAAGTTATTTCAAATTTACCAAACAAATCCTAAAGTTCTCTGGATACAAATGTTGATCAGGTTGAAAATTGTGTTGAGATTCAAAATGGCGTTGGAGTTTTAAGAAAGCACGACCATACAGTTTAAGGTAAAAAAGTACACTAACTTTATTTAATTCATAAAGGAAACAGGTGATGTAAATGACGAGTTCGGAGAACCAATCACAAACACCCACAAGGTGATAAAATGCAAATGACGCGCTCGAAAGACCAATGACGAGCGCTCACAACTTTTGGAGGAATATAACATTCTTGAAGGGATTAGCGAATTAACATTCCAATTATAAAGATAAAGTTTAGACAATTTGGTGAGAATAAAACATATTTAAAGTATAAAATCGAAATCAAATGCACAAATCAAAATAAAAATATTAAAACAACAATACAAATCAAATAATATAACTAAACACAATTATTAATAAAGAACAACAATTTACTCGTAAAATCATCCGATTTTCACACTGCCGGGCGAGGTCTGACTGGCTCCACTTCCAAACGCACAAGACGTTGTATCGGTCGACGCATCCTTTCTCCACTGGCGAGCACCATTTCACACGATCTGATTTTGTTATCCCGACCTCGCTTAACTTCAACCACTCGACCCATTTTCCATTTTAGGCGTGGTCTAAATGGCTCTTCGATTATGACGATGTCGTTCAACTGGAGTTCTTGCACGCCTGGTTTGCCCGTTTGAATTTTTAAATCTGTCAAATACTGCCGAGACCAACGATTCCAGAACGAGAGTAATACGCGTTGCTGGTAGCGCCATTGTCGAACAAACTCCTTCTGAGTCGGTTCGATGCTGTCTGTTGCTCCCGAGTCAGGTAGATGAGTCAACATCACGCCGGTCAAAAAGTGCGCGGGCGTAAGTGGCTCAATTTCGTTTGGGTTGTCATACACGTAGGTGATCGGTCTGCGATTTATGACTGCTTCGGTTTGCACGAGAAAAGTTCCGAGTTGATAGAAGTTCAAGTGCGCCGAGCCGATAGCCTTTCTTAAACATCTCTTGACCGTTTGCACCATCCTCTCCCAGAACCCGCCCCACCACGGTCCGTTTTCGACGATGAACTTCCAATCGATGCCCCTTTGCGCCAAGTAATTTCGAAACGTCTCGTCCTTCGTGTGGTTTAAGAGTGAGGCGAGTTCTTTGTGGGCGCGGTGGAATGTAGTCCCGTTGTTGCTATACATCGTCTTCGGGAGCCCTCGGCGACCAATAAAACGCTCGAACGCTCCCAAAGAGTCTGTTGTTGCTAGCGAGGGCACCAATTCCAAGTGGACGGCTCGAATCGTTGCACATGTAAATACAGCTACGTACGCTTTAGTTTTAAGTCCCTTTACTATTATTGGTCCCGCAAAATCGACTCCGGTGACTGCAAACAGTTGAGTTTTTGACGTCCTGTCGGCTGGGAGGGCGCCCGGCACTTCCCGCATCAATCGTCCGTTGATCTTTTTGCAGACGACGCAACGATCCAACATGTTCTTCAAGGTCCTCCTTGCGGATGGAGTCCAGTAGTTTTCCCGAAATTTGGATAGCGTGGATGTCAGTCCGCAATGGAGGACCTGTAAATGTGAGAATTGCAAAATTAGTTCCGTAAGTTTGTGTTTAGGGGGCAAAATCAAAGGTTGTGTTGCAGTGGGCAAGTCTCGCGACTCATGCAATCTATTTCGCAGCTCAATCAGTCCCATTTCGTTTAGTCGTGGATTCAGGTCTCGCAGCTTCGATTCTCCATGAATTGGCTTGCCATTTTTCATCCTTTCGATTTCTCGGCCATAAACTTCTTTTTGTGCGATTCCAATTAAGCTGAGTTTCGCACGTTTCAGCTCGGCTGCCCTCAATGGACCTTGATCGCGTTGACTGGCGTCCATTTGTTGTCTTCTAGCGTTGTCTGTGAACCTGAAAACCCATGCCAGCGTTCGGATTGCCTTTGACAGCGATCCAAACCTGTCAAATGGAAAAATATTAGTTGTTGTTGTTTGCACCGCCTCGACGTGAATTTCTGCAGTTTCTTCATCGTCTTGCTCCTCGACTGTATCTGGCAACACCTTTGGCCAATTCTGGCGGCTTCCGCGCAGCCAGTCCGGTCCTTGCCACCAAAGTCGGTCGGCAATCATCGCTTCCGCATCCATTCCTCTCGTTAAGCGGTCAGCGGGATTTTCAATTCCAGGCACGTGTTTCCATTCTTCAATTTTCGATTTTTCTCTTATCTCTAAGACTCGATTGTGGACGAAGGTTGGCGGTCGTTTGGACGTATTCTTGATCCAGTGAAGACATATTTGTGAATCTGTCCAAAAAAACACTTCACCTGGTGTCACCAGCTCCTTGATTTGGTCGGAGAGGCGCACAGCAATTAGTGCTCCCATGAGCTCGAGGCGTGGTAGAGTTAGAGGTTTGACAGGAGCCACACGACACTTTGAAAGTATAAAACAAGTTTCAATAAAGTCACCGTTACTGTTCTGAATGTACGCCACTGCTCCGTATGCCTTTGGACTCGCGTCGCAGAATATGTGCACTTCACACTGGTCGAACTCGTCCAATCCTAGCCATCGTGGAACTTGAATGCATTTTAGCATAGGAATTTGGTTTGTCCATTTTTTCCAGTTAGTGAGCAACTCGTTGCCTAATTCGTCGTCCCATGGCAGGTTCTTGAGCCACAGGGATTGGAAGAATATTCGTGCAGTTACCGTAAATGGCGTGGCAAATCCTAAAGGGTCGAATATTTGAGACGTTATCTTTATTACTTCCCTTTTTGTTGTTTTCTTGCAAGGTGGGCAATTTTCCTCAACCGCCAGACCCAATTCGTCCGAGTTTGGGTTCCACTTGACTCCTAACACTTTGGTCTCTTCATCTGACATCAGCTGAGAGTCAGTGGGATTTTCCTCGCGAAATTTTGTTCTTAGTTCTGGCGAATTGGTCTGCCACTTGGTGAGTTCCATGCCGGCTGCTACAAAAATCAGATTAGCTTGTTGGAATGTTACCAGCGCTTCAACGTCGTTTTTGAGTGAAGAGATGAAGTCGTCCACGTACAGGCATCGCAACAGCAACTTCACAGTGTTGGGGTACTGTTTCTCGAATTTGCGCAGGTGGTGTCGGATGGTCGCGCTCAACAGAAATGGGCTCGGAGTAGCGCCAAATAATACTCGAGTTTGTCGCAGTATTTTCAGCAGTGCCTTTCCTACACCGTCCCAGTTCTCATCAATCCAGAAGAATCTCGTTGCGTCGCGGTCCTTCAAGGCGATCTCGATCATGTGGAACGCTTTCTTGATGTCTCCCACGATGGCCACTCTTCCGAGATGAAATCCCAACAGCACAAATACTAATGACGGCAAAAAGTTGATACCTTTCGACAAGCAGTCGTTCAAGGAGAGATGTCCTTTCCGATGTGAAGATGCGTCAAATACTACTCTTAATTTCGTGGTTACGCGTTCTTCCTTGATGACTGGGCTGTGTGGCATGTAGTAAATGGGTCCTGTCGCCGTTTGATTTGGAATTTCTTCAACGATGCCTGATTTCAGCTGTTCGTCGATGACCTTTTTGTATTCCAGGTACAAGTTGGGTTGTTTTCTGAAACGACGGATTAGGGACATGATACGTTGTTCGGCGCCTCGATAGTTGTCGTCCAACTCGTTGCTGTTCACGATCCACGGCAGTTCCACTGAGTAGTTTGATCCCGTCCACTTGATGGCCTTTTCGAATTTTTCCAACGTTTCAACGTCGTCGTTGGTTTCGACCGACTCGTGACGGACTCCTATCGGTTCCAGTTCCCACATCCGGCGCAAGAGATCATCTGTTGATGGAGTAAGTGTAATTTTATTAATTCTCACCGGTGCAGCAATGACTCTCGTTCCGTTTGTGGTCTGTCCGTGTAGTGTTCAACCAAACTTTGTTTTCACAGCAATCAAATTATCTTCCAAAAATTCTGTCTGTCCAGTCATCACTCGCCAGTAATGGTCCACTCCAATTAGCAAGTCCACTTCCTTCGAATGCAACGCAACTTGCTTGCAGGCCACTTCGATTTTTCTTCGTTGTTTGTTCGGTTGTTCTCCAGGAGTGGACGTGACGTGGTCAGCTTCGATGGCTTCAATTGTAACTGCTGGCGACTTCGAGTTGGCGGGACTGAGGACTAACTCGACTCTGTTGCGAACTTCTGATCTGGGCTCTTGCCCAAACACGGCCAAATTTATCGTTTCAGTGCCTAAAATTCTCAAATTCAGTTTTTTAGTCAACTCAGATCGTATGAAGGTACGTTGGGCTCCCTTATCGATATAGCACACTCCCAAAGTTGAGTGCGTTGGTCCGGCCATCTTCACCATCTGCACCATCAAAAATTCGGACTTGGGTGGACAGGTGGTGACGACTGCGTTGGTGTGGGTGATTCCCTCGCCGGCTTCTGTAGCTTTTGGTGTGTCGCACACGTGGGTGTGATGTGCTCCCTCACAGCTGTAACATTTCATGCGAGTCCTGCATTCTTCAGTCTTGTGGGGCACTTTCCCCAAGCATCTCATGCAAATTCCCTTTTTCTGCAGCTTTTTACGTCTCTCCTCCATCGTGAGTGGGCTGTTGCCCACTCACGATGGAGGAGAGACGTAAAAAGCTGCAGAAAAAGGGAATTTGCAGAATCACAAAATTGGCATTTCATTATTATTACCGATAGTTGTGCTGCTGATCCCGATCGAGGTTCCTTTTCTTTTCGACTAAATCGTCCTTTGTTGAAAGGATTGCTGTCTTTTTCCGACGTTTTGTTGTGAGACGTTTCTGGCTTCGATTGGGTTTTCAGCATGTCGTATTTGGCGTGTTTAGCGATGTGATCGCTCAACCAGTCCATTAACCTCGTTATCGATCGCTCTCCATCACAGTCTTTGTCATATTCCATGATGATACTGCGTGGAACAGCAGACGACAGCACGGGAAAAATGGTCCGCTGTATTTCCGCCAGTGGTACTTCGATGTTGGCTAGATTTTCTATGTTGACTTCCACGTGTCTGTGCAGCTTCTGTAAACCTATTCGATCTCGCTCGCTGCTAACAGATGGCAAATTTATGAGGTTAGACAAGTATTTGTTCTCGAGCACGATTTTATCGCCGTATTTCTTCTGCAGACGTGCGATTGCGACGGTGTAATTTCCTACGGTGATCTCGAGTGCTTTTATATCGTCGAGCGCCTCTCCAACCAGGTAATTTCTTAAATATAAAAGTTTATTCGTTCCGTCCAGTTGCTCGTCGTCGCCGACTTGGATCGAAAACGTTTTCCAAAACCCTCCCCATTCTTCTGGCTTACGTCCGTCAAACTTAGGTATTTCAAGTGGCTTACGTTTGATGAATGGTTGACCGTTCGTCGGCGTCGTGCGTGGTGTTGCCGCCGTCACTGCTGCGGTAATAGCCGCCGCTAGCGCGTCGAAGTCCGCCGCTGGTTGTGCGTCCACGTTCGGTCGTAGATTCTGGGGTAAATTAGGTGGGTAATTCGCATGAGTGTACCTGCCTAAATCGGCTTTTGATGCGGCCAAGCGGTCCTCCAGTGCGTCGAGTGCTAACACGGTGTTGTCGATCTCTTGGTCGCTTCTTGCTTGATCCAGTGTGGCGTCAAACGTTAGTTGCACTCGCTTCTGCTTTTGTTCGAGCTGTTGCAGCCATAATTCGATTGTGGCTAGCGGAATTGCAGCTCGCCCATTCAGCGCAGTGGTTATAGTGGTCAAAAGTGTTTCTGTGACCATCATGGCCGCTCGGAATGCTTTGGCTTTTAACTCGAAATTTCTCACCATTTTTAGTAGATTTTTAGATGAATTCGGAATTTAAAATGTTCCCGGGTTTCGGCACCAATGTTAAACTTGAAGTAAAATAAAAGTTATTTCAAATTTACCAAACAAATCCTAAAGTTCTCTGGATACAAATGTTGATCAGGTTGAAAATTGTGTTGAGATTCAAAATGGCGTTGGAGTTTTAAGAAAGCACGACCACACAGTTTAAGGTAAAAAAGTACACTAACTTTATTTAATTCATAAAGGAAACAGGTGATGTAAATGACGAGTTCGGAGAACCAATCACAAACACCCACAAGGTGATAAAATGCAAATGACGCGCTCGAAAGACCAATGACGAGCGCTCACAACTTTTGGAGGAATATAACATTCTTGAAGGGATTAGCGAATTAACATTCCAATTATAAAGATAAAGTTTAGACAATTTGGTGAGAATAAAACATATTTAAAGTATAAAATCGAAATCAAATGCACAAATCAAAATAAAAATATTAAAACAACAATACAAATCAAATAATATAACTAAACACAATTATTAATAAAGAACAACAATTTACTCGTAAAATCATCCGATTTTCACAGTTACTAACCCGGAGGATACAATGGGGCGGGGACCGTCACGACGGTCGAGAGAACCATCGCGGGAGGATTTGACTTCTCCATCCGCCAGCATGCCTTACGATGACGGGATCAACAGATCGAGCACCGGGTAAAATATTAATTAGCCACTGCTGTTGGATTACCATTATCCAGGTAGTTATTTATTGCAACATCTTGAAGATATTACTCACGGGCTACCAACCCGGCGTGTTACCTGTGCATTAACCCTTTACCGACTTTTAACGTGCGGAAGGACCAATCGCAGAAAGACGGGAACCTGCGAGGGCTGTTTACAACAGCCATCCTGCAGCGGACTGAGGCCAGTTAGCTGAGGGACCTACTTTCATCTAGCAAGGCCTTACTGTGTATGGCTATTATATTAAGCCACCGTACGAAGTCTAACTGTCCCGTAGAACAGCAAGCTAACGTTACGGGACCATTTCATGCGAGCGCATGTCTATTACCGGGTTGGTCGTCCCGAAAAGGCCCTACAACAACAATAACAATAGTAATGAATACCAATTGTGGAGAGCTGAGGTGGCCTGATGTGTCGATAGAGAAAGTGAAATCAAACGATAACAACAATTCAACTACAGACAATATACGAGTTCAGTTATCAAGCCAGGGGGGGAGAGGTTGAGAAACTGGAGCTTATATAGTTCTGTAGAGCGACTAGATTGGCGACAGCCAATCAGCACTCGAATCGGCGGATTCGTGGGTCACTAGTCCGGACCTAATATATGACTATGTCCAGATGGGCCCAGTTGGGGTCCAGAAGGGTCCGATTGGTTCCCTTTGACAGGTAAGTAACGTGGATATTGATTCGATAGAATCAACATTGTCAAGTAAATAATTACTTAGTTTGTGTTGAATAAAATAGTTATATTTTATTCACTGTGTCCAAATAATGATTTATCACACTTTTTAGTTTTATCAAGTTTGAATTACGCGCGTTTGTTAAACAGCGCCATCTATTGTGAACATTGATAAATACTGATTTGTAATCATCACACAATTTCTAATAAAGTAAATAAGTAAATTGAACAAAAAAATTCTTTTTATTTATTTTTTAATTATCTGATAGGTAACATTGTGTAGTTTCAATACAACCGATTGGAAAAGAAAAAAACAAATTGATTCTGTTCTCGAGCTTGGTGATTTTGCTGAGCTTCGCATGTTGCTGTTCCCGCAGCTCGGGCAGCATTTTAAGACACGAAACTGCTTTGTGACTGATGTCGTCTTGTTCTTCTCACCGCCTTTCTCGCTCGTCGACGACTTCTCCGGCTTCTTCAACGCGGGTCCAAACACCGTGTTTCTTTTCTTTTTAATTATTTACATTCGAAGGTGAAAAAAGAAAACAAATGGCTGTTAGTTTACCAACAATTTGAATTGGCACCTGTCGCTATTTCTATTGCTGGCGCTGGTTTGCATTTCCGCCAAAAAGGACTGCCCTATCTAAGGACGTAGTTCTACGTTAAAAGAGTAAAATAAAATAATGAGCAGATTGACCAAGTTGGAATTCGTGTGCGCATCATAATTTCTTGGTGAAAGCCTCCTCCAAAAGATGGCTTTGCTGTCACTCGTCGAACATCTGAAATTCTAGTTTTCACAGTTTTCAGAGTTTTCAGAGTGCTAAATTAATCTTTTAATATTTATTTGTCAATTATTTTGAGCTACAGATTACAAATAATGAGTAATTCAGTATTTTTAATTAACAAATAATTTCATCAAACAAACATTCTTAGCGCAAACCAATTTGACGATCTCTCCGAGTACATGGTGGCTTACAACAGAATACCATCTGTCCAAACACACAGTCCAAATCATCTCTGTCTAAATGCGTAAGATTGGTGATCGAAGCAGCGCACTGCTCTAAACCTTTCGGGCATTTACCCTTGCAGTCCGGTGGAGTTCCAATCCAGTGACAACGATAGTTTGTTCCCAGTCCCAGTAACAACCCCAACATCATAATGAAAACAAAAATAAACAGATATGGCTTCATACTGCTGGCAAAAACAGAAAGAAGTATAATTAAATTAATATAATATTTTCGGCTAGAAATGGCAAAATTGCTTGAAATAAAAATTAGCTTTTCCTGTTCTAAGTTCAGTTAAAATCCAAAAAAAGCTTACCTGGGTATTTGGATACTGGATACAAATATGCTGGAGTAATCAGCTTTCACTTGGTTACAGTTGGTCAGTTTTGGAAAACAACAACTTATGAATATGTTTAATTTACGCTGGATTAATGTTAGTGATTATTTTTTATGGTAAAATTGCTAGATTTTATGTAGTATTGTTAATTTTAATGGTTGTATTATTAATTTTAATGGTTGTATTATTAATTTTAATTGTTGTATTGTTATTATACAGTAAAATTGCATCCTTGATTAAATGGTGGATCTACCTGCCATTTAGTAGATCCTTGAGAACAAATTAATTGTGGTATTTGATAAACACAATGTGTTGTTTTATTGAATGTTATATTCCTGTCCGCCAGGTGTCTTTACCACCTGTGCACCTGTATTTGGCACTGACCAATCAGTGCCCTGTTTTGTATTTAGTGCTCCGCGCACTTTTAAACATCTGTTTTAGATTAAAACCATCACTGTTAATATTTCACCTAACAAGCCACGCGTCTCCATTTTTATGCCTCCAACATATTAGAACCAAAACTACAGGTTATGGGCCCAGCACGCTTCCACTGCGCTTAAAAATCATCAAGTTTTGTACCGGAACATTCGAGGAAGTTAAAAACGAATTTAACACGAACATTCCACAAGAAACAGAACTAAGAAACGATGGCGAACGGCGGCGGAAATTCAGCTCGAATCGAGGCGTTGGGAAAGGAAAACTTCGACACATGGAAGATCCAGATGGAAGCAATTTTGGATCAACGGGACCTACTCGTGCACGCGGAAGGTACGTCGAAACGACCAGAAACCATCGAAGGAAACGCGAAACGTGTGAAGGAGATCGAAACGTGGGAGAAAAGTGATCGAACAGCCAAAAATGACATTTTGCTAAATATAAAACAGTCGGAACTTCGAATGGCTAAAAATTGCAACACCGCGAACGAATTGTGGAGGAAGCTGCATAGTGTGTACCAATCGAAAGGACCGGCAAGAAAAATCACGTTGTTAAAACGACTCGCAACACACAAGATGGCGGACGGAGAAAACGTGGAGAACCACTTAAAAGAATTCTTCGAGCTGGTGGATAAGCTACTAGACATGGATTTCAAGATGCCCGAAGACTTCACAACGATCTTACTGCTACTAAGCCTGCCGAACTCTTACGACAACTTCAGATGCGCAATAGAATCGCAAGATAAATTGCCCTCGCTGGAAGTTTTGGAGGGAAAGATCAAAGACGAGTCAATCGCCCGCGGAAAGGAGAAAGAAGACGTATCGGACGCCATGATGGCCAGAAAAACGTTCCAAAAACGTAAGCAACCAAAGAAATACGGCGACGAAAATTCGAATTCGACCGAGAAGCCAGCTTTCAAATACAAGTGTCACGGTTGCGGAAAAATTGGCCACAAAATCGCCGATTGCCGAAGTAAAAGCAAGAAGGAAAGCGCATCAAGAGCCGAGAAATCCAAGTACGAATTATTTTTCTGCGAGCAAATCGAGACAGCACTGATAAGCGAGACGCCACGACCGAAAAATTGGTGTTTGGACAGCGGCGCCAGCTCCCACATGTGCTCGAACGATTCAACATTTTCGACGATCGAATTCCTGAAAAACCAAAAACTAAATTTGGCCAGCAAAGCGAGTACAAAAATCGACGGAAAAGGAACCGCGAAAATTGTCGTCAACACCGGGAACGGAAATGTGAAGCTGGATTTGGCGGAAACTCTTTTGGTACGAGATTTACGAACGAATTTGATGTCAGTCGGGAAGATCACAGAACGGGGACACAAGGTGATTTTCGATGATAAATCAGCAGAAGTGATAAATCCGAAGGGAGAAATCGTATTCACCGCCGAAAAAAGGAACGGACTGTATTACATCGTCGACGAGACCGAGGATGCTGCGACTGCAGCGGAAATCGAAGTCGGAACCGGATCAAAACCTGCAAAACCCGCAAGTACGAAAATACAAGAATGGCACAAAAGACTTGGGCACCTGAACGAGTCAAGTCTGAAAATACTAAACGAAAAGGCGGACGGAATGAATTTGGAAAAGGACGCCAAGCTGCCAACTTGTGAAACTTGTATCGAGGGGAAGCACGCAAGTACGAAATTTCCTGACTCCACGTCAAAAAGCGAAAAACTGCTGGAACTTGTACACTCGGACGTTTGCGGACCAATGCCAACAAGGTCCATGAATGGATCGAGGTATTTCGTGACGTTTACCGACGATAAATCGAGATGGTGCAAGGTGTACTTTTTGAAACACAAAAGTGAAGTTTTCGAGGCATTCAAGTCGTTTAAAACTTTTTGCGAGAAGGAAACTGGATGCGCGCTCAAACTTTTACGATCGGACAACGGGAAAGAATATGTAAATAAGAAATTCGACGCATATTTACAAGAAAACGGCATAAAGCGCCAAACCAGCGTCGAACGAACCCCGGAACAAAATGGCGTCTCGGAAAGAATGAATAGAACTTTGATCGAGATGGCACGATGCATGTTACTGCAAGCAAAATTGCCCAACACATACTGGGCGGAAGCAATCAACACTGCGTGCCACATCCGAAATAAATGCCCGACTAGAAGTTTGGAAAATGAAATACCGCATCAAGTTTGGACCGGAAGAAAACCAAATGTCGACTATTTTCGAGTTTTCGGGAGCAGAGTCTTCGCGTTGGACAAGAAACCAAACAAGGGGAAGTTCGAACCGAAGTCAAAAGAATGTATTCTCATCGGATATTGGGACGGATCAAAGGCGTATCGTTTATGGTCGAAAAGCGAAAATAAGATTATAAAAAGTCGAGACGTGAAATTTGTCGAAAAATCAAAAAATGAGACGAATGAAGAATGTGGAGAAGACGATAATAATAATTTTAATAATGATTTCACCGATTCCAGAACAGATCCAGACGAAAACAGAACCGAAAATTCCGAAGATGAAATAGAGAACGCAAACGAGAACGAACCCAACAATGCAGCCGAGCCCGAAAATGAGAACGAGAGAGAGACGCAACACGAAGAAGCCGAACCTCGTCAAAATGAAAACACGAAAACGATTCCACGACGATCCGCTAGAACACCAAAACCTTATCCAAACCGAAATGGGGACCCACCCAGAAAGAAATATACAAGAAAGAATCTGACAACAACTAATGAAGTTTTGGACGAAATTGCACAGATAGCAATTCTCGACGATCCAACAACAGCGGCCGAAGCTTTGAATGGAAACGACCCACAAGAATGGATGAAAGCGATGAAGGACGAATACGACGCTTTAATTGAAAACGAAACGTGGGAGGAGTGCGACCGACCGAAAAATAGAAACGTAATCGGATGTAGATGGGTCCTCCGCACAAAATTTGAAGCAGACGGGTCAATCGAACGCAGAAAGGCCCGACTGGTCGCCAAAGGATATGCACAGCAGCCAGGCATCGACTACTTTGAAACCTACGCGCCCGTCGCACGACCGGGATCAATTCGAATGATGATGGCAATCGCAGCCGAGTTGGGATTGACCGTACACCAAATGGACGCGATAACGGCATATTTGAACGGCGAAATCGAAGAGGAAATTTTTATGGAATTCCCCGAATATTTGGAATTTATTGCTGGAATAAAAATCAAGAAAGGAAAAGTCTGCCGGATGAAAAAGGCGTTATACGGATTGAAGCAGTCGGGTCGCCAGTGGTACAAAAAACTGGACGAGAAGTTGCAAAAGCACGGACTGAAGCCAACAAACGCAGACCCATGCGTGTATTACCAAACGAATGGAGAAGTCATCACGCTCGTCGCAATCTACGTGGATGATTTTATCATCGCAACGAACTGCAAAAGAAACTTGGAGAAATTAAAATCGAACCTGAAGAGCGAGTTCAAAATGAAGGATTTAGGACAAATTCACTACTGCTTGGGAATCGAGTTTAAACAGGACGACAAGACGAAATCAATCACGATGGCGCAGAAAAAATACGTTAAGGACATACTGAATCGTTTCGGAATGCAAGACTGCTCGAAAAACACAACTCCACTCGACGCAAATCAGAAATTGCAGAAAAACAAGAAAAAGGAGGATGGGACCGACGAAGAGCTACTGGATCCAGAGAAGTTCCCGTACCAAAGTTTAATCGGATCACTCATGTACCTCGCCGTTTGCACTCGACCCGATATTTCCTACACCGTCAGCGCATTAAGTCAATATAATACGTGCTTCACCGGAACTCATTGGACAGCAGCAAAACGCGTCCTAAGATATTTGAAGCACTCATCGAATCTCGGGCTAAAATTCGAAAAGACCGGAAAAGACTTAGTCGGCTACACGGATGCAGATTGGGGAGCAAACTTGGACGATCGTCGCTCGTACACCGGCTACTGCTTTAAACTCGCGAACGCGACAATATGCTGGGAAGCAAAAAAGCAGAAGACCGTCGCAACCTCGTCGACCGAAGCAGAATATATGGCGTTGGCCGACGCGTCAAAAGAAGCAATCTACTTGCGAAACTTCCTAGACGAAATTAAATACATCAACAAGAAGAAGGAAACGACCCTCATTTATAGCGACAATCAGGGGGCACACAAATTGGTGCGAAACCCAATTTTCCATTCCAGGACCAAGCACATCGACATTCGCCACCATTTCGTTCGAGAAACATGTGAGCGGGGAGATATCGACATAGAATTCCTGGAGAGTGAGAAGATGGTCGCCGATGTGTTGACCAAGGGGCTTTTTAAGCCAAAACACGAAGAATTGATCGCCCAATTTGGATTGAAGGAAATTGTTTAAGAAATATCGTTTTTAATATTTGAATTGTTTGTGAATGAATACTTTAATGTTTAAATGTCTAAATTGCTTAAGAAAAATGTTTTGAATTTTGAAATGTAGGAATATTGCCATTCAGGGGAAGTGTTGTTTTATTGAATGTTATATTCCTGTCCGCCAGGTGTCTTTACCACCTGTGCACCTGTATTTGGCACTGACCAATCAGTGCCCTGTTTTGTATTTAGTGCTCCGCGCACTTTTAAACATCTGTTTTAGATTAAAACCATCACTGTTAATATTTCACCTAACAAGCCACGCGTCTCCATTTTTATGCCTCCAACATATTAGAACCAAAACTACACAATGCAATTACATGATTTTATAGAACTGTACACAACAACTGGCAAGTTTTCAAACAACAAAAAGGTTACAACTTATTGCCCATTTACTGTTGTTATGTTTTTTAATAATAAAGGGTGTCCCAAAAATAACGCAACATTTGAATTCGCCGCCATTTGTGCAGTAAATTGTTTGCAACCCTGAAACAACAACAAATTGACAGCTTAGAGTCTAGGGTTAGGTTTAGGGTTAGTGAAAATGGAATGTTACACGATACAAAAACGTGTTTAGGGTTAGTAAAACTGGAGCGTTACACGATACAACAATGTGTAACAATTCAATTACTGCATGAGACATTTCCTGATTGTGTACTCTCTCGTTTCGGTGATCAGAATTGGCCCCCTAGATCAGGTGATTTAACACCATTAGATTTCTTTTTATGGGGTTATTTGAAGTCATAGGTCTATGTCAACAAGCCCACAACCACCCGTGCATTACAATTCTAATCACCGAAACGAGAGACTACACGATCAGGAAATGTCTCAATTCTCATGCAGTAATTGAATTGTTACACGTTGTCGTATCGTGTAACGCTCCAGTTTTACTAACCCTAAACACGTTTTTGTATCGTGTAACACTCCATTTTCACTAACCCTAAACCTAACCCTAAACTCTCAGCTGTCAATTTGTTGCTGTTTCAGGGTTGCAAACAATTTACTGCACAAATGGTGGCAAATTCAAATCTTGCATTATTTTTGGGACACCCTTTACATACATGATAATTAAAATAATTATTGTGTGACCGTTTGGCCACCTACGGTGACCCACATCACTCCACACACTGCTCTCTGGCCCCTGATTACCCATCTTGCGAGGTAGACTGATCCAGTGGGGAAGGAGGGAGCTGAATGATGTGGTGAGAGGAGCATGAGCAGAGAAAGAGAGTTTGGACAGCACAGAATGAGGACGTGTGCTAGTGAGGTCCTGTAGCCAGCCTGGGCAGTGCAGTGCCTGAGTTGACTTTGCTCTTCTCCCATTCACCACTGTGACGCTCAGTGACAGGGAGATGTCCTTGTTGCAGCCTCCATGAGCGGCTACATGGGGTGTAGGCAAGTACCACAGCAGAATGTCATATGCCAACCGACCATGTCACTCACGCGCTAAGTGCCCTGTGAGTGACGGGACGGTTGTAGGTGTGGCGTGCCTAACGGCACCGACACAGGTGATGGGTACTCCGACCCCTAGACAACGGATTAAAGGCCAACAACCAACAATCCAGAGTCCCTGTATCCATTATTTCAGACCCATGGTAATCAATCCCCAGGTTGCCATAAGAGAGACGATCCGTCACAATTGTAAATATTGCAAATAATTGACAAATAATTCTTAGTGCAAACCAATTTGACGATCTCTACAAGTACATGGTGGAGAACAACAGTATACCATATTTCCAAAAATACAGTCCAAATCATCTCTGTCTAAATGCGTAAGATTGACGCTCGAACAAGCGCACTGCTGGAAACCTTTCGGGCATTTACCCTTACGGTGGAGTTCCATTCCAGTGACAACGTGAGGCAAACACTTCATTCAACCCCAACATAATAAAGAAAACAAAAATAAACAGATATGGCTTTATACTGCTGGCAAAAACAGAAAGAAAAAAATTAAATTAATATAACACTTGTATGTCGACTACTAGTAGAAATAGAAATTTGCTTTTCGTTTTCTAAGTTCAGTTAAAATCCAAACAAGCTTACCTTGACACTTGGATATGAGATGCAAATATACTGGAGTCATCAGCTTTCACTTGGTTACAGTTGGTCAGTTTTGGAAAAATACAACTTACTATTTTCTATGTTTTATTATAACTAAAAAGATTGCCATTCATGAATTCATCGACATTACCTCTGTGCAAGACATCGGATACAGCTAAATTAGCGAGAAAATCCTTTTGAATGTTTATTCTAACATTGATCCTATCCGTGACTGCAACTGTCATCCTGCATGCAATCAGATTCTCTTTGCAGAATTCAGTGCACTAGTGAGTGGGTTGCTGTGACAACGACACAATAATCGGCAGCGAGCGATACAAATTCTTCTGTTTGTTTGATGGCATAGACTGTAAACTCCGGAGGGACTCCGCGGTGGTTTACAGTCGTTCACGATGGTTCACGAGCAGCGGTTTGCTCTGTCGGCTATGGTGAGTCTCAGACAAGTCAACGAGACTCAACGATGGTCGGCGGTGAAGGGTTTTCTCGGTCGTCACCCGAAAATCGTAATAAGCTCAAGTGTGGCTGGTTCCACCGAAATATCAGTGGAACCAGCTGAATCTCAACTCACCAAAACTTAAACACGGTCAATACTCGTGTGACCAACCCGGTCTCGCCCAATCGCTTCCTATAACCTCGGACCCCTGACTGACCACTACTGACCACCAGGACGCGCCTTGCGACACCCTCGTCCACCCTATATTTTGTATTATACAGGGTGGTGCAGAAAGTCTGGTTCACAGTAAATAATTTCCAAACCGTTTTAGATGATAATTTAGCAAAATTATTGTAAGGGTAGTATGTCGGGGGAAATCCAATTATGACATCTAATTTGACCTCTGAGGTCATCTTCAAGGTTATCCATATTGTAACTCGGGAACCGTGACAGTTAGAGCAAAAAAGTGAATTAGAAAGTTGTAGAGCATCATCCAATTAGTCTAGAACTGTTCTTAAAAAAATTATTTCTTACTGAAAAGTTTTGAGAAAAAAGGTCTGAAACATTAGTTTACTCAGCATTGTAACTCAGCATTATAACCTAAAACTATTGAGGCAACCAAGCTAATCCTCAATTAGGACATTTTATTCGGTCATACTTGTAAGTGGAAGAGAGGAAACACAAAAGAAAAGAAATAATTTATTTTGTAAATACATTCCACATGATAGTTTTAGGTTACAAAGCTGAGTAGACTAATGTTTCAAACCTTTTTTTCTCAAAACTTTTCAGTAAGAAATAATTTTTTTAAGAACAGTTCTAGACTAATTGGATGATGCTCTACAACTTTCTAATTAACATTTTTGCTCTAACTGTCACGGTTCTCTAGTTACAATATGGATGACCTTGAAGATGACCTCAGAGGTTAAATTGGATGTCGTAATTGGATTTCCCCCGACATACTACCCTTACAATCATTTTCCTGAATCAACATCTAGAACAGTTTGGAAATTATTCACTGTGAACCAGACTTTCTGCACCACCCTGTATATTTGTCATTTCCGGAATAAAACCATATTCGACTTAACCCTTAAACCACGCGGTCGCTTCTCTACTTTTACAACTCGAATTCCGTGAAGTTCTAAGCATGCAGTGATGAGGTGTGTTGTTGTTGTTGGTGTGATGTCAAGAGTGGGCCAAACCGCCAAAATTTGGGGTTTTATGCACTTTCTTCGCATGTTGCTGTTCCCGCAGCTCGGGCAGCATTTTAAGACACGAAACTGCTTTGTGACTGATGTCGTCTTGTTCTTCTCACCGCCTTTCTCGCTCGTCGACGACTTCTCCGGCTTCTTCAACGCGGGTCCAAACACCGTGTTTCTTTTCTTTTTAATTATTTACATTCGAAGGTGAAAAAAGAAAACAAATGGCTGTTAGTTTACCAACAATTTGAATTGGCACCTGTCGCTATTTCTATTGCTGGCGCTGGTTTGCATTTCCGCCAAAAAGGACTGCCCTATCTAAGGACGTAGTTCTACGTTAAAAGAGTAAAATAAAATAATGAGCAGATTGACCAAGTTGGAATTCGTGTGCGCATCATAATTTCTTGGTGAAAGCCTCCTCCAAAAGATGGCTTTGCTGTCACTCGTCGAACATCTGAAATTCTAGTTTTCACAGTTTTCAGAGTTTTCAGAGTGCTAAATTAATCTTTTAATATTTATTTGTCAATTATTTTGAGCTACAGATTACAAATAATGAGTAATTCAGTATTTTTAATTAACAAATAATTTCATCAAACAAACATTCTTAGCGCAAACCAATTTGACGATCTCTCCGAGTACATGGTGGCTTACAACAGAATACCATCTGGCCAAACACACAGTCCAAATCATCTCTGTCTAAATGCGTAAGATTGGTGATCGAAGCAGCGCACTGCTCTAAACCTTTCGGGCATTTACCCTTGCAGTCCGGTGGAGTTCCAATCCAGTGACAACGATAGTTTGTTCCCAGTCCCAGTAACAACCCCAACATCATAATGAAAACAAAAATAAACAGATATGGCTTCATACTGCTGGCAAAAACAGAAAGAAGTATAATTAAATTAATATAATATTTTCGGCTAGAAATGGCAAAATTGCTTGAAATAAAAATTAGCTTTTCCTGTTCTAAGTTCAGTTAAAATCCAAAAAAAGCTTACCTGGGTATTTGGATACTGGATACAAATATGCTGGAGTAATCAGCTTTCACTTGGTTACAGTTGGTCAGTTTTGGAAAACAACAACTTATGAATATGTTTAATTTACGCTGGATTAATGTTAGTGATTATTTTTTATGGTAAAATTGCTAGATTTTATGTAGTATTGTTAATTTTAATGGTTGTATTATTAATTTTAATGGTTGTATTATTAATTTTAATTGTTGTATTGTTATTATACAGTAAAATTGCATCCTTGATTAAATGGTGGATCTACCTGCCATTTAGTAGATCCTTGAGAACAAATTAATTGTGGTATTTGATAAACACAATGCAATTACATGATTTTATAGAACTGTACACAACAACTGGCAAGTTTTCAAACAACAAAAAGGTTACAACTTATTGCCCATTTACTGTTGTTATGTTTTTTAATAATAAAGGGTGTCCCAAAAATAACGCAACATTTGAATTCGCCGCCATTTGTGCAGTAAATTGTTTGCAACCCTGAAACAACAACAAATTGACAGCTTAGAGTCTAGGGTTAGGTTTAGGGTTAGTGAAAATGGAATGTTACACGATACAAAAACGTGTTTAGGGTTAGTAAAACTGGAGCGTTACACGATACAACAATGTGTAACAATTCAATTACTGCATGAGACATTTCCTGATTGTGTACTCTCTCGTTTCGGTGATCAGAATTGGCCCCCTAGATCAGGTGATTTAACACCATTAGATTTCTTTTTATGGGGTTATTTGAAGTCATAGGTCTATGTCAACAAGCCCACAACCACCCGTGCATTACAATTCTGATCACCGAAACGAGAGACTACACGATCAGGAAATGTCTCAAATCTCATGCAGTAATTGAATTGTTACACGTTGTCGTATCGTGTAACGCTCTAGTTTTACTAACCCTAAACACGTTTTTGTATCGTGTAACACTCCATTTTCACTAACCCTAAACCTAACCCTAAACTCTCAGCTGTCAATTTGTTGCTGTTTCAGGGTTGCAAACAATTTACTGCACAAATGGTGGCAAATTCAAATCTTGCATTATTTTTGGGACACCCTTTACATACATGATAATTAAAATAATTATTGTGTGACCGTTTGGCCACCTACGGTGACCCACATCACTCCACACACTGCTCTCTGGCCCCTGATTACCCATCTTGCGAGGTAGACTGATCCAGTGGGGAAGGAGGGAGCTGAATGATGTGGTGAGAGGAGCATGAGCAGAGAAAGAGAGTTTGGACAGCACAGAATGAGGACGTGTGCTAGTGAGGTCCTGTAGCCAGCCTGGGCAGTGCAGTGCCTGAGTTGACTTTGCTCTTCTCCCATTCACCACTGTGACGCTCAGTGACAGGGAGATGTCCTTGTTGCAGCCTCCATGAGCGGCTACATGGGGTGTAGGCAAGTACCACAGCAGAATGTCATATGCCAACCGACCATGTCACTCACGCGCTAAGTGCCCTGTGAGTGACGGGACGGTTGTAGGTGTGGCGTGCCTAACGGCACCGACACAGGTGATGGGTACTCCGACCCCTAGACAACGGATTAAAGGCCAACAACCAACAATCCAGAGTCCCTGTATCCATTATTTCAGACCCATGGTAATCAATCCCCAGGTTGCCATAAGAGAGACGATCCGTCACAATTGTAAATATTGCAAATAATTGACAAATAATTCTTAGTGCAAACCAATTTGACGATCTCTACAAGTACATGGTGGAGAACAACAGTATACCATATTTCCAAAAATACAGTCCAAATCATCTCTGTCTAAATGCGTAAGATTGACGCTCGAACAAGCGCACTGCTGGAAACCTTTCGGGCATTTACCCTTACGGTGGAGTTCCATTCCAGTGACAACGTGAGGCAAACACTTCATTCAACCCCAACATAATAAAGAAAACAAAAATAAACAGATATGGCTTTATACTGCTGGCAAAAACAGAAAGAAAAAAATTAAATTAATATAACACTTGTATGTCGACTACTAGTAGAAATAGAAATTTGCTTTTCGTTTTCTAAGTTCAGTTAAAATCCAAACAAGCTTACCTTGACACTTGGATATGAGATGCAAATATACTGGAGTCATCAGCTTTCACTTGGTTACAGTTGGTCAGTTTTGGAAAAATACAACTTACTATTTTCTATGTTTTATTATAACTAAAAAGATTGCCATTCATGAATTCATCGACATTACCTCTGTGCAAGACATCGGATACAGCTAAATTAGCGAGAAAATCCTTTTGAATGTTTATTCTAACATTGATCCTATCCGTGACTGCAACTGTCATCCTGCATGCAATCAGATTCTCTTTGCAGAATTCAGTGCACTAGTGAGTGGGTTGCTGTGACAACGACACAATAATCGGCAGCGAGCGATACAAATTCTTCTGTTTGTTTGATGGCATAGACTGTAAACTCCGGAGGGACTCCGCGGTGGTTTACAGTCGTTCTCGATGGTTCACGAGCAGCGGTTTGCTCTGTCGGCTATGGTGAGTCTCAGACAAGTCAACGAGACTCAACGATGGTCGGTGGTGAAGGGTTTTCTCGGTCGTCACCCGAAAATCGTAATAAGCTCAAGTGTGGCTGGTTCCACCGAAATATCAGTGGAACCAGCTGAATCTCAACTCACCAAAACTTAAACACGGTCAATACTCGTGTGACCAACCCGGTCTCGCCCAATCGCTTCCTATAACCTCGGACCCCTGACTGACCACTACTGACCACCAGGACGCGCCTTGCGACACCCTCGTCCACCCTATATTTTGTATTATACAGGGTGGTGCAGAAAGTCTGGTTCACAGTAAATAATTTCCAAACCGTTTTAGATGATGATTTAGCAAAATTATTGTAAGGGTAGTATGTCGGGGGAAATCCAATTATGACATCTAATTTGACCTCTGAGGTCATCTTCAAGGTTATCCATATTGTAACTCGGGAACCGTGACAGTTAGAGCAAAAAAGTGAATTAGAAAGTTGTAGAGCATCATCCAATTAGTCTAGAACTGTTCTTAAAAAAATTATTTCTTACTGAAAAGTTTTGAGAAAAAAGGTCTGAAACATTAGTTTACTCAGCATTGTAACTCAGCATTATAACCTAAAACTATTGAGGCAACCAAGCTAATCCTCAATTAGGACATTTTATTCGGTCATACTTGTAAGTGGAAGAGAGGAAACACAAAAGAAAAGAAATAATTTATTTTGTAAATACATTCCACATGATAGTTTTAGGTTACAAAGCTGAGTAGACTAATGTTTCAAACCTTTTTTTCTCAAAACTTTTCAGTAAGAAATAATTTTTTTAAGAACAGTTCTAGACTAATTGGATGATGCTCTACAACTTTCTAATTAACATTTTTGCTCTAACTGTCACGGTTCTCTAGTTACAATATGGATGACCTTGAAGATGACCTCAGAGGTTAAATTGGATGTCGTAATTGGATTTCCCCCGACATACTACCCTTACAATCATTTTCCTGAATCAACATCTAGAACAGTTTGGAAATTATTCACTGTGAACCAGACTTTCTGCACCACCCTGTATATTTGTCATTTCCGGAATAAAACCATATTCGACTTAACCCTTAAACCACGCGGTCGCTTCTCTACTTTTACAACTCAAATTCCGTGAAGTTCTAAGCATGCAGTGATGAGGTGTGTTGTTGTTGTTGGTGTGATGTCAAGAGTGGGCCAAACCGCCAAAATTTGGGGTTTTATGCACTTTCTGGTCCTGCACACTAAATGTGCTCAGAAGGGTAATTTTGGTGCAACAAAGGAATATTGTTGCGCCAAAACCGTTGTTATTGCACCATAACCCTGGCCGAAAAGAGGGTGGAGTGTGCCAAGGCACACTTCGGTTCTGTGCACTGATCGTGCGCCGTGACCTCAATTGGGTGCAGAAGTGTCGCAATCCAGCACCTGCAGGCCTGGCACACTTCGGATCTGCACAGTAAAGCTGCGCAATTAGCTCGGTTTGGTGAAACAAAGCATTTTGTTGCATCAAACGGTTAATTAACGGTTTCACCCCAGCCAAATTGGGGTGAAATATGCTAGGGGAGTTCTCCTCCCCTAACCAAAATGAAATAAAATTATACGATTTCTTACGTGG
This sequence comes from Strigamia acuminata, assembly GCA_949358305.1. Classification (NCBI taxonomy): domain Eukaryota; kingdom Metazoa; phylum Arthropoda; class Chilopoda; order Geophilomorpha; family Linotaeniidae; genus Strigamia; species Strigamia acuminata. Next base: position 8,435,545 of record OX442315.1, on the reverse strand, counting down.
TGACTTTTTTATTTACAAAAACACATAACTGTTGATGTATAGTACGGTATTTACTATAATATGGGTTCAGATATTATTATTTATTTATATTTCCTGATATTTCATTTACTGATTATCATATTTCGATGTATTTGCCGCTTTAATCCTGTTTTATCGTTAATTAATTGTTTAATATGCATTTGGTACAATGCATTCGTTTATTTATTGTATTGCTTTAAGCATCTTGCTATAGCTAGCAATTTAGCTCTTTATTAATGTTAATTATAAACGCCAGATGGCGTATATGTACACTTTTCCATCCAACATGGCGACACACGGTCGCTTGATGTATCTCATTCAGAAATGGACACAAATGTAAGATTATGCTTTTCAAATTAAATGTTTCTATTCTTTTAAGTGTGTAGTATTATTTCCGCACGTCTTTTATAAGTGCATAATTTTTTTTCGGGCATTTTATCGTGGCTTTTCAGTGCGCGTCGTGCAGAAGTTGCTCCATTGGCGATAACGTGCGCCCAGGTTGGTCGCTGCCATTATCGCTTCGCCCACGCCGTTTTTCTTTAGTTTGCACGATAATTCGTGCACATTTTTGCCCTCTGCTACAATAACAACACTTCAGGGTTACCACAAATCATACCCCTAGACAACAATAAAGCTATTACAAGTACATATTTATTTCACAAATAAATAAAAATCACTTCAGGGTCACCACATGTGTTGGAATTATAAGACTTTGGTTTGGAGTCAAAATATTTGCGTTCACTTGGCTCTAAAAATACATATGGTAATGGTAACAAAGTATCTATCAGCATTTTTATTATATTTGATTTTACTGTAAAAGTATCGTATTACCCGCTGCCTTTGGCCATGGGTTTATCATGTTTTTCAAATCTCGCTCAAAAAGTCTGTACCGACATGCCTGTATAGAACAAAACATGCCTGTTCAAGTGAAAAAGCTGTTTTTTTTTGTTTTTTTTTGTTTAAAAGAGCCCTGACGAATAATTATGTTAAAATTTGGGCCTGAAATTCAAGTTTTCTTGATATTCTGAAAATTACTACTAAATTTTTCGAAAGTTTTATAGTAATTTAGGCTGATTTCCTACATCTTGGACATCTAAATATGCGTTTTAGCATGTTTTGGCTCAAAATTAAAAAAAAAATTGTACTTACACCGACATGATGTTAAAAACGGGGTTTATCGGCATGCCAGTAAAACTCACACTATACCGGCATGCAGTCGTAAGCAGGGTAATACGGTATGAATACGTACAGACAATTTTTGTCTGGGTGTATATCATTAGGATTGTAAAGGCTAGTTCACAATTCTGCAAATTGTTGTTCACAATGCCCCCCTCCATCAATGCACAACTGTTCTGCGCATGTTTACGTCGGAAGAGAGCTGAAAATTTGGTGAGTTTCGCTGCATTGTGAACAGAAACTTACAGTATGTTTACACGCACGGAATATTTCAAGTGGTGAATATTTCAAGTGGTAAAAAAATCAAACTGTTGTGTTTACGTGCAGAAAATAATTCGTGATCACAAGAGGAAGGACCAGGTTTAACTAAAACCTGAAGTGACATTTTTTGAAGAAAGGAAACGTTTTCCTATTACCCATCAATAAAATGAAGGTTGTCTATATTATATTAACTTTAGTTGTGACTTTAATTTTACTGATGCACAATCAGAATCTTGCTTTCTGTTTACTTCACAGACATCAGCGCTGATTACATAACAGGAAGTGGCACTAAACAGGAAGCGATGATTCACGCACATGCGCAATAAAAATCGTTCGAGTTCACTCGAATTAATCAACTTTCTGCGAGGGATTATTCACTACTCAAATAATCCTCGAATAATCCGAATAATCCTGTTTACATGCCAGTTGTGCACATGGACTATTTTGTCTCGCTCGAAATATTCCATGCATGTAAACATAGCATTTGTGCAAAAATTTAAGGAGAAATTACATTTTGCTTGTCGATTTGCAGCATTGTGAAAAAAAAAGGATATTTATGGTAAGAATTTGACAATTTACCTTTATAGCAATTAAATACTCTTCAAGTATGACAATTTGCGATATATTCCACAGATGATCCAAAGTGAATTTTGGTTGGAAAAACAATAAATCGACCAATTGCACATCGCACCAACTCCTTAAGTTGCTACTCTTCCGAGCAATATTTTCCTTGAAAAACTTTTTTTTTATGAAAGAAATTCGTGGAGACGGGGCACACACAGTAAGTGACGGAAAAGCTAAGTTAATTTATCCACCGACTCAACCGAGACCACATTGCGCGTTGGATACGTGAAATAATAGAAAATACGATTTTGAATCATAAAAAGGCCGAAAATTATACAAATCAGAAAAATTGCATTTTTCAGATATTTCTGCCTGCGTGATTTCAATAAATTCGTTTCGTTTTGAACTTGAGTGATGCATTCTTTGTATATTTGTCTAATAGCAACACTTGTTTGGTTTTTATCCTCTTTTGGTAACGCATTTTTCTCACAGAATTCAGAATTGCGTTCAAAATTTCGACGATAGATAATATAAGGATAGACCCAAGTAAAGTCCCAAATTGCCACCGATGTTCACGAATAAGCTGATTAAATCGTATTATTAAATCGTATTATAAGTATCCTATGGTACTACTGGGTTGCGATTTTATGAATAAATTAAAAATTCAGCCCAACCCACAGACGATGTTGTGGAATTTCGTGCAACCTGTCGATTCAGATTTGCCGTACATTCCACAAGCGCTTTTAGACCGCTATATTGAAAAATTAGAGGAGCCAGATTCCTCATTTGTAACCTTTGCAAAAGCTTACGCTGCAAGTGTAACTCAAAATAAAATTGATGAAGAGAATTTCATCCAGAAGTTAGTGGAAGAAGCTAACTTAAATTTGGAACAATCCTTATTATTAGAAAAGATGTTGACCAAACATAAGAAAATCATTTCTAAAGAACCAGGCAGAACTCACCTGGTTCAACACAAAATTGAGTTAGACACGGATAAACCTATCCGTGTTCCTTTTAAGAGCATAAACCCTCAGAAAAGGGAAATTATTCGTCAACTTTGTCAAGACATGTTAGACAAAGGCGTAGTCGTCAAAGCTGATGGCGATTACGGAATGCGACCTGTCCTAGTCATGAGACCAGGCAGTGACCCGCGTCTGTGTATTGATTTTCAACCAATAAATACTCATACTAAGTACAACCCCTGGCAGAAAGTATGCGATACTTTTTCTGCTTCAAAAAATCAGTAGAAAAAGTTCTTGTAAAAAATTGGTGTTAAAGAATTAGATGAAATCAATAAAGGGCTTTAAAATAACCATATTTAATCTAACTTTTGGCTATTTACAAACAAACAAAAAAAAATTCTGAGCTGAGAAATCCCATGTTTTTTTAACACGGGGTTGAATAAACTACTTGTTCATTTACATACATTTGGTATTCATTTGGGTATTTGCATAATTGATCACAGGTAAAGTATTACACGTTAGCGCTATTTAAACCTATACCAAGTAGGACGCGACAATTTCATTTTTCTCTCGTCTTTCTTCGTGTGTTCTTCAAAGTGTAAAGACACCCGGCGTGTTGGCAGTGCTGCGAAGGCACACCACACCGGCAACCAACCGTCATACACAGGGAAGGAGCCCCATATATGACGTGGCCGATCAAACATAACAATTTTGTCATACTCACCTGTATGGCTCACTCAACCGCTCTTTGAGGCTGCAATGTGTGAAAATCCCACCAAAAACGTGTGTTCAAATCTGTCAATGTTCAATTAAATGGTCGATTTGGAATTTGTCCCTTCACCGATGTAAAATCCCCCTCGTTACGGTATACAGGGTGTATCAGAATTCATGTTACACAGAAACAGGGGGTATAGAGGGGGACCAGGAGATCACATTTCCACTAATCAAAAATTCCAAAAAAAATTTCCCACATGGTTACAACCCCAAAAACAGTGTAAGATTTCAAATAGCGTGTCACGCATATCGTCCACATTTGCCAGGTTTTAGCGCAATTCTCAAATAAAAAAATACAAATTTATCATTTTAATGTTAAAGAATCACAAAAAAAATCCATAAATCCAGGAAAACTAAAACAAATCATTTATGTAAAAGATTAATTTCCTTAAATTATTTACCTTGTGCACATGTTGGACATGTAGAGCATCTCTTGTAATAAACTTCTGCTGTTGGCTACCGAATGTGTCTTTTTATTTGAGAATTACGCTTTAACCTGGCAAATGTTGGCGATATGCGTGAAGCGCGATATTTGAAATCTTCCATTGTTTTTAGGGATGTAACCATGTGAAAAATTTTTTTGGAATTTTTGATTGGTGGAAATGTGATCTCCTGGTCTTCCTCTATACCCCCTGCTTCTGTGTAACATGAATTCTGATACAACAAAGAAATAAAAAAATAATTAAATAAATAAATAAATAAAAATTTGGGGAATTATGTAGATAAATTTGAATGATACATGTTTGTATTATGTAATATGTTTAATTGTTTTGATCACAGAGGTCGCTTTTTGTAGTAAAACGTCAAGCTGACGTATTTTTCAGTGTATGACCTCTAATATGTTCAAGTACGAGTTAAGTTAACAAGTGCTAACGAATAAAGACATTTTTCGTTATGTTGGAAATCGACTGTTTATTTTTACACCTTGTAGTAAACCCAAAATAGTAACAAACCCCAAGTGTAACAATCTCGAGTTCACTGATGCTTCTACGAAGACTTACACATAATATATAAGAATTACTAAGTTTATAATTTAACTCTCTGACTTTTAATAAAATACTTTGATATGAAAAATAGGGATAATTCCGACCCGGAATTATCTTACATTAAAATATGAATAAATGATAATTTACAATGCTGGGTTTTCCAGACTTCGAGAATAATATGAATTAGAAAGATTAATTAATATATGATTGAATAACGAAATATGATATGACGAGGAAAAGAGAAATAAGGAAAAATACTGAGGCGATGAACACGATTGATTCCGTCCGGAATCGGCGGATTGCATCCAATCGTTCGGCGTGGATGATGGCGTTCGCTCCGACGTCAAATTGGAAGTTGACGTTGGCCTCGGTCCTCGTCTGCGTCCTCGTGGCGGGCTGCGGCTCGTCTTGGACTGCTCTCAACTCGAGATACACCGGTCGTGGCTGTAACTCGTCCGTGGCGTCTTCGTACGTCTCGGGAATTGGTTCCAACGGAATATTTCCACTCATACGAGCGGAATACAAACGCAAGCGGAATTCCGCTGTCTTAGTCGGGAAATCCCGTAAACTAGATCTGCTTACGTTCGGCAACGTGGTGATTCTCCCTCCTTCAACCCAACGCTTGTTGCGACGATGGGCGAGCGTCCTAGCCGTGGCGACTGGAGAATCTTGACTCTTTTCAGCAAAGAGTGTGAGCTGACTCTTACTTAGAGTGTAATCCCTCTCTTCTTGTTGGGAAGAGAATTACCAATTGTGTATCTCAAAATAACCTTGTGTTATTTCAAGAAGTGAGCCTAAATCTGAAGTGAAGTTTTCTCCCATAACAAACAATGATTTCAGTGGTTTTCAGTTGTGTGTTTTTCAGGAGGTGTTTTCAGGTTCAGGTTTGGTTTCAGACTGAGTTCTTAGCAGCTGCTCTCACTGCTAACAGGATGTAGCACATCCTGTAGTCCCTAGATCTTATCTTGTTTCCCACACAAGATAGGGACTACATCCTGTAGTGCCTGGATGATTCTTGCAATCCTTTTGGTACTCAAATTAGACTCACATAAAATTATCAGATTTAAGGAATTTCCTTTATGTAGTAATTTGGGATTACCACACTTCCCTCCTTTTTAGGGGAGAAGCGGAACCACTTCTTCTTTTCCTTTATGCGTTGCTCAGATCCAAGGTCGGGACCGGGCTCTCCAAAATTGTGAACTTTGGGTTTCCTCTGTCTGGTCCAGACGCCATTCCTGGATTGAGCTTGAGCCATACTTCTTCAATGTCATGGATTCGGTCGTAGACGTGTCTGACTGGAATCTGGTATGTTTCTGGACAGTCGTCGATGTGTCTTCGGGCTTTTACCAGTCTGGCTTGGAGAATTGGATCGGATCCACATTTGGCATGGATCTCTAACCAGTCGAATGTTTCCTGGCACAGCACCGAATTGTTCATCAATATAATGCGAGTGCTTGCGGAAAATTTTAGCAAAGGGTAGTAATATCGAATTTTTCCGTAGTTGTTATTATCGATTATTGGCCCTTTAGGTTTCTCGTTTGCTTGATGCGTTTTGCTTTCGGCGATTGCTTTTGATATCTCCAGCAGTTCTAATCGGTGGCGAACGCGTTCTTCCTGCAACCTAGCGTCGGCTTGCACCAATCGTGGTGTTGGACACGCATCTGATTGCCATCCTGATGTGTAGCCCGAAGTTCGCTGATCCTTTTCCGGCGTGGGTTTCGATGCACTTGTCGAACTCTGGTGACCTGATGCAATGGCGGCAGCCATTGGTGTGTATGTGGCTTCAGGTCTGGACGAAGGCGGCTGTGGTCCAGGCGTCCGTCCGGTTGCGAAAACTGGCATATACGGGTTTGTGGCTGGTGGCACGAATGGCTTCAATCCTAACTCAACTTCGGATTTTCTGGCTTGCCATTCCCCTCGCAAGCGCATGGCTCCCTGACTTGCTGTCTCGCCGTTTGCAAGGGCTTTTCTGACCAAATCTGCTCGCAATTCGGCGGGGTCAGGTAATATCGACATCCAATTCTGTATCATTTCCCTGGGAATTCCCATTGGCGACGACCATAGGAATGTGACGGCCATGAATGAATATTCGTCGGTGGCCAGGACTCCGGGATACAAAATTCTTTGTGGTGCCTTGGTCATTTTTCGCTTGAAGCGCTTCAGGAATCTTTCATTTTGCTCGTTCAGTGGGGTTTTCCTGAATTCTTCGGCATTCCGCTGCCAATCGAAGATCCCTTCATTTATTTGGTCGTTTTGATAAATGTCCAAATGTGGTTTGAGCAGTTCTTGCGCTTCTTTTGCATACACTGAATATCTTTCGCACAATTTTCGGTAATCCTGATTAAATCCATCAACTGGCTGCATGGATATATTTCCTGAAAAATTGACTTGTGGTACATCAGGAACTGGAATTGATAAGTCCTCTTTCGGAAGTCGGTAACTCACGAGCTTTTCGTGTGGCATGATGTATTGTTGCACCTGCCCTGCGTTCTTGGTGTTTTTAGAGGAATTCCTCAAACTTTCCGGAATGCTCGCTTGTCTGTGTCTAGGCCGCAGAATCTTCCGAGGCTTGACAACTTCCTTCTTTTTCTCCAATGGTGGTGGAGGAGGTGGCGGCAGCGACTCCTTTCTTTCTGGACGATTTTCGTTCGACCAGATTATCGGTGAATGTCGACTGTGGTTTGAACTCCGCGTAGAACCTGGCGGCGTTCTTGGTCCTTGTTGTGCTACTTCAGGATTATCTTGCTGAAGTTCTGCGTTGCTTTGCCGTCCTTCAGTGGTCACCTTCACGGTCGTGGGCGTGATGTGAATCGTTCTGTTCGGCCGCTGCTGCTGATAGCTGTGGCTTTTCTTCGTCACGACCTCGGATAAAATCTTCCAATCTTCCGGTGGAAGTTGGCGGCTTGATTCGGGTGGCGTTGGATTATTTTGCGTTCCAACGTACGTCTCCCGATGCCTTGGTGGAGGTGATCGCTGATGATGTGAGTTCCATCGATTTGGGTGCTGATCACGTCGATTTTGATGTTTTGATCTTGTGAGTTGACTTCGGAGATTTAGTCGTGTTCGCAAATCACCGTAGTCTTGGTTGAGGATTTTTCTCTCAGGCTCATCTTCGTATGTCCGACGACGTTCTTCGTCGGCTCTTTTCTTGTTCCCAATTTTTTTGGACATGACGGGATCTGCGCTGGAAAATACACCTGCCATATGGAGTTGGTGCATCTCTGTTTGCGTCTTTGCGAAATATGGAGGGCGTGATCCAGGCCTAACTGACTGTGGAAACCGCTTTAACTTTTTCTCATACTCCGCTTTCGCTTTCAGGTATTTGGCGGCGACTTCGTGCATTGTTGATCGCAGCCTTTCTCGAATTTCCTCCAAAATGGCTCTCTTATCCGATCCACGTTTAAAAAACCTTCTCCTGTCCCGGTCTTCTTGACTCGTGATCGGGTACTCTCGTGCTAATAACTCCGTCCATAATGGCGCGGGAACGTCGGCGCCCCATAACGCGATACGAGCTTCTTCGCGTTTGTTGACTGGCATGCAAACACACAGTCTTTTGTCGGTTCCCCATCGTCTTTCGATTGCTTTGGACCACCATTTTCTTACTCTCCATGGCCCATATTTCTCGAATGCGATTCTTAGTGCCTCCGGAATTCTGCCTCGTTGTATTGCCCAATTGCAGAACCCGGCGTCGTAAATGTCCTCCCACGTGGCCATATACGAGAGAACCTGAATAAATTAATTATTCCATTAGACGGGAAACTCCCATATTCGACGGCAGCCATGTTGGTTTCGATTAACAACTTTTTCGAAATTGCTTTTTGTTGACTTTGCAATTTTTTCTTTTTTAACTATTTTTTGTTAATCATAAATACCTTCATGGTCTCCTCGAATTCTTCTTCATCCTCGCTATCTTCGTCGGGGATGTAGGCGCGTTTGCGTGACATAATTGGTGCTCGTTACTTTCGTCCGAAATTTCGATAAATTCCTAATTTCGACGAAGTTTGTTCGTTATTATATATTTATTGTGGCAATCCACTTTAGTTTAACTTACTACTCAGTGATAAATCCTTATTTTTCGTTGATAAATCCGATTTGTTTGTTTGACACGAACACTTGTGTGTTTCCACTTTGGCGATGAACGGAAAAGTGACGTTTTGTTTCCGTTCAGTCCCTATCCCATGACGTCATCCATATCCTGGATTCCGAGTGACGCCATTTCTATTTATAGATACTGGGGACTTCGGATTTTTGCTCGATCTCTTAATTTGTATTTAAGAGTCGGTTTTTCACTGGTTTCGTGTGGATTTTCCACTTTATCTTTTTTGCGCAATTTATTTCTAATTTTCCTTCTCACCCCTTCCTCCCTCCTTTTTAAAAATTCGTCCACTTGTTGACGGATTTCTACATTATTGACAGGTGGGAATGGAGTGGCTTGGACTTCACACTCTGGTGTGGAATGCGCTCCATTGTTTTCTGCAGGTGCTGTCTCATCATTTGGAGGGGTCGCGACTTCGTCATAAAGTGTGTTGACAACTTCTGCATTTATGTCGCTTGCAGATTGATTTTCTTTCCATATTTCCTGGTTAAATTCAGGAAAATATGGAGTCAATTCTGTCAAATGAATTGATCCAAAAATTTTGTTGTCTCTTAACCTTTTCAATTTTGCCGCGCCTCCTTGGTGAATTTGCATAATGACGTACGGCCCTGTGCGTTTATCGGCTAATCCTGCCGAAATTCCATGTTGTGCACTTGATAATATGTGACTTTCTCGCCACACAAGATCGTTGACTCGGAAATCCTGAAATTTCCCGTCAATTTTCTTGTTTTTTACTCTTTCTCGCAAATCGACGATGTGCGCCATCATGTGTTGATATGTGTCGCCAATGATGCGCTCCAATTTTTGCACGTAAATGTGAGGATTTTGCGGGTCGATTTGCAACATATCATCCAGTATTCTTGGGTCCCATGGCACTCGAAATTCGCGCCCGCAATTTAAATATGCTGGCGAATAGCCTCTACCACGGGTGTCAGTGGTTCTTATACTGAATGCTATTTCGCGTAAATATTCATCCCATTTATTGTGAAGGTCAGAATAAATTGAAATAATATATTTTATGTCCCTGTTAACCCTTTCTACTGGGTTAGCTTGTGGATGATATGGGGACGTGAATTTCGGCACAATTTTAAATTTTCGGCAAAATTCCTTGTAGACTTTGGCTTTAAATTGTGGGCCATTGTCTGACAATAATTTGCGGGGAAATCCCCATCTCATTGATACATCGTAGATGCAATTTGCAATTTTTACCGCTGTTGGATTTGACATTGGGTAAAAAATTGGCCATCTTGTTGCGACATCTACAATTACCAAGATGTATGTATTTCCGCGATCTGTTCTTGGTTTTGGGCCTGTGAGGTCGATACTGAGACACTCAAATGGTGCGTAAGGCCCAATTTCTGCGGATTCAATTTTTGGCTTAATGCGTGGCTTACATGCCTGGCAACGTGGGCAGTGTTTAATAAAGCGTGCCACGTCTCTTTTCATTCCTGACCATGTATAAATTCGTCGCATTCGGTATAATGTGCGAGAAATTCCACAATGGCTAGCCAGCGGATGGCCGTGCATTAACCATAAGACTCTGTGACGTAAAGTCTTTGGTACTACTACTTTCATCGCTCTTCCATCATCACCTAATTCGTCGGAAAGAGTGGGTTGGAATCGAAGTAGTAATCCATCTTCCACAATATGTTGATTTGCCACTTTTCGGAAAATCTGTTTTTCTATTGGCGTTCTAACTTGCGGTGGAAGTTCTTGTGTTTCCAGAAAATGTCTCATTTGTTGACACTGTCTGTCTTGAATTTGATGATCGATAAAATCTTGTCGTGAAGGCGGAGCACAATCTAATTGTTCCGTTACTCTGGCGACAAATGCTTTCATCATCTTATTATCTGTTTTGGGCATATATTTCCAATCTTCTTCCTCTTGATCTTGCTCGAACTCCTCATCTTTGGTGTTAAATGATTGGCACCAATATGTGATGAACTTTTCTTCTTTTTCTTCAGGAGTTGGCTCGCGATCTTGACGTGGAAGTTGGTTCCAATTTGTGAATGACCATTGTCCATTTGCTGTTGGGCAATATAACGTAATTTCTTCGTAGATTTCGGGTTCATCCAAATTATCTACTGGCGCTCGTGATAATGCGTCAGCTACGACGTTTGATGGCCCTTTGATGTAATTTATTTTGAAGTTGAAACTCATAAGTTCCATCTGCCATCTTGCCAAACGTCCGGCTGGTTCTTCTAACATCATTAACCACTTGAGTGCCTGGTGGTCCGTCTGCACTGTGAAGTGCGTAAACTCTAAATATGGACGGAATTTCCGTAGTGCCCAGATTACGCCGAGACATTCTAAGTCCGTAGCGCTGTAATTTTTCTCAGCTTGCTGAAGGCTTCTGCTCGCGTAAACACACGGAACTTCTATCATTTGACCATCGACTAGCTGCTCCTGCATAAGTGCCGCTCCAAGTCCTTTTTGACTGGCATCCGTATGCACAATAAATGGCTTGTATAGGTTTGGCAGCTTTAGCGTATCTGAGTCGGTTAGTGCTGCTTTAATTTCGTCAAATGCTTTTTGATGAACTTCAGTCCATACAAATTCTGTTTCCTTTTTTAGCAGTGGGCGTAATGGCTCTGCAGTGGTTGCCAAATTCTTTAGCAGTCGGTGAAAGAAATTCACCATTCCAAGGAATCTTTGTAAACTTTTGAGATCCGTTGGTGCTGGAAAGTCTTTGATTGCTGAGACTTTCTTTGGGTCCACACTGAGCCCATTAACTCCAAGCTTGTAGCCCAAAAAGGAAAGTTCTTTTCTAAAAAACTTCGATTTCTCTGGATTTACGTGTAATCCAGCATTTTTCAATTTGGTCAAAACATTGTCAACATGTTGTATGTGTTCCTTGAATGTTTTTGAAACGATGACAATGTCATCCAGATATGCCCACGCATACATCCTGTATGCGTCTCCCAAAACTTTTTCGATCATTCTTTGGAATGTCGTGGGCGCATTGACCAGACCGAACGGCATCACGTTAAACATGAGACGTCCAATCGGACTCCAAAAGGCTGTTTTAGGGCGGTCCTCTGGCCTTAATTCAATCTGCCAGTACCCTTTTGTTAAGTCTATTGTCGAGACCCAATTGAACTCGCCTAATTCACGCAAAATTTCGTCTATTGTCGGCATTTGCGGTGGATCATATTTAGTGTGTTCATTTATAGGACGATAATCAATACAGAGACGAGGGTCTGATCCTTGCCTCATTACAAGGACTATCCTTGTTGCGTAATCGCCAATTGCATCTGACACATAGCCTTTTTCTTTCAAATCTGTGCACATTTGCTTCAAAATTTCACGTTTCTGGGGATTCCAGCTGTGAAATGGCACTCTAATTGGCTTATCTGTATCTAAGTCAATGCTATGTTGTGTCACGTGTGTTCTCCCTGGTACTTTTGTCAGAATTTTTTCATGTCTGCGTAGCACCTTTTCTAACTGTTTTGCTTCAGTTAATTCCAATTTTGCTTCATCAGTCAATGTTGCAATCGCATTTCCAACTTTTAGTCGAGCTTGGAATGTTTTATAATCTGTCCTTTTCACAAATGTCATAAATGATGATGCTGGTTGGTCTAATTTCTCCTCATAGCGATCCAACACATCTTGCGCAATATATGGTCTTGGCGCTGGCACATTTGCAATAAAATTCCATCCTCCTGTTACTGGATTTGGCTGAATGTTTAATTTCTTCATAAAATCATTTCCAGCGAGAATGAAGGAATATTGATGTGGCAAAATTATGAAATGATGATTATTCACACCATGAGACCACGTAAGTGACAAATTGATGTGTCCAACAGGCGTTACATCTCCATCTGCAGTTGATACAACTGCTTTTGAGTCTCCTGGAATTATTTTCTTTTCCAATTCCATTTTCTTGATTAGAGGCATCGTGATGTAGCTCCGGTTGGCCCCTGAATCCAGCATAGTTACTATGGATCCTTTTTTTGTAACAATTCTTAGCGTTGTTAGACCATTCATGATTTCATCGTTGGAAACCAAGATGTCACTTCGCCTTAGACGGTATTTTTCTTCGCCTGAGAACTGAGGTAATTCTTCAAACATCGCGTCCAATGTTATGAATTCACTCTTCATCGACATTATTTCTTCGCTTAATGTCGGTGTTTCTTCAAAATCTTTTTTCACATTGCACCAAAAGACTGTAGCTGGCGACTCTGTCGGTTTTTCCATTTTTTCCAACTCTGCTTTTACTTCTTTGGTGAAATATGATGCATCTATTTTTTGAACTTCTGTTTTTATTTCTTCCTTCACTTCCAACTTGTGTTCTGGAGTTTCCAGTTTATCGTTATTTGTTTTAACTTCTTCTGAAATTTCCATTTCTTTTGCTTGTGCCACTGTCTCTTCTTTCGCACCGGTTTCCGAGTTACACATGGGCGCGGGCTGCTCTTGGCTTTGAGAGTCCGCGCCTACATGTTTTTTTTGAACCAATTCCGTCAATGACTGCACGATCTTCTCAATGTTCTCCTTTGTAAATTTCTTTGGTTGGGGACAGTTCCTTGCCCAATGTCCTAATTGCTGACAATTGTTGCAAGGTGAGTTCTCTGGCGTGGCCTTGACTGTTGGTTGTGTAGACTTCGGAACCGCTCCTGTAGGCAATGGCGCAGTTGATGTTGAAGGTTGACTCAGAAATCTTTCCATCACCTTTGTGAGGTTATTTGAAGCTGTGGTTGGCTTTGCAGCTTGAGTTAGCGTTGAGGCTGGCGCGGATGCAGGTGCTGCTGCTGCTGCTGGGCGAGTGAACGGATTCATCGTCCTTCCTTGCAGTGATGGCTTATATTTTGGAGCTGTCGGGTTATTTCTTGTGTAGAATGCGTGTGCTCCTTCTAATAAATCATCAACTTCTGACTCTACTTCTTCCTGTGCCCAATTTGTCTCATTTGGCACTTCTTCTTCATCTTCCATCTCTAACCTTTCCACTATTGCTTTTGCTGTCATCTTGACTGCACTTTTGGGTGGTGGGTGAGGGTTGGATGGGTCCACTGGCACTGTTCGTTCAGCTGGCGTGGTTGATGAAGGCGGGAGAATGTATTGTCGTGGTTTCATTCGCCTCGTACCTCCGGAAGCTGCTTCTGATTGCTTCTTACTTAGCTCTTTCATGGCTTCACGATCGGCGTTTGTCATATACGTAATAAAACGTTCGTCGATCTTTGTTTGGTGAGCTCGCATGAATGTGGCTAATTTTTTAAATGACCCTGGATTGGGCGCATTTACTGACATCAATATATTTTTCGAATATTGAGTCAAGCCTTTTCTGAATTGCCTATCATGTGACGCATCGCCCATTTTGTATGGCAATTTGGTGAGGAGATCCTCTGTTCGTCGTAAATATGCTCGTAAGTCTTCTCCTCTATACTGTTGCCAATTATCCCAATGATATAGCAATGTCTCGATTGGTTCGCCATATTCTGTCAAAAATGCTTTTACGAACGAGTCCCAATCTTGGAATTCTTGCTCGTAGAACCAATCAGCTGCATTGTCAGATACTGCTTTTGGAACAATCTTTTTTAACGTCAAATATGGACTTGCACCGCTTGCTCTGGCTAGTCGTACCATTTCCTCCAGAAATTGCGTTCCAGCATGCCAATTTCCATCAAATATATCTGGCAAAATTCTGTCCCATTTAATTTGACTTTCTGGCTCAAACGTGTGTGTCCAATTAATTGCTTGATATTTTTCGAACCTTCTTTGGCGAGCTTCGTCAGCTTCATCGACTTCTGTCGCCGCTAATTTGGAGTCAATTTGATCTTTGATGTACTGCTCCCAATATTGCGCATCTTGTGCTGGCGCTGTCGCTCCTTGTTCTGGAAGTTGCTCAGCAAATGGGTTGTTGGTCCTTTGCTGTTGTTGCTGTCCACAACGTGGTTCGAAATTCGTTCTGTGATAATTTTGTTCTCGTCGAAAATTATCTGATCTTGGATTATTTTGTGAGAAATTGTCACTTCTCTGTTGTCGCTGAAAATTGTTATTTTCTTGTTGCGACTGTTGAGGATTTCCTCTGTCATAGGATGGTGGCGCATTAAAATCTCTAAATCCTCGGTTATGATGCACGAATCCTCCTTCTTGACTTTGGGGAAATTCTCTTTGCTGATTTGCTGCGCTGTTCAGCCATGGATTTACGTATGTTTGGAAACTTCTTGCTTCCTCCTTTGGCTGTTGAAATCCTTGTGGCAGCTGATACTCATTTCTTGGTACTTCCTGATCTCTCTCTCTTGGTGGAGTGAGAAAAGAGTTATTTCTTGCTCTTTCCGAGTCTTCATATTCTGGTGGACTCAATATTGGTCGTCCAAACGGATTTTCTCTGCTCAATTCACCTTCCTGCCTGTTGTATTGTCGTTCCCACGCATACTGTGGGTCCGGTCTAATTATTGACACAGGTGAATTTGCTCTTTCTCCCAATATTGGTGCCTTTGGTCGAGTTGGCGGTAGATTTTGCCAATTTGGTCGATTTTCGGTTGTCTGCTGCCTTTCTCGACGCACTTCCCTTCTATTTGGAGTGTTTTGAATATTTTGCACATTTCCCTGCCTTGTTACGAGATCATCTCTCGTGTATGGGCATTTTGCTCCAACTGGAATGTCTATGTCCATTGGCAGTCTTTCACTTCTGAAATTTGTATCTATTTCCATCGGCTGCATATCATTATTTTTTGGCTGACCGTGTGGCTGCAAATTTCGTTGATTTAACATATCAATTAAATTTTGATTTTGCGCAGGTGAGGGTGGCTCTGTTCTCCTATCTCCAGGTACTGGCTCCTCCCCCCTCTTTTTTTTAGACGGACTTTCCGACTCTCCATCGGATGTTCGTCGTCCTGCACGTTCATGTAATTCACTTATTGTGACGTCATATGCAGAATACGGGATCGATTGCGGGAATTGATTGGTGCGAAGATGACGTCTAATTGCTTCAGCATCTTGTTCAGCGCGAAAGGTGATCAAACGAAGCTGCTCATTTTCTGCTTCTATCGCTTCAATGGCTTCTCGTTTACGTTTTTCCACTTCACGTTTTTCTTCCACCAATCTTTGTTGCTCTGCTTCCAACATATCTCTCTCTTCTCGCAGACGTTCCATTCCGGACAGGATACGATTATTTTCGTTACGCACCCACTCGACGGAATTTTCTGCAAATTTCTCTGTGCTGTCACGACGTCTTTTATCAACTTCTCGTTGTTGATGTTTTGCGCGAACGGCTGCTTGTTCTTCACTCATTAAGGCAACCCAAACGTCGTCCCGTCTGAAATTTTCAAGTCTTTTACGGCGTCGAGCGTCTCTTTCGCTCGGCGAGAGTCCTTTTTCACTTTCTATGCGGGCCGATTCCGTGTCGAAAGCTTCACCTGCTCTGTGTGCCATATCTGCTCGAATTGCACTGAGGCTTCTCCGGTAGGCGTCTACAAGCCTTTCGCCTGGTTGGCGTCGAACAAGTGGTCGTTCACGTACTCTGTCCTCAACAATGTCCATTAAGTCCATTAACGAAACTTCGGCCGCGTCTCGTTCACTGGACGATTGTTGCTGGTACACTGATCCAATTTTGTTCACGTTGGCCAGTGTTTTTTCGTACAATTCACGATCTGCTTCCGACATGTGACTTTTACGTGACGGCGGTCGTGAAATTGATCGTGGAATTTTTGACGACGAAGTTTCAGTCTCTTTCGTCGCCGAATTTGGCGATTTTGGCGATTTTTGCTGTGCCAAAATGTCTGGCGGCTTTTTTGCCGTCACTTCTGGAGTTTTTGGCCGCACTTGTTGCAACACAGGTTCTCCAGTTAATTCAACCGATTTTGGCGGTGAATGGCTTAATTTGGGCGGCGAAGGCGTAGATACGTTGCCTCCGACCGCTCCTTGCGCCTGATCAATTATTTCAGGTATTTGTGGAATATCCACTTCCATATCTTGATCTGGCGCTTGGCTGTCCGTCGGTGGTCCTGATTGACGCGTCGGATACTTTTTTGTAGGGATAAAGCTCTTTCTTCTCGGCATTTTTTACAATAAAAGGTGCAAGAAAGAAACAGTAAGAAAGTCGAGAGTCCCGTAATATAATACTACAAATTTTTGTTCAAATCGACAGGCCCCCAAGTGTAGTAAACCCAAAATAGTAACAAACCCCAAGTGTAACAATCTCGAGTTCACTGATGCTTCTACGAAGACTTACACATAATATATAAGAATTACTAAGTTTATAATTTAACTCTCTGACTTTTAATAAAATACTTTGATATGAAAAATAGGGATAATTCCGACCCGGAATTATCTTACATTAAAATATGAATAAATGATAATTTACAATGCTGGGTTTTCCAGACTTCAAGAATAATATGAATTAGAAAGATTAATTAATATATGATTGAATAACGAAATATGATATGACGAGGAAAAGAGAAATAAGGAAAAATACTGAGGCGATGAACACGATTGATTCCGTCCGGAATCGGCGGATTGCATCCAATCGTTCGGCGTGGATGATGGCGTTCGCTCCAACGTCAAATTGGAAGTTGACGTTGGCCTCGGTCCTCGTCTGCGTCCTCGTGGCGGGCTGCGGCTCGTCTTGGACTGCTCTCAACTCGAGATACACCGGTCGTGGCTGTAACTCGTCCGTGGCGTCTTCGTACGTCTCGGGAATTGGTTCCAACGGAATATTTCCACTCATACGAGCGGAATTCCGCTGTCTTAGTCGGGAAATCCCGTAAACTAGATCTGCTTACGTTCGGCAACGTGGTGATTCTCCCTCCTTCAACCCAACGCTTGTTGCGACGATGGGCGAGCGTCCTAGCCGTGGCGACTGGAGAATCTTGACTCTTTTCAGCAAAGAGTGTGAGCTGACTCTTACTTAGAGTGTAATCCCTCTCTTCTTGTTGGGAAGAGAATTACCAATTGTGTATCTCAAAATAACCTTGTGTTATTTCAAGAAGTGAGCCTAAATCTGAAGTGAAGTTTTCTCCCATAACAAACAATGATTTCAGTGGTTTTCAGTTGTGTGTTTTTCAGGAGGTGTTTTCAGGTTCAGGTTTGGTTTCAGACTGAGTTCTTAGCAGCTGCTCTCACTGCTAACAGGATGTAGCACATCCTGTAGTCCCTAGATCTTATCTTGTTTCCCACACAAGATAGGGGCTACATCCTGTAGTGCCTGGATGATTCTTGCAATCCTTTTGGTACTCAAATTAGACTCACATAAAATTATCAGATTTAAGGAATTTCCTTTATGTAGTAATTTGGGATTACCACAACCTTCTACATAATCTTCTTTTTTTATTCGGGATACTGCAAATAAAAAAAATTCAATTAAAAACCAATTTTCATGTAGCAGTTCCTTTAAACAAAAAAAAATACCATTCCACGCTCAGGCAATTCTAAGATTGCCTGAGCGCAGAAATCAAGCATGCACAATTGAACTGGTGCGGAATGAAAAAACGCTGAATGAACAGATGTGTCCCAATAGTGCTAAAGCCAAACAGGAACCACTATTTTAATCTCCGATGATGGATCCTTATATACTTCTCGTTCAACCTTGCTTCTCTCTACTCCCTTCACCACTCAGCTCCCTCCTTCCCTACACTGGTTCATACCACTCCACACGGAGGGATGACCATAGGGCCATTGGGTGGTGTGCGGTAGTGACACAGGTCACCTTTGGGTGCCCAAGCGGTCACATCTCAACCAATCACAACGCGCCATTAAAATAAAACGTTAATATCGGACATTAACGTAGCCACTACCTTAAAAAAAAACCTGTTATGGGAGGGAACGTACGGTCCGGGACCGTGGAATGAGGGGGTTATTTGTACTTTACTTACTATTACGACTATCGCCTCTCTATTGGGTTTGTAATAAGCACCAAGGTAAGTCAGAACTACTGACAGTGCACAAACAACACTTATGTCGTGTGCAACTCTCCAGATCAAACAACAATGTACTTCCTGAAACAAATAGCGTTACTGTGATTACTATAAAGTAAGCAATTTATATTAAGAGTGCAGTGAGAGTCGATTGTGAAATACAGTCGAAACTCTTTATAACGAATCGCGATATAACAAATTATCGATATAACGAATACCTAATAATGGCCGGTTTGATTGGCTGGCCATAGAACACCATGTTCAAACGAATTCTCGTTATAACGAATCGATTTTTTTTGGATCTCTCGCGATTCGTTATGACGAGTTTCGACTGTATAACATTTTTGTGCCATTTGTTTTAATAATACCTGTTTTAAATCGTAGAGCAAACGAACACCAGACACTAATTGTAGAATAACAATTATGTAATGGCGTGCTTTTATTTCTGCAATGTCTGTCTTGGTAATTGGATGAGTGGATAAAAAAAGACCTGAAGTAAATGTTAAATATTAAAAAAAAAATTGGTAGCGAAAGAAACAAAATAGCAGAAGTAACAATGATGGAACCTTGCTTTCTAGGAAAGCCCGTGCTTGCAAGGACCCAAATATCTATACTTGTTTGAGTGCCCAAAATTCACACGTGGTGTGAATTTGGGGGTCCAAACACAATGTTTTTGCAAAAATATTTTTGCAAAAATTTGAGGTTTTGCCACTTTGTGAAAACATTACCTGAAAAAAAGTTGGCTGTGTCTATAGTACACACCTTTGAACATGAAAATAATGGCGATTTTAGGGGATTGAATAAAGTGTTTTAGTGTAGGTACTCACTATGTAAAGAATTGCAACTACTAGAGCTCCGAAACGTAAGGCGCAGCTACAAAAAGAGCGGAGTCGGCACATGATGAAATTAATTCAGTTAATATCAGTTGTTATTAGCTCAATTAATTTGAGTGTGTGTTCATTTCTTCGTCGTCTGTGCCATCTTGCATTGTTTGTTGCAAGATTCTATTTGCGCAAAATCTAGACCAATTGTTTAATGGGTTTGGAAAATACAAGAAATTGTCACCGGGTGGATATAAAGCAAATCGCGATATAATGAAATTCTTATTATAACAAATAGTTAAAAATGGCTTGGTTGGTTGGTTGGCCATAGAACACCATTTTAATCCTCAGAAGGGCAACCCTCTTCTTGAATAGGAAAACTTTTTTTTCGGTTTACTATAATTATCTGGAAATTTCTGACTTTGTTCACACAACAATAATGTTTGTTTCAAAAAAAATTTTGAGTGTTCTGTACGTTATTTATTTATTTATTCACTTTTGAAAATTCTGCCCCTTAGAAATTCTAGCTTAAATTTAAGTTGGCTTCTCCCAATCTTAGAAAAATGCTTCTACTTAGTGCTTCCAATTTTTATCAGCAGACACCGCATGGCGCTAGTAGTCCAACACAATTGATTACACGGTTCCATTTCTGGCTAAAATATACATTTAAAATTAAATTTTTTAGGATAAATTAAACTTTTTCACTTAAAATTAATTTTCTTGGCTTAAAATTCATTTTCTTGGCTCAACAACAGTAGCGCCAAGTGCGACAATTTTTACACTACCCTAACAGCGCTTAAGCTACAGCACCAAAGCGTAATCTTTGAAGATTGTCCTTCTGAGGATTAAAAAATTTAATATAATGATCTTTCGTTATAACGAAGCGATTTCTCGGGTTCTTGCGCTTCGTTATAACGAGGATCGACTTTATTCTCATTGTGTTACCTCAAATTGCCCAAACTGATATACTTCAGATACCACTGCCAGGCTCACCAACAGCATCCTCGATGTCGGCCATGGTTCCATCCCACGGAGTAGTGCTTGCACTGGTCCAACACTTTACAAAAGGTCAGATGACCTCCACAATTCTGGAGTTTTCTATAATTATGTGTAAAACTAGATTTCCAGAACTCGCTCGTCTCGAAATCTCGATCTCGGAGATCTCGGTTTTTTGTAGTCTCAGGATCTCTATCTCGGCAAAACAAAATTTCATCATTACGAGATGTAATAAAAAATGTACAATTCACGTTTCGAGTCGTAATGTGATTGGTACATTTTTTATTGTTTCTCGTAACGGCTTTAACGTTCACTTTAACGTTCCTTTGTGCTACAAAAGCACGTTGTAAATTGTCGGTTTCTTTCAAAAGCCGGTAGTGCGTCTCGCTCTCGTACGAGATCTCAACTCGGGACCTTCTGATCTCGTCTCGGAAAACCGAGACCTGAAAACGGCCGAGTTAGATGCTGTAAGTATAGTGTAAAACTCAACCATGTGATTGTGCCATTCTGCTCTTAGTTGCAGTGCCCGTTGGCCAAGTGCTTGGTGACTTTGAGGACCCAGTTTTTGATGGGTCAGTGCTTGATGAGCCACTACTTTGTGGGACAGTTTTTGGTGGCGTAATTGGTTGTGGCTTAGCGGAAGGGCTTGGTGATCGAAACAGATTAGGCAGGCTTATCGTTGTCAATTGAATAAAATACTTGTACACAGTAAACCAAAAGTAAATGTGGAATAATCATTTATTTAATTAATACCAAAGGGTCAGGTTGTCTAGGGGTTGGAGACTCCCGTCTATCCGCGTGTTGGCAGTGTTGCGAACCATCATACACAGGGAAGGAGCCCCATATATGACGTGGCCGGTCAAACATTCACACACCTGTCTCGGTTGAGCCCCAGCGCTCTTCTCTCCAAGGTCGAACGAGAAGTATATAAGGTTCTGTCATCAGGGAGTCTTCTGTGATTGGTTAATTATACGCCAGTAAATCCAATAAAAACACTTCGGTTAAAGAGGAGAACAAGGTGCAGTTGGTCGAAGATGGAAGTAAAAAGCGGAAAAGGAGGAAAATTGAGACATCACAGAGCACAAACCGAAACCACTGACGAAAAGTGACGGTGATTTAATTTATCAGAAAATGAAATTTAGGAGAAAAATTAAACAGGATTTTTTTTTGCTTTGATTTTTAGATATTTCTGTTAAACAGTCGACTGTGAAGTTCGCAGGTATGGCCGGATGCGCCTCAACCATTGGAGTGTTCCACTCCATAGGTCAGTCTTGACCAATCGTTATGTTTTGGCGCTTTTAAGAGCAGCGCCACCTATATTGTAATTCTTTAATAAACCAGTCATTTTAGTTTAACTTAGCTGACATGTTGCTTTCTTGACCACTACCTTCATCAACGAAAAATATACAATAATTGGCGACGAGGGGGATTGCAATCGACGACCCACGACCAGATGCAGTATCGTATCTACTTTTTTGTGAGTTTTTTGATCGTTTGATGAACTTTTTGGCCGTTTTTGACCGTCGCTGACCACGCCGTCCCCGAAGTAGGCCTAGTTGTTTTGTGCTTCGAATTTTCCCGTTTTTTGTGCCATATTCTGTCTCCTTGCCATCAAGATGTCGACGTTGAAAGGCACACCTCGCGAATACGATCCCAACGACGACTGGGAACTATATTGCTTGCGAATGGCGAGTATTTTCGCCTGCAACAAAATAGTTGACGACGCGGAGCAGGTCCACACGCTGATTTCGTACGTGGGAATGCCGACGTTTAAGCTTTTGGTGTCGCTTGCAGCACCCAAAAAGCCGGCCGAACTCAAGTACGCCGAATTGGTAGCGCTCGTGCAGAAGAACGCCCGCCCGAAACCGCTTACTTTGGCCGAAATCCGACGATTTCACTGGCGCAATCGCCTGCCAGGTGAATCGGTTACCGACTATGCCGTGGTTCTGCAGGAACTCGCCCTGAATTGCGACTTTAAAGAAAATAAAGCAGACGAGCTGCGGAATCGATTTTTATGTGGCCTGCAAAACGAGCAAGTCCAGCAAGCGTTAACCCTGAAAACTGATCTGACTTTTGACGACGCTGTTTCCTTTGCGGCTTCCGCCGAAGTGTCATCGAAGGAATTTTCGACCATTGCTGCCCAGAACACCACCGCCACTCCTGTGCATAAACTCCACGAGTCAAAGCCGCGTTACGAGCCGAACAAGCGAGGCGGGAAGCGTTTCGCGAAGAAAAATGTTGCTTTTCCAACTCCGCACCAACCATCCAGTAAAGGAAATGCGTCCGGGTGCTCGGCTTGTGGAAAATCAAACCACTCACGCGATTCGTGTCGTTTTCGGGACGCCAAGTGCCACGGCTGTGGTAAAACTGGACATATTCGTCCGGTGTGTCGTTCTCGTGTTCCATCATCGGATTCTACTCACGCTGTTCGTTTCAACGAGGACATGGACTTTTATGGACACGGGGGCAGGTGCTTCAATTATTGCTCTTGATTTATATCTAAAACATTTCTCTCATTTTCCATTGCAGACCATCCCGTGCAACATGTACACGTACACAGGCAACCAAATACAGATGGAGGGAGTTATCGAGGTTCCAGTCAGGTTTAAAAAATCGAAATTTTCAATTGCCACTCTGTGTCGCACGGGATGGTCCAGTTCCATTGTTGGGCAGGGGTTGGTTGTGTATGTTTGGACTTCTTTCAAAAACTGCTGAAGCGGTCGGCGCGAAAATTTATAAGACTGATTCCGTTGTTCTTGAGTCCGAGGTTCTAGATTCTACTTCCGCCAAAGCTTTGGAAACGTTGTTGCTGAAGCACGAGCACACTTTCCGAGATGAAATTGGTTGCTTTAACAAGTCCACAGTCCACATTGACGTTGATCCAACGGTGCAGCCGATTTTTCTAAAAGCTTACCCAGTCCCCATAGCAGTTAAGCCATTGGTCGAGGCTGAGTTGGCGCGTTTGCAAGCGCTTGGTATTATAACTCCTGTCGCATCATCACGTTGGGCAACGCCTGTGATGCATGTTAAAAAGTCTGATGGCACCATCAAATTGGCTGGTTGCTACAATCGGACAATTAACAAAGCTATTTTTCCCAACTCATATCCTTTGCTTTTATTTGCAGATGTGACCGCCAAATTGTCGGGGGAGGAAACTTATTCAGTATTAGATATGAATTCAGCCTTTAATCAACTGGAATTGGATGAGGAGAGCAAAATGTCCTGTACGATTAACACGCATTTGGGCCTTTTCAGAGTAAATAGGTTGTACTATGGAATTTCATCCGCTCCTGCTCTATTCCAACAAACGATGGACCAGTTGACTGCCAAGGTGAACAGCGCTCAGCCATTTATTGATGATTCTGCCGTGACAGGTGCGACTAACACAGTTCACCTGCAAAACTTGGATGTGCTCCTGTCGACATTCGGCGGAGCCGAACTTACTTTGAATCGCCGGAAGTGTCGCTTTTTGCAACGGTCGATTCAGTTCCTAGGTTTGAATATTTCTAAACGTGGCATTTCTCTAATAGATTCCAAACTCGCTCCTTTACGAGATGCAACGCGCCCCAGTGATGTAACCTCTTTGAAATCGTTCCTTGGTCTCATCAATTACTACGGTCGCTTTGTTGCAAATTTGTCTACTCTCCTCGAACCGTTATATCGTTTAACACGTGACGACGTCGAGTGGAAGTGGACAGAGGAGCACGAGTCCACCTGGAAAAAGGTTAAGGTTGCTGTATCCACAGAGTCAGCGCTAGTTCATTTCGACCAGACTAAAAAATTGTTTTTGACAGTCGATGCTTCCCCGGTAGGCGTGGGAGCGTTCTTATCGCACCTCGATCCAGATGGTACTCACAGACCAATTGCCTTTGCGAGTTCTCTTTTGTCGGCCGCGCAGAAGAACTACGCACAGATAGAGCGTGAGGGATTCGCCATTATTTATGGTATAAGAAAATTCCATCACTACCTGTTTGGGCGTCGTTTCTTCTTGCGTACGGACCACAAACCCCTTGTTTCCATATTCGGGGAGAAAAAGGGATGTAACCAGATCGTGGCTGCACGACTGCATCGTTGGGCGGTATTTCTGTCCGCATATGATTTCGTGATCGAACACGTGCCTGCTGTGGACAATGCCATTGCCGATGGCTTGTCTCGTAATCCACAACCGAGTGTAGACAGCAAAGAAGATTTAGAAGTCGGCATTAACAAAATTTATTCAACTCTCATTTCAGATTTTCCCATTACTGCTACTTCTCTCAAAGCTGCATATGCAGCTGATGAAGTATTGCAAGCTGTTTTGCGACATGTTCGCACCGGATGGGAATCGCGGACGTTGGACGTTGCTGAATTTTATAAACAACGAGACTCATTCTCAACCTTTGATGAATATTTATTTCTCTCCGACAGGTTGGTGATTCCGAAAGCTGTTCGTCGTTCGGTGTTGGTCGAGCTCCACGCGGGTCATTACGGCATTGTCCGTACCAAATTGTTGGCGCGAGCCACGGTTTGGTGGCCTGGAATTGACGCTGACATCGAGCGCACAGTCAAGAATTGCGATGTATGCCAGCGAAGCTTGCCCGATCCACCTAAATCAAACACCGTCAGTTGGCCAGTTCCAGACCAGGTGTGGGGACGGGTACATCTCGATTTCGCCGGCCCATTTCACAACACGATGTTCCTACTAGCGGTTGACGCAAAAACCAAGTGGTGCGAAGTTCGCAAGATGACGACAACCACTGCTGCCGCCACCATTGAAGTAGTCAAGTCTTGGTTCGAAAATCACGGTTTGCCATTGCATTTCCATACCGACAACGGGCCACAGTTCACCTCGCAGGAATTTCGCCAGTTCTTGGCGATAAATGGAATTCATCACACTCTCTCACCGACATACCATCCAGCTACAAATGGCGCGGTTGAGGGTTTTGTGAAGACTTTTAAAACTCAAATTGACAAATTTTTAACATTGAATTTTTCCTTGTCGGACGCCGTATCTCGTCATCGCATCGTATCGCTCGACGCCACATGCTACGACGAAAGTTTCACCAGCTGTCGCCTTCCTTCAGCGTGAGATGCGGACGCGCTTACATTTATTGAATCCACGACTTCTGCCAGATGTCGACCAAATTGACATTCCGCGCCGTTTTGAAGTTGGGGACCTCGTGTTCGCGCGGGATTATCGGGGTACTCCCAAGTGGATACCCGGTATTGTTAAAAAGAAAACTTCCTCGTCTACTTACGATGTCAAAGTCGCTCTCAATGTTACGTGGAATCGGCACATTGACCAGTTGCGACGCCACGCAGATCCGAGTTTGTTGCCACAAAATGGGGGGAAAGATTGTAGAAGTTTCCTTCTTCCCTTTGCCATCACTTCTCAACCAACTACACCGCCTGTGCCCGTGCCTGATCCAGTACTCGCCGTTCCACACGCTGTCGTTCCTCAAAACGTTGCTCCGACACACGCACCGCTGTTGCCCGTCCGTGTGCCATCGCCACCTGCAATTGCTGGCTCGAGTGCTCCAGTTCCTACTGCCTGCAGTCCTCGACCCGTCCGAAACAGAAAGCAAACGGACTTCTTTGGTTTTCCACCAAATTAATATTTGTGCGTGTTTTGTGATAATTAACTTCATTTTGTTTTCGCTTAAATTTCAACTTTGTTCTTTATTAACTTTTATATACATGTGTTTAATGTTTAATTTGTTTTATCCTTTCTTGGTTGTATAATTGGTGTTTCTCCCAATTAAAGGGGATGTTGGAGTGTTCCACTCCATAGGTCAGTCTTGACCAATCGTTATGTTTTGGCGCTTTTAAGAGCAGCGCCACCTATATTGTAATTCTTGAATAAACCAGTCATTTTAGTTTAACTTAGCTGACATGTTGCTTTCTTGACCACTACCTTCATCAACGATAAATATACAATAACCATCAACGTAAATCTAAATATTTTTGATTGATAGATTTTTTATTGATGCTTTGATACTTTTTGATACTTTTTTAAATTTCTGTCACATTTTATCAATTTTGGTCAATTATTTTTCAATTTTGGTTAATTATTTTTCGATTTTGGTCAATTATTGGTAAACTTTTGTTAATTATTTGTTTGTTGTGGTTATTTTTTTGACCATTTGTATCGAATCATTGTAAATTTTTGTGTTTTTTGACTTTTATTTTTTACATTTTCTTGATTTTTTTGTCTAATTTTTGGCAATTTTTGTTAAATTCTTATCAATTTCTATTAAAGTAAATAAGTAAATTGAATAAAAAAAATATTTTTATTTATTTTTTAATTATCTGATAGGTAACACCGTGTTTCTTTTCTTTTTAATTATTTAAATTCGAAGGTGAAAGAAGAAAACAAATGGCTAAGTAAACAAAACAAGTCATCCATTTTGAGATCGAGGTTTAGTTCTCCGATGTCAAACAAACTCAGTTGATTTTTATGCCTCTGGTGAGAAAATTTAAAACTGCAGTTACCAAGGGAAGTTTTTGTACTTTACTTACTATTACTATCGCATCTTTATTGGATATGTAATCAGCACAAAGGTTAATCAGAATTACTAACAGTCCACAAAAAGCACTCATGGTTAGTACAACTCTCCAGATCAAACAACCATTTGGTTTCTGAAACAAATAGCGTTACTGTGATTACTATGAAGTAAGCAATTTATATTAAGAGTGCAGTGATTTTTAATTGTGAAATACAGTCGAAACTCTTTATAACGAATTGTGATATAACAAATTATCGATATAACGAATACCTAATAATGACCGTTTTGATTGGCTGGCCATAGAACACCATGTTAAAAACTTTCGATATAACGAATTCTCGTTGTAACGAATCGATTTTTTGGGTCTCTTGCGATTCGTTAGGAAGAGTTTCGACTGTGTAACATTTTTGTGCCATTTGTTTTAATAATACCAATGATAAAGTGTAGAGCAGACCAGCATTAGACGCTATTTGTAGATGGAGAATTAGGTAATGATGTGCTTTTACGTCTGCCACGGTAACTGATGGGTGAGTGGATAAAAAAAGACCTGAAATAAATATTAAGTATTAAAAAAAAAATTGGTAGCAAAAGAAACTAAATAGCAGAAGTAATAAAAAAAAATATTTTTGCAAAAATTTGAAGTTCTGCCACTTTGTGAAAACATTACCTGACACAAGGTTAGCCGTATCAATTGTTCCCACTTTTAAACATGAAAATAATGGCGATTTTAGAGGGTTGAATAAAGTGTTTTAGTGTATGTACTCACTATGTAAAAAATTGCAACTACTAGAGCTGATAAACGTAGGGCGCAGCTACACAAAGAGCGCAGTCGACACATAATAAAATTAATTCAGTTAATATCAGTTGTTATTAACTGAATTAATTTGAGTGTGTTTTCAGTTCTTCGTCGTCTGTGCCATGCTGCATTGTTTGTTGCAAGATTCTATTGAAATTGTCACCGGGTGGCAATAGCTATCCATAAAGCTAACCGCAGCGTCGATTTGCAGAACTAAAGTAAATAATAGTGTAATTTTGTTTTTTTTCTAATTTCAGTTCACATAAAATTGTCATTCAATTTATTATTATTAGTATTTATTTATTTATTTATTTATTTATTAATTATTATTATTATTGTTATTATTATTCCATAGCCATGGCTGGTTAGTACACATGTGCACAATCACATTTTTCCAGGTGCAATTGCTTTTTTCCTGGTAGGAGCACATGTTTTTGGACTAATTTTAATACACCACCTAGTGCAAATAGGTGGCAAAGCGGTGTACGGCGCGCATATATTTTTTTCCACATCATCACTACAGATCATCTGCCCATTACCGATCGCCAGACATTGCTAGCGATCATCACACATCATCATCGCATCTTTTTGGTTTTTTTTCTTTTTTTTCTAACAAGGGGGGGCTAGCGCCCCCTCTTGACCCCCCGCGAACCTCACCTTAACTGGTTTTTTTAATGTGATGGGAATTGGCACTTATTGACTAGGGATAAGTCTGGGGAAAATTATGATTATCATTAGCAATGTCTGGCGATCGGTAATGGTCAGATGATCTGTAGTGATGATGTGGAAAAAAAGAAATGCGTACGGCGCTCCCATTAAGGGTATTTTATGGTATAAATATTAAATTATGTACGTTTCTAAACTCTATTCCAAAAAGTATTACAAATACTCCCATTGGTTGGGAGATTCACAGTTCAGTTGTGTCTTGAATATGATGCTGTTTTCAGATTCCAGTAGACTTGTGCGAAGATTTTTTAAAGTGTCTCAACCAACCAACCAATGGGAGTATTTGTAATACTTTTTGGAATAGAGTTTAGATGGTTTATCTCACTGCCGTCATTCCCATCGTCATTTGTTAATTGTGCAATAATGTCTGTTTTTACTTGTAACCTCTTTCTTACTCCATTTGAGTGCGAATAAAGAAATAAATATGTAAAGAAAGAAATAAATAAATAAAAATTTGGGGAATTATGTAGATAAATTTGAATGATGCATGTTTGTATTATGTAATATGTTTAATGTTTTGACCACAGAGGTCGCTTTTTGTAGTAAAACGTCAAGCTGACGTATTTTTCAGTGTATGACCTCTAATATTTTTCAAGTACGAGTTCAGTTAACAAGTGCTAACGAATAAAGACACTTTTCGTTATATTGAAAATCGACTGTTTATTTTTACACCTTCAACATCATCTTCTTTTTTTATTTGGGATACTGCAAATAAAAAAAATTCAATTAAAAACCAATTTTCATGTAGCCGTTCCTTAAAAAAAAAAACACAATAAAAACGACACCGCATCTGTTGACAATTATAGTTTTCCAAGTAATAACACAAAAACTTCAATTTCTTTCAAACCCAATTAAAACAATTTTCCCCAAAAATCACACTCAGATTATTTGCACATATAAAATTACAACAGTTTTTACATATTGGATATATCATCACACTACTGAGCATCGCAGTGGTAAATGGGAAGGAGAGGAGAGTCAGCACAGGGCACGACTGCCCTTGCTGGCTTCAGGACCGTACTTCATACACCTGTCTTGGTTGATCCCCAGCGCTCTTCTCTCCACGGGTGAACGAGAAGTATATAAGGTTCCGTCATCACGGAGTCTTCTGTGATTGGTTAATTATTGTGACGTCACAAAGTGCCCGTTTATTATTACAGTATTGTTTTGCGTATTGTTAGGTCTTTGTTTTTGTTGAAAAATGTGCTGTGAAAACTGATAAAAAAATAGATAAATTTGTTAAAAATAGTGCAAAATCTTCATTAGGAGCACTTTGTGACGTCATAATGTGTCACAGTAGTGCTGAAGCAGACCGGAACCACTATTTTAATCTCTGATGACATAACCTTATATCTTGTTCGACCTTGCTTCTCTCTACTCCCCACTCCACTCAGCGCCCTCCTTCTCTACACTGGGTCACACCACTCCACAAGGAGGGATGACTTTAGGGCCATTGGGCGGTGTGTAGTAGTCACACTGGTCACCCTTGGGTGCACAAGTAGTCCCATCTCAACCAATCACAACGCACCATTAAAGTAATACGTTAATGACGGACATTAACGTAGCCACTACCTTAAAAAATCCTGTTATGGGAGAGAGCATACGGTCCGGGACCGTCGAATGTGGGGGTTATTTGTACTTTACTTACTATTACTATTGCCTCTCTATTGGATATGTAATCAGCACCAAGGTTAATCAGAATTACTATTATTCCACAAATACTACTTATGGTTTGTACACCTATCCAGAACAAACAACCACCTTTTGGTCTCTGAAACAAATAGCATTACTGTGATTACTATAAAGTAAACAATTTACATTAAGAGTGCAGTGAGGTTTGATTGAGAAATATAGTCGAAACTTTTTATCACGAATCGCGATATAACAACTTATCAGATACAACGAATACCTACAAATGGCCGGTTTGATTGGCTGGCCATAGAACACCATGTTAAAAAATTTCGATATAACGAATTCTCGTTACAACGAATCGATTTTTGAGGTCTCTTGCGATTCATTATGAAGAGTTTCGACTGTATAACATTTTTGTGCTATTTGTTTTAATAATACCCGTGGTAAAACGTTAACGTAGATCGCACCAACATTAGACACCATTTGTAGAATGAGAATTATGACATGATGTGCTTTTAAGCTTACTCGTATTTCTGCCGCGGTAATTGGATGAGTGGATAAAAAAAGACCTGAAATAAATATGGAATATTAAAAAAAAATTGGTAGCAAAAGAAACAAAATAGCTGAGGTAACAATGACAGAACCTTGCTTTGCTGGAAAGCCCGTACCTGCTAGGACCCACATTTCTATATTTGTTTGAGTGCCCAAAATTCACACGTGGTGTGACGTTTGAATTTTGGGATCCAAACACAAAAATATTTTTGCAAAATTTTGAGGTTTTGCCACTTTGTGAAAACATTACCTGAAGTAAGGTTGGCTGTGTCTATTGTACCCAACTTTTAACATGAAAATAAGGGCGATTTTAGGGGATTGAATAAAGTGTTTTAGTGCAGGTACTCACTATGTAAAGAATTGCAACTACTAGAGCTCCAAAACGTAAGGCGCAGCTAGAAAAAGAGTGGAGTCGACACATGATGAAATTAATTCAGTTAATATCAGTTGTTATTAGCTGAATTAATTTGAGTGTGTTTTCATTTCTTCGTCGTCTGTGCCATCTTGCATTGTTTGTTGCAAGATTATATTTGCGCAAAATCTAAACCAATTGTTTAATGGGTTTGGAAAATACAAGAAATTGTCACCCAGTGGCAATAGCTATCCATAAAGCTAACAGCAACGTCGAATTGCAGAACTGAAGCAAATAATTGTATAATTTTTGAGGTGTTTTCACTCAAAGTTGGAAATATGTGGGAAGCCGGAATAAACGTGACCGTTGGTGTGAATAAAAGTTTATAACTGTTTTTAATGTTTGGTTAAAATACAGGTGGCGCTGTGGGAACAGCGTCATAAAATAACAAGAATGTGGATCATGCAGTGAAGCTAGACACAGCATTATTCCCCATTATTAATCACAGGATTGATAATTAAAAAACTGAACGATGGATTAAAATGGAAATAAACAAATATGGAATATAGAATTTTAACATGAAATTAAAACGAATAAAATTGATTGATTTAGTTATACAAAAACAAACGAATTACTTAATTACAACATCTTCGGATGCTGATGCAATTGAGCGGATGCCTTTAACTGATGGATGAAGCGCGGGAATGGAAGCCGGAACGTACGGAACGATGGCTGTTACGTGTGGAACGTGTGAAACGTAGCTAGAACGTGCGGAACGTAGCTGGAACATGTGGAACAATGGCCGGAACGCGCGGAACGATGGCCGAAACGAGTGGCGTGATAGCCGGAATGCGCGGCGTGGAAGCGGGAACGCACATCAATGTTGTTTGTGATGGGAGGAAGGGAAAATCGTGGAGATTCTCCCCCCACTCCAATGATTTGGAGTGTTTCCGGAGTGGAATTTGTCCGTCCGCACGAAGCGCATTTCGGGCTGCTGCCAAGCGCTCGGGTGTTGCCCGATTGCTGGTGGGTCGATTCCGCGTTCATCGGATCGAGTTCGCACGACGTAGCCATCGCGTGGAGCGGTACAGCATAATCTGCGATCGATTTGGACGTTTTTGGATAACGGTGACGAAACGTTCTCGGCATTTTCGGATTCGCATGGTTGAAGAAACGGTTGGAAATGTCCGCTCCCATACATGCGAAAAATGTGGGAATTTTCTTTTTGTCACTGGCGAATCCGTTGCTGTCGACACAACACCGAAAATGTTCAACCTGTTGCGGTGTAGCCATTGTTTGGTGGAAGCCACAGAACAATCGAAAATCGGGCCTAACACGTGGTGAACGGTCCAAATTTTTGACGAAAAAGTTCCAAAAAAATTGCGAGACACATAAAACTTGCTTGTAGTTGGAGTCCTTAATGTTGCGCGAGAGTTTGTCCTCGGTTTCTTGTCGCCATTTAGTGTTTTTCGTGGGCCTAACACGTGGTGATCGGCGTGCAAAATTGACAAAATCGACGAAAAGGTCCAACAAAAACTCGAAATCACTTTTGAAACTTGCGCGGAATTGGTCTCTTGTGTAGTGCGATGGATTGTAGTCGCATCCTCGTCGCCATTTGAGGTGTTTTCACTCAAAGTTGGAAATATGTGGGAAGCCGGAATAAACGTGACCGTTGGTGTGGTTAAAAGTTTATAACTGTTTTTAGTGTTTGGTTAAAATACAGGTGGCGCTGTGGGAACAGCGTCATAAAATAACAAGAATGTGGATCATGCAGTGAAGCTAGACACAGCAATTTTGAATTTTTTCTTTTTCAGTTCAATTTTAGTATGTTTACATAAAATTGTAATTCAAATTATTATTATTATTACAGTCGAGCCTCGTTATAACGAATCGCGATATAACGAAATTATCATTACAACGAATAGTTAGAAATGGCTTGGTTGGTTGGTTGGCCATTGTTAAACTTGAAGTAAATAAAAGATATTTCAAATTTACCAATCAATTTCTAAAGTCCTTGACTACAAGTAGATGTAACAGTTGAAAATCGCGTTGAAGTTCAAGATGGCGTTGGAGTATAAAAGAAGCACGACCACACAGTTTTAGTTGAAAAAGTACACTAATTTTATTTCAAACAAAAAGGAAACAGGTGATGTAAATGACGAGTTCGAAGAACCAATCACAAGTAATCACGAGGTGGAGGTATGCTAATGACGCGCTCGGCAGACCAATGGCGAGCGCTTACAATTTCTGAGAAATAGAACATTCTTAAACAGATTAGTAAGCTTAACATTCCAATGATAAGAGAACAAGTCAATACATCTAAATTGAAATAAAAACACATTATAATAAATTGGCAAATCTCAAATTCAATATTAAAATTCACAAGTAAAATTGGAAATATAAAATCAACAATACAAATCGAATAATAAAACTAAACATAATTATTAATAAAGGACAACAATTTACTCGTAAAATCATCCGATTTTCACACTGCCGGGCGGGGGTTGACTGGCTCCACTTCCAAACGCACAAGACGTTGTATCGGTCGACGCATCTTTTCTCCACTGGCGAGCACCATTTCACACAATCTGATTTTGTTATCCCGACCTCGCTTAACTTCGACCACTCGACCCATTTTCCATTTTAGGCGTGGTTTAAATGGCTCTTCGATTATGACGATGTCGTTCAACTGGAGTTCTTGCACGCCTGGTTTGCCCGTTTGAATTTTTAAATCTGTCATATACTCCCGAGACCAACGATTCCAGAACGAGAGTAATACGCGTTGCTGGTAGCGCCATTGTCGAACAAACTCCTTCTGAGTCGGTTCGATGCTGTCTGTTGCTCCCGAGTCAGGTAGGTGAGTCAACATCACGCCGGTCAAAAAGTGCGCGGGCGTAAGTGGCTCGATTTCGTTTGGGTTGTCATACACGTAGGTGATCGGTCTGCGATTTATAACTGCTTCGGTTTGCACGAGAAAAGTTCCGAGTTGATAGAAGTCAAGTGCGCCGAGCCGATAGCCTTCCTTAAACATCTCTTGACCGTTTGCACCATCCTCTCCCAGAACCCGCCCCACCACGGTCCGTTCTCGACAATGAACTTCCAATCGATGCCCTTTTGCTCCAAGTAACTTCGAAACGTCTCGTCCTTCGTGTGGTTTAAGAGTGAGGCGAGTTCTTTGTGGGCGCGGTGGAATGTAGTCCTGTTGTCGCTATACATCGTCTTCGGGAGCCCTCGGCGACCAATAAAACGCTCGAACGCCCCCAAAAAGTCTGTTGTTGCTAGCGAGGGCACCAATTCCAAGTGGACGGCTCGAATCGTTGCACATGTAAATACAGCTACGTACGCTTTAGTTTTCCGTCCCTTCACTATTATTGGTCCCGCGAAGTCGACTCCGGTGACTACAAAAGGTTGGGTTTTTGACGTCCTGTCGGCTGGGAGGGCGCCTGGCACTTCCCGCATCAATCGTTCGTTGATCCTTTTGCAGACAACGCAACGATCCAACATGGTCTTCAAGGTCCTCCTTGCGGATGGAGTCCAGTAGTTTTCCCGAAATTTGGATAGCGTGGATGTCAGTCCGCAATGGAGGACCTGTAAATGTGAGAATTGCAAAATTAGTTCAGTCAGTTTATGTTTAGGGGGCAAAATCAAAGGTTGTGTTGCGGTGGGCAAGTCTCGCGATTCATGCAGTTTATTCCGCAGCTCAATCAGTCCCATTTCGTTTAGTCGTGGATTCAGGTCTCGCAGCTTCGATTCTCCATGAACTGGCTTGCCATCTTTCATCCTTTCGATTTCTTGGCCATAAACTTCTGTTTGTGCGATTCCAATTAAGCTGAGTTTTGCACGTTTCAGCTCGGCTGCCCTCAATGGACCTCGATCGCGTTGGCTGGCATCTGTTTGTCGTTTCCCAGCATTGTCTGCAAACCTGAAAACCCATGCCAGTGTTCGGATTGCCTTTGACAGCGATCCAAACCTGTCAAACGGAAAAATATTAATTGTTGTTGTCTGCACCGCCTCGACGTGAATTTCTGCAGTTTCCTCATCGTCTCGCTCCTCGACTGTATCTGGCAGCACCTTTGGCCAATTCTGGCGGCTTCCACGCAGCCAATCTGGCCCTTGCCACCAAAGTCGGTCGGAAATCATTGCTTCTGCGTCCATTCCCCTCGTTAGGCGGTCAGCTGGATTTTCAATTCCAGGCACGTGTTTCCACTCTTCAATCCTTGACTTCTCCCTTATCTCCAAAACTCGATTATGTACGAAGGTTGGTGGTCGTTTGGACGTGTTTCCAATCCAGTGGAGGCATATTTGCGAATCTGTCCAAAAAAACATTTCACCTGGCGTCACCAACTCCTTAATTTGGTCGGAGAGGCGCACAGCAATCAATGCTCCCATGAGTTCGAGTTTTGGTAGAGTTAGTGGTTTGACAGGAGCTACACGACACTTTGAAATTATAAAATTCGTTTCAATCAAATCACCAGTACTGTTCTGTATATAGGCCACCGCCCCGTATGCTTTTGGACTCGCGTCGCAAAATATGTTCACTTCACACTGGTCAAATTTGTCCAATCCTAACCATCGTGGAACTTGAATGTGTCTTAACGTGGGAATTTGGTTGGTCCATTTTTTCCAGTCAGTGAGCAATTCGCTGCCTAATTCGTCGTCCCATGGCAGGTTCTTGAGCCACAGGGATTGGAAGAACATTCGTGCAGTCACCGTGAATGGCCTGGCAAATCCTAAAGGGTCGAATATTTGAGACGTTATTTTTATTACTTCCCTTTTTGTTGTTTTCTTGCAAGATGGGCAATTTTCTTCTATCGCCAGACTCAATTCGTCCGAGTTTGGGTTCCACTTGACTCCCAACACTTTGGTCTCTTCATCTGACATCAGCTGAGAGTCAGTGGGATTTTCCTCGCGAAATTTTGTTCTTAGTTCTGGCGAATTGGTCTGCCACTTGGCGAGTTCCATGCCGGCTGCTACAAAAATCAGATTAGCCTGTTGGAATGTTACCAGTGCTTCAGCGTCGTTTTTGAGTGAAGAGATGAAGTCGTCCACGTACAGGCATCGCAACAGCAACTTCACAGTGTTGGGGTACTGTTTCTCGAATTTGCGCAGGTGGTGTCGGATGGTCGCGCTCAACAGAAATGGGCTCGGAGTAGCGCCAAATAATACCCGAGTTTGTCGTAGTATTTTCAGCAGTGCTTTTCCTACGCCGTCCCAGTGTTCATCGATCCAGAAGAATCTCGTTGCGTCACGGTCCTTCAAGGCGATTTCAATCATGTGAAACGCTTTCTTGATGTCTCCCACGATGGCCACTCTTCCAAGACGAAATCCCAACAGCACAAATATTAATGACGGCAAAAAATTGATACCTTTCGACAAGCAATCGTTCAAGGAGAGATGTCCTTTCCGATGTGAAGATGCATCAAATACAACTCTCAATTTCGTGGTTACTCGTTCTTCCTTGATGACTGGGCTGTGTGGCATGTAGTAAATGGGTCCTGTCGCCGTTTGGTTTGGAATTTCTTCAACGATGCCTGATCTCAGCTGCTCGTCGATGACCTTTTTGTATTCCAGGTACAAGTTGGGTTGTTTTCTGAAACGACGGATTAGTGACATGATACGTTGTTCGGCGCCTCGATAGTTGTCGTCCAACTCGTTGCTGTTCACGATCCACGGCAGTTCCACTGAGTAGTTTGATCCTGTCCACTTGATGGCCTTTTCGAATTTTTCCAACGTTTCAACGTCGTCGTTGGTTTCGACCGACTCGTGACGGACTCCTATCGGTTCCAGCTCCCACATCCGGCGCAAAAGATCATCTGTTGATTGGGTAAGTGTTATTTTGTTAATTCTCACCGGTGCAGCAATGACTCTCGTTCCGTTTGTGGTCTGTCCGTGTAATGTCCAACCAAACATCGTCTTCACGGCAATCAAGTTTTCCTCCAAAAATTCTGTTTGTCCTGTCATCACTCGCCAGTAATGGTCCACTCCAATTAGCAGGTCCACTTCCTTCGAATGCAACGCGACTTGCTTGCAGGCCACTTCGATTTTTCTTCGTTGTAATTCTGCTTTTAGTTGCTTGTTTGGCTGTTCTTCGGGCGTGGACGTGACGTGGACAGTTTCGATGGCTTCAATTGTAACTGCTGGCGACTTCGAATTGGCGGGACTGAGGACTAACTCGACTCTGTTGCGAACTTCTGATCTGGGCTCTTGCCCAAACACGGCCAAATTTATCGTTTCAGTGCCTAAAATTCTCAAATTCAGTTTTTTAGTCAGCTCAGAGCGTATGAAGGTGCGTTGGGCCCCCCCATCGATATAGCACACTCCCAAAGTTGAGTGCGCTGGTCCGGCCATCTTCACCATCTGCACCATCAAAAATTCGGACTTGGGTGGACAGGTGGTGACGACTGCGTTGGTGTGGGTGATTCCCTCGCTGGCTTCTGTAGCTTTTGGTGTGTCGCACACGTGGGTGTGATGTGTTCCCTCGCAGTTGTAGCATTTCATGCGAGTTCTGCATTCTTCCGTCTTGTGGGGCACTTTCCCCAAGCATCTCATGCAAATCCCTTTTTTCTGCAGTCTTTTACGTCTCTCCTCCATCGTGAGCGGGCATCTTTTCCGATTGTGTTCTGTGGAATCGCAAAATTGACATTTCATTATTAATACTGACAGTTGCGACGCCGATCCCGATCGAGGTTCCTTTTCTTTTCGACTAAATCGTCCTTTGTTGGGGGGATTGTTGTCCGACGTTTTGTTGTGAGACGTTTCTGGTTTCGATTGGGTTTTTAGCATGTCGTATTTGGCGTGTTTAGCTATGTGATCACTCAACCAGTCCATCAACCTTGCTATCGACCTCTCTCCGTCGCAGTCTTTGTCATATTCCATGATTATACTGCGCGGAACAGCCGACGACAGCACGGGGAAAATGGTCCGCTGTATTTCTGCCAAAGGCACGTCAATGTTGGCTAAATTTTCTATGTTAACTTCCACGTGTCTGTGGAGTTTTTGTAAACCCATTCGATCTCGCTCGCTGCTAACAGATGGCAAATTTATGAGGTTAGACAGGTATTTATTTTCGAGTACGATTTTATCGCCGTATTTCTTCTGCAGACGTGCGATTGCGACGGTGTAATTTCCTGCGGTGATTTCGAGTGCTTTTATATCGTCGAGCGCCTCTCCAACCAGGTAATTTCTTAAATATAAAAGTTTATTTGTTCCGTCCAGTTGCTCGTCGTCGCCGACTTGGATCGAAAACGTTTTCCAAAACCCTCCCCATTCTTCTGGCTTACGTCCGTCAAACTTAGGTATTTCAAGTGGCTTGCGTTTGATGAATGGTTGACCGTTCGTCGGTGTTGCGCGTGGTGTTGCTGCCGTCACTGCTGCGGTAATAGCCGCTGCTAGCGTCTCGATATCCGCCGGTTGCGCGTCCGTGTTCGGTCGTGGATTCTGGGGTAAATTAGGTGGGTAATTCGCATGAGTGTACCTGCCTAAATCGGCTTTTGATGCAGCCAAGCGGTCCTCCAGTGCGTCGAGTGCTAACACGGTGTCGTCAATCTCCTGGTCGCTTCTTGCTTGATCCAGTGTGGCGTCAAACGTTAGTTGCACTCGTTTCTGCTTTTGTTCGAGCTGTTGCAGCCATAATTCAATTGTGGCTTGCGGAATTGCAGCTCTCCCATTCAGCGCAGTGGTGATCGTGGTCAGGAGTGTTTCTGTGACCATCATGGCCGCTCGGAATGCTTTGTTCTTTAACTCGAAATTTCTCACCATTTTAGTAGATTTGTTAGATGAATTTGGAATTTAAAATGTTCCCGGGTTTCGGCACCAATGTTAAACTTGAAGTAAATAAAAGATATTTCAAATTTACCAATCAATTTCTAAAGTCCTTGACTACAAGTAGATGTAACAGTTGAAAATCGCGTTGAAGTTCAAGATGGCGTTGGAGTATAAAAGAAGCACGACCACACAGTTTTAGTTGAAAAAGTACACTAATTTTATTTCAAACAAAAAGGAAACAGGTGATGTAAATGACGAGTTCGAAGAACCAATCACAAGTAATCACGAGGTGGAGGTATGCTAATGACGCGCTCAGCAGACCAATGGCGAGCGCTTACAATTTCTGAGAAATAGAACATTCTTAAACAGATTAGTAAGCTTAACATTCCAATGATAAGAGAACAAGTCAATACATCTAAATTGAAATAAAAACACATTATAATAAATTGGCAAATCTCAAATTCAATATTAAAATTCACAAGTAAAATTGGAAATATAAAATCAACAATACAAATCGAATAATAAAACTAAACATAATTATTAATAAAGGACAACAATTTACTCGTAAAATCATCCGATTTTCACAGCCATAGAACACCATGTTAAAAAATTTGATATAATGATCTTTCGTTATAACGAAGCAATTTGTCGGGTTCCTTGCGATTCGTTATAATGAGCCTCGACTTTATTCTATTCTGCAAAATGAGATTGTTGAATTTAAAATGAGTAATATTGTAGTAAAACAGCATAGTAGAAAACTACCTCGGTGTAGAGGATTGTGTGGGTGAGTTTTATTGTACACAAGTACGGCGTGGCCGAAATAAAACCGTACCGACTGTAGTAACTTTCCTTGTATTATCGGGCTGGTTTTATTTGGGCTACCTGATATGTTGGATCGTGAGATGGCTAAGGGTATAGCGGTTGTCAGTTTTACAGCTAGTGTATAACTTACATTGAAACAAGCTTGTACTGTACTTTTGAATTTTTCTCATTTCAGTTCAATGTGGATGTTCCGATGGGTTCGAAGAATAAGAACAATTTTTAGGCTTGCTCCATTTTTCTCTCTATCTGCATTCAACATAAGAATTGTACACTGTGATAAGCCACCGGTTAATCTGGAATAATCATTTATTTAATTAATTCCAAAAATGTCGAGGACTGTATTTTAATGATTAAGAACTGCAGCTCTTATTCTAAACTGCCATTTTTGTCAGCAATTGCAATTTGGGTTTTTCGTTTGTTACATTTGTGTAATGTAAAACTCAGACCTGAAAACGGCCGAGATGCTGGAAGTATAGTGTAAAACTCAACCATATGATTGTGCCACTCTGCTCTTAGTAGCAGTGCCTGTTGGCCGAGTGCTTGATGACTTTGAGGACCCAGTTTTTGATGGGTCAGTGCTTGATGAGCCAGTATTTGGTTGCCCAGTGCTTGATGAGCCTCTACTTTGTGGAACAGTATTCATTTGGGTATAAATTAATTGATCACGGGTAAAGTAAACCACGTTAGCAGGACTTAAGTAGTATTTAAACCTATACGAAGTAGGACGCGACAAAGTCTTTAATTATTACCGTGAGGAGTGTAGAAAAAACGTACGTGAGAATGTGATACATACCACTGTTAAATCCCTGTAAAATAGTCAAATTGAATCATCGAGAATCCATGTTATTAGGTGCGTTCAATTTGTGAAAGGAAAAGCGACCTTTTCTTTGCATTGTTTATTCGTCATTGCGCCTCACAGGTTCCAATCAGACTAAAGCAGTGCTTTCAGGTGGGAGCAATTTAAGAAAATTGAAGAGCAAAATAGAAGAGCAACTTGTCTTCTCAGCAGTTGCTGTGCTTTTATTTGGACTACACCATCAAGAAAGAAACAAATAGTTCACATGCGCGCATGATTTTGAGAGAGAAAAAAGTCCCTTAAAAATAAGCGACATCAATAGATGGTTGTTGGCTGTTAATCCGTTGTCTAGGGGTTGGAGACTCCCGTCTACCCGCGTGTATGCAGTGCCGCGACGGCACACCACACCGGCAACCAACCATTATACACAGGGAAGGAGCCCGATCAAACATAACCATTCTGTCATACTCACATGTATGGCTCATTCAACTGCTCTTTGAGGCTGTAGTGTGTGAAAATCCCACCAAAAACGTGTGTTCAAATCCGTCAATGTTTAAATAAATGGTCGATTTGGCCTCCTGGTTCCAATTTGTTCGTCAGTCGAAAAGTTTTGGGGTGAATACAGTGAATTTGCAGTTGTGAAGAAAACACATCTTCTTGTTAAGTGTGAAAACCGAGGGTTTTACTCATGTATTATTTTATTACTGTTCAATTTGTCATTTTATTACCATTTAATTCATTCAAGTTCAATTTTAACATTTTTGTTACTTTGTATTTTATCTGGTTTGTTATTTGCATTTATTTTCACTTTAAATTTCACTTATTTACTTAACTATAATCCCCACCTTCTCACCCTATAACTTCACTTCTCAAATTTCCACTTGACCTTTCTTGGAATCAACTAATTGAGGTCAACTAATTCCGCTCTCCAATCAGAGAGCTCCACATACCCTTTTCCCCCCCTTTTTCTCTAGTCTGAAAATAAAATAACCAGTGTTCTTTTTAACAACTCAAAAGAAGGTCTCCTTTTATTTTCATCTACACATCTACATTTCAAACCAAGGACTTTTAGTCAAAATTAAGAGTGTGCATTTCACATTAAGAGGTAACATCATGTACTGGTTTATTCTATTCGAAAATGCGGTTATATGGGGAAAGGGGAGGAAATACTGAGAAAAGGTAACAAAAGCAAGAAAAGGGTAAAAAACACACAATGAAAACTTCACCGCATTTGATGACAATTATAGTAAATTAAAGTAGATTCAGTGAAAGAAATGATTTGTTCGATCATGTATCTCGCGACCGAATCACGGCCAGACATCAGTCACCCTATCAGCTGGTTGGCATAATTTTGCAGTGACCCTAGAGAGATGCACATCGCGGCTGTGAAGAGACTGCTGCATTATATAGAGGGAACCCAATAGTGTGATCTTACTTTATTTGGGTTTCTGCAAATAAAAAAAATTCAATTAAAAACCAATTTTCATGTAGCAGTTCCTTTAAACAAACAAAAAAATACCACAATTATAGTTTTCCAAGTAATAACACAAAAACTTCAATTTTTTTCAAACCCAATTGAAACAATTTTCCCCAAAAATCACACCCAGTTTATTTGCACATATAAAATTACAACAGCTTTTACAGAGTGGATCCATCATCGCAGTGGTGAATGGGGAGGAGAGCAGAGTCAGCACTCTGC
The DNA here is from genome assembly GCA_949358305.1 of Strigamia acuminata. Lineage (NCBI taxonomy): Eukaryota > Metazoa > Arthropoda > Chilopoda > Geophilomorpha > Linotaeniidae > Strigamia > Strigamia acuminata. The sequence goes on along the minus strand of OX442315.1, from coordinate 8,393,416 downwards.
TGGCTTCAGGACCTTACTTCACACACCTGCCTCGGTTGAGCCCCAGCGCTCTTCTCTCCAAGGGTGAACGAGAAGTATACAAGGATCCGTCACCAGGGAGTCTTCTGTGATTGGTTAATTATTGTGAAGTCACAAAGTGCCCATTTATTATGCTCATTGTGCTCTTTGTGACGTCATTATGTGTCCCAATAGTGTTAAAGCCAGACCGGAACCACTATTTTAATCTCTGATGACGGAACCTTATATACTTCTCCTTCGACCTTTCTTCTCTCTACTCTTCACACCACTCAGCTCCCACCTTCCCTACACTAGGTCATAGCACTCCACAAGGAGAGATGACCTTAGGGCCATTGGGCGGTGTGTGGTAGTGATACTGGTCACCCTTGGGTGCCCAAGCGGTCAAACCTCCACCAATCACCATGGGCCATTAAAATAATACGTTAATGCCGGACATTAACGTAGCTGTTACCTTAAAAAAACCTGTTATGGGAGAGAGCGTACGGCCCGGGACCGTGGAATGTGGGGGTTATTTGTACTTTACTTACTATTACTATCGGCTCTCTATTGGATTTGTAATACACACCAACGTCAATCAGAACTACAAAGAGTGCACAAAAAACACTTATTTTGTGTGCAACTCTCCACATCACACAACAATTTGGTCTCTGAAACAAATAGCGTTACTGTGATTACTCTAAAGTAAACAATTTATATTAAGAGTGCAGTGAGTTTTGATACGGAAATACAGTCGAAACTCTTTATACCGAATCGCGGTATAACAAATTATCGATATAACGAAAACTTAATAAGGGCCGGTTTGATTGGCTGGCCATAGAACACCAAGTTAAAACGAATTCTCGTTCTAAAAAAATCGATTTTTTTGGGTCTCTTGCGATTCGTTATGAAGAGTTTCGACTGTATAACATTTTTGTGCCATTTGTTTTAATAATACTTGTTCTAAAAAGCATAAAACAGCAATACCAGACACTATTTGTAGAATGGCAATTATGAGATGATGTACTTTTAATTCTTCCTCGATTACTGGGTCAGTGGATAAATAAGAACCTGAAAGAAATATTAAATATTAAAAAAAAAAATGGTAGCAAAAGAAACAAAATAGCAGACGTAACAAAGACGGAACCTTGCTTTGCAGGAAAGCCCGTACACCCGGTATGCAAATATCTACCGGTATATTTGTTTGAGTGCCCAAAATTCACACGTGGTGTGAATTTGGGGGTCCAAACAATGTTTTTGACGAAATATTTTTGCAAAAATTTGAAGTTTTGCCACTTTGTGAAAACATTACCTACAATAAAGTTGATTGTGTCTATTGTACCCAACTTTGAACATGAAAGTAATGGCGATTTTAGGGGGTTGATTAAAGTGTTTTAGTGTAGGTACTCACTATGTAAAGAATTGCAATTACTAGTGCTCCGAAACGTAGGGCGCAGCTACAAAAAGAGCGCAGTCGACACATGATGAAATTAATTCAGTTAATATCAGTTGTTATTAGCTGAATTAATTTGAGTGTGTTTTCAATTCTTCGTCGTCTGTGCCATCTTGCATTGTTTGTTGCAAGATTCTATTTGCGCAAAATCTAGACCAGTTGTTTAATGGGTTTTGAAAATACAAGAAATTGTCACCGGGTGGCAATAGCTATCCATAAAACTAACAGCAGCGTCGAATTGCAGAACTAAAGCAAATAATAGTAGCTGCATTCAAAAATGAAAAAACAATTGTAGTTTAAGAGTATTTTAAGTTTAAATTTTAATTTATTATAATAATTATATTGTAACTAAAACCGGCCCGATTATAGTTACCCTCCTTGGGTTACTATCAGGCTGGTTTTATTTGGGCTACCCGGTGTGTTGGAGGGTGAGTTGGCTAAGGGTTAAGCAGTTGTCAGTTTTACAGTTGGCATGTAACATACGTTCAAACAATAGTTTACTGTACTTTTGAATTTTTCTAATGTCAGTTCAATATGGATCTTGCGATGGGTTCGAAGAATAAGAACAACTTGTCGGCTTGCTCCATTTTTCTCTCTTTTTGCTTTCAACATAATAATTGTACAGTGATATTCCACCAGTTAATCTGGAATAATGATTTATTTAATTAATTTAAAAAATGTCGAGTACCGTATTTTATCGATTAAGAACTGCGGCTCTTATTCAAAACTGTCATTTTGTCAGCAATTACAATTTCGGTTTTTCGTTTGTTACATTTGTTTAACCAGAAATATTTGATGTTTGTTGGAAAATAAATCGAAAATAGTGTGGAAGTAAATAATTCAGGGGGGTTGTTAACTGTAAATGGGGGGTATATTTAATACAAATAGTGTGTGAATAATTAATGTCAACTTAAATCCATTTGGGGGGTAAATTAAATGATTTTGGGGGTGTCACTAACATATCCCCGTGACCAAACCTTAACCAATCTAAGCACAACATTTTGCGGCAGAACTATGACCAGCACTGGAGATAGTGATGAGCCTGGCAGTGGTATCTGAAGTCGATCAGTTCGGGCAATTGGGAAAATCAGGGTAACTTTCCCCTTTTATTGGAGTTTGTCATTTATTACATACAACGTTGAGGTTGCACATGCCATGGTTTGGTCCCACCATGGTGGCTCCACGACGACTAACTCCAATAAGGAAGGAAAGTTAGACTGATTTTCTCATAGTGTTACCTCCAATCGTCCAAACTGATCCACTTCAGATACTTGTACCATCAATGTGCTTGCTCCTACGATTGTCAATATCATTAGAAAAAAAATAACTTGTTGACAAACAATCTGAGAACGTCGTAGAGACAGGCATAGAAACCAATCTGGTACGATCCATCACACCGTGCAACCAAACCATTTCCTTTGCACTGTCAAGAAGGGCAAGGAATTCAGACTCCATCGTACTAAGAGCACAGGATCACCGACAGCATCTTTGATGCTCGTCAAAGCTCCGTCCCAGAATGTTGTGCTTGCTTCGATCCAACGTCCACGAATGGTCAGAAGACCTCCGCTATTTTTAGTATTTGCAAACGGCTAATTGTCTGTTTAACTCAACCATGTGATTGTGTCAATCCAGTGTGCTGCTTGTTGGCCGAGTGCTTGTGTTTGGTGTCTCAGTCCTTGATAGAAACGGTCTTTCCGTATTTCTTGGCGTTGTCAGTTGTTTAAAATAACTGTACACAACCAGCCACCAGTAAATCTGGAAGAATGATTCATTTAATTAATACAAAAAATGTGATGGCCTTTATTCAGTTTTAAAATGTAGAATTATTACCGTGAGAACTGCAGAAATAACGAATGTGATAATATGATACATACCACTATTTATTCCCTGTAAAACAATAAAAATTAAATTATTGAGAGTCATGATATTGAAAATGAGTAAAGCTAGGTTTACACTTGTGTTCACACTAGACACAACGCAAGAAAACTGACGCAACGCAAGCTGCTTGCGTCCAAAAGGTCTTGACGTTAACGCCAATTCCTGCTTCAATTCCAAATTGAAGTAAGCGACGCAAAATAAAATAAAATAAAACAATTATACTTTCTATATGAAGCAACGTGTTATATTGAACGAAAAACAAACACGATTTACTTCTGGATTGAAATTAATACATCACTGGACACATGAGATGCGAACAACAAAGAACGAAACTAAAGAGTGACCACGCCAAATATAGATGAGCGTCACCACGTGACTACAAAAAACAAAAACTACACTAATATTACTAACGCCATCAATTGTTGATTTTCTACACTAGATAATAATTCCAAACACAACGTTGTGTTGTGTCGTCCCTAGACGCTATACTCTGTACAGTCTGGGACCGTGAAATGTCGGTGTTATTAGTACTTCACTTACTAATATTTCGTCTATCGCATCTTTACTGGGTGTGTCAGCACCAAGGCCACAGAAAATTACCAGCAACCCACAAATAGTACTTAAAACTTGTGCAACTAACCAGACCAAACAACCAATATTTGATCCCTAAAACAGATAATGCTACTGTAATTACACTTTATAATATTAATCAATAAGATTTGATTGAAAAATATAACATTCTCGTGCTCTTTTTTTGCAATACCCGTAATACAGCGTAGATCAAACCAACAACAGAAACTATCTGTAGAATGAGAATTATGACATGAAATGCTTTTCTTTCTACCGAAGGAGTTGGGTCACTGGATAAAAAAAGACCTGAAATAAATATTAAATAAGACATCGAAGTTTTGCTAGTTTGGAAAAACATTACCTGAAATGATGAAAGCTGTATTGATTGCACCCAGCTTTGGACATGAAAGTAATCACGATTGTAGCGTGTTGAATTAAGTGTTTGGTAAAGGTACTTACTGCGGAAATAATTGCAATTGTTAGAGCTCCGCAACGTAAGGAGAAGCGAAAGCAAAAGGAGTTGAGTTGAAACATAGTAGAATTTATTCAGTTGATATCTGTTGTTGTTATTAGCTGAATTAATTTTTAGTTTTCAACTTTGCCATCTTGCAATGATTGTTGAATCATTGTTGAGTTGAAAAATGTGTTTGAAACAGTCTTGACAACTTCTGTCCTCTGGTGTCAATTGCTTGAATCAAAGCTTGCTTGATGGGTGGCGCCATCTAGGAATAAAAATGCAAAGTTTGACACCTCTTGCGATTTTTAGACATATGTTTGCATATGGCGCAGAAGACAGAAAAAATGTGGAAAAAAGTAGCTTTTCTTAAAATATTTAAGTTTATTGTCTATAAAAAAGATGTTTGAAAAATAGAGAAATGGAAACAAAAATTGGTGGATTTGCAAAATTGTGTTAGTCGAAAATAAATTGCGGGTTCGAAATTAAACCAACCTTCAAATCCAAGTTGTGATTTTTCGCATAACTTTTGATTGAATCACAATCGGAATCTCGTATATTAGCGCACTGTTTCCACATCAACTTCTTCAACGGACTTCGCATTTCCACCAATTCCATGATCGAAACTAAACTAACCGAATCACAACTAATTAACTTCAAAACCTTTAGATGTTTAAAGCCATTCGATTCGGCAAGATACAGAATCAAATTGTCAGTAAGAACAGCACAATCTACAACAATTAAAACTTCTAAATTCTCACACTGCTGCAGAAGCGTTTTCATTTGCAAGTCACTCACTTCATCTCCAATGTTATACAGCCGTAGAGTGGTTAGTCGTGGCAGTACGTTTATGTTGTAGCTGCACATTACTGAGTCAAAATTCACGTTCATTTTACCAATAGATAACTTACGTAAATTTGGAAAAGTGGTGTTAACAAACATGATGTCTTCCTGATTGAAACAGTGGTACATTTTTTCCAAGAAGTAGGTGCGCAATGGGTTTGATCGTCGTTTTAAAGCAACAATTATCTCACTCCACGGGATCCTTACTGTAAACTCTTTCAAAAGAGGCAGTTCGTCTAGAAGGAACAAACACACGTCGACTGACAGGCGGGAACGATAGAGATTTAAAAACGTCAGTTCTGTGCACCCGATTAATGGACGAAATCCTGCATCTACGACTCTAGATAAATCAGTAATAGAAAGTTTGGTCAATTGCGGACAATTTTGACCGATTGCGGCTACGAATTGATCCGTGCAGTGTACGGACATGGATAAATGCTGAAGCCGCGGTAAATCTGCCAACATTTTGGCTACAGATTGTAAACGTATATCTCGATGTGGATGTGAATTTGTAAAAGAAGTTAAGTTTAACTCTAAGATTAAGAGGTTTGTACACACGGCGCCTATTTTATCCAATACGACATCGATGGACAGACCAAAGTTTTCGACACTCCGTAGTGATTTGGTGCCGGAATGAATGAAGATTTCCGGAGACAAAAGGGGTATCCAAAATTTCCGACTCATCATTCGTTCGTATATCATTCCGATAATTTCGGATGGCTGATCCGCTAATTTGTGTTTCAACGCAACGAAATTGGTGGTTACGGTATTTAAACACATTCCTTCCAGACTCGGAACTGATTTCCTGTACGGCATGTTCGCTAGAAGCACTTACGATTGAACGAATGATCAAACTATTTGGACATATCCAGATATAAACGTAAGACGAACGTATTTACCAACGACTGTCATTGGTTATTTGAGTTTTCAACACCCCTAGTGGGCATTTTGTCATCTAATAAGTGGATTTACAACTTAACCAATCCACATCTAGTACATGAAAACAGCCCCGAGAACTACTCAACTGTACGAAGTAGATAACTTTTGTAGTGTTTACAGTAATTAAAATGGAGCTACTGTGCAACTAGACTGAATAATCGTTGCCATATATACAACATTACGACAGTGTTTGCAGTAAACAGGATTTAAATAAAATCATGGAATTGAAAAGTAAACAAATAAAACGCCAGCATTTATTTCAATATTCCACGCTCAAACATTTATTCCTTTTAACAAAACTTCCGATTATTTCTTCTTCACAATCCAAATAGTCCATATTCAAGGTTACGACTTGGACTCACTTGCAACAACTCGACGATCGAGCTCGGACGAATTGACGGCCAGACTTCAATTGATAAATGCTTCAGACTCGCAAGCGCGTTCAACTTAACCAGTTCAAAGACTAAATTAGCGTCGACTTCTTCTGGGCTCTTAATTAAAAAACAAAAAACCAGCTTTTTTACTAAAGGCAAAGTTGCATTTAATATTTGGAATACACGCCGGCGTAATTAGATACAAGAATTGGTCGATATCATGTATGCAAATTTGTGAATCGGTCTAAACTATACTCTGTAGGACTACAACCTTCAAATCCAAGTTACGTTTTTTCACATAACTTTCAATTGTTTCACAAACATACGAGTCAATAAGACCACAATCGAGGAGCATCAACTCCTTCAACGGATTTCGCATTTCTAACACGCTCACGATCGACGTCAGACCGAACCTATCGCAACGATACAAATTCAAAGCTCTCAAATGCCTGAAACGATTCAATTTGACAAGCTCGACAACCAAATCGTCACTAAACGCCCCACAAAATGAAACACACAAATATTCTAAATTCTCACACTCCAGCAGAAGCATTTTCAATTGCAATTCAGTAGGACTATTAGCAATCCCCGGGTTCGTGTCGCCATAATCCAAAGTTAGACTGGTTAATCGTTGCGTTAAGTTGACATTGATGCTGCGCATTGCCAACACGGATCTCACATTTTCAAAACTAGCCCAAACTCTTAAACTTCGTAAATTCGGAAAACTGGCATTCAAAAACATGATGTCGTTCTGAGTGATGAATATCATCACGTGTTCCATTTCCTCCAACAAATACGTGCGCAATGTTGTTCTTGAACGTTGTTCTAGAAGACGATACAGCTCACGCCAACAGCGATTTTTAAACACCTTCAAAAGGGGCAATTCGTCGAGAATGAATAGACACAGCTCGGCCGTCATTGAGGGAAAGCAGATATCCAAAAACGTTAGTTTCGTGCACCGGCCGAATAAACGATATTCTGCATCCGTAATTGAACTGAACGATAGAATAGTAAGGTGCGTCAATAGCGGACAATTGTCAACGATTGCCGCTACGAGTTGATCCGTGCACTTTACGTGCAAAGACAAGTGTTGAAGTAGTGGTAAACGCGGCAACAGTTTGGTTACAAGTTGTGGACAAATTGCTTGAATTTCTTCAACGTGTAAATCGACAAGGTTTTCACAAAGGCGGGCTATTCTGACCATTAAAAGATCAGCGGGCAGATCGAACATGTTCAATTTCTTGAGTGATTTGGTTGCGGAATGAATGAATAATTCCGGCGGCAAACATCGATCGATTTTCGAAAATTGCCGACACATGCGTTCGTATATCATACCACGAAGGGTGAGTGGTTGTTTCAAAAATTTGTGCGAAATCGCGTCGAAATTGTTGGTTATCGTCTGCAAACAAAATTCTTGAAGAGTTGAAACTGATTTCCTGTACGGCATATTGACTACAAACAGCGATCGAATTCATTATAATTCAAGCACGTCCAAACTGCTTGTATATCCAGTTGAGGAAAACGTAAAACGTTCGTCAAACGTCGTTTGGGTGTTCTGCGCCCCCAGTGGCCAGTTTATCATCTAATAAGTTACCTTACAAACTTGACTCTTGATCGAATATGAATGACTATTGACTAACCAGTCTACATTTGAGTTGACACATACCGTATTTTACCGAATAAGAGTCAACCTCGAATAAGAGCCGCGACTAAGAGAGGCGACTTGAAATAGGAGCCGCCCTCGAATAGTAGCCGCGGCTTATGTTACGTTCAATGAACGTAACTTGAAATTGGCCACTATTTGAAATAAGAGCCGCCCCCGATTTGGAGCCGCGGCTCAAATTGCCCGTTTTGAATAATACGGTAGTAGGATTGATATCTGTTGTTGTTATCTATTAGCTGAATTAATTTTTAGTTTTCAACTTTGCCATCTTGCAATGGTTGTTGCATCATTGTTGAGTTAAAAAATGTGTTTGAAACAGTCTTGACAACTTCTGTCTTCTGGTGTCAATTGCTTGAATCAAAGCTTGCTTGATTGGTGGCGCCATCTAGAAATAAAAATTCAAAGTTTGACAATTCTTGCCATGTTTTGTCACACATTTGCATTGGGACAATTAACAGCACTATTTAAACACAAAATAGAAAAATATTTATTTATTTATTTATTTATTTTGTAAAAAGTATTCGGAAAACTCAACAAAATTTTGAATGAAATAATTTTGCTTTTGGCTCCCATTGTATCATCAATATTGTCATCATTGTAATTAGTAATGAAAATTAATAGAGCCTTGTCAGCTGTAAAGACACCACATCATTTGTTCTTTTTAGTTTACTTTTAATCAATTTGAACTGCTAGAAAATACATTTGGAAGACTAACTCTCTGCTCCAGCAAGTTGATGTTCATCTTAGTGGAAAACTCAAGATTCCCTTGCCGCCTGCAGCCACATTCAATCGATTGTCAAGTCCCATTCTCCACCTTCACCTTCCTAACCTTCATACGCCATTTCTTTTGTTGTGTATTGTAAAAAAAAAAAATATTTAATTGAAAAAAAAAGTAAAAGAAAAATATTTTCTTTTAAATTGATTGGAAATTAACTACAAAGCTATTGAAGCGATTGGTAAATAATTTAAAATTAAAACATGGAAATGTTAAGAATAAGAGAAAGGAAATGTTAAATATCGTAAAGCTTCAAATCGGTGCCGGGTCCGAATAACCGCTGGGAGTCAGAAAATAAAATTGGTAATTTTTTTAAAGAAATCAGTGATTTGCTTAAAAAATCAATAATTTGTACAAAAAATAGCTGATTTTTTATTTGAATAATTAGCTAGGGCTTTTGAGGCATGAATAAAATTTTTGCAGAAAATCAGTAATTTTAGCGGAAAAAATCACCATTTTTCGCAAAAAAATCGGTAATTGTTCGCTTACCGGTGAATATTAATTAAAAATTATACCTTGCCTGGACTCAAATAGACGCTAAAATTGGGTCCGAAAAATAATATTAGAAGCTTTACGGTAATGGCATTAATACAGTGATAATTAATTCCCTGCATGGTCATTGTATCAGTCGTGATATTGACCCAAAACCCTGAGTCTTCCTTGTAATGTTGTAGCAGTGAGACCAAGAAGGAACTCCCCCCATAAATTCTTTTGAGACTGTGTAAACTTGCACTCCTTTTCTCTGCTTTCTCCAGAACAAATGGTTGTTTTACCTGTAATGCAATCTTATGGGTGGAAGCACATTTTTCCCAATTCTGCCGTTGTTTATTTCTCCCTCTTGGTTTGCATTTTGTCATTTTGATCTAAATAAAATAAGACTGCTCAATTTTGTATGTACATATTACTCTGTTTGACAGTACAATGTTTCAGTTTTGATCAATCTGAGCTGCCATTCTGGGCTATGTTTGGTTATTTATTTATTTGTTCTTGTGGTTTTCCTGCTTTGTGCTTCTCTTGAGGCACATTTTGATGGTGAAAAATTGGTCTGCTTTTCTTTTGTTTGGGTGTGTGTGGTATAGTGTAGGGATTTTTGAGAAGAAGAAACAATGCAATTTAATTTCTAGTTGTAATTTGATTGTTCATTTGTTGCTGATTTAAACTTCATTAGGTAGAGAAAGGGAAATTAGATTGCTCGCTAGAATGAGACTGGAAGATGTCTTTGAGTTTGCAATTGTGGGTTATAAATAAATTGAAATTAAAGTGAAGTTTCATGCTGAGCACAGTTGCTATTTCATATCATTTCAATGCCAACTTTTTCATTATGGAAATAATTGTTTTCTATATGTCTGGAAATGGCATGGTGCAGATAGTAATTACAGTTGGAAATTGAAAATTTTTTTTTTTTTAAATGTCAACATTTGTCAAGGATGATTACAACTTTAAATTTGTGTGTGTGAGTAAACAGGAAAAGCCAAAAAAAAATATGAGTGTAATAAGAAGTTGCATGATAGCAGTTTATGGTGCTATGATGCAAAGCAATATATATCAAAATTTCAATAAAGGATTTGATTAAAAATTCAAATGCCTTTTTCAATTTGTTTGGGTTTTATTGTTATTACATGATTGCAACACATTATGGCTCTTGTTTTTTATTTAATTAAAAAACATTTTGATTTTTATTAGTTAAATAAATTGCTCAAATTACTTACTATTAAAACATATAAAGTTAATAGGCATACAATCTTTTCAGTATGAGTATTAAAGGTGATGTTTACTTTAAAAGTTACACGGGCACAGCAGCAACTGTGCCGCAACATACGTGTTGTTTGTTGTGGTTTTATTTTTATTTGTGTGTTTTATTGTTATTTGTTGTGGTTTTATTATTATTTGTTGTGGTTTTATTGTTATCTGTTGGGGTTTTATTGTTATTTGTAGTGGTTTTATTGTTATTTGTTGTGGTTTTATTGTTATTTGTTGTGGTTTTATTGTTATTTGTTGTGGTTTTATTGTTATTTGTTGTGGTTTTATTGTTATTTGTTGTGGTTTTATTGTTATTTGTTGTGGTTTTATTGTTATTTGTTGTGGTTTTATTGTTATTTGTTATGGTTTTATTGTTTCCATTTCCGTTTCGAGGATTGTCCTCTTAGGCGTAGTTCTGTGTCAAAATTTACATTTGTTTGTTGGAAACACGCACGACTGATCTTGAAATGAAAAAAATGCCATCTTGGTAAGAAAAAAGTGTAACGTCATCACAAGAAGTTTGGCTTTAATTTTTTTTGTCTGCCGGTAGTATTTTATCTGCTATATAAACTCAGTGCTTTGAGATTTGTGGTTGTTTACACAACAGATACAGTTTTCTTCTCCTTTACTGAATCTTCTATCACTCCCAGAAGACTGGTGACATAAGCACTTCCAGAGGTGCTAATGACTTTGTCACCACTCTTTTCCCTTGCTACCACCACCATGGGTTCATTTTTTATTCTCATTTTAGTATTATTTAGACAATACTACTTTTTGGATCATTTTCAGTGAGATAAAGAAAGATCTAATATTCTAAACAATATAAAACATTTATTTTTAAATAATAATTAATTGATGAGCTTTTAAATTGAATTATTTAGTATTATGAATGAGTTATTGTTGTTCTGTACATCATTTTATCTGGTTACAGATGACTTTTGCACGCTGTAATTTCATTTTAGTTGATGCAAAGGTAATTAAGGCTGATATTAGTTTTGTGAAGACTTCAAGTGTTGATTGAGATTAATAGTATAAGCAAGTACTGTATGTTATTATTTTCTGCTTATTTCCTAAGAGAATCAACTGATTTATGGTCGTAGAACTTATTTAATGGTAAGTTGTTCGCAGATAAGAGTGCAACAATAACAATTAAACAAACTATAAAACATTTTATTAAAAATATCCAAAATATACATATAAAAAAATGAGATTTAAGGAACTATAATAAATGTTATTATTTAATTAAAAAGTACACATTCCGTTGTATTGGACGACTCGACTCTGATTGCTCGAGCGACCCATCAACGTTTGCGACATTAAAGGGGTATATGGCATAAAGAAACTATCAATTGTTAGTCCATATTTTTCTGTTTTTATTGCATAAAATGGAATTTTTAGTGCATATTTTATGTGCATAAAACGAATTTTATTCCACATACATATCAGGTGTTTACTCTGTGGTGATCTCAAAATATTCACCAACTTAGAAGATTAAATTAATTATCTTCTAATTAATTTGACTGTGGCACACGCCAAGTCAGATCATGTGACCGAGGGGAGAAATCCTCTCTAGGCACATATCACCCCAGGTTGTCCGGGGTGAAAACGGTTATTAGCCGTTATGGTGCAATATGGTGTAATAACCACTAGTTGCACCCATTTGAGCTAAGTGCGCAGGTTTTCTGCGCAATATTGAAGCGTGCTGGGCTCGCGTCTTGGCTCAAATCGGGACTCTGAAAAATACAACAACAACCTCAACATCACTGCGATATTTGCTCCGACAATACGTATTGATAGAGGACCGTTGTAACTCAGTTTCATCTGCTATCTTTGTGTCATCCAAAGCACAAAGCCAGCAATTCAGCTTGAATTAGCCGTCGCTAATTCCAGCTATCGAGAAGAAGAAGTTTCCTGATCCAAGTGAACCATCGCCATCGTTGCCGCGCGAACGGCAACCATCGCCATCGTACCTGGACCAGACGCCTACAGCCGTCAACCACCGCCGCCGAGCCGTCGCACGAGCCGTAGAAGAAACCCACGAGAACCATCGTCTTCGACCATCGTTCGTGAGTTTGCCGAGAACGAAGACATTTGCCTTCGATCAACAACATCTCGTTGTTTAAGCGCCATTTCTGACGCTTTGTAGCTTGCAACAGTCGTTGCAAGCCCTTCCTTTGTTTCATTGTTTCCCGCTCATTTTATTCTTGCGACTTGTTGCATATCGTGATATTCATAATCATTATTAATATATATATTGTAATTTAAACCGAATAAATAATTGTGTGATTTTTATTACCATAATAAACTGTCTTTTTATTCCTATTTTCGTAAACTTAACCCTAGACAAGTTTCGGCCGCGATATAAGTCTTGTTAAGCATTCACCTGCGGTTTCGTGCTTATTTATTAGAAATAAGTGCGATAATAACCCGGATCGCAGCACGTGGGGGCCCGTCCGGGATAGTCATTGTATAAATTTTGATAGTTTAAAATTTACCCGCCATTTTTATCTTGCTTATCTTTCTTCTCTATCCTTTCTTTGTCTTCATTTGAAAAATGGCGACTCCAGGCGAAAAGAGACCGAGAGGCAGACCAGCGAAGAGACGAGTGGCCATCGATCTACCAGTCGTGGATCAAGAAGTGACTGAGTCACAAGAACTGTTTGAAACTATGGATCAAACAGCTAACTGTAACTCGGCACAGTTAATCGTGAATGAATTCACGCAAGCGTTGGAGCGACAACAGCCATCCCCGCCAAGCGGCCAGTTGGACTTAAACAATCCAACTGGAAGTGGCCGTTCCAAGTCGCAAAACGATGATTTGAATTTACGAATTCAATCATCAAGTGCGGAGCACTCGCTGAATTCATCACCGGTTCAAGGTGCAGCACAACAAGATTCTGAGAACTCCAATATGGAAGTTTCTCATTCTCCCGTGCGTGTTACCATGATGGACGCACTCCGTGAGCAAGCTAGGCTCGAGGGAGTAAAAGTCACTAGCGAAATGACTGTGGAACAAATCCACAAAGCTATGGTTCGCAAACAAAGCCAAAAAGACGTTGAAATCGTCAGAACAAGCTTGCAAGCAGAGTTCGAGCGAATGCGTGCAGAAATGCATCAGCAAAATGCCGAACTAAAACAACAACGTGCGAATGACCATGTTAAGTTGTTACAATTAGAGCAGGAAAAAGCTTCCTGGCTAATTACTGACGAAGAGCAACAACAAAGGCTCGAGCAACTAAATCAAGCACAAAAAGATTTAGAAATTGCTAATGAAAATTTGAGATTGGCCAACGCAAATTTGCGAGAAGCCAACACGAATTTAATGACTGCCGAACTAACCGCCCCAGTTCGAGCGAGGGAAGAAATTCCCTCCACTTCTCGAAATTACGAGAATTATGCTGCAGAACAAGCAGCAAGAGCTAAGAGATTAGCACAACGAGAAAATGAAGTATTTCTCGCTCGACAGCAGTCAGTAATTGATGCTGGTCAAGCCGCCAAAAGTCAAAGTACTGCAGAACAGTTATTACGTGCCGACTTAGCTGCGCAAGCTCGTGAAAACGAAATTCTTCGCGCAGATCTATTGACGGTACAAGAAAACTTTGCAGTAGTCATACAAAAAGTACAAGACGTTTGTGGCGAAGATAATTTTGCAAAGCCAGCCCCAGTTTTGCAAAAAGGTGCTTCCAAATCACCTGAGTTGATTGATTTAACATCAGCTAAACCAAAAGTCAGTCGACAATCAAGTTGGACTGACAGTGATGACTCACGCAGTAGTCGTGGAAGCCGTAATAGTCATCACAGTCGCAAAAAGCGAAAGCGACAACCAGACCCGACCGAATATCATTCCCCAAACGTTCCGCAAAATTCGGATCGATTCTTTAGCAATAGTGACCGATTAATCGGATTGCTAGAGAGAAAAAATAAAGAACGTGAGAAACCACACGATCGTGGACGGTCACACGATAATCCGCGAGAAGGCTCACCAAAACGCGATTGTCATAACGACATCCGTGATGGGCCGAGATACCGTGGAAATCCACCAGGTGGTGACCCACCAGGTGGAGATAGTTCAGATGGACATGGAGGTGGCCACTCACGTGACCACAATTCGAATGGCAACCGAAATGGAAGGGGACCACCAAATGGAGACCGTCGTCCGCCAGATGGCGACGATCCTCCGGACCCTGATCCGCCGCCAAATCCGAATCATGAATCTGCGTCTGATACAGATTCCTCACGCCCCAGTGTGAGAGGGCGATCTCGTCACAGAACACGTAGTAGAACTCAAAGACCCGATTTCTACACGAAAGATGAGATTGACCAGTTGTTGAGGCAAAATGCTCAACAACAGCGAAAAAGCAGAAGGGATAAAATTATTTTGCAAAAAATAAGTGAATTTACTTCTGATAAATGGACTCATCAAACAACAGATTGTCGCGCTCAACTCTAACCGTCGCTAACTCGTGGGTTGATTACTTAATTCGACTAACTCACTACCGCTTTGTCTCAAGCGGTTTACCCAAAGAAATGATTACACAGATATAAAAGGTAAAATATAATATAGATTTATTCTGTGGGACAATGTACAGATATATCTTATATATATATATGAAAGGTAGGTAAAAGGTAAATCGGAATGGGTGAAGGGAAATGGAAAGGTAAAGGTATGATGAAAGCTGGCTGGAACCGGCGAGGTCGTCTGTTGTTTCGTTCGCGTCCAAGATGGCGTCGTCGTTGTGGCAACGCGATGTCGTCTTGGGCCGGCGTGGCAATATGGCGTCCTCGGCTCGTCTCTGGCTGGTCCTTCGGGCTCACGCTGGTCGGGCGCGAGTGAATGCTTAGTTAAAAGGCTTACTTCGGGCTGTTGTCTAGGTTTTTGTGTGGTGTCCGGCGATCACACAGCGGCGGACTCTTCTGGCTCCCGGCGGTCACACAGCGGCGGGAACGCTCGTCGTGGTTTTACTGCAGTTTAGGCTTGTGCGACCGTTTGTCTGCACAACTCGCTAAACTGGAGTGGTTTTTACTATTTCTAGCTGGTGTGCTAAAATAGTGTGGTAATCTTATCTCGCAGGTTACTCTGCGGAGTTTGACACTGACCAAACGTACTCACGGTAAATTGTCCTTTGTCCTTGGTCAATCCCAGTATATTTACTTGGGCCTGATCTTGTAGGACGACGGGTTTTACGTGTGTTTCTCGTTTGATGGTTGTGTTGGTTCTGCCCGCTCAGTGCAAGGCACATTCCTTTGCACAAAGCGGGGTTGACAGGTGACCGGAATCACCCAATGGTGGGGTGGACGAGCCATCCCCACTCCCTCAGGGCAGACGCCTGTCCATTGACTAGATGTCAATGCACTGAGGGAAGGGAGACGCGCTTGCGGCTCCCCTTACACCCGAAACGAGGTCACGAGAGAAACTCTTCGTTGACCCCGGTCCAGTCGGGTCACAACACTTCCCCCTCCGAGCTCAGACCGTGGGGCTGAGCGATCACTTCTTTCCTGGGGGACCCGACACTGAGTCCGTCACCTGGGCGTAACTCACTCCAGGGACAGGCGGTTGAGTGCCGGGTGGCGCGGGTAGATCGCCTACTAACGCCGAGGACCGATCTCGGGGGTCCTCATGCTCCGTAATGAAGCATAATGCATGGCCGTCAACTGGCTCATGCGGGGCACGCGTCCTCTCGTGTAACCAAACGCTCGGGATGTAGGCGGAGAAGCCGGTGTTCGTATGCCGGATGGCATTGGCTTCCGCTGGCGTCACTGGCACACGGTGGGCTCTCAGCAACCTCTGGTGGAAGATGAGGTCTCTAGTCTTCCGGATCTGGTTGTGAAGCCAGATGAAGACTGATTTGCCTTTATCCCGCTGCGCGAGGATAAACCTCCTGGTCGCCGTCGTCATCGAGAGATGGGGAAACTCTTCGATGATTCGCCCGTAATAGTCTGGCGGAGGCGGTGCCGGCTTCGGCTTCTGGGTGGCCGCGGGAATAGCGGCTTGCGTCGTTGTCGCCGCTCGGGCCGGTGAGGTCCCGGGCGGTGTCGGCTTCGTTTGCTCGACGGACCTGACGGGTGGCGTTCGGCACAGCAAGCGCTTTGGTTTACCCGCCACTTCGAACAGGGCGGGTCCTTGCGGGGATATCTCCGCAGGCATCGGTGGCGGAATCGGAACTCCGCTCGTCGGCGAGATCACCATTTCTACATCCTCTGCCGATTCTTCCGTCTGGATGGTCAAGGCGCGCAGTTGTTGGGTAGGCGCCGCTGTCCAGGTGGCGGAGGTATAACGAAACGCCGTGCTTCGCAACTTGTACCCCTCAAATTCGGGGTTTACCACATCCCTGGTTAGCTCGTACCGAGTCAACACAGGGTCGGGCAGAATGGAGCTCCACTCTGCGAGGAGTGCACGGGGAACCTGTACACCCTCTCTGTCCACGACAGACCATGCGGCCATCGCCTGACGCCCTTCTCCGAAGAGTGCTGGGGTTAGCAGCTGCATCATGACCTTGGTCAATGATAGCTGTAGGCTGCGACGATTCACTGGATTCGATCGCTCCGAATCCGCAGTGAAGGCACACGAGAGCTTACTCATCATCGCCGTTGCCCATTCGATGAAATATCGCTGGGCCTGATCCACACCTCGCAAGGCGGGCGCGGAGACTCTTGGGTCTTCCATCACGAAGCGAAACGCTGAGAGCTCGGAGATAGTCGGATTGGCGGCTTCTCTCGCGAGTCGCGCTTCTTCGTCTCGCCTCTCGAAAAACAGGGCCGAGGAACCGGATCGGGGTTGGCTCGGCCTGTAAATGCCGGTCAAATTGGCTTGACATTCCTGCGCAATGCTCTGTCCAACGGGGAGAGGGACTGAGCGGTCGGTGTGCAAATCCGGCGGATCGCTCGAATTTAACAACGACGGCGGCGGCAGGTTCGGAGGCGGCTGCGTCTTGGTCGGCAGCGTTGGCGTCGGCAGCGGTGGTGTTGGCTGCGTCGGCGGTGGTGGCGTCTCCGTCGTCTGCACCCCAGTCATTGCGACTTGGGGCGCCGGGAGATGTTGTCCGGAGCCTGAAGGCTGCACGATGGCGGTTGGCATGCCATCGGGTCGTGGTCGCGAATTAATGTAGTCTGCGAGCCACCTTGCCACCTCGTGTGGGGTCACCTTCCCGTCGGTGACAACACCCATCTTCCTGGCGTGTTTCATCGCGGGATCGAAACGTGTCAGTTTCGTCCGCTTCATCTGAGTCAGAATCTCGCGAAGGTCCCGCGTATCTGCCGCTGGGACGTTTCGCTCACCTGACTGGCTACCACCTCGTCGACCCGCTCTCTTGGAGGCGTAGGCGGGTTCGGGGATGGGACGGCCCCGAGCTTCGCACCTCGCGAAGTATCGCTCTTTGCGATCTTTTTTCCGCTGCTCGCGATGAGTCAGCGGACGTCTAGAAGTGCTGGGACGAGAGACTCGCTCTTCGTCACCAGACATCCAAACCTCCTTGCACTCCTTACCGTCTTTAATCTGACGGTTTATGAAAATTCGCGGTCGGGAATACTGCGAAGGGTCACGCACCGTACTAGTGGATGGCCCAGCTTCGTTGCCTTCAGTCGTGTTTTGAGCGACACGCTGCTTCTTGGTTGTCGCTGGGGAACGCGACTGGCTGTCCCCGGCGCCTTTGGAGCGCTTGCGCTTCCGCGGGTAGCTGCTCTTGGGCCCCAAAATCCCCAGGTAGTGGAGCTGCCACATCTCGGCTTGGGACGTCAAAATTCCCATCCGAGGTCTCCACTGGGGCGTACTCTCTCCCAATCGCAGCCTCTCAAACCACAGATGAATATCATCCGCGGTCATCCCCTCGTTTTGGAGGATGCGCTCGGCCACTGCCGTAGCGGTATCCACCAGCTGTTGTCTATAATGCTGGTAGATGGCCTCACGGGCCTCTTCTGTCTCGGCTGCTCGCCACGCATGCAGCACGTGTTCCTCCGCCGGGTTGCCAGTGTACTGACTTGACAATCCGGGGTGGAAAATCGGCGATTTCGGGTCATCGTCACGAGCTAACTCTGTGGCGATGCCTTCGCGCATTCCCTCCGGGAACGTATCCAGGAGCGTGCAGTCTCGTACCCAACGTCGGGCGATGCATCGGGAATGTAGTATTCGCAGGCGCCAAGGGTCGGCGTCTTCGCCGAAACATCGTCGGTAGAAATCGGGCAGCGCGCCTCGAAATATCCCGCCACGAGTGATGCAAGCGGGGTCTAATGGTCCCCATGTTTTACGTAGTGCCATCTGGAAGGATGGAGAAATAAACAATTAATAAAAAGTTAATATTTAAATACGTAGATAAATGGTTGGTTTCGAGGGACGTTGCCGATACGTGCAGCCGTCCGTCGAGACCGATTCCTGTCTATCGGTGCAAACGTAGGACGAATTGTCCCTCGTCGGATAGAAAAAGAGAAGTCATCACGTGAAAAATCTGTCTCATGTCCAAAACGCACAGCGAGACGGAATCGAGCCTTTAATCCGGATTTTTATCATCAGATTTTACTTTAAATTAATTCTAACGTTAATTAGAACATTACTAATAATTAAATTAATAATTATCAGTCATTCGTAAAAAGAATTCGTCGGGTGTAAATCATTACTAAAATTGCACAATAAATGTGCTTGTCGAAATTTTATTAAATAAATAAATCTAATAAAGAATTATTCCGAAGTCGGATTTTGTCTAATCTTTAAAAAAGTTAAAGTCAAATTAAATTTATCCAACACACCGAAAAATTCATCGTACGAATGTTAAGTTGCATCAATTCGATGCGTCAAATTACTTGTGGAGAAAAATATTCTT
Source organism: Strigamia acuminata (assembly GCA_949358305.1). Classification (NCBI taxonomy): domain Eukaryota; kingdom Metazoa; phylum Arthropoda; class Chilopoda; order Geophilomorpha; family Linotaeniidae; genus Strigamia; species Strigamia acuminata. The sequence goes on along the minus strand of OX442315.1, from coordinate 8,373,923 downwards.
TTACAGAATATTCTCCCCTTGTCATAAAATTATTTATGGCTCGAGCCCATTGTCTCGCTCGTGACTCAAGTCATGAGGAATTTTCGAGACGCGAGGCGACGTGAAGTCTGTGCTCGCACCTCGAAAACAAATTAACAAGGAAAAAAATACGATCGTGTGAGCGATCGCGGTTAATAATTAATTATATGCTATTGTGAGTGCAAAGCACTCATGTCAGGTATTAGTCAACAAAATTTCTTCTTCAGCAGCACGGAACTAGTTCTCATGTGCCGATGCCGACTTCTACCTGATCGGGATGGACTTGGTTTACATCGCGGTCCCAGTTTTCCTCGTCCTCGTGCTCTATGGCCAGCACGTCGTTCTCTTCCTCGTCCATGGCGAGGAGCGCGCACAAAAAGCTCAATCACGATTGAAAAAAGGATGATAAAACTATCTCAAAAAACTCGGTGAAAAACTCGGTAAAACGTTAAAAACGAGGATCACGCACGAATGCAGCGATCAGCTGTGAAAAGCGGAAGTTCGTGTGAACACGAGGTAATCGCGATGGATTCTGGGTAATATACTCCAGAACCCGGGTGTTTGAGACTAGTGCGCACCTACCCGTGCGCATGTTACGCTACGGGTCTCCTTTGTTCTCACTCCCGTGCGCGATTGCTGCTACGGGGTCTTTTGCACGCGGTATCCGACCCGTGCCGATAATTTTGCTACGGGTCCCGCGCTTCCACGCCATCTTGTGACGTGAATTCGACCGATATCCGCTTTGTTGGACTTAGCGGAATTTTCTTCGAGTCTCGCAACGTGATGGCTTGCACTATCGGTCGATTAGAATTTATTTTTAGTGCCGCCATCGACTCGTAATTTATTTTACTTCTTTCCTACGACCTTTCCGCCTTTTATGAACGGATTATCTCTTTTTGGTCGCAGGTTACGGATCGAGGCAGGTACGATATTTTTTGTTGTTTTTTGTGTCTGTACCTCCTCATTATTGTTTTCTTTTTTATCCGTGTTTTTTGTGTTTGTTTCAGGAGTTTCTCCTGTTTCCCCCCCGACCAAAATTGGATCCGGAACGGATTCAACTATCTCGTTTACCGGAGGTGAAGGGGCGTCGAAATACTCCTCGTTGTCACTTGGCGGTGCTTTTTCCGACTCGCCAGCGAACATATCGACGATTTGGCCGTCAGTTTTAGACTTGACTTGGCCTTTGGCCCACATTTCTTGCGGGAATTCCGGAATGTACGGAGTTAACTCTCGTACTTGTATCGACTTATGCTCGGTGTTGTCCTCGAGCTTGCGTAATTTATACGCGTTACCGCCATGCTTGCCGATGATCACATACGGACCATCTCTCTTGTCGGCCAAGCTGGCGGTGATTCCTCTCGCTGCATTTGAGAGGATGTGTGTGTCCTTCCACACTAAATCATTGTTCTCGAAATTCACAAATTTTCCACCGCTTTTATCTTGTAAAATGCGGTCGCGCATGTTAAAAATGTGCGCCATCATATGTTTGTATGTGCTCGAAATTGTTTGCTCCAATTTATACACATACTCATGTGGTTTCTCTGGGTCCACCACATTTACCGACTCTGCCACTCGTGGGTCCCAAGGCACTCGTAGCTCTCGGGCGAAGTTGAGGTAGGCCGGAGAAAAATCTCTCGTCCTCGAGACTGTTGTTCGTATGCTGAACGCGATCTCCCTCAAGTATTCATCCCACCTATTGTGGATGTCAGTGAATATGCTTAGTGCATATTTAATGTCCCTGTTGAGTCGCTCAACGGGATTTGTTCTGGGATTGTAGGTCGAAGTATGTGACGCCACAATCCCGAATTTCTCACAAAACTTACCCCAAATTTTCGAGATAAATTGGGGTCCGTTATCGGATATTATTTTACGTGGAAATCCGTAACGTAACGCCACGTCGTAGATACATTCAACGATTTTCTCTGCTGAAGGTCTAGCGACGGCGTACAACTCGGGCCAACGAGTTGCCACGTCCATTATTACGATAATGTACGCATTTTTATTTCCCGTAACGGGTTTTGGGCCCATCACATCGACACTTAAACAATCAAAAGGCGCGTAAGGCCCTAAGAAGATAGTTTCGAATGGTGATTTACTCCTCGGCTTGCACGCTTGACATCGCTGACATTGGTGGACAAAAAGAGCAATATCTTTTTTCATCCCTGTCCAGTGAAAAAGCTGTGTAGCACGATAGAGTGTTCTGCTTACTCCCGCATGGCTCGCAAGCGGGTGCCCGTGTAACAACCACAGCACGCGACCGATTAAGGAAGCAGGTATTACTACCTTTACTGCGGTGTCCGATTCACTCAAGTCATCTTGGTGATTTGGGTGATGCTTTACCAACAGGCCGTCATCCAATAGGTAATCTATGGATTCGTGTGCATAACGACGCTTCTGCCTTCTGGTTAGATTGGGCGGATATTTTCCTGTCAGTACGAATCTAGCTCTGTCCTGACATTTCTTGTCTAATTTTTGTTGCACAATTATTTCCTCCCTTGTCGGGGGACTGCTTTGCATCTGCTCGCCGACATGAGCGTGGAAGGCGCTTAGAAGCGGGTCATTTATTCTCCGCTCTAGCTTAAATTCCTTCCTTGCATTTGGGTAATTGTCAGCAGCTGGTTGGTATAACCGCGTCCAGAATCCACAGAATTTTACGTCTGCCGGAGACGCGGTGGGAATTTCATTCATCTTCCTTAAATCCCAACGGTGACAACTCGTAGGGCAATAAATGATGCGGGAGTCATCCTCGCCATCATCGTCAGCGTCGATTGGATCTGACACTGGTGCCCGTGACAGAGCGTCAGCCACGACGTTATATTTGCCGGGCTTGTATTGAATGGTCAAGTCGCATGCCATCAGTTCTAACTGCCATCTGGCTAGTCGACCGGCTGGTTCCTTTAATTTCATCAGCCATTGTAACGCTTGATGATCTGTGTGGACCACAAATTTGGTATATTCGAGATAATCTCTGAATTTCCTTATGGCCCACACAACGGCCAAACACTCCAACTCGGTGGCATTGTAATTCTTTTCAGCGCCTTGGAGTTTGCGACTTATAAACATGCACGGCAGGTCTTGTTCGACTCCGTCGCGCACGTGTGTTTGGAGCAACGCCGCTCCTAACCCAACTCTGCTGGCGTCCGTGTGTAATATGAACGGCCGGTTTAAGTCGGGTAGAGGCATTACGCCGACTTCCGTCAGCATCCTCTTTATTGCATTAAATGCGATGTTGCACTCATTTGACCATACAAATTCGTTTTCATTCTTCAGGAGGTCGGTAACTGGGGCTGCCACTTCAGCTAGACCCGGTAGCAACCTGCCGAAGAAGTTTATCATTCCCATAAACCGTTGGACACCTTTAACGTCCTCGGGTGGTGGGAAACGATTAATCGCATCGATTTTTTCGGGGCCAATAGCTAAACCATTGACTCCAATGCGATAACCCAGGAAGGCAAGCTCCTTTCGACAGAACTTGCTCTTGCCCGGATGCACGTGTAACCCAGCTTTTGCCAGCCGGGTGAGCACTTGGTCGATGTGCTCAATGTGCTCTTCGAATGTTTTAGAGGCAATAACTATGTCATCTAGGTATGCCCATACAAACTGATGCAGGATATCACCCAATACGCTTTCGATTAGCCTCTGAAAGGTACTGGGAGCATTCACTAAACCAAATGGCATGACGTTGAACATCAACCGTCCAATTGGCGAGTAAAATGCTGTTTTTATCTTATCCTCTGGCCTCATCTCAACTTGCCAGTACCCCTTCGACAGATCCATCGTCGTAACCCAAGAAAAGGGGCTAAGCTCTCTCAAAATGGATTCGATAGACGGCATCTGTATGGGATCTATCTCTGTCACCGCGTTTAATGGGCGGTAATCAATGCATAGGCGTGGGTCCGAGCCCGGGCGCATCACGAGCACAACTCGCGTCGCGTATTCTCCCTGGGCCTCGGAGACAATGCCACTGTCTAGCATTTCTTGGCACATTTTTTGCACTATTTCACGTTTTTGCGGGTTCATTCCCTTATACGCAACTCGTATAGGTTTATTATCCGTCAATTTAATTTCGTGAATAGCCCTATTCGTTCGGCCCGGTTTTTTCGACAGGATCCCCTCATATTTAAGTAGGACCCTTCGTAGGGCTGCCGCTTCGTTTAATTCTAAAGCGGCGTCGGCGACAAGTGTTTCCACTACATTGTCCCGTTGCAATTCTGTTACGAATGCTTTAAAATCGTAGTCTTGAACGAATTTCTTTAGGCCTTTCTCCCACTGTGTCTTGTCGGCCGCTTCTTTTACAAGAGCTGGTGGCACGACAATTGCGGGTCTTTCCTTATCATTTCTGATATAATTCCAAGATTTCGTTATTGGATTTGGTTGTATTTCCATTGACGCCATGAGGTCTAAGCCCAACAGAAAAATTCTGTCGCATGTGGGCAGGACCAGGAAAGGGTGCTGTTCTACCCCTCCGAGCCACTCCATGGTCAATAATATAACTCCTTTTGGACGCGCCATTCCGTTGGCGGTTTTTAGACGTATATTTTTATTAACGCCTTTTATCTTATCGGTGAGACCCAATGATGCTACTATGTCTTCGGAAACGAACGAGCGATCTGCTCCCGAGTCTAGTAGTCCCATAATTTTTTCACGTTCTATTGTCATGGGCAACATGCATAGGCGGTTGGTGTATTCGACCGCCACGTTGCACATGAAAACACGAAATTCTTCTGTGTCTTCGACTACTTGAGGTAATTCTTCAAGCAGTAGGTTCGGTTCTTCCGCCTCAGCCTCAGCGTTTGCGGTAATTACCTGCAAAGCGTTGTTGGCCCTGTCTTGAATTTGGGCGTTAGCTATGTCACTACCCATTTCTTTGACTGGTGGCGGCTTATCGAACCCTTTGTTAAACCCCTTCTTCTTCATGAATGGCGCAGACGGTCGAGAAGTTATTTCTTCGCCGCCTGCGCTGACTCGTTTTTTGACTCGTTTTTTGCCATGGCGAGTTTAATCTCTGTCATCTGCTTCATTATTGCGTCAAATTTAGCGTCTTCTTTCGCTGTTCTTGGGCACTCATTGGAATAGTGACCCGGTTGGTTACACTTGAAACAACGAATATTTGATTTGTCTCTTGGGGCTTCAGTCGATTTTTTCTTTTCAGGGTCTGCTTTCGACGGTGGCGTGTAATTTTTTCGAAAATACTTCGGAATTCGGCCGGCATTTGGTTTTAACCTGGCGCGAAATTCTTCTACCGCTCTATCTCGATGGATGAGATGTACTAGCGGTCCTTCCTCATCGCAACCCGTTGATAAGGTATCGCGATAGCTTCGTATTTCTTCGTCCGTCGAATAATCGTCTTTTTCTTCTTTTTTGTCTGATTTTCCGGCATCTTGTCCGGCTTCCTCCCCCTCCTTGACCTCCTCCAGTGTCGCTTGCATGGCTGACGCTGTCGGTGCCTTTTTAGGGGCGGCCAAAGGGTTGGAAGGCAGCGTGGATGTCAGTTTATTTTTTATTTGTAAACCAACGCTAGCTTCTGCCAGCTCCATTATACCGCTAAGATATTCAGTAGGGCGCATAATTTTATCTGTCGCCCCATATCTTTCCGCACTCAACTTGAGACGTTTAGCGGTTGCTGCTTTCTCCGCTTCTGGTAAAGCGGAATAATATCTTTTCTCGATATCTATCGTGTTCTCAAACAGGAAGGCGCTCATCTCCTCGTAGCTGCCTCCTGTCGGTGCCCTTTCTTCAAGTAGCACCCGTTGCGAGTATTCCGACAAACCGCCGAGAAAGAAAAGGTTGAATCCCGTGGCATGAAATTCCATCGGGGCCTTTTCGAACAACAATCTGGCGCGAATGTCGTAATCCATTATGGTTTCACCAGACATCTGGCGAAGACCTCGCATCTTTCGGCTCACCTCTTCGGGTGTCTCGCCGTAGCGTAGGTCGAATCTCATTAAAAAGTCGTCCCAATTGACGCCTTTCAATCCTTGGTACCACTCACGTGCCGAGCCTGTCATTAGCTCGACAATACCGTGGGTGAGCATGTCTCCTACGGTGGCTTTGGTGGCAGTCTTAATTCGAATTACTTCGTCAAGGAAGCGATCTCCCGCTTTCCATGACCCGTCGAAACGGTTCTGAATATAAAACTGCCACCTAATATTCCCGGTAACACTCATGGTGTCACGTCGGGAGACAGCGTATTTTTTCTTTACGCGGTCGCCAGTGCTACGATTACGATCGTTTCGTTTGCTCAGATCGATTCCCTCGGCCTTCAACGAGCCGAGTAGGGCTCTTCCAAGCTCTCCCATCGTATACTGCCGACCCGTCGAATCGGTAAACGCGCTTTGTCGGGGAAGGTCCTGAAACTCCTCCCGTCGGTGGTCGCTATTTTCCGATCGACGTCGTTTCTCTCTATCGCGCGGAGAGTTGGATCTCTTCCGGCGATTACTTGATTTCTCCTTTCGTCTGTCGTCGTTGGATGAGGGGTCGGAGCTGGGGTCGGGAGACGGTGAGCGGCGTGGCGGGTTGCGCCGTGAAGAGTTTGACTCTTTCCGGCCCCTACGACGGTCGTCACGTTCCCTTTCCCTGCGTTCATCGCGTTCTCTTTCCCTTCGTCTTTCTCCGGAACCTCTCTCCGAATCGTGATGACTGGGTGCATTTGACTCCAGTCCATCTGACGACGAATCACTATTTCCGTAGTGATAATATTTCGGTCTTTCATCGCGTTTGCCTTCTTCTCGCGAAGAGGTGCGATCATGCGATTGTCTCCTTGACGACTCGTCGTCTTTAAGGATGGGCACTGGTTGTTGCCACTCAGTCCCTTGCGGATTATCTTGCTGTTGGCTTGTGAGAGCTTGCTCTTCATTTCGCCTAGCATTATTAGCGTTGATTAACCGCGTTATCGCATTATTTGTGGCTGAATCGAGAGCTTGCATGCGGGGCCGAGTTTGTTGTTCTCTGGCCGACGCATCTCTCTTGCGCGGAGTAGCTGGTGTTGCCCTCTCCGGCTGGGGTTTGGGTTTGGCCTTCGGCGTGCGCTTTGGGTCTCCCTCTAGGCTCTCGTCGGACAGCTCGGATGAACTGACCTCTGGTTTGCGAACGGATTTCGGGTCATCTCGTCGCAATCTGGCCATAAATGCTCGCTCTGCTTCTTGTTGCGAGTGGAAAGCATATCGATGTGCTCTCAGGGCTCGGTCAACTATTTCTACCTCCTCGGGAGTAGTCGGATTGGGCTGGGTTCTGCCGTACTCGAGAGCTTGCGCTTCTCTTTCCGCCAGCTTCCTCCGTCTCTCGCGAATGGCTTGTCGAGCCTCATTCTCTGCATCCGCTTCAAATTGAGCGGAATCAACCAATTGTTGAGCGTGTGCACCTTCAACAATGGTGATTTGTGGGGATACACTGTGCGCTTTTAAAGCTGCACGTACGATTTGTAACGTTTCGTACACGGTAATCTTCCCCGTCGGAAGGGTGTATCTCACTCCCTCCGCTTGTGCCAACTGCATCGCATCAATCAAGGTGCCCGAGACGCTGTAAGGCTGGCTTGAAACACGCTTGACAGAGGACGAGTTGGACTTGTGCCCTTCAGACACTACCGAGGCTGGTCGACTGTGCGTAACTGGCGTGTTTAGTGCCGAATTAGCGGTCGTATTTGAGGCCGTCTTTTGTATCGGAGACGCTGCTTTCGGACTGCCCACCTCGGTGTCGTGCGTTAGACGAGGCGATTGGTTACGGGATAAAACCTCGTTTCCGCTCGTCTCGCCGTCACGGTTAGAACGCGGCAGTTTGGAGTGAGATTGCTCTTCACCCCGCTCTGTCTCGTCCAATCGCTGCCTCGTCTCGGTGCGAGACGGGTGCGATGCCTCGGATGCGCTTCTACGATCGGGTTTAGGCTTACGCCGTTTTTGCCTCGCTTCGTGCGCTGAGGCTTTGGGTAAGGGACCTCCAGATCGCAAGTGATAGTCGGCGCCTTTACGACTGCCGGCTCTCTTGTTTGCGTCGGAGTCGGAATCTGTTACTCGGGTATTATCTGCCATTTCTTGCTTTGGGTATGATGTAATCACAGGTTAGAATCAGTTATTCGACTTGATCCCGGACAGGCCCCCACGTGTCGCGCTCAACTCTAACCGTCGCCAACTCGTGGGTTGATTACTTAATTCGACTAACTCACTACCGCTTTGTCTCAAGCGGTTTACCCAAAGAAATGATTACACAGATATAAAAGGTAAAATATAATATAGATTTATTCTGTGGGACAATGTACAGATATATCTTATATATATATATGAAAGGTAGGTAAAAGGTAAATCGGAATGGGTGAAGGGAAATGGAAAGGTAAAGGTATGATGAAAGCTGGCTGGAACCGGCGAGGTCGTCTGTTGTTTCGTTCGCGTCCAAGATGGCGTCGTCGTTGTGGCAACGCGATGTCGTCTTGGGCCGGCGTGGCAATATGGCGTCCTCGGCTCGTCTCTGGCTGGTCCTTCGGGCTCACGCTGGTCGGGCGCGAGTGAATGCTTAGTTAAAAGGCTTACTTCGGGCTGTTGTCTAGGTTTTTGTGTGGTGTCCGGCGATCACACAGCGGCGGACTCTTCTGGCTCCCGGCGGTCACACAGCGGCGGGAACGCTCGTCGTGGTTTTACTGCAGTTTAGGCTTGTGCGACCGTTTGTCTGCACAACTCGCTAAACTGGAGTGGTTTTTACTATTTCTAGCTGGTGTGCTAAAATAGTGTGGTAATCTTATCTCGCAGGTTACTCTGCGGAGTTTGACACTGACCAAACGTACTCACGGTAAATTGTCCTTTGTCCTTGGTCAATCCCAGTATATTTACTTGGGCCTGATCTTGTAGGACGACGGGTTTTACGTGTGTTTCTCGTTTGATGGTTGTGTTGGTTCTGCCCGCTCAGTGCAAGGCACATTCCTTTGCACAAAGCGGGGTTGACAGGTGACCGGAATCACCCAATGGTGGGGTGGACGAGCCATCCCCACTCCCTCAGGGCAGACGCCTGTCCATTGACTAGATGTCAATGCACTGAGGGAAGGGAGACGCGCTTGCGGCTCCCCTTACACCCGAAACGAGGTCACGAGAGAAACTCTTCGTTGACCCCGGTCCAGTCGGGTCACAACAAGATGAAAAGTTCATTAGATGGGATCGAGTTATCCCACACGCCTATAATGGAAATTGGCAAGCAGGGTCAAACCTCTTGCTGGAAATATTTGAACTAGGCAAAGTTCACAGTTTTAGCTGTGAAGGTGCATTGGCCCATCTAGTACCAAGAATACTAGTTGGCGGTGTCAAGGAGTGGTTTCGCAGGAAAGACTTCACGAAGTGGGATGACTTCGTTAAACAATTTATGTTTAAATTTGGTGAATCGAGCGAAGACATCAAGACGCTTTGGAGATGTCTTAAGCAACGAAAAGGCGAAAGCTTACATTCGTACATGCTAAGAGCAGAGAATCTGCTTGGCAGAATGCCACATGCTGTTACTGATGCAACAGCAGATGATCAGTTTAGAGCTGGCCTCACAGAATATAGTAAAAATATTCTGATGATGTCGGACGCTCCCGACCCGGGGAAATTCTCCGAGTTAAACGAGTTCATGGAAGTCAATCAATTGCGCATTGACGAAAAGTACAAAGCTTACCTTACAGAAAGCGAAAGGTCAGCGTACTTAAAGCGAGAGAAAAGACTCGCTGAGCAAAACAATGAAACCTTTAATGGTTTGAAATTGTTGCAGCCACCTAGTTACGAAGACTTTCTAGACGAAGTGGATGAGAAGAGTTCGAAAAAAGAATCTTCCAAAAAGGACGTCAAAAATCCTCATTCAGTCCCTAAGTTACACGCCAATATAACTGGAGCTGAAACTCCGCCATCTGAAGCTGAAGAAGCTGAAGAGGAGGAGGAAACGGGAGACGAGACGTTGGCTTTATTAGCCAAAGCAGCGGCGCTGTTAGCAAAAAATAACCCCGTTGCAGGCAAATGGAAGCCAAAAATGAAACCAAAAAATGTTTCATTTGACGCATCAAAGGTGAATACCGAAAGGAATTCAAAATCACCCGCGGTGTCGCCAGAGCGCCGGTCTGACGCTCGTTCTCGTTCTGCCTCGCCAGCAGCAACGAAAAAGAAATCGCCTGCCACTGATCCATGCAACTTATGCAAAAAATTAGGGCATTGGCAAAAAGACTGCCCATCCTCTAAGAAGGACAAACCAGTGTCAACAGCTGAGTTTGAAAAAGCAGTCAAGATCATAACTGACATGTTTCGAAAAAACTTGTAGACGCAGATCCATCAGGTCTAGTGGACGCTGCGTCACCTCCGAAATCGGAATCAGAGAATGAAAATCTGAAGATAATGGAAGATGTTGGAGAAGTTATTGATGAATTAATTCGTCAAACAGAACTAAAAGAAAAAGAATCTCTTGAGTTAAAAAAGGAGATTGTCGGCGAAACTCCGACTGAAGGAGACACTTCCAATATTAAAGATAAAGTCGAAATTAAAGATGATAGACCAAGCTCAGTTCCAGAGACACCTGGAATTGAGGAATGCATTAAGTTATTTGCAGCTACAACTCTTGATACCAATGAGTTATTAGATGAATTGCCTTTGGAGCCTCCAATTACCGTTCATCATAAATTGCGCAAGTTTGAGTGCAAAGTGGCTGGAATACCAAACAGCCAAGACCTTCCAACGTTAAAGTTAGAAACGTTAAAAGGTGTAATAACTGGAATGTTGGACTCAGGAGCCAACAAAAGCTTCCTAGCCACTTCAGTTATTAATCAATTGGGTCTAGAAAAATATCTACGACCTATCGGACCTGGTGTCAGAGTTACGACGGCAAGTGAAGAAGTCACTCCAGATGGAACCATCCATCTTTCATTTCGATGGACACATGGCACGTTACGTCATCCGTTCATCGTAATACCAAATAAGTATCCAATGGTACTATTGGGTTGCGATTTTATGAATAAATTAAAAATCCAACCTAATCCACAGACGATGTCTTGGAATTTCACGCAACCTGTGGATGCAGATTTACCCTACATTCCACAAGCGTTGCTGGAACGTTATTTGGAAAAGATAGAGGAACCCGATTCCTCATTTATGACCTTTGCAAAAGCTTACGCTGCAAGTGTAACTCAAGGCAAAATTGATGAAGAGAATTTCATCCAAAAGTTAGTCGAAGAAGCTAACTTAAATTTGGAGCAATCCAAATTATTAGAAAAGATGTTATCCAAACATAAAAGGATTATTTCTAAAGATCCAGGTAAAACACACCTGGTTAAGCACAAAATTGAGCTTGACACGGAGAAACCCATCCGTGTCCCCTTTAAGAGCATAAACCCTCAAAAAAGGGAAATAATCAGACAACTTTGTCAAGACATGATTGACAAAGGCGTAGTCGTCAAAGCTGAAGGCGATTACGGAATGCGGCCAGTCCTAGTCATGCGACCAGGAAACGACCCACGCTTGTGCATTGATTTTCGCCCCATCAATACACATACTAAGTACAACCCACCTCAAATGCCAACAATTGAGGAAATTCTGCGAGAAATCGGAGAATTCGAGTGGGTCAGTACTATAGATCTGACCAAGGGATATTGGCAGATAGAATTGCGACCTGAAGACAGAGAAAAAACTGCCTTCTGGAGCCCAATGGGAAGACTAATGTTTTTAGTCATGCCTTTCGGATTAGTAAACGCACCAACTACTTTCCAAGAATTGATGGAAAAGGTTTTGGGTGACGTTTACAGAAAATTTGCATGGGCATATTTGGATGACATAATTGTTGTATCTAAATCGTTCGAAGAACACATTAAACATTTAGATATAGTGTTTAAAAAATTGGCAGAAGCTAATTTACATGCGCACCCTGGCAAGACGCATCTCTGTAGAAAGGAATTAATTTTTCTAGGCTACAAAGTAGGAGTAGAAGGACTTGCAGTAGACCCTAAAAAAGTCGCTGCAATTACGCAATTTCCGGCTCCTACCAATCTTAAGGAATTACAAAGATTTCTAGGCATGGTGAATTTCTTTCACCGCCTAATCAAGAATTTGGCCACAGTGGCAGAACCACTAAGGCCTCTCTTGAAGAAAGATGCGGAGTTCGATTGGGAACTGCATCATCAAGCAGCATTCGACGCAATAAAAGACCTGCTTACGAATGCTGAAACAATGAAGATGCCTGACTTGTACATGCCATTTATTGTTCATACTGACGCCAGTAGACAAGGGTTGGGTGCAGCCCTTACACAAAAGAAAAATGTGGATGGCCAAGAAGTCGAAATGCCATGCGTGTATGCAAGCAGAAGCTTGCAACCCGCTGAAAAGAATTATACTGTGACAGAATTGGAATGTCTCGCAGTAGTATGGGGATTACGCAAATTTCGCCCATACTTAGAGTACACTACATTCACTGTACAAACGGATCACCAAGCACTTAAGTGGTTGATGTCGTTATCTGACCCGTCGGGCAGATTAGCTCGTTGGCAAATGGAGCTGATGGCGTATTCGTTCGAAATACAATACGTCAAAGGTCCGCTAAATGTAATAGCAGACGCATTGTCACGTGCACCTGTCAGCGCACCTGACGAACCAGAAGATGATGGCGATAATGATGATTTATTATCATATTGTCCATCTCCTTGCCGAAGTTGGCAAATGGGAAAATTGAACGAATTACCCAAGTCAATAATAGTTAATGAAGAAGATCAAGCATTAATTAATTTTTGTATTAAAATGCATGATCCGTCAGGAACCCCTGATGTCGAATTAAGAGCTATGATGGCTAAAAAATTCGAGCTGCCAACAACAAATGTTTTAATTAAAGCATTTGCAGCTAAAATTGCGAAGCAATTAGAATGTGATCCTCCAACGAGAGATGACATTATTGCGGCGCAAAAAGCAGACAAATTTTGCCAACATATTCGCAATTACTTGTTAAACAAGCAATATCCAAGTTACATAGTAACTCGTCTTCAAAGAAGAAATTTTGAAAGACACGCGAGTACTTATCTCATTGAAGAAGATATGTTACTCCATTATCATCCTACCTCTACCGATGAATTAGGAGAGGATGGTAGGGCGCTTAAAGTTGTTGTGCCAAAGAAATTGATTTATAAAATCATTTGGTTGATGCACGGACATCCACTGTCCGGCCACCCAGGCATTGCGAGGACAATGTACCGAACTCGAAGAGTTTATACCTGGAAAGGTATGAAACGTGATATTACACGTTTTATTCAACATTGTCAAGGATGTCAGGCATGCAAGCCGAGATCGAAGACCGAAATTGAAGGCGCTCAAATTGGACCATTTGGACCATTTGACTGCCTCAGTGTGGATTTGTCTGGTCCCAAACCAAGAACCAGAAAAAACAATACCCATATTTGCGTCATCGTAGATGTCGCTACACATTGGCCCGAATTATTTCCAATGTGTAATCCAACGGCAATAAAAGTTGCCAACACAATTTATCACTTATCAATGACTTTCGGATTTCCGAGACAAATCATAAGTGATAATGGACCACAATTTCGATCACAGGTCTATAAAGAATTTTGCAAAAAATTCGACATGTCGCGAACACCGACATCGATTTATCATCCACAAAGCAATCCTGTGGAGAGAACCAATCGAGATATTAAATATTTAGTTTCGATTTATTTAGATATTCATGACCAATGGGATGAGTATCTACGCGAATTTGCATTCAGTTTGAGAACAACTGTAACAAGAAGCAGAGATTATTCTCCTGCTTTCTTAAATTTTTTCCGAGAATTAAGAATTCCTTGGGATCCAAGAATTCCGGAAGGAATTTTAGTCATTGATCCAAAAAATCCGCATTTATATGTTCAGAAATTAGAAACAATAATTGCAGAGACGTATCAGCATATGATGTCTCACGTCTTAGATTTGAGACGCCGTGTCGAAGCTGAAAAATCAGATAAGAAATTCGACAACTTCAGACAAAATGATTTAGTCTGGCGAGAGTCTCATATTCTCTCAAATGCCGCTAAAGGAATAGCAGCAGGCATTTCACCGAAAAGGAATGGGCCTTATGTAATTATCAAAAGGTTACAAGGAGGCGCCTTTCAACTTCGACGGCTGAGTGATAATAAAATTTATCCAGCTGTTCACGGCACTGAATTAATGCCGTACTTTCCCGTTTTCAACCAAGAAATTTGGCTGGAAGGGGAGGAAGTGGGTCAAAAAACAAAAAATATTGTTAATACCTTGGATGATGCTAAATTATCCAAAATTCCTGTCGAAAACACGGAATCGAGTAAAAAATCGAAACTCAAAAATAACGAAGTCGATGAAATAAACCAGCGACTTGAAAATGTTTCTCTTGATGAAAATCTAGAAAAGGAAATGTTTTTAGAAAAAGAGAAAATTTCAAACAATGAAGTATATAACTCATCTGACATTGGAGACGATGCTGATGACAATCTAAACAAGTTGGATTGTACTTCGCGAAAGTCAAAGTACAACTTGAGATCTCGCGTTCCGCGAGCCAAGACATAGTGTTGTCTTTCACCTTTTGGGTTTACCCAAAAGATCCGAGAAAGCAATCTCGTGACGTCATTCGTAGTACCCACTCGAATGACAACGTTAATCATACGTTATAATTAGTGACGTCACAAAGCGTCTCTAATCCAAGTTCGTGTTTGCAATCAACGAACTTAGTCACTTTTTCAAAAGTTTCGAGAGTGTATGCATCGCATCGCCTACGTTACGACCCGAATAGTTCGACAACCTGATCGTAAGTAATTTTTCTGTATGAAAAATTTGATAAAACATAAGATTTATGTATTATTTCTCTTTCAAGACGAAAGAATTTCCGAAATTACCGGAAAACGAAAGAGAATGGACGAGGAAGCGATCCAACTCCAGGCGGACGGAGAAATGCCCATGGAAGGGGCAAATGAAGACGTTCAATTGACGCTTCAACAACGGGTAAATTATTAGAATAAATTTTTACCAAGTGTTTAAGTCAGAAAAATTGAGTAATTTCACTTTTCCTGACTTCAAACACAAGCCGCTAAAAAATAAAAATGGCGGCTATAAAAGTCACGTGCTTCAAGCATGTGCGAAGGGAGTTGCCATGACAACCAACATCCCTTAGTGACTCACAGCCACAAGCGCTAAGCTTAAAAAATATTTCAAATAAGAAATTATTTGTTTATTTTTAAATAAACTAATTTATTTATTTTTCTTCGAATATAGATCGAGAGGGATCGAGAAACGCCATTCGCGCTTCCCGATCACGTGCCGACTCAGCACCCGCTGATTTTTCGAGCGGCATTGCCCGAAAAAATCAGAAGACTGAAGACGGCAAACAATACCTGGTGGAAGTTGCGCCACGACTTCAGCAGATCAGCGCTGCAAGGATTTGGTGCAAAAGGAAGATTCATCGAGCGCCTTCACGTGGACGGTGTCGACGAAATCGAGTGGACGCTCGACGAGAGCCCCCCAGGACCGCTTGCAGCAGAGTTGCTGCACAACCAGTGGCCAGTGACGCCACGAGAGCGTCACGAGCGCAGAAGAGCGCTAAAGAGTACCGGAATTAATTACGGTGCTCTAACCCAATTGAGGAAGAACCTCAAGACGACACAACGCGAAGTCGTTAAACGGTATCGCAAATCCGTTCGTGACGGGAACCCACAACTTCCCGTCACACAAACCGAGCTCCACCAGTTGGCGCTCGCCGGGTGTTTTAACGATTTTCCGGGATTTTTCCCGTCCAAAGCACTCCGAGCTGCCGCGGTGCAGCTTCGCGTCGACGAAAATCGACAACTGGCTCGAGAACACGAGGCAGAGGAGCAAGCGCGTTGCGCTCTCCCTTTTTATCAAGAAGATGAAATTCCGGCCCCAGCGGCCATCAATCCTCCGCCGCAAGACGAGGATTTGAGGGTGGGGCAACTCCCTCCGCCGGTTCCAGTCCGACCGATGTTCCGCGAATCAAGCCGCGATCGAGAGGAACGTCAGAGGCGATCACGCCCATATTCGACTGACGCGCAGCCATCACGCCCGCAGTCGCGACGAGGACGGACACCAGAGTCGTTTGGCTCGTCGTCTTCGCTGAGTTTTGAATCGGACTCCACAATTAAGTCCGCCCGAAGTAGCCGAACCGCCTCCACGTTCAAAGTGGACAACTCGGCTACTCTATACGCCATGAGACGTGTTGTCGGTGATATTTCTCCCGACTGTAGCGTGCCAGTACCTGGACATGCTAGCCGCTTGCCCGAACAAGGATATGTTTCCCGCTTGCCGGCTGGAGTTAGCAACCTGCAACTCCGGCCATTTTTTAGTGAGTCATTCGGCCCACAATGGACCTGCTACGAGCAGCAACCCATTAGAGCACAGCAGGAAGTGCTCCAGAAGCTGGACGCATACCAAAGCGCCCAGATCGCCGAGTCGCAGAAGGACTGGCAGAGACTAGCTGAAAGGCTAGAAGTCTCCGACATCAATACCATTGATGATCCCCGTCTGATGGATTTTCAGCGTCAGCTAATTCCGGGGATGACTAGGGTGTTGTACCCTGGTGTTCTTCCTTCGCCAGGACAGGCGTTAGCGGCCATTACGTACCTTTGGACCGCGCCAATGGGCCTGTCGGAGAAGAAAGTCGAGCTGTGGTACCACCTCAGGCTCGACCCGCCTACGATCTTAGCCGAGCTAATAAAGCAAGTCGTAGCAAACGGTGAGACCGAAGAAGAGGCCGCCGTTCGGTTGCGAACCGAGTGGTCCTTTGCGAAGGCCACGGCGCGAATGGCCGGAAGACCACCGCTTCCAGTTACAAGCGCCACAGCAGCTGCGTCACTGGCTGTTTTCCAGTCGGCCCAAGAGGGCGCTGGATGTTCATTTTGGCCAGAGAACGCCGGAAGTTCTCAAACTCCAGCCGGAGTTCAACGGGTAGTCGAAACCCGTCAGCTCCCCGGTGTGGGTCGAGCACCGGGACGAGGCGTCACACCCTCGTCAACCTCCGCACCCGCGTTGGTTTTCTTGGGCCCGCAGTGCCAGTTTGACGATGCCACGACGGAAGACTCACGTCCGCCGCCGCCGCCGCCGCCAGCCAAGCCGGAGACGAAGGTCAAGCCGCTGAAAAAAGAGTCGGCTTTCAAGACCCTGATGCGCCTGTATCCGCACTTCTATTTGACGCCGGATACGCGAACACTGCTTAGCAACAACCACAAGTTGTCGAGGCAGGTGTTTATGTGGCTCGAGGACCACATCCGGGTGTTAAGCCCACCATCGGTGCTCCATGATCGACTCCTGAGAGCACGATTAGCGCCAGAGGATCCAATCGAGTTCGCGGCGCTAGGATTCTTCAACCGAGCGAACTCGGCAAGAATCATCCAGGTTTGGCTTCATGTCAACCCTGGAATGGTCTCCGGACCAAACGCAGGTCGCGACCTGTGTACGGTTAACGAGCGGTCCAATCCGAGGGACGACGCCACGGATATGATGCGCCCGTTGACGCCTGAGCGAACTCAGACCATGGACGAATCATAAATTGGTTCGTTCATTTTCTCTCCATGTAAGATTCGTCTTAAATGGGGGGATGTGTGGTGATCTCAAAATATTCACCAACTTAGAAGATTAAATTAATTATCTTCTAATTAATTTGACTGTGGCACACGCCAAGTCAGATCATGTGACCGAGGGGAGAAATCCTCTCTAGGCACATATCACCCCAGGTTGTCCGGGGTGAAAACGGTTATTAGCCGTTATGGTGCAATATGGTGTAATAACCACTAGTTGCACCCATTTGAGCTAAGTGCGCAGGTTTTCTGCGCAATATTGAAGCGTGCTGGGCTCGCGTCTTGGCTCAAATCGGGACTCTGAAAAATACAACAACAACCTCAACATCACTGCGATATTTGCTCCGACAATACGTATTGATAGAGGACCGTTGTAACTCAGTTTCATCTGCTATCTTTGTGTCATCCAAAGCACAAAGCCAGCAATTCAGCTTGAATTAGCCGTCGCTAATTCCAGCTATCGAGAAGAAGAAGTTTCCTGATCCAAGTGAACCATCGCCATCGTTGCCGCGCGAACGGCAACCATCGCCATCGTACCTGGACCAGACGCCTACAGCCGTCAACCACCGCCGCCGAGCCGTCGCACGAGCCGTAGAAGAAACCCACGAGAACCATCGTCTTCGACCATCGTTCGTGAGTTTGCCGAGAACGAAGACATTTGCCTTCGATCAACAACATCTCGTTGTTTAAGCGCCATTTCTGACGCTTTGTAGCTTGCAACAGTCGTTGCAAGCCCTTCCTTTGTTTCATTGTTTCCCGCTCATTTTATTCTTGCGACTTGTCGCATATCGTGATATTCATAATCATTATTAATATATATATTGTAATTTAAACCGAATAAATAATTGTGTGATTTTTATTACCATAATAAACTGTCTTTTTATTCCTATTTTCGTAAACTTAACCCTAGACAAGTTTCGGCCGCGATATAAGTCTTGTTAAGCATTCACCTGCGGTTTCGTGCTTATTTATTAGAAATAAGTGCGATAATAACCCGGATCGCAGCAACTCATAACGAACAATCCACAGCCAATAGCCGAAGCAAATGGCCCGGCGATCGGAAATAAAATATTCAAATGGGATAAAGCAAACGGAATGGCGAGAAGCGATATAATAATTGCGATGACTGAGGTGCAATTGTGTTGGTTTGTGACACTAGAGGCGCCATCTGCGCTTCGACATTCTTTTACTGACCAATACTGGTCACTTCCTGATTTGTAACCCCTTGACCCTTACTTAGAATAAAGCAGTTTGCTATAAGTCCTATAACCTTTTAATCCGTGTACAATGTACATGCTGTGATCCGGGTTATTAACTCACAGTTTGGATGCTAATTTAATAGACTTAGTCTGAAAAGAAAGATTAATGGTTGTTGTGGAAACTGGCGGTTTCCAAAAGGAACCAATCTAGTTTTTTTCTTGTTTTTCCTTGTTTTTCGTGTTTTTTAGGTTTTATTGTTATTTTTTGGGTTGTGTGTGTTTATTGGAATGGGTTAAAATAAAAATTTAAAACTTGCAAGTATTATGACTTTCTTTTTTCTGGACCTCGATAAAAATTTTCAATAGTATCCGGACCCCACTTAAAATTACTTGCCGACCCCTGATCTAAGTGGTGAAAATACATTTATTTACAAAATAATCGAGATCACCACATACATCATTTTTCCTATCTTACAAATAATACCAAAAAGCAGTGTTGGGCACGGTACTTTCAACACGTACCGCGGTACCGGTACCGGTACCTGCGCCAACAGAGAAATGTACCGCAGTACCGGTACCCGGTACTTGCTATTTCCACCAAAAGTACCGCGGTACCGGTACGCGGTACTTGCTGCGTCCTAAAAAAGTACCGCGGTCCCGGTACAGTACCGGTACCGGGATTTTGCGGTACTCGAGAAAACACGAGAAAACACGAGATTCTCGTGTTTTCTCCCGTTTTCCACGATAATAAAGTTAAAAAGTGTATGTTTATTGTTTTGTTTACATTGTTTTGCATTTCTCATTAAAAAAAAACCTATCTATACATATATATCTTCCGCTTCTTTTTATTATTAAACAATAACAATCGTCTCCATGGCTACAATTGGAGCGAGACTTAGGCCTATCAATACACAGGGACTCCTTCGATTGCTTTTTTTTTAAGTTTTGATTTTAATACTTTTCTAATTCTTCGCCCGTGCTCCTGACGAAACACAATCGAATCGTCACATGTGACATCAGACGGAAATTCAACTTTTAAAGTAATAAAAACCGATTAAGAGTGTATAAAGTAACTTTTAATTGGTTTTATTACTTCAAACTTTGAAATTCCGTCTCTTGTGTATCGTCGGGGGCGCGCTGCTAAACTACTACAGTTTTACGGCACTTGTTAATCTCGTATGCCGTGTGTATTAAAATTAAAACTTAAAAAAAAAGCAATCGCTTCAATTGTAGCCATGGAGACGATTGTTATTGTTTAATAATAAAAAGAAGCGAAAGATATATATGTATAGTATAGATAAGTTTTTTATAATGAGAAATTAGTTTTCCACAACAAAACATACACTTTTTAACTTTATTATCGTGGAAAACGGGAGAAAACACGAGAATCTCGTGTTTTCTCGCGTTTTCTCGAGTACCGCGAGATGTACCGCAAATTCACGGTACCGGTACTGCATGGCGCCAAATGTACCGCGGTACCGGTACCAGATACTTGCTCTTTTCACAGAAAGTACCGCGGTACCGGTACCAGTACCCGCTGCATCTTAAAAAAGTACCGCGGTACTGGCCTCCGGTACAGTACCGGTACCGGCGGTACTGTACCGCCGGTACTGTACCGCCGGTACCGGTACTGTACCGTGCCCAACACTGCCAAAAAGGTACAAATTGTGTTGCGATCCGGGAATTGTATTAATAAAACCACAGACCTGAATACTACTAGACTGCGAACTGAGGGATTGTGGGTAAGAAGCTTGTGAATACAGGAAGTGATATCACTATAGTATCTGTGACTTCATGTCAACGTAATGGCTGCCTGAAATCAGCATACAAGCAAAATTTCCAAACAAAAATGACTCAAATTTTGATGAAAATGAATTCAATTTTGATGAAAATGAATTCAATTTTGATGAAAATGAATTCAATTTTGATGAAAATGAATTCAATTTTGATGAAAATGAATCCAATTTTGATGAAAATAGCTCGAATTTTGATGAAAACGAATCAAATTTTGATAAAAATGAATCGAATTTTGATGAAAATGACTTGAATTGGAAAATAACTGAATTTGAAAATGACTCGAAATTAAGTGAAATTTACGAATTTCAGTTTACGAATTTCAGTTGACACGAAATTATATTTCATTCGCAAATTTGACCCGAAAATAACATGAAATTTTATTAAATTCACAAATTTAAGATGACAGGAAGTTGGAGCGGATCAGTGACGTCACTATCTGTCAACAATATCTCCTCCGCTCACAAGCTGGGCCTGATGCCGAGTTCGCAGTCTAGTAGTACCGGTATTCAGGTCTGTGATATACTTACTTTATTAATTATTCGCAATTGAGATGCCGTTTCAGGACTTAAACTCAGTTGGCTAAAGTGTCTAGGGAAATTGAAATAATAACAAGTTTGGTAAAACAAAATGAAATGAACTTTATTCGGGTGTAATTTACAATGAAAATTTGAAATAAGAATGAAATTAATGCTTATGAATTAAGACTAAAATTAAGACTAGAATTAAATAATTAAACAAAATAAAAGCGAGCTACAATAGTGAAAAGAAAAGAAAACAAAGGAAAGCGTGCATAACAACGACTTGTTGTTGTGTACGAAAAATGGCGAAGCGAATTTGCCGGTAAAAATTGCGCTGTTCGTTCGACGGCGATGGCCAGAGTTCCGGACAAGTCAACGATGCTCGCGATGGTCGGCAGTGAGCGAGTTAAATAAAAAACACTTCAGGGTCACCACAATTGAAACACATAATCAAAATCGTGAGTGCACTTTCATTTTAACTTAACAACAGTTATTTACCGCTTTTTAATTACGGTATTAAATGTGAAGGAAGGATTAGCAAGACTGTCATATAGGGCTTAAAAATACAAAGGTACAACTTCTGGCAACAAGCTGATTTCCATGGGTGTCTGGAGGTGTCAGATTAAAGAAAATTAAAAAAAATTATAACGATGCGACAACATATTTTTTTTCTTCTCATTTCACACACTAAGAGATTGTTGCGCGCTGTTTTGTGGAGCAAAGGCGACGATGCATAAACCAAGTCGTTTTACCTGGAAACTTGCCATCACATACACCCAATTTTCCTGCCATGATGCATTAATATTTTTTAACTCATTAATTCAACCGTTTTTATTTTTTATTCCTGATTTTTTTGTCTTATAAAAATTAGGCCCGGATAAATGCATGAATGCATAGGAATTATTTCTATTCAATAAAAAGCCGAAGTTGGCAAGAAATTCATCTTTTTCGAAAATCAGAAATAAATGCACAAATCGTCATTTTGTATATTTTTATTTTTATTTTACATATTTTTATTTTTATTTTGCATACTTTTATTTTTATTTTACATATTTTTATTTTTGTTTTGCATACTTTTATTTTTATTTTTATTTTTCATATTTTTATTTTTATTTTGCATATTTTTATTTTTATTTTGCATATATTTTATATTTTTATTTTTATTTTTTATGTTTTTTATATTTTTATTTTTATTTTGCATATTTTTTATATTTTTATTTTGCATATTTTTTATATTTTTATTTTTATTTTGCATATTTTTTATATTTTTATTTTTATTTTGCATATTTTTTATATTTTTATTTTTATTTTGCATATTTTTTATATTTTTATTTTTATTTTGCATATTTTTTATATTTTTATTTTTATTTTGCATATTTTTTATATTTTTATTTTTATTTTGCATATTTTTTATATTTTTATTTTTATTTTGCATATTTTTTATATTTTTATTTTTATTTTGCATACAGTGTAGGCTGTGTAGCCCGGACATAGGACGAGACCCAGAAAGTTGTCCGGACTAAGGGGCTGTCCAGATGGGAAAAGGGAATTTAGCATGGCTGGGTATAGGCGGGACCAATTAAGGACCTCAAAACCTGTCCGGACCACAGAGCTTGTCCGGTCGGGAGGTGTCCAGACTACACAGCTTACACTGTACTTTTATTTTTCTTTTGCATATTTTTATTTTTATTTTGCATACTTTTATTTTTCTTTTGCATATTTTTATTTTTCTTTTGCATACTTTTAAATTTATTTGGCATATTTTTATTTTTATTTTGCATATTTTTATTTTTATTTTGCATAAAATGGAATTTTTTGTGCATATTTTATGCGCATAAAACGAATTTTATTTTGCATAAATATCTGGGTTCTAGACATTAATATTGTTTGTAAAAATTAGGATTTTTAATTAGTATTGAAAAACGGCCAATTGAAACGTTTTAAAAGAACGTAATTCGCCTGAGTTTATTGAAAATGTTAATTAACGTGTAGGACGGAAATACGAGATAAGAGATGGGGGAATATCGTAATAAACATTATGTTTTTGTTAGAGAAGCCGCAATGGTTAATTAAGTTGTGTCATATATTAAAGAATGTGCCGTGATCGATGAGTATGAAAAATAAAGAAGAAAAAAGAAAACATACAAATCAAATTACATTAGTCTTTTAAATAAGAATTTTATTAAATTCAGAGGAGAAAGTTTGTTTGCAGATGTTTAATTATTTCTTCTGGATCAGTGATGCATCGGCAAAGAGGGCTTCACTGTATAGCAAAACCCCTGATGCTGCAGAACTCGACTGCGGTGCATTAACAATGCAAATGAAACATTTAACCAACAGAAAAGAAGTGGAGTAAGGTTAAATTTAGCAATTAAATCCAAGATAAACAGCAGATGTGCTAATGCTTTACCTATATAGTGAAAAAAAGGAATTACAGGTTTTTTACTCTCTTTTCTAACAATATTGTCTTGAATTTCACCTTCAATTCTTTAAAAAAAATGTGAAACAAATTGCCAAATAATCAGTTTTCCAAAATGGAATTAAAAATTTAAAAAAAAAAAAAAGAAAAAAAATTAAATGGAAAATTTAAAAAACAAATTACATTTTTTTAATGACTTGAAATCAATAGTTTCCTACAGCCATTTGCTTTTCACTTGGTTTTATGACTGCAATCTGCATTTAATATAAAATGCTCAGCTCTAATGCTGAAAACAGAAAATTACTGATTAAATACATCGATTGTGTTTGGACTTTAACATTAAAAATTAAAATTTTAGGAATTTAATTAGACATCTAACTCAGTCTTTCTCAGTTACACAATTGTGTTTAGGGAGAAAAGAGGTAAACAAGGCCATAAATATGGCTAAAAATACTGGCCTTTGGTCCCAAGGCCCTATTGGTGGCCCTAATGACAAAATGATGGGTCCTTTTGGTAGTATGGAAACAAAGGCTAGATAACCCATCATCAAGAGTGCAAAGTCTATTCCTGTTTCCATAGATGACCTTGCAAATGATGTTTTGCAATGTCCAAATCAATACCCCAATAAGTGCCCTTCACTGGAAAAAAAAGTAAATTTCCAAACATTTCCTATTGCGAGAAAATTTGTTGGAAATGAGTTGTAAAAATGTTGAGAAAAAACTTATTTTCAATTGATTGTAAATCTAATTTCCAAACTTGTAAAATTCATCTACCTTTACCAGAGTTTTTGAATGAATGAATGCAGCTAGTACTTCGTAAGAAAGGAATACTTTGTGTTCTGAATATGGAAGTTATGATTACCATCCACAGGTGTAACTGTGAAAAGCCCTTTTATTGTGGAATGCCATAACACTGCAGATTAAATCAAATCTTTTAATTAAAGTGATTAAAGTTATTACTGGCTCATTTCCACAGGCTAAAGTTGGCATGACATTTACGACTTGGTAATGGTAATCCCAAGCTAAAATTTCATAATTGAATTTCTGGAAAACCGTGAAGACTTTCAACAAATTTGGACATATACATGTGTGTAATAGCATAGTTTGCAACACATCTAAAAGACAGTTTCAGAAACAGCATGCAACAATCATTAAAAAAAAGTATTTTGAAGTTAAAGTTAAGTAAAAAAAAAATTGAGAGTTAATTCTGATTTAGTCATGCATAAAAAATCAATTTGAATTACTATGGAATTTTAAAAAATTTGAATTGAGACATGGGATCAATAAAAGACAAGCAAAATGAAACCAGAAAGATAGCAGTGCCGGAGAATGATGTAATAATGCAATTTTATATTTTAAAAAAAAATTAATATTTGCTTATTTAATATTTATAAATCATCAAAAATATTTTTATTTTAAATTCTAAAAGAAATAAATAAAAAAAAAATTTTCTGAATTGGCTTCTCAAGTGATGCGAGTGGCTAAAAGCTGAAGCAATCTCAGAATAAGAGACCTATTTCGTTTTACATTACGCTGTGAACCAAATAGTTGCACCATCTCCCATCCTCTGGGGAAATGTCAGTGATAACTAGCTTGCATGAGCTTGCCTCAAAGTGCTAGTTTAGTGTTTGGAGCAACATTGTGGTTGCAGAGATGAGTATGAGTGGGCAGTAAAAAATGTGTCATAGTCCTGGCTTGCGACAGTTAAAAATTTTAAAATTTTAAAAATTTGCACCATTTTTTTATTTTTTCCCATTTTTATTAGAGGTAATTTTGATTTTATTTAAGTAATCCTATTTTCTTTAAATATCCATGTTATTCTTTTTCCTTTGTTTATTACTCAGTATTTTCTTTTATCTATGTTTTCGCCTGGTTTAGAACAATTTTCCTGCATTATCATGAGAATTCTGCTTTATTATATGAAGTATAATAAATGCAATATTTTTTTTGGAGGGTTTATTTTTCAATATTTTTAATATAAAAAAGTTAAGTGAATAGGCCTACTCATTTACATTTTTAAGGAAGACGTGGAGTCGTCTTTTTGTCATGCGGAGCTTGAAATGTGCACAATTTATGCAGATTTTGCTCGTTTTATGCAGAAAATGTAGTTAAGGAAGACAGGCATTATATTTTTTACTGTTAAAAAATAAAACATCAAAGTTGAGTCGAGATTAAATTCATCTTAATTTGAATTTTTGTCAAGGATCCACTTGGATATGAAGTCTGTGAAACACTTGACGAGAAGTAATGAAGAGTAATGAAGGAACACAAATTGTGTCGCCATAGCAACACGTCTACATCTCTCGTTTATACCTTGGCAACCGAGTGATTTGGATGTGTGGAAGACAGTAAAACTAATCTACCCGTGACCAGTGGTCATTTAAGCAATTATATTAAAACTTGGAAGTGGCAACTTTTCTGTCTGTCTTAGTTTCAATCAAAAGTTTACACTTTGTAATTGCAAAGATTTAATAAAGGCACTTCGAGTGGCATAAAGATGAAAGGCTCATTTTTGGGAAGCAATAAGGATCAAAATTTAATCTAATTGAATTCAGTTATAATTTAATCTTGTGTGGTTATGTTCCTTATTAAAGGTCAATGTCCTTTAAGAATTTATTTTCAGTGCAAAAAAAAATAAAAAAAAACAATTCAAATCACATTTCAGTTGTTGGGATGATGAAAAAATAAAGATTTATGAAAATTTATTTTCTTTTGCTGAGTATTCAATATAAATGCATAAAGACAATAGAAAATTTATTTTTATTTTATAAATGTAGTTTTGGATACATTGTTTTTATCCAGGTAATATTGTTGAAGTAATACATAAATTATTAAATTTTTAAGAATATATTCTACAGAAAAAATAGTTATTTGTGTAGCCATTTACTAAAAACAGATTACAGGATTAAAATTGGAAATATAATCATAAAAAAATATCTAGGGTCAGCATTAGCAATTTTTGTCGATGAGATTTATAAATCTCTAGATTTAAGAAAGATTTATAAATTTTTGGATTTTAGAAAGATTTATATATTTCTGGATTTAAGAAAGATTAATAAATGTATAAATTTAAGAAAGATTTATAAATCTCTAGATTTAAGAAAGATTTATTGGAGATTCAAAGATTTATTAGAGATAAAAAACTTATTTGAGATTTTGAGATTTGTTAGAGATTTGCAGGGGATTTAGCCAACCATCAGCGAGATTTATTGCAAATGCTGACCGGAGTTTGGTGAAATGCAGGGAAGCTTTTATTAAATTGGCAAGCATGGACTGTGCCTTAGCAAAGGATCTCATTTTTTAAGGTATGATTCAGGAAGACAGTAATATATGTTTTCATCATGATACTTTACTGCAAAATGCTTCTCATACCCAATAGGACATCGATACTCTGTCTGACTACTGGCAAAACCTCCAAAAGGCAATGCATATGTTTTTGCTCTTCTGTTATTATCGGAATCATCATTGATGCAAATGGTTATGTTCTTATCCAGAATGACTAAGCCCTTGTAATCCTGTGGACATTGCTTACTTCCAGTTTGGATGTTGTCAATGGCTGTGGTGTAAATACCACCAAAAAGATAGCTTTCTTTTACATCTGATGAATTGGAAATGCAGAAAAAAGTTGACCGCTGAAAGAGGTCAAATTTCTGGCAATCCTTAGACTTATAGACCCTAAGCTTTATGGCATTAAAAATACGAACGGGGGTGTAAAGTGATGGACAATTGGTTTTGCTAGTCAGTGGATTGTCCAGGTAAAAGTAGGGACTGCGAGGACAGTTTGGATCAGAGCTTTTATGCTTTTCGCAAGTCTGATAAACCCCGCCGAAGTGGTAGTATTTGGTGATGGGTGCCTGGTCCCGGAGACTGATTAATCTTGCCTTGCAAGAGCCGTCGTCTAAGTTTGCGTCCGCATCAAAATTGGTCGATTTTGGTTGTGTGCAGCCAGAGCGAATAGTCCTTCTGCATTGAAATAACACAAAGATAATATTTAGTTTTGATGATATAGTCGAACCTCGTTATAACGAATAGCGATATAACGAATTTTTCGGTACAATGAATGCTTAAAAATGGCTATAGAACACCATATTAAAAAAAAATTCGTCATAACAAATTTTTTAACCTCGTTATAACGAATTTTTTAACCTCGTTATAACAAATTTTTTAACTTCGTTATAACGAATTTTTGAACCTCGTTATAATAAATTTTCTAACCTCGTTATAACGATTTTTTGAACCTCGTTACAACGAAAAGCGAGAGATATCGAATTTTTTGTTGTAATGAATGCTTGAAAATGGTCACAGAACACCATGTTAAAAAAAAATTCGTTATAACAAATTTTCGTTACAACAAACCGATTTCTGGGGTTTGTTGCGATTCGTTATAACGAGGCTCGGCTGTAAACACTTTGGATAACCAGAACCATCAAATTGTCTTGTATTGATGTAAGTTGCTAGATTGGACTAGAGTTTGGGGTAATGGCAATTTTTGAAAACCTCGGTCTTTCGGTTATAAAAAATGGAAATTGTCGGTTAATTACAATTTTTCGATTTCTGATTTTACCCAATTTCTCCTACTTGAGTATTATAAAAGTAATTTTTTAACGTAGACCTACGTCTAACAGAATAGTTTACTTTTAAAAACTTCCTCCCCCCATTTGTTAAATTTTCTTTATTTTCTATCAATTTTTTCCCTATCCACATTTCTCTGTTATTGTTAATGTTCGCTGCCATTTTACAATACATAATTAAAAAAAGTTATAAATAATAACAAAACCCGAGCTGACTTTCCGGTGTTATTTTTCATTAAAAAACCGTGGTAAACCCAAAAAAATTGACCGGTCGACCCAATGCTCACACTGTCAAATCTCAGGCGTCAGAACAAGAACATAAATTCGAAACTTACTTGTAATAATCTTGAATAACTTCGTCCACCAACTGCCTCAGTTTGCTCAGCTGTGCACTGGGAGCTCTTGGGAAATTCACAGCACTCACGACACCGCTCAACAAATCACCCGATCTATCAATGGCCACAACATCTCCACTTCCCTCTTTCCGACCACCAAAATACTCCATCTTCGTCTCCAGAAGAGCATCATTGTATTGATTAACCAACGAGTAATCAACATCTTGACCGTCCTTCCAAGAAAACCCAACTTTCCTCTGCAGAGACACCTTCGACGCCGATACAATGCTGCTCTTCTCGCTCAAATGTGCATTGTAAAAACTCCTCTTCAAGTAATCTTCCTTGACAATCACCGTACCAACGTCCACACTAGTCGAGTAATGCGTACCGTATTCTTTTACAATGTCTTTGGTGAGCGTTTTGGCCGTGTCGGCGCTGTCGCGGTTCAGAGCGCGAAGAACGAGCAGGAATTTCTGTTTGGCCGCTTCGGTGATGAGGGAATCGGGTTTTGCGCGTATTCGGTAGAACGTCTGTCTTAATTGGCTGCGACAAGTGAACGCTTTGTGCTTGACTTGGAGGTTTTTCATCCGCCGATACGCGTCGGAAGAGGAGAAATACAATGGCAGGTATTTTTCGGGCCATTTTGTCGTCGGAACTTTGAAGCCGGTGGACGTGGGCGATGTGTAGGTTGACCAGTGGTCGAAGATCTCTCCGATCGTCAGTTTTTCTTGGGGGTTTAGTGCGTCTTCGATGGTGTTGTCGGGGAGTTGGTATTCTCCATCTTTGGTGGATTTGCATTGGCCGTATGGTAATTGCAGTAATTGCTTCTTGTCGGTGTTGGTGATGGCGTCCCAACCGAGACCGGGTAGAACGGGAAGGGTGGGAAGGTCTTGACAAGGTGTTTCGAGTTTGGAGACACCGATGAGTGAAAGGAGAAGAGTGACAAATAGGTTTGTTGTGGAAGGCATTTTGGAAGTGTTTGTGGAGTGAGGCAGTGTGGAATTTAAATAGGTTTTTGTTTGTCTGCTTTGTTATCATGGAGATCATATTGATAGGGAATTTTTGTGGAAGGAAAAGGTGTAGTTTGCTGAGGAAATAAAAGGTGTGTGTGAATTTAGTGGGACATTGTTTTCAGAATGGGTTGCTATAAACATTTTTATCTACTTGTTGTTTATGCACAGCAGCGATTTGCTTTTTTATCAGCGTTTCCTTTGGCTGCTTAGGAACAGTTGTTATTGCTATCTGCGAGAAAAATACCGGTGTGTAAGTTTTTTTTTTTTTTTTTTTCACATAGAAATGTTTAAAAATAAGGTGTTTTTCTTGCGTTGATAAACAATCGTTTGGAATAGTGTATTTATTTAAAAATTGGCGTCAGAGGTCATGGTGTATTCGACACCACGTTATCTCTGACGTCGCTGGAAAAAAAGATTTACTCGCTTGTGAATAATTGTAAATATAAATATAAATATAAATATAAATATAAAGCTTATTTACTGTGTTTACTTAATTTCATCATGCAGCTGTAGAGACAATTTTAGTAGGTTTTTCCATAAATTTCGTAGGGAAATATTTTTAGTAAATTATGTTTTTAGACTAATTAGGCCATGCTCTACCACTTTCTAATTGGAATTATTGCTCTATCTCTTGCCATTCAAAAGTTCCAAATTGAATTCTGTCCTTCCCAAGGTCAGAGGCCAAATTTGAAGATGCCATCAGATTCGCAATAAATAATTTCCTTTATGAGTTTTTTTCAGTTTTCTGATATCTCAAGTATTTTGGAACTTACTTGGGGGGGGGGGTTCAGACTTTTGGGACATCCGGTATTTTGATTATTTAAAATTTTAATTTTATTTACATGGAACGTAACAAAATTTGAAACCCCCCCCCCCCCCCCTTGGTGCTTTACCTTTACAAACATTTTCAATTGTGGAGATTTGAAATGTCACAACACTCATTTTACCGCTTTCCTGCAGTCCACTTGCGAAGTGATAACGACTATCAGTGTGTTGCTTGTACAGTAATCCAAATGGGTTTAATAGCTTGGGCAAATGACACTTTGGTCTGTCTCAGCATCATTTTGGCTGTTTTTGGGAAGATGCAATTAATCTGAGAGAGAGCAATATTATAAGTGCTCTGCTCTATAAAGATCTCAGAGTTTCCTCACGGGAATATATTATTGAACCCCCATTTTATCCCATGTGTACCCCGAAGTAAATTTAATTTGCACCTCACTTACAGACCCCCTATTTTCACTTCTGTGACCCCCTACTTTATACTGTAAATTATGTAACCGACTGTGGGTAAGTAAAATAAAAATTAAAAATTAAAAATTAAATGCCGGAGCGTTTAAATGAGGCAGTACGGTATGCAAATAAGGAAAACATTGATTGTAATGACTAAATGGTGTAACTATGTAAAAACTGTCGTTTTTGGTGCCAATATGGAGTAATGTGTATCTTATTTCTTTAGCCTTGCTTTAATAGATTGTATACTGTTGGTGAACAGTTCAGAGGTATATTTGGGCTTAAATGGGGTGTTGTGTTGATAAATGTAAACTGTAATAAATGACCTACTACTAGGAATATCCAGTTGTTTTTCATCTCCTGCTGGAGTTTTTTGTGGTTTACCAAGTTCTTGGTGAATTAGATATACATTTTATCCTTTTACCACATTTTTCGCACACTGAACAAAAACACAAAAAGGCAGCAAATGATCGCTCAACGGAAACATTTCATTTAGTCCAGCAGATAGGTTCCATCCTGTTATTGGCTTCCTGTTGCTGGCGCCATCTAATCAAAACTTGGCAAACTAAAATAGAAATGATATCAGCATGCAGCACTATACTTAGATAAAGTACCTGGAAATGGTTAAAAATGTGTTGATTCAGAGAAATTAATTTAATTAAAGATAGCACAAGCTTTAGTTCTTTCAATTTTATCAACAACAGAAAAAAAAGAAATTAAAAATTGTGAGTAAAAAGCAAAGGCAAGAGTAATCAAGTTAGAAGCACTTTGAGAATAGTAAATATCTATATGTTGTCATGGTAATAGAGTGTGCATACAACCCTGAGGTAGTTAAAATAAATTAAATAAAACTTTTGTGTCAATATTTGGCTGCTTTGTCTCTTTTCTTAGACAAGGAAAGTAATCTCATTTTTTAAACAAAGAAAAGGAAGAAAATCTAATAAGCACATTTGTGTAACAATGCTAAATGTATAAAATTGTTGGGATTTAAATTTTTGTGAAGAATGGATGGGCGAATTTATTTCTTGCACATTTGTGTAACAATAGTACAATTTTTATTCTTATTCGACAATCGGCCGGAAAAAAAAAATTGAAAACTTTCCAAGTTGCTGAGCAGGAAAGTGGAAGCGGAAGTGTTGATCCGGTGCACAAATATTTCTATTACATAGTGAGAGCCAAAACCCCAGGAGTAATCAAAACAAGGACTTAGCCTCCATTTTGAATACAATCTCCAATAAATAATAAAAAGGAAAAGCTTCAATAAATAAATGTGATAAAAAAAATTTCAGCCATAAAAGAAAACACGAATGGAGGAATTTTGTGGAAACTTTTTCAATCTAAATCACCCCTAGTGAGAATTTATGATCTAACTAGTTACAATTTATTTTAAGCCTAATAAAGGATTTGAGAGAGGGAAAAAGAAGTAAAAAAAATTAATCTAGTTTCTGCTAAAGGGAATTGTTAAATTTTAAGATTTAACAATGAAATAAAAGTGTAGAAGAGGGATTGTAGTGATTCATCAATGTCAGCTGCCAACAAGATTAGTTAAAATGCACGTTTTGCATGGAAATAAAAGAAGATGGAGAAAATGGTTTCGTGGTATTAGATCAAGGTTTTATGCTTGTCGTTAGAAAATGTAATAAATTTTATTATTTCTAAGAGGTAATTTTGTACAAATGCTGACTTTATTAAGGTAGGGTAAATGCAATGTCTTATTTCAGAGAAAAAGAAAGAAAATATATCAAGGGGATGGTTTCAAGGGATTCATTAAATATTAATAAATTAATTAATAATGATGATAATAATAGTCTTATTTTTTATGTTTTAGCCGAAAAAAGCAGATAATAAAAGTGATATCATATTTCTGAAGGTAGTTTGAACGAATCATGTAACCATTTTTTGTGTAAGATGATGCAAATTAGGACAAAATTCTACTTTTTTTTAAAATACATCAATGATTATTATTATAATGATATTTTATATTTATACATAAATTTTAATTTTTTTAGTTATTTTGATAAAATGTAATCTTAATATTGAAATAACAGAATTATCATTGATGACTTTATTAAAAGGTGAAGTGAACCGGAATCTTATTACTAAAACTGACTCACTAAGGATTGCCGTTTATAGGACTTACAAAACTCACTATCACTAAAATTTATATTTAGTCTAATTGGCCTAAGTGAATTTAACTAACTAACTAATTTCAAAGAATACAAATGTTTTTCTCTTTTAAAAACTCCCAATAGAGATTTATTCTTAGTCTTGAATAAATCACTAAAATTACAAATAATATACGAAACTACAAAGCTTTCTTAACATTACTTTTTACCGTTAAACAATACATTAATATGACTAGAAATAAAATACTTAGCGAAAATAGGAAAATTAGGAAAATGGCGGCGAAGACGCTGGTTTTCGGTCCTCGTCTCGGTGCGTTCTTCTCCAAATCCTGCGACGGCTGGGCGCTGGATTTCCTCCTTCTCGACTCCGTCTCGTTGGGGAAACGTTCTCGTACGCCGACGGAACGTTTTCACGACGCTTTTCTTTACACACGACGTCTCACAAACGTCCGCACCTTCACCACTAATTCACCTCGATAAACAATCTCCCACACGACTCGGGTCTCTGCTCGGCACGACGGCGCGACAGACGACCGTGACGGTGGCGAAAACGTCTCGGTTACGTTACACAAATCCAACTTGGACGACACCCACGACTCGGATCTCACTCGGCACGCCGGCACGAGTGACGACCTTGACGGCGGGTCGCCAAACTTGGCAAAATACAAATATCTCGTCGCCTGTTTAGCGACAAGAAAGAAATCTCACAACAACAAGCAGGTTGTTGCAAGAAACGGGCTCTCGTGATAACAATGTGGTTATCACAAGAAAATATCTCGTAATAGTGGGTTCACTATTACAAGAAATGATGAGTCTTAAAAATCTTGGCAAATTAGCCACAAAATCACAGCAGAGTTTTCAGGTTTTTCTGGATGCAATTTCACGTGGTGGTTTCAACAAGGTTTTCAAAGTAAGACTGAAGTGTTTCTGCTAAATTTCCTTATTAGCAGGAAACACTTCCTGTATTGCTTAGCTTGTGGGTGGGTTGCCCTGGCAACCTCCCACTCAGCTGTTTTCTGCAGACAGGCAGAGTTCTAAAAATAGCTACTAATTACTCAATTATGCTGCTGTCATTTTGTGGCACAAAATAATAATAAAACTGCCAATTTTGGCAACTTTCAAGACTCAAAATAAATTCAACTGGTTTATAATTCAAATGCATATATTTTATTCGATTTACATACAAAAATGGTGACATTGAACTCGGATTAACTTATTTCGAGATAAAATATGAAATAATAATAAAATAAAGCAAACTTTTGCTAAATGCACTAAATAAATAAAATTCGGAATTGTTTATTTCCTTTTGCTCGAAATTGTCTTGTTTCCGAAGCAATAAAATAAAACATAATTTCCCGGTGGCACCCGGGCCACCGCACTTCCCCTCTTTTTGGGAGGTTTTCCCAAAACCGACATCTTTACCAAACAACCCCTTTCGTCTCAGGAATAGCCACGGGAGTTGCATTCTCGGAAATTGAGAACTTTGGCAATCCGCGGGCTGGGCCAGACATCATCCCCGTATTGACGTGTAACCAAACGTCACGAATGTCTGCCGTCTTCTTGAGAACATGGTCGTAATTCATTTCGAATTTCTCTTCCTCGCTGCTCGGGGCTCGGCGTACTGCAATGAGTTGGCGATGACGCGATCGGTATTGCAACTCGCGCACAGATTTTTCAAGCCATTTAAACGCCTCTTTGCAAAGAGTGGAGCTGTTCTTTAACAAAGCTCTCGTGCCATCGGAAAACTTTAACTTGGGGTAATAGTACCTGATTTTGCCGTACTCCATATTTTGGATCATAGAAACGGTTTGTACTTCCTCTTTTCCGCTGGCGGACGGCCCCACTGAACAGATCCCTGACTCTGTCGCGTTGGTGGTTGAGGTCAGCGCCCGATACACTGCTGGCACATAGGTGACTGACGGCATGTATGTCACATAAGGGCGGCTGACTTGAGCAAATGCCGTGGTGGCAGGGGCGATTGCAACTGTCGGTGCTGCCTTTGGTCTAAATGGGGCCCCCGCAGGTCTCCACAATGCACAAGCTTGTGCGCCGAACGTTTGCGAGTCTCGACGCTTTTCCATTTCCTCCAACCTCATCGTCCACTCCTGTCTCAGACGTGTTGCGCTCTGATTGCATGTCTCTCCATTCGCCAAATTTGCATACACCAAATTGCTCCGAAGCAACACCGCATCATAGAGGATTGACTTCCAGTTGGTAAGCATTTCAGGCGGAATTCCTAATGGCGTTGTATACAACACAGTATCGCCTATGAACGACGCCTCATCGGTGTAGAATACCCCCGGAAACAGTAGGCGTTGCTGCACTTTCACTGTTTTCTTCTGGAATTTTTGCAGCCAGCGTTCAGTTTGCTCCCTCAGTGGTACTTGCACAAATTCCCTGGCCAAACGCTTCATCTCGTTCACCGCTTCATTGAGCTGGGCGGCCTGATATCCATCCAAATTTGTGAGGACCAGTTTCTGGGTGTTCAGCGGGTATTTCAAGTAGCTGCGCCACAATCTGTAGAAATCCTTGTCATAGTCTTCTTGGGGTCTCATTGGTTGCTCCCCTGGGCACAATGCGAGTTCTGGGACCGGAATCGAGTGGTCCATCAGTGGAATGGGTCCCTCCATTGGCAACGTGTGTGGATCTACAGCTGGCGTCTTCTTTTCCTTCAAACGATCACGTTCAATCGATTTTTTCGGACGCAACATTTTTGGCTTCTTTTTCGCTTTAGGTGGTTTGACTTTCAGCGCCATCAGTTCTTGCAATTGGGGAGGTGGAGGTGGGGCTTCCAGCTCTACTGATGCCTCTTGAGTCAAGCTTGGTACCTGAATGGTCATCGTTTCCTCAGGTGAGGATGGCCGTGGTGATGGAGTGTCAGGTACATCCTTGTGTGGTGCTGGACTCTGGAACACCGACGAGTCTTCTCCTCCTGTAGCGACTGCTTCCTTCCCTGCGTCCGACGAATACTCCGATTCTTCTGCCTCGTCGACAATCACGAAATCCTCTTGCCACGAGTCGTCCCACTCAACCAACGGGATGATGGGCTCGTCGGGGTCGCAGGTGCCCTTGATTTTGATTAAAAGTGCATCCTTTCTTGACATCGGCAGAGTAATTTCGCGTTGTGCCTTCGACTTTTTATGCGACCTTCTGCATTTTTTTGCTCTCTTTGGTGGCGTGACTTCGCGTGCTTCTTCATGCCACTCGATGGGAGAATGTCGACTTCTTCTCGCGCGCTGATCTTCGAGACGTTCCCAATCCTTCATCGCTTTAGTTGGAGCATATCGTCTGCGCGGTCGATTTCGGTTGGTGTTTGCAACTCGATTCCCCACGGCTCCAGTTAGATGCAATTGATGCATCTGAGTCTGCGTTTTTGCGAAATGTTCGGGTGGTGACGTCACAGGCGGGCCTCCTAGCTTTTCCTGCTCTTCTAAAAAAGCTTGTTGTTTGACTATAAATTCTGCTGCTACTGGGCCAGCTTCCGCCTTGATCCTCGCCATGACTCGCTTGGCAAACTTTTGCCGATTTGTTGTCGGGTCGCAATACACTTCATAATCCTTTGCCTCTTCGTAAACCATTGGATATAATTCCGCCAGTAACTCATTGAAAATGGGTCCATGCGGGTCTTCCAGTTCGGATATGATTTGACGTAAGGCGTGCGCTTCCAATGTGTCTCCATGGCAGATTCGCTTCGTGGTCCCCCAATATTTTTTGATTTGGTTGGTGAGCCACTTCCGAGTTATCCAAGCGTCATATCCTAGTCGCTTGAACACTATTTGAATCTTGTCCGGGATCCTTCCACGGAAGATGTTTAGTCTAATAATTGCACCTTCTGGAATCGCCTCCCAGGACGCCATGGCTTGTTCAGTCTATCAAAAGAATGTTATTTAATAAATATTTTCGATATAATAACAATTCCTTGTGTGTGTGACATTTATTTTAGCATTTTCGATAAAATATTGTTTTCTAATTTGATTTCGGGCCGCTAGATGGCGTCCCCTCTGCATGGCATGCGGAGTTTTATCTTTTTTGACGAAATTATTTTAGACAATTTTGTCTTTCTGACTCGAAAATCTGCCTAATTTTTTTTTTTTTTTTATCGTTACTTCCTTATTTTGTCACACACTTCTTGTTTCTTCCATGTGCGTGTCAATGTGTTTAAGTTTTGTTTCAAACTTTGCCATTTTGGTTCCGTAATTGAACGCAAGATGGCGTCCGCTCTCATGCTATTTATGGCAATTTTCACTTCGATTCCCGTACCCGCATTTAATTTTTTGTTATATTTTTCAATTAAACGTCTCAAATTTATGCTTTAAAATTCTTTTTTATGAATCGTTTTGCCTTTTAACTTATGAATAGTAAAAATTCGGACAATTTTTTCCCTTTTACCATTCATTTCTGAGAGTGAGCCTTTTAATTCTCTAATAAACTTTCTCATTTCTAACTTTGATCACATTGACATACACATTTATGTGAAGGAAACGTTTTCTATCGACTTATTTGTCGCATTTCTAATTGAATATTTTTTCAACTTTTGACTACCTTGTCTAAAATTTCCTTTTCTTTCTGACGTTCATCATCCGAACCGTCTGCTTGACGTTCTCGCGACATCTTTCCCGATTAATCTCCGCTTTTCGTTGTTGTTGGTCGTCACACACGTTTTCTCCGCTCCAGTTGTGGTTGGTTTCAGTCAAGAATATCCAATTTTGTTTTGTTTTTGTCAAATATCCTCAGAGCTTTAATAATTCACACTTGTTGTTTTGGTTAAGTGTCTCGAACTACAGCTGTTCCCTTCGGCGACCAATCACAACGCAGCAATGACGTCGTCCATTTCCGGACTTCCGAGCGACGTCCTAGCTCTATTTTTAGAGATACTCCGGAGGCTTTATCTTCGCCCTATCGCGAAGTGGGTATTGTTTCAAAGCCTTTCTTTTTTCGCGAGAATTCAATTGTTGATATTTCTTTTTGATTTCAACTTTCTTTTCCACTCTCTTTCCCCTCTTTTTGGAAAATGAAGCAGCTTGCTTTTCATTTCCAAAAACATCATTTTCTGGGGTGATTAGTGGAATGTCTGCATCCGTGTCGTTTGAACTTTCTACATCACATTTTTCTGCACACTCATTTGCAGCTTCTGCACCTTGCACCTTTTCTGCATTTGGTGAATTTTCTGCACTTTGTGCACTAGTTTGTGCAATTTCTATATCTCGTGCGACATCTTGCACATTTCTGTGCACAGATTCCACACTTTCTGCGCCTTGCGCACTGTCGTTATCGTGAACGTTTTCTGCACGTTCTTGATTTTGCATGTCGTCTGCACTTTGTGCATTTGCAATTTCTTGCGTTTCGACGACTTCCCCCAAATCAAAATTGACTTCAAAATTTTGCGAATTTGGCAAGTCTGACTGTTTTTGTGTTTCTTGTGCATTAGTTGACGTTTGCACATTTTCTGCGACTTCCGTACTTGGCACATTTTCTGCCTCTTCCACTACTTCTGAATTCTCCCCTCTTGCTGGAATGTCATCGAATAAGGTGTTTACCACCTCAGCATTGGGGTTACTTTTAGTTTGGCCTTTTAACCAAATTTCTTGGTTAAATTCAGGGAAGTAGGGTGACAATTCGGATTTGTGAATTGAGTTAAAAATTCGATTGTCTTTTAGCCGGCGCAATCTGGCAGCTCCACCCTGATGTATTTGGGTAATAACATAGGGGCCAGTACGCTTGTCCGCGATACTCGCAGAAATACCAGCTGAGGCCTTTGAGGGCGCGTGGTTTTCTCTCCAAACAAGATCATTGATTTTGAAGTTCTCAAATTTGGCATCATCTTGATGATTGCGCACTCTCTCTCTTAAGTCTACAATATGCGCCATCATGTGGTGGTACGTGTCGCTTATCACTCTTTGTAATCTTTGGACATACTCGTGGGGCCGTTTTGGGTCAATCCGAAGAATTCCATCGAGAACTCTCGGGTCCCAAGGAATACGAAGCTCTCTGCCACAATTGAGATAGGCAGGAGAGTATCCTCGACCCCTTGACTCCGTTGACCTGATGCTGAACGCTATTTCTCTTAAATATTCGTCCCAGCGGCGGTGCAGGTCAGTAAAAATTGCAATGACATATTTGATGTCTCTGTTGAGCCTCTCGACTGGATTGGCTTGTGGATGATACGGGGAAGTGAATTTTGGGATAATTTTGAAACGTTTGCAAAACTCCTTGTAGATTCGCGCTTTAAATTGCGGGCCATTGTCGGATATTATTTTTAGAGGAAATCCCCAGTCCATGGACGTGTCGTAAACACAGTCAGATATTATTTGGGCTGTGGGGTCCTCCAATGGGTACAATTTTGGCCAGTGAGTCGCAACATCCAAAATAACCAAAATATAATTGTTTCCCTCGATCGTCCTCGGTTTCGGGCCTGTCAGATCAATGCTCAAGCACTCGAACGGCGCATAAGGCCCAATTTCAGCCGGCTCAACTTTTGTTTTTGGTCGTGGCTTGCACGCCTGGCATCTGACACAGTGCTTGATGAACTTTGCAGTGTCTCTTTTCATGCCGTCCCAAACGTAAATGCAGCGCATCCGGTAAAGCGTTCTTGCGATACCGCTATGGCTCGCCAATGGGTGGCCGTGCATTAACCAAAGTACTCGAAATCTCAACGACTTTGGTACCACAACTTTTAGTGCACTATTATCCTCGCCTAGCTCGTCGGAAATCGTCGGTTGATACCGCATGAGCAGATCTTCCTCGAGGATATGTCTGGTTGCTAATACTTTGAAATTTCTTCTTTGAAGGCGCGTCGTGACATGTGGTGGGAATTGTTGTGTTTCCAGATAGAAGCGGATGATTTGACAATGTTTGTCTGCCTTTTGCTCGGCTATAAATTCCTCGCGAGTAGGTGGAGTGCAATTTAATTGCTCTGTCACTTTGAGGATGAAGGCATTTGCCATCGCATTGTCGGATTTTGGCATGTATCGCCATTCTTCCTCCTCGCGCAATTTTTGCTTTGTCTCTGCCGTTGGTGCAACATACAAATTGCACCAATAAGCGACCATTGGATCGTCAGGGGCTTTCGGCGTAGGCAGCTGATTCCAATTCTTAATTTCCCAAGAATGGACCTCTGTCGGGCAATAACGGATATCACCATCAGCTTCTCCGCATTCATCTTCACCACTTGCCAAATCTGTTGGCGCACGCGACAATGCATCAGCAAGCACATTGGTTGGACCCTTGACGTACTGGATTTTAAAACTATACGACATGAGTTCCATTTGCCATCTGGCAAGACGACCAGTGGGCTCATCCAATCCCATGAGCCATTTCAAGGCCTGATGGTCAGTCTGTACAGTGAAATGGGTGAATTCCAGATATTCTCGGAATTTTCGTAGCGCCCAAATGACCGCCAGACATTCGAGGTCTGTAACGCTGTAATTCAGTTCTGCTGCCTGCAGGCTGCGACTAGCATACACGCAGGGGACCTCGAGTTCTTGCCCGTTGACCATGTTCTTTTGCATTAATGCCGCTCCGAGCCCTTTTTTGCTTGCGTCGGTGTAGACAATAAATGGACGGGTTAAGTCTGGCAACGCCATTGTTTCTGAGTCAGTGAGTAATTTTTTGACTTCATCAAACGCTCGTTGGTGGTCTCCTGTCCACACGAAATCAATGCCCTTTTTTAAGAGCGGACGCAGGGGCTCGGCCACAGTGGCCAAATCCTTCAAAAGTCTGTGAAAAAAGTTCACCATTCCAAGAAAGCGCTGCAACTCGGTGAGATTGGTTGGCGCTGGAAACTTAGCAATGGCGTCCACTTTTTTCGGATCTGCGCTTACACCGTTGACTCCCAAATTGTAGCCCAAAAATTTCAGCTCTTTCCGACAAAATTTTGACTTTTCAGGATTCACGTGCAAGCCAGCTCTTTCCAATTTTGATAAGACGTCGTCCACATGGCGCATGTGCTCTTCGTATGTTTTCGACACGATGACGATGTCATCCAAGTACGCCCAGGCGTACTTGCGATATGCATCGCCGAGCACTTTCTCGATTAGGCGCTGGAATGTCGTGGGCGCATTGACAAGCCCAAATGGCATGACATTAAACATTAGGCGCCCAATCGGGCTCCAAAACGCCGTCTTTGGTCTATCTTCTGGGCGCAACTCAATCTGCCAGTAACCCTTGGTCAGATCTATTGTCGTCACCCAATTGAACTCTCCTAGTTCTCGCAGAATCTCCGTGATCGTGGGCATTTGGGGCGGATCATACAAAGTGTGCTCATTGACCGGTCGATAGTCGATGCACAACCGGGGATCTGATCCGGTTTTTGACACTAGTACGATCCGCGCAGCATAATCTCCTTCCGCATCCGACACAAAACCTTTGTCCTTGAACTCTTGACAGAGCTGGCGCAAAATTTCGCGCTTCTGCGGATTCCAGCTTCGAAATGGCACTCTAATAGGCTTTTTTGTGTCCAACTCGATTGTATGCTGCAAAACATGTGTTTTCCCTGGCGTTTTGGTGAGAATTTTCTCATGCTTTCTAAGCACTGCTTCTAACTGAAGAGCCTCTGTTAGCTGAAGTTTGGCTTCTTCCACCAAGTTGTCTACGCCATTGTCCATTCTCAATCTTGCATTGAAAGCATTGTAACATGTTTCTTTTGCAAAAGTCCGGAATGTTGATTCTGGTTGCTCTAACGTTTTTTCCCATTTATCCAGCACGGACTGCGGAACGTATGGAGTTGGTACTTCCAAAGTGGTTATGAAATTCCACTTTCCGCTGAGGGGATTCGGCTGGATTCTCATTCTTTTCATGACATCATTCCCCATGAGCATGAAGTGCATCTCGTGTGGCAACACCAAAAAATAGTGTAACATCATGCCATGTGTCCATCGGAACAGTATTCGAATTGAACCAATCGGCTGAACTTTTTTGTCCGCCGTGTTTATGGCCATGTTAGGCCCAACTTTGGTAATTTTATCTTCCAAGCCCATTGCTTTCACTAGCGGCAGTGACACACAACTTCTGTTGGCTCCTGAATCTAATGTTGCGGTTATGCTTCCGCTCTCAGTGAGAATGTCCATTGTTGTCATTCCTCCTAGTTGTTCGTCGTCGGGGATTAAAACGTTGAAGACTCTTATTCTTGGGCCTCCTTCTGGGGCTAGCTTTGGAAGTTCGTACAGTAATGGATCCCACTCGACAGGTTCGACTGGTGTGTTCACCATCCAAGCCGCCTCTGAGGGGTCATTCTCATATGAATTTTTCACATTGGCCCAAAAAATTGTCGCTTCGTTTTCCTCATCAAGTCCCACCTCCTTCAGTGCTTGTGTAATTTCATTCACAAAATATGTGTTGTCAACTTCTGTAATTTCCTCACTTTCTGGAATTGTTGTTAATTCTGATAATGGAAATTGTAATTTGACAATTTTACCGTCTTCAGGTTTGCAAGTTACTTCATCTTGAGCAACTCGCATTGTCCCTATGGCTTCTGGAGGCGTTAATACACAAGGAATATTGTCCTTTGCAACGAGAGCATTATCAAGTACTTCTTTCTTTTCAACTTTAGGAGATGCCAATTCTGGTGGCGGAAATCTAATTGACACTATTTCTCCGCCAATGATTTCACAAATCATTTCTCCTTTACTTTTCCCCGTCTCTGGATCGATAGAGGGTGACACTTCTTTTTTATTTGCAGTTACGCCTTCACTTTCCTGCAATTCTTCCGATTTATTTGATGGCGCGGGATCCTGATTTACTGGTCCCGCGCTCGCAAGTTTTTTTGCACGGCTTCAGTGAGGGCGTCCACCAACTTTTCAATGTCCATTTTTGGTGCAGACTGCTTTTTTGGTTGTGGGCACTGTCTTGCCCAATGTCCTAATGCACCGCAGTTATGACAAGGTGCGTTGTCAGGCGTCATCCTTGGTGTAGTAGCTGTTTCTACACTTCCTTCACTTTTAACTGATGCAGTCGTTACTTGACTATTGCTTTCAGTTTCCTGTGATTGAGTTTTAGCTGGAAATTCCAGTGAAAAAGTCTTTGGCGTATGACTTTGACCTTCTTTGGTGTCACTAGAGACTGTTGACTTTGGTTGCATTGGCGGCTTGTATTTGGCCGTTGTCGCATTATTTTTAGCGTAAAATGCGTTTGTTGCCTCAACCAGAGTCTCAATATGTTCGTCAGTCAATTCCATAGAGATTATTTGGTTACTTGCCATATCTCTTTGATCATCAACTTCCTGTACCCATCTAGCTGTGGGTCTAGTTGGAATTTTTGGAGGAGGGTGAGGAGTTGGTTCATTATCTTTGCCGCGCTGAAATGTGACTTCCTTGCGAGGCATGGTGAATAGTGATCGAGGTTGCATCACTTTCGTACCTCCTCTAGCAAAGTTTGCTTGACGTCGCAGCAACTCCTCTTGTCCCCTTTGCTCCTCCGGTGGCAAATCTTTGATGTAACGGTCGTCAATGTACATCTGATTTGTCCTCATAAATTCAGCCAATTTCTCAAAAGAATTCGCCAAAGGTGCTTTGACCATTGACAACACTTTCTCTGAGAATTCCGTTAAACCTCGACGGAATTGGCGATCAGCTGAAAAGTCATCAACATTGTATGGTAATTGATCAAGTAATTCCTCCGTCCTTCGCAAATACGAGCGGAGATCTTCACCTAACATTTGTTTCAAGTTATCCCAATTATGGTACAAAGTTGCATTTGATTCTCCATATTCTTTCATGAAAGCACGCACAAATTCGTTCCATGATGCAAATGAGCGACTATAGAACCATTTTGCCGCACCACCAGTCAGAATTTTGGGAATAATCTTGTCTAATGTGGTTCTCGGGTCAATGCCGTGACTTCTTGCAATTTGCATTACGTCATCAAAAAATTGAGTTCCGGCTTGCCAAGTTCCATCAAACGGGTCTGGTGTTATTCTATCCCATTTTATTTGACTTGGGTCAGTAACTGTGTGTGACCAATTTCCAGCACAATATTTTCTAATTCTTTTTTGCAAAACCTCTTCCATCTCTTGAGCTTTGGATGGAATTCTTGCTAAACGTTCATCAATTTGACTATTAATGAATTCTCGCCACTGTGCAGGAGTCATTTGAGACGCATTAGCTTCACCAGCAGGTGTTCTGTGCTCATCTGAACGATATTCGGATCGCTGTTGACGTTGTCCGAAATTTCGTGAGTCATTTCCTTCATTTTGTCGGAAATATTCCGAATTTGAGTATTTTCGTTCGTCTTTTTCA
Source organism: Strigamia acuminata (assembly GCA_949358305.1). Lineage (NCBI taxonomy): Eukaryota > Metazoa > Arthropoda > Chilopoda > Geophilomorpha > Linotaeniidae > Strigamia > Strigamia acuminata. The sequence continues at coordinate 8,329,940 of OX442315.1, read as the reverse complement.
TTTCGTGTGCCTCCTGGTGGCGGACTATTGCGGCCTCTTTGCCATTCATTTTGACGAGATTGCTCATCGTCTTGATGAGAACCACCTCTTTGACGTGACTCATCGCGTTGTTGCGAATTACCTCTCTGCCGTGATCGATCCCTGTAATGTGAATCGTCTTCTCGGCGCGAGTCATTAGTATAATATCGCCGGTCATAATTTTGATCTTCATATTGGTAACGTGAATCTCTTTCATGTGTGTTACCACGTGATGACAAATAATGGTCACGTTGTTGATGTGAAACGTCATCACGACGCCTATCTCGGATTTCATAATGGCGATTTCTTTCTGGAAATTCTTGTGTTGGGACTACTTGGTCACCTTGTGAGGGATAATGCTCAGTCTGGCGCCTTCCCTCGTTTCGTTGTGGAAGGTGTCGCTCATCCACATCTTGACTTGACGCGAAAGGATTTGCTGAAGCGCCCTGTTCTTGTTTTCCATCGTCTGTATTTTTTAATTTGTTCGAATCGTCTTCCCAAGGGCGAAAGGTTCTGTTGGATTTCGGATTTTTTGATTGTTCGAAATTTGACGCACCAATTTGGTGTTGGTCATATTTTCCTGGCCAATCTCCTGCGTACACGTCGCGTGAACGTTCATTTTGTCCTTTCGTCGCTGGAATTGTGACGGTTTCCGGTTGCAAATTAACTTCTGTTGTCTTTGTTCTGTGTTGAGTGGTCTGTCCTTGGTTGTTGGGACAATGTTGAGCACTCCACTGGTCAATGACTTCAAATAAATTCCTAGTTGGTGACGATAGCAATTTTTTACTTGCTGAATCTTCTTCAGCACCTTCCCTCCCTCTTTTGGACGAAGTCCCAAAAGAATCAGTCCTTTTCTGTCCAGTATCTGCTGGACGCGAGCTTCTCTGCGGCTCCACAGCTCTTGGATAATTGATGTGGGCGAGATACTTCATATCTTCTAGCTCCTTGCGCATCCGCTCGGCATCTTCTTGCGCTTGCAGAGTTGCTTGACGAAGACGGACATTTTCATCTTGAACTGCGGTCTCCATTGCCTTTTCTCTTGCAAACAAAGCTTGTTGCCGAGTGTCCAAGCGCACTTTAAAAGCTTCCATTTGGTCTTTTTCTTGTTGTAGTCGGTTCTCTTTCTGCTTCGTAACAAGCTCCAATTCCAATTTGGAATTTTTGAATTGGCATTCCTCCAACCTCATTTGTTTCATGAGTTGGTACTCCTCTGAGCCAGCTATTCGAATGTCATCTTCACGTGCTTGTATTGCTGCCACTCGCTCTGCTGCTTCTTCATCCGTAATTGGGCCGCCTGCCAGATATTTCAGCTGCGCTTCCGTCAAACTGGTAGCTGCTGCTTGCATTAGATCGTGAATGCGTTGGCGGACCTTTTCCAATCTTTCCTGGGTCGGAGTACTGGTTCCAGACGTAACAGCGCTAATGTCCCTACTCCTGGACGCGGCAATACGGTGCGCTTTCAATAATTGACCCCTTTTTTTGGCCACAACTAGCAACTCTTCGCGTGATAAATGCGATAAGTCGGCCTTCAAACTGGCAGTAGAACTAACATTCTCTGCTATCGACGTGGGAGAGGGTGGACGTGACACAAGTTGGCGCACAACGTCATTTGTCGCAGGCCAAAAGTCCTGACTGAGCGGATTTGGCGTTCTTCCGCCGTCGGCTGACCGTGACGACGATCGCGAGCGTGTGTCGTGATGGTCTTCCGTTGCTCCGTCTGTTCGTCTGGCTTTACGCGTCGGGCCCTTTCCTCTTCTACTGTCTCTTTCTTGATCCATGGTCAATTAAAAAGAGTGAAGACAGAAACAGACTTAATACTAACAAGATTTTACAAAAAAAAATTCTGGAGGTCCCTAGAATTTTACACAAAATGCAAATCCACTTAAGGTTCAAAAGGACAGGCCCCCAAGTGTTGTGAACCGGAATCTTATTACTAAAACTGACTCACTAAGGATTGCCGTTTATAGGACTTACAAAACTCACTATCACTAAAATTTATATTTAGTCTAATTGGCCTAAGTGAATTTAACTAACTAACTAATTTCAAAGAATACAAATGTTTTTCTCTTTTAAAAACTCCCAATAGAGATTTATTCTTAGTCTTGAATAAATCACTAAAATTACAAATAATATACGAAACTACAAAGCTTTCTTAACATTACTTTTTACCGTTAAACAATACATTAATATGACTAGAAATAAAATACTTAGCGAAAATAGGAAAATTAGGAAAATGGCGGCGAAGACGCTGGTTTTCGGTCCTCGTCTCGGTGCGTTCTTCTCCAAATCCTGCGACGGCTGGGCGCTGGATTTCCTCCTTCTCGACTCCGTCTCGTTGGGGAAACGTTCTCGTACGCCGACGGAACGTTTTCACGACGCTTTTCTTTACACACGACGTCTCACAAACGTCCGCACCTTCACCACTAATTCACCTCGATAAACAATCTCCCACACGACTCGGGTCTCTGCTCGGCACGACGGCGCGACAGACGACCGTGACGGTGGCGAAAACGTCTCGGTTACGTTACACAAATCCAACTTGGACGACACCCACGACTCGGATCTCACTCGGCACGCCGGCACGAGTGACGACCTTGACGGCGGGTCGCCAAACTTGGCAAAATACAAATATCTCGTCGCCTGTTTAGCGACAAGAAAGAAATCTCACAACAACAAGCAGGTTGTTGCAAGAAACGGGCTCTCGTGATAACAATGTGGTTATCACAAGAAAATATCTCGTAATAGTGGGTTCACTATTACAAGAAATGATGAGTCTTAAAAATCTTGGCAAATTAGCCACAAAATCACAGCAGAGTTTTCAGGTTTTTCTGGATGCAATTTCACGTGGTGGTTTCAACAAGGTTTTCAAAGTAAGACTGAAGTGTTTCTGCTAAATTTCCTTATTAGCAGGAAACACTTCCTGTATTGCTTAGCTTGTGGGTGGGTTGCCCTGGCAACCTCCCACTCAGCTGTTTTCTGCAGACAGGCAGAGTTCTAAAAATAGCTACTAATTACTCAATTATGCTGCTGTCATTTTGTGGCACAAAATAATAATAAAACTGCCAATTTTGGCAACTTTCAAGACTCAAAATAAATTCAACTGGTTTATAATTCAAATGCATATATTTTATTCGATTTACATACAAAAATGGTGACATTGAACTCGGATTAACTTATTTCGAGATAAAATATGAAATAATAATAAAATAAAGCAAACTTTTGCTAAATGCACTAAATAAATAAAATTCGGAATTGTTTATTTCCTTTTGCTCGAAATTGTCTTGTTTCCGAAGCAATAAAATAAAACATAATTTCCCGGTGGCACCCGGGCCACCGCAAAGGCTACAATTAAAAGTGCTAAATAATAAAAGGCTAATACGAAAATCGCCAACCCGGAAAAAGATTGGCACGACAGCCCATCATTTTATGTGCATAAAGCGAATTTTATTTCACATATATATCCAGGGTTTAATTATCAATAATCAAAATAATCAAAAAATTTCTAAAATTTCTAAATATTAAAAAAAAAAATTAAACTAAAAAAAAATTTTATATTTTAAGGTTTCATTCAGGGTGCAAACAAACCTTAAAAAGAAGCAATTTTCTATTTTATTTCATTTCCCTTTGATCTGTACGACCTCGCATTCACACTCGCTTCAATTCATTCGTAAACAACTTTTGCCACTTCAAAAAAAAATATAAATATAATTTCCCAAACGTCCTGAGTTAAATTTTTTTTATTAACAACGCTTAAAAAAAACAATTTGTTTAAAACGTATGCAGTCTTTTTCTTAATTTAAACCTATTGAAAAACTCGAGCGTGAAAGTTGCACTTCCTCCCTTTATGACTATGGAAATTAAGGCTGACAAGGAAATCGATTTGTAAAGCTCCCCGCGATTACCTTTTCAGCTGCGCACAGAAGCTTGCAGGAAAGCCCAACACTCAATTCGTGCTGGAAAATCCATTGCTGCCCCCGCCGCTGTTGTTGATGATCCTTCGCGTAAACGAATGAGCAAACTGTTCGCTTTACACCACCTATGTTGTCTACTTCGTTATTCTTCTAAATCCGAGGATTTGTTTCAAAAGGAAAAAAAAACAACAATATAAAAAAAATAAATTGCGGATGTCGAAAAAAAGATTGGAATAAACAAGTGGCTTAGTAAAGCTGTAAGGATGCAATGTTGCAAGTAACAATGCGTGGAATTCACTGACTGTCTGGATTGTATCAATGAATTCCAGAGTTCAAGCACCTGCTGCCTAATAAATAAAGCGCACGTGGGCTCTGATACAAAGCGCCTTCTGACAATAAATCAAGCGTTTTTATTTTCAAAGAAATTTTTTCGGAAATAAATAAAAGTATCAAAAATCAGATAAAACAATTCTCTGGAAAGTTTAGAATGGGAAAATTTAATGGCGCCCACAGGAATGACCCCTGAATTCATTTCCAAAGGCATTCATTTTCAAGCATTGCAGGTAAGCTAAAATTCGACCGAACAGGGGTAAAAAACAGAAAAGAAATAAATCAACTTTTTTGCATTATTTAAGGGTCCCACATGGTTCAAAATATATTTTACAATATAGTTTTATGTGTAAAAAAAAAACGATTAATTTCTAATTTTTACGTATAAAAATCAAAAAATTCTCATTTTTAAGTTAAAAAATCGATAACTTTGCATTTTTATGTTAAAAAAAATGCTATTCAACGTTCGTTATTAATGTCAGTATCGCAATGACCCCTAACGGAAAAACCGGTACCAATACCGAACTAAAGACGGTCTTCGGTATTCGGTATTTTCTTAAAAAATACTGGTTTTTGATACCGGTAAACCTTGGTAGAGAAACCCTACGTACTATTTTAATGTATTTTTAACCATATGTGTGTTTTAATACTTTACTAAGATCTTTAAGCAGTGCAAAAAACACACAGGAAATTAACTCTTAAGTTATGAAACACCTAACAACCTAACAACAACAAGCTAATTCCCGGTCGTGGATGACCAAAGGCCATTTCTTTGCCTCGCCACTATAAAGAGGAGCTAAGCCACGGATGTTCGTGACAAGTGTTAATGTCATCCATGTGACCCGATGTGCGCTGGCATTAAACACGGTGTTCTTGTTTACAGTTGTGCTCGTATATTTTTAAATATTAATCAGAATGGATTTCACTTGGCGCTGACTTTCATAAATAGCAATTACACAATGTTATGATCCTTCCTTTTGGCTTTAGAATTTTAAATTATTTTAATTTCCTTTGTGGGAATTGTGAAATGAGTGTTTTATTCTGGTTACTCTTCGTCTCTCTGACCGATAATCATTGGCCATGCTTGATCTCTGACACCTGGGTCAAATCCAAAAATCATTGCCAAAGTAATGTAAAGAATTGAGTTACTGAGTGTCACTCATCCACTGCATTAAGACGAGGCACAATGCCAGTTTTTCTTACGCCAAATGTGAAACACTAGAACTTGTTATCAGTGTTTTTCTAGTGGAATTATAAGTGCTTTGTTTACGTCGCATACAACCAGATTTTGTCTGACTATTTTTTATATTTTTAAATTATTGTGTAAATATATTTACACAATAATTTAAAAATAAAAAATAAATATTTAAACAATAATTTAAAAAGAAAAAATAAATATTTAAACAATAATTTAAAAATGAAAAATAAATATTTAAACAATAATTTAAAAATAAAAAAGAAATATTTAAACAATAATTTAAAAATGAAAAATAAATATTTAAGCAATAATTTAAAAATAAAAAAGAAATATTTAAACAATAATTTAAAAATAACAATACATGTTTTTATCTTTAAATTGTTGTTTAAATAATTCTTTTTATGTTAGGTAGTTTTTATTTATTGTTACATTTGCAAACAAATCTTGATAGTACTAGATCAACTACTTTATTGGATTCAGATCCCCTCTAGCAAACAATGTGATTTGTTTTAATTAAAGCCGACCGTGCCCCTGCGCTCCTGGGCAGGGGTTTTCCCAACCTTACACCGCTATACTGTAAGATCAATAGTCTCTGTTGATGCAGTTTCTGCAGTGCTTTTCTTTCTTCTAGTCTTGTATCTGGTAGTGGACATTTAAATGGCATGTGCTCAATCTCATGACAATTATAGCGTGGATCTTGACATTTATCTAAATATTCCCTTTCTTCTCCTGATTGATGAATTTTTATATCATCCCAATTTCCTCTCATCTTCAACATTTTATTAAATTTTTTTCAATTTTTGTCACTGGTCAAACATCATTATTTTCTAGATAACTTCCTGTACGGTAACTCATTTATGCGAAGCCAACGACAAAGCAATTCCATTTTTTTTAAGATTGCTGATATGCTGACAGATAGCAATTGTTATTGCTAACAATGTAATATCATTACAAACAGATGAAAACAAGCCTTTAAAGACTGAGAGACATGAGTAATGACATTGAGAGAACTGATATCGGTTTATCTCGCCGTAGTCTGCAATCAACTCAAACACCGGCAGATCAAATCTCTTACAACCCAGTTGACCGCTTCCTTACACACTCAAAGCTTAGGCCAAGTGGGCAGTCGTCCCATTACATGTTCTTGAACACCCTCATTCTTCATCGGAGAAAACGACAGTTGGTTCTGACACACGGTCGGCCTTGATTCATGTCTTTTTCACTCCCTCCAAACACCGAAGCATTCCAACGATGTCTCTCCGGAGGCAAGGCAAGCTAGGCAAGCCACAAGTAATTTAGACATTCATCCAATGTTCCAAAAAGGAAATAAGTTACCAAACTTTGCGGCTTGTTGTTTTTTCTGGTAGTTTTTCACTATATTTACTCCGAACAACTTAAATGCAGACAGCGAAGCCGCAAACTCTTCTTTAGAGGATTAAATTTATACAAATGAAATAGTGAAGTTTATTCACACTGTGGTGATCTCAAAATATTTCACCAACTTAGAAGATAAAATTAATTGTCTTCTAATTAATTTGACTGTGGCACACGCCAAGTCAGATCATGTGACCGAGGGGAGAAATCCTCTCTAGGCACATATCACCCCAGGTTGTCCGGGGTGAAAACGGTTATTAGCCGTTATGGTGCAATATGGTGTAATAACCACTAGTTGCACCCATTTGAGCTAAGTGCGCAGGTTTTCTGCGCAATATTGAAGCGTGCTGGGCTCGCGCCTTGGCTCAAATCGGGACTCTGAAAAATAACACACAACCACAAACATCACTGCTTTTGCTCCTGAAAGAAAAGTATTGATAGTGGACTCGTGTTCTTCAGTTTCACCTGCTATCTTTGTGCAACAAACGCACAAAGCCAGCAATTCAGCTTGAATTAGCCGTCGCTAATTCCAGCTATCGTAACGAGAAGTTTCCCGTGTCGCGTGAACCATCGCCGTCGCAGTAGCGCGAACTGCTGCCACCGCCATCGGACGTGAACGGACGCCTGCCCGAACGTGAACCACCGCCCCGTGCCGTCGTACTTCGTGTGGAAGACTCACCGTGAACCATCATCCGAGGATCATCGTACGTGTGAGTGAAGACGAGGAAAATAGCGGAAGCCATTTTCCTAACAACTTTGGTTGTCAAGCGCATTCGCCGCGCTTTGTAGCTTGCAACAGTCGTTGCAAGCCCTCCATTGTTTTCCCGCTCATTCTCGCGACTTGTCGCATCTGTGATATTATTATTTTAATTAATCAATATATAATTCATAATAATACTAGTCATTGTAATTTATAACGAATAAAACCTTTTGTGTGATTTTTATCATAAAATTGTGTCTTTATTTTCCTACTTAATAAACTTAACCCTAGACAAGTTTAAGGCCGCTGATTGTAAGTCTATTTTAGCATTCACCTGCGGTTTCGTGCTTATTTATTAGAAATAAGTGCGATAATAACCCGGATCGCAGCACGTGGGGGCCCGTCCGGGATAGTCATTGTATAAATTTTGATAGTTTAAAATTTACCCGCCATTTTTATCTTGCTTATCTTTCTTCTCTATCCTTTCTTTGTCTTCATTGAAAAATGGCGACTCCAGGCGAAAAGAGACCGAGAGGAAGGCCGGCGAAGAGACGAGTGGCGATCGATCTACCAGCCGTGGATCAAGAAGTGACTGAGTCACAAGAACTGTTTGAAGCCATGGATCAAACAGCTAACTGTGACTCGGCACAGTTAATCGTGAATGAATTCACGCAAGCGTTGGAGCGACAACAGCCATCCCCGCCAAGCGGCCAGTTGGACTTAAATAATCCAACTGGAAGTGGCCGTTCCAAGACGCAAAACGATGATTTGAATTTACGAATTCAATCGTCAAGTGCAGAGCACTCGCTGAATTCATCACCGGTTCAAGGTGCAGCACAGCAAGATTCTGAGAACTCCAAGATGGAAGTTTCTGATTCTCCCGTGCGTGTCACCATGATGGACGCACTCCGTGAGCAAGCTAGGCTCGAGGGAGTAAAAGTCACTAGCGAAATGACTGTGGAACAAATCCACAAAGCTATGGTTCGCAAACAATGTCAAAAAGACGTTGAAATCGTCAGAACAGGCTTGCAAGCAGAGTTCGAGCGAATGCATGCAGAAATGCATCAGCAAAATGCCGAACTAAAACAACAACGTGCGAATGACCATGTTAAGTTGTTACAATTAGAGCAGGAAAAAGCTTCCTGGCTAATTACTGACGAAGAGCAACAACAAAGGCTCGAGCAACTAAATCAAGCACAAAAAGATTTAGAAATTGCTAATGAAAATTTGAGATTGGCTAACGCAAATTTGCGAGAAGCCAACACAAATTTAATGACTGCCGAACTAACCGCCCCAGTTCGAGCGAGGGAAGCAACCCCCTCAACTTCTCGAAATTACGAGAATTATGCTGCAGAGCAAGCAGCAAGAGCTAAGAGATTAGCACAACGAGAAAACGAAGTATTTCTCGCTCGACAGCAGTCCGTAATTGATGCTGGTCAAGCCGCCAAAAGTCAAAGTACTGCAGAGCAGTTATTACGTGCCGACTTAGCTGCGCAAGCTCTTGAAAACGAAATTCTTCGCGCAGATCTATTGACGGTACAAGAAAACTTTGCAGTAGTCGTACAAAAAGTACAAGACGTTTGCGGCGAAGATAATTTTGCAAAGCCAGCCCCAGTTTTGCAAAAAGGTGCTTCCAAATCACCTGAGTTGATTGATTTAACATCAGCTAAACCGAAAGTCAGTCGACAATCAAGCTGGACTGACAGTGATGACTCACGCAGTAGTCGTGGAAGCCGTAATAGTCATCACAGTCGCAAAAAGCGAAAGCGACAACCAGACCCGACCGAATATCATTCCCCAAACGTTCCGCAAAATTCGGATCGATTCTTTAGCAATAGCGACCGATTAATCGGAATGTTAGAGAGAAAAAATAAAGAACGTGAGAAACCACACGATCGTGGACGGTCACACGATAATCCGCGAGAAGGCTCACCAAAGCGAGATTGTCATAACGACATCCGTGATGGACCGAGATATCGTGGAAATCCGCCAGGTGGTAACCCACCAGGTGGAGATAGTTCAGATGGACATGGAGGTGGCCACTCACGAGACCACAATTCGAATGGCAATCGAGGTGGAAGGGGACCACCAAATGGAGACCGTCGTCCGCCAGATGGCGACGATCCTCCGGACCCTGATCCGCCGCCAAATCCGAATTATGAATCTGCGTCGGATACAGATTCCTCACACCCCAGTGTGAGAGGGCGATCTCGTCACAGAACCCGTAGTAGAACTCAAAGACCCGATTTCTACACGAAAGATGAGATTGACCAGTTGTTGAGGCAAAATGCTCAACAACAGCGAAAAAGCAGAAGGGATAAAATTATTTTGCAAAAAATAAATGAATTCACTTCTGATAAATGGACTCATCAAACAACAGATGAAAAGTTCATTAGATGGGATCGAGTTATCCCACATGCCTATAATGGAAATTGGCAAGCAGGGTCAAACCTCTTGCTGGAAATATTCGAACTAGGCAAGGTTCACAGTTTTGGCTGTGAAGGTGCATTGGCCCATCTAGTACCAAGAATACTGGTTGGCGATGTCAAGGAGTGGTTTCGTAGGAAAGACTTCACGAAGTGGGATGACTTCGTTAAACAATTTATGTTTAAATTTGGTGAATCGAGCGAAGACATCAAGACGCTTTGGAGATGTCTTAAGCAACGAAAAGGCGAAAGCTTACATTCGTACATGCTAAGAGCAGAGAATCTGCTTGGCAGAATGCCACACGCTGTCACTGACGCCACAGCAGATGATCAGTTTAGAGCTGGCCTCACAGAATATAGTAAAAATATTCTGATGATGTCGGACGCTCCCGACCCGGGGAAATTCTCCGAGTTAAACGAGTTTATGGAGGTCAATCAATTGCGCATTGACGAAAAGTACAAAGCTTACCTTACAGATAGCGAAAGGTCAGCGTACTTAAAGCGAGAGAAAAGACTCGCTGAGCAAAACAATGAAACCTTCAATGGTTTGAAATTGTTGCAGCCACCTAGTTACGAAGACTTTCTAGACGAGGTGGAAGGGAAGAGTTCGAAAAAAGAATCTTCCAAAAAGGACGTCAAAAACCCTCATTCAGTCCCTAAGTTACATGCAAATATAACTGGAGCTGAAACTCCGCCGTCTGACGCTGAAGAAGCTGAAGAGGAGGAGGAAGCAGGAGACGAGACGTTGGCTTTATTGGCCAAAGCAGCGGCGTTGTTAGCAAAAAATAACCCCGTTGCAGGCAAATGGAAGCCAAGAATGAAATCAAAAAAGGTTTCTTTTGACGCATCAAAGGTGAATACCGAAAGAAATTCAAAATCACCTGCGATGTCGCCTGAGCGCCGGTCTGACGCTCGTTCTCGTTCTGCCTCGCCAGCAGCAACAAAAAAGAAATCGCCTGCCACTGATCCATGCAATTTATGCAAAAAATTAGGGCATTGGCAAAAAGACTGCCCTTCCTCTAAAAAGGACAAACCAGTGTCAACAGCTGAGTTTGAAAAAGCAGTCAAGATCATAACTGACATGTTTCGAAAAAACTTGTAGACGCAGATCCATCAGGTCTAGTGGACGCTGCGTCACCTCCGAAATCGGAATCAGAGAATGAAAATCTGAAGATAATGGAAGATGTTGGAGAAGTTATTGTTGAATTAATTCGTCAAACAGAACTAAAAGAAAAAGAATCTCTTGATGTAAAAAAGGAGATTGTCGGCGAAACCCCGACTGAAGAAGACACTTCCAATATTAAAGATAAAGTCGAAATTAAAGATGATAGACCAAGCTCAGTTCCAGAGACACCTGGAATTGAGGAGTACATTAAGTTATTTGCAGCTACAACTCTTGATACCAATGAGTTATTAGATGAATTGCCTTTGGAGCCTCCAATTACGGTTCATCATAAATTGCGCAAGTTTGAGTGCAAAGTGGCTGGAATACCAAACAGCCAAGACCTTCCGACGTTAAAGTTAGAAACGTTAAAAGGTGTAATAACTGGAATGTTGGACTCAGGAGCAAATAAGAGCTTCCTAGCCACTTCAGTTATTAATCAATTAGGTCTAGAAAAATATCTACGACCTATCGGACCTGGTGTCAGAGTCACGACGGCAAGTGAAGAAGTCACTCCAGATGGAACTATCCATCTTTCATTTCGATGGACACATGGCACGTTACGTCATCCGTTCATCGTAATACCAAATAAGTACCCCATGGTACTATTGGGTTGCGATTTTATGAATAAATTAAAAATCCAACCTAATCCACAGACGATGTCTTGGAATTTCACGCAACCTGTGGATGCAGATTTACCCTACATTCCACAAGCGTTGCTGGAACGTTATTTGGAGAAAATAGAGGAACCCGATTCCTCATTTGTGACCTTTGCAAAAGCTTATGCTGCAAGTGTAACTCAAGGCAAAATTGATGAAGAGAATTTCATCCAAAAGTTAGTCGAAGAAGCTAACTTAAATTTGGAGCAATCCAAATTATTAGAAAAGATGTTATCCAAACATAAAAGGATTATTTCTAAAAATCCAGGTAAAACCCACCTGGTTAAGCACAAAATTGAGCTTGACACGGAGAAACCCATCCGTGTCCCCTTTAAGAGCATAAACCCTCAAAAAAGGGAAATAATTAGACAACTTTGTCAAGACATGATTGACAAAGGCGTAGTCGTCAAAGCCGAAGGCGATTACGGAATGCGGCCAGTCCTAGTCATGCGACCAGGAAACGACCCACGCTTGTGCATTGATTTTCGCCCCATCAATACACATACTAAGTACAACCCACCTCAAATGCCAACAATTGAGGAAATTCTGCGAGAAATCGGAGAATTCGAATGGGTCAGTACTATAGATCTGACCAAGGGATATTGGCAGATAGAATTGCGACCTGAAGACAGAGAAAAGACTGCCTTCTGGAGCCCAATGAGAAGACTAATGTTTTTAGTCATGCCTTTCGGATTAGTAAACGCACCAACTACCTTCCAAGAATTGATGGAAAAAGTTTTGGGTGACGTTTATAGAAAATTTGCATGGGCATATTTGGATGACATAATTATTGTATCCAAATCGTTCGAAGAACACATTAAACATTTAGATATAGTGTTTAAAAAATTGGCAGAAGCTAATTTACATGCGCACCCTGGCAAGACGCATCTCTGTAGAAAGGAATTAATTTTTCTAGGCTACAAAGTAGGAGTAGAAGGACTTGCAGTAGACCCTAAAAAGGTCGCTGCAATTACGCAATTTCCGGCTCCTACCAATCTTAAGGAATTACAAAGATTTCTAGGCATGGTGAATTTCTTTCACCGCCTAATCAAGAATTTGGCCACGGTTGCAGAACCATTAAGGCCTCTCTTGAAGAAAGATGCGGAGTTCGATTGGGAACTGCATCATCAAGCAGCATTCGACGCAATAAAAGACTTGCTTACGAATGCTGAAACAATGAAGATGCCTGACTTGTACATGCCATTTATTGTTCATACTGACGCCAGTAGACAAGGGTTGGGTGCAGCCCTTACACAAAAGAAAATTGTGGATGGCCAAGAAGTCGAAATGCCATGCGTGTATGCAAGCAGAAGCTTGCAGCCCGCAGAGAAAAATTATACTGTGACAGAATTGGAATGTCTCGCAGTAGTATGGGGATTGCGCAAATTTCGCCCATACCTAGAGTACACTACATTCACTGTACAAACGGATCACCAAGCACTTAAGTGGCTGATGTCGTTATCTGACCCGTCGGGCAGATTAGCTCGTTGGCAAATGGAGCTGATGGCGTATTCGTTCGAAATACAGTACGTCAAAGGTCCGCTGAATGTAATAGCAGACGCATTGTCTCGTGCACCTGTCAGCGCACCTGACGAACCAGAAGACGATGGCGATAATGATGATTTATTATCATATTGTCCATCTCCTTGCCGAAGTTGGCAAATGGGAAAATTGAACGAATTACCCAAGTCAATAATAGTTAATGAAGACGATCAAGCATTAATTAATTTTTGTATTAACATGCATGATCCGTCAGGAACCCCTGACGTCGAATTAAGAGCTATGATGGCTAAAAAATTCGAGCTGCCAACAACAAATGTTTTAATTAAAGCATTTGCAGCTAAAATTGACAAACAATTAGAATGTGATCCTCCAACGAGAGATGACATTATTGCAGCGCAAAAAGCAGACAAATTTTGCCAACATATTCGCAATTACTTGTTAAACAAGCAATATCCAAGTTACATAGTAACTCGTCTTCAAAGAAGAAATTTTGAAAGACACGCGAGTACTTATCTCATTGAAGAAGATATGTTACTCCACTATCATCCCACCTCTACCGATGAATTAGGAGAGGATGGTAGGGCACTTAAAGTTGTCGTGCCAAGAAAATTGATTTATAAAATCATATGGTTGATGCACGGACATCCACTGTCCGGCCACCCAGGCATTGCGAGGACAATGTACAGAACTCGAAGAGTTTATACCTGGAAAGGTATGAAACGTGATATTACACGTTTTATTCAGCATTGTCAAAGATGTCAGGCATGCAAGCCGAGATCGAAGACAGAAATAGAAGGCGCTCAGATTGGACCATTTGGACCATTTGACTGCCTCAGTGTGGATTTGTCTGGTCCCAAACCAAGAACCAGAAAAAACAATACCCACATTTGCGTCATCGTAGATGTCGCTACACATTGGCCAGAATTATTTCCAATGTGTAATCCAACGGCAATAAAGGTTGCCAACACAATTTATCACTTATCGATAACTTTTGGATTTCCAAGACAAATTATAAGTGATAATGGACCTCAATTTCGATCACAGGTCTATAAAGAATTTTGCAAAAAATTCGACATGTCGCGAACACCGACATCGATTTATCATCCACAAAGCAATCCTGTGGAGAGAACCAATCGAGATATTAAATATTTAGTTTCGATTTATTTAGATATTCATGACCAATGGGATGAGTATCTACGCGAATTTGCATTCAGTTTGAGAACAACTGTAACAAGAGGCAGAGATTATTCTCCTGCTTTCTTAAATTTTTTCCGAGAATTAAGAATTCCTTGGGATCCAAGAATTCCGGAAGGAATTTTAGTCATTGACCCAAAAAATCCGCATTTATATGTTCAGAAATTAGAAGCAATAATTGCAGAGACGTATCAGCATATGATGTCTCACGTCTTAGATTTGAGACGTCGTGTCGAAGCTGAAAAATCAGATAAGAAATTCGACAACTTCAGACAAAATGATTTAGTCTGGCGAGAGTCTCATATTCTCTCAAATGCCGCTAAAGGAATAGCAGCAGGCATTTCACCAAAAAGGAATGGGCCTTATGTAATTGTCAAAAGGTTACAAGGAGGCGCCTTTCAACTTCGACGGCTGAGTGATAATAAAATTTATCCAGCTGTTCACGGCACTGAATTAATGCCGTACTTTCCCGTTTTCAACCAAGAAATTTGGCTGGAAGGGGAGGAAGTGGGTCAAAAAACAAAAAATATTGTTAATACCTTAGATGATGTTGAATTATCCAAAATTCCTGTCGAAAACACGGAATCGAATGAAAAATCGAAACTCAAAAATAACGAAGTCGATGAAATAAACCAGCGACTTGAAAATGTTTCTCTTGATGAAAATCTAGAAAAGGAAATGTTTTTAGAAAAAGAGAAAATTTCAAACAATGAAGAAGATAACTCATCTGACATTGGAGACGATGCTGATGACAATCTAAACAAGTTGGATTGTACTTCGCGAAAGTCAAAGTACAACTTGAGATCTCGCGTTCCGCGAGTCAAGACATAGCGTTGACTTTCACCTTTTGGGTTTACCCAAAAGATCCGAGAGAGCAATCTCGTGACGTCATTCGTAGTTCACACTCGAACGACAACGTTCACAATGCGTTATAATTTGTGACGTCATTCGGTGTCACCGAAACAAGTTCGTTTCTCCAATCAACGAACTTAGCCACTTTCTCAGTAGTTTCCAAAGTGGATGCGTCGAGTGCGTTATAACGACAGTTTTTTGCGAACCTACGAACTGTAAGTAGTTTTTCTGATAGAAAAATTCGATAAATATATTTAATATACTTTATTAATTCTTTCTAGCCGAAAGAATTTCTTTTTCGACGCGAAAAAGAAAACGAATGGCAGACGACGAGGTAAACCTCCATGCGGATGCAGAAATTCCGATGGAAGGTGCCAATAACGAGGTCCAATTATCGTTACAAGAGAGGGTAAATTATTAAAATAATTTTCACTTGGTGTTTCAGTCAGAAAAATTGAGAAAATTCACTTTTCCTGACTTCAAACACAAGCCGCTAAAAAATAAAAATGGCGGCTATAAAAGTCACGTGCTTCAAGCATGTGCGAAGGGAGTTGCCATGACAACCAACATCCCTTAGTGGCTCACGGCCACAAGCGCTAAGCTTAAAAAATATTTCAAATAAGAAATTATTTGTTTATTTTTAAATAAACTAATTTATTTATTTTTTCGAATATAGATCGAGAGGGATCGAGAAACGCCATTCGCGCTTCCCGATCACGTGCCGACTCAGCACCCGCTGATTTTTCGGGCGGCGTTGCCCGAAAAAATCAGAAGACTGAAGACGGCAAACAACACGTGGTGGAAGTTGCGCCACGACTTCAGCAGATCGGCGCTGCAAGGATTTGGTGCAAAAGGCCGATTTATCGAGCGCCTTCACGTCAACGGAGTCGACGAAATCGAGTGGACGCTCGACGAGAGCCCCCCAGGACCACTAGCTGCCGAGTTGCTGCACAACCAATGGCCAGTGACGCCTCGAGAGCGTCACGAGCGCAGAAGAGTGCTCAGGAGCACCGGAATTAATTACGGTGCTCTCCACCAAGTGAGGAAAAACCTCAAGACGACGCAGCGAGAAGTCGTGCAACGGTACCGCAAGTCCGTTCGTGACGGGAACCCGCAATTTCCCGCCACACAAACCGAGCTCCACCAGTTGGCGCTCGCCGGGTGCTTCAATGATTTTCCGGGATTCTTCCCGTCGAAAGCACTCCGAGCCGCCGCAGCGCAGCTTCGCGTCGACGAAAATCGACAACTGGCTCAAGAACACGAGGCAGAGGAGCAAGCGCGATGCGCTCTCCCGTTCTATCGAGAAGATGAACTCCCGGCCCCAGCGGCCATCAATCCTCCGCCACAAGACGAGGATTTGAGGGTGGGAAGACTCCCTCCGCCGGATCAAGCAACACGCCCGATGTTTCGAGAATCCAGCCGCGATCGAGAGGAGCGACAGAAGCGATCGCGCCCATATTCGACTGAAGCACAGCCACCACGCCCGCAGTCGCGACGAGGACGGACACCAGAGTCGTTTGGCTCGTCGTCTTCGTTAAGCTTCGAATCGGACTCCACAATCCAGTCCGCCCGAAGTAGCCGAACCGCCTCCACGTTCAAAGTGGACAACCCGGCTACTCCATACGCCATGAGACGTGTCGTCGGTGATATCTCTCCCGACTGTAGCGTGCCAGTACCTGGACACGCTAGCCGCTTGCCCGAACATGGATATGTTTCCCGCTTGCCGGCTGGAGTTAGCAACCTGCAACTCCGGCCATTTTTTAGTGAGTCATTCGGACCACAATGGACCTGCTACGAGCAGCAACCCATTAGAGCGCAGCAGGAAGTGCTCCAGAAGCTGGACGCATACCAAAGCGCCCAGATCGCCGAGTCGCAGAAGGACTGGCAGAGACTAGCTGAAAGGCTAGAACTCTCCGACATCAATACAATTGATGATCCCCGCCTGATGGATTTTCAGCGTCAGCTCATTCCGGGGATGACTAGGGTGTTGTACCCTGGTGTTCTTCCTTCGCCAGGACAGGCATTAGCGGCCATTACGTACCTTTGGATCGCGCCGATGGGCCTGTCGGAGAAGAAAGTCGAGCTGTGGTACCACCTCCGGCTCGACCCGCCTACGATCTTAGCCGAGCTCATTAAGCAAGTCGTAGCAAACGGCGAGACCGAAGAAGAGGCCGCCGTTCGGTTACGAACCGAGTGGTCCTTTGCGAAGGCCACAGCGCAAATGGCCGGAAGAACAACGCTTCCAGTTACGAGCGCCACAGCAGCCGCGTCGCTAGCTGTTTTCCAGTCGGCTCAAGAGGGCGCTGGATGTTCGTTTTGGCCGGAGAACGCCGGAAGTTCTCAAACTCCAGCCGGAGTTCAACGGGTAGTCGAACCCCGTAAGCTCACCGGAGTTGGTCGAGCGCAGGGACGAGGCGTCACACCCTCGTCAACCTCCGCACCCG
Source organism: Strigamia acuminata (assembly GCA_949358305.1). NCBI lineage: Eukaryota > Metazoa > Arthropoda > Chilopoda > Geophilomorpha > Linotaeniidae > Strigamia > Strigamia acuminata. The sequence continues at coordinate 8,312,169 of OX442315.1, read as the reverse complement.
CGTTGGTTTTCTTGGGCTCGCCGAGCCATTTCGACGATGCCACGACGGAAGACTCACGTCCACCGCCGCCGCCGCCGCCAGCCAAGCCGGAGACGAAGGTCAAGCCGCTGAAGAAAGAGTCAGCTTACAAGACTCTGATGCGCCTGTATCCGCACTTCTATTTGACGCCGGATACGCGAACACTGCTTAGCAACAACCACAAGTTGTCGAGGCAGGTGTTTATGTGGCTCGAGGACCACATCCGGGTGTTAAGCCCACCATCTGTGCTCCACGACCGACTCCTGAGAGCACGATTGGCGCCAGAGGATCCGATAGAGTTTGCGGCGCTAGGATTTTTCAACCTAGCGAACTCGGCAAGAATCATCCAGGTTTGGCTTCATGTCAACCCTGGAATGGTCTCCGGACCAAACGCAGGTCGCGACCTGTGTACGGTTAACGAGCGGTCAGATCCGAGGAATAACGACACGGACATGATGCGCCCGTTGACGCCTGAGCGAACTCAGAACATGGACGAATCATAAATCGGTTCGTTCATTTTCTCTCCATGTAAGATTCGTCTTAAATGGGGGGATGTGTGGTGATCTCAAAATATTTCACCAACTTAGAAGATAAAATTAATTGTCTTCTAATTAATTTGACTGTGGCACACGCCAAGTCAGATCATGTGACCGAGGGGAGAAATCCTCTCTAGGCACATATCACCCCAGGTTGTCCGGGGTGAAAACGGTTATTAGCCGTTATGGTGCAATAAGGTGTAATAACCACTAGTTGCACCCATTTGAGCTAAGTGCGCAGGTTTTCTGCGCAATATTGAAGCGTGCTGGGCTCGCGCCTTGGCTCAAATCGGGACTCTGAAAAATAACACACAACCACAAACATCACTGCTTTTGCTCCTGAAAGAAAAGTCTTGATAGTGGACTCGTGTTCTTCAGTTTCACCTGCTATCTTTGTGCAACAAACGCACAAAGCCAGCAATTCAGCTTGAATTAGCCGTCGCTAATTCCAGCTATCGTAACGAGAAGTTTCCCGTGTCGCGTGAACCATCGCCGTCGCAGTAGCGCGAACTGCTGCCACCGCCATCGGACGTGAACGGACGCCTGCCCGAACGTGAACCACCGCCCCGTGCCGTCGTACTTCGTGTGGAAGACTCACCGTGAACCATCATCCGAGGATCATCGTACGTGTGAGTGAAGACGAGGAAAATAGCGGAAGCCATTTTCCTAACAACTTTGGTTGTCAAGCGCATTCGCCGCGCTTTGTAGCTTGCAACAGTCGTTGCAAGCCCTCCATTGTTTTCCCGCTCATTCTCGCGACTTGTCGCATCTGTGATATTATTATTTTAATTAATCAATATATAATTCATAATAATACTAGTCATTGTAATTTATAACGAATAAAACCTTTTGTGTGATTTTTATCATAAAATTGTGTCTTTATTTTCCTACTTAATAAACTTAACCCTAGACAAGTTTAAGGCCGCTGATTGTAAGTCTATTTTAGCATTCACCTGCGGTTTCGTGCTTATTTATTAGAAATAAGTGCGATAATAACCCGGATCGCAGCAACACTAATGCACTGTTGCACACATTATCTACAATAAATATGCATTTTATTGTTATTCTTGCCTCATTTATTTGCACTTATATTTTATGCTTAGTCGTTTGTAATGTTTTTTTTTTTTTAAATAAGACCACTGATGACTTGTTTTCGTGGTGTTAAACGACATAATGTCTCCGTAAAAGACTTGAATAATTTTTTAAATTTCCAATGACCTCTTATCTAGACGGCCCTCTGACTGCGGCTTTTTCCAACACTTATTCTTTCCACTTAGACTGCATGTGAGACTCATTGCTGATTTAAAATTCTACTTCGTATTTATTTAGAATTCTGTTTTCTCAGTCTGGTAATAACTAATAAACAAAAATGTCATGTCTTGTCAATAATATCAACATATAATTCCTTTGCATTGTCATCTTTTGTTTGTTTGTTTGGTTTGGTTTTTGGTCTGAAATATTATTGTAATTTAATTTTTTAATTTTTTTTTTATTTTATTTATATTGTTGATAAAATAAAAGTGGGCCTACATCGGAGTTTGTTTAAAGTGAAAAATGATGTGTCTTGATGTAGAGTCAGCATCATTTTGAAAGGTTGGACAAGAGAAAGAAGAATGAAAGTGGATTTAGTGTGGCGCGATCAAAAAAGTATTGTGTGGTGAGAAAAGAAGAGAAGAATAAGGAACATCAAATATTCCAAAGGTGTTTGCTAGATGGGGATTCACGGCTGAGTAATATCTTTACCCAACTTATGCAAAGGGATTTGTGAAAAGAAGACATGAGTGTCTTCTTTTTTCTTCTTTCCCCCACCCTGTCTTTCTTTTCATTTTTAAGATATTCCTTGTTGGTTCTGCCATTTATTGATCTGGCTCATAAATATATCTCCAAGGGGGAATTGAGACGTGGCAAACATCCATTTAATTTTAACTTTTAAAAAGTAGTTAAGCAGTTTATTACGTGCTTGGTTTGTCAATTGGATTGTTAATTGATGCGCAATAATTGCAACGATGAAGAAATTTCACAAATAATAAGAGATTTGTTGATGGTAATAAACAATAAGAGAAGGTTGTTGTGGTTTGTTTATTTTGTTTATGATGTAGTGCAATTTAATTTGCAATTTGGCATTTGTTTGAACAATTTGTCTTGAAGCCATGTTGGTGTTTAAATAAAAGATTAATGGGAGTTTGGTACCATCAATTTTTCACTCGTTGCCGTAACAACAATGTGTTTATTTTTTTTTTTTTTTTTTTTATTAAAAATGGATTTAAACGATCGGGTACCTTGATTGGTCTTCTCAACTTGAAAAGCGGTTTGGTAAATATTTTCTTAAGGTTATTGTCAATAATTCAGCTTGAAAACAAAAGGAAAAATAAAAGTTTTTTTTTAAGTTTTGTGTAATTTTAAGGAAAAGTATAACTCCTTATTTTGCCCCAAGGTGTCGCTACTAACACTGTGTGAGTTTCACAGGCTTGCTAATTTAGAATAGTGGTTGACTTCAAGGTTGTGTAATACAGAAATTTACATAATTTTAATATTTTCAAGTGAAAAATTTAATTTTTCTAAGTTTTTCTGATTATTTTCAAGTGGAAAAATTAATTTTTCCATTTTTTTCTGATTATTTTCAAGTGGAAAAATTAATTTTTCCAATTTTTCCAATTTTTTCTGATTATTTTCAAGTGAAAAAGTTAATTTTTCCAATTTTTCTACTTTTATGAATTATTTTCAAATGGAAAAATTAATTTTTCCAATTTTTTCTAATTAATTCCAATTTTTATATTTTTACGGATTATTTCAAGTGGAAAAATTAATTTTACCTTTTTTTTCTAATTATTTCCAATTTTTATATTTTTACGGATTATTTTCAAGTGGAAAATTAATTTTTCAATTTTTTTCTGAATAATTTTAAGTGGAAAAATTAATTTTTTCAATTATTTCTGATTATTTTCAAATGAAAAAATTAATTTTTCCAATTTTTTCTGATTATTTTCAAAAGGAAAAATTAATTTTTCCAATTTTTTCTGATTATTTTCAAGTGGAAAAGTTAATTTTTCCAATTATTCTACTTTTACGGATTATTTTTGAGTGGAAAATTTTTTTTTTCTAATTTCACTCATTATTTCCAAGTGGAAAAATCAATTTTTCAACCTTGACTGATTATTTCCATATGTAAAAACTTTTAATTTAATGTTTGATGACTACAAAGTTGCATAGAATATGTAAAATTTGTAGCCAAAGCCCCCCAAAAAAAGAATTTGTATTCAAACCCCAAACTATTAAAACTCTTCAGAACTAGTCCCAACCAAAATCCCATAAATGAATGAATAGTCGTGCACAGAATATAAATTGCACTACAAGCAGCGCCATCTTTCTTCTTTCATCCAACTCTGCCCAACCATTTTTCACACAAGATCCATCTGCTTTTCCCCACAACACAACACATCAAACATTTTATCATCAACAATAGTGCTAATCTGCTGCCAGCATCTCAGACATGTTGCCACGACAACGCGAGTAAATCAATATTTCAAGAATAATACCAAAAGATGTAAAAAATGAGCTCGCATTGTTGTACTTTTGCTATTTATCAGTTGCAAAGTGCAATTTTGAAGGTTCGTTTGACCCGGGAGTGTGTAAAATTTGTTATTGCAGACCATGTCATGTCAGAGCCCGAATAAAGGTGAAAAGTCAAAAGCAAATGAGTTTACATTTTTCTTGGGGTGAGCAGAGTGCAACATTCGATAGAAGATTGGGGCTGCTGCGTTGCTAGGCAACCGAGGATGGTCAAGCTGTTGCTATCGGGCAATGCGACGAACCAATGGTCGATGTAAAAAGTAATTGAAATGACTGACCGCAATCACTGAGTAAGTGCAATGTCAAAAGTTTTTTTTTTTTTTAATTTTTTCCTTAGGTTTAGAAATGGTGAATTCATGCGGTGATTGGTCAATGGTTTGATGAGCAATCAAGTAAAAAAAAGTGAAGTGGGCAAGTGGTCAAGCGAGCAAGTGAAGCGATGTTTGAGGGATTTCAAGCGAGTGGTATTCGGAGTTCGTGATCACTAGGCGCATTCGAAAAGTCATTAAAACGAGTGTAAACGTGTTTACACTCGTTTTCACATGACATTTATACGAATTAATTCGTGTAAATGTCGTGTAAACTGGTTAAACGGAAACGGCCTGTACGCCACGTTTCCGTTTAAAATCTCCGTGCAACGAGTTTTCTCGTTGAAATCGGGTCTTGCTGGCAGCCATCTTGGATTTTCGTTAGATCGGTTGGAACGATGTCGATCGCAAGAACAATTTTTTAGCAGGTATTAGCCGCATTCTTGCGATCGAATGCGACCGATGTTCGACCGCATTTGTACGATCGAATACGGCCGACGTTCGACCGACGTTCGGCCGCATTTGTACGATCGAATACGGCCGACGTTCGACCGACGTTCGGCCGCATTTGTACAATCGAATGCGGCCGACGTTCGGCCGACGTTCGGCTGCGTTTGTGCGATTGAGGCGGATGTTCAGCCGATTCCCGTTCGGAAATAAATATTAATAATACAAATAATTAAAATAAATTTACATTTTATAATCATGTTTTTATAATCTCCTGTTTTTTTTTTTAGAGTAAACAACAACAATAATGACTATGGTTATTATTTGGACTAATTTAATATTTACACTTGAATTTACACTACTGAATTTTACACAGAAATTTATTTTGAAACTCGAAAATTGGGTCGTTTAACTTGAAATTTACACTACCAGTTGCACTGGTCGTTTAGTGCAAATTACTTTTCGAATGCGCCTAGTGTGAAACCGAGGACAAGTAATACAAGTTGCTTTGTTTTAGGTTTTATGGTCTTATTGCTTCTGCCTGGAGTAAATCAGGGAATAAAAGTGCAGAGGGAGAGTGAGGTAACATCATTTGGTCTGTAGGATGACAAGTATTAAGTGGGTGGTCGTTTGGTCATCAAGAGTTGTCCTGCAGAATAAGTAGTCTAGTTAACATGCAGTGTTTCAAAATTAAAATTAGCAGATTGATTTTTATTGTTTACAAATTTCGTGGGTGCACACTATACAGGGTGTCCTAAAAGTCTGGTTCCCTCCAAATATTTCCTGAGCAATTGCATCTAGGTCAACTTTGATGAAGCGATCGTATAGGAAGTTGGGTGAGAGCAATCCAATGACGTCATCAAATTTGACCTTGAAGGTCATTTTCAAGGTCATTCACTTGCTAACTTTTAAACCAATCAGGTTAGAGCAAAAAAGTCAATTACAAAGTTGTAGAGCACCATCAAATTAGTACTATCCAATTGATGTTAGTCATCTTAAGTGAAATGTTTTCTTTTTAAAAAGAAGGCAAATCAGAAAAAAAATCCGCAAAGTGAAATTTTTTATTTTTGTGATAAAATAATTTTTAAGGCATTAAAAAAAGGCAGTGGTTTTTCTTGTTTACTTCCATAATAATGCACATTTGAATTTGTTTATTTAAGTAATTCAGTATTTTTCGAAGAGAAATTTAAGTTTTGTCACAATGGCTGTCTTTATTTCAGCTGATTTGCCTCCTTTTTAAAAAGAAAACATTTAACTTAAGATGACTAAGATAAGTTGGATAGTACTAATTTGATGGTGCTCTACAACTTTGTAATTGACTTTTTTGCTCTAACCTGATTGGTTTAGAAGTTAGCAAGTGAATGACCTTGAAAATGACCTTCAAGGTCAAATTTGATGATGTCATTGGATTGCTCTCACCCAACTTCCTATACGATCGCTTCATCAAAGTTGGCCTAGATGCAATTGCTCAGGAAATATTTGGAGGGAACCATACTTTTAGGACACCCTGTATATCAGTGATCAATACCTGACTAGTGTGATAGGAATTGTTCCATTGTGAACTGAAATTGCTTATACAATATAAATGAACTGAATCATTGCAAAAAAAAGGTCGATTTTCGGCCACAGAATCCGGCATCTTCAGAATTTCAATGAGCATCAACTTCTAGTTCGTTCTCTCTCACTCTCTCTCTCACTCTCTCTCTTGCTCTCTCGCTCTCTCGCTTTCTCTTTCGCTCTCTCGCTTTCTCTCGCTCTCTCTTTCTCTCTCTCTCGCTCGCTCTTTCTCCATCTCTCTCTCGCTCTTTCTCGCTCTCTCGCTCGCTCTTTCTCCATCTCTCTCTCGCTCTCTCTCGCTCTCTCGCTCTCTCTCTCTCACTCTCTCGCTCGCTCTCTCTCGCTCTCTCTCGCTCTCTCTCGCTCTCTCGCTCTCTCGCTCTCTCTTGCTTTTTCTCTCGCTCTCTCTCGCTCTTTCTCTCGCTCTCTCTCGCTCTTTCTCTCGCTCTTTCTTTCGCTCTTTCTCTCGCTCTCGCTCTACCTCTCTCTCTCGCTCTCGCTCTACCTCTCTCTCTCGCTCTTTCTCTCGCTCTCTCTTGCTCTCTCTCGCTCTCTCCTTTTCGCTTTCTCTCTCGCTTTCTCTCTCGCTCTTTCTCTTCCTCTCGCTCTCTCTCCCTCTCTCTCTCTCTCGCTCTCTCTCTCTCGCTTTCTCTCGCCCTCTCTCTCGCACTCTTGCTCGTTCTCTCTCTCTCGCACTCTCTCTCGCTCTCTCTCTTGCTCTTTCTCTCGCTCTCTCTTTTGCTTTCTTTCGCTTTCTCTTTTGCTCTCTCTCGCTCTTTCTCTCGCACTCTCTTGCTCTCTCTCTCACTCTCGCTCTTTCTCTCACTCCCTCTCGCTCGCTCTTTCTCTCGCTTTCTCTCTCTCGCTCTCTCTCTCGCTCTCTCTCTCACGCTCTCGCTTTCTCGCTTTCTCTCTCTCTCTCTCGCTCTCGGTCTCCCAGTCAACATTGCAATGTAATTTTATTGTATTTTTTTAACCAGATGGGAATGTTGCAATTTACCAAAGTCATAGAAGTAGACATTTTTAAAGGTCAACTGCACTGAGTGGGATTTTTACATTATCTGAAAACCTGTAATAAAAAACCAATAATTGTCAAGAAAAAAATTAAATTGTTGTACTAGTAGTAATTATTTTATAAAAACAATCCAAAAAACGTAGTGAAAAAAGCAATGCATGATGGTCGCAGTCTTCTTGCCCTGCATCATCAGTTTGAATCAGACAGTCATGCACATGTGCAGACTGACTGTCAATTCAAAATTCAATTTGAAATTTCTTAAATGTTTTATGATAGTTAAAAAATGGTTTTTTTGGATGACATTGATAGCAACTAGCATGAAATCAATCTTTAAAGCATTTCCAATCAATTTTGTCATTCAAAAACAATGAATTGATTGAGGTCAGACACTTTGGACCCACTTAGATCCAAGAACTGGATCCAGGTCAAATGAACTTTAGAACTAACTACGTCATACTCCATCAGGCATTGCTTTTTGTTTCCTAAGATTTTGGATTGTTACTGTAAAATACTAGTAATTACGGCAAGAATTAAATCTTTTTCCGATGATTATTGGTTTTTTATTACGGACTTTCAGTAAATGAAAAAATCCTACTCAGTGCATTTGACCCTTAATTTTAATTTTTTTTTTAGTCAAGTGCACCTGGCCAAAATGAATAAATTCAACTTAAACATTTGTTGAAGTATAGATTTACGGTGTCTTTTCATGTATTGAAATCTCAGTCAGCCAATACGGCATACTGCATGTAAAACTGCACAAACAAAGTCATTTTCTGCTTCTGTGTTTCATTTAAATGATGCAAGTAGCTAATAATTGACATTTGACAACTGAACAGATAGTTTTATTTAAATTCCTCTCTCCAGTGTGATGCCAAATACTGTAGGCAATAGTCCAACAATTTCAGCCCAATGTGGGTGAATAAAAATCTTCAGTATGAGAGGATCATTAAGCCAAGTTATTTTCATTCTTTGCTGGCACAAATGGAAGTAGTAAACAGATGTTTCACAAAAGTTTCATCTCAACTTATTGGTGGGTAACCACAGACTTGGTAGTTTAACTATTAAAGTTGTGTTTCTGTGCCATCAGCTTGGAATGACATTTCAGTGCACATGTGCTCATCAGTATTTCCTACACCCCATTACTTTCTTGATCTTTTCAATTTTAACACATGTCAATATCCTATATTGCCTGCCGCCGGATATAATAACGAAGTGCAAGCGGAAGTTTCTCCAGAACAATCATCTTTCCTAACTTAATAAAACTTGGAGTTAATTAACTTACAATTAGATTTCAGCTGCGAGACGACAATTAATTATCATACACTAAGTAATAGTGAATCAATAATTAGAATACTTCAACTGAAAATTCATTTTAGCTAAATTTGACTGCTTTTTAAGGAATGTTTTAAGGATTTTTATATTGAATTAAAGTTGTGTTTTGTTTGGTGCCTTGCATTGAATTTTTTTTAAATAGTTTATATTGTTGCGTAATTAACAATTTTTTTTACTTCAACAATAAGAATTGCAGCATGTAGTCAGTAAATAATGGATTGTCAAAATCTTTTACTGGTTAAACACATAACAATCTAAAAAAGTGTTCAAACTTAAGATGAAGTCACAGGATGTGAATCTCTTGTTGAGAAAACTAGATAAGCTTACCAGGCTATGGAGGAGGCACATGATTTATCGCAAAAATAGGTATCACAAATCCAAAAAGTGCGACATTTGAAAACGCTAGTTTTGGATTTGCTAATCGCAGAAGCCCAAACTCCCACTGCCGCAAACTCTGTTAAAACTTTTAATTTTTTAATTGGATTTATTTTATTTGTGTAAATGTTTGTCTTTTTCCATCTACCGTATATCATCGATTACTACGCGGGCCTTTAATAGCCCGCGGACCTTAATTAATACGCGGGATCAAAATGATTTTTGCAAATAAGGCGCGGGCCGTGTTTAGCGCGCGGGGCCAAATGTTAAGTTTCCGAAACGTACCATAATTGTTGTTACGTCTCGGAAACGTAACAATTGTAAATACCGGTATCGGCCAAAAATGTTTGAAATGTGCCGAAAAAGGACGATAAATGAAATGTTTTGCATTTGTTTCAGTAGAAATTACCGAAACGTATGCAAAACAATCCATTTATCACACTGTTTTGGTGATTTTCGTCGCAAATTGGCAAGTTTGCAAATTGCAAGTTTTATCATTTTTTCCAATTCGGAATAAACCGCGGGCCTCAAATAGCCCACGGGCCTCGAATAGCGCGCGGGCCAAAAATAAATTTTGTAAATAGCGCACGGGTGTGTTATTTACAGATATACGGTAAATCATGTATTCGTTTTGTTTACATTTGAAGCCCTGACATTGAATGACGTGTCAGGGAAACCATGTGTTGTGCCTGGGGGCTTTCCCTGAATTCACTTTGAAGACCCCCAAAATTAGTAAAATAAAACCACTTCCTGTTAAAGTTTTCATCAAACCACACCTATCATTTTTTTCACACTTAATTTTTATCAACTTTTGACTAAATAACAACTTCAATCCTGCTTCAACCAATCCAAACGATTTGCGAATGAGAAAAACTCCAAATGGCGCTAAGTGGCCACACGCGATAAAAGATGCCACTAAATAAAGGTATCGTGAAAAATCAAATCGCGAAAAATTTTAAACACCAAAAAAGAAAGTGTGCCAGCCACCTGCACCCAGTGCGATTTTGTTAATGGAGTGTATTGTACTCCATACCTATTTTGACATTTTGTGACGCCGCCCTTTGCAGCGCCACCTGTGTGTACCTGTAGAATAAATGCACTTATGCAAATAGCCACCAAGGTGATGGTCAAACCCTGAGTTCTTCCTGTCTCAATCCAACACCATCGATTCGTATAAATCCATCATACACTTCAGTTAATTTTAATTTTTTTTCCTAATTTTGCGTTTTATTATTTTTCCAATTTCGCTTTTTTTTTTAAATATTGCTGCATTTTGATTTGCGATTTTTTTTTTGCAATTTGTTTTTTCGCGATATGTTTTTTCGCGATTCCTTTTTTCACGATTACTTCCTTTTTTTGCGAAACATCTGTCACCCCCTATGGAGTTCTAGTGGCAACAGAATTTACTCTGCGCTATCCTGGTGCTGGAGAAGAAACCCAAGATCTAAAGAAGCAAATTGGTATCACCTTCTGGCTAATGATAAACATACAGTAATCCCCAACCGCTTAATTCATTAGGTGTTAATTGTATTTCTCCAGCTACATTTGTTCACGACCTAATAAATTTGTAGAGCTGCATTGAATGATAAGAGTTACCCCATTATCTCAAGTGAAGCTCAATCCTCTTGGAAATAATGTCCTAAGACAAGTCTAGTTGAAAGCATTTGGTTCAGTAGGCAAATAATTCCATTACTCACTACAGGCTTCAACAGAGCAGTATTTCTATCGCTTTTATTAAACATTAAACCATGCAAGATAAAGTTAGGTTTATGTGTTTCGATGAGTCTGTAATTTCTAATTTTAGTAAAGTACAATTCACTAGAAGAAAACATGAGAGGAGTTTTTACTGTCGATTGTTTCCTTTCCAATGATCAGTATGAAATACAAGATCACATAATTGAGAATAAATATTTTTTTAAAAATATTAACTCATTCATCTGAAAAACATACATTGCATCATTATGTTTGTTATTCTGCTCTACTCTTTACTTTTTGTTAATGTTATTGCAGATTGTTGTAGGAGTTACCTTGGATATTGCCATGATTGTTCTTATTCTGTACCTTATCGGTGTTGCGGTGACCACAATGCATGCAACATATTTTGTTGTAACTGCAAATGCAAAATTGGACATCATGTGCATTGCGGAAGGCGAAAGCAGAAACGTGTTAGACGTCAAACAACACTGTACACATGGAAAAATCCATTTATCATATATCCCGATAGCCCTGAAGAAATAATATCACTGCTAGACGTGTCAGGTGATGGTAAAATAGACTTATCAGAGATGATCACTTGGTTCAAGATTTCACAAAACATTAGCACCGATGAAATTACAGACGGCTTTAAGGAAATGGACAGTGACAATAATCAATTTGTAACAACTAATGAAATTGATCCTCTTGGTAGTCATAGTAATAACATTCTTGATAGCTTTTCTCCTGAAATTACTTATTACCCCTAAATGGAATATCTTGATAACTATTGGAGTTCTGTATTTTAATGAGGAATAAAAAGCTTTTGTAACCAATAAATCTGTTTAAATTAATTGTTGTCATTGATCAAGTGATCAGCTGAGCCAATCACAACAGATGTCAGGAAATTTGACCCTTTGGTCATTCAGCAGCTGGACAACAACAATACAACACAACAAACAACAAGAAGGAAAAATAAAACCAACAAACAACAACAAGAAATAAAACCAACAAACAAAGCCAACAAGAAATAAAACCAACAAGAAATAAAACCAACAAGAAATAAAACCAACAAGAAATAAAACCAACAAGAAATAAAACCAACAAGAAATAAAACCAACAAGAAGTATAACCGACAAAAAATAAAACCAACAAGAAATAAAACCAACAAACAAAGCCAACAAGAAATAAAACCAACAAGAAATAAAACCAACAAAAAATAAAACCAACAAGAAATAAAACCAACAAGAAATAAAACCAACAAGAAATAAAACCAATAAGAAATAAAACCAACAAGAAGTATAACCGACAAAAAATAAAACCAACAAGAAATAAAACCAACAAACAACAATAATAAGAAAGAAAATCAACAAACAACAATAATAAGAAAGAAAATCACCAATCAACAACAAGAAACAAAACTAACAAACAACAATGACAAAAACAAAGTCAACAATCAATGCCAATAAACAAAATCAACAATCAACGACAAAAAACAAGTCAACAATCAACGACAAGAAACAAACTCAACAATCAACGACAAGAAACAAACTCAACAATCAATGACAAGAAACAAAACCAACAAACAAAAAAATGGCTTCATTGTAAATACCCGAGAGAGAAATAAGTCCAATATTGACAATTGCTTAACAAACCAACTGCAAGCTGGCTTAATTGACCAGTGGAGAATTTGTAAATTTTAGCAAATAATTAAAGATAAGATTTGTAGCGAGTGGCTTAAGACCAGCATCGAGGTCAAGGTGTTAACCAAACAATAGAAGTCTAGAAGACCATAAGTTAAATTTAATTAGAGCTAATTAAATGTTAGCCAAACTCCTTAGTAAGTTGTGACACAACTTTTTAGTGTCTATTGTTTCTTTTATGGTGATATTCAAATACAGGATCTTATAATATTTAATTAGAACTAAAGAAAAGTCTAGATAACAATTAAATTTCAAACAACTTCAATATTCTTTGACGTCTTTGACATGTTTGCAGCTCTGCTCGTGACTTCATTTATTGTTTTAGTAAGGCCAGAGTGTTGTACTCCTTTCCTTGGATACTGCCACGACTGTTTACTTCTTGTCGGTAAAGCTCCCGGTTATTGTTGTGGGTATCATGCATGTAATATATTCTGTTGTAACTGCCGCTGCAGAAAAGGAGATCCTGCAGTCTGTCAGCGTAAAAAGAAACTTAAATCACGTAAATACCAAGACTCGTCTCTCACACTTCCTAACATACCTGATGACATAATAACATTGTTAGACACATCAGGCGATGGAAAAATAGGCTTAAGGGAGATGACCGCTTGGTTCAGGACATCACTTAACATTAGTGCCGATGAAATTGTGGAAGCCTTTAACGAAATGGACAGTGATAATAATCAATTTATAACAATTAATGAAATTGATCCTCTTGGTGGTGGACACAATTAATCACATTCTTGATATTTATTCTCTTGAAATGACCTATTCACGCACAGTTCTGCAAAAGCTAAATAAGCTTAATCTTTCAGACTAAAAAATATATTCAAACATGCATTGTTGTAAACAGTATATTCACTGTTAAATATATTTGAATAAGAATTACCATAAATTCATTGTTGTGAAATAAAAATTGCTTTGAGAAAAAACAATGTATACAATGTAAACAATAAGTACAATTTGCATACTGTTCTCACTATTGTTAAGTTGACATGTACAGTGTACACAGTTTCTAGAAAAATGAAACTCTCAAACTACAACAACACAAACAAACAACAACAACAAACAACAACAATTTAAAAAAATGGGTGCTAAATAGGGAGTGTTATTATTTCTAGTGGAGAAAATTACTCCAGTGATGACAATTGCATAACAGACCAATTAAAATATGGCTTAATTGACCAATGGAAAATTTGTGAATTACAGCAAATAATTAAAGAGAAGATACTGTATGTAGGTGAGTGGCATAAGGCCAACATAGAGGTCAAGGTCAACTATTGAAGTTTAGAATAGCTTAAGTTAAATTTAATCAGAACTAATTAAATGTTATGCAAACATCAATCAATTTTAACATAAGGTTTTAGTGTCTATTGTTTCCTTTATAGTGATACTCATATACAGGATTTCATGATATTTAATTAGGCCTAGCTCAAAGTCTGAATAATAATTAATTCCTCACAATTTTAAAATTCTTCGACGTCTTTGTCATGTTTGCAGTCCTGCTTGTGTCTTCATTTTTTGTTTCTGTAATTGCAGAGTGTTGTCATCCTTATCTTGGACTCTGCCGCGACTGTTATCGTCTTGTACCTCCCGAACATTGTTGTGGAAAACTTTCATGTAACATATTTTGTTGTAACTGTGTCTGCAGAACTAAACATCGTAAGTACTGCCCACGTAAAGTCGACCTTCATGGGCGTTCTAGTATAACTTCATCTCCCACACTTCCTAATGACATAATGGCATTGTTAGACACGTCAAAAGATGGAAAAATAGACTTTATGGAGATGGTGGAATGGTTCGGAACATCCCGAAACATTAGCACCGTTCAAATTGCGGAAGTTTTTAACAAAATGGACCTTGACCATAATCAATTTATAACAATTGATGAAATTGACCCTCTTGGGTAGTGTGCACAATTAATCACATTCTTGATATTTATTCTCCTAAACTGACTTATTTACCTATTCAGTATTTTATTGGTATAACAAAAGCAGCATAAACTTAATCTGTTAGACTAAAAATACATTCAAACATGTATTGCTGTAAATATTAAATTAAAGTTACTATTAAATACACTTGAATAAGAATCCATTATTACTATAAACATAAAATAATTTTTAGATAAGACACAATACAAACATTAAATACAATATTTTTACTGTTTTCACAATTGTTTAAATTTTTAAAAAAATAAAGTATTGTTATTATCTAAACAGTCAATACTTTTTTTTATTTAAATGCACCTCTCTCTCTCTGTTGCGTACAGTGTACATAGTTTTTCAGAAAATTGAAACTCTCAAACAACAACAACACAAACAACAACAACAACATTTGAAAAAATGGGTGTTAAATAGGGAGTAAATATTATTTCTAGGGGAAAAAATTATTCCAGTGATGACAATTGCATAACCGTCCAATTAAAATATGGCTTAATTGACCAGTGGAGAATTTGTGAATTACAGCAAATAATTAAAGAAAAGATATGTAGTGAGTGGCATAAGGCCAACATAGAGGTCAAGGTCAACTATTGAAGTCTAGAATAGCATAAGTTAAATTTACTTAGAACTAATTAAATGTTATGCAAACATCAATAAATTTTAACATAAGGTTTTAATGTCTATTGTTTCCTTTAGGGTAATATTCATATACAGGATTTCATAATATTTAATTAGGCCTAGCTCAAAGTTTAAATAAAGGTTAATTTTTTACAACTTAAAAATTCTTCGACGTCTTTGTTATGTTTGCAGTCCTGCTTGTGTCTTCATTGTTTCTTTCTGTAATCGCAGATTGTTGTCACTCTTATGGTGGACACAGCCGCGATTGTTTACATCTTGTATCTCCCGAGGTTTGTTGTGGGAAACATTCATGTAACATATTGTCACGTGTACGAACCGTGCCAATTAATGCGCGATTCGTAACACGTAATTCGAGTTATTATTAGTTAAAGTTTCGGCCACAGATGGCGCTGACGGCTGGATTCCGTCATCGCCATGTGATGGACTGATCAATTAGAGTATGGGGTTTATGGCAGATTTGCTATAAATAAGGAGCCCGCACTGAGACAGATCTCTAATACCTTTTGCCTTTCAGAGACTAGAGAGTCCAATGTCGCCTCAATAAAGAGAGCGGCTGCCGACTATAAACAGCAAACAATTAAAATACCATTTAGATTATCACACAGTTGTTTTATAGCCCAATTAATAGAAGTTGTAAATTTAACAAATGTAAAAGTGACAATTTATCCAAATATCATTCTGACCTGTTTGAGAATAAAACTGAATTGAATTTGAAGCATAAACCAAATCTCATTCTTTCCTTTCACACTCACTAAACCCCAAATTAAACATAGTTGCGTGGAAACCTGATTAGGCCCGGAATCCACGTAACAAATGGTGGAGATGGCGGTTCTTTCCCCGGGACCAAAAGTAGAATAAAAACCCCGAAAATTAGAGCTAAAATCATTAAAATTGCAAAATTTAGAGTAAAATGAGTGAAATTAGAATTAAAAACTACATGAAATTGGCAAATTTAGCTTAAAATAGCGTTGAAAATCATATAAAATTTTGAGAAATCCCAAACTAATTTGAATATGAGTGATTCATTTGTGAAGTTGATAGGAAAGTGAGAGTGAGTCATTGCTAGTGAATAAATAGGTCAATTAGATTGAAAATTGATAAAGTCTAAAAAAATAAAATAGAATAGAATAGAAGTTTTGAGTGTTTAAATTGGATAAATTTGCATTTGAGTGTTATTTACTGTGATATTTGACTTTGAATTGAATTGATATAGTATTATTGATTGAATTTTGATAAAATTAAATGAAAGTGTATAGTAATGAAGAATTTAATTGTGAATGTAAGATAAAATTGAATAATAATAGAGAATATATTGTTTATATTTATTAATGAATTTATTTTCTTTCCAGAGCATTTTTGTAAAGTGTTATTAATAAGAAATTTTTCCTTGAATATTTGCTAATAATAGTTGATGAATTTTTGTAATTATGACCGTGAAAATGAATTGTTTTTGATATTTTTGTAGAAAATGACCGTGAAAATATTTTTTTTTTGTCTGAATTCTTTTGTTGAAATTTTTGAGATTTAATTGTTAAGATTGAATTGTTTAATTATTGGATTGTTCTAGTATTTTGAAATATTTCTGTAAGAATTGAAGTGTTAATCACTGATTTATTTTTCAGAAAGTGAAAAGTGTTCTGTGTGCTAAAGAGTTATAGTGTTGATTATAAATTGGAAAAGTGAATTAGAAGTGCTTCAAGTCAAAGGGTTGTGTCTTCAGATTAATTAGTTAGCCATTGCGGAATCCAATCAATATAAATTTGCACAAGTAGTGACGGATTATCTGTTTTCGAAAAAGGAACCAGGTGAACGTGATTCACCAAGGGAACCACCTGATGACAAAGTGACTGATCGGAGGACAAGATCAAAATCCAAAGGTGAACTAAAAACACAAAAAAGGGAAGATACTGAAACCCCCGATCAGCGCAATCAAAGATTAATAGATCCAGGTGTGTATAATTGGTTACTGCCTGAGGAACAATTGGAATTAGGTGATCTTTTGGAGAGTGTGCAGATAAATTTGGACGACGCATTTGAGGACGCAGCTAAGGATATTGAGGAGCACGAGGGACTAATTCAATCACAAGTGACAATTAAAAGTGAGCAATTACCAATTAAGATGGCATCATCACCAGAACTAAGAGTAATACAGACGGTGTTACAAAACTTAGTGGTCAATAGAAGGAATCCAGTTGATTTTGATCCAGCCACAGGGAATATTGACACATGGTTAATCGGATATGAAGATACAATAGCCGATGATACTGAAAGGATTAAACACCTGTCAATTGTGCTGAAATCTTCCGCATCATCGTGGTATTTAGATCAACTTCCGTTGCATCCGAATAGAACATGGACACAATGGAAGGATGCGTTGAAGACTAAATTTAGACGACAAATAACAACAATTCTGTCGAAATTACAGGCAATGCAGCACAAAGATGGAACAGCTTTGGAACATATGCAGAAAATATTGAAAGAGTGTTCTTATGCAAGACCAGCATTCACTGAGGAACAAAAGATATTTCATGTGTTTCAAGGACTTAAAAAGGTGACTAGAGATAGATTAGTAGTCAATTTTCCAAAGACATTGGATCAGTTAACATCTCAACTTGGATTATTGGAAGCTCATGCATTCAGTGAGGACCCTGCAGAAGTTTTACTAACCCTACTGCAAAAAGCTGTTGATACAACAGGCGAGGTGAAACCAAGCTTGTTAGTTGAACCGAGCGACGTCAATAAAACCAAAGACGAGTTGTTAGCAGAGGTCAAAGTGCTAAGACAACAGCAGCAGTTTGGGGAAGTTCAATATGCAGAGGTTACTCCTGTCTTCTATCAAAATCAATGGTACACACCACATCCAAACCAGGCCCAGTTCTACAATAGAGGCAACTTTAGAGGACGATCTGGACAACAACGTGGATGGTGGAATAACGATAATAGGAACCAAGGAAGAGGATGGAATAATAACAAAGGTCAAAACAGAGGCAATTGGAATAATCAGTGGAATAATTCAGGTCAAGGATTCCAACAGCAAAATCCACAACAGCAATGGAATCCACCACAAGGACAAAGACCACAGGGGAACCCAAATAACCAAGGTCATCCTAAAAATCCAAATTATAAAGGTAAAAATTTTATTGAAAATTACCAAGGCCGAGGAAATCGAGGAGCCCCACGTGGTGGACCAATTAATCCATCGGGAAACTAGAATGGCCACAAAGACGAAATAACAAAAAGAAAAGAAGAAAAAGGAAATTAGAAATTATCGAGTTACACGCTATGGATGAACTTTTGCAGATTCCAGTAGTATTAAATGGTATGGAAATTACTGGTGTCTTGGATTCTGGAGGTTTTCGTAATATCATCAGTGAAGATTTGGTGAGAACTCTGCAGCTCAAATATCAACCCTGCCCAGGTGTTCGATTGAGAGTTGTGGATGGCTCATTGATAATCCCAGAAGGAAAAACCAGGATTACCATTGATGTTGGACAACAACAACATACCATCGAAGTGTTGATTGTCAATGGATTTGGACGACATTTACTGCTAGGAGATAATTTCTTAAGATCTGCAAAGTGCAAACTTGACTACGACCAACAGAAGATCTTTGTAGGCCCAAAAGATGAACAACAAGAAGTTTTACCAATGTCAAAGAATTATACTGATGTAAATTACATAGCCCGAGTTTTAAAACCAATAACAATTCCAGCATTACATGAATGTGTAGTTCTAATAAAAATTGCAAAGAAAGTAGATGATGAACTATTCATAGAACCACTCAGTGGAGTAATTGATCGTTTTGGAGTGATTTGTTGCAAAACATTGACTAAATTCAGAAAAGGTGAAGGAGTTCTGCGAGTTGCGAATCCAACTAAAAAGACAATCTATTTAGGAAAAAACTCAGCAATAGCAAAAGCTTTTTATGTAATTGAGTCTGGCGTGCTTGATGAAAATAGAGTTGATCAATTTGACTTTAGCACGGCCATGGCAAATGATAATATGACGCCATCACAACAAGAAATGATGCGACAACTGCTAGAGAAAAATTCTGATAGATTTGCGAAAACTGACAATGATTTAGGCAGAGCTCATGCGATTAAACATCGAATTGATACTGGAGATTCTCCTCCAATCCATTTACAACCTTATAGAAGATCAATTAAGGAGAAAGAAATCGAGGATGCAGAAACAAAGAAGTTACTTGACCAGGGAGTCATTAGAGAATCCGAGAGCCCATGGAGTGCACCAGTACTACTCATCAAGAAGAGAGATGGCAAATGGAGATTTTGTGTAGATTGGAGACGTTTGAATGCAGTGACAAAGAAAATGGTGTATCCCTTACCGCGTATTGATGACACCCTAGATCAGCTAGCGGGTGCGAAGTATTTTTCGATGATGGATCTTATTCAGGGATACCACCAAGTCGAAATAGATGAACAAGATCGTGAAAAGACAGCGTTCACCACGTCTAGTGGACACTATGAGTTTAATGTCCTTGGAATGGGATTATGTAACAGCCCAGCCGCCTTTCAAAAATTGATGAATAAGGTACTTGGTAATCTCCTGGGAAAAGTATGTGTAGCATATCTTGACGATTTGATAGTGTTTTCAAAGACTTTCGACCAGCACCTCGTCGATTTGGAGGCAGTTTTTGGAAAGCTTAGAACAGCGAATCTCAAAGTTAAGCTGAGCAAATGTACGTTTGCGACACACACCATACGATATCTTGGACATGTGGTTGATGCTGAAGGTATTTCACCGGATCCCAGGAATTTGGATTCTGTGGCCAAGTTTCCAGTTCCTGTGAACGTTAAACAACTACGTGGTTTTCTTGGATTATGCTCGTATTACCGGAAGTTCATCGCTGGTTTTGCGGACATTTCCAAACCTCTGGTGAATTTAACCAAAAAGGATGAAAAGTTTGACTGGGGGCCACCCCATGATAAAGCATTCCACACGCTTCGAACAGCATTAGTAACAGTGCCGGTGTTGGCGCATCCAAATTTCGCTCAGCCCTTCATGATTTCAACTGATGCAAGTGTATATGGTTTAGGAGCAATTCTTAAACAAAAAGTCAACAACCAAGAGCGTGTTATCGCGTATGCAAGTCGTTTAATGAGCACAGCTGAACAGAATTACACTGCAACTGATAGGGAAATGTTAGCCATCATTTTTGCAATAGAGAAATTTAGACCGTACTTATATGGACAGAAATTCCAAATTATCACCGACCATTCTGCCCTCCAATGGCTGAGAGGAGTCCGAAATCCAAATGGACGTCTAGCCAGGTGGGCGCTGCAACTAGCTGAGTATGATTTTGAAATATTTCATAAAAGCGGCAAGAAACACACAGATGCCGATGCTTTAAGTAGGATCCAGGAAGAATTAAGTGAAGAAGAAATAGAAAAATTACCTTTGCTTTTCTTGGAAAACTTGGACCTCCCTGTTGAACAGAGGAAGGATCCCAAACTTCTGGACCTCATAACAGCGCTAGAAAACCAAGAGCAACTTCCAAGAAAAAGAAGACGACCACTAAAGCAGTTCGTTCTTCAAAACAAAACGTTGTTCAGGAAGAAAAAACTTAACAGTTCCCTGAACATGGAAGATTTACTACTAGTAGTTCCAAAACAACTTCAAAAAGATGTATTGCATGAAATGCACGATGGATTACTAGGAGCTCATTTGGGATTGGCAAAAACGTGGAAGCGAATAAGAACACGATTCTTCTGGACAAGAATCTACAAAGATGTTAGAAATTACGTCTTGTCCTGCCAACACTGCGCAAAAGCAAAAACAATGACAACGCCAGCTAAAGGATTAATGCAGCCATGGTCAACAGTCTCAAAGCCCTTTGAGCGAATTGGAATAGATACACTTGGACCTTTTCCATTATCACGTCTTGGAAATAAACATGTTTTTGTTGTAACTGATTACCTTTCTAGAAATGCAATAGCTAGACCAGCAGCAGCAGCTACAGCGTTAGAAGCAGCAAAAACATTGCTTTATGAAGTTATTCTGAAAGAAGGCAGTCCAAGAGAAATCCTAAGCGACCGTGGAACCGAATACAGGAATAAAATGGTTGAAGAAGTCTCAAATATGTTTAAAAGTTTGCATAAAACTACGTCAGGATACCATCCAAGAACAAATGGATTAACTGAGAGATTTAATGCGACATTCGCAAAAATGTTGCAAAGTTATGTTAATGAAGAACACACTGACTGGGACGAATTTCTTCCATTTCTCCTGTTTTCATATAACACGGCCGTTCATGAAACAACAGGATATACACCACACTATTTACTTCGTGGATATGATGTGGATTTGACAGTAGATGTTAATTTGGACCTGCCACAGAAAGAATTTACTTTAAGGACAGCGAAATTCATTCGAGCAGCTAGGAAAATTGCAAATGAGAGACTTGAAAAACAATCTGTAAAAAGTAAGAAAAGATTTGATGAGGATAGAGTCAACAAAGAGTTTGAACCAGGTGAATTGGTTTATCTGAAAACCATCAACAGAAAAGTTGGCTTATCAGAGAAGCTTTTACCGCAATTTTCCGGCCCGTATGAAATTGTGCGAAGAACTGCACCTAATGACTATGAAATTATCAATTCTACAAGAAAGAAAAGTGATATAGTGAATGTAGAAAGGTTAAAACCATATAAGGAGCGAATTGAAGAAGAAATAGATGAAGTTCTGAAGGATATGCCAGAAAAGAAAGTAAAATTTGCTGAAAAAGTGAAAAAAATCAGTAAAAATGGTGAAATTGTGGTTGAAAACACAGAAAAACCAGTGAAAACAACAAAAATCAAGCCAAAGGAGCGTTATATAGATGATACGGAACAAATTTCATTGAAATCGCTATTTGAATCACAGCCCACGAACGAAAATGATAAAAACCAACTTAAAAATCCGCCACCAGATGGCGCAAACACAAAAAATGATGATTTCCGGTCGCGCAGACTCAGACCGTTGAAACGAAAAGATTATCGTCATTGCTACTAAAGTTCTTTGCAACGGTGAACGCAGATAATAGCGTGACCCGAAACAATTCTTCTACGGATTATTTGTTGATAAATTGTGTTAAATTGTGTGGTAAAAGGTTTGTGTGCATGTTGTGAATGTTTTTAGGTGATTTTAGAAATGAAGTGTGATGTTTTTAACGTCCTTATGAACGAATTTCGCGAAATAAAATTCACCGCCATTTTCCTCACTTGTGTCGAATATTAATTAGGTGAAAACATTTTAGACTAAATCGTAAATAGTTGAGGATTAAATTTAATAAAATATTGTTGTGAAATAAAATTAGAATATGAAAGGAATTAAGATAAACAATGGTGCGAATGGCTGGGAACGTGAAAGGACCCATCGCAACCTTCGCCATCTGCACTGAATTTCATTGGGTTTATTAAATAGGATAAAAATTAGAAATAATCAAAAATTAATAGTAATGACACGAGTGTTCGAAGGATGCGATGAAAATAAATAATTGCGAATTTTGTTGAAAATGAATAAATTTGAATTGATTTTGACAAACTGTAAATATTTTGTGATGAAATTTTTGATAAATTTAATGTAAATATTTCACGGCATAATTTTGATTGAATGTAAATAAGAGTTAATTGTTGTAAATAATTGAAATGTGTTGATGTTTTAACGGTATTGTTAATTTTAAAGAAAATTAGAGAAATAGGAAAAATATTTTTTGAATTTGTTTATTCCCACTTTGAAAATTGTTAAGAGTTGTAATTTATTATGAAAATGCTTGTTTGTAGTGTGAATGATTTTGAGTGTTGTGCAAAAATATGAATTTTGATTTTGATAATTTAATTTTGACAAAATTTTTCTTTTGATTTATGTTTTTTTTTGTTAGACTTTTCAAATCTGTAAAAATAAACAATGGAAAAGCAAAAATTGTATTAGTGATATTAAGATAGTTTAAGTTGAATTATTTTTTTTTTGATTCGATTGGAATGGTAACATTGGAATAAAAGGGAGTGAGATCAACTCCAGAATGATTTAAGTTTGTGTGATAACTATGAAACAGCTGAGTGATAACTGATGAAAGGAAGAAAAAGCCGAACATTCTTTAAGAATGTCCGATTTAAAAGACACCTGTCTGGTACCGAAATTTGTATTTTGGGGTCCAAAACACAGCAAAAAAGGGAGTTGTCACGTGTACGAACCGTGCCAATTAATGCGCGATTCGTAACACGTAATTCGAGTTATTATTAGTTAAAGTTGCTAAATTTCGGCCACAGATGGCGCTGACGGCTGGATTCCGTCATCGCCATGTGATGGACTGATCAATTAGAGTATGGGGTTTATGGCAGATTTGCTATAAATAAGGAGCCCGCACTGAGACAGATCTCTAATACCTTTTGCCTTTCAGAGACTAGAGAGTCCAATGTCGCCTCAATAAAGAGAGCGGCTGCCGACTATAAACAGCAAACAATTAAAATACCATTTAGATTATCACACAGTTGTTTTATAGCCCAATTAATAGAAGTTGTAAATTTAACAAATGTAAAAGTGACAATTTATCCAAATATCATTCTGACCTGTTTGAGAATAAAACTGAATTGAATTTGAAGCATAAACCAAATCTCATTCTTTCCTTTCACACTCACTAAACCCCAAATTAAACATAGTTGCGTGGAAACCTGATTAGGCCCGGAATCCACGTAACAATATTCTGTTGTAATTGTGTCTGCAGAACTGGAAATCCTAAGTTCTGTCCAAATAAAGGGGTACTTCGTGGACGTATAGACTCATCTCTCACACTTCCTAATAACATAATGACATTGTTAGACACGTCAAGAGATGGAAAAATAGACTTTATGGAGATGGTCGAATGGTTCGTAACATCACGAAACACTAGCACCGTTCAAATTGCGGAAGCCTTTAACAAAATGGACAGTGACCATAATCAATTCATAACAATTGATGAAATTGATCCTCTTGGGTAGTGTGCACAATTAATCACAATCTTGATATTTATTTTCTTAAATTGACTTATTTACCTATTCAGTCCTGTATTTACAAGTATGTAACAAAAGCAGCAGAAACTTAATCTGCTAGACTAAAAATTCATTCAAACATGTATTGCTATAAATATTAAAGTTACTATTAAATACATTTGAATAAGAATCTATTATTACTATAAAAATTATTTTTAGAAAAGACACAATACACACATTAAATACAATATTTATACTGTTCTCTAACAAGCATATTTATACTTTTCTCTAACAAGCAGACCGCAGGAGTGTGTAATCCACAATTGTTTAAATTTTTTTAAAATAAAGTGTTGTTATTATCTAAACAGTCAATACTTTCTTTATTTAAATGCATCTCTATCTCGCATTGTTATAAATAGTACAACACAGAATTTTTTGCTGCTGTGTTGTAACACTACTTTTTTATTTTTTGAGTAAAAAGGCCAATTTTATCATTACACTTGGTGAATAGGCTGCTTGTCATGTGACATGTGACATCATGAATAGTGAATTATAAATTATTAGTAGTTATGATGTCACATGTCACATGACAAGCCGCCTATTCACCAAGTGTAATAATAAAATTAGCCTTTTTACTCAAAAAATAAAAAAAGTAGTGTTACAACACACAGTAAAAAAATTCTGTGTTGTGACTGTTTGTAACAATGTGAGAGAGAGCTGCATTTAAATAAATAAAGTATTGACGGTTTAGATAATAACATTACTTTATTTTTAAAAAAATTAAACAATTGTGGATTACACACTCCTGCGGTCTCCTTCTAAGTGTGTAGTGTGTAGTGACCCCACTAGGAAGGTCAACATGGAGTGTTGGACCCAGCAACGATGAGAATTTGTGAATTATAGCAAATAATTAAAAGACCGGTCACTGAGAACACAAACTCACATGACCTACAATAGTCCCAATCCATGCCACCAGGTGAAGTTGATGGTTAAGAATAAGGGGTTGAAGTGACCCTGAACTTAACACTAAGTTTAAGCCACTAAGGATTGCCGTTTATAGGACTTACAAATTTCTTATCACTACACTAATATTTATATTTAGTCTATTGGCCTAAGTGAATTTAACTAACAAATAAACACAAAATATTCCTTCTGTTCAAATTCTCACAGGGGATTTATTCTAACTTGAATAAATCACAAAATACATTTAAATAATATACGAAATACAAGATTTACTTAACTTTACGTTTTACCGTTAAAACATGGGTTAGAAAACTAAATACTAAAATACTTAACGGAATAATCGGAAAAAGAATGGAAATAAACAAAATGGCGTCGAATGGCGTCCTCGACGTGGCTCGTCCTCTTCTCCGTGACCTGGCGACGACTCGGCGCTGGATCCTTCTCTCGAACTCCGTTTCGTTGATGGAAACGTTCACGTACGCCGACGGAACGTTTTCACGACGTTACTCTTCAACACGACGTCTCACAAACGTCCGCACCTTCACCACTAATTCTCCTCGATAAGCGATTTCCCACACGACTCGGGTCTCTGCTCGGCACGACGGCGCGACAGACGACCGTGACGGTGGCGAAAACGTCTCGGTTACGTTACTCAAATCCAACTTGGACGACACCCACGACTCGGATCTCACTCGGCACGCCGGCACGAGTGACGACCTTGACGGCGGGTCGCCAAACTTGGCAAAAATACAAATATCTCGTCGCTAATTTCTTAGCGACAAGAAAAGGGAATCTCACAACAACAAGCAGGTTGTTGCAAGAAGAAATCTCGTGATAACAATGTGGTTATCACAAGAAAGTGGTGAGTCTTAAACTTGGCAAAATTTGGCCGTAAGATTTATCTGCAGTTTTCAAGTTTTTGGAGTAAATTCACGGGGTTGTTTCAACAAGGTTTTCAAAGTAAGACTGAAGTGTCTCTGCTAAATTTCCTTATTAGCAGGAAACACTTCCTGGATTGCCTAGCTTGTGGGTGGGTTGCCATGGCAACCTTCCACTCAGCTGTTTTCTGCAGACAGGCAGAGTTCTAAAAATAGCTACTAATTACTCCAATTAGCTTTTAATTGCTCAATTATACTGCTGTTTTCCTGTGGCACAAAATAATAACAAAACTGCCAATTTTGGCAAATTCAAGACTCAAAATAAATGCAACTTGATTTAATGCAAATGAATATATTTTATTCGGTTTTTCATACAAAATAATACTGAACTCGAATTGACTTGTTTCGAGATAAAATATGAAATAATAATAAAATAAAGCAAACTTTTGCTAAATGCACGAAATAAATAAAATTCGGAATTATTTATTTCCTTTCGCTCGAAATCAACTTATTTTCAAAGCGATAAAATAAAATGAAACCTCTCGGTGGCATCCGGGCCACCGCAGGGTTTATGACATCGTAATCTGGTTTTTACCCGATGACCAAAAGGGAAGGTACCATAAGCAGATTAGTTGCAAGAGTGGACTATAAAAGGTTCAACGTCCTGTTTTGGAACCAGGGTTGTACAGGAACAGCTTATATTAACACCTGGCTGTTCTTCAATCTTGTTCACCATGGTGATGCTTAGGGGATGTGGCAGTACGGTGAGCGACCAATGGGTTAATGGACTGAGTCCTGCATGAATAGCAATCAAAGTTTTGCCAATCAAATTTATGGAAGTCTCGAATAGCATAATTCAAAATTAATTAGAACCAATTAAATGTTAGGCATGCCTCAGTATACTCTGACAAGTTTTTAGTGTCTATTGTTTCCTCTATAACGATATTTAAGTACAGGATCTCATAATATTTATTATATAGGACTAGAGCAAATTAACTCCTTACAAGTTTAATGTTGTTTGATGTTTTTGTCATGTTTGCAGCTGTGCTCGTTTCTTCGTTTTTTGTTTCGGTGATCGCAGATTGTTGTCATCATTACCGTGGATTATGTCTCGACTGCTTGATTCTTAAAGGTGCGGAACATTGTTGTGGGAAATTGTCATGTAATATATTCTGTTGTAATTGCATATGCAGAAAGGGAAATCTTAAACTCTGTCGACGGAAAGTGAAAGTTTTGGCACGAATAGACTCGTCTGTGACAATTCCTTATAGCATACTAACAAAGTTAGACACATCGGGAGATGCAAAAATAGACATACTGGAGATGCTCGCATGGTTCGGAAAAAAAGGAAAAATGAGTCCCGATCAAATTGTGGAAGCCTTTGACGAAATGGACATTGATGATAATCAATTTATAACAATTGATGAAATTGATCCTCTTGGTGGTGCGTACAATTTTAGCAGAGCATGGATTGTCGAAACACCGGATATACGAAAAATCGGTTATCCGAACAGCAGTAAGCAATTTTTGATCGATTTATTTACCGATTTTTATCGGTTTTTTTACCGATTTTTATAGGTTTTTAATCGATTTTATTGGTTTTTAATCGATTTTATCGGTATTTAATCGGTTTTTATCGGTTTTTTAAATCGATTTTTATCGGTTTTTTAAATCGATTTTTATCGGTTTTTTAAATCGATTATTATCGTTTTTTTTATTGATTTTTATCGGTTTTTTAATCGATTCTTATCGGTTTTTTTAATCGATTCTTATCGGTTTTTTAATCGATTTTGTTGTTTTTTTAATCGATGTTATCGGTTTTTTAATCGACTTTTTTTGGGTTTTTGATTGATTTTGATCGGTTTTTTAATCGATTTTGATCGGTTTTTTTTATCGATTTTGATCGCTTTTTTCATCGATTTTTAATGTTTTTTTAAAAATGTTAACTTGTTTTTAATCGGTTTTTAATTTTTTTGACCATTTTAATCCATTTTTGGTCGGTTTTTAATGCTTTTTAACTGTGTATAAATGACTTTTTATGTAAAGCATGTGTATAAATCTAATGTTCGATTATGCGAACAAATCAGTTTTATGAACACCTACTGTATGTTTCCCAATTAGTTCGGATAATCGATGCTTTATTGTAATCACATTCATGATGTCTATTCTCCAGAAATGCCTTATTCATTTATTTATCAATTCTGTATATTTAAATAAGCAATAAAGTTATTAACTGTTGTATCAAACAAAAGCAACATACCCTATCCCTAAATCTGTTAGACTAAAAACAAATTTAGACATGCATTGTTAGTTTGTCTGGGATTCCGTTTTTAGATTAATTTGGACAGCAGCTGCATTCAAAAAGTCTTGTTATAATTATAAATGATGTTTTTGTTTTTATTTTGTGATGTTTGGTTGTTTGGCGATTTGGTTATATTTGTTGTTGTGTTTTTGGTGTGTTTTTGTGTTTTTGGTGTGTTTTTGTGTTTTTGGTGAAGTGTTGGTGTTTGTTGTTGTTTTTGCTGTTTTTGGGTGTTATTGTTGTTGTTTTTGCTGTTTTTTGTGTGTTATTGTTGTTGTTTTTGCTGTTTTTGGGTGTTATTGTTGTTGTTTCTTAAGGTGTTTCTGTAGTTTTTGTTGTGTTTTTTTGGTGTTATATTGGTGTTTTTACTCATTGTTTTGGTTCTTAAATTTTTAGGGTATTTATTTGTGGGGCGATTTATGCATTTATTTTTTGCATTACACATTTACTGGCAAATATACAAAAAAAATAATGCAACAACAAATAAAATACTAGTAGTCATTTTAAGTTCACAAAATCAAACTATAAACACAATTTGCTCTTGCTATTAACAGAAACCAGCAATCCAAATCATCACAAGTTACATATTTCAGTTTAAAAATCAATACACAGTTTACACGACCCATTTCAGTCTTCTTTTAAAGGCAAATGGAGTGTTTGCCTCACTCTCCGCTTGATTTTGTTTCACCTCATCTTGGTGACACTCCTTGTCAGCAGCGCCACCTATCTTGTCCTATGAATAAATAAAACACAATGTTCTAATTTTAGATGATGTTCCAAAGGCAAAATTCCCAACAACAAAATTGAAAAAAATCACTCACGAACAGTCATCTTTATTAAAAACTTAATTCGACTTTAATATACACACACTAACACTATATCAATCCTTTTGTTCTCTCAATGGTTTAATTCAATAGAAAAAAATAATTATTATTACTTTATCAAGAAAAATCAAACATGAGAAGTGCATTTTTATGTTGTTTTCTATTGTTTCTATTCTTTACTTCACAATGATATTGAATTACAGGATTTAACAGTTTTTGATTATTGCTTTTCAAAATAATCTAAAAATTAAAATCAATTGCTCTCAACTGATAAAACCTTTATTATGTTTACGTTTGTCGGTCTACTCTTTTCTTCACTTTTTGCTAATGTGCTAGCAGGATGTTGCGCGCCTCACTCTGGATTTTGCTTTGATTGTTCTAGACCAGGACCCTTTGAGTGTTGTGGGAATGAGTCGTGTAATATATTCTGCTGCAATTGTAAGTGCAAACTTCCATACCCAAGTATGCCGTGTATCCGCCGTTTTAAACGTTCTTACCTACAAAGCACATTGAACATGAACAATGCACTTCTCGAATTCCCTGATACTCCTGGAGAAATAATGGCATTATTAGACACGTCAAGAAATGGAAATTTGGACTTAGCAGAGATGATCAATTGGTCCACAATATCACGAAACATGAGCGTTGAGCAGGCTGTGGAAGCCTTTAAGAAAATGGACAACGACAACAATCAATTTTTAACGATTGATGAAATTGATCCACCTAACAGTTTAAGTGTTGAGAACAATTAATCTAGCTCTTAAGATTTATTCTCTATTTGTAACTAGATGTAGGCTTAATTTCTTAAAGCCAGTCTGGAGTGAATAATAAAAAATATACCAAATTGTGATTCACGAAGTTAATCGCTTCACTGCAATACACTGCAAAGACCACACATGAATATTTTCTAATTTAGAGATGATCAAAGAATAAAAGATTTTAGAAAATGATTCATCTAAGCAGTCCTGGAAAATTATAATTTACAGTTTCTGGTCTAACTCAATAAAAAAGGTTTGTTCACCTGTTCCTTAGCTTTACTGCACTACTCAAGTAAAAAGCAGCTCAACCAGTCATTTAGTCTTATTATTTATAGTCCTTTTTGTTCATGCATTGTTGATTGAATATGTATGATCTTTATTGTGAGTTTTCTTTTTTTGTTGATCTCAAATTCTTTTTCTAAAAGCTTTGGTATTTTCTTTTGTTCTTCTTACAATTATATCCCAGGTAAGCTACGACTAGACTTTTAACCATTTCTCTCCTGGGAAATAACTGTAACTCATTTAAAACTACGTAGAGAATTTTCAGTTTTTTGCTTTAATCTGATATAGAACATTCAATTTTGCATGGGCAAAACTCATATTTGGTCTTAATGGAGTTTTTAATGCACTGTACAACCTAAAAGAGTAAAATAAATGCCACATGCGGAGGAGCATTGGAATGAGAATAAAGATAAAAGGCTTAAAGAGAACAGATTGGTTTAAAGAAAAAAAGATTTGACAAAAAAAAAAGTTCAGAAAACTACATCTGGAGCATTGAACACATTCATCTTATTTCTCAACAATAATCCTAATCCTGAGCTGAAACTTCTTCAACAATAGCCTTTCTCCCAAAACTTACTAAGCTTATTGATCCCAATGCAATTTCATTTCATTTGATTTTCAGCAAATAAACCTCGACATCACAAAATTTCATTTTAACCTAACATAAAATAAGGACATAAAATAAAACATTACTTTCTCCTTTCATTTGCAAATCCCCACAGGAAAAAACAGAAATTGTTGTTAAATACTAACTCGCAATAAAAGACTTTGTCGAAATCGCGTGGTTCGTTGAGCGGATGGTGATGTAAAATGGTGCCGGTCACAGGATGAGAAATAAGCAGCCACACAGTTTTAGGTAAAACATACAACTAAATTTGTATTCTTAAACAGGAAATATGTAAATCAGTTCCTCCCTCTCTTAAGTAAGCACATAGACTTAAACCTTTTTTACAAAGTGGGTCACTGAGTAGTGATCCTGGTGACCAAACATATTGTCACCTCCAAAATCCCCCAATTTTGAACCCTTTTCAAACCCCAGTTTTAACAATTGTGTTTGAGATAAGTGATACTTTCATATGCAGCCCAGATTGGAAGAGGAAAAAAAGAGAGTTACCGTCTTGCCGTGCACACCTGTCTGACTACCGGAGACATTTCAATTTCCAATCTCCTGAGGTTTTTTCAATTTCCCTTTCAAGCAGAACTTCAAATCTGATTCATTTGGTCTTCAATTACCTCAAATGTTTTGGGAAGTCTATTTTGCATTGTGGTCCTAAAAAAAAAAAAAAAAAAAGATGAAAAGAAAAAAAAAACGAAAAAAAAAAGGCGACAAAAAAAAAAGTTCTACAGAAACTATTTAATGATTTTGGAAGTAGAGGTTAATAAGAGTCAATTGGAAATTTTTAATTTATTCATTAATCAACTCTTGTTACTAATTAATATTAAATAAACTGCAGATGTGATGGGCTGGCAATTAGTGGGAGTTGTAATCTAGTTAAATTATTATTACAGAACATTCAATTAAACCATGAAAGATTTTTTTCCTTCTTCTTCTGATTCTTGTTACATTCTTGAGATAATTCAATGAATAAAATCAATCAATAAAGTTAAGTAGAAATGTGTATGATGCCCAATGACCAAATTTCATCCCAAGACAACAAAAATGCACTTTTTGGCCAAAATGGATCTTTTTGTTTTAGCCTTGTGTTTGTTTCAAGCAAAAAATCAAGAATTAAATCCCAGTGTGCAAATACAGTGAAGCATTGAAGCCAATATTATTACAGTCAATAGAAAGTCCAACTGGGGGTCACAGAAGACAAATTGAATACTAGATTTACCATAGGAAGAAAAATCAATAGTAGATTTCACTTATCCACAGTTGAACAATTTGTAACATAAAATGTAATGAGTTTTTTCTTTAGCTTTTGGAAGATTACAACACTTCAATTTCCCACTGTTTGGCAGAGACATTTTTTTATTCACATATTCTGCCATTTGTATACAAATTGTTGTTTTCCTTGAAGCATGAATTGAATGCAAATTTTAAGATCCATAAAAGCAAAATTGATACAATTTGTGTCTAGGGTATTATATTTTTATAAGCCATATACCCAGGCCATGAGTTTTTAGTGCTGTGTGTGGGAGATAAATAAGTGTGTTCAATTGATGTCAAAAGCACATTTGTGGGAAAGTTGTCTATCGTATGATTAGTGGCAAACACTCTTTACTTGACACTTAAGTTTGAACCACACAATAACAATAAATCAAATTCTGTATTAAAGACAAAGTCAAGCTCTTTGTTGTGTGTTACAAGCTTATTATATCAAATATATTGTTTAGTAATCCAATGTCAAAGGACATTTATTGCTTGTTGAGCCAGACAATGACACACAGCACAAAGCATCAGAATACCCTGGCTTTAAGGCATCTTCAAAAATGCACTTTTTAGCCCTAAAAATATATTTTAGCTGTAAAATGTGACTTTGTTCAATGTTTGATTGAAATTTAGTATTTAAAAGGCAAAATTGTATCCATTCAGCAGTTATTGTATAAATTGCATTCATTCTAACCATCTTGACACCATTTCAATAAATTAAGTCGTTGTTTCGCCGCTTCCACTTTATCCCGCTGATTTTCCCAAAGGAGATTTTACATGTACAGTTGAGTGAACACGTAATCTCAAGTTTGCCTGGTGGTGTCGTTTTAAAAATTGGTGATGTTTCATCTTTAACCTCATTTGTGAAAGTGTTGGTTGAATTGAACAGCGTCCAACTTTTGAGACATATTCTCCAAGATGTGAAAAAAAATGTTTCCAGCTAAAAAGCCGTGAAGAAAAGCTGATAAGAAGAAAATATCCCCCATGGCACGATTAATGGTCCCACGAAGGAAATAAACATAAATCATTCACTTGAGCATAGCGAGATTCTACGATTATGATAAATCGTTTGTTGGCAATAATTAGCAATGAATGCAGATTATCAGTCAGGCGGGGGCAAATCATGAAAATATGCAAGCGGGAGGCCATCTTGGTCTTCCATCTCAGTCTTTTGCAGCATCACAGCCAATTTACTGAACAAATTGGGATGTCATGCCTCATGTCTGGTCATTTAGGTCATTTTTGTATGTAATGAGTAGGTTTAGGCACCTTGCAAATGCATTTTTGTGACTAAATACTAGATTTTGGCCGATATCCAAATTTTACAATATTGCCGATACCGTTACCGATTGCCATTGAATGATTACCGTATGCAAACTTCTTTTTATTTGGAATCAGATATTACAATTGGATAAATGTAACCTTTACATATTGTATTGCAAGCACTTTTCTTGAATGTTTGAGTAATCCATTAAACTTTTAATTCAATTAAAATTAATATTTATCCGCTGCTGCATGCAGTCAATTTGTCTTGAAAAGACTTGAATAATTAATTATAATGCATATTCACACTAAAGCTGTATTTTCTCAGATCAATATTTTATTTTATTGAAAGAAAACATTTGATAGGCATCATTCAAAGTCTAATATAACGAACAGTATTCAATCTTCACATCCAAGTTATTAACTTTAACGAACTTTTTAATATCTTTGTAGACCGACCGAGTAATGTTTCTACACGAATCAAACTTTAACACATTCAAAGCACTCCGCATTCCCAGCAATTTAAAGATCGACGTCGAGATAACTAAATGATAACTAAACTTTAAAAACCTCACTTTTTGAAGCGCCTTCAACCTTACAAGTTCCGAAAACAAATTCTCACTAAACGAATCAAAACAAGTGGAAAGATCTAATGTTTCTAGATTCTGACACCGTGCCAACAACACTCTCACTTGCAATTCTGCATCCACCGACGTATCGTTTCCATAAGCATAACAAGACGTTATTTCCATTTGCCGAAGATTCTGGAACGAACAATCATTGGCCAAATCCAGCAAACGTGCAGCATTTTCATTGAAAATCGTACAAGACGTCAATTCCAATTTCCGCAAAACTGGACACGACCTACCAATAAGTGAAACATTCACCAGCTGAATATCGATGAGAAACAGACTGGTCAGTTGTTGCATAATACTGTATTTGTGATCGCACAGCGCCAAAAGAGAATCCATACTTGTATCAACGAATAAACCACGCAAATCTGGAAAACTGCTCTTCAGAAAGCACAGGTATTCTTCTCCGACATTCTCATTGATTACTATGGGTTCTTGTAACGAAAAAGTCTGCAATGTCTTCCCCACTTCGAATTGGCGTTTCAAAAGACGCATCAACGGATCCCAACAACTGTTTTCGAAGAATTGCAGTAGGGGAAGTTTGTTTAGAATTAGAAGACACGTATCAGGCGTGGCACAAGTATTGGCGATGTCCAGATACTTTAGTTCGACACAACCAACCAACGAATAAAGTCCAAAATCGGAAACGTTTTTGCAGTACGAGAGATCGAGATGCCGCAGATGTGGACAGTTTTGGCCGATTTCGACGACGACTTGATCGGTGCATTCTTTCCTTCCGTGGACGTTTAAATGTCGAATTTGCGGTAAATGTCGCAAGAGTTTGATGAGGGATTCGTTCGGGATTTCCGGACTGGAATTTCTTAGGGTTTGTTCTAAGCTCAGGTGCGTTAGGTTCTTGCAAACTTGGCCAATTTGGTTCAACAGCAGTCGGATTGGCAGATCAAACGTGTGTAAGTTGGTTAATTGTTTGGTGGCGCTGTGGATGAAAACGTTTGATGGCAAAGGTCGGTTGGTGGGCGGAAATTGGTCACACATTCGTTCGTAGATTATGTCGATGAATATGAACGGTTGGGACACTAATTTCTCTTTTATCGCGTCGAAATTGGTGGTGACAACGTCCAAACACAATTCTTCTAGACTGGAAGCTGATTTCTTGTACGGCATGCCGAGTTGAATGAACGGGAAAGAATTGATTGAAGTTCTCTGTACATACCGAATAACTATGTAACTGAAGTGTCGAACAATGTACAGTACACGTGTATAGCACGCTCTTAATACGTTAAGTAACTTAACTTGCCACTGCTGAGAAAACCATGCATTTAACTATTCAGAAATATGGCCAGATTAAGCTTTTTTACACAAGCCTGATAAGTAATCATTTTTGTCTTAAATTGAATTTTTCGGTTTAGTAATCAATATTTTTACCTAAAGTAAGATTTTTTAACGTAAAAGTGGATTATTTAACGTAAAAGTGGATTATTTAACGTAAAAGTGGAATATTTAACGTAAAAGTAGATTTGTCACGAAAAATTAGATTTCTTTTCAGTCTAGAATTGAATTTTTGTTGATCTAATAATCAAAATTTCGGCCTAAAAATGAATTCTTTTTTGAGTATTCCTGAATAGATTCATCAAAATCACCATCGAATCTGCACATCCAAGTTTTTCCTCTTCTAATTTCCTCGACAACCGAATGCCTAATGTTAATACAATACGTAAAGGTTAACTCTTGTTCAACGGGCTTCACTCACACCTCCAGTAATTTCACCACCGACATCGAACTAATTAAACGACAAAAACAGAATTTCAATACTTTGAGATTTCTAAAAACATCCAACTCTACAAATCGTGAAATCAAGCTGTCAGCGACGTTTATCTAAGGTTTAGGTTGATTAAACGAACCAAGTTTTATTTTATTTTGTTTATATAAAATTTCCTGTATTGCGGTGAAGCAAAAGAAGAAAAGCATCAACAAGGGGTAGGAGAATGTGAAATGCACTGTCAGAGTATATGAGTAATGTTTTTAATGAAAAATCTACGAGATGTAGGTTATAGCAAAAAAATTATTATAATAAAGTGATTTTAATGACATTAATGGTGCTTTAAAGTAGAAACAAAAGGCCTATATGGATTTGATTGATTGTTTGTAGCTTAGAGCGCCGTTAATGTCATTAAAATCACTTTATTATTATCAAAAAGAAAGTTTGCGTTGAGGGAAAGTGTTTTTTAAAGATTTATTATACGATTTATTAAAGCAATTTATTTGAATTCTGTCCAAAGTTCTGACTTAATTTAGATGATGTGACGAGTTAAGGAAAACAACTTTTCGTTCGAAAACTTTATTTATCTATTGAAAAAATAAATGTTTAACACTCACGCCCGATTGGGGGCGCTGAAACCGCAAATAACGTATGACGTAATAAATATGTTCGTCGTACGGTTCTCTCGGGCGGATAAACGAAAGGTTCGGTCGTGATTGTGACTGTTTTTCCAACATGCCGTACAGGAAGTTAGTTTCGAGCCTGCAAAGTTTGTGTTTAACTACGATAACTTCTAATATCGACGCGATAAAATACAAATTAGGCGACCAACCATCCGAATTTATTAATATCATATATGAAACAATGTGTTTGGAATTTCCGGCTGCTATTCGATGCCTACCTGCGGAAATATTCATTCATTCCGGCATTAAATCACTACAAAATTTGGACATGTTTGATCTGACTGTGGACCTTTTATTGGACAGAATAGGCCGCGTTTGTGAAAATCTTGTGGCTTTAGACTTTAGTTCAGACATTCCTTCGCTCCGTCTAATCGAACTGTTGCCGGATTTACCACGACTTCGACATTTAACGTTGGATCGGTTGTATGGTATGGAGCAAGCCGTAGTTGCAATCGGGCAAAATTGTCCGCAATTGACCAAACTCTCTATTACAAATTATTCTGAAGTCGTAGATGCAGGATTTCGTGCATTAATCGGGTGTACGAAACTGACGTTTTTGAATCTCTGGTGTCACGGGCTGTCAGTCGACGTGTTTTTGTTTCTTCTAGACGGACTGCCTCTTTTGAAAGAGTTTCAAACAAATCTCTGGTGGAGCCAGATAATTGTTGTGGTGACCACGAGGTCACAAAAGTGTTTTAATTAATCATAACCTAATAAATAGTGATTTTAATATTGATAATAAAATGATTGTCAGATTATTGCGGGAAAACTAGCTATACTAGTTTTACCGTTTCTGCGGGACTGACGTGACGACGTCATGAATTTGCATAATTCTCCGAATCTATGCAAATACGTCATTTCCGGTCCAGCCTGTATTTAAACCCGTGTTTGACCGGAAACCCCCACTTTATAGATACCAGAGCAACATTAGCATCACCACCTCACCGTCAGGCCGTTTTACCGGATTGATAGAGGATCGATGCCCGTTGTCAATTACATCTATAAATCAGAAGTCACAGATATTATCGTAGCTATACTACGATTGTAATATCTCCGAAGCGAAGCGTTTGCGAACACGTGTTTCGCCAGACGCCTTTACCCTAGACAACAGAAGCCACGTGTAAGACTGCCGTGCAGCAACAAATCGTATCCGCCGACAAGGATCCGAGACCACAGCATTGTTAAGTATATTTGTATTATATTACAAGTGTGAAATAAAAGGTTGTTATTGTAAGATATTGTGTAAGTTTATTTACCGGAAACCAAGGTTACGACACGTGGGGGCCTGTCCGGGATAGTTTGACTAATCAGACTATTTTAAATAAACATATCTTACGGTTTGACATTTGCAAACTATCAAAATGACGAAAAGCGGGAAAAATCGAAACCCTTCAACCGCAAGCACCCGAAGAAAAGCCATGGAATCCGCCAAGGCAAGGGCCGAAGCATTAGCTAGTCCAGCGTTAGAAAAGCAGCCACCGGAGCCGACGAGGGAAAAAACGACTGGAAATACACCAGTCAACGAAAACCACGCGGAAAAACCACCCGAGAATGTGCCGACCGAAAAAACGCCGGCTAGTAAAGTACCCGCTAGCAAAAACCCAACCAATAAAACGCCGATAAATCAGCGAATCGAAGAAGAAGTCGAAGAAGAGGAGGAAGAATCCGGACAAAGTCAGAACGGGTATAACCTATTCGACAATCGGGATAATCACCAGAGTAATCGTATCACGATCACGCACGGTTATAATTCGAAGAAATCCCAAATCGGTAGCTGTAAGGAAGCGTATGAACTCGCTCGACTGGAGGGAATCCCTTACGATGAAGAAGGAGACCCGCTGGCACAGATGAACATGATCATTCGTCTTGCCAAAGAACGAGCGGAGAAACGAGCCCTTAGAAGGGGTCGAAAAAGCGTAAAACGTCAAAAAACAAATAATCAATTGACGGACTCCTACGATTCCACCCGAACGTCCGACGCCGACGACGAAAGCGAGGCCGATTCCCTCAGCTCGAAAGGGATCAACGTTAAAGGATGGGATAGTATAGTGGACGAGCCAGTCGAAATCCAGAACGAATTTCTGGAAGCTTTCCAACAGGATCGCCGAAATAATAAGGGTCAACAGTCGTGGGCAATCGCACAATCCTTCGCTACTAGGGCTGGCCACACCAGTCAAACGCCAAAGGATCCTAACGCAGAGATGATTAGACTGATAAATCAACAAAATCAGCTAAGAAACCAGCAAGGACGGAACAGGTTGGCAATGCCAAGCCTCGAAGATATCCAGACGGTACAAGCCAACGTCGACGCAGCAAACGAGGCAGAAAGAATTAAAATACAAGCCGCCAACGAAGCCGACCGAGAAGCCGCAAGACTAAAATCGCAACTCTACGGCGGAAGAAAGTCGACAATTTTGATCGGACAGAAGAACGGGGTCCTAAATGGAACAGCCATAAATGGAATTTTCCCCCCCGGAACACGACTGACCGAGTCTCAGCTAAACTCGACAACACCGACCTTGACTGACCCAAACTCAGCCAGCGACAATTTCAACCGATTCGCGCCACAAAACGGAGCCGCGTCCCCGAACTGTGGGAACCAATACCAAACCGATCCCATAATGGAAGCTAGATTGAGAGCACTCGAGGAGCGGGCACGCGCCGACTCCCAAATCAATCAAAACCGAAATCTAAGAAATCGACCAAGGCAGAACGAGAGCCTTCTTCGAAAGTATTCTGCTGATCAATGGGCCTTAGAACAAAAAGACCGAAACATAAAATGGTCACAGCTGCGGCTAATGAGATTCGACGGGACTTGGAGAGCCGGGAATAAATTCCTCGACGAAGTGGCACTCACCATTTCGCGGCTCGGAGCCGAACCCGACGAGATGGTGGCGAAGGGTTTGCCAGAAATGTTAGTAGGGGAAGCTCGAGCCTGGTACGTGGAAGCAAAATTGAAAACTTGGGAGCAATTTGTCGTCGCTTTCAACAGTCAGTACGGCGAGACGCAAAAAGAAATTAGGCAGAGAGTCAGTCTCATGCAGCAAGCCGCAGGAGAAGAATTACGAGCCTATTTCCGACGAGCCAAAAGTCTGTTCAACGAGTTGGATACGCCACTCGACGAATATGCACAGAACGTAATCTTCGAAAAGGGATTAAACGACACTTCGAAGAAAGTACTGAGAGACATGAACGCGCCGACAGCCGACAGTTTCGAACAACTATTGAAATTTGTAAACGAGTATCACGAAGAAGTGGACGACCGTTATACGGAAGCCCTGACGCCCGAGCAAAGAACACAAACGCAGCTCCGCATACAACGGATTCATGCGAAAAATCATGACGCAGGGAGACTAATCCAGTCGCGTAGCTTCCTAAACGGAGAAATCGAGGCCGCACCCCAGAAAAAGGCGAACGATAAAACCGCCTCGAACCCAATACCGGCTCCAAAAGCTTACAGAGCCAGTACGAACTCCGACGCAACTAATCTCGAAGAAGGGAGGGAAAGTGAAGAAAATAACTCCGAGCAAAACTCAGGAGGGGATACCAGCGATAGCCAACAAGAAGAAGAGATTCTCCACGCTAACATGGGGAAAGAAATCGCCCCCAGCTACCGACCCCGAATGAAGACCGCGAATAAAACGGAGCACCACAACCCAAAAAGCGAAAAACCCTACGAGAAAAAAGAGTTCGTGAGACGACCGTACCCGAAAACAGATAACTCCACCACAAAACCTTGTAATTACTGTAACGAGGTGGGACACTGGAGAAGAGATTGTCCAAAACGAAAAAAGAGGAAGGAGGAGAAGGAAGCCGCCAAAAACGACGCATTGTTAGAAAAGCTAACAGCCAAATTCGAAGAACTGACAAAAAACTGGTTAAAGCAGACAGAGAAAAAATAATAAATCTGTCTGCACGCCCGGAAGACCAAACCCCAAAATTTACCACGAATACGACAATTAACCAGGCAATTAACGAAGTAATTACGGAAGAAGTAGTCAAATTAAAACTCAAATTAAAAGAGAAAAAATCGAAAGAAATTGAAACAAATAATAAAGAAATTAGCGACTCAAGTTCGGAAGACGAATTAAAAGCCAAATGGATAAACACCAATTGGTTAGAAAAACAAATAAAAGAATTACAGAAAAAGGTCGTTTATTTCACTACGGCTTACTTCACCACAGAAAAACGCGAATATAGTGGCCCAACCACTAATACGGCGGACGGCGAAAAAATAGCCGAAACATTCCAAGAATTACCTCACGCCTACGAGGAGGCCCCACCTCGAAAGAAACGCATTTTACATTGTAATTTGGCTAAAGAGCGGAAGGACTCAC
The DNA here is from genome assembly GCA_949358305.1 of Strigamia acuminata. Lineage (NCBI taxonomy): Eukaryota > Metazoa > Arthropoda > Chilopoda > Geophilomorpha > Linotaeniidae > Strigamia > Strigamia acuminata. Next base: position 8,271,562 of record OX442315.1, on the reverse strand, counting down.
TCGCAATGTTAACAATCAAGTTTAACGACAAAAAATTCATCGGTTTGTTGGATTCGGGAGCCGACCGGTCCTTTATCTCTTCAGATCTATACGAGTCGTTGGACAAAAAACAACGCGACAAACTACGGGGAATAAGCGAAAATGTGGCCGTAAAAACCGCTGCTGGAGAAGTGCGACCAGTAGGGGTACTAACAACAAAAGTCAAATGGGAGGGTGGCATAATCACCCATCCTTTCATCGTTTTACCAACCTACGACACGGTCCTACTCTTGGGTATGGACATCATGGCCATAATGGAGATCCAGCCAAACCCCATAACGAGGTCCTGGAACTATATCGACAAACGCGAGGACCCCCGACTAATGACAATACCTACCGAACTCCTAGATTCAAACGACGAAGAGGACGAATGGAAAGGCGGAAATTTGAAGCAATTCGTGCAAGATTACGATTTCAAATCTTTTAACGCCCGACTCCAAGAAGACAATTTGGCTCACAATCTGGCCATGGACGCGAACCTAGGAGAAACCCAGACTAAATTACTTGAAGAAATGCTACAAAAACATCGAAAAATCCTGACTAAAGAACCGGGAAAGACGAACTACGTAAAACACGAAATAGAATTGAGTACGGATAAGCCGGTACGAGTTCCATTCAAGGGCATGAACCCCCAGAAACGCGAAATCGTCAAGACGATCTGTCAGGACTTGCTGGACAAGGGGATAGTGTCCGAGGCATTAGGAGAATATGCGATGAGAATCGTGCTCGTCATGCGCGCAGGATCGGAACCCAGACTGTGTATCGACTATCGACCTCTAAACGCCATTACCGTTATCGACCCCGTCCAGATGCCATCAATCGAAGCTATTCTTCGAGAATTGGCCCCATTTAAATGGGTAACAACGATGGATCTGTCGAAAGGATATTGGCAGGTCGAACTCCGTGACGAAGACAAAGAAAAAACCGCTTTCTGGTCCCCGATGGGCCGATTGATGTTTAATGTCATGCCATTTGGGCTGGTAAATGCCCCGGCAACATTTCAACGATTAATCGAGAAAGTTTTGGGCGACGCGCTACATAAATACGCCTGGGCCTACCTGGACGATATTATTATTGTTTCCCAGACTTTTGACGAACACATCGGACATATCGACGAAGTAATACGTCGTTTAGCAGAAGCCGGACTCCACATACACCCCGGAAAGAGCCAGTTTTGCCGGAAAGAACTTGCGTTTCTTGGATACAAAGTTGGAGTCAATGGCTTATCCATAGACCCAAAGAAAGTACGAGCAATCACCGATTTTCCAGCACCTACGGACGTGAAAGGGGTACAACGTTTTTTAGGAATGGTAAATTTCTTCGGCCGACTCCTGCCACATTTAGCGGAAGTCGCGGCCCCAATCACCGATCTTTTAAAGACTGTCCAGAAAATAAATCCAAAGGAGGACCCGCCGAAAGACCCCGAAATCAAATTTAACTGGACCAGCCATTGCGAAGCAGCGTTTGACAAAATCAAACAAATGCTAATCGACACCAAAACCATCCCTCTTCCCGACTTGAATCGCGAATTTATCTTACATACGGATGCGAGTAAAATCGGATTGGGGGCTGCGTTGATGCAAATGCACGAAATCGACGGCATACATCAAGAAGTACCCACGATCTTTATCAGCCGGAAAATTCAGGCCGCCGAGAAAAATTACTCAGCAACAGAGCTCGAATGCTTGGCAATCGTATGGGCAGTCCGTAAATTCAGGCCTTACCTCGAATTCACAAAATTTACCGTCCAGACTGACCATCAAGCACTGAGGTGGTTCATGGGCCTTAAAGAACCGTCGGGTCGGATGGCTCGATGGCAATTAGAGCTCATGGCTTACGACTTACAAATCGAATATAAACCAGGGAAGTACAACACAGTCGCCGACGCGCTCTCTAGAGCTCCCGCCTCAGAACCCGACGAGCCAGACGACGACGGCGACGACGATTCTCGGATAGCTTACTGTCCCACCCCGATCAGGAAGTGGGAATTCAGAAAACAGAATGAACTGCCGAAAGAAAAGTTGGAATCTTCCGATGAAAAATACGTCGGATATTGGATGAGGGCGTATCAATCGGCAAAAGATGCCAGACCAAATTACGACTTATCCATCCAACCCAGAATCTCGGATAAATTTGTGCGAGCTTTCGTTACACACGTGAGTAAAGGCACGAACTGTGTCCCACCTACTCGCGAGGAACTCATCGAAGCTCAGAAGAACGACACCGCCTTCTGTAAAAGGTTCTATGACTACTTGACCAACGAGACTTTCCCTAGCGACGTCTACAGCGAAGAATCCAGAGAAGAGTTCAAAATTAAGGCTTCCGCTTATCTGATAGACGATGGCCTACTTTTAAAGTACCATCCGAACTTTCGGGACGACTTGACAGAGTCAGGGAGTTCAATTAAAGTCGTAATTCCGAGAAAAGTTCGAACACAAATTCTGTGGATGGTACACGGCCACCCTCTAGCCGGACACGCCGGCGTGGCAAGGACTCTCTATCGAGCCAGTCAACTGTACTATTGGCCCGAAATGAGAAGGGACATCGTACGATTCATACGACACTGTCCACGATGCCAAGCCTGCAAGCCTCGGAATAAGGCTAACTACGAGAATTTATCACTTGGGCCGTTCGCCCCCTTTGATTGTTGGAGCGTAGACCTTATGGGTCCTAAGATAACAAGTGCAAATAGCCACAAATACATACTCGTGATCATGGATGTCGCAACAGGATGGCCAGAGTTGTATCCGATGGCCCACCCGACTAAGCAGAAAATAATCCAGTGCCTCTACGAAGTCGCGTTACATTTTGGCTTCCCGCGGAAATTAATTTCCGATAATGGCCCACAATTCGCATCAAGGTTATACAAGGACTTCTGCAATCAATTCGACATTCAACCATCATTTACTTCAACGTATAACCCACGGGCTAATCCCGTGGAGCGACTCAACCGCGACATAAAATATGCGCTTGCTATTTTCACAGACGTACATTCCAAGTGGGACGAGTTCCTTAAAGAAATAGCATTTAGCATCCGAACGACCATTTCGAGAAACCGCGGCTTTTCCCCGGCTTATCTCAACTTCGCTCGAGAGCTACGAGTGCCCTGGGATCCACGTATTCCAGAAGGAATCCGAAAAGTCGATCCTAAAAATCCTCACATCTACGTACATCAACTAGAACAAGCAATTTCGGCAACCTACCAGCATATGATGTCACATGTGTTTGACATGCGCGAACGAGTAAAAAAGTCTGAAAAGAACACACAATTTTGTAATTTCAAAATCAACGATCTCGTATGGAAGGACACTCACATTTTATCCAGTGCAGATAAAGGGATTCATGCCGGCTTAGCCGACAAACGAGACGGCCCATACGTAATTACCAAAGCCCACGGCGGGAACGCATTTTCTCTGCAACGTTTGGCCGATAACGTAAATTTTCGATCAATCCACGCTCGAGAACTGACGCCTTACTTGCCGGAATTTCCACAAGAAGAATGGGCCGAGGACCAAACGCAGCCATCTCCATCGCCCACAATACGAGATATGTTCGACGACGTTGCCACCGTCTCAGACTTGAACGAAAATACGACTCACGTAACTCCAGACAGCGCCGAACTAACTAGCGCCCCAGATGGAAATTTAGGAGGGGAGGAAGCAGCAGTTAACGAAGAAACTCCTAAAACTCCTGAAAAAGAAATAGAGATTACTAAAAGATCCACACGATCAAGAAGTAAAATACCGAAACCTATAACACGACAAAGTACAAGAAAAAAGGTACCAAACCCGTTTATAAAGGACGGTAAAATCACCGGGAGGACATGATAAAGCAAGAAAAATCCAAAATGGTTGGCATAACCAATCAAAAGCGATAAAACAATATGACGTAATTACCCCGACCTCCTAGGGACAAAAACAATCACAAGGAGACTCCAACAATCAACTACGTATTACATACGAAAGCCAATCAAGATATTTAACCTCGACTACCCTTTCAACTTTGCACTCCGCGTTCTGTCACGACGACAACAGGTACTTGACAAAAAAATCGCAACCAACAAATTAAATCAAAATGCGAAGAAACTGGAAGCAATCACCCGACAACGAAGAGGAAGAAATGGATCGAGACCCAAGCGAAGACGAATGGAACGATCCCGCAAGATGGGACGAGGTTGAACCGGAAGAAAATCGGGAAAAGCCCGATGGTAACGAAAAGGTAAAAAAAATTAACAAAGAATTTAATTCGCGGCTAAACCACGAAAAACACGTGAAACAATATTCATAAAAGAAAACATCTTTATGTCAACAAACGAAAAATTACACGAGCCATTATTTAAAATTCAACACGTGTAAAAAGCACATGGTCGACCATGGCGCCATCTTGAATCCAAATTCGGAATTTAACAAAAATCTAATTTTTATGTATTCATTCCTCAGCCGGAACACCAACTTACGTGGGGACCCATCGATCCGCAAAACGTGTCTTCGGGTACACTCTGGAGAAGCGAAATTCCGACCCCATTTCGAAGAGCGTTAGAGGACGACGTAGACACCGGACCATGGAAAATTCGGCTCACTTCATCCCGAGCCCGATCGCGATTTTGGGCAAGTCAGGAGACCCTGATACACTACTTCCCAGAAAAGATGCGCGACGCACTGAGGACTGAAATTCCAGAACGCGACGACGCACCAGCACCACTCCCAAACAAGTTTTTGGAAAAGGACTATCCAAGCGAGCCCGAAGAGTGGGCTGTCCTCGAGAAGTGGCAAAACGCCGCTACAGACGAAGAGCGCCGACAAATACACAGAGACTATTACAACGAAGTCAGACGGACGGCGTATCGAGATCTCTTCAAAATACTGAAACCCGCAGGGTATTCGACAGATGAGATAAAAACTTGGTTAAGCCAGGTTCGAGGAGAAAGACCAGACGTTCCCAACTGGCGACCCGAACACGGATTCATCACCTCACAGAAAGCAATGCACCAGCTCCACTACCTGGGCATCTTTGGGCGCAAGCGACAAAAAGCGGAGAAGCGGCTCTCGAGCGAGTTGTTAAATAACACACACGACAACAAGCGACGACGCCTGGATCAGCCAAGCACGTCGTACAACACGCAAGATCGATCGCAGTCACATCCTCGAGTCTATTACCGACACGCTCGGGAACCCTCACCGCGACGAGAACCCAGAGTCGAGAGACCACGAGCAGTTGAGACATACCGCTACTCCAGAAACCGACCGAACCAACGCGGATGCCTCAGGTTATCAAGGCCACGAGCGGAAACATGGGGACGCTTTGAGAGATCGCGAGAAGTCGATGAGGTAGAGACTTTGCAAGTGGAAGTTCGACAAGAAGTGCCGATAACGATCGAACACGAACAATCGGTAGAGCCGATGATCGTACCCGAACAAGAAAAACTTTACACCGAAGCCGATATGGTAGCAGCCGTCCTGAAAGTCAAGAACGAACAGGCGAAACCCGTCTATCGGCCGACCAAATCAATCGAGATGAGTGTAACGTCGGTACCAAGCGCATTCATCAAGGCGCCAGCAAAACCAGTTAGTAGCGTACCTTCTAGTCTGCCCAGCGCATTCCGAAAGACTGTGATTATCGGAACCCCAACATCGCTGAGTCCCTTTGAACAACTCAAACGACGACAAGATCGTTTTGGACCCATTTTCCCGGCCGTACCGGAAGAAACGCGAAGCGAAATTTCCACGTCGAGAACGCCGATTGTTTGGGATGAGCCCGAACCCGACATTCAACGAGTTTTAATTAATTCAAAGCAAATAGCCGTAGCTCAAGCCGATAAGAACGACCAAACGCCTTCAAAACCAACTTCCAATAACCAGTCTTCGGAGATTCGAGCCACAATCCAGTTCGACCCAACGCCATACGATTTACAGTCGTTTCTCGACACAACCACGATCGAACAAGCGAAAGAGATGGTGTCCGACGTTGACGAATATCAAGCCAGGACCATGCAGATTGCGATAACAAACATCCAAAGTGCGGCCATCGAGTTCATCAAGAGCCCTGGACGAGATCATCCGTCACGAACAGCGCGCACAACGGTCGTACTCACGGACATGATGTCGCTCGTATTGGCCGCGTCCACATTTAGAAACGCCCGTGTAGCGTTGGCAGCCTGGGCAGTCGTTGCACATGAAAGCTTTCTGTTGCCTCCCGCTCTCATCGAACGATGGCTAAAGTTAGTCCCTTCCTGTATCCAGGTTCGCGCGCAGTTAGTTGCAGAAGACGTCGACCCGGAGCAATCATATCAAGCGGTCCGAACTGTGGCTTTACCACAGAGTGAACCAGTCGTATTAATCAACGAACCTCTTCCCGAGACTGCGGCGAGCCAGACAACCCCGACGGCCACTCCAGCGGAGACGATCAGGTTCCCCGAGGGACTAGTCCCGATCGAGGGCGCGAAAGCAGTCGTCCGAAAGACGAAAACAAAACCGAAGATCCTGCGGCCCAAGAAAAAGATAGAGCCAAAGCCGTTACCTCCGATCGATGCACACCTGAAGACGTATTATCCGAGCTTGACAATGACCAGGGGAACGAAGGACAAAATTAAGAAATCAAGTGATCATGGTCATTCGCTTTATGTGTGGATGGAACGAACTCTCGAAGCGGGTCCGGGCGTCGATTTCATTCAGCACCAACGCCTGTTACGCGCCCACCGTGCCCCAAAGACTCCAGCCGAGGCCCAGAAGATCCACCACACGAATCAGGGCCTAGCTCCTTTCCTTTCACGCATTTGGATTCACGAACGAGTTGGCGCAGCGTACGAGCCGGTTGGCGGTCACGACCGATATTTTATTGGAGAGTTCGAGGACCCAAGCGATCGCTCGTCACGCCTGACTTCTACTCCGCCGCTCACTAAACCAGCAACTTCGGAGATGGCTGAACCACCTGCAACCGAAGAATTACCTCCACCTCCGCCTCCGGACGTTCCCCAGGGATCATCGGAGAAAGAAACGAACTAAATCCAACTTTGAGTTTTTCGCAATGTTTGTTGTTTTATTGTAAATCCCCCGACAACATTGCTGAGGAGGGGACGTGTGGTGACCACGAGGTCACAAAAGTGTTTTAATTAATCATAACCTAATAAATAGTGATTTTAATATTGATAATAAAATGATTGTCAGATTATTGCGGGAAAACTAGCTATACTAGTTTTACCGTTTCTGCGGGACTGACGTGACGACGTCATGAATTTGCATAATTCTCCGAATCTATGCAAATACGTCATTTCCGGTCCAGCCTGTATTTAAACCCGTGTTTGACCGGAAACCCCCACTTTATAGATACCAGAGCAACATTAGCATCACCACCTCACCGTCAGGCCGTTTTACCGGATTGATAGAGGATCGATGCCCGTTGTCAATTACATCTATAAATCAGAAGTCACAGATATTATCGTAGCTATACTACGATTGTAATATCTCCGAAGCGAAGCGTTTGCGAACACGTGTTTCGCCAGACGCCTTTACCCTAGACAACAGAAGCCACGTGTAAGACTGCCGTGCAGCAACAAATCGTATCCGCCGACAAGGATCCGAGACCACAGCATTGTTAAGTATATTTGTATTATATTACAAGTGTGAAATAAAAGGTTGTTATTGTAAGATATTGTGTAAGTTTATTTACCGGAAACCAAGGTTACGACATTGTTGCTTTAAAACGACGATCAAACCCAACATTGCGAACTTACTTATTGGAGCAAATGTCACACTATTTCAATCGGGAAAACTTCATGTTTGTTAACACCACTTTCCCAAATTTACGTGACTTATCTATTCGTGGAATAGACGTGAATTTTAACTCGGTAATGTGCAGCAACAAATTAAACGTACTTCAACGACTAACCACTCTGCGACTGAGTCACATTGGAGATGATATGAGTGAATTGCAATTGAAAACGCTTCTGCAGCAGTGTAAAAATTTAGAAGTTTTACATGTTACAGGTTGTGATATTATTACTGACAACTTGATTCTGGATCTTGCTGGATCGAATGGCTTTAAGCATCTGAAAGTTTTGAAGTTATTTTATTGCGATTCGGTTAGTTTGGTTTCGATGAAGAGATTGGTGGAAATGCGAAGTCCGTTGAAGAAATTGATGTGGAAACAGTGCTTTAATTTGAGAGATTCCGCTCGTGTATCAATCAAACGTTTTGCGAAACATCACAACTTGGATTTGAAGGTTGATTTAATTTCCGAGTGGTATTGGCTTTAGTACCATAACTAATTATCATTTGTAATTATTTGATGCTGTGATTTTCCCATAACACATCAAACGTTAGACATCTTTGTGGAATAGAAGTAAAGGAGTCAAACAAAGTTTGATGGGACAAATACTTAAAAATATCCTTGAATAAATCTTTCTATGACATTGCAAGTTGAATTTCCTTTTTTTATGTATATTGTGTATATTGTGACAAATATTTTGTCCTTTTTAAAGACTTTTATTTAACTTGACTTGAACGTTTGTTTGTGTGTGTGTGGGATTCAACTTCCGGTTTGTGTAATGTCCAAGAAAAATGAATTAAGAAGTAAAACAAAAAAACTATGTTTTTGAAGAAAGGCTTTTAACTTTTAACTACATTTAATGATAAAAGAGGATCAAAGCATTTAATTTCATTCGAATTTCCTTATGTGCAAAATTACACGTAGGAAACCTTATTTAAACATTCAAATTGTTCAGTTTTAAAAATTAGTCTTTTTCAAATTTCCCACCTAAATTTGTCATGGGGTCGCCGACTTTGGTGGATCGTAACGGTACTTTTTCTTGACCAAATTGAAAAATAAAAGATACAGACAGTTGCAGATTTTGATTTCCAGTCGAATGAGACTGGTTTCAAACTTTACAAATCTCATTTCGAGATAGAAAAGAGCATTTTTCGGTTCGTAACAAACATTTCTGCCTCCATTATAGCTTACGGATCCGTCAGGTGGCGCTGTTTTCCGTTACATTTCGCCGTAATTTAGCTTTTTCTCCCTTTTAACTACTTTTAATATTAATTTTATCGTTATAATTGGAAAGTAGACCAAAAACTGCACCGTAAAAGTCTACCTTCCAATCTTATGATTAATTTTTTAATTCATTTTTTTGGTACATTACACAAACCGGAAGTACCGGAAGTTGAAACATTACATTACAGGTCACGTGACCGGACGTTGACACAAACAAACGTTTAAGTCAAGTTAAATAAAAGCCTTTAAAAAGTGAATCAGGAGATTGGAAAGTAGACTTTTCTGGGCAAGCTTTTCGTCTACTTTCCAATTATAACGATAAAATTGACATTAAAAGTAGTTAAAAGGGAGAAATTGCTAAATTACGGCGAAATTTTGACAAATCGGTTATTTGATGTTTACTTTCTCGAAATGAGGTCCAAAAATTCTGGAACCAAGCCCAATCGATTGGAAATCAAAATCTACATAACTCTGTACATTTTTTATTTTTATTTAGTCGTAAAAACGTAACCTTACGATCCACCGAAGTCGGCAATCGAATGGAAAATTCAAGGGGAAATTTACAATCTTTGTAAATGTGACCTTACAAAGATCGAAAGTTAAAATGTACATTAACTTTTCAGCAATTAAAAGACATTTGAGGCCATATTTTTTTCCAGTGCAAGTTCCACGAACAAGTTCTTAGTAGCTGAAACGTCCCAAAAGGGCGCTGAAATAATAACGTTTTCCTCTGGGTGTACAAATAGTTTGGTCGTGAAAGTTTCATAATTCATTCAATCGTAAGTGTTTAGTCAACATGCCGTACAGGAAATCAGTTCCGAGTCTGCAAGAAATGTGTTTAAATACCGTCACCACCAATTTCGTTGCGTTGGAACACGAATTAGCGGATCAGCCATCCGAATTTACCGGCATGATATACGAACGAATGTGTCGGCAATTTCCGCGTATCAAATTATCTCCGGAAATCTTCATTCATTCCGGCACCAAATCACTACGGAAAGTCAACAACTTTGGTCTGTCCACCGATTTGTTATTGAGTAAAATCGGCGCCGTGTGTAAAAACATCTTAACTTTAGAGTTAGATTTGTTACATTTTTACATTTGTTTACATCTAGACATTGGTTTGCAATCTGTAATCAAACTGTTGGCAGATTTACCACGACTTCAACATTTATCCCTGTCCGGAATAGACTGCACGGATGAATTCGTAGCCGCAATCGGTCAAAATTGTCCGCAATTGACCAAACTTTATATTACTGATTTTGCTGGCGTCGTAAACGCAGGATTTCGTCCATTAAACGAGTGCACCAAACTGACGTTTTTGGATCTTCGGGGTTCCGGACTGACAATCGACGTGTGTCTCTTCCTTCTAGACGGACTGCCTCTTTTGAAAGAGTTTAAAACACCGCTCTGTTGGAACAACATAATTGGTGCTTTAAAACGACGATCAGACCCAAAATTGCGCACCTACTTATTGGAGGAAATGTCAGACCATTTCAATCAGGAAGACGTCACATTTGTTAACACTACTTTTCCAAATTTACGTGAGTTATCTATTCTTGCAATAGACGTGAATTTTGCCTCGGTAATGTGCAGTAACAGCATTAACGTACTGCAACGACTAACCACTCTACGAATGTATGGCAATAAAGAAGATGTAAGTGCATTGCAACTGAAAATGCTTCTGCAGCAGTGTGAGAATTTAGAATCTTTACTTATTATAAATTGTGCTATTCTTACTGACAATTTGATTCTGGATCTCGTCGGTTCGAATGGCTTTAAACATCTGAAAGTTTTAGAGTTAATTCGTTGCGATTCGGTTAGTTTGGTTTCCATTATGAGATTGTTGGAAATGCGAAGTCCGTTGAAGGAGTTGATGTGCAAAAATTGCGTTAATATGGGATCTTCCGCTCATGTATCAATCAAAAGTTATGCGAAAAATCACAACTTCGATTTTAAGGTGGATGGTTTAAATTCCGATTATTTTGGGTAATTTATTTTAGGCCAACACACAATTTTGCATACCGGTATTTTTCAAACATCTTTTTTATAGACAATAAAATGAAATATTTTAACAAAAACTAACTTTTTCCACATTACGTGATGAATTGCGCGATTACTAGATAGTACAATTATTTCCGTTTTATGTCTGGTTATAGTTTCGTTTTTGGGTTTTGCAAGTAAAACCAATTAAAATATTTGAATTTCCTTTTTCTATGAAAATCCACTTTTAATATGTTTTAATTTTTCGTAAGCAGTATATGAATTTATCAGAAAAAAAAATATTAGTTTGTTCAAAAAATGTAAAATTTTATTCCAGTTAAATCTAACGTTGAATCTCCAAATCCAAGTTGTTACTTTTCACAAATCTCGCAATTTCTTCCAAAGTCGAAAGGCTAATGTGACGACTATCTCCCAAGATGAGCAAATTCAACGGACTTGTCATTTCTAACAACTCCATGATCGACTTCAAACTTACCGAATCACACGAACGCAAACATAAAACTTTCAGACGCGAGAATGCATTTAATTTGATCAGATCTAAAATCAATTTGTCAGTCAATGCATTACAGTTTGTAACACAAAGCGTTTCCAAATTCAGGCACTGCACCAAAAACATTTCCCATTCAGAAATGTCGCCTTCAATAAAATCAACAAAGTGCAGTTCTCGTATATTCGTGAATGCAACATCGCTATTACCCTTTTCACTAACTACACCGCATTTGTACAGTTTTAACTCCTCCAACACTGGACAACAACGACCGATGAGTGAAACATTAACCGAAGAAAAAATTAACAGATGTATGTGCAAACTGGTTAAACTATGCAACAAAAATCGTTCAGAACTGCGTGGAGCGGTCCAAACTGCCGCATTAAAAATAATAAATAACCGAGATAAATTTGGAAAAGTGCTGCTCAAAAAAATAATGTCATCTTCGTCCATAATTCTGACAATTTTCGATATTTTGACCAGAGAATACGTGCGTAAATTTTGATTCGATCTGAAACGTGTTTTTAACAACTCATACAACGTGCCCCAGCAGCCATTTTTAAATACTCTCCAGAGTTTTTCATTGGCGAAAAAACCGTACCCGTTACCCGCCCGTTACCCGTCTCCAAAAAAATTCTCTACCCATACCCGCCCGTACCCGACCCTACCCGACCCGTACCCGTCCCGTACCCGAACGCAAACGCGATCACAACATCACGTGTGGTTTTTACGCCAATGCACCTCTCTGATATGTAAAACACGATAACGCGTACCCGCGAGACCTGTACCCGTACCCGGGTGTGGGTACGGGTACGGGTACCCAATGAAAAACACTGATACTCTCAGAAGTGGCAGTTCGTGGAGAATGTTAAAGCACACCCCGGATGTGACAAAAGATAAGTTACAGTTGATGTTCAAACGTTCAAGCTTCTTGCAGCGCTGCAGTGAAGCGACCCCGACGTCGGTGACTTTGCAGCACCGAGACAGATCGAGATGGGTTAGCAGAGGACAATTTTCGGCGATTGCAACTACGACTTGATCGGTACATTCTGGTCTATTCTTAAGCGTAAGACGTTGAAGTTTCGGTAAATGTCTCATCAGTTTGATTAGCGATCGCGAAGGAATTTCCTCTTGAATTCGTATTAACTTGAACTCGACGAGGTTTCCACAAACTTGCGTAATTCTGTCCAACAAAAGTTCGATCGGCAGATCTAACATGTTCAAATGGTGCAATGTTTTGCAGTCTGGATGAACGAAGATGTTGGCCGGTAAACATTGAACTGCAGGTTTTAATTGCTTACAAAGTCGTGGATACACTCCGTCAATAAATACCGAAGGTTGATTCGCTAATTCGTCTTTCAGCTGCTTGAAATTAGCGATCACGGCTCGTAAAGACAATTCTTCCAGACACGGAACTGATTTCTTGCACGGCATGTCGACAAAAATCGATGAATGAATGGCCACGTTGTCAAATCCGTTGATTAGATGAATAAGTGGCCAATGGGGGCGCTGAAAACCCAAATGACGTATGAGGAACGTCGAAATGGTTCCTTAAATACCAAATAGTTCGGTCGTGGATAAATGAATTCAATCGTAAGTATTTCGTCAACATGCCTTGCAGGAAATCAGCTTCGAGTCTGGAAGAATTGTGTTTAGTTACGGTAACAACGAATTTCCGCGCTATGAAACACAAATTAGTGGATCAACCATCTCTATTTATTGATACGATATATCAACGAATGTGTCGCGACTATTCTCTCAACAATGGATGCTTGCCTACAAAAATGTTCCTTCACTCCGGATTGAAATCACTGAAAAATTTCAACATGTTTGATCTGTCGGTGGATTTTTTATTGGTCGACACACACCGCATTTGCAGAAACCTTGAAGATTTGCATTTTAAATCATTCGATTCAAAACTGTGTTTAAAAATTCTAATCAAACTGTTGACACATTCGCCACGACTTCAACATTTATCCCTCACACGGATGAACTGCTCGGATCAAATTGTTGCTGCGATCGGTCGCAATTGTCCGCTATTGACGCGTCTTTCTATGCATCGATGCGTCGATTTAACGGATGCAGGGATTCGCTTGATCGGCGATTTCACCAAATTAACGTTTTTGGATATCTCCGGCAGCGGAGTCACAGCCGAGGACGGTTTATTCATTCTAGACAAACTGCCGCTTTTGAAAATGTTTCGAAACGATCACTGGAGCGAGTTATTTCGTATTCTAAAACAACGTTCGTGCACAACTTTGCGCACTTATTTATTGGAGGAACTGTGTCAACCGATGAAAGATTTCGACCAGGACGACGTCACGTTTCTGAAAACCAGTTTCCCTAATCTACGTGTTTTCTGTATTTGGGCAACTGGTACGAATCTGAATTACTTCAGAGAAAAATACGGCAAGAATTTGAACTTACTGCAACGACTGACCACTCTGTGTCTGCATTGTGTAGATGGAGATGGAAATGTTGTTATGACTGAATTGCAGGTGAAAATGTTTCTGCTGCAGTGTGGGAATTTAGAAGTGTTGTATTTTACCGGTTGTCGAGCTTTGACTGACAATTTGTTTCTCGATCTTATTAAGTCGAATACTTTCACACACGTAAGAGTTTTGAAGTTAATTCGTTGCGATTCGGTTAGTTTGGCCTCGATCATGAAATTGTTGGAAATGAGAAATCCGTTGAAGGATTTGGTATTCCAAAATTGTCTTCATATAAGCAGTTTGGCTTTTAAAGAGATTGAAAGTTATGTGAAAAACCACAATTTGGATTTGAAGGTTTTAAACTTGTAGTAATTTTGTTTAACCAATACAGAAATTTGCATATCAATTTTAGTACGTAAACCTACATCTAGACGTATTTATGATTTTTTACTATCAAACTAATGTGCGGTATACTTTCTTGAGTGTTAAATAAATAAATAAATGTTCCGAACATTCTGTCTGCAGATATAAGATTAAATATGTTAAAAACAAAAACATTTCCATCTTAAAAGTTCTACAATTACATCCTGAATGATCAAATATGTACTTTTCTATTGATTGAACTGGATACTGAGTTTACGAAGAGTTGGATGAACATGAGGGAATGTCTTGTGTGTTAGGTACAATTATTGTCACTTGTTTGTGTATTGCCTCTTTTATTTCTATTTCTATTTGTGCTTATTCTGCAGGTGAACTGCAGATAAGTGGCTAAATGAGTGTAGTTTAGTCTTCCACAGGTATACATTTATGCAGGATACATTCTTCCAGTTTTGGCGCTTTCCGATACAGCATGATGTTGGCAAAGTGACTGAGTGTTATATCCATAACAATCTAAATAGTGTTAACAATGTCAATAATGTACATGCCCATCTTAATTTTAACAATAGCTTGGTTGTGAGGATGTTTGTACCTTTTTAGACAAATGTTTGCACATGGCGTAGAAGACAGAAAAAAGTGTGGGAAAAAATTAAGCTGTTGTTAAAATATTTAAGTTTATTGTCTACTAAAAAGATGTTTGAAAAATACCGAAATAGAAACAAAAATTGGTCGATATGCAAAATACTGTGTTGGCCTAAAATAAATTACCAAAATAACTCGGAAAGCTTCAAATCCAAGTTGTGATTTTTCGCATACATTTTGATTGATACACGAGCGGAATCTCCCAAATTGGCGCAATGTTTGCACACCAACTCCTTCAACGGACTTCGCATTTCCACCAATCTCGTGATCGAATGCAAACTAACCGAATCGCAAGAAAATAACTTCAAAACTTTCAAATGTTTAAAGCCATTTGATCCGGCAAGATCCAGAATCAAATTGTCAGTAAGAACATCACAATCTTCAACAAGTAAAACTTCTAATTTCTCACACTGCTGCAGAAGCGTTTTCAATTGCGATTCACTCACATCATATCCAATGTCATACAGTTCAAGAGTGGTTAGTCGTTGCAGTAAGTTAAAATGATTGCTGCACAGTAGCGAGGCAAAATTTACGTCTATTCTATCAATATAGATCTCACGTAAATTTGGGAAAGTGGTGTTAACAAACATGACGTCTTCCTGAATGATAAGGTCTGACATTTGCTCCAATAAGTAGGTGCGCGATGTTGGGTTTGATCGTCGTTTTAACGCATCAATTATCTCGCGCCAACATTGCGTTGTTTCAAACTCTTTCAAAAGAGGCAGTCCGTCTAGAAGGAACAAAAACCCGTCGACTGACAGCGCGGAACACCGGAGATTCAAAAACGTCAGTTTCGTGCACCCGATTAATGGACGAAATCCTGCATCTACGACTCCAGAATAATCAGAAATAGAAAGTTTAGTCAATTGCGGACAATTTCGACCGACCGCGGCTACGAATTGATCCGTGCATTTTACTTTCATGGATAAATGTTGAAGTCGTGGCAAATCTGCCAACAGTTTGGTTAGAGATTGTAAACAAATGGGTGGATCTAAGACATCTAACTGTAAGGTTAAAAGGTTTTTACACACGTCTATTTTATCCAATACGACATCGATAGACAGACCTTGGACTAACTGACCAAACTTGTCCACATTCCGTAGTGATTTTGTGCCGGAATGTATGAAAATTTCCGGTGGCAAATTGGTACGCGGAAATTCACGATACATTCGTTCGTATATCATGCCGATAATTTCGGCTGGCTGATCCGCTAGTTCGTGTTCCAACGCATCGAAATTGGTGGTTACGGTATTTAAACATATTTCTTCCAGACTCGGAACTGATTTCCTGTATGGCATGTTCACTAGAAGCACTTACGATTGAATGAATGATCAAACTATTTGCACATATCCCGTGAGAAACGTAAGACGAACATATTTACCAACGTCTATCATTGGTTATTCGAGTTTTTAACACCCCTATTGGGCACTTTATCATCTAATAAGTTAATAATAAATTAACCAATCAGTCCACTGTGTTGTTCACATCGAACTACACAGTTTTATTTAGATAAAAATAATTTAACTGACCTTCAACCGTACAAAGAAGATAACTTTTGTAGCAAAAGTATAAACGTCGGAAATTCGGAAAACTGGCATTCAAAAACATGATGTCGTGCTCAGTGACAACAGTCATCGTGAATATCATTTCCTCTAACAAATACGTGCGCAATGTTGTGCTTGAACGCAACAGAGATTATGATGCAATTTCAATTCGTGTTTATTCTGCAGGTGTGGCTAAATGAGTGTAGTTTAGAAGAAATGAGTCGGAAATTTCCACCGGTGTTTACCAACAGAAATATTTATTCGTTCCCGCACGAAATCACAAAAACATCTGAACAGGTTTGACGTGCCAACTGCTGCTTGCTTCAACTGATCCAAAGTCTAAAATTGCGTAATGCACAATGCACGTGCCATTATTTGTTGATGATAAATGAATTTATCAGTTGGAGAAAACAATTTTTCGTTTGTATAAAAAATTCAAAATGTAGAATGATGTAAAACCTTCAAATCCAAGTTGTTACTTTGCACATACTGTAGTCAATCGCCATTTATCTGGGGAAAAATGGCCATTTGTGTTACAATTCATTTGTATCAGGAATATTTTGAAATGGCATGAAGTTGTTATTTAACACCTGATTTCACTCGAATAAATTTTTCATTCTGTATATTTTTATTTTTATTTTGCATAAAATGGAATTTTTCGGTGCATATTTTATATGCGCATAAAACAAATTTTATTTTGCATAAATATCAGATAATTACAAATAATAATTAGTGACACCGAATAATAACCGATGTTTATACATTTTTAAACAAAAGTTTGCATATGGCGCAGAAGACAAAAAAATGATGTGGAAAAAAGTAGCTTTTCGTAAAATTTTAAGTTTATTGTCTATAAAAAAGATGTTTGAAAAATACCGAAATAAAAACAAAAATTGGTCAATATGCAAAATTGTGTGTTGGTCTAAAATAAATTAACTGCTCCCCTCGGAAAATCCAAAGTCAAATCCAAGTTCTGACTTTTCGCATAACTTTTGATGAATATCCAATCGTAATCTCCCATTTTAAAGCAATCTCTCCACATCAACTTTTTCAACGGACTTCGCATTCCCACCAATCTCATGAACGAAACCAAACTAACCGAATCACAACCAATTAACTTCAAAACTTTCAAACGGTTAAAGCCATTCGATCCGGCAAGATCCAGAATCAAATTGTCAGTAAGAATAACACAATTTTCAACAATTAAAACTTCTAAATTCTCACACTGTTGCAGAAGAGTTTTCATTTGCAATTCACTCATATCATCTCCAATGCCATACAGTTCTAGAGTGGTAAGTCGTTGCAGTACGTTAATGTTGTTGCTGCAGATTACCGAGGCAAAATTCACGTTAAAATTAACGCGTTCAACTTAACCAGTCCAAAGACTAAATTAGCAAAGTTGCTTTTATTATATTAATTTTATTGTCTACAGAAAGAAAACAATGTTTGGTATACACACCGACATAATTAGGTACAACAATTGTTCGATATTCACTTGACAATATCATGTGTAACGGGTAACCTTCACATCCAAGTTGCGTTTTTTTACATAACTTTCAATTGCTACACAAACGGACGAGTCAATACGAGCACAAAGCTGGAAGTCAAACTCTCTCAACGGATTTCGCATTCCTAACAAGCTCACTATCGACGTCAGACCTACCAAATTGCAACGACTCAAGAACAAAACTCTCAAATTACTAAAACAATTCAATTTGACAAGCTCGACAACCAAATCGTCGGTGAACGCCCTACAATCTGAAACAACCAAAGATTCTTTATTCTCACACTCCAGCAGAAGCATTTTCAATTGCAATTCAGTAAGAATATTTGCATTCGTGTTGCTACAGTGCAAAGTTAGACTGGTTAATCGTTGCGTTAAGTTGACATTGATGCTGCACATGGCCAACACCGATCTCACATTTCCAAAAGTAGAGTAAAAGTTTAAACTTCGTAAATTCGGAAAACTGGCATTCAAAAACATGATGTCGTTCTGAGTGACAGATATCATCTCGTGTGAAATATCTTCCAACAAATACGTGCGCATTGTTGTGCTTGAACGTTGTTTTAGGAGACGATATAGCTCGCGCCAGCAGGGAATTCTGAACACCTTCAAAAGGGGCAATTCGTCGAGAATGAATAAACACTGCTCGGCCGTGGTTGAGCTAAAGAATATATCCAAAAACGTTAGATTCGTGCACTGGCTGAATAAACGATATCCATCATCCGTAATTGAACTGCTGGCATGAATAGTAAGGTGCGTCAATAGCGGGCAATTGTCAACGATTGCCGCTACGAGTTGATCCGAGCACTTTACGTCCAAAAACAGATGTTGAAGTAGTGGTAAACGCGGAAACAGTTTGGATAGAAGTTGTGGACAACTTTCTCGAGCGAATCGGTCAATGTTTAAATCCACAAGGTTTTCACAAACGCTGGCTATTCTGACCAATAAAAGATCAAAGGGAAGATCGAACATTTGCAATTCCTTGAGTGATTTGGTGGAAGAATGAATTATAATTCAAGCACGTCCAAACTGCTTGTATGTCCAGCTGAGGTCAACGTAAGACGTTCGTCAAACGTCATTTGGGTTTCCTGCGCTCCCAGTGGCCAGTTTAATAAGTAGATATACAAACTTGATCATTCATTCATTCATTCCTTCATTTTTTGACGACGTGCCGTTTAGGAAATCAGTTCCGAGTCTGGAAGAATTGTCTTTAGAATTTGTGACCGTTAGTTTCGAAGTGCTGAAGAACAAATTAGGCTTAGAAATATATTACATCTTTGCGCCACAAACCTATGCTTAGCAGGTTATGGCAAATGTTTGCACATGGCGCAGAAGACAGAAAGAAATGTGGAAAAAAAGCTTTTGTGAAAATATTTAAGTTTATTGTCTACAAAAAAAAATACCAAAATAGAAACAAAAATTAGTCGATATGGCCTAAAATAAATTACCACAAGTGGAAATTTAAGTTGTGATTTTTCGCATAACTTTTAATTTCTACACAAGCGAATATGCCAATATTAC
Source organism: Strigamia acuminata (assembly GCA_949358305.1). Lineage (NCBI taxonomy): Eukaryota > Metazoa > Arthropoda > Chilopoda > Geophilomorpha > Linotaeniidae > Strigamia > Strigamia acuminata. Next base: position 8,252,023 of record OX442315.1, on the reverse strand, counting down.
CACAATTAAAAATCCTCAAACTTTCCAACGGACTTCGCAATTCTATCAATTTCATCATCGAGGTCAAACTAACCGAATGGCAACGCACTAATTCCAAAGATTTCAGATGTTTAACGCCATTCGATCCGGCAAGATCAAGAATCAAATTGTCAGTAAGAATACCACAATTTAAAACATATAACACTTGTAAATTCTTCCACTGCTGCAAAAGCGTTTTAAATTGCAATTCACTCATATCGTCTCCAATACCATACAGTCGTAGAGTGGTTAGTCGTTGCAGTAAGTTAATGTTGTTGCTGCACAGTATCGAGGCAAAATTCACGTCTATTCCATGAATAGACAACTCACGTAAATTTGGGAAAGTGGTGTTAACAAACATGACGTCTTCCAGATTCAAATTGTGTGCCCGTATTGGAGCCATTTGCTCCAATAAGTAGGTGCGCAATGTTGGGTTTGGTCGTCGTTTTAAAGCACCAATTATGTCGCAACACCAGACTTTTGTTTGAAATTCTTTCAAAAAAGGCAGTTCGTCTAGAAGGAGCAAACACACGTCAACTATCAGCCTGAAAAACCAGAGATTCAAAAAGGTCAGTTTCGTACACTGGATTAATGGCCGAAATGCTGCAACCCCGCTTCCGTAGTAATTATAATTAGCAAGAGATAATTTGGTGAATTGCTGACAATTTTGACCGATTGCGGCCATTAATTCATCCGTGCATTCTAAGCCGGACAAGTTTAAATCTAAATGTTGAAGTCGTGGTAAAAGTGTCAACAGTTTTGTTACAGATTGTACACATTTATCTGGTTTGAGTAATGTAACCAGATGTAACTCTAGGGCTAAGAGGTTTTTACACGCGACGCCTATTTTATCCATTACGAGATCGATGGACAGACCAAACTTGTTCACATTCCGTAGTGATTTGGTGCCGGAATGAATGAAGATTTTCGGAGATAATTTGATATGCGGAAATTGCCAACACATTCGTTCGTATATCATGCTGATAATTTCGGATGGCTGATCCGCTAACACGTGTTCCAACGCAACGAAAGTGGTGGTTACGGTATTCAAACACATTTCTTCCAGACTCGGAACTGATTTCTTGTACGGCATGTTCAGTTGTTCACTAGAAGCACTTACGGTTGAATGAAACCAAACTATTTGCATATATCCAGCGAGAAACGTAGGACGAACATATTTACCAACGACTGTCATTGGTTATTTGAGTTTTCAACACCCCTAGTGGGCATTTTATCAACTAATAAGTGGATTTTAAAATTAACCATTGTGTTGTCCACATCGAAGTACACAGTTTTACTTTAGATGAAAATAATTTAACTAACCTTCAACCATACAAAGAAGTGTTTACAGTAATCCAAATTGTATTCAACTAGACTGAATAATCATTGTCATATACACAACATTCCAACAGTATTTGCAGTAAATAAAATTATTGAATTGAAAAGTAAACACAGTCGAATGGAATGGTCAAGTTCTTAGTATCTGTGATACTTCTCTCAACTATTTTGTACTGAAGAATGTTAAATAAATGTTATTTTCGATTCGATGGGTTTGGATTCAAGTGATTGTAGCAGATGCAAAAAAACACAACCGAAGTCAATGGTTTACATTTGAACAGTAGTTTATTTCATACAAAGCAGGAAACAAGTAATGTTATTCCCTACCCTTAAATCAATAATCAAATGCCCCAATACAGAGTGGGTCACCGAAGTGACCCTCTGGTGGCCAAACATGGCGCCACCTCCAATTCCCCCCTAAACGGTGGCTTCTTCAGGAACTTCAGTTTCCACAGTCCCCCCCTCCCGGGGACGTTCCAACTCGTTTTCGATCTCGAGGGGACATAGTCGTTGAATCGGTCGGCGAAGTCTTGTTCTATTGGGAAGCTGTAATTCACAAGATCTAATTAGCCCGTCGCGACCGACTTTCACGTCGGTTATTCTTCCAATTTTCCAAGTAAGTCTTGGTTGGTTCTGGTCCTCGATTAAAGCCAAGTCTCCTACTCGAAACTTTGCGTTGCTCGAATTTCCTCTTTGTTGACGTAGTTCGACGAGGTATTCGTGTGTCCACCTTTTCCAGAAGTGGGCAATAATCGTCTGGCGTTGTTTCCAAATTCGTAAAATCTGGGCCTGTGTTTCCGGTCGATCTACAGTACTAGGAACGTTAGGTAAAGTGATTAGACGTTTTCCCACAAGAAAATGTGCGGGTGTAAGTGGATCCGGTTCAGCTGGGTTGTCGTAGACGTATGTCAATGGCCGCGAGTTTATCACAGCCTCTACTTCGACCAACACAGTCGAGAGGCCCTCGTAACTCAGGGACGTGCGACCGATTGTTTTCTTTAAAGCGATCTTCACCGACCGCACCATGCGCTCCCAAAAACCGCCCCACCACGGCGCGGTCTCGACGATGAACTTCCACGTAATTTTTCGCACGTCTAGAAATTGTCGAAATCGACCCACCAACACTTCGTTTAAAAACACATTCAACTCGCGATCGGCTCTTTTGAAAGTTTTGGCGTTGTCTGAATAGATGGTCGTCGGGATCCCTCTCCTGCCCACAAATCGTTTAAACGTGTCCACGAATCGATCCGTTGATAAATTTGAAAGTATCTCCAAGTGCACGGCTCTCGTGACCGCGCACGTGAATAATGCGATATAAAGTTTTTCACCTTGATTGGAGTACAGCGGTCCCGCAAAATCCACGCCGCTTGTCTCGAATGGTGCACTCGGAGTTATGCGGTCGAGTGGCATCAGTCCCCATCGCTCCTTCGCCAGTCGTCCCTGCATTTTTCGGCAGAGTACGCATTTACTCAGTACCGCCTTGATTGTTTTCCTAGCTCGTGGGATCCAAAATCGTTCGCGAAAACTACTGAGCGTGTCTGCCAGTCCTCCATGCATTGTTCGTTCGTGCTCTTCTGTAATAATCAAATTCGTTATATAATTGTTACACGGCAAAATGTATGGCTCTCGGATGTCGCGTTCAATTTCTGCTAGCGCCCATCTGTGTGTTGCACGCATCAATTCGTTCTCGTCTATCGTTGGGGAAAACTGTAACAGCGGTGAGGTTTTCTCTACGAGTTCTCCTTTCTGTAGACACTTTAGTTCTTGATGAAAATAAAAGTTTTGCAAATATTTTATCCAGTATCTCTCTCCTTTTTCAATCTCGTCTCCGCTCAATTCTCCTGTGATTTTATCCTTAATTCGCAAGTTTTTAACAAACCGTAATACCCACGCAGTCGTTTTCTTTAATTTCAACCATCGACTGAACCTTGTGTAGTCAATTATCTGGATTGGTTCACTTATCGCGTTCACTTGGACTTCCTCGTTCGAATCCGTTGTTTTCATAATGTCAGTTTCCGTTGGCCAATTCGAATCGTTGCCACTCAACCACTGCGGTCCTTTCTGCCAAAAATCACTATTTGTTAGTTCTTGTACCGTTACGCCCGTGTTAGTAGGTCTGCCGGTCTGCCGGAATTTACAGTTCCGAGTCTGGAAGAATTGACTTTAAAATTTGTGACCGCTAATTTCGAAAACACCGAGTGGTTAGTCGTTGCAATAAATTTACGTTGTTTCCGCATAGTGTCAAGGTAGAATCCACGTTCGTATTTCCACACCACATGCATAAACTTCTTAAATGAGGAAAACTGGTGTTTAGAACCGTAATGTCGTCCCGATCCATATCTATCATCACTTATGATACTTCCTCCAACAAATAAGGTCTTCAAGATTTCTGCGAATGCGGTGTGTGTCGAGCAATAAAAGATCCACAGACAGATCAAACATATGCAAATTTGTGAGAGATTTCAATCCGGAATGAAGGAATATTTTTGCAGGCAAGCAACCATTATTGAAAGAATAGTCGCGACACATTCGTTGGTATATCGCATCGATAAATTGAGACGGTTGATTCATTAATTTGTATTGCATCGCGCAGAAATTAGTTGAAATCCGTTGAAAGAGTTGATGCTCTACTATTGCGGTCGTATTGACTCGTCCGTTTATGTAGCAATTGAACGTTATATAAAAAAATGTAACTTGGATGTGAAGGTTTACACGGATACACAAATTTGCACACATGATACTGTACGCGTGGAATATTGGAATAAATGCTGGCGTGTACTTTGATTACTTTTCAATTTAATAATTTTATTTAAATCCTGTTTACTGCAAAGACTGTTGGAGTGTTGTATGTATATGGCAACGATCGTTCAGTCTAGTTGTATACTATCACAATTTGGATTACTGTAAACACTACAAAAATTATCTTCTTTGTACGGTTGAAGATCAGTTCAATTATTTTCATCTAAAGTAAAACTGTGCAGTTCGATGTGGACAACAACAGTGGAATGATTGGTTAATTTTTAAATCCACTTATTAAATGATGAAATGTCCAACAGGGGTCTTGTAAACTCAAATAACCAATGACAGTCGTTGGTAAATATGTTCGACTTACGTTTCTCGCTGGATATATGCAAATAGTTTGATCATTCGTTCAATCGTAAGTGCTTTTAGTGAACATGCCGTACAGGAAATCAGTTCCGATTCTGGAAGAAATGTGTTTAAACACCGTAACCACCAATTTCGATGCGTTGGAACACGAATTAGCGGATCAGGAATCCGAAATTATCGGCATGATTTACGAACGAATGTGCCGGCAATTTCCGCATAGATATTTGCCTCCGGAAATCTTCATCCGTTCCGGCACCAAATCACTACAGAATGTGTACAAGTTTGGTCTGTCCATCGATCTCGTATTGCCTAAAATAGGCGCCGTGTGTAAAAACCTCTTAACCTTAGAGTTAGATTTATTAGATCCACACATTTGTTTACAATCTGTAATCACACTGTTGGCAGATTTACCACGACTTCAACATTTATCCATGTCCGTAGAATGCACGGATCAATTCGTAGCCGCAATCGGTCAAAATTGTCCGCAATTGACCAAACTTACTATTTTGGATGTCACTGAAGTCGTAGATGCAGGATTTCGTCCATTAATCGCGTGCACGAAACTGACGTTTTTGGATCTCGAGAGTTTAAGGCTGACAATCGACGAGTGTTTGTTCCTTCTAGACGGACTGCCTCTTTTGAAAGTGTTTAATACAAATCTCTGCTGTAGCGCGATAATTAGTGCTTTAAAACGACGATCAAACCCAACATCGCGCACCTACTTATTGGAGAAAATGTTACACCATGTCAATCGGGAAGACTTCAGGTTTGTTAACACCACGTTCCCAAATTTACGTGAGTTATATATTGATTGAAAACATAGACGTGAATTTTGCCTCGGTACTGTGCAGCAACAACATTAACTTTCTGCAACGACTAACCACTTTACACCTGAATAACATTGGAGGTGATATGAGTGAATTGCAAATGAAAACACTTCTGCAGCAGTGTGAGAATTTACAAGTTTTATGTGTTGAAGATTGTGCTATTCTTACTGACAATTTGATTCTGGATCTTGCCGGATCGAATGGCTTTAAACATCTGAAAGTTTTGAGGTTAATTGGTTGCGATTCGGTTAGTTTGGTTGCGATCAAGGAATTGTTGGAAATGCGAAGTTCGTTGAAGGAGTTGAAATTGCATCAGTGCGTTAATATAGGAGATTCCGCTCGTGTATCAATCAAAAGTTATGTGAAAAATCACAACTTGGATTTAACTTTCGAGTTTTTTTGGTAATTTATTTTTGCCCAACCCACAATTTTGCAAACCGGCCAATTTTTGTTTCTGTTTCGGTATTTTCAAACATCTTTTTTAGAGACAATAAAATTAAAGATTTTAACAAAAACTACTTTTGTCCACATTTTTTCCTGTCTTCTGCGCCATGTGCAAACATTTACCCTGCTTATTGCTGCATGACTTATAGATGAGTCATTGATTAAATTGGAATAATTTTAAAATTTTTAAATGGACCTAAACAGCACTTTTTTTGTTTCATTCCAAACTTTTTTCCTCAGATTTGTATGATTCCAAATTAATTTCCCTGTGTTGATTTTGTAATGATTTTTTATTTCATCACTAGTTTAAGTTCTACTCACTGCAAAAAAAATTAGATTTTCGTCGATAAAATATTTTGGAAATATAACTGAAATGCGATATTTCCAAACCCGAAAGTTATATATTCCAAATTGTACAAACATCAAATTTCCAATGACTTTCCAACACTGAATGCAACCGTTTCCAAACTACTTTTCATAGCATGATATATTAAATTTCCAAACAGTAAAACACATATTTCTCAACTAGTAAAGTTAAGATTTCCAAATGTAAAATATGAGTTTCCCATCAGTAAATAACAACTTTCCAAATATAAAATTTGATATTTCTTTTTTAATAAAAATTCTAAATTAGTTAAATCTCAAAATAAATCTCGTAAAAATAAATCCCTAGAAATTTCCATAAAAATTCAATACATCCTGAAAATATGCAGAGGATTCACTCCTGAATCCTGAATTCATTCCTGAATCCTGAATCCTGAATTCATTCTTGAATCCTGAATACTGAATCCTGAATTTGTTTCTGAATGCTAAATCCTGAATTTGTTTCTGAATGCTAAATCCTGAATTTGTTTCTGAATCCTGAATCCTGAATTCATTTCTGAATCCTGAATCCTGAATCAATTACTGAATCATAAATTCTAAATCCTGAATTCATTTCTGAATCCTGAATTCTGAATTTAAAAATCTTGAATCCAATAATCTTAAATCCTGAATTCATAAACCAAGGCTATAATCATAGCCTAATACAAAAAAGGAGCAAAATTAACTGAAGGCAGTGATTAAAACTTGCATTGATATGATGGTGTAACAAATTCTAGAATCAAATTAAAATGTAACACTACAAAATTTGTGTCAACTTTTTAATTTATCCAACTCTAACAATAATAATCTAATTATTTGTTGAAGTAGAAATGATAAAACCAATCCCATATTTAATAAATATAAATTTTGAATTAGTTTTGAATTATGTTCGCCATCTGGTGATAAACCCATAAATTTTAAAAGCTGGAAACATAGGATCTTTAGTCATTAATTTTTAGCCTTGTGAAATGAATGGAAATACAAATTTCCAAATCTAATTTACATTAACATTCCATACAATTACAATAATTTGCAACATCATCTTTCAGTGTTGAAAATTTATAGAAATTTAAATTTCCAAACCTAGTTTACATTAGGTTTCCACACATTTAACAAAAACTAAAATGTCATCTTTCAGTGTTGAAAATTTACATAAATTTAAATTTCCAAACCTAATTTACATTAGCTTTCCATACATTTAACAAAAACTTACAACATCATCTTTCAGTGTTGTAAATTTACAGAAATTCAACTTTCCATAAAATATTTCACATTTCCTTTTCATTATATTTCCAAACTAGAATTTATCCAATTTCACCATTAACTTTCCAATGACTTTTTTTTTGGAAATCCAAAATTTTTTGCAGTGACTGTTTTTTTTTTAAGTGAAAAATGAAAATGTAGATAAAACAATGCTCTTTCAAGCTAATTTATTTGTTTTTCAACAAAGTTTACTCATTATTGTGCTACAGCACTTTATTGTTGCATTTTCAGTTTAAGGTGGTCATGATTCCAAACTTTTTGCCAGGGGTTGTGTATTAAAAGATGAAAACATATACAGGGTGATTCAAAAGTCTGTAAACACCATCTTTTCTTGAAAATGACTGAAGATACATTAATTCTATTGATGTGGTCGTAGAGGAAGTCGGTGGTGGGCTATCCAGTGGTGACCTTAAATTTGACCCGGAAGGTCAACTTCAAGGTCATTCGCTTTCTAACTTTTAATTTAAACCGTTTAAGATAAAAGAAAATTTCCAATTACAAAGTGGTAGAACACCATCGAATTAGTACTATGCAACTTACCTTCGTCATTTTAAGTTACCGTACTGCCTTATTTAAACGCCCGGGTTCATTTAGACGCCGGGCCCGAATAAACGCCGGGGGTTAGGCGGCATTTTTTTGCACCGTGTGCCGCCCCGAACCGACTTTACCGGGAGGGGGTCGGCCCAAAAAAAATTACGGTAAATGTTTTCAGTTTAAATTGAAAACAAATCAGCTGAAGTAAACCGAGCCATTGTGGCAAAACTTAAATTTCTACTGCAAAAGTACTGAATTACTCGCCATCGCCGCCCGAGCAAACCCGCTTGCCGTGAACCACCGCCATCGTGAGAGTGCCGTCGACTAGTCCGGAGTTCTGGCCATCGCCGTCGTACGAGCAGCGCAATTTTTACCGGCGAATTCGCTTCGCCATTTCCGCGCACAACAACAAGTCGTTGTCGCGCGCGCTTTCCTTTGTTCTCTTCATTTTTAGCGACCATTGTCAAGCGCTTTTATCTCATCGAATTATTAAGTATTTAGCCCTAATTTTAAGCATTAATTTAACTTTAATTTATTATTTGATCATCTGTAATTAAAACCGAATAAAATCATTTGTTCTATTTAGCCGAACTTCTTATTTTTAATACTCATAGACACATTTGCAGGACAAACAGAGTTTAAGTCCTATCAACGGCATCTCACCTGCGAATACCGGTAATTAATAATTTAATTACAACTTATATTATTTTATTAATAAAATTCCAGGATTGCAGCACAACGTACTGTACAGCGTGTTGACAACACAGTGGTCAAGTTCTTAGTAGCTGAAACGTCCCAAAAGGGCGCTGAAATCCCTATAAATAAATAACGTATGACGAACATACGTCCGTCTTACGTTTTCCTCTGGATATACCAATAGTTTGGTCGTGAAAGTTTCATAATCTATTCAATCGTAACTGTTTAGTCAACATGCCGTACAGAAAATCAGTTCCGAGTCTGCAAAAAATGTGTTTAGATGCCGTAACCGAAATGGAGTCATCTCCAAAAGTAAAAATGCCCAGAGGAAGACCAGCTAAGAAGAAAATGGCCGAAACACCTTCGACCATTAACCAGTCAGCTAGTCAGTCAAAAATTGATATTTTAACTGCAAACGCAAAAAAGGCTCGAAACGACTTAAATTTAAGTCTGACAAATCAAACACAGAGTGTGCCGCACTCATAGCTCATGCTACTGTCCGCACAGGGAGTGGAATCGCCTCCCACGACGACATGCAGCCCTAAATCCCTAACAGCTACATCATCAACTGTTAAGAGTGTTTTAAAACCACTCAACGACCAACCTGAACTCAGCATTCCAACTATGAACAGTTGTTGTGAGTCAGCGATGGTCGAAATTGACCAAAATGGTTTACAAGTAATGAGGCCAAAGGAGATTACTCCAAAGTCATCATCACCTTCGCCTACACTTGGTGAAGAACCACCCGACTTGTGCGAAAATTCCGATGAAGGAATTTCAAACTCATTTGAGTATGTCATTCCGACAAACTCATTTTGTGAGCCAAATGTGCTCAACAAAAATATATTGCATCAAAAATCGACTGTAGATAAAATACCCGATTCAATGGAGTCAACCTGCAGTCTTGATAAAATTGAGACTATTAAAAATAGTCCACCCATTGCGTTTAAGCGACATAATGCTGAACTCAACCATCAATACGCCGAGGAACGTATTCAAAATCAAGAAGTTAGTCACGAGACTAAAAAAGAAGCGAGTTTGTTACAAACTGAAAAAAGAATGGAATTAGCCCACAAAAAGTTGCAAATTGCAAATGAGAATTTGAAAGTTGCAGGAGAAAGATTGAAAATTGCCAATTCAAATGCACAAACTGCTGAAGCAAATTTACAAGTGGTGCAACAGGCAAATACAAGATTTCTCGCTCGCTTGACAGCGATTGATGAGGCTGATAGACTCACGATGCGTCAGCCTACTAGGGGTCGCCCACCAAAAGCAAATTCAGCTGACAAGACCCCTGAAACTAAAAGTTTCTGTGCAGAATCGGCTAACGCACAAAAAACTGCCAATCAGGAACCAACAAAAAGCGAAGATGACATTTTTGTACAATCTTCACAAATATCATCAAAAGGTGCTCAAAACTCACCTTAACGGTTAATCTAAATTGGTCTGATTTTTCAATCGAAAATTAGATGGATTTGTCAGATAGCGATGAATCGCTAAACGATTGTAATAATCGCAAAAAATCAGCTAACGCGCTACGAGATAATGCTACACACAGAATCTTGAAAAATTTGGATCGGTTGAGTGAAATCAGTGATAACTTAACAGACATCCTAAATTCACCTTCTCCCGCAACCACCGACAAGAGTTGTCTGACGACTCCCCAGGTAGAAAAGTAAATCAAGAATGTCAATCCGACGTTGTTGATTTGATAAAAAGTAACGGTAACCTTAAAGTAACTGTTAACTGCCAGAATGGAGTGGAGGTAACAGGAAAAGACTGTCATTTAACAAAGGACAGTGGCTCACCTGAGTTACCTGACCATCCCATTCAAACGAGTGGAAATTTAAATGAATTTCCCATCACAACAGACTCCTCCACACTGAAACAGAGAAGTCAGCCTAAAGTTAGGACACGTAAAAAGGATCAACCAACACCTTTTTATATTGACGAAGATGTCAATAATTTCGAGCAGAATTAAAGACATGAAGAATTCATTCTGCGCAAAATTGACAACTATGCGTCTGTAAACTGGACGCATAATCGAGTTACTGAAAAGTACATTCGATGGGACGAAATGTCGACTCCCGTTTTCAACGGAGAATGATCAGCTGGATCTGCATTTCTAGATACAATTCTAAGCCTAGCCCAAAAACATGGCTGTGGACCTCAAGACACGCTTAACAAATTAGTGCCACGTGCCTTGATGGGAGACACCAAAGATTGGTTTAAAAGAAGGAAATTTACCAACTGGAATGTGTTTGTAAGAGAATTTATGTACACATTCGGAGAACCAGGAACGTGGTGAATGGTGAGGAGTGTGGGGTCCAACCCGGGACACGTCCTGTCCCTCTGATGACTACTTCTCCTGTCTGGGAGCCGCTGCAGTTCGTGTCCAACACTCAACTCTCCTCACCACACCACTCCACTCCCTCCTCCCCGGGCTAGGTCAATTACCCACAGAGGGGTTGACCTTTGGGGCCGTATGGTGGTGTGTTGCAGTGCCGCAGGTCACGCAGGTGGCCTGACGGTTACAAAACGATAAAACTTGTAGAAACAAAGAAATTTTTCGCGCGCAACATACGGTGTTTGTTGCACACAAAATGGCGGACTCGCCGGGTAAAAATTGCACTCGTTTGTACGATGGCTTATATCTGCAAGCTCCGGAGTAGTTCTCGGTGACTTACAGATAGCGACGATGGTTCACAGCGAGTGAGTTTGCCGTGGCGACAATGGTGAGCCTGGACAAGTCAACGGTGCACACGATGGCCGACAGTGAGCGGGTTAAAATTACGCTGTTTGTTTGATGGCGTAGCCTGTAAGCTCCGTAGTAGCTCTCGGTGGCTTGCAGTCAATGGCGATGGTTCACGAGCAGCGGTGTGCTCTGTCGACGATGGCAAGTCTCGGACACGTCGACGAGACTCAACGATGGTCGGCGGTGATCGAGGTTTCCAAAGGCGCGACCCAAGGTTCGTATAATGCGTTTAACAAACTGTGTTTGTTACACACGGGCGCAAAGGCAACTAATCTCACTGAGTTTTTTCAGTGAGAGTAGCAAAGAATCTCTATAGTAGTCACAAACCGTTAACACTATCAATACCTGATCTTATTCGAAGTACCTGTAGATGCTTGTGTTCTTGTGTTGGTGATGATGTTGAGACTGAATCACACCGCCAAATTCTTGGGTTTTATGCACTTTCTGGTTCTGCGCACTAAATGTGCACAGAAAGCTAATTTTGGTGCAACAAAGGAATTTGTTGCGCCCAAAACCGTTTATTTTGCACAATGCCCTGGCTAAAAAGAGGGTGAAGTGTGCCAGGCACACTTCGGTTCTGCGCACTAACTGTGCGCCGTGAGCTTAATTTGTTGCACCAAAATGGTTAATTAACGGTTTCACCCCAGCCAATATGCTTGGGGAGTTTTCTCCCCCAAATCATGTGACTTAGTTTGGCACACGCCAAACTAAAATGAAATAAAAATACACAATTTCTTAAGTGGTGACAAATTTATTTATAAAATAAGCAAAAAAACACTTTAGGGTCACCACAAAATCTATTTTCTAGTGTTCCATGAATCCAACACAGATTTTCTCACACGTATTTGATCATTCAGGATGTAGTTGTAAAACTTTTCAGAGGGACATACGATGCTTTTATTTTTTAAAGTATTTAATCTTATTATCTTCAAAAAAATGTTTTCAACACCCCTATTGGGAATTTTATCATCTAATATGTGGATTTAAAAATTAACCAATCATTCCACTGTGTTGTCCACATCCCGTACAAGAAATCAGCCCCGAGAACTAAATAATTTAACTGATTTTCAACTGTACAAAGTTGATAACTTTTGTAGTGTTTACAGTAATCCAAACTGTGATATCATACAACTAGCCTGAACAATTGTTGCCATATGTACAACATTCCAACAGCCTTCGCAGTAAACAGGATTTAAATAAAATTATTGAATTGAAAATTCTAAAAAGTAAACAAATAAAACAAATAAATTTTAGATTATTCCAAACTTTTTGGACTGAATCAGAGATGTGCATTGGCGTAAAAACCGTGCCCGTTACCCGTCTCCAAAAAAATTTTCTACCCGTACCCGCCCGTACCCGACCCTACCCGTCCCGTACCCGTCCCGTACCCGAATTCTTCCAGCGCCGTATAGTGTCAAGTTTTGAACTATACATTTATCTTTTGTCTTGTTTTTAATTCGCTATTTTGATTACTTGATTTGTTTCTTCGTTTAGAAGAGTCTTCATTTGTTTTGTTTTTAAGTTTGATTATTATATTTTTTTTATTGTTATACGTTATACGACAATGCGTACCCGCGCGTACCCGGGAGACCTGTAATGGGTACGGGTACGGGTACCCAATGCACATCTCTGGACTGAATGTAGTTTCAAAGTCTATCGAAGTCCACAATTAATTACACTCAATTTTTGTTTGCAAATACAGTCGAAACTCTTTATAACGAATCGCGATATAACGAATTATCGATATAACGAATTGTTATGAATGACTTGGTTGGCCAGCCGTAGAACACCATGTTAAATATTTTCGTTATAACGAATTTCAATATAACGAATTATTCGTTATAACAAACAATTTTCAGGTACACTGTTATACCAACAAGCCCTCGTTATAACGAATTTTTAAAACTGATCACATGACTCACAACATCTTATGCCCATGTTAGGAACATATTTAAAAAAAATGAAAAATTTTCTGTTTTAAAATGGCTGCCAAATGAAAAGAAATTTTTATTTAGGACAAGTTGAACATTTTTAATGCTATTAACAATGGCAAGAAGCTATCAATTGTAGCAGTTGAGTTTAATTTGTTTTACAATTTCAACAGTTTTTAAGAATCGGGATAAAATTAACATGATTTTATGAATAAATAATGTTGTTTATGATAAAATTTTATTTTTTTCAGCTAATTCGTTTTAACGAATTCTCGTTATAACGAATCGATTTGTCCGGTCCCTTGCGATTCGTTATAAAGAGTTTCGACTGTAGTACGTTTCGTTTGCTAAATTTCTCCCATGCAATGTCATAGAATGATTCACTCAAAGGTATTATTAAGAATTTGTCCTATCACACTTTTTTTTACTCTCTTACTTCTATTGCACAAAGATGTCAGAAAAATGTGGAATAAAGCAGCTTTTGTTAAAATATTTATTGTCTGGAAAAAAGATGTTTGAAAAATATCGAAATAGAAACAAAATTTGCAGAATTGTGTGTTGGCCTAAAGTAAATCACCGGTTCCAATCGGAAATTTAAACAACTTTCAAATCCAAGTTGTGATTTTTCGCATAACTTTTGATCGATATACGAGCGGAATCTCCCAAATTGACGCACTGTTTCCACATCAACTTCCTCAACGGACTTCGCATTTCCAACAATGCCATGATCGAATCCAAAGTAACCGAATCGCAACCTATTAACGTCAAAACTTTCAGAAGTTTAAAGCCTTTCGATGCGGCAAGATCCAGAATCAAATTGTCAGTAAGAATAACACAATCTTCAACACGTAAAATTTCTAAATTCTCAAACTGCTGTACAAGCGTTTGCAATTGCAATTCACTCATATCATCTCCAATGCCACGCAGTCGTAGAGTGGTTAGTCGTTGCAGTAAGTTTATGTTGCTGCTGCACATTACCGAGGCGAAATTCACGTCTATTTTATCAATAGATAAGTCACGTAAATTTTGGAAAGTGGTGTTGACAAACATGATGTCTTCCCGATTGAAATAGTCGAACATTTTCTCCAATAAGTAGGTGCGCGATGTTGGGTTTGATCGTCGTTTTAAAGCAACAATTATCTGGCTCCAGCGATTTGTTTCAAACTCTTTCAAAAGCGGCAGTCCGTCTAGAAGAAACAGACACACGTCGACTGTTAGGCGGGAACGATGGAGATACAAAGACGTCAGTTTGGTGCACCCGATTAATGAACGAAATCCTGCATTTGCGACACTAGCAAAATCATTAATAGAAAGTTTGGTTAATTGCGGACAATTTTGACCGATTGCGGTTACGAATCGATCCGTGCAGTGTATGGAAATGGATAAATGTTGAAGCCGCGGTAAATCTGCCAACATTTTGGCTACAGATTGTAAACGTGTTCGTCGATGTGGATGGGAAGATGTAAAAGAACTTAAGTTTAACTTTAAGGTTAAGAGGTTTGTACACAAGACGCCGATTTTACCCAATACAAGATCGATGGACAGACCAAACTTGTCGACATTTCGTAGTGATTTGGTGCCGGAATGAATGAAGATTTCCGGAGGCAAATCGGTATTCCAAAATTTCCGACTCATTCGTTCGTATATCATGCCGATAATTTCGGATGGCTGATCCGCTAATTTGTGTTCCAACGCAACGAAATTTTTGCATACGGTATTTACACACATTGTTTGCAGACTCGGAACCGATTTCCTGTACGGCATCTTCACTAGAAACACTTACGATTGAATGAATGATCAAACTATTTGCATATATCCAGCGGGAAACGTAAAACGAACATATTTACCAAGGACTGTCATTGGTTATTGTAGTTTTTATGTTCCAATGTGTTTGGAGACACAAAGTAAAGACGCGTGGTTGTTGGGTGAATATTTTACAGTGAGGTATTTAATACAAAACAGATGTGGGAAAAAGTGCGTAGAGCACAAAATACATTTCGGGGCACTGATTGGTCGGTGCCAAATACAGATACACAGGTGTGAAGCACCTGGTGGCGAGGAATATAACATTCAAAAACAACAGTTATTTGAGTTTTCAACACCCCTAGTGGGCATTTTATCATCGAATAAGTGGATTAAATCATTTACCAATCATTCCACTGTGTTGTCCACATCCCGCAGAACTAAATAATTGAACTGATCTTCAACCGTACAAAGAAGATATAACTTTTGTAGTGTTTACAGTAATCCATATTGTGATACTATACAACTAAACTGAACAATCATTGCCACATATACAACATTCCAAGAGTTTTTGCAACAAACAGGATTTAAATAAAATTATTGAATTGAAAAGTAAACAAATAAGACGTCAGCATTTATTTCAATATTCCACGCGTAAACATTTATGTTTGGAATACACACCAACGTAATTATGTACAGGAATTGGTCGATACTCACTTGCCAATATCATGTATGCAAATTTGTGATTTGGTCTAAACTAAATGACTAAAACGCTAACCTTCACATCTAAGTTACGTTTTTTCACATAACATTCAACTGCTACACGAACGGACCGACAACACGAGTAGAGCAGCAACTCCTTCAACGGATTTTGCATTTCTAACAAGCTCACGATCGACGTCAGACCAAACCTATCGCAGCGATACAAATTCAAAACTCTCAAATGCCTAAAACAATTCAATTTGACAAGCTCGACAACCAAATCGTCGGTGAACGCCCTACAATCTTGAACAACCAAAGATTCTATATTCTCACATTCTATTAGAAGCATTTTCAATTGCAATTCAGTAGGAAAATTTGCATTCGCCATGTAGCTACAACACAAACTTAGACTGGTTAATCGTTGCGTTAAGTTCACATTGATGCTGCACATGGCCAACACCGATGTCACATTTCCAGAAGTAGAGTAAAAGTTTAAACTTTGTAAATTCGGAAAACTGGCATTCAAAAACATGACGTCGTCCTGAGTGACAGATATCATCTCGTGTGAAATATCTTCCAACAAATACGTGCGCAATGTTGTGCATGAACGTTTTTTGAGAAGACGAAATAGCTCGGGCCAACATCCATTTCTAAACACCTTCAAAAGGGGCAATTTGTGGAGAATGAATAAACACTGCTCGTCCGTCATTGAGGGAAAGCAGATATCCAAAAACGTTAGATTCGTGCACCGGCCGAATATACGATATCCTGCATCCGTAATTGAACTGCTGGAATGAATAGTAAGGTGCGTCAATAGCGGACAATTGTCAACGATTGCCGCTACGAGTTGATCCGTGCACTCTACGTTTAAAGACAACCGTTGAAGTAGTGGTAAACGCGGAAACACTTCGGTTAGACGTTGTGGGCAAATTCCTTGATTGAATTGTTCAATGCGTAACTCCACAAGGTTTTTACAAACGCTGGCGATTCTGATCATTAAAAGATCAGCGGGCAGATCAAACATTTTCAACTCGTTGAGTGTTTTGGTCGCGGAACGAATGAATAATTCCGGCGGCAAACATCGATCGGTGTTCGGAAATTGCCGGCACATACGTTCGTATATCATATTAAGAAAGGTCAGCGGTTGTTCCGCTAATTTGTGCGAAATCGCAGCGAAATTATTGGTTATCGTCTGCAAACAAATTTCTTGAAGAGTTGAAACTGATTTCCTGTACGGCATGTTGACTGCAAACAGCAATTGAATTAATTCAAGCACGTCCAAACTGCTTGTATATCCAGCTGAAGTCACCGTAAGACGTTAGTCAAACGTCGTTTGGCTTTCCTGCGCCCCCAGTGGCCAGTTTATCATCTAATAAGTTGACTTACAGTTCCGAGTCTGGAAGAATTGTCTTTAAAATTTGTCACCGCTAATTTTGAGGACACTGAGTGGTTAGTCGTTGCAATAAGTTTACGGTGTTGGCAATGTGCAGCATCAATGGATTAACCAGTTTGTATTGTAGCGACACGTACGTGGCGTATGCAAATATTCTTGCTGAATTGCAATTGAAAATACAACATTACAACAGTCTTTGCAGTAAACAGGATTTAAATAAAATGATTGAATTGAAAAGTAAACAAATAAGACGCCAGCATTTATTTCAATATTCCACGCATAAACTTCTGATTATTTCTTCTTCACAATCCAAATGGTCCAAATTCAAGGTTACAACTTGGCATCACTTGCAACAACTCGACGATCAAGCTCGGACGAATTGGCGGCCAGACTTCAATTGATAACTGCTTCAGACTCGCAAGCGCGTTGAACTTAACCAGTTCAAAGACTGAATTAGCGTCGACTTCTTCTGGGCTCTAAATTAAAAAAAAAACAAAAAACCAGCTTTTTTACTAAAGGCAAAGTTGCATTTAATATTTAAGTTTATTGTCTACAGAAAGAAAATATTATTTGGAATACACACCGACGTAATTAGGTACAAGAATTGGTCGATATCATGTGTGCAAATTTGTCACATCCAAGTCACATCCAAGTTACGTTCTTTCACATAACTTTCAATTGTTTCACGAACGGACGAGTCAATACGACGACAATCGAGGAGCATCAACTTCTTCAACGGATTTCGCATTTCTAACAAGCTCACCATCGACCTCAGACCAAACCTACTGCAACGCCACAAAATCAAAGTTCTCAAATGCCTCAAACTATTCAATTTGACAAGCTCGACAACCAAATCGTCACTAAACGCCCCACAAAATGAAACACACAAATATTCTAAATTCTCACACTCCAGCAGAAGCATTTTGAATTGCAATTCAGTAGGAATATTTACAATCCCCGTGTTCGTGTCGCCATAATCCAAAGTTAGACTGGTTAATCGTTGCGTTAAGTTGACATTGATGCTGCGCATTGCCAACACCGATCTCACATTTTCAAAATGTGACCAAAATCTTAAACTTCGTAAATTCGGAAAACTGGCATTCAAAAACATGATGTCGTTCTGAGTGATAAACAATATCAGGTCGTCCATTTCCTCCAACAAATACGTGCGTAATGTTATGCTTGAACGTTGTTCTAGAAGATGAAGTAGCGTGGGCCAGCGCTGATTTCTAAACACCTTCAAAAGGGGCAATTCGTCGAGAATGAATAAACACGGCTCGGCCGGCATTAAGTGAAACCAGATATCCAAAAACGTTAGATTCGTGCACCGGCCGAATAAACGACATCCTACATCCGTAATTGAACTGAAGGAATGAACAGTAAGGTGCGTCAATAGCTGACAATTGACAACGATTGCCGCTACGAGTTGATCCGTGCACTCTACTTGTACGTTTAAAGACAACCGTTGAAGTAGTGGTAAACGCGGCAACACTTCGGTTAGACGTTGTGGACGAATTCCTTGATTGGATCGGTCAATGTGTAAATCCACAAGGTTTTCACAAACGCGGGCTATTCTGACCATTAAAAGATCGGCGGGCAGATCGAACATTTTCAATTTCTTGAGTGATTTGGTGGCGGAATGAATGAATATTTCCGGCGGCAAACATCGATCGATTTTCGAAAATTGCCGACACATGCGTTCGTATATTATACCACGAAAAATGAGTGGTTGTTCCGCTAATTTGTGCGAAATCGCGTCTGCAAACAAAATTCTTGAAGAGTTGAAACTGATTTCCTGTACGGCATGTTGACTGCAAACCGCAATCGAATTAATTCAAGCACGTCCAAACTGCTTGTCTATGTCTATCCAGCTGAAGTCACCGTAAGACGTTCGTCAAACGTCGTTTCGGTTTACAAACTTGACCATTCATTCATTCAATTTTTGTCGACTTGCCGTGCAGGAAATCTTCTCCGTTTCTGGAAGAATTGTGTTTACAAGCCATATACTGCATGCTTACGAAAAATTAAAACATGTTAAAACTGGATTTTTGTTGTTGTTCTCACGCTCAAGTTATTTATATTATATTTAATCAGCAATAAATACGATAAAATATTTGGCACAATATACACAGAAAAAGGAAATTCAAGAATTTTAATTTGCTTTACTTGCACTGATTCGATCAATGAGGAGTTTGTTATTTTGATCGTTTGTTAATTTTTATATCAGTTCACCGACTTGTAATTTATTGCAGTAAAAATAAAACTTCTTTGCACAACAAACCTACACTCAGCAGGTTACCAGATTAAAATGAATTTATCAGTTTGGAAAAATTACTTTTTGTCTGTTAGAGAATATGTACTTTTATTATCTACAGTAAATAATTCAAAATTCTTCCAAACTCGGAGCTGATTTCTTGTACGGCGTGTTGACAACACACTGGTCAAGTTCTTAGTAGCTGAAACGTCCCAAAGGGGCGCTGAAATCCCTACACATAAATAACGTATGACAAACATACGTTTTTCTCTGGATAAACAAATAGTATGGTCGTCAAAGTTTCATAATTCATTCAATCGTAACTGTTTAGTCAATATGACATACAGGAAATCAGTTCCGACTCTGGAAGAAATGTGTTTAGAAACCGTAACTAATAATTTCGATGCGATGAAACACAAATTAGCGGATCAACCATCCCTGTTTACGAATATGATATACAAACATATGTGTCAGCATTCTCCAGGTACCGGTCGATGGTTCTTACTTCACGAAATCTTCATTCATTCCGACGCCGATTTACTCCAGAATTTGCACAGGTTTGATCTCTCCGTGGATCTTTTATTGGACAAAATAGGGCGCATTTGTAAAAACCTCGTAGGTTTACACATTGATCCGTTAGGTCAAGGAATTCGTACGCAATCTCTACTCAAACTGATGCAAAATTTACCACGACTTCAACATTTATCCTTGCACGGCGTAAAGTGCACGGATCAAATTCTATCCGCAATCGGTCAAAATTGTCCGCAATTGACGCGCCTCTCTTGTGCTGATTGTCTTGCGGTTACAGGCGCAGGATTTCGCTCGTTAAGCGGGTGTACGAAACTCACGTTTTTGGACGTCGGTTTCTCTAGACTCACGGTCGGTGTATGTTTATTCATTCTAGACCAACTGCCGCTTTTGAAAGTGTTTAAAAATCAATACTGGTCCAAGCTATTTCGCGTTTTAAAACAACGTTCGAGAAGGAGTTTGCGCATTTATTTGTTGGAGGAAGTGTCGTACACGATGTCAGATATGGACAAGGACGACATTGCGTTTCTGAGTAGCAGTTTTCCAAATTTACGTCATTTAGATGTTGTGTTTCGTAGTGAAAATTATGTTGTGGCATATTGCGTCGACAACGTCAACGTACTGCAACGACTAACCAGTCTGAGTCTGCATGGTAATATTGCTGCATTGCAACTGGAAATGCTTCTGCTTCAATGTGAGAATTTAGAGGACTTATTAGTTACGAGTTGTGCGGCATTTACTGACAATTTGATTTTGGAGCTTGCCAGATTAAATTGTTCTGCACGTCTGAAAGTTTTGAAATTAGAGCGGTGCAATTCGGTTAGTTTGACGTCGATCATGAAGTTGATAAAAATGCGAAGTCCGTTGAAGAAAGTGACGTTCACAATGTGTTCAAATTTAGGCCGTTCCGAATGCGAAGCAATTAAAAGTTATGTGAAAAATCACAACTTGGACTTCAAAGTTACTCATCACCCTGCCAATTTAGTTTAAGCCAATACAGAAAATTTGCATACTCGACATTGGCATTCCGCAGTTTGCAGTTGGCTCACAAAAAATTGTATTTCACTGTTGTTTTACAGTTTCACAATTTTTAGTGTTTTACAGTTTACAGACGGTACACTGATTGCTTGTCATAAAAGGAATATTTATGATTCAGGTAATGGAAAATAAAATTATACTGATTTGAATTTGTAACATATATTTACTGATTAGTGAAATTTTTGGTCAGTTACATTGGTGCAACGTTAATTTCTGTAACATTGGGCAACAAACACAGACAACAGAAACATTGACTGACTCAATATCGCTCAGATACAGAGTCGTCAGTCTTTGCATTACGTGGAGTTAGCGAAGTTCCAACATAGAATCTTGAACTGGAATATTTGGAATAAATAAACCTCGTACTTTTGGAAAGGTGTTTAAAACTTTCAAATGCCCAAAACTATTCGATTTGGCAAGATCCACAGTCAAATTCAAACGTACCACAATATGTAACGAATAAACTTTCCAAATTCACACACACTGCAGCAACAACTCTTTCATTTGCAACTCAGCTACGTTAGAATGAAACTACAAACGTAGACTGGTTAGTCGTTGCAGTACGTTTATGTCGTTGCTGCACAATGCCAAAACTGTATTGACACTATGAAACGGCAGATCTAAACTACGCAAATTTGGAAAACTGCTGTTCAGAAAAATAATGTCGTCCTGACCCATATATGTCTTTATGTCCGACATTTCCTCCAATAAACAAGTCCTTCTTGAACGTTGTTTTAAAACACAAAGTAGCTTGTCCCAGCATCCATTTCTAAACACCTTCAAAAGAGACAGTTCGTCCAGTATGGATAAACACACCTCGATTGTGACTATATACTTACCGGGTCAAGTTTGTAAGTTAACGTATTAGATGATAAACTGGCCACTGGGGGCGGAGGAAACCCAAACGTCGTTTGACGAACGTCTTACGTTTTCCTTAGCAGAATAAACAAGCAGTTTGGACGTGCTTGAATTAATTCGATCGCTGTTTCTAGTCAACATGCCGTACAGGAAATCAGTTTCAACTCTTCAAGAATTTTGTTTGCAGACCATAACCAATAATTTCGATGCGATTTTGTGCAAATTAGCGGAACAACCACTCACCTTTCTTGATATAATATACGAACGAATGTGTCGCCAATTTCCGAACACCGATCGATGTTTGCCGCCGGAATTATTCATTCATTCCGCCACCAAATCACTCAAGAAATTGAACATGTTCGATCTGCCCGCTGATCTTTTAATGGTCAGAATAGCCAGCGTTTGTGGAAACCTTGTCGATTTACACATTGAACGAATTCAAGGAATTTGCCCACAATGTCTAACCGAAGTGTTGCCGCGTTTACCGCTACTTCAACACTTGTCTTTAAACGTAGAGTGCACGGATCAACTCGTAGCGGCAATCGTTGACAATTGTCCGCTATTGACGCACCTTTCTATTCATTCCAGCAGTTCAATTACGGATGCAGGATATCGTTTATTCGGCGGGTGCACGAAACTAACGTTTTTGAATGTCGCTTGTCCTGGAATCACAGTGGAAGTGTGTCTATTCATTCTCGACGAATTACCCCTTTTGAAGGTGTTTAGAAATAACTGCTGGCGCAAGCTTTATCGTCTTCTAAAAGAACGTTCAAGCACAACACTGCGCACGTATTTGTTGGAGGAAATGCCACACAAGATGATAGTTGTCACTCAGCAAGACATCATGTTTTTGAATGCCAGTTTCCCGAATTTACAAACTTTATTCGTTTGGTCTAGTTTTGAAAATGTAAGCTGTTTGTTGGCAATGTGCAGCATCAATGTCTACATAACGCGACGATTAACCAGTCTCACTTTGTATTGTAGCGACACGTTAATGGCGAATGCAAATATTTTTACTGAATTGCAATTGAAAATGCTTCTGCTGGAGTGTGAGAATTTAAGATCTTTGTTTGTTCATAATTGTAGGAGGTTCAGTGATGATTTGGTTGTCGAGCTTGTCAGATTGAATAGTTTTAGGCATTTGAGAGTTTTGGTTTTGTATCGATGCAATTCGGTTGGTCTCACGTCGATCGTGAGCTTGTTAGAAATGCGAAATCCGTTGAGGGAGTTGAAGCTCTACTATTGTGATCGTATTGACCGGTTCGTTTGGCTAGCAATTGAAAGTTATGTGAAAAAACGTAATTTGGATTTGAAGCTATATCGTCATTTAGTTTAAACCGATTCACAAATTTTTATATATGATATTGGCAAGTGAGTATCGACCAATTCTTGTACCTAATTACATACGTCGATGTGTATTCCAAACATCATTTTGTTTCTGTAGACAATAAAGTTAAACATTAAAGGCAACTTTGCCGTGCGTAAAGTCAAAAGTGAAAATGCTGGTTTTTTGTTTTTTTTAATGAAGGACTCAATCCTAATTTAGTATTTGAATCTAAGGTAAAACTGTAGTTCTCGGGCTGATTTCATGTGCGGGATGTTGTATAGTATCACAATTTGGATTACTGTAAACACTGCAAAGTATCTTCATTGTACGGTTGAAGATCAGTTAAATTAAATTAAATTTACACAGTGCAAAGATTGATTAATTTGTAAATCCACTTATTAGATGATAAAATGCCCAACAGACATCTTTGTTCAATAGAATGAATGTTCAGTTTAGTTGATTAGTATCACAATTTGAAATACTGTAAACATTACAAAAGTTATCTTCTTTTTTTCTACATCTATAGTAAAACTGTAATTCTCGGTTATGATTTATTTGTGATCCGGGAATTTACTTGATAAATACTTACCTTTTATCAAGTAACTCACAATCGAAATGCCTCTGTGGGGCTTAATTTGACCTGTAAAATAAGTCTAGGGAATAAACAACAATAACTTCATTCGGGTGTAATTTACTAATTTACAAGGTATTTTTAGGAAATATATTACGAGAATAAATTAGGACTAGAATTAAGATTATTAATTAAGCTAAATGTGAGCTACAGTGCTCACGTGAAACAAATGAACAACGTTTGTTGCGCTCAAAATGGCGAGACGGACTCGCCGAAAGCGCAGAAAGCTGATTTTGGTGTAACAAAGGGATTTGCAACACCAAAATCCATGCTTTTACAAAATAACCTGGCTAAAAGAGGGTGAAGTCACACTTCGCAGGTGTTCTGCGTGTGCCAAACCAGAGCAATTAAATAAATAAAAGTGGTGATAATGATTTTATGAGACATAAAACCAGGATCACCACTATTTCATGTGCGGGATGCGGACAACACAGCGGAATGATTGGTTAATTTTTAAATCCACTCATTAGATCAGTAATTTTAAGTGGGGTCTGATACTATTGAAAATTTTTATTGAGGTCCAGAAAAAAACCTAAGAAAACGGAAAAAAAAAACACGTAAAAACCAAAGAAACCCCCCAATAAACACACACAACCAAAAAAATTCCAATAAAACCTAAAAAACATAAAGAAAAAACAGGAAAAACAAGAAAAAAATACCGAAAAACTTAAGAAACCAAGGGAAGAACGTCGGTTAACGTCTCCGCGGTTCAAGTTTCGACCTTTTTCGCGGTCAGGATACAGACCGCGGTCCGCCTGTTGCCGACCGTTGCATTAGATGATAAACTGTCCCATAGGGGTGTTGAATTGTGAGGTTTAATTTATTTTTTGCAATGCTTTTGGTAAATAATCTAAGGAAATTATTCTTTTATACTTGTACATATAAATGATTTGGATTAGTTTTCTCGGGTTTTTGGGTTTTTTTTTGTTTATTTAACATTAAAATGATCTATTTGTGTGTTTGTATTTGAGAATTGCCGTTTCTGGATTGCAATTGAAAAAAAAAAAAACAGTTCAAAGACTAAATTAGCGTCGAGTGCTTCCGGGCTCTTAATTAAAAAAAAAAAAGAAAAAAAAAAAAAAAACAAAAAAAAACAAAAAAAAAAAAAAAAAAAACCAGCTTTGTCACTTATGACTTTACACACGGCAAAGTTGCCTTTAATATTTAACTTTATTGTCCACAGAAAGAAAAGAATGTTTGGAATACACGCCGACGTAAATGGGTACAAGAATTGGTCGAAATCATGTATGCAAATTTGTGTATCAGTCTAAACTAAGCTACTGTACCATAACCTTCACATCCAAGTTATGTTTTTTCACATAACTTTCAATCGTTACACCAACGGACCGGTCAATACGAGCACAGTAGCAGAGAAGCAACGCCATCAACGGACTTCGCATTTCTAACAAGCTCACGATCGACGACAGACCAACCCAATCGCAATGAAACAATTCAAAAATTCTCAAATGCCTAAAACAATTCAATTTGACAAGCTCGACTAGCAAATCGTCATTGAACGCCCTACAATTTTCAATAGTGATCGATTCTAAATTCTCACACTCCAGCAGAAGCATTTTCAATTGCAATTCAGTAGGAATATTTACATTCCCCATGAACAAGACGCTACAACACAAACTTAGACTGGTTAATCGTTGCGTTATGTTGACATTGATGCTGCACATTGCCAACAAACAGCTTACATTTTCAAAACTAGGCCAAACGGATAAACGTCGTAAATTCGGAAAACTGGCTTTCAAAAACATGATGTCGTGCGGAGTGACAGATCTGATCTGGTGTGAAATTTCCTCCAACAAATACGTGCGCGATGTTGTGCTTGAACGTTGTTTTAGACGACGAAATAGCTCGCACCAGCAGCCATTTTTAAACACCTTCAAAAAGGGCAATTCGTCGAGAATGAATAAACACGGCTCTGTTGGGATTATTTGATGTGGAAAAATCACCACTTGATGTCATTAACTGTGTAGCTTGTGTAGTTTTTTGCTTGTGTTTCCTGTGGTGACACCCACACCATATTTGGAGTGTACTTCCTCCCTTTGTAGTTACTCTTTCACTTGATGTAGAACAGTGAGGTTGCTCTAACCTTGTATTAAACTTCAACCGTTATTTCCATATTCATAACAAATGGTAGCAGAGAGGAAGGTTGAACAATCATCAGCCACACTGAATAGAAGAAAAACGGTATTGAGACTGAAAAACAAGAAGTTTTGAGTGGATTTGAGGCGACGGTTGAGAGCAACCACGAGGCGAAAACCGAGAGTAACGACGCGCCATCTTGAAGTGCACGATACGAGACGACGAGAAACAGCTTTAACAAAGACTGTGAGCAACAATTCGATTCGAGGTGAATTAAACAATATTGAGATTGTGCCACAGAACCGAGACGGAGGAAAAAGTTGAACAATACGTGCAAATTGAGACGAAACCAACAAAGATGAGCGATACCGGTAATTGGAGTTTGGCTAACATTGAGCCACTAAATGATGCGAATTATTTCCTATGGGAATCGAGAGTGGAGGGAATTCTTAGAGCCAAGAAATTGTGGAAAGAAGTAATAGTAGGAGCCGAACCGCAACGTGGAGTTCAAGGAGAAGCGGATTTTGCCGCAAAAGAGAAAACTTGGGACGAATGGGATGATAAAAACGCGGCGGCCCACTTCACGATGATCAGCACCATGACGGCACCACAAGTTTTGAAGTACTCAAACACAAAAGGAGCAAAAGCACTTTGGGATTTGGTGAAAACAAATATGGCGGCAAAAACCCAAGAATTGCAAATGAGGAGTGCCTGCGAGTTGACACAGCTAAAGATGAACAGCAAAGAAGATGTAGACACATACATGAACAGGGCCGAAGCAATAATTAACCGCTGTGCAAAACTTGGCAAAAATATAGACGACTACGAGTGCAAGTTTTACGTGACGAAAGGATTGCGGAGAGAATTTGACGCGAATGTGCGCGCAATTGAAGTGCAGGCGAATTTAGACATGTCAAAAATTCGTGACATATTAAAAATGGAAGAAGGTCGAATTTCAACTAGAAAAGAAGAGAAAAATACGACATTGAACGAGACTGCACTAAAAACACGAGAGAAGGGACAGAAACCAAAGCGCACATGCTTCAACTGTGGCCGTGGAGGGCACATGGCAAGAGAATGCTACAGCGAGGCAAAATGTTACAACTGCCAGGAGTTTGGTCACTTATCGAAAGATTGTTCGAAACCGAAACGAGAATTTAAAAGTGGCGACTCAAGAGGACGTGGTCGAGGCAGAGGCAATCAGCGAGGTCGCGGCAGAGGAAAAAGCGAAATATCAATGATGGCGTACGAGGAAAAGCCTGAATTCACGCTCATGACGTATGAGATGGATGAAAACACCAATGATGAAGAGACGAATGAAGAACCAAATGAAGAAAACGATTGGGTGTTGGATTCCGGAGCGACAAGCCACATGACGGCGCTGGATGCAAAACATTTCGACACATTTAACGAGGATGAAAAGAATATCGGAATGGCGAAGAAAGGCAAAAGTATGAAGTCAATTGGAATGGGCGAGATTGTGCTCGAACACGACGGGAAAAATTCCAGATTGAAGAAAGTGTTGTGCGTGCCACAAATTGGAAGCAATTTGTTGTCAGTATCGAAAATAGTCGATAATGGACTAAAAGTCACATTCTCCAAAACGAGCGCAATAATTGACGATGAGAATGGAGAAGAAGTTATGACAGTGCCAAGAAAAGGAGACATGTTTGTGTTGAAGGCAAACATAAAAGAAAAAGAGAAGTCTTATAAAGCGGAGGAAAACGACAACAATTGGCATGTGAGATTGGGACATCTGAACTACAACACACTACGAGAGATGAAAAACGAAGAACTTGCATATGGCATAGAAATTAGCAGCAAAGGTGGCGCCGTGTGTGAACCATGCATCGCAGGAAAGATGAAAAAGTCATCGCACAAATCGGTAACAGACCGACAATCGTCAAGCATTATGGAATTGTGGCACATTGATTTAATTGGACCAATTGGACCCGAATCTCGAGGAGGTGCAAACTATATAATGACTGTAGTAGACGATTGGAGTAGGATGTTGATGATAAAAACTTTAAATGCAAAAAGCGACGCGAAGGAGAAGTTAACAGAACTTATCATTGGGATGGAAAGACAGACCGACAAGAAGCTGAAAAAATTAAGGAGCGACAATGGCGGCGAATTCTTGTCCAAAAGCATGAAGGAATGGACGACAAAAAGAGGCATTGAACACCAGCTGACCACAGCATTTAACCCGGCTAGCAATGGCGTCGCGGAACGCGCGAACCGGACAATACTTGAGATGTTGAGAGCAATATTGAAAGATTGCAAACTGCCAAAGATTTTCTGGGCAGAGTGCGCATCGTCAGTGGCGCACATCCGCAACAGGTGCAAATCGTCAGTTCACGGACGCACACCATTTGAGATATGGTTTGGGAGAAAACCAAATTTGAAATATTTGAGAAGATTTGGATGTATAGCATATGTGCTAATTAAGGACCACAAACGAAAGAAATTGGATCCCAAAGCAGAAAAAGCAGTATTCATTGGATACTCAAATACGAGGAAGGCGTACCGGATTTACCACCCAGAAAGTGATTCGATAAGCGAAGAAATCGATGTAAAATTTGACGAGAGTAAAACGGGCGCAGATCTGCTGAATGGAGAAAATAAAGATGATGAAGAGATTGAAACAGTCAAAATCGATCTGAACTGCGAAGAAAATGAAGATGAAGCAAATGACAGCGAGGAAGAGCAAAACGAAATAAATGAAGAAGAAGATGAAACAAATGAACCGGAGGACAACACGGAAGAAAACGACACAGAGGTCGAACGTGATGAACCACCACAAAGAGGGCGACCAGCGGGGGTGACCAGGGAAATGAAGTTGGTCGCAGATACGATGCAAAGAGAGGAACGTGAACGACAGTTAGTCGCCCAAGGAGCACGTAGATCAGAGAGAATTAAGACGAAACAAATGGCACTACTAGTAGAAGAAATCTTAACGCCGAAAAATTTCCACGAAGCAACAAACTCCCATCACGCGACAGACTGGAAGGCCGCGATGGATGACGAGATGAGCTCGATGAAACAACACGGAGTGTGGAAAATTGGAAAATTGCCAAAAGGAAAGAAGGCGGTGAAATCCAAGTGGGTTTATAAAGTGAAGTTAAATTCCGAGGGGGAACCGGAAAGATTCCGAGCAAGACTAGTAGCCACTGGATACTCGCAGAAATTCGGGGACGACTACGAGCTGACCTTCGCCCCGGTTATCCGAATAGAGACTTTGAGAATGCTGATTAATGTAGCAGCAAAAATTAACCGACCATTGAAGCAACATGATGTC
Source organism: Strigamia acuminata (assembly GCA_949358305.1). Classification (NCBI taxonomy): domain Eukaryota; kingdom Metazoa; phylum Arthropoda; class Chilopoda; order Geophilomorpha; family Linotaeniidae; genus Strigamia; species Strigamia acuminata. The sequence continues at coordinate 8,222,880 of OX442315.1, read as the reverse complement.
AAAGCCGCATATCTTCACGGAAAGCTGAAAGAGACGATATTTATGATACAGCCAGAAGGATATGTTGAAGGAGGAAAAGGACATGTTTGTCAACTAATCAAAAGCATCTATGGATTAAAACAGGCAGGGAGATGTTGGTTTGAAATGTTGGATAAGACATTGAAGAAAATTGGATTTAAACCATCTCCAGAGGACCCGTGCCTTTATGTGATTTTTATTGATGGCAACTTTATGTTCCTAGGCGTGTATGTGGACGATGACTTATCTTTGGCATCCACAGACGAATTTGAGACGGAACTAATGTCGAAAATGAAGGAAGAAATTGAGTTCGTGAGCATAGGCAGACTAGAATACATTCTAGGAATCCAAGTTGAGTATAAAGATGGAAGAATCAACATCCACCAAGGCGGATACATCAAAAGATTGGTGGAGAGTGAAGGATTGGAGGGATGCAATGCGGCAATAACACCAGTGAACCCCAATCAGAACTTGGACGAATTTGAGGAAAGCGAAAAAGTTGATGCAACACAGTACCAGGAACTGCTGGGCAAGATGATGTACCTTGCCACACACACGAGGCCAGACCTGAGTTTCCCGATGAGCCTGTTATCTCAGTATAACAAGGATCCACGAAAAATCCATTTTATTGCATTGAAGCGAGTATTGAGATATCTGAAGGGGACAATGGATTACAAGTTGAATTACGGAAGGGAAGAGAGCCACATCCACGGCTACTCAGACGCGAGCTGGGACCGGACGGCGAACGCACGATCGTTTTCGGGATTTATTGCAATGGACGGGAATTCGATCATTAACTGGAAGTGCCAGAAACAAGCGATAGTCGCAATGTCGAGTACAGAGAGTGAGCTCTTGGCGCTGACCGAAGGAGTGCGCGAATTAATTTGGTTAAAGCAGCTCGCAATTGGACTGAATGGAGAAGTCGACGACGGAAATGCCACAACGATGCACTGTGACAGTTTAAACGCGGTGAAACTGTTGCGAGGCGGTGCACAAAAGACGAGGACCAAGCACTTGAATCGAAAAGTGCATTTCATCAAACAAGAGATCGAGGATGGAAACGTTATCGTGGAACATGTCCCAAGCGAGGACATGTTAGCAGACTTTTTAACGAAGCCTTTAGCCGGACCTGCACTAAACGGAATACTAGAAGCATTAGGACTAAAGACTGTGGGGGAATAATGACTTTATTGTGTGCAGTGTTCATATTGATTGTTTTTATATAATTGTGTTTTTGAGAAGAATTTTTGTGATGAAATCGAATTGTTGATTTTGGGGGAATTTGTTGGGATTATTTGATGTGGAAAAATCACCACTTGATGTCATTAACTGTGTAGCTTGTGTAGTTTTTTGCTTGTGTTTCCTGTGGTGACACCCACACCATATTTGGAGTGTACTTCCTCCCTTTGTAGTTACTCTTTCACTTGATGTAGAACAGTGAGGTTGCTCTAACCTTGTATTAAACTTCAACCGTTATTTCCATATTCATAACAGGCTCGGCCGTGACCGTGAGTCCGGGAAAGTCGGTAGTCAAAGACGTTAGATTCGTGCACCGGCCGAATAAACGATATCCTGCATCTGTAATTGAACAGTAGGGGTAGGACTGAATAAAAAGATGCGTCAATAGCGGACAATTGTCAACGATTGCCGCTACGAGTTGATCCGTGCAATTTACGTCCAAAGACAAGTGTTGAAGTAGTGGTAAACGCGGCAACACTCCGGTTAGAAGTTGTGGACAAATTCCTTGAATTCTATCAATGTGTAAATTGACAAGGTTTTCACAAACGCGGGCTATTCTGACCATTAATAGATTAAAGGGCAGATCGAACAGTTCCAATTCCTTTAGTGATTTGGTGGCGGAATGAATGAATATTTCCGGCGGCAAACGTCGATCGGTGTGCCAACATTTCTGACACATACGGTAGTATATTATATCGCGAAAGGAGAACGGTTGTTCCTCTAGTTTGTGCGAAATCGCGTCGAAATTATTAGTTATCGTCTCCAAACAAAATTCTTGAAGAGTTGTAATTGATTTCCTGCACGGCATGTTGATTAGCAACAGCGATCGAATTAATTCATGAACGTTTAAGCTGTTTGTCTATCCAGCTGAGGTCTACGTAAGACGTTCGTCACACGTCGTTTGGGTTTGCTGCGCCCCCAGTGGCCAGTTTAATAAGTTGAGTTGATTTACAAATCGAACGCACTCTCCCATCTAAAAATTCTAGGTTTTATATTCTTCTAATTCTGTTAGTTTAGACTCGATCTTGAAATTGTTAAAAACGAGAAATGCGTTGAATACGCTCAAGTGCAAAAATTGGATTTGGAGATTCAACACTATTTTACACTTTGAATGTTTATACTAAATAATAAAATTATACAATATATTTTTTAACAAACATAAACTTGATTTTCCCAACACATGAATTCCTATTTCACAGTAAAGTGACACAAGCCCGTTATTCGATTTATTTCGTAAATTAATAGAAACCATTATTTATATTTGTTTGGTAAAAATAATTGAAATCGCACCGTAAATCAACAAAATCCATTCTCTGTGTGTTCCATGAATCCATGAATGTGATCTTGCCAAATCGAAAAGTTTTCGACATTTAAAAGTTCTAAAATTGCTGTGGTGCGCCAATATTAAGACAATCTGTGTAGCTCAAAGTATGTAACGCTTGTTTCATTTCTACCTAACAACTTCAAGATCGAAATCAAACTAACTGAATTACACCAATTTAAACAGAGAGCCAATACATTTAAATCAAAATTCAAATTGCCGTTTGCAATGCGTGGTTTTGCACTGAATTTACGAATAGAGGGCTTCGATCGTTACGCCGATGCACGACACTGGAATGCAAAAGTTAAAATATTTAAGTTTATTGTCCATAAAAAAGATGTTTGAAAAATACCGAAATTGTGTGTTGGCCTAAAATAAATTACCGGTACCAATGCTAAATTAAACTTCCAAATCCAAGTTGTGATTTTTCACATAACTTTTGATTGATGCATAAGCGGAATCTCCCAAATTAATGCAATCTTTCCACATCAACTTCTTCAACGGACTTTGCATTTCCACCAATCTCATGATCGAAACCAAACTAACCGATTCGCAACGAATTAACATCAAATCTTTCAGCTGTTTAAACCCATTCGATTCGGCAAGATCCAGAATCAATTTGTCAGTAAGAACACCACAAAATGCAAAATGTAAAGCTTCTAAATGCTCACACAGCTGCAAAAGCGTTTTCATTTGCAATTCACTCACATCATCTCCAATGTTAAACAGTCGTAGAGAGGTCAGTCGTTGCAGTATGTTAATGTTGTTGCTGCACACTATCGAGGAAAAATTCACGTCTATTCTATTAATAGTTAACTCACGTAAATTTGGGAAAGTGGTGTTAACAAACTCGAAGTCTTCCTGATTGATACTGCAGAACATTTTCTCCAATAAGTAGGTGCGCGATGTTGGGTTTGTTCGTCGTTTTAAAGCATCAATCATCTCTTTCCACCAGTGCGATGCTTGAAACTCTTTCAAAAGAGGCAGTCCGTCTAGAAGGAACAAAAACGCGTCGATTGTCAGCCCGCAATACCAGAGATCCAAATACGTTAGTTTCGAGCACCCGATTATTGGACGAAATCCTTCATCTACGTCCATAGAAAAATCTGAAATAGAAAGTTTGGTCAATTGCGGACAATTGTGACCGATTGCGGCTACGAATTGATCCGTGCAGTGTACGGACAGGGATAAATGTTGAAGTTGTGGTGAAAGTGTCAACAGTTTGGTTACAGATTGTAAACAAATGGGTGGATCTAAGAAATCTAACTCTAAGGTTAAAAGGTTTTTACACACGACGCCTATTTTATCCAATACGACATCGATGGACAGACCAAACTTGTCCACATTCCGTAATGATTTTGTGCCGGAATGAATGAAGATTTCCGGAGGCAAATTGGTACCGGTACGCGGATATTGCTGACACATTCGTTCATATATCATGCCGATAATTTCGGATGGCTGATCCGCTAATTCGTGTTCCAACGCATCGAAATTGGTGGTTACGGTATTTAAACACATTTCTTCAAGACTCGAGACTGATTTCTTGTATGGCATGTTCGCTAGAAGCACTTACGATTGAATGAATGATCAAACTATATTGCATGTATCCAGCGAGAAACGTAGGACGAACATATTTACCAACGACTGTCATTGGCAATTTGAATTTACAACACCCCTAATGGCCATTTTATCAACTAATAAATGGATTTAAAAATTAACCATTCATTCCAAAACTGATAATTTATGACACAAAACCGGACTTTCGTGCACGCGTCATACAATCTAATGTTTAAAAGCACCGCCTTGAAGATGGGTTCTCCGCACGACACCGAACTATAACGCGCGACCCCTTACTTCTAAAACTCGCTGGTTTTTGCAACAAGTTGTGGACAAATTCTTTGATTGAATCGCTCAATGTGTAAATCCACAAGGTTTTCACACATAGTTTTTAATTTCTTGGTTAGCAAATGCCAATATTAAAACAATCTGTGAAGCTCTAAGTATTTCAATTTTTGAACATGATTTTCATGATTCCAAACTGTGGTGATCTCAAATTGTTTTACCACTTAGGAAGTAAATATTAATTATTTCCTAATTAATTTGGCTTGGCACACGTCAAGTCAGATCATGTGACCGAGGGGAGAAATCTTCCCTAGGCACATATCACCTCAGGTTGTCTGGGGTGAAAACGGCAATTGGCCGTTATGGTGCAATAATCCTTTGTTGCACCAGTTTTAGCTAATTGCGCAGATTATCTGCACAATATTGAAGCGTGCCGGGCTCGCGCCCTAGCTTCAATCGGGACTCTAAAATAATTATCACAACCCTCAACATCACTGCTTATTCTCCAAGAAAAGTATTGACAGAGGACCGTGAGTAATTTTAGTTTCACCAAGCTTACTTTGTGCAACCCGTACGAAGCCAGCTTATCTGCGTGGATCAACCGTTGTTGATTCCCGCATCGTATTGAGAAGTTCCCGCTCAAGGTGAACCATCGCCTAGACAAGTGCGCGAACACTCGCCGACGCCATCGTACGCTGACCGGACGCCTGTAGTCGTAAACCACCGCCACCGAGCCGTCGTACGTGCTGCAGAAGAGCTCACGAGAACCATCGTCTCCGACCATCGTTCGTGAGTTTAAACGGAAGACTGCCGTCTTCGAACAACTCCAAGTTGTTAAGCGCCATTTTAGCGCTTTTGGCTTGCAACAGTCGTTGCAAGCATTTCCATTGTTCTTCCTACATTATTTCGCGACTTGTCGCTTTCGTATCATTATTACTAGTCATTTTATTCTATTTTAAGCGAATAAAACATTGTGTGTGAGGTGTTTTCACTCAATACTGGAAATAAGTGGAGTAAACGTGACCGTTGGTGTGGTTGAGATTTACATGACTGATTTTTATTCACAGGTTAAAAATACAGGGGGTGCTGTGGAAACAGTGTCACAAAATAACAGTTAGAAAAATAACACTATGTCAAGCAGGGAAGCGAACACAGTAATATTCCCCATTATTAATCACGGGAATTGAATTGATAATAATACTAAACATAAAAGCATAAAATGGAAAATTAACAATTTATCAATATGGAAAATCAAACATGTAAAAGGGGATGGAATTAGCTACATAAAAACAACGAATTACTTAATTACAACATTTGCGGATGCTGATGCAATTGAGCGGATGCTTTTAACCGATGGATGTGGCGCGGAAATGGAAGCCGGAACGTACGGAACGATGGCTGGAACGTGTGGAACGTGCGAAACGTAGCTAGAACGTGCGGAACGTTTCTTTTACACACACGGCACTGCCAGTTTCGTTTGAAATCATACATTGGTGTTTTATTTTGTGATTCTTTAACATTAAAATAATCAGTTTGTGTGTTTGTATTTGAGAATTGCCGTTTCGGTGTGACAAATGTTTGCATATGGCGCAGAAGACAGAAAAACAGTTCAAAGACTAAATTAGCGTCGAGTCCTTCTGGGCTCTTAATAAAAATAAAAAAAATAAAAACAGCTTTGTCACTAATGACTTCACACACGGCAAACAAAATTCTTGAAGAGTTGTAATTGATTTCCTACACGGCATGTTGACTAGAAACAGCGATCGAATTAATTCATGAACGTTTAAGCTGTTTGTCTATCCAGCTGAGGTCAATGTAACACGATCGTCACACGTCGTTTGGGTTTGCTGCGCCCCCAGTGGCCAGTTTAATAAGTTGATTTACAAATCGACTGCACTCCCACATCTAAAAATTTGGAGATTGGAGATTTGGAGATTTGGAGATTTGGAAATTGGATTTGGAGATTCAACACTATTTTACACTTTGAATGTTTGTACTAAATAATAAAATTATACAATATATTTTTTAACAAACATAAACTTGATTTTACCAACTCGTAAATTTCTATTTCACAGTAAAGTGACACAAGCTCGTCATTCGATTTATTTCGTAAATTAATAGAAACCATTATTTAAATTTATTTGGTAAAAATAATTGAAATCGCACCGTAAATCAACAAAATCCATTCTCTGTGTGTTCCATGAATCCATGAATGTGATTTTGGCAAATCGAATAGTTTTCGACATTTAAAAGTTTTAAAATTGCTGTGGTGCGCCAATATTAAGAGAATCTGTGTAGCTCAAAGTACGTAACGCTTGTGTAATTTCTACCTAACAACTTCAAGATCGAACTCAAACCAATTGAATTACACAAATCTAAACAGATATCAACAAAATCAAATTGCAGTACAAAAGTTAAAATATTTAAGTTTATCGTCCATAAAAAAGATGTTTGAAAAATACTGAAATAGAAATTGTGTGTTGGGCTAAAATAAATTACCGGTACTAATAGTAAATTAAACCAACCTTCAAATCCAAGTTGTTATTTTTCGCATAACTTTTTATTGATTCACAAGCGGAATCTCCCAAATTAACGCACTGATCTAACTTCAACTTCTTCAATGGACTTCGCATTTCCACCAATCTCATGATTGAAACCAAACTAACCGAATCGCAACTAAATAACTCCAAAACTTTCAGATGTTTAAAGCCATTCGAACCGACGAGATCCAGAATCAAATTGTCAGTAAGAATATCACAATTTACAACAAGTAAAACTTCTAAATTCTCACACCGCTGCACAAGTGTTTTCATTTGCAATTCACTCGCATCTTCAATGCCATAAAGTTGTAGAGTCGTTAGTCGTTGCAGTAAGTTAATGTTGTTGCTGCACAGTACCGAGTTAAAATTCACGTCTATTCTACGAATAGATAACTGACGTACATTTGGGAACGTTGTGTCAGCCCGGAATACCAGAGATCCAAAACCGTCAGTTTTGTGCACCCGATTAATGCACGAAATCCTTCATCTACGACTTGAGAGATATCAGCATATTCGTCTCTATCTCTAGAAACGTCAGAAATAGAAAGTTTGGTTAATTGCGGACAATTTTGACCGATTGAGGCTATGAATTCATCCGTGCATATTAAGGATATGGATAAATGTTGAAGTCGTGGTAAATCTGCCAACAGTTTGGTTAGAAATTGTAAACAAATGGGTGGATCTAAGAAATCTAACTCTAAGGTTAAAAGGTTTTTACACACGTCTATTTTATCCAATACGACATCGATGGACAGACCATGAACTAACTGACCAAACTTGTTGACATTCCGGAGTGATTTTGTGCCCGAATGAATGAAGATTTTCGGAGGCAATTTGATATGCGGAAATTGCCAACACATTCGTTCGTATATCATGCCGGTAAATTCGGATGGCTGATCCGGTAACTTGTGTTCCAACGCAACGAAATTGGTGGTTACGGTATTTAAACACATTTCTTCAAGACACGGAACTGATTTCCTGTACGGCATGTTCGCTAGAAGAACTTATGACTGAACGAATGATCAAACTATTTGCATATATCCAGCGAGAAACGTAAGACGAACATATTTACCAACGACTGTCATTGGTTATTTGAGTTTTCAACACCCCTAGTGGGCATTTTATCATCTAATAAGTGGATTTAAAAATACACCAATCATTTCACTGTGTTGTCCACATCCCGTATATGAAATCAGCCCCGAGAACTACATAACTGATCTTCTACCGTAGAAAGTTGATAACTTTTGTAGTGTTTACACTAATCCAAATTGTGCCATACATTCAACATCGCAACAGTCTTTGAAGTAAACAGGATTTGAAAAAAATTATTGAATTGAAAAGTAAGGAAATAATAGGCCAGCATTTATTTCAATAGAGTAAATTAAATTCCACGCATAAACAGTTATTCTTCTGAACAAAACTTCGAACTATTTCTTCTTCGCAATCCAAATAGTCCATATTCAAGGTTACGACTTGGCATCACTTGCAACAACTCGACGATCGAGCTCAGTCTAAACTAAATTACTGCAACCTTCAAATCCAAGTTAAGTTTTTTCACATAACTTTCAATTGTCACAAAATCGGACCAGTTAATACGAGCACAATAGTGGAGCATCAACTCCTTCAACGGATTTTGCATTTCTAACAAGCTCACGATTGCCGTCGGACTAACGAAATTGCAACGAAACAATTTCAAAACTCTCAACTGCCGAAAACAATTCAATTCGACAAGCTCGACAACCAAATCGTCACTAAACGTCCTACAATTTTCAATAGACAACGATTCTAAATTCTCACACTCCAAAAGAAGCATTTTCAATTGCAGTTTAGTAGAAATATTTTCATTCTGCATGTACATGTCGCAACAATATAAACTTAGACTGGTTAATCGTTGCGTTATGTTGACATTGATGCTGCACATTGACAACACATTTTCAAAACTAGAACAAACGCGTAAACTTCGTAAATTCGGAAAACTGGCATTCAAAAACGTGATATCATGCTGAGTGACAAATGTCATCACGTGTGGCATTTCCTCCAACAAATACGTGCGCAATGTTGTGCTTGAACGTTGTTTGAGAAGACGAAATAGCTCGGGCCAACACTCATTTCTAAACACCTGTCGCGTCCTACCTGGTGATAGGTTTAATGAGCTAACGTGTATTACTCTACCTGTGATCCTACTAAATATGTAAATTACCCAAATGAATACTAAGTATATTTAAATGAACAAATAGGTTTATTCAATAGGCGCGAGCCTTAAAATACACTCAGTATTAAACTAGAGTCGACTTGGTCAGAGTCGAACAAAGGATTTCTCAAGATGGCGTCGTCGGTTCCGCGTGGTCGGCGGAACAAAGGCGGCGTCTCGAGTTGTCGTAAATTCGTCACGGATTCGTCGTTCACGGACGCGGTGGAATGCTCTTTCGAGTCTTCTATCCGTGCCTGTTGTCTAGGGGTTGGTTTTAGCGTCGCAAGGCTCCGTCCAGAAACGTGGAGTTTCTTACAGGGCACTCGGACACTTCGCAATGGAAATAATCGTGGGTCGATTATTTAGTGTGAATCCACAAGGGTTATTTTCCTGCTTTCGCGGGGAAATAACACACAGTGTAAATTCGTGAGAGTTACAGTTGCACTGGAATCAGCGGTCCTCTATCAATCCTAACTTTTGGTGGGGTTGGCCTGACGGTGAGGTAGTTGCTGTGTTCTTGGTGTCGTTTGTGTAAGTTCTGCTTGTAGGGCGCGAAACTCTACCTGATATAGGCCAGGGTGAGGGGCCTGGCTCGGCCAATGGGGGCCGGCCACGCGTCACCTCACCCCCTCGGGGCACGCGCTTCCCAGGGGGGGAAGGCGGAGCCAACGCGAGGGAACTGACCTTTCCTAGTGACTCATGCGGATGGCGTCCACTGGAGGGACGACCACCCGCAGGGTCACCACACACCTTCAAAAGGGGCAATTTGTCGAGAATGAATAAACAAGGCTCGGCCGTCATTGAGGGAAAGCAGATGTCTAAAAACGTTAGATTCGTGCACCGGCCGAATAAACGATATCCTGCATCCGTAATTGAACAGCAGGATTGAATAGAAAGGCGCGTCAATAGCGGACAATTGTCAACGATTGCCGCCACGAGTTGATCCGTGCAGTTTACGTCCAGAGACAACTGTTGAAGTAGTGGTAAACGCGGCAACAGTTTGGTTAGAAATTGTGGACAAATTCCTTGAATTCCTTCAATATGTAAATCGACAAGGTGTTCACAGACGCGGGCTATTCTGATCATTAAAACACCAAAGGGCAGATGGAAGATTTTCAATTTCTTGAGTGATTTGGTGGCGGAATGAATGAATAATTCCGGCGACAAACATCGATCGGTGTTCGGAAATTGGCGACACATACGTTCGTAGATTATACCAAGAAAGGTGGGTGGTTGTTCCGCTAGTTTGTACGAAATCGCGTCGAAATTCTTGGTTATCGTCTGCAAACAAAACTCTTGAAGAGTTGTAACTGATTTCCTGCACGGCATGTTGACTACAAACAGCGATCGAATTAATTCAAGCACGTCCAACCAAACTGCTTGTCTATTCAAGTAGCCTTGTGTCTGTTGGGATTGAATTAGAGGGGTTGGCATTGATTGTTGAAGATATACCACTTTATTGGCGCACACGTTATATGAACGAACCACACGTCCGCGTAACGTAACCGGAAGTTCCGTTACACGTGTTGGGTCCGCGAGATTACAGCAACACCCCCCGTAGCGGTGGAGACCCTCAGTCGAGGTTTTAAATCCAATTGGCCAGGTGACACAAAATAACAACACACACCTTTTTCACCAATGTGCAAATCTCAAAAGAAATCTCTCAAAATGTAATCTCAAAACAAACTTAAAAATAAAATCAAAATACACTTGCAAAGCAACAAAACGAAAAGATTACTAAAGTAACATTACTTATAAAACTAAGAATGGAATGAATTGTTAAAATAAACCTTCGTCAATTTGAGCTTAGGAGGCACTCCGGACAAAATTTCTTCACAATATCTAATCTACCTTACTGTATGCCAAATTTGCCACAACTTCAACGTCTTCAATTTAAGAATAGTCGAGAATGTACGGATGAAGTTGTGGCTTCAACCGCCGAAATTTGTCCACATTTAACCCATCTCAACCCGTACTTCTGCTTCAGTTGGGGACAGGGGCCTCAGCAAGGAGTGACTAATGCTGTTTCTTGCTTTTTCGCGTGTTCTTGGGTTTTTTTCTTAACCCCTTAACTGTTTTTTTTTTAACGAGATGGGGAATTGAGCACTTATTTAGTCGCGATATGGTTAGTGAACAAACACTTACATATTTGAGTTTTTATTTGTTTAATTTTATTTCAACAGTTTTAATTTAAACTTGATTTTAAATAAATATTGCGATATCTTGCAATATTGCGATAGTGTGATATCTTGCAATATCGCCAATCTGCAGTAAAAATAATTTCCTTTTATTTTTTACACGTATGAAAATTTCTGCATTGGCTTAAACTAAACTAAATTGCCATTGCTGTGGTGAGTAACCTCGAAATCCAAGTTGTGATTTTTCACATAACTTTTTATTGCTTCGTATTCGGAATAACCTAAATTTGAACACATTTCAAACGTCACTTTCTTCAACGGACTTCGCATTTCTATCAACTTCATGATCGACGTCAAACTAACCGATTCGCACCACAGTAATTTCAAAACTTTCAGACGTGCAAAACAATTTAATTTGGCAAGCTCCAGAATCAAATTGTCAGTAAATGCCGCACAATCTATAACTTTTAAGTACTCCAAATTCTCACACTGAAGCAGAAGCATTTTCAATGGCAAATTCAGCAAGATTGTTAGAACGCACACTCAAACGGGTTAGTCGTTGCAGTAGGTTTTTGTTGTTGCTGCAAAATTCAGATACAAAATCTGCATCATAAAACGCAACATCTAAATTACGTAAATTTGGGAAACTGCTGCTCAGAAACGTAATGTCGTTCTCGTCCATATCCGACATCATGTACGACACTTCCTCCAACGATGTTCTTCTCGAACGCTGCATTAAAACACAAAATAGCTCGGACCAGCATCGATTTCTAAATACTTTCAAAAGAGGCAGTTGCTCTAGAATGAATAAACACACTTCGACCGTGATTCGAGAGTCACCGGTGTCCAAAAACGTGAGTTTCGTACATCCGCTTAACGAGCGAAATCCGGCGGCTGTAACCGCAGTGCAATCCCGACCAGAGAAGCGCGTCAATTGCGGACAATTTTGACCGATTGCCGATAGAATTTGATCCGTGCACTTTACGCCGTGCAGGGATAAATGTTGAAGTTGTGGTAAATTTTGCAACAGTCTGAGTAGAGTAGATTGCGAACAAATTGCTTGACCTAACGGATCAATGTGTAAACCTACGAGGTTTTTACAAACGCGACCTATTTTGTCCAATAAAAGATCCACGGAGAGATCAAACCTGTGCAAATTCCGGAGTAAATCAGTGCCGGAATGAATGAATATGTGAAAATCGGATGATTTTACGTGTGAATTGTTATTTGAGTCGTATTAATATTGTTGAATTTATGTTGTTACTTTGTATTTCCATTTTTTGTTCGAGAATTTGATATTGAATTTGTGATTTTGCCAATTTGTTATAATATGTCTTTTATTTTCATTTGTATGTTCTGACCTGTTCATTTTTATTGGAATCTCAAATTGCTAATCCTTTTTAATCCGTTTGCATTCCTCCACCTGAACACGTCATTCCCCTATCTTACGGATGCTTGTGATTGGTTCTGTGAACCGTGTCATTTGCATTTCCTTTTCCTTTTATGAATAGAATAAACTCAGTGTACTTTTTCAACTAAAACTGTGTGGTCGTGCTCCTTTATACTCCAACGCCATCTTGGACTTCAACGCGATTTTCAACTGTTACATCCACTTGTAGTCAAGGACTTTAGAAATTGATTGGTAAACTTTGAATATCCTTTTATTTACTTCAAGTTTAACATTGGTGCCGAAACCCGGGAACATTTTGAATTCCGAATTCATCTAAAAATCTACTAAAATGGTGAGAAATTTCGAGTTAAAGAACAAAGCATTCCGAGCGGCCATGATGGTCACGGAAACACTCCTGACCACGATAACCACTGCGCTGAATGGGCGAGCTGCAATTCCGCAAGCCACAATCGAATTATGGCTGCAACAGCTCGAACAAAAACAGAAGCGAGTGCAACAAACGTTCGACGCCACACTGGATCAAGCAAAAAACGACCAGGAGATTGACGAGACCGTAATAGCACTCGACGCATTGGAGGACCGCTTGGCCGCATCAAGAGCCGATCTAAGCAGGTACACTCAAATGAATTACCCGCCTAATTTACCCCAGAATCCACAACCGAACGCGGACGCGCAACCGGCGGACATCGACGCACTAGCGGCGGCTATTACCGCAGCAGTGACGGCGGCAACACCACGCACGACCCCGACGAACGGCCAGCCATTCATCAAACGTAAGCCGCTAGAAATACCTAAGTTTGACGGGCGTAAGCCAGAAGAATGGGGAGGGTTTTGGAAGACATTTTCTATCCAAGTCGGAGACGATGAACAATTGGATGGAACAAATAAACTTTTATATTTAAGAAATTACCTGGTTGGAGAGGCGCTCGACGATATAAAAGCACTCGAAATCACCGCAGGAAATTACACCGTCGCAATCGCACGTCTGCAGAAGAAATACGGCGATAAAATCGTACTCGAAAATAAATACCTGTCTAATCTCATAAATTTGCCATCTGTTAGCAGCGAGCGAGATCGAATGGGTTTACAAAAACTCCACAGACACGTGGAAGTTAACATAGAAAATTTAGCCAACATTGACGTGCCTTTGGCAGAAATACAGCGGACCATTTTCCCCGTGCTGTCGTCGGCTGTTCCGCGCAGTATAATCATGGAATATGACAAAGACTGCGACGGAGAGAGGTCGATAGCAAGGTTGATGGACTGGTTGAGTGATCACATAGCTAAACACGCCAAATACGACATGCTAAAAACCCAATCGAAGCCAGAAACGTCTCACAACAAAACGTCGGACAACAATCTCCCCAACAAAGGACGATTTAGTCGAAAAGAAAAGGAACCTCGATCGGGATCGGCGTCACAACTGTCAGTATTAATAATGAAATGTCAATTTTGCGATTCCACAGAACACAATCGAAAAAGATGCCCGCTCACGATGGAGGAGAGACGTAAAAGACTGCAGAAAAAGGGGATTTGCATGAGATGCTTGGGGAAAGTGCCCCACAAGACGGAAGAATGTAGGGCTCGCATGAAATGTTACAGCTGCGAGGGAGCGCATCACACCCACGTGTGCGACACACCAAAAGCTACAGAAGCCGGCGAGGGAATCACCCACACCAACGCAGTTGTTACCACCTGTCCACCCAAGTCCGAATTTTTGATGGTGCAGATGGTGAAGATGGCCGGACCAACGCACTCAGCTTTGGGAGTGTGCTATATCGATGGGGGAGCCCAACGTACCTTCATACGCTCTGAGTTGACTAAAAAACTGAATTTGAGAATTTTAGGCACTGAAACAATAAATTTGGCCGTGTTTGGGCAAGAGCCCAGATCAGAAGTTCGCAACAGAGTCGAGTTAGTCCTCAGCCCCGCCAACTCGAAGTCGCCAGCAGTCACAATTGAAGCCATCGAAGCTGACCACGTCACGTCCACTCCTGGAGAACAACCGAACAAACAACTCAAAGCGGAACTACAACGAAGAAAAATCGAAGTGGCCTGCAAGCAAGTTACGTTGCATTCGAAGGAAGTGGACCTGCTAATTGGAGTGGACCATTACTGGCGAGTGATGACTGGACAAACAGAATTTTTGGAAGAAAACTTGATTGCAGTAAAAACGAAATTTGGTTGGACATTACACGGACAGACTACAAACGGAACGAGAGTCATTGCTGCACCGGTGAGAATTAACAAAATAACACTTACCCCATCAACAGATGATCTTTTGCGCCGGATGTGGGAGCTGGAACCGATCGGAGTCCGCCACGAGTCGGTCGAAACGAACGACGACGCTGAGACGTTGGAAAAGTTCGAAAAGACAATCAAGTGGACGGGATCGAATTATTCAGTGGAGCTGCCGTGGATTGTGAATAGCAACGAGCTGGACGACAACTATCGAGGCGCCGAGCAACGTATCATGTCACTAATCCGTCGTTTCAGAAAACAACCCAACCTGTATTTGGAATACAAGAAAGTCATCGACGAACAACTGAAAACAGGCATTGTTGAAGAAATTCCGAATCAAACGGCAACAGGACCCATTTACTACATGCCACACAGCCCAGTCATCAAGGAAGAACGCGTAACCACAAAATTGAGAGTGGTATTTGATGCATCTTCACATCGGAAGGGACATCTCTCCTTGAACGACTGCTTGTCGAAAGGTATCAATTTTTTGCCGTCATTAATATTTGTGCTGTTGGGATTTCGTCTCGGAAGAGTGGCCATCGTGGGAGACATCAAAAAGGCGTTTCACATGATCGAAATCGCCTTGAAGGACCGCGACGCAACGAGATTCTTCTGGATTGATGAACACTGGGACGGCGTAGGAAAGGCACTGCTGAAAATACTACGACAAACTCGAGTATTATTTGGCGCTACTCCGAGCCCATTTCTGTTGAGCGCGACCATCCGACACCACCTGCGCAAATTCGAGAAACAGTACCCCAACACTGTGAAGTTGCTAATGCGATGCCTGTACGTGGACGACTTCATCTCTTCGCTCAAAAACGACGCTGAAGCGCTGGTAACATTCCGACAAGCTAATCTGATTTTTGTAGCAGCCGGCATGGAACTCGCCAAGTGGCAGACCAATTCGCCAGAACTAAGAACAAAATTTCGCGAGGAAAATCCCACTGACTCTCAGCTGATGTCAGATGAAGAGACCAAAGTGTTGGGAGTCAAGTGGAACCCAAACTCGGACGAATTGGGTCTAGCGGTCGAAGAAACTTGCCCATCTTGCAAGAAAACAACAAAAAGAGAAGTAATAAAAATAACGTCTCAAATATTCGACCCTTTAGGATTTGCCACGCCATTCACGGTGACTGCACGAATGTTCTTCCAATCCCTGTGGCTCAAGAACCTGCCATGGGACGACGAATTGGGCAACGAATTGCTCACCGACTGGAAAAAATGGACCGACCAAATTCCCACGTTGAGATACATTCAAATTCCACGATGGTTAGGATTGGACGAGTTCGACCAGTGTGAAGTGCACATATTTTGCGACGCAAGTCCGAAGGCATACGGGGCAGTGGCCTATATACAGAACAGTACTGGTGACTTGATCAAAACAAATTTTATAATTTCAAAGTGTCGTGTAGCTCCTGTCAAACCACTAACTCTACCAAAACTTGAACTCATGGGAGCATTGATTGCTGTGCGCCTCTCCGACCAAATTAAGGAGTTGGTGATGCCAGGTGAAATATTTTTTTGGACAGATTCGCAAATATGCCTCCACTGGATTGGAAACACGTCCAAACGACCACCGACCTTCGTGCATAATCGAGTCTTGGAAATAAGAGAAAAATCGAGAATTGAAGAATGGAAACACGTTCCTGGAATAGAAAATCCAGCTGACCGCCTAACGAGGGGAATGGACGCAGAAGCAATGATTTCCGACCGACTTTGGTGGCAAGGACCAGATTGGCTGCGTGGAAGCCGCCAGAATTGGCCAAAGGTGCTGCCAGATACAGTCGAGGAGCAAGACGATGAAGAAACTGCAGAAATTCACGTCGAGGCGGTGCAGGCAACAAAGACTAATATTTTTCCGTTTGACAGGTTTGGATCGTTGTCAAAGGCGATCCGAACGCTGGCATGGGTTTTCAGGTTCACGAACAACGCTGGAAAACGACAAACAGACGCCAGTCAACGCGATCGAGGTCCATTGAGGGCAGCCGAACTGAAACGAGCGAAACTCAGCTTAATTGCAATCGCACAAGCAGAGGTTTATGGCCGAGAAATCGAAAGGATGAAAGATGGCAAGCCAGTTCATGGAGAGTCGAAGCTGCGAGACCTAAATCCACGACTAAACGAAATGGGACTGATTGAGCTGCGAAATAGACTGCATGAGTCGCGAGACTTGCCCACTGCAACACAACCTTTGATTTTGCCACCTAAACACAAACTTACGGAACTGATTTTGCGATTCTCACATTTACAGGTCCTCCATTGCGGACTGACGTCCACGCTATCCAAATTTCGAGAAAACTACTGGACACCATCCGCAAGGAGGACCTTGAAGACGATGTTGGAACGATGCGTCGTCTGCAAAAGAATCAACGGCCGTCTGATGCGAGAAGTGCCAGGCGCCCTCCCAGCCGACAGGACGTCAAAAACTCAACCGTTTGCAGTCACCGGTGTCGATTTTGCAGGGCCAATAATAGTAAAAGGACGGAAAACTAAATCGTATGTAGCTGTATTTACTTGTGCAACCATTCGAGCAGTCCACTTGGAATTGGTGCCCTCACTAGCAACTACGGACTTTTTGGGAGCGTTTGAGCGCTTCATTGGTCGCAGGGGACTACCGAAAATAATATATAGTGACAACGGGACCACGTTCCACCGCGCCCACAAAGAGCTAGCTTCACTCTTAAACCACACGAAGGACGAGACATTTCGAAATTATTTGGCCCAAAAAGGGATCGAGTGGAGATTCATCGTCGAGAATGGACCGTGGTGGGGCGGGTTCTGGGAGAGGATGGTGCAGACGGTCAAGAGGTGTTTAAGGAAAGCTATCGGTTCGGCGCACTTGAACTTCTATCAACTTGGGACTTTTCTTGTGCAGACTGAAGCAGTTATTAATCGCAGACCGATCACCTATGTTTACGACAATCCGGACGAAATTGAACCGCTCACACCCGCACACTTTTTGACCGGCGTAATGTTGACTCACCTGCCCGACTCAGGAGCAACAAACAGCCTCGAACCGACGCAGAAGCAGTTTATTCGACAATGGCGCTACCAACAACGCGTATTGCTCTCATTCTGGAATCGTTGGTCTCGGGAATATTTGACGGATCTAAAAATTCAAACGGGCAAACCAGGCGTGCGAGAACTCCAGTTGAACGACGTCGTCATAATTGAAGAACCATTTAAACCACGTCTAAAGTGGAAGATGGGTCGAGTGGTCGAAGTTAAGCGGGGTCGAGATAATAAAATCAGATCGTGTGAAATGGCGCTTGCCAATGGAGAACATTTGCGCCGACCGATACAACGTCTCGTACGCTTAGAAGTGGAGTCAATCGATCCCCGCCCGGCAGTGTGAAAATCGGATGATTTTACGTGTGAATTGTTATTTGAGTCGTATTAATATTGTTGAATTTATGTTGTTACTTTGTATTTCCATTTTTTGTTCGAGAATTTGATATTGAATTTGTGATTTTGCCAATTTGTTATAATATGTCTTTTATTTTCATTTGTATGTTCTGACCTGTTCATTTTTATTGGAATCTCAAATTGCTAATCCTTTTTAATCCGTTTGCATTCCTCCACCTGAACACGTCATTCCCCTATCTTACGGATGCTTGTGATTGGTTCTGTGAACCGTGTCATTTGCATTTCCTTTTCCTTTTATGAATAGAATAAACTCAGTGTACTTTTTCAACTAAAACTGTGTGGTCGTGCTCCTTTATACTCCAACGCCATCTTGGACTTCAACGCGATTTTCAACTGTTACATCCACTTGTAGTCAAGGACTTTAGAAATTGATTGGTAAACTTTGAATATCCTTTTATTTACTTCAAGTTTAACAGAATATTTTGTGACGCATGCACCATACACCGGTATCTAGAGAATGCTGGCAAATATGTTTGTATATCATATTCGTAAACAGGGATGGTTGATCCGCTAATTTGTGTTTCATCGCACGGAAATTATCGATTATGGTGTCTAAACACATTTCTTCCAGGCTCGCAGCTGATCTCCTGTACGGCATGTTGACAACACAATTGAATGAATCAATGTGCAAGTTCCACGAACAAACCCGTGGCTGAAAAGTCGAAAATAGTAGGTCCGCACCCAAACTATACCACGACGCAATTGGTGCAAAACGTTTCCGGTTTTCGCTGTTTGATATACAGTACAAGTTTATTTATTAATAGGGATTTCAGCGCCCCTTTGGGACGTTCCAGCTACTAAGAACTGGCGATCTACCCATCGAACAGTCGTAAGTCTAATTTATGAATATTTATATTGAAAAACTGAATGTAGTTACTTAATTACTGATTTGCTGGTCTCGCAAAAATAAAACATGCTTTGATGGTCATGGTCAAGAACAAGTCTACTGTGCCTTTTTGGTGATCTCAAACGGTGAATTTACAGTATAATTTATGAAATATAATAAATTATTTGACTAGAAATTAAGACTAATGAGGAAGGAAATAGAAATGAAACGTGAGCAACAAAGCTCACGCGGAACAAAGGAAGATTTCGCGCGCAACAAACGGTGTTTGTTGCACACAAAATGGCGAGGCAGACTCGCCTGGAAAAATTGGACTCGTTCGTACGAGTGGTGACTTTTTATTTATTAAAAAATACAAAAGAGCACTTCAGGGTCACCACAACTTCTGATAATTTATGACAATTCTTGTACACTTCTGGTTCTGCGTCATCCAATATCGTCTAAATCCAAAACCCCTACTGCAGGGGTCGGCAAGTAAATTTAAGTGGGGTCCGGATACTATTGAAAATTTTTATCGAGGTCCAGAAAAAAACAAGTTATAATACTTCCTAGTTTTAAACTTTTATTTTGACTCATTTAAGTAATTATATGTATAAAACACAGCACAGCATAGCAACAGCTATGTATCTACCTCTAAAACTAGTTATATAAAAATATTAATTAAATTGAATAGGTAGGTAAGTTATTTAACAATATTTGGCGGTCCAAATTTAGACCTTCTGCGGTCCGCCTGTTGCCGACCGTTGCACTACTGAATGTTGACTCTTTTACTCACCAATGACTCTATCCTTAAACGTTTGCTATGTTATGTTAAAAGGGAGCATTTTAACACTACCGTAGCTGCATTCAAAAATAAAAATAACAATTTTAGTTTAAGTATATTTTAAGTTTTAACAAGGGTTTAAACATGAAATGATGTCATTTTTGGTTTAAAATTGAAGTAAAACACAAAATATTTTAGTTTTTGAAAGCAGCTAGTGAAATAAACACGTCTCCGCATCTTTTGACAACGCACTTCCACATTTTCTAGATTGTATCTTTTATCACTGGGCAAAAAATGCAACAAAATAAAATTGACAAAATCTGCTTTTGTTAAAATATTTAATTTTATTATGTATAACAGAAAGAATGATTGGAAAATACTGAAATAGGAATAAGTATTGGTCTATATTCACAATGTGGTGAATCTAACTTTAAGGGTAAGAGGTTTTTACACACGACGCCTATTTTACCCAATACGACATCGATGAACAGACCAAAGTTGTTGACATTCCGTAGTGATTTGGTGCCGGAATGAATGAACACAGTGGAATGATTGGTTAATTTTTTAATCCACTTATTAGATGATAAAATGCCCACTAGGGGTGTTGAAAATTCAAATAACCAATGATAGTCGTTGGTAAATATGTTCGTCTTACGTTTCTCGCTGGATGTATGCAAATAGTTTGATCATTCATTCAACCGTAAGTGCTTCTAGTGAACATGCCGTACAGGAAATCAGTTCCGAGTCTGGAAGAAATGTGTTTAAATACGGTAATCACCAATTTCGTTGCGTTGGAACACAAATTAGCGGATCAGCCATCCGAAATTATCGGCATGATATATGAACGAATGTGTCGGCAATTTCCGCAAACCAATTTAGCTGCGGAAATCTTCATTCATCCCGGCACCAAATCACTACGGAATGTCAACAAGTTTGGTCTGCCCGTCGATCTCGTATTGGATAAAATAGGCGTCGTGTGTAAAAACCTCTTCATTTTAGATTTAGATTTTTTACATTCAGATATACTTGTATGTTTACAATCTGTAACCCAACTGTTGGCAGATTTACCACGACTTCAACATTTATCCTTGTCCGGCATAAGCTGCACGGATCAATTCGTAGCCACAATCGGTCGAAATTGCCCGCAATTGACCAAACTTTCTATTACTGATCTATCTGAAGTCGCAAATGCAACATTTCGTCCATTAATCAAATGCACGAAACTGACGTTTTTGTGCCTCTGGTGTCACGGACCGTCAGTCGACGTGTTTTTGTTCCTTCTAGACGGACTGCCTCTTTTGAAAGAGTTTCAAACAGTATCGCCTAGTTGGAGCGAGATATTTCGTGCTTTAAGACGACGATCAAACCCAACTTTGCGCACCTACTTTTTGGAGACAATGTTCGTCGATCTTAATCGGGATGACGTCATGTTTGTTAACACCACTTTCCCAAATTTACGAGGGTTATCTATTTGGAATATTGACGTGAATTTTGCCTCGGTACTGTGCAGCAACAACATTAACGTACTGCAACGACTGACCACTCTAATGCTGTACGGCATTGAAAATGATGTGAGTGAATTGCAATTGAAAACGCTTCTGCAGCGGTGTGAGAATTTAGAAGTTTTAATTGTTGTAAATTGTGTTATTCTTACTGACAATTTGATTCTGGATTTAGTCGGAGCGAATGGCTTTAAACGTTTGAAACTTTTGGAGTTAATTGGTTGTGATTCGGTTAGTTTGGTTTCGATCATGAGATTGGTGAAAATGCAAAGTCCGTTGGAAAAGTTATACTTGAGAGATTGTCGTAATTTCGACGAATTCACTCTTAAAAAAATTAAATGTTATGCGAAAATTCACAACTTGGATTTGAAGTTTCATTAAATTTCCACTTATGGTCATTTATTTTAGGCCTACACACAATTTGGCATACTGACCAATTTTTGTTTCTATTTTGCTATTTTTCAAACATTTTTTTCATAGACAATAAACTTAAAATTTGTAACAAAAGCTGTTTTTTCCCACATTTTTTTTCTGTCTTATGCGCCAAGTGCAAACATTTGTCTAAAAATGTATAAACATCGGTATGACTAATTATTATTTGCAATTATCTGATGCTGTAATTTTCCCATAACACATCAAAGATCAGACATGTTTGTTCGGGTCGCTGGTTGTGCAACACAATTTATATTTAACAAGATGAATCTGGCGGTGTGGTTAATAAAAAAGGTGTACACTTAGCTTAATTTCTCAAAAGGTGTAAGAGAATATCACTACGCATATAATTAAACTAGTGGCAAGTAATAGCTAGTTTTGACGGTGTTTGCACTTGTTTAAGGCGCAGAAAATAATAGAGCAGGTTTGACATTTTCAGTAAATTGAAACTGAACTGTTTTTAGAAAACTTTAATAAATTAATTTTAATTTTTTAACAAATATAAAATTACAAACATTAAAATTACTGCTAAAAATAAATTTAAAAAAAAGTAAAAATTTTCACACACACCAGGATTTGAATCGGTATGGAAAGATAGCTAGTCCATTGCCTTAACCACTGGACCACCACTACAAACTATTATTGTCTTCATGAAGACAGTCATGTTGGTGAACAAAGTTCTGATGTCATATGTCATGTGATATCAAATGATGAAATGACATCATTGAATATCAAATGATAACAACTTGGATCTTGGAACTATTTTTTACCTAACAACTGCTGTTTACAGTATTCATACACTACGTAGTCCTGATTGCTCAGATTGGATGTATACACAGACAAAATAGTGCAAACTTTGAGCTCATTGTTTACATTCTTGGCTGTTTATGGAATAAAATTATTTTACGATCTCATTCAGCATGATATAACAATCTTTCACGTTTAATTTTGCAACAATCTGTGGGTGTCTTATACATGTGCTCCCCTTGTAAATCCAAAACCCCTACTGCAGGGGTCGGCAAGTAATTTTAAGTGGGGTCCGGATACTATTGAAAATTTTTATCGAGGTCCAGAAAAAAACAAGTTATAATACTTCCTGGTTTTAAATTTTTATTTTGACTCATTTAAGTAATTATATGTATAAAACACAGCACAGCATAGCAAGAGCTATGTATCTACCTCTAAAACTAGTTATATAAAAATATCAATTAAATAGATAAGTTATTTAACAATATTTGGCGGTCCAAGTTTAGACCTTCCGCGATTCCGCGGTCCGCCCGTTGCCGACCGCTGCCCTACTGAATGAAAAAAGGGGACAAAATTTGCTTTTGTTAAAATATTTAATTTCATTATCTATAACAGAAAGGATGTTTGGAAAATACTGAAATAGGAATAAGTATTGGTCTATATTCACAATTCTGGTGGCCTAAATTAGATGAAACTAAAGCCTACGAACAATTTAACTTTGAAATCCAAGTTGCGAATTTTCACATAACGTTTAATTGCTTCGTAATCGGAACGGCCTAAATTTAAACATGTTTTGAACGTCACTTTCTTCAACGGACTTCGCATTTCTATCAACTTCATGATCGACGTCAAACTAACCGAACGTAACCACTGTAACCTCAAAACTTTTAGACGCGCAAAACAATTTAATTTGGCAAGCTCCAGAATCAAATCGTCAGTAAATGCCGCACAATCTATAACTAATAAGTCCTCTAAATTCTCACACTGAAGCAGAAGCGTTTTCAATTGCAATTCACCTACATTACACTGCAGATTCAGACTGGTCAGTCGTTGCAGTAAGTTTACGTTGTTGCCGCACAACGTCGAAAAAGAACTTGCAGTTTGAAACACAACGACTAAACGACGTAAATTTGGGAAACTGCTGTTCAGAAACGTAAAGTCGTCCATCACATACGACATTTTCTGGAACAAAGACACTTCCTGCAACAAATAAATGCGCAAAGTTCTTCTAGAACATTGTTTTAAAACACGAAATAGCACGGACCAGCCTTTCGTTCTAAACACTTTCAAAAGAGGCAGTTGGTCTAGAATGAATAAACACACTTCGACCGTGATTCGAGAGTCACCAGTGTCTAAAAACGTGAGTTTCGTACACCCGCTTAACGAGCGAAATCCTGCGGCTGTGACTTCACTCCAACACTGACCAGAGAGGCGCGTTAATTGCGGACAATTTTGACCGATTGCGGATAGAATTTGATCCGTACACTTTATGTCGTTCAAGGATAAATGTTGAAGTCGTGGTAAATTTTGCAACAGTTTCGATACAGATTGCGAACGACTTTTTTTATCTAATGAATATGAATCGATGTGTAAACCTACGAGGTTTTTACAAACGCGGCCTATTTTGTCCAATAAAAGATCCGTGGAGAGATGAAACCTGTGCAAATTCCGGAGTGAATCGGTGCCGGAATTAATGAATATTTCGGGTAGTACGACCCATCGAAAATGCTTACACATATATTTGTATATCTTATTCGTAAACAGGGATGGTTGATCCGCTAATTTGTGTTTCATCACACCGAAATTATTGGTTATGGTTTCTAAACACAACTCTTCCAGAGTCGGAACTGATTTCGTGTACGGCATGTTGACTAAACCCTTACGATTGAATGAATTGTGAAACTATCACGACCAAACTATTTGTATCTCCAGAGGAAAACGTTAGACGAACGTATGTTTGTCGTATGTTATTTATTAATGGGGATGTCAGCGCCCCGTTGGGACGTTTCAGTTACTAAGAAGTAAGTTGACCACAGTGGAATGATTGGTTAAATTTTTAATCCACTTATTAGTTGATAAAATGCGCAATAGGATGTTGAAAACTCAAATAACCAATGACAGTCGTTGATAAATATGTTCGTCTTACGTTTCTCGCTGGATACATGCAAATAGTTTGATCATTCATCCAATCGTAAGTCCTTCTAGTGAACATGCCGTACAGGAAAACAGTTCCGAGTCTGGAAGAAATGTGTTTAAATACCGTAACCACCAATTTCGATGCGTTGGAACACGAATTAGCGGATCAGCCATCCGAATTTACCGGCATGATATACGAACGAATGTGTTGTCAATTTCGGGATACCAAATTGTCTCCGGAAATCTTCATTCATTCCGGCACCAAATCACTACGGAATGTTAACAACTTTGGTCTGCCCATAGATTTCTTATTGAATAAAATCGGCGACGTGTGTAAAAACCTCGTAGAGTTAGAGTTATTCTGTACAGAAATTTGTGTACAATCTGTAATCAAACTGTTGAAACTTTCACCACGACTTCAACATTTATCCACGAACGGTATAAACTGCACAGATCAATTCGTAGCCACAATTGGTCAAGATTGTCCGCAATTGACCAAACTTTCTATTTATGATGTCTCTGAAGTCGTTGTTGCAGGACTTCGTCAATTAATCGGGTGCACGAAACTGACGTTTTTGATTCTCTTGCCTGCCGAACTGACAGTCGACGTGTGTTTGTTCCTTCTAGACGGACTGCCTCTTTTGAAAGTGTTTAAAACAACGCGCTGGTGGAGCGAGATAATTGGAGCTTTAAAACGACGATCAAACACAACATCGCGCACCTACTTATTGGAGGAAATGTCACACAATTTGAATCTGGAAGACGTCATGTTTGTTAACACCACTTTCCCAAATTTAAGTGAGTTAACTATTGAAAGTATAGACGTGAATTTTGCCTCGGTACTGTGCAGCAACAACATTAACTTACTGCAACGACTAACCACTCTATGACTGAATAACATTGGAGATGATGTGAGTGAATTGCAATTGAAATCGCTTCTGCAGCAGTGTGAGAATTTACAAGTTTTAGAAATTAGAAATTGTAGTATTCTTACTGACAATTTGATTCTGGATCTTGCCGGATCGAATGGTTTTAAGCATTTGAAAGATTTAAAGTTATTTTATTGCGGTTCGGTTAGTTTGGTTTCTATCATGAGATTGGTGGAAATGCGAAGTCCGTTGAAGAAGTTGAAGTTGTATCGGTGCGTTCATATGGGAGATTCCGCTTATTTATCAATCAAAAGTTATGCGAAAAATCACAATTTGGATTTACTTTTCGAGTGGTATTGGTAATTTATTTTAGGCCAACACATAATTTTGCAAATCGACCAATTTTTGTTTCTATTTCGATATTTTTCATAGACAATAAACGTAAATACTTTAAGAAAAGCTATTTTTTTCCACATTATTCAGACATCTTTGTGCAATAGAAGTAAGGGAGTAAAAAAAGTCTGATGGGACAAATTCTTAAAAATACCTTTGAGTGTTGTGGTGACCCCGCGGGTGGTCGTCCCTCCAGTGGACGCCATCCGCATGAGTCACTAGGAAAGGTCAGTTCCCTCGCGTTGGCTCCGCCTTCCCCCCCCTGGGAAGCGCGTGCCCCGAGGGGGTGAGGTGACGCGTGGCCGGCCCCCATTGGCCGAGCCAGGCCCCTCACCCTGGCCTATATCAGGTAGAGTTTCGCGCCCTACAAGCAGAACTTACACAAACGACACCAAGAACACAGCAACTACCTCACCGTCAGGCCAACTCCACCAAAAGTTAGGATTGATAGAGGACCGCTGATTCCAGTGCAACTGTAACTCTCACGAATTTACACTGTGTGTTTATTTCCCGCAAAAGCAGGAAAATAACCCTTGTGAATTCACACCGAATAACCGACCCACGGTTATTCCACCACTAAAGTGTCCGAGTGCCCTGTAAGAAACTCCTCGTTTCTGGACGGAGCCTTGCGACGCTAAAACCAACCCCTAGACAACAGGCACGGATAGAAGACTCGAAAGAGCATTCCACCGCGTCCGTGAACGACGAATCCGTGACGAATTTACGACAACTCGAGACGCCGCCTTTGTTCCGCCGACCACGCGGAACCGACGACGCCATCTTGAGAAATCCTTTGTTCGACTCTGACCAAGTCGACTCTAGTTTTATACTGAGTGTATTTTAAGGCTCACGCCTATTGAATAAACCTGTTTGTTCATTTACATATACTTAGTATTCATTTGGGTAATTTACATATTTAGTAGAATCACAGGTAAAGTAACACACGTTAGCTCATTAAACCTATCACCAGGTAGGACGCGACACGTGGGGGCCTGGCCGGGATTTAGAAATAAATCTCAACTGAACTTGTGATCTCTCATTTAATATAATAACCCAAATCGAAGAATTACTCAAAGAAATGTCAGACCAAGATGAACAATCCGCGTCTGATAACGAGCGACCTACGCTCGAAAAGGGAAAACGGACCTCCGACTATAACTTAAGGTCGGGCGGCCCAGTTCCCGAACAATCCGCGAAGGCGAAAGCCCGAGCGAATCGGAGGAAAGCAAAGGCGCAGAAAGAGGAAGCAGCTGCTTCGCTCGAGGCCCTAACCGAGCCCGAGCGAGAGCCGCTCTCCTCAGATATGCCCTTTGTCGAAGATACCGATACGGAAGTCCTAGAAAATCAAGAAGAAATTCGCGATATAACAACAGGACGAGTGCCGATACTGGTAGCCGAGGAGAGGACGAAAACTCCAAGGCAGACAACCATAATCGACCGCAACCCATCACCGGAAAAAAGTCACCAATCCGCCCCCCTAAACGAAACTCCGGTACGAAGCACGAGCAGGACCCCAATGGCCTCCAGCGCCTCGGCGAGACCTGCCCCTGTTTCCCCCGAAGTGGCCCATTTAATTCACCTATCGCAACAGGCAGCCCGACTGAAAGCAGTAACCGATATTCCGCCGGGAACATCAGTCTGGGACTCGATTACAATACTCACGAAAGCAATTTGCGCAGCACAGGCCCCGACGCCAGTCGCAAGACCAGCGGCGGAGACGCCTGTAGCGCAAGAAACGCCAAGTGACGTAGGTAACTTCGTGCCCGATCCTCACAAAGCCCTTCACGAATCTCGGGAGAAAGCCCGAGAAGAATCGAGGCAGGAAACGATAAATCGTCAGCGTAGAGTGAGCGCTGAGAGGAGAGAACTTTGGAACGAGGAAGAGGAACGACTGCAGCGAGAAAAAAGGACCACGGAGAGAACGGAAGAAATGATACAGGAGATAAGGGAAGAGCAGGAGGCGAAAATACGAAGAGAATGGAATAATACAGTAGAAGGAAGGCACAGAGAAGCCCAAGACTACGAAGAACAATTCCGAGCCCTCCTGGCCCAACGAAAAGCCGAGAAATTGCAGAAACTGAGAGAAGAAGCTCAGCGGCAACACCAGAAGTGGGAAGAACAATACCACGAAAGGATGAAAGCCGCAAGAGCAAGGAGAGAAAAGGAGCAACTTCTTGAAGACCAAGAAGAATGGGAGCGGTACAGATGGACCGACGAGTACCAAGCTAAGAAAAGAGCAATAATTGACGAACAAAAACGATGGGAAGCCGAAAATTGGGAAAAGGAAACAGAGAAATTCCAAAGAGAGTACGAGCAGGACGTTTCAGAGAAGAGTAAAAAAAAGGGTCCGGAAGCGGATAAAGAGCCCACCGAGGGCTCCAAAGCCGAAACAAAAAAGAGGAAGTCACAGGAAGACGACCAACCGGACAGAAAATCCAGAAACCGTAACCCCTCGAAACGATCCGAAAGAAGCGCCGCGATCGACGCGTTACTTAACAAAAAGAACGCGAATAAGGACCGCGAGCGCCCAGAAAGCGAAGAGAATAGATGGTATTCTTTTTACGGGAGCAGCGACGAAAAGGAGCCGCCGCCCTCCGGAGGCTCGAAGAAATCACGGGATGGCGAAGAAGTCCCCCCGAAGGGACCAAGAGACCGCCCACAAGGCGACCCTTCCGACCCTTCTGATTCATCAGACGACGACGACCAAAGTCGACCGTCATCCGGACCACACCGAGAGAGTCGCGGCAGCAACCAGCATCATTCGGACCGACCGAATGCCTCTAACCGATCTTCGCACAGCTCTCGCCCTTCCATACCGGAGGGGAATTTCCAGGACTCTGCCGGCCGACACTATACAATGGCTGAGCTGGGACGTGCCTTATTGAACTCTTTCCGAAAGGAAGGAATCGACTTAGGCCACCCCGGAGATGAGCATAACCGCGCCGGTGAAAGGGTCAAACGCAAATATGGCGTGCGTAACGAACCAGCGGCCGAAGCCACGGGCAATATCCGATGGCAACACTACGTACAAACGCGATTCGACGGTTCGTGGAAAGCGGGAGACCGCTTCCTCGACGAGGTCATGAGAATTAAGAAAGCTACAAAGGCGACCGTCGCTGATATGCTTACACACGGCCTCGTAGAGTTGACCACCGGATCAGCCCGCGAGTGGTACCAAGGACTGAAAAATCCGACCTGGGACGACTTTCTCGTCCGTTTCGACCTTCGATACGGCGAGACACCGGACGAGATCAGCAACAAATTGCGTGGCCTCCGTCAAGCCCCAGGTGAAACACTCGCCGATTACGACGCCCGAGCGAAATTACTCTTTGCCCGAGCACCGTACGAAATTAACCCTGCCGGGTTTACGATGATTTTCTACGGGGGATTGTCAGCACATTCACAACGAATATTGCTGGACATGCGTGCTCCCCGCACTGGCGACTATCGGGATGTCAGTAATTATCTCCTAACCAATACGCTGGAGATAGAACAAAGATACTACGCCTCACTGCCACCTGAAGAGGCGGAAGCCCACGAAAAGCGACTAATAACCAGCGCCGAACGCCATAAAGCTTCCGAGAAATTAATGAGACCGAGCGAATACCTCAGCGGCATAATGAGCCTCACTGAGGCATCTTCGGGACGGACGTTGACACCAAAAACCGGTGTCACGCTCCCAAGCAACCCGATTGCTGCCCCAAAGAAAGCTCCGACGACTACAGCGATGCAGGTGACCTCGACTGACTTAGCCACCTCGGCAAAAGCAGAAGAAGCGTCACCTCCCGCGGCGGTCGCCGAGCCGACAGAAGAATCAACCGATGAAGAAGACCTGCACGAACACCTCGAGAACCTATCGACGGGGTGCGACGAGCAAGGTCCGTACCTTCATCACGCGCACTGAGCGCTAGCCATCACTCAATTCAGAGCTCACGCCCGCGCAGCCAAGGAAAAAGGGGCGCCAGGCCCCAAAAGACGGTTCCCAACAGCATTCGTCCCGAAAAAACCAGGTTTCACACCCACGGGCGACAAAAGCAACATCAAATGTTACAGCTGTGGGGAATACGGCCATTATTCCGACAAATGCGAAAAAAACGGCCAAAATCACTAGTGAGACACAGACTATGATGAAGATGATGGCCGAATTAAATATCGCCCTGGCAAAAAACTGCCAAGCGCAGGCGTCGTCGAAGAAATAGAATCGACTTCGTCTGCGAAAGCCGAGGAAATAACAAGGAAAAAGAAATTCCGTACCGGACCTGCCGGTCACGCCATACTTGATGCGCAAGTTAAAGACCGAGCCCAATCCGCACCGGAGAAGGAAGAAAAAGTGATACTGAGGGGCATGCAAGTGAGAACTGAGGCCAAAACAGACGATAGTTGGGCCGAACTCCCGTTTGACCTGGACGTCGTACCGCAGAAATTGCGAGTATTTCACTGCAACGTCTCAAAGTCACATTGCGAGACACTCTGTATGTTACCAGTGACCATTGAAAACCAAAAGTTACTGGGACTACTGGATTCCGGAGCGGATCGTTCTTTCATATCGGAAGATCTAGTCGAGAGCCTAGACATCGAAGACAAAATGATGAAAGTGAACGAGAATGTGGAATTACTCACGGCTAATGGCTATGTAAAGCCAAGGGGCGTAATAAAAATCACCATCGATTGGAGGGGAGGGAACCTATCCCACCCCTTCTTGGTGCTGCCATCCCACGACAAGGTGTTCCTCCTCGGAATCGACATCATGGCTAAACTAAAAATACAGCCAAATCCGATAACGAGATCGTGGAATTGGATAAGCCCCGAAGGTGAAAGGCCCATTCCAGTAGTACCCCAAAAAATACTGGACGAGGCCCAAGAGAAGGAGGAATACGAGAGAGGACTGCGAAAATTCGTACAGGACTACGATTTCGTAGCCTTCGCTCTGGAATTGCAAAGAAGCAACATGGTGGACACGTTGGTCGAGGAAGCCGCTCTGCAAGTCAACGAAGCGTCATTACTGAGGCGAATACTTCGTAAACACGAGCGGATCCTCACCAAAACGCCCGGAAGGACGACCGAAGCCGTACACGAGATCGTACTAACGACGGACAAGCCGATTCGCGTGCCATACAAAGGGATGAATCCCCAAAAACGGGACATAGTAACCCAGATGTGTCAAGACATGCTCGATAAAGGCATCGTCACAGAAGCACTGGGCGAATACGCGATGAGGATCGTCCTAGTAATGCGACCCGGCTCCGAGCCTCGCTTGTGTATCGACTACCGCCCGCTCAATGCAATAACGGTGATAGATCCGATACAGATGCCCTCCATCGAAGCGATTCTCCGGGAGCTGGCTCCATTTAATTGGGTAACCACCATGGACCTGTCAAAAGGGTACTGGCAAGTCGAACTCCGACCAGAAGACAAGTTAAAAACAGCGTTTTACTCGCCTATAGGGCGATTAATGTTTAACGTAATGCCATTCGGACTCGTGAACGCACCAAGCACTTTTCAAAAGTTAATCGAAAGCGTCCTCGGAGACATGTTGCACGATTTCGTCTGGGCTTATCTCGACGATATCATTATTGCATCAGACACTTTCGAGGAACACCTAGAGCACATAGACCGAGTGGTCTCCCGTTTAGCCAAAGCTGGACTCCATGTCCACCCCGGAAAGAGCAAGTTCTGTAGAAAAGAACTTGCCTTCCTCGGCTATCGAATCGGAGTTGAGGGGATCGCCATTGATCCCGAAAAAGTACGAGCAATAAATGGATTCCCGGCACCCGAAGATATAAAGGGAGTCCAGAGATTCATGGGAATGATTAATTTTTTCGGCAGACTGCTCCCCAATTTGGCAGAAGTGGCTGCGCCCGTAACGGACCTCCTGCGAACCGACCGCGAGTTCGCATGGACGGCCGAATGCGAGGCCGCCTTCAACGCCATAAAACAAATGCTGGCCGACGTCGACAAAATGCCGCTACCCGATCTAAACCGACCGTTCGTACTGCATACCGACGCCAGCCGGGTTGGCTTGGGAGCAGCCCTCTTGCAAAAACACACGTATAACGGAATAGAGCAAGAAGTACCCTGTATGTTCATAAGCCGAAAAATACAGGGAGCCGAGAAAAATTACACGGCTACAGAACTGGAGTGCTTAGCCGTAATATGGGCCGTTCGGAAATTTCGTGACTACCTAGAGTATACGAATTTCGAGGTGCAGACCGATCATCAGGCATTAAGTTGGTTGATGAAGTTAAAAGAACCATCCGGCAGACTCGCCAGATGGCAACTCGAACTCATGGCGTGCGACATCACAATAACATATCGCCCCGGAAAATTCAATCAGGTAGCCGACGCTTTATCGCGAGCCCCGGCGTCCGACCCCCATGGTCCGGACGACGACGGCGAAGACGATTCGCGTCTACTTTATTGTCCGACGCCCAGACGGATCTGGCGCCTCCGTAAAGCGAACGAATTGCCCGTGATGGAGCCCGCTGATAAGACTTTTTGTGGTTTCTGGACTCGGACGTACCAGCCAGCTGGAACAACCGACACAACCACGGAAACAAAACCTCCGGTCGTCCCAGAGGCCCCAAAAACTCTACTGCGAGCCTTCGCGGCCACAATAGAAAAGAAAACGCAATACTCGCCGCCAACAAGACTCGAGTTCATCGAACATCAGGCGACCGACGCCAAATGTCAAATAATGACTCGATTCCTAGAAAAGGGGGAATACCCGGTCGACATGACGAATCCTCATCGCAGAAAGCAATTTGCTAAGGAAGCCACCAGCTACCTAATAGACGACGGGTTGCTACTGAAATACCACCCGACGTTTCAGGACGACCTTAGCGGAGCGGGAAACGCGATAAAAGTGGTGGTGCCTGTCTCGCTACACACCCGATTGCTGTGGCTGATGCACGGGCACCCACTCGCTAGCCACGCCGGCATAGCAAGAACACTGTACCGCGTGAAGCAGATTTTTTTTTGGCCCGGAGCCCGCCAGAAAATAACGAAATTTATTCGCCACTGCTCCCGGTGCCAAGCATGTCGACCTCGCGACAAAGTGGCCAGAAACACAATGTCTCTCGGCCCCTATGCTCCCTTTGACTGTTGGAGTGTTGACTTGATGGGCCCCAAGCCCACAACAAGCAACCGCAACATGTATATACTGGTAATTATGGACGTAGCGACCCGTTGGCCCGAGTTGTACGCCCTCGCAAAGCCCTCGGCGGAAAATATCGCCGAGTGTCTTTACGACGTGGCGTTGCGATTTGGGTTTCCTCGGAAACTCATTTCCGATAACGGACCCCAATTCAGGTCCAAAATATACAAAGAATTCTGCAAGAAATTTAAGATGGAGATTTCAAACACCTCCACTTATAATCCTCAAACGAACCCCGTGGAAAGGCTGAACAAAGACGTGAAATACGCTTTGACGGTGTTCACCGACGTACACAATCGGTGGGATGAGTATCTACGTGAGATAGCGTTCAGCATTCGCTCCACCGTATCACGAACACGCGACTTCTCACCGGCGTTTCTTAATTTCGCCCGCGAACTAAGAATGCCGTGGGACCCACGAGTTGCGGAGGCAGTGAATGTACTGGACCCCGCTAACCCACACGAGTACGTATGCCGCTTGGAACAGACAATTTCCGACACATATCAGCACCTAATGACTCACATCTTTGACCTACGGGAAAGGGTTGCAGAAAAAGAAGGAGAATTAGATTTCACGAATTTCAAGGTCAACGACCTGGTGTGGAAGGAAACACACATATTATCGAATGCTGCGAGGGGCATCGCCGCGGGTCTGGCCGACAAAAGGGACGGACCCTATGTAATTGTGGCAGAACACGGCGGCAACGCCTACCAATTGCGCAGATTAACAGATAATAAAAATTTCCAGTCGATCAACGGCCGGGAATTAAAACCACATCTGCCAGAATTTCGCCAAGAAATATGGCTGGAAGGTCAGACACACAGCGGCCAAGGTGGCACAGTGGTCGACACATTCCAAAATAACAACGAAGTTGGCGAAGGAGCAGACGAAGATGACGAATTTTTCGACGCCGAATCCCAACCCGCAGATGCTCCCGATCAAACGGAGCAAGCAGTCTCGGAGAGGGAGGAAGCAGAAGAAAATACTTCTGAAAAAGAAAAAACAAAATTAGAAGAAGTAAACAATACCGCAACATCGGAGATGAGCGACCAAGTGGGAGCCGATACCACTCGCGAGCAAAAACGCAACCTTCGACCGCGAAAATCGAAGAATCCGTTCATCCAAGACGGAAAAATCACCGGGAGAAACTAAAAGAAAGAAAAATGGTCAAAACATGTGATGGCGGCGTCGTAAAATTGAAGAAATTCACTTACGAGAGCTGCAACGCATGTCGAGACATAAAATTCGGCTAAGTCCGAACTTCGTCGTCAGTTATCACCGTCAATATCGAAAAGCGAGATTGCATGACGTATCGGTCGAAACCCCGTAGCGTAACATGCGCACGGCTCGATCGCATGCGTCGGCCCCGTAGCGTAACATGCGCACGGCTCGATCGCATGCGTCGGCCCCGTAGCGTAACATGCGCACGGCTCGATCGCATACGTCGGCCCCGTAGCTCCACGCTCGCACGGACAAGTCTCGTACCGTACGAGACGCGTCCGTGACCCATAATCCTCTGCGCCGGTCGGTTCCACTTCCGTTTGTTTTCTTGAAAGCAAAGGCACGCGTTCTCTCTCTTTCACCGAGAAAGTAGAAAAAACCTCTTTCTTTCAAGTTGAGCAATCTGAGTTTTTCTTTATGGCCGATCGACGCAACCCGAGAATTGACCCCGACGCCTCGTCCTCCAGAGACGAGAGCGAAGGATTGGTCATCGAGGCGGAGGAGGAAGATTGGGATGAGCCGGAGCAACAACCGCAGGTAACATAAGATCTTCCCGTAAGATCGAAAAATGTAATCCGCCGACATCCGACACCATGTCGGATTGTGGCGCGTGATAACTTGACTGATGAATTCTTTTTGTATTTATTTTGTTGATTTTCGGTAGAATCGGAGCTCGGGCGCGGAAACCTTTTTCGTGCTCGAAGATCTCCGATCTCCAAACCCAGACAAAGGAATTGTTTGCCAAGATGGCGTCGCTAAAAAATTAAAAACTAAAAGTAACGTTGAAACTTCGTAATAAATTAAAAAATACGAATAGAAAAGCTTAAATAGAAACAACCGATTCTTTTGTATTACGCGACGTTGTTTTGAGCGGACCTCCTGAATCTAAAAAAGGTAGCAAGAGAAAGATTGAGCTACACCAGCGGCCAACCACCGCGGACCTGCGAATAATCAGGACGGAGAGGAGCGGCCACAACCGAAAGAAATTTTGGTGCAACCGCCGATCTCGCAATTTTTATTCCAATTATTTATAAAAAGGGTATCGAAATTAAAATATACTTAATGCTTCAGATCGACCCGCTACAATCATGGGACGCCCTGCCGTCTACAGTGCCCACCAAGGGCAACATCTTCCGGCTAGCGATGCCAGAATTTATCCGGCTAGCCTATCCAGAGGAAGACACCGATGTCTGGGCCCTGAGATTACGCTACTCCCGAGCGATCGAAGAATTCTTTGACCGACCCAGGACGCTGGTCGAATGTTTGCCCAGGCAAATACGAGAAAGGGTGGGGCCACGGATCGATCCCGATTTCGATCCGTCGAGCCCTATTTTTTCAGAGCTACTTCGAGCTCGGTACGGCGGTACAGAGGCGGACGAGCGCACCGGCCTTCGGTGGCGCCACGCCGCGACGCCAGAGGAGCGGAGACGAATCGTCCGCGAGGAAATCGCTCACCTAGAGCGAACGGCAACCAGTGCCGTAATACGAGTTCTGGAGCGAAATGGTTTCTCGACGGGAGAAATCAAAGAATGGTTACGAGAGGCCCGCGAAGACCGCCAAGCAACACCGTGGGTGCCGCCCGTCGGCTTTATCGCCACTCAAGCCGAAATGTGGCAGCTGCATCAAGTCGGCATCCTTCAGAGCGGCACACGAGTCAGGAGGCTGAAGAGACAGGCCTCAAGCTCAAACGGCGACCCCGCTCCGAGTGGGCAGGCCCTTTCCACCGAGGAGAGCGGCCCGTCGACGAGCGGGACGCAACCCGGCCATTCGAACAGTTCCGACTTAAGAATTCAAACGGTCACCCAGTCGGGAGGCCTGCGCTCAGTCGTGATTGTACCCGCCTCATCCCGCGAATTACGGATAAATCCAGAGGCCGGACCTTCCAACTCGTGGAGCGACCGGGTCGACGAACAGGAGAGACAAGCGGCTACCGCAGCCGCGCCCTCTCTCTTCCTAGTGCGCACCGTCCGGCCGTCGGACGAAGAGTCGACCATGTTCGACCAAACAGAACCCCCGTACAAAATCCGAAGAGACTCGGTAACCCATTCGCACGTCGAAACCGCCAACACCAGGCGCAACCGGAAGAGCAGAGCTCGCCGCAGGCAAAGGATGCAAACCCTGCTTGCGAAACTCGCCGCCGCCGAGAAGAGGCCGACCGCCGCCGGTAGTTCGGACTCGCCAAGAGCCGGACCCGCGGCCGTGTCGTCCTCCGATCGGAAGAAGGGACCCGAAGGATGGTGCGAAACCATTGAAGAAAAAATGGATTTGGACGAAGGGCCAAAAACGGATAAGCCCATGTCACGAAGAGAATTGGCCGAAGTACTCACCAACGCCTTTCGCGGATTCTCCGCGAACCGGCCACCGCCCTCTGCGGGCCAAACCACGCTCGCGCCATCCGCACCAACCTTCCATCCGGTCCAACCAAGCTGGCCGCCTCTCCTCGAGGCCCCACCACCAGCCATAACTAGATGGACGCCCCCTGGAAGCATGCGACCAGGCGAGGCGTTCCTAGAATACGTCCCGCACCGACCACCAGGACTGGCTCCCCCGCCGGTCCCTCCGCCGACTCAGGCACCGAGGCCGGCTCGTGACGCCATGTGGTACGAAGAAAAAGAGCGGGATGCCCGAAATCGACGAGAGGCAGCGAATCCCACCTTGGGAGAACTACAAGCCCACCAGGCTGAATGTGAGCACCCCGCTACCGCCGAACGGGCCTTGGCACAAGCTGACGCCGCTCAGACGGAGCACATCAATTGGGCGATAGCCCAAATGCGCCAACTATCCGCCACTTTTTCGGCGGATCCAAACCGCGCCCTGCCACTCAGCCGAAGCAGTTTAAACGCCGAGGTAACCCGCGTAATGTCCGAGATCCTGTCTCCCGCCCTCTTCCTGGACGGCCGACAGTCGATGGCCGCCTGGACCATAATCGACAGAGAGGGCGTCTTTCTAAACAGGGCCCTCTACCAACTTTGGGCCGAATTTACGCCAACCGCGGCCGACCTTCAATTCGAGTTGGCCCGCTCCATGGAAAACCCGAATTTCCAGTTCGCGAAGATGCGTTCGATGGCATTCCGCTACCAAAACCCAGGGGTCCACCCGACGTTGCTACGAAAGGTCGCCGAAGAGGCGTCCGCTAAGGAGGAGGCCGTCCGCCCCATCGTGGTGGCCGAGACGGTTCCTCCCAAACCTGCCGCCCGGAGTTATACCCCGTCTCCGAAACCAGTATTCCCGAAGGAGCGAAGATCGAGCAAGCGACCGAAGCTAGTCCCGAAGCGGTCACGCAAGGGACCCCAAACTCCACCACTGCCGTCGCCCTCGCCGCCTTCTACGAGCATGGACGCCCTGTCCATAGAGGAGACAACTCCCCCGTTGGAGATTCCCCTACCGCCGTCTCCACCACCTCCGCCTCCACTGGCTCCCGCGCCGACGCAGCTTTATCTGCGATTGGAAGTGGAGTACCCTAACCTGCAAATGTCCGAAGCGACGCGCCAAGCGTTGCTAGCCACTCATCGCCAAGGCGAATCATTCCTACAGTGGATGGCGAAGGAGATAAGGTTGACCAACGACCCGATCCTTCACCAACGGCTCCAGCGGGCTCACCGAGAGCCCCTCACACCGCCGGAATCGCACCGGATGCGTCGATGTCCCGGCCGCTTCCCCGCTTCGACCCAAATCTGGGTACATGAAAGAAGAAGCAGCACGGACGGACCTCCCGGCCACGCTCAATTCTTCATCAACGAATCGGAGAATCCAGCGAACCTGACCACGTCGCTGCCCGATGGCCTTCCTCCGCCACCGCCAGCCGTTAATCTCCCAATCCTACGTCCCCGCAGAGGGAAGTTGCCCGCTATTGCACTGAGAGACCAAATAGGGTAATCGCCCCGATCGATGATCGAAGCTGGGGGAGGGACGTGTGGTGACCCCGCGGGTGGTCGTCCCTCCAGTGGACGCCATCCGCATGAGTCACTAGGAAAGGTCAGTTCCCTCGCGTTGGCTCCGCCTTCCCCCCCCTGGGAAGCGCGTGCCCCGAGGGGGTGAGGTGACGCGTGGCCGGCCCCCATTGGCCGAGCCAGGCCCCTCACCCTGGCCTATATCAGGTAGAGTTTCGCGCCCTACAAGCAGAACTTACACAAACGACACCAAGAACACAGCAACTACCTCACCGTCAGGCCAACTCCACCAAAAGTTAGGATTGATAGAGGACCGCTGATTCCAGTGCAACTGTAACTCTCACGAATTTACACTGTGTGTTTATTTCCCGCGAAAGCAGGAAAATAACCCTTGTGAATTCACACCGAATAACCGACCCACGGTTATTCCACCACTAAAGTGTCCGAGTGCCCTGTAAGAAACTCCTCGTTTCTGGACGGAGCCTTGCGACGCTAAAACCAACCCCTAGACAACAGGCACGGATAGAAGACTCGAAAGAGCATTCCACCGCGTCCGTGAACGACGAATCCGTGACGAATTTACGACAACTCGAGACGCCGCCTTTGTTCCGCCGACCACGCGGAACCGACGACGCCATCTTGAGAAATCCTTTGTTCGACTCTGACCAAGTCGACTCTAGTTTTATACTGAGTGTATTTTAAGGCTCACGCCTATTGAATAAACCTGTTTGTTCATTTACATATACTTAGTATTCATTTGGGTAATTTACATATTTAGTAGAATCACAGGTAAAGTAACACACGTTAGCTCATTAAACCTATCACCAGGTAGGACGCGACAGTGTATCTTTCTATGACGTTACATGATGGCAATTTTGCGAACGAAAAGTGCCATTTTGCACACAGAGTGTAATTAATTGTAGAACAGCCGATAGACTTTGCAACTTTGCAACAACATTCAGTCCAAAAAGTTTGGAATAGTCCAAATTTTTTGAGCGCATCATTATTAGCTCTCACTAATGCCTAGTCCACACATGAACCTCTTATGTAGAAGTTGTGTGGCAGTAAAACGCCACAGAAACCACAAGAAGCCCCAAATAAAGCCCAAAAAAAAACTCCAGAACTTCAAAAGGAAATTCTAACACTTCACACCGATCAAAAGCCTGCCAATTGGTCCATTTATTGATTGGACCAGAACTGGACTTAATCCGGTAATCCAGTGACAGAAAATCTAAGTGGGACACAAGACACTCGATACTTGGACTTCAAGACGACCAGTCAAGTTCTCACCGCGCAACAATCAATCTGAATCCGACTCCATCCGTCGTTTTAAACCGTTTAAGTTAAATCATTTTATACAAGTTGCTTGTGCAACGTCTCATTCGGCCAGGCGGTCGAAAAGACTACGAGGACTTCTTCCTACCTAATGTACGCCACTACGACGTTCCAGATGGAGGATTGAGGACCCAGGGAACGTACGAATACCGTCTTCATGATTACGAACAATTCGAGTGAGAAACGTGCTTTTTTGTGACCATGCGTGTCTGCGAATTGAGATGGAACCACTAGTGCAACTTCTGAATGCAAACTGTAAGTCCATACAAATCCAATTGTAGTTGGATTACGATCTGAAGAAATACACGTACAATTTTCTTTTAGTCTTATTTTATTTCTTAGACGAATAAAACCCATTGTTTCATTGTTGAATTTAAACAAGGATATCATTTCCATGTCTCTCACATTGCCTAGGACTAATTCATGTCTGCGAAGTCATCGCCACAGTTGTGACTTAGAAATTCTAATCTCTACAAGTGTGCATTAGACTGTTCACACTCATTCACAATTTGCACTTATTCCTTAACAGGAATATAATAGAGAGCATGTCGTATTTCTGAAAAGCAGTTTTACACATTTATCTACATTTTATATTTCAAATTTGATTTTTTTTTTCATATTTTTGTGCAGTCTTGAACATTTGGACTACACACCGACGTAATTAGATACAAGAATTGGTCGAAATCATGTCTGCAAATTTATGAATCGGTCTAAACTCTAAACTAAACTACCATAACCTTCACATCCAATGCATAGAAAGATTCACTCAAAAGTATCTTTATGAATTTGTCCCAACGGACTTTTTTCTACTCCCCAACTTCTATTGCACAAAGATGTCTGATCTTTGATGTGTTATGGGAAAATCACAGCATCGGATAATTATGAATAATAATTAGTCATACGGATGTTGATACATTTTTAGACAAATGTTTGCACATGGCGCTGAAGA
The DNA here is from genome assembly GCA_949358305.1 of Strigamia acuminata. Taxonomy (NCBI): domain Eukaryota; kingdom Metazoa; phylum Arthropoda; class Chilopoda; order Geophilomorpha; family Linotaeniidae; genus Strigamia; species Strigamia acuminata. The sequence continues at coordinate 8,182,273 of OX442315.1, read as the reverse complement.
CAGAAAAAAAATGTAGAAAAAAGTAGATTTTGTTAAAATATTTAACTTTATTGTCTATAAAAAAGATGTTTGAAAAATTCCGGACGGAATCAATCGTGTTCATCGCCTCAGTATTTTTCCTTATTTCTCTTTTCCTCGTCATATCATATTTCGTTATTCAATCATACATTAATTAACCTTTCTAATTCATATTATTCTCAAACTCTGGAAAACCCAGCATTGTATTATTTATAAGATTTGTTATTGTAAGATAATTCCGGATCGGAATTATTCCCTTTCAGAGCAAAGTATTTTTATTAAAAGTCAGAGAGTTAAATTATAAACTTAGTAATTATTTTTTAGTGTTTGTAAGTCTTTTTAAAAGCAATCCTAGCAGTCTTGAGTCTACTACATTCGAGATTGTTACAATATGTAGCTCCATGTGTATTGTCCATTATTATACATAGTATTACATTTCTCTTTTTAAACTCAAAAATACAACAAGATGAGTGTAGCAATACTTATAACATGCGACTTTGCTTTTGCTGCTGGCGTTAGAGGCAAGGTGCATGAGAAAAATCCTGCCGGTGTGAACGACCCCAATAAAAACGAGTAAGATATCCATAGTTGTAAAATACTTGTCAATAAGTTGTTTTCGTGCTCTAATTATATTACAGCTTAGGCAATAAATGTTGTTTAACTATAGGCTTGTCCAATTAATTTAATATTTACTAGTACTTAAAAGAAAAACCAGGTGGAGGGCTTGACCTCTACTTATGGTCTAGCCCGAGACCTGACCCCCAGTCCAATTTTACTAGCCAAGTTCTCCACACGTGATTTTTCGCGTTCAAGAAAATTTTGGCTATTTTTTAGTTTTATATCGCTTTTTTGCACTTTGACTACCTTTTACGATGAGCCCTACTAAAGTTAGAGGTAAGAAGACAGCAGATGACTCTTTAAGCTCCAAAAAAGCACGACCACCGCGTGGTCGCACCAACACCACTAAGCCTATCACCACCACCACGCGTGTTGAAACTCACCACGAGCCCATCGCGCCGCCTTCCTCGTCCCAATCGAGGATCCTATTAGATGGTTCCATCGTTCCCACACCATCAGATGAAACGATAGAACGCCTTGACGAATCTTTTGGAAACGATGATGTACGGGATCCGAGAGGGCCCGACTTTACCGCCTCGCAAGTCGCGAATAGTCAGGCGCCCGACTTGGGACTTTCTTCCCAGGCCATCGAGAAGCTCATCTTTATGGCTTTCTCGCAGAATCAGACAGGTGGGGCCCCTCTTCAGCGGGAGGGGTCTACCGAATTGCCAAAAATGTCTCGATCTCGTAGAGACGAGTGGGGCACATTTCAGTCTGAAAATCAAGTAAGTAATTCTCATGCGGAATTGTAGATAAAATTCTCACTCTTGTTACTGACTGGTTGTAGTCAGATGTTTCAGAGTATGATTCCGACCGTTCGTCACGCTCTAGCTCGTCAGACGATGAGCGAGAATTTTCCGCAAGACTGTCTCGTAAGGACCGTGAAATTATACGTCTCCGACGAGAACTCGAGAAAAGAGACAAACCGCACGCCAAATCGCGAAAATCGCCGTCTCGAAAGGACGAGGAATCCGACCGATCGTCGGACGACTCCGATGATCTCGAAGAAGATGCGCCTTTTCTCCACGAATCGTCCGCCAAGGAAATAGTTCGAATTTTGAGCAAACCAGTTTCGACGGCCAAAAATAACAGTTTTAAGGCCGATTTTCCGTGCCCGACTCGACAGGTTCCCTTTTTGAAAAAGAAGAAAATGGACGAAGATGTGGAGGCCTATGTGGGGGCACGAAACACGTCCTTTTCCATTCCGCGAGAACGTTTTTTGCGTCGCTTAAACGGCATGATGGCGCGCGTTGGGTCGATTACGGCAAGAATCTACGATCGTTCGTCAACAAACGACCCCATGAACAAAGACGAATTGCTTTACGCCAACAAAGCCATTTTTCAACAAGTTCGAAATGCTATGAACGCAATTAGCGACGAACGACGTTTCAATGTCGTTCAAGGTTTGGGTACGAAGAAGTCCGACATGGTGAAGCATTTTCGAAATTCGGAGGGAGACACTCTTTTTCAAGGGCAATTTTTTGAGAGATTCAGTAACCCATATTTTCGATACAAAAAATTTAAGAGTCTTACAACTTATTGTTTTTCCTTGCAGAAAAGCAAGCCGACCAATTCGCATCAGTGGACAGAGCGAGAAGTAAAAATCCCGCGAAGGGTCCTCGTCGCGATAATCGATTCCGCCGTGGTTTTAGTCGCCCCGTCGAGAGTTTTCAGCGCAGAGATTATTCCCACACACGACCGGACGACAGAGATCAGAGTAGAAGCTTTCGTAACCCGGATTACAACAAAGGGCAGCAACAGCCCTTTCGTAAAAACCCCTTCCCCAGCAACCGGGGAAGGGGTCGTGGCGGCTTCACTAGAAACGGTAACGGCTTGGTGTAGCCACTTTTCCTTTCCTGACGCCTGTCTTTCATCTGGACGTTTACCCCTTTGTCACGACACTTGGTCCTTTATCACCTCAGATTCTTGGGTTCTTGATACGGTCAGAGGGATAAAATTGGAATTTTTAAGTCCACCTATTCAATCAGAATTTCGTACACCAGTTTTCGATCAGATTAAACATGAACTAATCAGGGAGGAGGTTAAGGCCATGATCCTTAAAGGGGCCGCTTATTCGGTTCTTCCTTGCCAAGATCAAATAATTAGTTTTCTTTTTCTAGTTTCTAAAAAAGATGGCGGTTTTCGGCCTATTATTAATCTTAAACCCCTCAATTCCTTTTTGGTTTTCAACCATTTCAAAATGGAGAATATTCACACCGCCTTGTCTCTGGTGGAGAAAGACGCTTTTATGTTTAAACTGGATCTATCTGATGCCTATTTTTCGGTGGCCATACACCCAGAATCTCGAAAATTTTTGAGATTTTTCTGGGAAGGTGTTCTGTATGAACTAGGAGTGCTTCCCTTTGGTTTAGGTCCCGCTCCCTTTTACTTTACAAAATTGTGTAGAGCTGTAGCAACTTTCCTTCGATCTCTTTACGTTCGGTTAGCAGTCTATTTAGACGATTGGTTTTTTATAAATAAATCTCACGAACTTCTTACACGACAGAGGGATTTTGTTTGCCTTCTTTTTCGCGCTCTGGGTTTTATCATTAATTTGAAAAAATCGATCCTTGAGCCCACTACTTCGATTACCTTTTTAGGCTTTCTAATTGATTCAGTTTCTATGAGCGTCTCCTTGCCACCAGACAGAGTTCAGAATATTCTTTCCTCCCTCGAAGACTTGCTTCAATCAGAAACCTGTTCTATACGAGAACTGTCTTCTATTATCGGCAAACTTAACGCCACAACAATTGCCATTTCCTCTGCGCCCCTACATTACCGGGGACTGCAACATTTAAAAGCCCGTAATTTCACCGGAAATTATGAATCCACATGTTTTATAACAGAAGAAGCTAGGTCAGAGCTTTTATGGTGGAAACAAAATTTGAGATTTTGCAAGGGCAGATCTCTTCTTCCTAAACCTTGTCTCTTATGCTTTGATTCCGATGCCTCCCTAACAGGATGGGGGGCAACTTCTTCAGGCGTTAGTATAGGAGGCTCCTGGCCCTCTCCCCTTGTTAAGAAACATATCAATGTTCTTGAACTTTTAGCTGCATTTTGGGGTCTCAAGTCTTTTGCTAAGGATTTATCCGATAGTATAGTTAAGATTAGAATGGACAATACTGCAGCGATTGCCTCCATTAATCATCTGGGCAGTCCCAGATCCCGAGACCTTACTGCCGTAGCACAAGACCTTTGGTCTTGGGCTATGGAAAGGAATATCTCTGTTCAAGCGGAGCACATCCCGGGTCGCCTCAATATAGAAGCGGACGCGGCCTCTAGGGGTAAGATCGTAGACTCAGGTGACTGGATGTTGAATCATAAGGTCTTTCACTCCATTGATCAAATTTGGGGTCCCTTTTATTTAGACCTTTTCGCGGCAATGCATAATGCGCAATTAGAAAACTTCTTTAGCTGGAAGCCCGACCCTGCTGCTCAGGCCTTTGATGCCTTAGTTCAGGACTGGGGATCAGGAATTTCTTACGCCTTTCCTCCTTTTTGCCTCGTTCCAAAATGCCTTCAAAAAATCCGCAATGCTTCGACACCTACTCGAATAGTTCTGATCACCCCGATTTGGCCTAGCCAAGCTTGGTTTCCGGTAATTCCACATTCAGGAAATTTGTTCTTTTCTTTCTACTAAATCGAGATTTATTTTTCAGCTTCTCTGGTCCCTATCGACGGAATCCCCGATACGGTTGCCCCAACTCCCGAATCTTTTGACGAATGCGCTGAAACAACCCCATCCGCTTCTCCTAGCGCGATCCCTGCAGCTGGCCGCATGGAAACTGTCATCGGTTCCCTCGGAAACGGAGGTCTTTCAACGAACGCTTCCAAATTGGTGGGGTGTTCCTGGCAGTCCTCATCAAATAAGATCTACGACGGACACTGGAAGTCTTGGCTCCACTGGTCTACACGAAACAATGTTGACCCTGTTCGCCCATCTGCCATAAAGTTGGCAAATTACCTTTCTTCTCTTTTTACTGATAATTTTGCGCTTAGCACAATAAATGCCCATCGTTCGGCTATTTCTCAGACCATCAGTTTAATTTCTTCAATTGATCTAGGTTCTCACCCACTTATCAGGCGCGTCATGAAAGGCATCGCAAATTCGCGTCCACAAATTCCGAAATATTCCTTCATTTGGCATGTAGGCCCGGTTCTTCTCTTCCTTAAGTCACGGTTTCTTTTACTTCCTACCTTCTCCAAGTTAGAGATTAATCGTCATATCGCCACACTCTTGGCCCTTTCCTTAGCAGGAAGGGCTTCAGATCTCAAACTCTTATCATCCAAAGTAGTTTTTTCAGCTAACTCTTGTGTTTTTCCTCTCCTAGGAAAGAGAAAATCCTCCTCTACAGTCCCTTTCGTTCTACCCCGTTTCGAGGACGAGGAATTATGTCCGGTCGAGGCCATTAAATTTTATTTAAAACACTCAGCCGCTTTTCGCGGATCCTCTCTTCAATTCTTTTTGGCGTCCTCACGTCCTTTTGGACCGGTCACTTCTTCCACTATTGCCAGGTGGATCAAGGAAACCTTGTCCATGGCAGGAGTAAACACTGCTATTTTTTCGGCCCATTCTACCCGTGCAGCCGCCACTTCCTTTGCTTGGTCAAAAGGAGTTAATTTATCTCACATCCTTCGAGCGGCCGATTGGTCCTCTGCCTCGATATTTTTCAAATTTTATAATCATCCAGTCGAGAGAATTTCGACTGATTTTACTTCTACTGTTTTAGAGGCTACGAAGAGCCTATAGTTAAACAACATTTATTGCCTAAGCTGTAATATAATTGAATATTTTGCTAAGTTATGACGCAAAATATGAATTATATAAAGAGGCAATAAATGTTGTTATTTCCCACCCTCATTTGGATTTTATGTTTTTTGGTTGATAGATATCTTGACCACCCTAACAACATTTGTTTATGGTTTTTTATTGTATTTTCAGATCGCCAATAAAGTCGATCCGTCACCTCTCCTTGATGTTTTCAGTAAATAAAGTTTTATTTCTGAAACTACTTGTTTTATTCCTCAGTTCCTTAAAATTGGACTGGGGGTCAGGTCTCGGGCTAGACCATAAGTAGAGGTCAAGCCCTCCACCTGGTTTTTCTTTTAAGTACTAGTAAATATTAAATTAATTGGACAAGCCTATAGTTAAACAACATTTATTGCCTCTTTATATAATTCATATTTTGCGTCATAACTTAGCAAAATATTCAATTTAATTGAATTTAATGTGTACAATATGGGTCGGACGCGTATTTTTGAGTATTTTTGCAACCGACACATATTCTGATCTCGATGCCCCGAATCCAAATCAATTTTGACGTACAACTCACAACTCACTCATACAACTTGATCGAAATAAATAAAGCAAACATTCCTTCATTTCACTCCGGACATACAGTAGTTGTATGTTCTGGCACAGTCGAGATTTATTAGAATATGTCTTTCGTGAAAGTCAGCGTTGCACTTAGATTGTAAACGTATTTTTCGGTTCATTGCAGAGATAACTCAGGCATATTTTTACTCAATTACGGTGTGTCTCTTTTGGGAATATTTTCATTTATATTAGTGATAGCTTCCCAGCAATGCCAAAACGCCTTCAAACAAAATGATGTGCTCAAAAAATTTGGATTATTCCAAACCTTTTGGACTGAATGTAGTTGCAAAGTCTATCGGCTGTTCCACAATTAGTTACGCTCTGCAAAATTCCCCAATGCAATGACGTAGAAACATTCACGCAAAAGTATCTTTAAGATTTTGTCTCATCAGACTTTCTTTTGCTCCCTAATTTCTAATGCACAAAGATGTCTGATCTTTGATGTGTGAAAATCACAACATCAGATAATTACGAATAATAATCAGTCACACCAATGTTTATACATTTTTATATAGACAAATGTTTGCACATGGTGCAGAAGACAGAAAAAAAATGTAGAAAAAAGTAGATTTTGTTAAAATATTTAAGTTTATTGGTCTATAAAAAAGATGTTTGAAAAATAGCGAAATAGAAACAAAAATTGAGTGATTTGAAAAATTGTGTGTTGGACTAAATTAAATACTAGTAGTACGGGTAGCAATTCTCACACTGCTGCAGAAGCGTTTTCATTTGCAATTCGCTCACATCACGTTCAAAGCGATACATTCGTAGAGTAGTTAGTCGTTGCAGAAAGTTAATGTTGTTGCTGCACAGTACCGAGGCAAAATTCACGTCTATTCTATCAATATAGATCTCACGTAAATTTGGGAAAGTGGTTTTAACAAACATAAAGTCTCCCCGATTGAAAGAGTGTAACATTTTCTCCAATACGTAGGTGCGCGGTGTTGGGTTTGTACGTCGTTTTAAAACACCAATTATGTCGTTCCACCAGAGCTTTGTTTTAAACTCTTTCAAAAGAGGCAGTCCGTCTAGAAGGAATAAAAACATGTCGACTGTCAGCTTGGATTTCCCAAGATCCAAAACCGTCAGTTTGGTGCACCCGATTAATGAACGAAATCCTGCATCTACGGCTTCAGCGATATTCAAAATAGAAAGTTTGGTCAATTGCGGACAATTTTGACCGATTGCGACCACGATTTGATCCGTGCAGTCTTTTCCGAACATGGATAAATGCTGAAGTCGTGGTAAATCTTCCAACAGTTTGGTTACAGATTGTAAACAAACGGGTGAATGTAAAAAATATAAATCTAAAATTAAGAGGTTTTTACACATGGCGCCTATTTTATCCAATACGACATCGATGGACAGACCAAAGTTGTTGATATTCCGCAGTGATTTGGTGCCGGAATGAATGAAGATTTCCGGAGGCAATTTGGCATAAGGGAAATCCCGACACATTCGTTCGTATATCATGCCGATAATTTCGGATGGCTGATCCGCTAATTCGTGTGACAACGCATCGAAATTGGTGGTTACGGTACTTAAACAGCGTTCCTGCAGACTCGTTGTTGATTTCCTGTACGGCATGTTCACTAGAAGCTCGTGACTGAATGAATGATCAAAGTATTTGCATTTATCCAGCGAGAAACGTAAGACGAACATATTTACCAACGACTGTCATTGGTTATTTGAGTTTTCAACACCCCTAGTGGGCATTTTATCATCTAACCACGAACATTGTGTCCGTGATCTAACAAGTGGATTTAAAAATTAACCAATCAGTCCAATGTGTAATCCAAATTACATATATTAAATTACAACTAGACTGAGCAATCATTGCAATCTATACAATATTCCAATAGTCTTTGCAGTAAAAAAAGTTTAAATACAATTATTGAATTGAAAAGTAAATAAATAACACGCCAGCATTTATTTCAATAGAAATTAAATTAAAATTGAAATTCCACGCGTAGTTATTTTTTTATACAAAACTTCTAATTATCATTTTTTCGCAATCCGAATAGTCCAAATTCAAGATTACGACTTCCAATGGACTTGGCATCCTCTATCGACGATCGAAACACAGGTAATTAAAAATAAAGTTATACCTAATGATTTCTATTTGTAATATACACATATTTATTGATAAGTGACATTTTTAGTCAGTTACTGTATTTGAACTTCAAATCCAAAATGTTACTTCGAACATAAGTTACAATTTCGTCGTAAGCTGAATCGCCAATATTATCACAACCCGTAACGACCAACTTCTTCAAAGGACTCTGTGTCGCTAACAACTCCATAATCGAACTTAAAGTAATTGACTCGCACAAACGAAGCTTCAAACAAGTCACATTTTTAAGTGCTCTCAATTCAAACACTTGCGAAATCGAATCATCCGAAACTGCCAGACAAAAAACGAAGTTTAACTTTTCACACACGGCATTGCCAGTTTCGTCTGAAATCGTACATTGGTACAGCGTTAATTTCCGCAATATTGGGCAAGAAACACAGACAACAGAAACATTAACTGACTCAATTTCGCTCAGATGCAGAGTCGTCAGTCTTTGCAATACGTGGAATTTGCGAAGTTCCAACACAGAATCCAGAACTGGAGTATTTGGAATAAACAAACCTCGTACTTTTGGGAAAGTGTTCATCACGAAGATGATGTCTTCTTGCAGAATGCTATGTATTTCTACTTCTCCTTCTAATGAATACGTGCGCAACGTTTTGTTTTGTCCGAATTGGCGTTTTAACAGATTGAATATCTCATCCCAGCAATCATTTTTAAACGTTTTTAAAAGGGGCAGTTGGTTCAATATTGCAAAACACCCGTCGTGCGTGACTTTTGTACGGCGTACATCCAAGTACTCGAGTTTCTTGCAACGGCGTAACGATCGAAGCCCTTTGTTCGTGATTTCGGTGCAAAACCACAGTTTGAGACGCCGAAGTAGCGGGTATTTCCGACAGAACGACGAGAGGATTTTATCCGTGCACACCGTACCTTGAAAACGTAAGCTTTGAAGCAGTGGTAAATTCGGCAGGAGTTTGATTACGGCTTGTGGAGGAATTTTTGCTTTGAACAAAGATATTTTTATGTTTAAATTGACGAGGTTTTTGCACGTGTCACCGTGCGCCGCGAACAATGCGCACGACAACATCGTGACGGACCAAGCGACGCAGACCATTTGTCCGTTTTGCGTCGGCAGCGGCTGGTGCTGCGGAGCATCAGCGGGATCATCTCTAATGAGATGCCCGAACTGTCGAGGCTGCAAGACTCGCCCCCGCTTCGAACCGTGGCGTAAGGAGGTCGAGCCCCACGTCGTTAAAGGCTTAAAGCCTAACGAGAAGCGCTGCTGGGCTCACTGCACAAAATGTCGCGTATTCTTGAACAGTCGCGGCGAGGCTGTGTACACGGATCCGCGATTCCTGACCTGGGCCAGAGCAGAGGCTAACGTCGGTATTAGAGTCGAACTCTTTCGACACTCACCACCACCATCTGAGAGCTCCGAAGTCTCTACCGAGACTATTCGAGTCGTGGAGAACAATGCGGCCGCTGTACAAGAAGAAAGCCCTGAAGTCTCTAATGAGACGATTCAGATCATGGAAGGCGCGTTGGCTGTTATCCAGGGGGAAGTCGCTCGACCGAGGACGACGTCGCGAGGACGAGTGTGTCTTACGCTGAACCGAGCGAACAATTGACAACCGCAAACTCACTATTTATTGGCTCTTTAACATTAGGCATGTTTGTTAAATTTTACAAACATGAAAATCACTTCTCAATGTATTGGATGAGCACTAGTGGGTTTAGAGAAGAAGAGACAGTGTTGTTATTAATTATAAATTCAAAATTCAAAAATTTTCTGTGCTTGTTCGAATACTTTTTTCTCGGATTTGTTGTGACCGAATACTTTTTTCCTCAAAGGTGTCAACAAAAATATCTGTAACTTCTTTAAATTTTGGTCAATTTTTTTCATATTGCTACTAAATTGTAGCATTCTGCTTGGGCTTTGCAGTGAATAAAATGTTTTGTTTATAAATTATTACTTAGACTGCAAAAAAAAAATTATTTTGAGCTTATGTGGTGGCTGATACTTTTTGAAACGAAGACTGGTTAGTCGTTGCAATATATTTACGTTGTTGCCGCACAACGCTAACACAGAATTCATATTTGCATATTCATATGCATATTTGTAATTTAAATACGGGTAATGAAAAATAAAATTGTAATGATTTAAATTTGTAATATATATTTATTGATATCTAAATAGAAACAAAATCTTGTCGATTTCGATATGCAAAATTGTGTGTTGGTCTAAAATATGTAGAAATTGCACTTCAAATTCAAGTTGTGATTTTTCGCATAACTTTCAATTTCTTCTTGAGCGAATTGGTCAATATTACGACAATATATCAAATTCAACTGTTCCAACGGACTTTGCATTTTTAACAATTCCATCATCGAGGTCAAACTAACCGAATTACAACGAAATAACGTCAAAGCTTTCAGATGTTTAAAGCCATTCGATCCGGCAAGATCTAGAATCAAATTGTCAGTAAAAATTCCACAATATTCAACACGTAAAACTTCTAAATTCTCACACTGCTGCAGAAGCGTTTTCATTTGCAATTCACTCACATCAAGTCCAATGTTATTCAGTCGTAGAGTGGTTAGTCGTTGCAGTAAGTTAATGTTGTTGCTGCACAGTACCGAGGCAAAATTCACGTTTATTCTATCAATAGATAACTCGCGTAAATTTGGGAAAGTGCCGCGGTGTTAACAAACATGACGTCTTCCAGATTCAAATTGTGTGGCCTTATTGGAGCCATTTTCTCCAATAAGTAGGTGTGCAATGTTGGGTTTGATCGTCGTTTTAAAGCACCAATTATCTCGCTCCAAGAGAAATATATTTGAAGCACTTTCAAAACAGGTAGTTCGTCTAGAAGGAGCAAACACACGTCAACTGTCAGCCTGGAAAACCAGAGATTCAAAAAGGTCAGTTTCGTACACTGGATTAATGGACGAAATTGTTGTGCGCATCCGTGGAATTTACTAAGAGAACATGTCGGATATGTGAAGTTCGACGAGAAAACAATTAACGACTCTCTTGGTTCAAGTGTTGTACAAAACTGTTTAATCATCTCAAAAACTACAAAAATGTAAACAAAACGAATCAGCTGGTGATGAGACGACTTCTACTATTGGCCCGGCATCTGACGTCATCGGCCAGCACCGGCAGGTGCGCCAGGTGGCAAACACGCGCGACACACGCCAAAACGTCACACGCGCATCACACACGACGCGCAACGGCCGGCACGCGCACGCGACGCAAACGTGAGGTAGTCCAAACCTCACACGCCCCCCCTAGGGGAGGTGATGGCCCCCATCACAGCTTCCTCTCCGCTGAACCTTTTTAATTGGGCGCCGTGTGCCTTCCATGTTCGTCCATCATCACCTGATAAAATAAAAACTTCCGTCCCCAAACGCTCCACAATTGTGTAGGGGCCCTCATAAAGTGCGTCGGACTTCCTTTGCCGTTGTCCCTTCGTGAAAAGCACCCTGTCCCCCGTCTGCAGGCCGGACGCCTCTCTATTGCGGTCGAAACGGTCTTTGTGCGACCTTCCAGCCTCCTCCAGATTGCAAATCGCCTCCTCCCTATCTTCCCACAGCCTCTCGAGCCCCTCCGTCTGATCTTCCTCTTCGATTATTACCAACTCCTCCTTAAAATCGGGTGTGTAGCCGTGCACCAGCTCGAATGGCGTGAACCGCGATGATGACTGCACCGTATTGTTTATCGCCCATATCTGATCTTGTAGATTCCTTGCCCACTTCTCCAGCCCCCCCTCGGCCTTTCGCAACTTCTGGACAATCGTCTGCACCATTCGTTCGACTAAACCGTTGGAGGCGTGATGATATGGTGGGGAAACCTCCACCTCCGCGCCCTCACCCTCCGCGAAATTCACGAACTCCTTGGCGACGAAAGAGGTTCCGGCATCCGTAATGATTTTTCTCGCGGGTCCGAAGCGTCCGAAGACATCTGTACTGACTTTCTCGACTGATGTTGCCGCCTTGGTGTTACGGACTGGCACTGCCACAACAAATTTGGAGAATAAATCGATTATTACCAATATGAATAAATTTCCCCCACTGCATGGGTATGGACCGCCGTGATCAATCGCAATCGTGTGAAAAGGTCTGGGCGGGATAGGCCGGTTTGTCAGCAGACCCAACGGCTTTGCGGTTCTGTGATTTTGACGCTGGCACCCCTGACAACCACGCACGAAACTCTTAACAGCTCCCTGCATTCCCTTCCACCAATGTCTCCTTCTTAACCTCGACAATGTCTTGTAGGCGTCTGCATGCCCACATGACTCGTGGACGGCCTTCATCAACCTTTCGGTCATGTTCCTCGGGACCACTATCTGTGAACATTTTCTATTTCGCCGCGTCTCCGCGTGAAGCAGCAGCCCTTCGACCACCTCAAACTCTGTTGGCAAATTTGCCACCTTCTCCCTGCAAAACGCGTCGTTTCCCTGTTCCTCCCTCAGTGTGCTGTCTCTCAATTTAATCATTGCCAGTGTCACCGCTACTTTAGACTCAATCGCACGAGAAAGGGCGTCCGGAATCTCGTTTTCCTTCCCCTTCTTGTGCTTCATTGTGAAATCGAACTCTTGCAAGTCCAAAATCCACCTCGCGTATTTTCTGTTTAAATCCGTCTTGGCCAGCATATGGGCCACTGCCCAGTTGTCTGTGAACAGCACGAACTTTATCCCCAATAAGTATGAGCGGAACTTCTCAGTGATTGCCCAGTGGACGGCGAGGCACTCCAGCTCGTTTGAATGGGCTGCGGCGTACGACTGCGGTATTCCTCTCGACGCAAAAGCGATGGTAACCCATTCTCCGTCCTGCCGCTGCTGGAGAGTAGCGCCCAAGCCGTCGTGGCTTGCGTCCACACTCACGCACGTCTCGGCCTCGCGTTGAAAATGGGCAAGCCAATCGCACGCCTTCAGTTCCTCACGAATCGCCTCCACTGCCCCCTGATGAGCCCCGGTCCAAATAAAGCGTACATCTTTCTTGGTAAGCATCTGCAGTATTTTGGTCTTCGCGGCAAATCCCTTCACGAACCGGCGATGGTACCCGGCAAATCCCAAGAATGCACGAACGTCCCTTGCGTTACGAAAACGCTGAAACCGGTCAATGGCCTGCAAACGCGCTGGGTCCGGTCTCTTCCCCTGCCGCGACACGATATACCCGAGAAAACTCACTTCCTTCCGCAAAAGTTGGCATTTTGACAAGCGAACTCGCAGACCCTTTTTTTCCAATTCCTCCAAAAATTTTTCCCATCTCGAAATTAACTCATCCACGATGCGACTGGATTGGCCGACATCATCCACGTATGCAGCAGTGCGCTCCACCCGTCTACACAACTTGTCCATTATTTCTTGCATTTTGAATGGTGAAATCTTCAAACCCATTGGCATTCTTGTTAATTCCATGAGCCCTTCCGGTGTCAAAAACGCTATCTTATGACAATCCCCGCTACGCAGCAAAACGTGGTAGAACGCCATCGCAACGTCGCCAATGTTAAAATACATTGGTTGCCCTTCTAATAAAAATTCTATTGTTTCATCAATTGTTGGCATCCGGTACATAGACACGTCCACAATCTCATTTAAACGTCGTAAATCGAGTACCGGTCTTAGCTTTTGCTTGGTCTCTCCCTGTTTAACAAACCACAACGGAAAATTGTACTGCGACGTTGAGGGTCGACAAATTCCCAACCTCAACCAAAGCGCCATTGTCTCGCTGCACGCCTTCTCGTCGGCTGGCGAGAATTTTCTTGGTTTGACTTTGATGGGATTATCGTGTTTCAGACGAATCTCGCATTCCTCGTCCACGCACACGCCCAGTTCGTCGTGTTCGCTGAATGCCTCCCTGTGCTTCCACAACACCCGCCTGAGTCGCTCCCTTTCCTCCGGCAAAACGTCCCCGTCCGCCGCCCCCACGAGCGCCTCTACCTCCTCCCCGAACAGCTGGTCCTGGGCGGAAATCTGCTGCTTGGCACGCAAAAGACAATTCGTCATTGACGTTGAATCCTTAATTTCCTTGTAGAAAGTCACGTCCCCGTCGCCGGATATCATCCACGCCAGGCCCGCCTGCTTGCGCCAATCCATCCCGATGATCAGTGGAAAAGGCGGGTCCTGTACCACGGCGACGTCATTAATCGTGGTCCTCATTCTTCCAATCTGCACGTTCAAATCTACATGGCCCAATACTTGTTTGTCGCCATTTGCGGTTTTGAAGTATTCCTTCTCCAAATTTGGCCGGATCTCGACGGTATCGCCAATGTATACCTGGTCCACGGATGAACAATTTGCCCCGCAATCAATCAGGGCCTCCACCTGTCCCCCGAGCTCCGCTGACTGACAATCAACAACCACCAGATTCGATTCCGGACACTTTGTCCTGACCATGCAAATGTTCACCTTTCCAGTGGCGCTTTTCTGTTGCTTCTTCGCCTCTTCGTCCTTCTGTTCGGGTTTCTTCGCCTTCGTGCAGTCGAATGAGCAGTGCCCAATCTCGTTGCACCGCCAACACTGCATCTTCGACATATCCATTCCCTTTTTGTATGTTGTATCGTCACGTGGCGTCCTAATTCGGGTCTCGAGCTTGGCTTTCCCAGCCTCCTTTGGTGTCGTCCTCGGTGGTGATCCACTGGCCTCTCTGTTCCGGTCAATTTCGCGTCCCTTCCTAATTAATTCAATAAAAGAGTCAAACTTTGCCATACGAAATAAATCACGAGTGTGCAAATCGCGAACTCCCTCTACTGTGACATTTATCGTGTCATCCTTCGAAAAACTGAACGCCTTCTTTGTTGTCTCGATCAGTGCAATTTTTGCGGCAAAATATGTGGCGAGGGACTCGTTCTCCAGCTGCTTTCTTGCAGCGATTCGCTGCCTCCACCTGTCATAGGTGTCGACGTCCAAAAAATAGTCCCTAATTGACGCCACCCACTCCGACCACAAAACAAATTTTTTTCCAAAAATGTCATACCAATACAGAGCTTCCTCCTTCAATTGTCCGTTTGCCACCGCAATTTTCGCGTGCTCGGTCCATTTTCCCAACGTGGCCGCACGCTCGACGCACTCGATGAAGTGTTCAACGTTCTCGTCACGTTTTCCCTTGAACACGGGCACTCCCTTCGTCGTGTCCACCTCATGCTGCACTTTGATCTGTCCGGCGAGTCCCGCCGCAGTCGCCACAATGGCCGACTGGGTTGACCCGGGGTTGACCTTGGCTGTATCTTTTGCCACATTGTCCGCCAAAATTGTAGCCAAAAATTCGCTCTTCTTTTTGCAGTTGGTTACGTCGATTCCCCGTAACAAACACTCGTCGCGAATGTTTTCACACGTTAAAAGGTCCAGAACCGGCTCGCAAATCGAAGTTAACACACCTTTCATATCCGCCATTTTATTTCGTGAGTTCCTTTCCTTCACACACACCGCACGAGTGTCCTTTCACTTTTATCGCGGTACAAATGTCCGTCTGATCGCGAAGCGAGCGAAATCTTACACGTCTCTTCACGTATCGGCGACGTTATCCCGGCTCAACGTGTCGACTGCGCCATGTCGGATATGTGAAGTTCGACGAGAAAACAATTAACGACTCTCTTGGTTCAAGTGTTGTACAAAACTGTTTAATCATCTCAAAAACTACAAAAATGTAAACAAAACGAATCAGCTGGTGATGAGACGACTTCTACTATTGGCCCGGCATCTGACGTCATCGGCCAGCACCGGCAGGTGCGCCAGGTGGCAAACACGCGCGACACACGCCAAAACGTCACACGCGCATCACACACGACGCGCAACGGCCGGCACGCGCACGCGACGCGAACGTGAGGTAGTCCAAACCTCACAGAACATTTGGTCAATTGCTGACAATTTTGACCGATTGCGGCTACTATTTTATCCGTGCAGTTTATTCCGCACAGGTCTAAATGTTGAAGTAGTGGTAAAATTGTCAACAGTTTGGTTACAGATTGTAAACAAATGGGTGGATGTAAAAAATATAAATCTAAAATTAAGAGGTTTTTACACACGGCGCCTATTTTATCCAATAAGAAATCGATGGACAGACCAAAGTTGTTGATTTTCCGTAGTGATTTGGTGCCGGAATAAATGAAGATTTCCGGCGACAATTTGGTATCCCGAAATTCCCTACACATTCGATCGTATACCATACAGATAATTTCGGGTGGCTGATCCGCTAATTCGTGTTCCAACACATCAAAATTGGTGGTTACGGTATTTATACACATTTCTTCCAGACTCGGAACTGAGCAGCAACAAATTAAACGTACTTCAACGACTAACCACTCTACGACTGCATCACATTGGAAATAGTATGAGTGAATTGCAAATGAATATGCTTCTGCAGCAGTGTGAGAATTTACAAGTTTTAGATGTTTTAAATTGTGGTGTTCTTACTGACGATGTGATTCTAGATCTGGTTGGATCGAATGGCTTTAAACATCTCAAAGTTTTGAAGTTAATTGGTTGCCATTCGATTAGTTTCACCTCGATGATGAAATTGATAGAAATGCGAAGTCCGTTGGAAAGGTTTTACTTGAGAGTTTGTAGTAGTTGTGACGACATCGATCGTAGAAAATTTAAAAGTTATGCGAAAACTCACAACTTGGATTTGAAGTTCCGATAAGTTTCCACTTCTGGTCATTTATTTTAGGCCAAATTGAGTTGTTTTGCACGTCATAAAGTTTTGAAATTACAGCGGTGCAATTCGGTTAGTTTGACGTCGATTGTGGAAACTGGTGGTTTCCAAAGTGAACCAGTTTAATTATGTCTTTTAACACCGTGGCGCAAGTGAAAAAAGCTCACTTGTGACCCGGATCTGTATTCTTGGAATTTAAGGATTAGCTTAATCCTTTTGTGTTATATACCTAAAAATTTGAATAAATTTCACCGTCTTTTCAAATGTAAACCTGTCTACATCATTTCTCGAGTACGCAACAATCAACCTGAATCCGACTCCATCCGTCGTTTTAAACCGTTTTAAGTTAAATCATTTATACAAGTTGCGTGTGCAACGTTATATGGTGCCGAAACCCGGGATTTATTCTTAAAAAACGAACCAGAACGCGAAAATGGACGATTTGGCAAGAAGTCGTGCACAAAGGGAAACACAGAGAAAAAGCGTGCGTGCGCTTTTTGCGAGATTGACGAAAGAAATGGCCGAGGATCCCCTCAACGAGGTACGATTATTATGCATACAAGCCCAACTAATCACAAAACGTTTGAAAATCGATAAACTGGACACAATAATCGCCGACGGGATCACCGACGTGATCACCGACGTGAACGAGGTGGACCAAGACGAATTCGAAGCGGAAGAACTACAAGACGAGATGACCGCCGCCCGAATCACACTCGAAGTCGCCTTGAAAGAACTCGCACAAATGAAACAAACACCACCACAGCAAATACCACCGCAAGTACCACTCGCAAATATACCACTAGCTAACCCTCTTTTCGTTCCACCTGTGCAAAACCCGAACCCAATCCAACCGCAATGTGCAGTGATGAAACTGCCGAAGTTAGAAGTCGCCAAGTTTAAAGGCACGCCGGAAACCTGGACGGGATTCTGGTCCGATTTCGAATTGAGCGTGCACAATAATACGGCGTTGCCCAAAACCGCCAAGTTTGTATATTTGCGGTCACTCGTCGAAGGACTTGCAGCGAATGCGATCAGCGGACTGACCGTAACGGAACTTAACTACGACACCGCCATTACCCTGCTCACCAATCGATTTGGTCGCAAGGAACAAATTGTCGGTGCGCACATGGCCAAGCTGCTCGAAATGCCATCCGTGAAACGAGTAGAAGATGTGGCGGCCCTACGGAGACTCTATGATTTCTGCGACCTGCATATTAAAAGCCTCGAAAACCTCGGAGTACCGGCGGAAACCTTTGGCCCATTGTTATGCCCAATACTCGCGCGTGCTGTGCCAACCAGCATACAACATGATTTTGCACGTCCACGAGGAGATGCACCTTGGGTTGTTAAAGAATTTTTGGACTTTTTTAGATTCGAAGTAGCGATGCGCGAACGTACGGAAGCCGCCGATAAAACCAGTTTCCACATCGATCATGGAGTTGATAGAAATGCGAAGTCCGTTGTAGAAAGTGACGTTCAAAACTTGTTCAAAGTTAGGCCGTTCCGATTACAAAGCCATTAAAAGTTATGAGCAAATTCACAACTTGGACTTCCAACTTACTCACCATTCTGAGTAATTTAGTTTAGTTTAAGCCAACACAGAAATGTGCATACTCGACATCGGCACGTGCATTTTCTTTAGAAAAATAAAAGAAAATTATTTTTACAAACGTTCTACCATTTTTTCTTGCTATATGTAGCTCCATGTGTATTGTCCATTATTATACATAGTATTATATTTCTCTTTTTAAACTCAGAAATACAAAAGATGAGTGTAGCAATCCTTTTGGCTCGTATTATGCTTGTATTAAACCTATTGTGTTCGTGGTGAAAGTCAGCGTTGCACTTAGATTGTAAACGTATTCTTCGGTTCATTGCAGAGATAACTCCGCAAACCCGTCTGTTACGAGTGGGGCAAGAGTAGGCACATTGCAAAATACTGCTAGCAGTGCCATCCAGAAAAACGACCAAAGCAATCAACACAACGTTCGAAAGAAACTGCGAAAATGGCGAAGATTGAAGAAGCAACATACAGCATGCATTCATTGTTGACTTTTAACAAAACTTCGAATTATTTCTTCTTCGACATGATTTTCATTATTACAAACTTGTTTGACACTAGTGTCGTAATCAAATGCAAATTACTAGAAAACTATGCATCCTACAGAAGCATATTTTTACTCTTTTGGGAATATTTTCTATCGGCTGTTCCACAATTATTTACGCTCTGCAAAATTCCCCAATGTAATGACGTAGAAAGGTTCACGCAAAAGTATCTTTAAGATTTTGTCCCATCAGACTTTCTTTTACTCTCTAACTTCTATTGCACAAAGATGTCTGATCTTTGATGTGTTATGGGAAAATCACAGCATCAGATAATTACGAATAATAATTAGTCATACCAATGTTTATACATTTTTAAACAAATGTTTGCACATGGCGCAAAAGACAATAAAATGTAGAAAAAAGTAGCTTTTGTTAAAATATTTAAGTTTATTGTCTATAAAAAAGATGTTTGAAAAATAGCGAAACAGAAACAAAAATTGGTTGATTTCCAAAATTGTGTGTTGGACTAAATTAAATAGTACGGGTACCACTCGACAATTAAATCAACCTTCAAATCCAAGTTGTGATTTTTCGCAAAACTTTTGAGTGATACAACAGCGGAATCTCCCAAATTAACGCAATGTTTCCACATCAACTTCTTCAACGGATTTCGCATAAAAACCAATCTCATAATCGAAACCAAACTAACCGAATCGCAACCAATTAACTTCAAAACTTTTAGATGCTTAAAGCCAATCGATCCGGCAAGATCCAGAATCAAATTGTCAGTAAGAATGGCACAATTTGCAACAAGTAAAACTTGTAAATTCTCACACTGTTGCAGAAGCGTTTTCATTTGCGATTCACTCATATCATCTCTAAACTTAACCATTCGCAGAGTGGTTAGTCGTTGCAGTAAGTTAATGTTGTTGCTGCACAGTACCGAGGCAAAATTCACGTCCATTCCACGAATAGATAACTCACGTAAATTTGGGAAAGTGGTGTTTTGTTAACACCACTTTCCCAAATTTACGTGAGTTTTTACGTGACGTTTTCTAGATTCAAATCGTGTGACATTTCCTTCAATAAGTAGGTTCGCGAAGTTGGGTTTGATCGTCGTTTTAAAGCACCAATTATCTCGCTCCAGCAGTCATTAATTCTAAACTCTATCAAAAGAGGCAGTTCGTCTAGAAGGAACAAACACACGCCGACCGTCAGCCTGCAATTCCAGAGTTCCAAAAAGGTAAGTTTCGTACACCGGATTAATGGACGAAATTGTTCTATGCATCCGTCGAATTTACCAAGAGAACATTTGGTCAATTGCTGACAAATTTGACCGATTGCGGCTACTATTTCATCCGTGCAGTTTATTCCGCACAGGTCTAAATGTTGAAGTCGTGGTAAATCTGCCAACAGTTTGGTTAGAGATTGTAAACAAACGGGTGAATGTAAAAAATATAAATCTAAAATTAAGAGGTTTTTACACACGACGCCTATTTTATCCAATAGGACATCGATGGACAGACCAAAGTTTTTAACTTTCCGTAGTGATTTGGTGCCGGAATGAATGAAGATTTCAGGAGGCAAATTGGTACGCGGAAATTTCCGACACATTCGTTCGTATATCATACCGATAATTCCGGATGGCTGATCCGCTAGTTCGTGTTGCAACGCAACGAAATTGATGGTTACGGTATTTAAACACATTTCTTCCAGACTCGGAACTGATTTCCTGTACGGCATGTTCACTTACGACTGAACGAATGACCAAACCGGTATATCCAGCGAGAAACGTAAGACGAACATATTAATCAACGACTGTCATTGGTTATTTGAGTTTTCAACACCCCTAGTGGGTATTTTACCATCTAATAAGTGGATTTAAAAATTAGCCAATCAGTCCGATGTGTACTCCAAATTACATACATTAAATTACAACTAGACTAAACAATCATTGCATTCTATACAACATTCCAACAGTCTTTGCAGTACAAAGGGTTTAAATACAATTATTGAATTGAAAAGTAAAGAAATAAGACGCTAGCATTTATTTCAATACAGTAAATTAAATCCCACGCGTAAACAGTTATTTTTTTATACAAAACTTCTAATTATTATTTCTTCACAATCTGAATAGTCCAAATTCAAGATTACGACTTCCAAAGGACTTGGCATCACTTGCTACAACTTCTTGATCGAAACACAGGTAATTAAAAATAAAGTTATACCTAACGATTTCTATTTGTAATATACACATATTTATTGATAAGCGAGATTTTTAGTCAGTTACTGTATTTGAACTTCAAATCCAAATTGTTACTTCTAACATAAGTTACAATTTCGTCGTAAGCTGAATCGTCAATATTATCACAACCCGTAACGACTAACTTCTTCAAAGGACTCTGTGTCGCTAACAACTCCGCCATATATATAATATGCGGCTGAGATGTACGTGATACGTACGTTACGAATGTGGATTGGCGAGTCTCGGTAACGGTGGTTCAACGTTTCACTTTACGGAACTTGCAAAAGTTTTACATCATTCTAGATTTTGAATTTTTTCTGCAGATTGTTTTTATTTATCATCAACAAATAATGGCACAGTTCTTTTGTGTGTTTAAATAAATTCAAATTTCAACAGCTAAATTTCAAGTTCAGATTCAAGTTGTGATTTTTCGCATAACGTTTAATTTTTTTACGATCGGATTCGTCAATATTTCCACAATCTGTAAACTCCAACTCTTCCAACGGACTTCGCATTTCTATCAATTTCATTATCGAGGTCAAACTTACCCCTTCACAACACTCTAATTCCAAAGATTTCAAATGTTTAAAGCCATTCGATCCGGCAAGATCCAGAATCAAATTGTCAGTAAGAATACCACAATTTGCAACAATTAAAACTTCTAAATTCTCACACTTCTGCAGAAGCGTTTTCAAGTGCAATTCACTCAAATCATCTTCAATCTCCAGTCGTAGAGTGTTTAGTCGTTGCAGAACGTTAATGTTGTTGCTGCAAAGTACCGAGGCAAAATTCGCGTCTATTCCACTAATACATAACCCACGTAAATTTGGAAAAGTGGTGTTAACAAACACGATGTGTTCTTGAATGTCTTCTTGATGGAACATTTCCTCCAATAAGTAGGTGCGCGATGTTGGGTTTGATCGTCGTTTTAAAGCATCAATTATCTCGCTCCCCCAGACATGTGTTTGAAACTCTTTCAAAAGAGGCAGTCCGTCTAGAAGGAACAAACACACGTCGACTGTCAGCCAGGAATCCGAGAGATCCAAAAACGTCAGTTTCGTACACTGGATTAATGGACGAAATTCTGCACCTTCGCGTGTACGACAAAGATAAAGAGAAAATTTGGTTAATTGCTGACAATTTTGACCGACTGCGGCTACGAATTCATCCGTGCTGTTTATGCCGGACAAGGATAAATGGTGAAGTCGCGGTGAATGTGTCAACAGTTTGGTTACAGATTGTAAATGCGTATCTGGTTGGAATATGTTAAACAAATTTAAGTCTAATGATATGAGGTTTTTACACACGGCGCTTATTTTATCCAATACGAGATCGATGGACAGACCAAAGTTGTGGACATTCCGTAGTGATTTGGTGCCGGAATGAATGAAGATTTCCGGCGACAATTTGGTATTCCGAAATTCCCTACACATTCGTTCGTATAACATGCCGATAATTTCGGATGGCTGATCCGCTAATTCGTGTTCCAGACTTGGAACCGATTTCCGGTACGGCATGTTCGCTAGAAGCACTTAAGACTGAACGAATGACTAAACTATTTGCATATATCCAGCGAGAAACGTAGGACGAACATATTTACCAACGATGGCCATTGGTTATTTGAGTTGTCAACACCCCTGTTGGCCACTCTATCATCTAATAAGTGGATTTAAAAATTAACCAATCATTTGTGTTGTCCACATCAGCTCCGAGAACTTAACATTTTTACTTTAGATGAAAATAATTTAACTGATCTTCAACCGTACAGTAATCCAAATTGTGATACTTTACAACTAGACTGAACAATCATTGCCATATGTATACAACATTCCAACAGTATTTGCAGTAAATAAAATAAAATAAAAAAATAAAATACAAGAATTGGTCGAAATCATGTCTGCAAATTTATGAATCTACTCCATAACTTCCCTAACTTCTATTGCACAAAGATGTCTGATCTTTGATGTGTTATGAAAAAATCACAGCATCGGATAATTAAGAATAATAATTAGTTATACCAATGTGTATAATGTGCAAAATTGTGTGTTGGACTAAATTAAATAGTACGGGTACCACTCGACAATTACTTGTAAATCAGGCTTCAAATCCAAGTTGTGATTTTTCGCAAAACTTTTGAGTGATACACGAGCGGAATCTCCCAAATTAACGCAATCTTTCCACATCAACTTCTTTAACGGATTTCGCATTTTCACCAATCTCATGATCGAAACCAAACTAACCGAACTGCAACCAATTAACTTCAAAACTTTTAGGCGCTTAAAGCCATTCGATCCGGCAAGATCCAGAATCAAATTGTCAGTAAGAACACCACAATTTACAACAAGTAAAACTTCTAAATTCTCACACTTCTGCAGAAGCGTTTTCATTTGCGATTCACTCATATCATCTCCAAACTTAACCATTCGCAGAGTGGTAAGTCGTTGCAGTATATTAATGTAGTTATTGCACAGTACAGAGGCAAAATTCACGTCCATTAGCTCAATAGATAACTCACGTAAATTTGGGAAAGTGGTGTTAACAAACATCAAGTCTCTCCGATGGGTAACACCATGGTGTAACATTTTCTCCAATAAATACGTGCGCGATGTTGGGTTTGATCGTCGTTTTAAAGTTCCAATTATCTCGCTCCACCAGAGCGATGTTTTAAACTCCTTCAAAAGAGGCAGTCCGTCTAGAAGGAACAAAAACACGTCGACTGTCAGCTTGGAACGACAGAGATCCAAAAACGTCAGTTTTGTGCACCCGATTAATGGACGAAATCCTGCATCTACGACTTTAGAGAAACCAGTAATAGAAAGTTTGGTCAATTGCGGACAATTTTGACCGATTGCGGCTGCGAATTGATCCGTGCAGAGTACGGATATGTCTAAATGTTGAAGTCGTGGTAAATTCTGGAACAGTTTGGTTACAGATTGTAAACACATGGGTGGATCTAATAAATCTAACTGTAAGCTCAAGAGGTTTTTACACACGAAGCCTATTTTATCGATGGACACACCAATCTTGTTAACTATTCGTAGTGATTTGGTGCGGGAATGAATGAAGATTTCCGGAGAATAATTAGTACGCGGAAATTCCCGACACATTCGTTCGTATATCATGCCGGTAAATTGGGATGGCTTATTCGCTAATTCGTGTTCCAACGCAACGAAATTGGTGGTTACGGTATTTAAACACATCTCTTCCAGACTCGCGGCTGATTTCTTGTGCGGCATGTTCACTAGAAGCACTTACGATTGAACGAAATGATCAAACTATTTGCATATATCCAGCGAGAAACGTAAGACGAACATATTTACCAACGATTCTCATTGGTTATTTGAGTTTTCAACAAGTGAATTTAAAAATTAACCAATCAGTTGTGGTGATCTCAAAATATTCACCAACTTAGAAGATTAAATTAATTATCTTCTAATTAATTTGACTGTGGCACACGCCAAGTCAGATCATGTGACCGAGGGGAGAAATCCTCTCTAGGCACATATCACCCCAGGTTGTCCGGGGTGAAAACGGTTATTAGCCGTTATGGTGCAATATGGTGTAATAACCACTAGTTGCACCCATTTGAGCTAAGTGCGCAGGTTTTCTGCGCAATATTGAAGCGTGCTGGGCTCGCGTCTTGGCTCAAATCGGGACTCTGAAAAATACAACAACAACCTCAACATCACTGCAATATCTGCTCCGACAATACGTATTGATAGAGGACCGTTGTAACTCAGTTTCACCTGCTATCTTTGTGCCACCCAAAGCACAAAGCCAGCAATTCTGCTTGAATTAGCCGTAGCTAATTCCAGCAAACGAGAAGAAGAAGTTTCCCGACGATCGTGAACCATCGCCGTCGCTGCCGCGCGAACGACAGCCACCGCCATCGTACGAGAGCCGGACGCCTACAGCCGTCAACCACCGCCGCCGAGCCGTCGCACGAGCCGTAGAAGGAGCCCACGAGAACCATCGTCTTCGACCATCGTTCGTGAGTTCAGCAAACGAAGACAATTCGCCTTCGCCTAACAACTGTGTGTTGTTTAAGCGCCATTTTAGCGCTTTGTAGCTTGCAACAGTCGTTGCAAGCCCTTCCATTGTTCCCGCTCATTTCATTTCGCGACTTGTCGCCATTGTGATATTTTTAACTAGTCATTGTAATTTAAACGAATAAATACATATTTGTGATTTTTATTAATAAAACTGTCTTTTTATTTCTTTTCCTTAAACTTAACCCCTAGATAATTTAAGGCCGCCGATTGTAAGTCTTTTATAGCATTCACCTGCGGTTTCTGCTTAATTTATTAGAAATTAAGTGGATAAAAACCCGGATCGCAGCACGTGGGGGCCCGTCCGGGATAGTCATTGTATAACTTTGTTAGTTAAAATTTACCCGCCATTTTTATCTTGCTTATCTTTCTTCTCTATCCTTTCTTTATCCTCATTGAAAAATGGCGACTCCTTCAGAGAAGAGACCGAGAGGAAGGCCGGCGAAGAGACGAGTGGCGATCGATCTACCAGTCGTGGATCAAGAAGTGACTGAGTCACAAGAATTGTTTGAAGCCATGGATCAAACAGCTAACTGTAACTCGGCACAGTTAATCGTGAATGAATTCACGCAAGCGTTGGAGCGACAACAGCCATCCCCGCCCAGCGGCCAGTTGGACTTAAACAATCCAACTGGAAGTGGCCGTTCCAAGTCGCAAAACGATGATTTGAATTTACGAATTCAATCATCAAGTGCAGAGCACTCGCTGAATTCATCACCAGTCCAAGGTGCAGCACAGCAAGATTTAGAGAACTCCAACATGGAAGTTTCTCATTCTCCAGTGCGTGTTACCATGATGGACGCACTCCGTGAGCAAGCTAGGCTCGAGGGAGTAAAAGTCACTAGCGAAATGACTGTGGAACAAATCCACAAAGCTATGGTTCGCAAACAAAGTCAAAAAGACGTTGAAATCGTCAGAACAAGCTTGCAAGCAGAGTTCGAGCGAATGCGTGCAGAAATGCATCAGCAAAATGCCGAACTAAAACAACAACGTGCGAATGACCATGTTAAGTTGTTACAATTAGAGCAGGAAAAAGCTTCCTGGCTAATTACTGACGAAGAGCAACAACAAAGGCTCGAGCAACTAAATCAAGCACAAAAAGATTTAGAAATTGCTAATGAAAATTTGAGATTGGCCAACGCAAATTTGCGAGAAGCCAACACAAATTTAATGACTGCCGAACTAACCGCCCCAGTTCGAGCGAGGGAAGAAATTCCCTCCACTTCTCGAAATTACGAGAATCATGCTGCAGAGCAAGCAGCAAGAGCTAAGAGATTAGCACAACGAGAAAACGAAGTATTTCTCGCTCGACAGCAGTCTGTAATTGATGCTGGTCAAGCCGCCAAAAGTCAAAGTACTGCAGAGCAGTTATTACGTGCCGACTTAGCTGCGCAAGCTCGTGAAAACGAGATTCTTCGCGCAGATCTATTGACGGTACAAGAAAACTTTGCAGTAGTCGTACAAAAAGTACAAGACGTTTGTGGCGAAGATAATTTTGCAAAGCCAGCCCCAGTTTTGCAAAAAGGTGCTTCCAAATCACCTGAGTTGATTGATTTAACATCAGCTAAACCAAAAGTCAGTCGACAATCAAGTTGGACTGACAGCGATGACTCACGCAGTAGTCGTGGAAGCCGTAATAGTCATCACAGTCGCAAAAAGAGAAAGCGACAACCAGACCCGACCGAATATCATTCCCCAAAAGTTCCGCAAAATTCGGATAGATTCTTTAGCAATAGTGACCAATTAATTGGATTGCTGGCGAAAAAGAATAAAGAACGTGAGAAACCACACGATCGTGGACGGTCACACGATAATCCGCGAGAAGGCTCACCAAAACGAGATTGTCACAACGACATCCGTGATGGGCCGAGATACCGTGGAAATCCGCCAGGTGGTGACCCACCAGGTGGAGACAGTTCAGATGGACATGGAGGTGGCCACTCACGTGACCACAATTCGAATGGCAATCGAAATGGAAGGGGACCACCAAATGGAGACCGTCGTCCGCCAGATGGCGACGATCCTCCGGACCCTGATCCGCCGCCAAATCCGAATCATGAATCTGCGTCAGATACAGATTCCTCACGTCCCAGTGTGAGAGGGCGATCTCGTCACAGAACACGTAGTAGAACTCAAAGACCCGATTTTTACACGAAAGATGAGATTGACCAGTTGTTGAGGCAAAATGCTCAACAACAGCGAAAAAGCAGAAGGGATAAAATTATTTTGCAAAAAATAAGTGAATTTACTTCTGATAAATGGACTCATCAAACAACAGATGAAAAGTTCATTAGATGGGATCGAGTTATCCCACATGCCTATAATGGAAATTGGCAAGCAGGGTCAAACCTCTTGCTGGAAATATTCGAACTAGGCAAAGTTCACAGTTTTAGCTGTGAAGGTGCATTGGCCCATCTAGTACCAAGAATACTAGTTGGCGGTGTCAAGGAGTGGTTTCGCAGGAAAGACTTCACGAAGTGGGATGACTTCGTTAAACAATTTATGTTTAAATTTGGTGAATCGAGCGAAGACATCAAGACGCTTTGGAGATGTCTTAAGCAACGAAAAGGCGAAAGCTTACATTCGTACATGCTAAGAGCAGAGAATCTGCTTGGCAGAATGCCACATGCTGTTACTGATGCAACAGCAGATGATCAGTTTAGAGCTGGCCTCACAGAATATAGTAAAAATATTCTGATGATGTCGGACGCTCCCGACCCGGGGAAATTCTCCGAGTTAAACGAGTTCATGGAAGTCAATCAATTGCGCATTGACGAAAAGTACAAAGCTTACCTTACAGAAAGCGAAAGGTCAGCGTACTTAAAGCGAGAGAAAAGACTCGCTGAGCAAAACAATGAAACCTTTAATGGTTTGAAATTGTTGCAGCCACCTAGTTACGAAGACTTTCTAGACGAAGTGGATGAGAAGAGTTCGAAAAAAGAATCTTCCAAAAAGGACGTCAAAAATCCTCATTCAGTTCCTAAGTTACATGCAAATATAACTGGAGCTGAAACTCCGTCGTCTGAAGCTGAAGAAGCTGAAGAGGAGGAGGAAGCAGGAGATGAGACGTTGGCTTTATTAGCCAAAGCAGCGGCGCTGTTAGCAAAAAATAACCCCGTTGCAGGCAAATGGAAGCCAAAAATGAAACCAAAAAATGTTTCATTTGACGCATCAAAGGTGAATACCGAAAGGAATTCAAAATCACCCGCGGTGTCGCCAGAGCGCCGGTCTGACGCTCGTTCTCGTTCTGCCTCGCCAGCAGCAACGAAAAAGAAATCGCCTGCCACTGATCCATGCAATTTATGCAAAAAATTAGGGCATTGGCAAAAAGACTGCCCTTCCTCTAAAAAGGACAAACCAGTGTCAACAGCTGAGTTTGAAAAAGCAGTCAAGATCATAACTGACATGTTTCGAAAAAACTTGTAGACGCAGATCCATCAGGTCTAGTGGACGCTGCGTCACCTCCGAAATCGGAATCAGAGAATGAAAATCTGAAGATAATGGAAGATGTTGGAGAAGCTATTGATGAATTAATTCGTCAAACTGAACTAAAAGAAAATGGATCTCTTGATGTAAAAAAGGAGATTGTCGGCGAAACCCCGACTGAAGAAGACACTTCCAATATTCAAGATAAAGTCGAAGTTAAAGACGATAGACCAAGCTCAGTTCCAGAGACACCTGGAATTGAGGAATGCATTAAGTTATTTGCAACTACAACTCTTGATACCAATGAGTTATTAGATGAATTGCCTTTGGAGCCTCCAATTACAATTCCTCATAAATTGCGCAAGTTTGAGTGCAAAGTGGCTGGAATACCAAACAGCCAAGACCTTCCGACGTTAAAGTTAGAAACGTTAAAAGGTGTAATAACCGGAATGTTGGACTCAGGAGCAAATAAAAGCTTCCTAGCCACTTCAGTTATTAATCAATTAGGTCTAGAAAAATATCTACGACCTATCGGACCTGGTGTCAGAGTCACGACGGCAAGTGAAGAAGTCACTCCAGATGGAACCATTCATCTTTCATTTCGATGGACACATGGCACGTTACGTCATCCGTTCATCGTAATACCAAATAAGTATCCAATGGTACTATTGGGTTGCGATTTTATGAATAAATTAAAAATCCAACCTAATCCACAGACGATGTCTTGGAATTTCACGCAACCTGTGGATGCAGATTTACCCTACATTCCACAAGCGTTGCTGGATCGTTATTTGGAGAAAATAGAGGAACCCGATTCCTCATTTGTGACCTTTGCAAAAGCTTACGCTGCAAGTGTAACTCAAAGCAAAATTGATGAAGAGAATTTCATCCAAAAGTTAGTCAAAGAAGCTAACTTAAATTTGGAGCAATCCAAATTATTAGAAAAGATGTTATCCAAACATAAAAGGATTATTTCTAAAGATCCAGGTAAAACACACCTGGTTAAGCACAAAATTGAGCTTGACACGGAGAAACCCATCCGTGTCCCCTTTAAGAGCATAAACCCTCAAAAAAGGGAAATAATCAGACAACTTTGTCAAGACATGATTGACAAAGGCGTAGTCGTCAAAGCTGAAGGCGATTACGGAATGAGGCCAGTCCTAGTCATGCGACCAGGAAACGACCCACGCTTGTGCATTGATTTTCGCCCCATCAATACACATACTAAGTACAACCCACCTCAAATGCCAACAATTGAGGAAATTCTGCGAGAAATCGGAGAATTCGAGTGGGTCAGTACTATAGATCTGACCAAGGGATATTGGCAGATAGAATTGCGCCCTGAAGACAGAGAAAAAACTGCCTTCTGGAGCCCAATGGGAAGACTAATGTTTTTAGTCATGCCTTTCGGATTAGTAAACGCACCAACTACCTTCCAAGAATTAATGGAAAAAGTTTTGGGTGACGTTTACAGAAAATTTGCATGGGCATATTTGGATGACATAATTGTTGTATCCAAATCGTTCGAAGAACACATTAAACATTTAGATATAGTGTTTAAAAAATTGGCAGAAGCTAATTTACATGCGCACCCTGGCAAGACGCATCTCTGTAGAAAGGAATTAATTTTTCTAGGCTACAAAGTAGGAGTAGAAGGACTTGCAGTAGACCCTAAAAAAGTCGCTGCAATTACGCAATTTCCTGCTCCTACCAATCTTAAGGAATTACAAAGATTTCTAGGCATGGTGAATTTCTTTCACCGCCTAATCAAGAATTTGGCCACAGTGGCAGAACCACTAAGGCCACTCTTGAAGAAAGATGCGGAGTTCGATTGGGAACTGCATCATCAAGCAGCATTCGACGCAATAAAAGACCTGCTTACGAATGCTGAAACAATGAAGATGCCTGACTTGTACATGCCATTTATTGTTCATACTGACGCCAGTAAACAAGGGTTGGGTGCAGCCCTTACACAAAAGAAAATTGTGGATGGCCAAGAAGTCGAAATGCCATGCGTGTATGCAAGCAGAAGCTTGCAACCCGCTGAAAAGAATTATACTGTGACAGAATTAGAATGTCTCGCAGTAGTATGGGGATTACGCAAATTTCGCCCATACTTAGAGTACACTACATTCACTGTACAAACGGATCACCAAGCACTTAAGTGGTTGATGTCGTTATCTGACCCGTCGGGCAGATTAGCTCGTTGGCAAATGGAGCTAATGGCGTATTCGTTCGAAATACAATACGTCAAAGGTCCGCTGAATGTAATAGCAGACGCATTGTCACGTGCACCTGTCAGCGCACCTGACGAACCAGAAGACGATGGCGATAATGATGATTTATTATCATATTGTCCATCTCCTTGCCGAAGTTGGCAAATGGGAAAATTGAACGAATTACCCAAGTCAATAATAGTTAATGACGACGATCAAGCATTAATTAATTTTTGTATTAACATGCATGATCCGTCAGGAACCCCTGACGTCGAATTAAGAGCTATGATGGCTAAAAAATTCGAGCTGCCAACAACAAATGTTTTAATTAAAGCATTTGCAGCTAAAATTGCGAAGCAATTAGAATGTGATCCTCCAACGAGAGATGACATTATTGCAGCGCAAAAAGCAGACGAATTTTGCCAACATATTCGCAATTACTTGCTAAACAAGCAATATCCAAGTTACATAGTAACTCGTCTTCAAAGAAGAAACTTTGAAAGACACGCGAGTACTTATCTCATTGAAGAAGATATGCTACTCCATTATCATCCTACCTCCACCGATGAATTGGGAGAGGATGGTAGGGCACTTAAAGTTGTTGTGCCAAGAAAATTGATTTATAAAATCATTTGGTTGATGCACGGACATCCACTGTCCGGCCACCCAGGCATTGCGAGGACAATGTACCGAACTCGAAGAGTTTATACCTGGAAAGGTATGAAACGTGATATTACACGTTTTATTCAACATTGTCAAGGATGTCAGGCATGTAAGCCGAGATCAAAGACCGAAATTGAAGGCGCTCAAATTGGACCATTTGGACCATTTGACTGCCTCAGTGTGGATTTGTCTGGTCCCAAACCAAGAACCAGAAAAAACAATACCCACATTTGCGTCATCGTAGATGTCGCTACACATTGGCCCGAATTATTTCCAATGTGTAATCCAACGGCAATAAAAGTTGCCAACACAATTTATCACTTATCAATGACTTTCGGATTTCCGAGACAAATCATAAGTGATAATGGACCACAATTTCGATCACAGGTCTATAAAGAATTTTGCAAAAAATTCGACATGTCGCGAACACCGACATCGATTTATCATCCACAAAGCAATCCTGTGGAGAGAACCAATCGAGATATTAAATATTTAGTTTCGATTTATTTAGATATTCATGACCAATGGGATGAGTATCTACGCGAATTTGCATTCAGTTTGAGAACAACTGTAACAAGAGGCAGAGATTATTCTCCTGCTTTCTTAAATTTTTTCCGAGAATTAAGAATTCCTTGGGATCCAAGAATTCCGGAAGGAATTTTAGTCATTGATCCAAAAAATCCGCATTTATATGTTCAGAAATTAGAAACAATAATTGCAGAGACGTATCAGCATATGATGTCTCACGTCTTAGATTTGAGACGCCGTGTCGAAGCTGAAAAATCAGATAAGAAATTCGACAACTTCAGACAAAATGATTTAGTCTGGCGAGAGTCTCATATTCTCTCAAATGCCGCTAAAGGAATAGCAGCAGGCATTTCACCGAAAAGGAATGGGCCTTATGTAATTATCAAAAGGTTACAAGGAGGCGCCTTTCAACTTCGACGGCTGAGTGATAATAAAATTTATCCAGCTGTTCACGGCACTGAATTAATGCCGTACTTTCCCGTTTTCAACCAAGAAATTTGGCTGGAAGGGGAGGAAGTGGGTCAAAAAACAAAGAATATTGTTAATACCTTGGATGATGCTAAATTATCCAAAATTCCTGTCGAAAACACGGAATCGAGTAAAAAATCGAAACTCAAAAATAACGAAGTCGATGAAATAAACCAGCGACTTGAAAATGTTTCTCTTGATGAAAATCTAGAAAAGGAAATGTTTTTAGAAAAAGAGAAAATTTCAAACAATGAAGTATATAACTCATCTGACATTGGAGACGATGCTGATGACAATCTAAACAAGTTGGATTGTACTTCGCGAAAGTCAAAGTACAACTTGAGATCTCGCGTTCCGCGAGCCAAGACATAGTGTTGTCTTTCACCTTTTGGGTTTACCCAAAAGATCCGAGAAAGCAATCTCGTGACGTCATTCGTAGTACCCACTCGAATGACAACGTTAATCATACGTTATAATTAGTGACGTCACAAAGCGTCTCTAATCCAAGTTCGTGTTTGCAATCAACGAACTTAGTCACTTTTTCAAAAGTTTCGAGAGTGTATGCATCGCATCGCCTACGTTACGACCCGAATAGTTCGACAACCTGATCGTAAGTAATTTTTCTGTATGAAAAATTTGATAAAACATAAGATTTATGTATTATTTCTCTTTCAAGACGAAAGAATTTCCGAAATTACCGGAAAACGAAAGAGAATGGACGAGGAAGCGATCCAACTCCAGGCGGACGGAGAAATGCCCATGGAAGGGGCAAATGAAGACGTTCAATTGACGCTTCAACAACGGGTAAATTATTAGAATAAATTTTTACCAAGTGTTTAAGTCAGAAAAATTGAGTAATTTCACTTTTCCTGACTTCAAACACAAGCCGCTAAAAAATAAAAATGGCGGCTATAAAAGTCACGTGCTTCAAGCATGTGCGAAGGGAGTTGCCATGACAACCAACATCCCTTAGTGACTCACAGCCACAAGCGCTAAGCTTAAAAAATATTTCAAATAAGAAATTATTTGTTTATTTTTAAATAAACTAATTTATTTATTTTTCTTCGAATATAGATCGAGAGGGATCGAGAAACACCATTCGCGCTTCCCGATCACGTGCCGACTCAGCACCCGCTGATTTTTCGAGCGGCATTGCCCGAAAAAATCAGAAGACTGAAGACGGCAAACAATACCTGGTGGAAGTTGCGCCACGACTTCAGCAGATCAGCGCTGCAAGGATTTGGTGCAAAAGGAAGATTCATCGAGCGCCTTCACGTGGACGGTGTCGACGAAATCGAGTGGACGCTCGACGAGAGCCCCCCAGGACCGCTTGCAGCAGAGTTGCTGCACAACCAGTGGCCAGTGACGCCACGAGAGCGTCACGAGCGCAGAAGAGCGCTAAAGAGTACCGGAATTAATTACGGTGCTCTAACCCAATTGAGGAAGAACCTCAAGACGACACAACGCGAAGTCGTTAAACGGTATCGCAAATCCGTTCGTGACGGGAACCCACAACTTCCCGTCACACAAACCGAGCTCCACCAGTTGGCGCTCGCCGGGTGTTTTAACGATTTTCCGGGATTTTTCCCGTCCAAAGCACTCCGAGCTGCCGCGGTGCAGCTTCGCGTCGACGAAAATCGACAACTGGCTCGAGAACACGAGGCAGAGGAGCAAGCGCGTTGCGCTCTCCCTTTTTATCAAGAAGATGGAATTCCGGCCCCAGCGGCCATCAATCCTCCGCCGCAAGACGAGGATTTGAGGGTGGGGCAACTCCCTCCGCCGGTTCCAGTCCGACCGATGTTCCGCGAATCAAGCCGCGATCGAGAGGAACGTCAGAGGCGATCACGCCCATATTCGACTGACGCGCAGCCATCACGCCCGCAGTCGCGACGAGGACGGACACCAGAGTCGTTTGGCTCGTCGTCTTCGCTGAGTTTCGAATCGGACTCCACAATTAAGTCCGCCCGAAGTAGCCGAACCGCCTCCACGTTCAAAGTGGACAACCCGGCTACTCCATACGCCATGAGACGTGTCGTCGGTGATATTTCTCCCGACTGTAGCGTGCCTGTACCTGGACACGCTAGCCGCTTGCCCGAACAAGGTTATGTTTCCCGCTTGCCGGCTGGAGTTAGCAACCTGCAACTCCGGCCATTTTTCAGTGAGTCGTTCGGCCCACAATGGACCTGCTACGAGCAGCAACCCATTAGAGCGCAGCAGGAAGTGCTCCAGAAGCTGGACGCATACCAAAGCGCCCAGATCGCCGAGTCGCAGAAGGACTGGCAGAGACTAGCTGAAAGGCTAGAAGTCTCCGACATCAATACCATTGATGATCCCCGTCTGATGGATTTTCAGCGTCAGCTAATTCCGGGGATGACTAGGGTGTTGTACCCTGGTGTTCTTCCTTCGCCAGGACAGGCGTTAGCGGCCATTACGTACCTTTGGACCGCGCCGATGGGCCTGTCGGAGAAGAAAGTCGAGCTGTGGTACCACCTCAGGCTCGACCCGCCTACGATCTTAGCCGAGCTAATAAAGCAAGTCGTAGCAAACGGTGAGACCGAAGAAGAGGCCGCCGTTCGGTTGCGAACCGAGTGGTCCTTTGCGAAGGCCACGGCGCGAATGACCGGAAGACCACCGCTTCCAGTTACAAGCGCCACAGCAGCTGCGTCACTGGCTGTTTTCCAGTCGGCCCAAGAGGGCGCTGGATGTTCATTTTGGCCAGAGAACGCCGGAAGTTCTCAAACTCCAGCCGGAGTTCAACGGGTAGTCGAAACCCGTCAGCTCCCCGGTGTGGGTCGAGCACCGGGACGAGGCGTCACACCCTCGTCAACCTCCGCACCCGCGTTGGTTTTCTTGGGCCCGCAGTGCCATTTTGACGATGCCACGACGGAAGACTCACGTCCGCCGCCGCCGCCAGCCAAGCCGGAGACGAAGGTCAAGCCGCTGAAAAAAGAGTCGGCTTTCAAGACCCTGATGCGCCTGTATCCGCACTTCTATTTGACGCCGGATACGCGAACACTGCTTAGCAACAACCACAAGTTGTCGAGGCAGGTGTTTATGTGGCTCGAGGACCACATCCGGGTGTTAAGCCCACCATCAGTGCTCCACGATCGACTCCTGAGAGCACGATTGGCGCCAGAGGATCCCATAGAGTTTGCGGCGCTAGGATTTTTCAACCGAGCGAACTCGGCGAGAATCATCCAGGTTTGGCTTCATGTCAACCCTGGAATGGTCTCCGGACCAAACGCAGGTCGCGACCTGTGTACGGTTAACGAGCGGTCCAACCCGAGGGACGACACCACGGATATGATGCGCCCGTTGACGCCTGAGCGAACTCAGACCATGGACGAATCATAAATTGGTTCGTTCATTTTCTCTCCATGTAAGATTCGTCTTAAATGGGGGGATGTGTGGTGATCTCAAAATATTCACCAACTTAGAAGATTAAATTAATTATCTTCTAATTAATTTGACTGTGGCACACGCCAAGTCAGATCATGTGACCGAGGGGAGAAATCCTCTCTAGGCACATATCACCCCAGGTTGTCCGGGGTGAAAACGGTTATTAGCCGTTATGGTGCAATATGGTGTAATAACCACTAGTTGCACCCATTTGAGCTAAGTGCGCAGGTTTTCTGCGCAATATTGAAGCGTGCTGGGCTCGCGTCTTGGCTCAAATCGGGACTCTGAAAAATACAACAACAACCTCAACATCACTGCAATATCTGCTCCGACAATACGTATTGATAGAGGACCGTTGTAACTCAGTTTCACCTGCTATCTTTGTGCCACCCAAAGCACAAAGCCAGCAATTCTGCTTGAATTAGCCGTAGCTAATTCCAGCAAACGAGAAGAAGAAGTTTCCCGACGATCGTGAACCATCGCCGTCGCTGCCGCGCGAACGACAGCCACCGCCATCGTACGAGAGCCGGACGCCTACAGCCGTCAACCACCGCCGCCGAGCCGTCGCACGAGCC
Source organism: Strigamia acuminata (assembly GCA_949358305.1). NCBI lineage: Eukaryota > Metazoa > Arthropoda > Chilopoda > Geophilomorpha > Linotaeniidae > Strigamia > Strigamia acuminata. The sequence continues at coordinate 8,145,907 of OX442315.1, read as the reverse complement.
GTAGAAGGAGCCCACGAGAACCATCGTCTTCGACCATCGTTCGTGAGTTCAGCAAACGAAGACAATTCGCCTTCGCCTAACAACTGTGTGTTGTTTAAGCGCCATTTTAGCGCTTTGTAGCTTGCAACAGTCGTTGCAAGCCCTTCCATTGTTCCCGCTCATTTCATTTCGCGACTTGTCGCCATTGTGATATTTTTAACTAGTCATTGTAATTTAAACGAATAAATACATATTTGTGATTTTTATTAATAAAACTGTCTTTTTATTTCTTTTCCTTAAACTTAACCCCTAGATAATTTAAGGCCGCCGATTGTAAGTCTTTTATAGCATTCACCTGCGGTTTCTGCTTAATTTATTAGAAATTAAGTGGATAAAAACCCGGATCGCAGCACAGTCCACTGTGTAAATTTAATTTAATTCCAAGGCACGTAGTAAAAGGATGAACGGCCGAACGGCCGAACGGGCCGAACGGCCCGGTACAGCGAAAACACGATACCGCGCAACTATGGTGCGCCGATACCGGGTCGTTCGGCCCACATTCACGCCGTGTTCGGCCACCCATCTGCCGCTTGCGAACGTCGGCCGATCACCGGACAAATTTATCAATTTTTTTTTTTTTGTTTTGTTTTGTTTTGCCGATACCCGTGTTCGCTCCGTGTTCGGCCCGTGTTCGGCCCGTGTTCGGCCCGTGTTCGGCCCGTGTTCGCCCCACGCTTACGTCACGTTCGGCCACCCGTCTGTCGCGTTCGGCCGAAAGCCGAACGCCAAAAAAAAAAAGTTTCTCTCAGAATTTTTTGGCGCGTTCGGTGAAGGGCCGAGTGGCCAAAAAAAATATGCCAGAACAAAATTTTTTTTTTTTAAATTACAACTTATAATGTACGATAAACGTTATTGTTAAAAAAAACATGTACAATGGGGTTTATTTATTTATTTATTTACTTATTAAAATTAAAGATAACTTTACTCGGATTTACTGTATTGCTTTGGAAAAATTAATGCCACATTTCCGTTCTTGTCCATGTATTTGTAAACTTCGGTCCATTGCGAAGTATTCTCGAACTGCACTATTTGCAGTTGTATGTATACTTTCGTTTCATCAGGAATTTCAGACCATTCTGAAAATAATGCCGTATGTTGTGTTTATGCTTCAGCTATATTGCGTAACATTCCAAACTGCGAGTTTACAAGCCCAGAAGCAAGATCATGGATTTGTAAAACTATAAAAGCCAATTGTGATCGTGACTCACGGGATAAGATAAAGCCAAGCAAGGACTTAAATAGCGTAGTAACCAAGGCAGCACGGGCACTAGATGAAATAAGGAATAATGCAGAAGACAAAGTTCCTATATTGGGTAAAGAAAATTTTAGACATTTGATTAATTTGCTCCGAAAGGAAATTGACATAGATCACAACTGGACTGTATGTGAAAGCACCGACTGTAAACGAAATGAGAGCCACGGAGAAAAACAGTTGCTGTGTGTTGATTGTCGTAAGTGGTTCCACAAATGCTGTGTGAAAATAACCTTAAAAGACCTGAAAAATACAGATTACTTTCTATGCGAATCATGTCAAATGCACTGACCAGTCAAAACGGGTTGGGTCACATCACAAAACACTGCTTGTATTATTGCACAATTGTATTTAGAATGTACAAATTGCGAAAAACTATAAAACAACTGAATTAAATTACACTAGCAATACTCCACTGCAACGCAGTTCACAGATTTTTTTCTGAAATAAAAACACATAATTAATTAATTAAAATATCTTTAAAAATAATATACAAATCAAGAATATAATATTAAACTACAAAAGTGTGCGATGACTTTTTATACGTGATTTATACGAACGATATACAGCATACTCTTTTTCATTACAATTTATTCAAATATTTCGTGAGAAATTGAATATTAAATGTGAAATGAGATGCATAACGTGCAGTCTTTCATGGGGTTTTATAAAGAAACACAAGATTTGCATGTTAAAAGATTAAATAATACAACGGATATTCCACACAACCTGTAAAAACAATGTTGAATAGTTTTCAACAAATTCCTTATTGAAATTGAATTCTAAACTTGTGATGTACAAACATGAATTACACAACGTGCAGTTGCATAAGGTTTTGTTACACGACACTATATTTGTACGGAAAGCAATCGCAAGATAAAATAAAAATTTAATTCATATTTTATTTATTTTTAATTTATTTAAGCTTGTCATTTTTGTCGTGATGATTTTTCTCATGATCCCACCGCTTTCTTCACTTCTTCACTTCGGCACAAGTCTCCCAAAATAAAATTGTTTTGCCACAAATTGTATATTTTTCTAAAAATTAATTTTCAACTTACAGCTGTCAACTTCTCCAAAATACAATTTTCAACATCATCTTCAGTTTCACACGGAGCGATTGCTTCTTCAACTGCGTCCTTTTTCTGCACAAGTTAATTAAAAAAAAATTGAATTTAGAAAGTTTAGAAAGTTGATCAAACATTTGCACCAGCTCCGTGAATCGTAACGTCCATCGTATGTTATGAGTGTCTAGAGAAACGTCCATAAAACGTTACAGTGTATAGAGGTATATAACCACCTTTAGTTATTCGAATAAATCATTCTCTCAATTCGTTCATTAACTACATCCGAAATACAAAGAAATGGAAACTGGAAATTTTGACAAAGTGTTTCCCGCGATGGAATTCGTCCCCGTCGGCTACGAAGTGGAAATAGATTCCGAGATTGAAATGGACTCCGAGATTGGCGGTAGTGGGAATCGAGGTGGAAATCGAGGTGGAAATCGAGGTGGAAATCGAGGTGGGAATCGAGGTAGGAATCGAGGTGGGAATCGAGGTAGGAATCGAAGTGCCGTCGTCCCAGCAATAAAATTCGTCCCCGTCGGCTACGAAGTGGAAATAGATTCCGAGATTAAAATGGACTCCGAGATTGGCTGTGGTGGGAATCGAGGTGGAAGTCGAGGTGGAAGTCGAGGTGCGAATAACAATGGTGTAAAAAACGGGCGTGTGGTAAAAAATGAACGATTGAAGTTGAAACATGCGGCATTATTTTCAGAATGGTCTGAAATTGCTAATGCTACCAAAGTATTCATAAAACTGCAAAAAGTGCAGTACGAGGAAGCTTCTCAATGGACCGAAGTTTACAAACACATGGACAAGCGCGGAAATGTGTCATTTATTTTTCCAAAGCAATCCGAGTAAAGTTATCTTTAATTTTAATAACTAAATAAACCCCATTGCACATTTTTTTTTTTTACATTTGTATACAAATAAATTTCAATTTTCAACAAATTTAAAAAAAAAATTTTTTGTTTGGACATATTTTTTTTGGCCACTCGGCCCTTCACTGAACGCGCCAAAAAATTCTGAGAGAAACTTTTTTTTTTTTGGCGTTCGGCTCTCGGCGAACACGGAGCGAACACGGGGCGAACACGGGGCGAACACGGAGCGAACACGGGTCGAACACGGGGCGAACACGGGGCGAACACGGCATATGTGTGGGCCGAACGACCCAGTATTGGCAAAAAAAAAAAAAAAAAAAAAAAAAAAAAAATTGATAAATTTGTCCGGTGATCGGCCGAGGTTCGCAAGCGGCAGACGGGTGGCCGAACACGGCGTGAATGTGGGCCGAACGACCCGGTATCGGCGCACCATAGTCGCGCGGTACCGTGTTTTCGCTGTACCGGGCCGTTCGGCCCGTTCGGCCGTTCGGCCGTTCATCCTTTTACTACGTGCCTAATTCCAACAGTCTTTGCAGTAAAAAAGGTTTAAATACAATTATGGAATTGAAAACTGAACAAATAACACGCCAGTATTTATTTCAACAGAGTAAATTAAATTCCACGCGTAAACAGTTATTTTTTTAAACAATAGTTCTAATTACTATTTCTTCACAATCCGAATAGTCCATATTGAAGATTACGACTTGGCATCACTTGCAACAACTCGACGATCTGTTATCTGTTCGCTTCACTGCAGCACTGAAAGAAACTAGAGCACAAGAGAATGGTTCGTTTTACATAAACATTGATAGACTGACAATACACACGGCACTAAAGCAAGAGAAGTTTTTTTTTTGTAATTTTTTGAATGTGGTGCTAACTTTTTCTGCCGGCCCAACTCACTTAACTTAAGGCAATTAGCGTGGTGGCCAAAGACACTTGTGGCAAGTTGCGCATATTCTAATGGACATAACTTTTGGCCCATTTAGGTTAAAAAAAATTTTTTTTTTAAATAAAGCCCAATGTTTGTTTTTTCAGCTACATTTATTTGTTTTGATTAGGAGCTGTTGCGGATGCAACTCAGAATTGTATTTGGAAATGCTTAAAATTACTTAGGAAACTTGATGTTACAGGATTTAAACTGATTTGATTTGGATTGACAAGGAAGCACGCGTAAGCATTGGATTTACATCGAACACTAAATATTTTATTAAACAGGATATGCTAATTCTTGAACTGCTCTCCCCTTTCTACATCGAAATAGACTCAATCCCATTTACACCGTGGGTCTACGAGTCGATCCCTGGCGACGAAACATGGCGTCGCCTCCAATTTATCACTTTAAACAACAGTTTTTACAAAAGCATTTTTTAGGGTTTGAATTTCACCATTTTATTTTTTGCAACATTAAAAAATACACGCGGCCCTATACACATGGGTGTGGTTAGTATAAAAAAGATGTTTGAAAAATAGCGAAATAGAAACAAAAATTTGGTCGATTTGTCAAAGTGTGTGTTGGCCTAAAATAAAGTACTCGGAAATTTAATCAACAATCAAAACCAAGTTTTGATTTTTCACATAACTTTTGATTGATACATAAGTGGAATCTCCCATATTAACGCACTGTTTCCACGTCAACTTCTTCAACGGGCTTCGCATTTCCACTAATCTCATGATCGAAACCAAACTAACCGAATCGCATCGCATTAACTTCAAAACTTTCAGATGTTTGAAGCCATTTGATCCTGCAAGATCCAGAATCAAATTGTCAGTAAGAACAGCACAATCTGTAACTTGTAAAACTTCTAAATTCTCACACTTCTGCAAAAGCATTTTCATTTGCAATTCACTCACATAATTTCCAATGTTAACCATTCGCAGAGTGGTTAGTCGTTGCAGTACGTTAATGTTGTTGCTGCACAGTAACGAGGCAAAATTCACGTCTATGTTTTGAATAGATAACTCACGTAAATTTGGGAAAGTAGTGTTAACGAAGATGAAGTCTTTCCGATTGAAAGAATGTAACATTTTCTCCAATAAGTAGGTGCGCGATGTTGGGTTTGATCGTCGTTTTAAAGCACCAATTATGTGCTTCCACCTGAGCGATGTTTTAAACTCCTTCAAAAGAAGCAGTCCGTCCAAAAGGAACAAAAACACGTCGAGTGTCAGCTTGGAACGCCAGAGATCCAAAAACGTCAGTTTCGTGCACCCGACTAATGTACGAAATCCTGCATCTACGACTTGAGAGATATCAAAAATAGAAAGTTTGGTCAATTGCGGACAATTTTGACCGATTGCGGCTACGAATTGATCCGTGCATGTTATGCAGTCCAAGGATAAATGTTGAAGTCGTGGTAAAAGTGTCAGCAGTTTGATTACAGATTGTAAACAAATGTTTGGATATAATAAATATAAATCTAAAGTTAAGAGGTTTTTACACATGACGCCTATTTTTTCCAATACGAGATTGATGGACAGACCAAAGTTGCCGACATTCCGTAGTGATTTGGTGCCGCTCCAGCAGAAGCATTTTCAATTGCAATTCAGTAGTAATAATTGGATCCACCACGAACGGGTCACAACACAAACCTAGACTGGTTAATCGTTGCGTTAAGTTGACATTAATGCTGCGCATTGCCAACACCAATCTCACATTTTCAAAATTACACCAAACCCTTAAACGTCGTAAATTCGGAAACCTGGCATTCAAAAACATGATGTCGTGCTGAGTGACAGATCTGATATTGAATGAAATTTCCTCCAACAAATACGTGCGCAATGTTGTGCTTGAACGTTGTTTGAGAAGACGAAATAGCTCAAACCAGCAATGATTTACAAACACCTTCAAAAGGGGCAATTCTGTTGTTTTATTGAATGTTATATTCCTGTCCGCCAGGTGTCTTTACCACCTGTGCACCTGTATTTGGCACTGACCAATCAGTGCCCTGTTTTGTATTTAGTGCTCCGCGCACTTTTAAACATCTGTTTTAGATTAAAACCATCACTGTTAATATTTCACCAAAAAACCACGCGTCTCCATTTTTATGCCTCCAACATATTAGAACAAAAACTACAGGTTATGGGCCCAGCACGCTTCCACTGCGCTTAAAAATCATCAAGTTTTGTACCGGAACATTCGAGGAAGTTAAAAACGAATTTAACACGAACATTCCACAAGAAACAGAACTAAGAAACGATGGCGAACAGCGGCGGAAATTCAGCTCGAATCGAGGCGTTGGGAAAGGAAAACTTCGACACATGGAAGATCCAGATGGAAGCAATTTTGGATCAACGGGACCTACTCGTGCACGCGGAAGGTACGTCGAAACGACCAGAGACCATTGAAGGCAACGCGAAACGTATGAAGGAGATCGAGACGTGGGAGAAAAGTGATCGAACAGCCAAAAATGACATTTTGCTAAATATAAAGCAATCTGAACTTCGAATGGCCAAAAATTGCAGCACCGCAAATGAATTGTGGAGGAAGTTGCATAGTGTGTACCAATCGAAAGGACCGGCAAGAAAAATCACGTTGTTAAAACGACTCGCGACACACAAGATGGCGGACGGAGAAAACGTGGAGAGTCACCTAAAAGAATTCTTCGAACTAGTAGACAAATTGCTAGACATGGATTTTAAAATGCCCGAAGATTTCACAACGATTCTACTGCTACTGAGTTTGCCAAATTCCTACGACAACTTTCGATGCGCAATAGAATCCCAAGATAAATTGCCATCGCTGGAAGTTTTGGAGGGAAAGATCAAAGACGAGTCGATCGCCCGCGGAAAAGGAAAAGAAGACGTATCGGACGCCATGATGGCCAGAAAAACGTTCCAAAAACGTAAGCAACCAAAGAAATACGGCGACGAAAATTCGAATTCGACCGAGAAACCAGCTTTTAAATACAAGTGCCACGGTTGCGGAAAAATTGGCCACAAAATCGCCGATTGTCGAAGTAAAAGCAAGAAGGAAAGCGCATCAAGAGCCGAGAAATCCAAGTACGAATTATTTTTCTGCGAGCAAATCGAGACAGCACTGATAAGCGAGACGTCACGACCAAAAAATTGGTGTTTGGACAGCGGCGCCAGCTCCCACATGTGCTCGAACGATTCAACATTTTCGACGATCGAACTCCTGAAAAACCAGAAGCTGAATTTGGCCAGCAAGGCGAGCACGAATATCGACGGAAAAGGAACCGCGAAAATCGTCGTCAAGACTGGGGACGGAAATATGAAGTTGGATTTGGCAGAGACTCTTTTGGTACGAGATTTGAGAACGAATTTGATGTCAGTCGGGAAGATCACAGAACGGGGACACAAGGTGATTTTCGATGATAAATCAGCAGAGGTGATAAATCCGAAGGGAGAAATCGTATTCACCGCCGAAAAAAGGAACGGATTGTACTACATCGTCGACGTGACCGAGGATGCTGCGACTGCAGCGGAAATCGAAGTCGGAACCGGATCAAAACCTGCAAAACCCGCAAGTACGAAAATACAAGAATGGCACAAAAGACTTGGGCACCTGAACGAGTCAAGTCTGAAAATACTAAACGAAAAGGCAAACGGAATTGACTTTGAAAAGGACGCAAAGCTGCCGACTTGTGAGACATGCATCGAGGGGAAGCACGCAAGTAAAAAGTTTCCCATTTCCGTGTCAAAAAGTGAAAAACTATTGGAGTTGGTGCACTCGGACGTATGCGGACCAATGCCAACGAAGTCCATGAATGGATCGAGGTTTTTCGTGACGTTTACCGACGATAAATCGAGATGGTGCAAGGTGTACTTTTTGAAACACAAAAGTGAAGTTTTCGAGGCATTCAAGTCGTTTAAAACTTTTTGCGAGAAGGAAACTGGATGCGCGCTCAAGGTTTTACGATCGGACAACGGGAAAGAATATGTAAATAAGAGATTCGACGCATATTTACAAGAAAACGGCATAAAGCGCCAAACCAGCGTCGAACGAACCCCGGAACAAAATGGCGTCTCGGAAAGAATGAATAGAACTTTGATCGAGATGGCACGATGCATGTTACTGCAAGCAAAATTGCCTAACTCATATTGGGCGGAAGCAATCAACACTGCGTGCCACATCCGAAATAAATGCCCGACTAGAAGTTTGGAAAATGAAATCCCGCATCAAGTCTGGACCGGAAGAAAACCGAATGTCGACTATTTTCGAGTTTTTGGAAGCAGAGTTTTCGCGCTGGACAAGAAGCCGAACAAGGGGAAGTTCAAACCGAAATCAAAAGAATGTATTCTTATCGGATATTGGGAAGGATCGAAGGCATATCGCTTGTGGTCAAAAAGCGAAAATAAAATCATAAAAAGTCGAGATGTGAAATTTGTCGAAAAATCGAAAAATGAGACGAATGAAGAATGCGAAGAAAACAATAATAATAATAATTTTAATGACAATTTCACCGATTCCAGAACAGATCCAGTCGAGGACGGAACCGAAAATTCCGAGAATGAAATCGAGAGCGCAAACGAAAACGAGCCCGACAATGAAGACGAAGATAATACGCAACACGAAGAAGCCGAACCTCGTCAGAATGAAAACGCGCAAATAATTCCACGACGATCATCCAGAACGCCAAAGCCATATCCAAATCGAAACGGGGACCCACCACAAGAAAGAATGTGGAACAAATGATCGAAGACGAAGTCGCACACATCGCCACCCCTGACGACCCGAACACTGCAGATGAGGCGTTGACTGGAGAAAATTCGCAAGAATGGAAGGAAGCATTGAAAGCAGAATTCGACGCACTAATCGAAAATAAGACGTGGATTTTGTGCGACCGACCGAAAAATCGAAAGACAATCGGAAGTAGATGGGTTTTGCGCACGAAGTTCGACGAAAAGGGATCGGTCGAGCGAAGAAAGGCACGTTTAGTCGCGAAGGGCTACGCACAGCAGCCAGGAGTCGATTATTTTGAAACTTATGCACCTGTCGCACGACCAGCATCAATTAGAACAGTAATGGCAATCGCTGCGGAACTGGGATTGACGGTGCACCAGATGGACGTCGTGACGGCTTATTTGAACGGTGACATCGAGGAAGAAATATATATGGACATTCCCGAGACGTTAGAAAAAATCACCGGCGACGAATTGCATGAGCAACATGGAAAAACTAAAATCGAAATTGAAGAGCGAGTTCAAAATGAAGGATTTAGGAAAAATTCACTACTGTTTGGGAATCGAGTTTAAACAGGACGAAAAGACGAAATCAATCAGAAGTTGCAGAAAAATAAGAAAAAAGAAGATGGGACCGATGAAGAGCTACTGGATCCGGAAAAATTCCCATACCAAAGTTTAATCGGATCACTCATGTACCTCGCCGTTTGCACTCGACCCGATATTTCCTACACCGTCAGCGCATTAAGTCAATATAATACGTGTTTCACCGGAACTCATTGGACAGCAGCAAAACGCGTCCTAAGATATTTGAAGCATTCATCGAATCTCGGGCTAAAATTCGAAAAGACCGGAAAAGACTTAGTCGGCTACACGGATGCAGATTGGGGAGCAAACTTGGACGACCGTCGCTCGTACACCGGCTACTGCTTTAAACTCGCGAACGCGACAATATGCTGGGAAGCAAGAAAGCAGAAGACCGTCGCAACCTCGTCGACCGAAGCAGAATATATGGCGTTGGCCGACGCGTCAAAAGAAGCAATCTACTTGCGAAACTTCCTAGACGAAATTAAATACATCAACAAGAAGAAAGAAACGACCCTCATTTATAGCGATAATCAGGGGGCACACAAATTGGTGCGAAACCCAATTTTTCATTCCAGGACCAAGCACATTGACATTCGCCACCATTTCGTTCGAGAAACATGTGAGCGGGGAGATATCGACATAGAATTCCTGGAGAGTGAGAAGATGGTCGCCGATGTGTTGACCAAGGGGCTTTTTAAGCCAAAACACGAAGAGTTGATCGCCCAATTTGGATTGAAGGAAATTGTTTAAGAAATATTGTTTTTAATATTTGAATTGTTTGTGAATGAATACTTTAATGTTTAAATGTCTAAATTGCTTAAGAAAAATGTTTTGAATTTTGAAATGTAGGAATATTGCCATTCAGGGGAAGTGTTGTTTTATTGAATGTTATATTCCTGTCCGCCAGGTGTCTTTACCACCTGTGCACCTGTATTTGGCACTGACCAATCAGTGCCCTGTTTTGTATTTAGTGCTCCGCGCACTTTTAAACATCTGTTTTAGATTAAAACCATCACTGTTAATATTTCACCAAAAAACCACGCGTCTCCATTTTTATGCCTCCAACATATTAGAACAAAAACTACAAATTCGTCGAGAATGAATAAACACAGCTCGGCCGTCATTGAGGGAAAGTAGATAGTCAAAGACGTTAGATTCGTGCACCGGCCGAATAAACGATGTCCTGCCTCCGTTATTGAACTGCAGGAATGAATAGAAAGATGCGTCAATAACGGACAATTGTCAACGATTGCCGCTACGAGTCGATCCGTGCACTTTACGTGCAAAGACAACCGTTGGAGTAGTGGTAAACGCGGCAACACTTTCGTTAGAAGTTGTTCACAAATTTCTGGATTGAATCGTTCAATGTTTAAATCCACAAGGTTTTCACAAAGGCGGTCTATTCTGACCATTAAATGATCAAAGGGCAGATCGAACATGTACAAGTTCTTGAGTGATTTGGTGGCGGAATGAATGAATAATTCCGGCGGCAAACATCGATCGCTGTTCGGAAATTGGCGACACATTCGCTCGTATATTATATCATGAAAGGCGAGTGGTTGTTCCGCTAATTTCCACTTAATCACATAGAAATTATTGGTTATCGTCTGCAAACAAAACTCTTGAAGAGTTGAAACTGATTTCCTGTACGGCATGTTGACTGTAAACGGCGATCGAATTAATTCAAGCACGTCCAACCAAACTGTTTGTCTATCCAGCTGAGGAAAACGTAAGACGTTCGTCAAACGTCGTTTGGGTTTCCTGCGCCCCCAGTGGCCAGTTTATCATCTAATAAGTTGATTTACAAACTTTTTTTTACGCGTGGAATATTGAAATAAATGCTGGTGTCATATTTGTTTACTTTTTAATTCAATAATTTTATTTACTGATTTCCTGAACGGCAAAAAATGAAGGAATGAATGAATAAATGATCAAGTTTGTATATCTACTTATTAAACTGGCCACTGGGGGCGCAGGAAAGCCAAACGACGTTTGACGAACGTCTTACGTTTTCCTCAGCTGGATATACGTGCAGTTTGGTCGTGCTTGAATTAATTCGATCGCTGTTTGCAGTCAACATGCCGTACAGGAAATCCGTTTCAACTCTTCAAGAATTTTGTTTGCAGACGATAACCAATAATTTCGACGCGATTTCGCACAAATTTTCGGAACAATCACTCATCTTTCGTGGTATGATATACGAACGTATGTGTCGGCAATTTTCGAAGATCGATCGATGTTTGCCGCCGGAATTATTCATTCATTCCGCCACCAAATCACTCAAGGAATTGCATATGTTCAGTCTCCCCTTTGATCTTTTATTGGTCAGAATAGCCAGCGTTTGTGAAAACCTTGTGGATTTACACATTGACCGATTCACTCGAGAAAGTTGTCCACAACTTCTATCCAATCTGTTTCCGCGTTTACCACTACTTCAACATCTGTTTTTGTTCGTAGAGTGTTCGGATCAACTCGTAGCGGCAATCGTTGACAATTGCCCGCTATTGACGCACCTTACTATTCAATCCAGCAGTTCAATTACGGAGGATGGATATCGTTTATTCAGCCAGTGCACAAATCTAACGTTTTTGGATATATTCTTTCACTCAACCACGGCCGAGCAGTGTTTATTCATTCTCGACGAATTGCCTCTTTTGACGGTGTTTAGGAATACCTGCTGGCGCGAGCTATATCGTCTTCTAAAACAACGTTCAAGCACAACATTGCGCACGTATTTGTTGGAGGAAATGATGTTCACGATGACAGTTGTCACTGAGCAGGACATCATGTTTTTGAATGCCAGTTTTCCGAATTTCCGACGTTTATACTTTTGCTCTACTTTTGGAAATGTGAGATCGGTGTTGGCAATGCGCAGCATCAATGTCAACTTAACGCAACGATTAACCTATCTAGGTTTGTGTTGTAGAAACACGGACGTGGTGGATCCAAATTTTCCTACTAAATTGCAATTGAAAATGCTTTTGCTGGAGTGTGAGAATATAGAATCTTTGGTTGTTTCAGATTGTAGGGCGTTCACCGACGATTTGGTTGTCGAGCTTGTCAATTTGAATTGTTTTAGGAATTTGAGAGTTTTGTTCTTGTGTCGTTGCAATTTGGTTGGTCTGACGTCGATAGTGAGCTTGTTAGAAATGCGAAATCCGTTGAGGGACTTGGACTTCCAGCTTTGTGCTCGTATTGACTCGTCCGTTTGTGTAGCAATTGAAAGTCATGTGAAAAAACGTAACTTGGATGTGAAAGTTACCCGGTACACATGATATCGACCAATTCTTGCACCTAATTACGTCGGTGTGTATTCCAAACATTCTTCTCTTTCTATAGACAATAAAATTAATATAATAAAGGCAACTTTGCTAATTTAGTCTTTGAACTGGTTAAGTTGAACGCGTTACCGAGCCCGAAGCATTTATCAGTTGACGTTGACCGCCAATTCGTCCGGGCTCGATCGTCGAGTCGTTGCAAGTGTTGAAATATGAGATTCTGTGATGACACTTTTGTAAGAGCGCCACCTGGCGTTCAGCGTCTTTAACGTTTGAATAAAATTGTAACGGGACTTCCGTAGTAACCCTTATACGGTATGGTCGAGTTTCTTGTGTCTCCCTACATCAATCTTCCCCAATCCTTAAAACTACAACAGCAAGTGATGCCAAGTCCATTGTAAGTCGTAATCTTGAATATGGACTATTCGAATTGCGAAGAAGAAATAATTAGCACTTTTGTTTAAAGGAATAACAGTTTCGCGTGGAATTAAATTTACTCTGTTGAAATATTATTTGTTTACTTTTTAGAATTTTCAATTCAATAATTTTATTTAAATCTTGTTTACTGCGAAGACTGTTGGAATGTTGTATTATAGCAACGATTGTTCAGTCTAGTTGAATACTATCACAATTTGGATCACTGTAAACACTACAACAGTTATCTTCTTTGTACGGTTGAAGATCAGTTCACTTATTTAGTATAGTATAGTATTCAAGTAACCTTGCTTATTTAGTACTCGCGGGATGTGGACAAGACAGTGCAATGATTGGTTAATTTTTAAATCCACTTATTAGTTGATAAAATGCCCAATAGGGGTGTTGAAAACTCAAATAACCAATGACAGTCGTTGGTAAATATGTCCGTCTTACGTTTCTCGCTGGATAAATGAAAATAGTTTGATCGTTCGTTCAGTCGTAAGTGCTTCTAGTGAACATGCCGTACAGGAAATCGGTTCCGAGTCTCGAAGAAATGTGTTTGAATACCGTAACCACCAATTTCGATGCGTTGGAACACGAACTAGCGGATCAGAAATCCGTAATTATCGACATGGTATACGACCGAATGTGTTGGCAATTTCCGAAAACCAAATTGTCTTCGGAGATCTTCATTCATTCCGGCACCAAATCACTGCGGTATCTGGACAATTTTGTTCCGTCCATCGATCTCGTATTGGATAAAATAGGCACCGTGTGTAAAAACCTCTTAACCTTAGAGTTAAATGTATTATACCCATCCATTCGTTTACAATCTGTAATCAACGTGTTGGCTGATTTACCGCGACTTCAACATTTATCCTTGGACTACATAAAATGCACGGATCAATTCGTAGCCGCAATCGGTCAAAATTGTCCGCAATTGACCAAACTTTCTATTTGTGATGATTCTGAAGTCGTCGATGCAGGATTTCGTCTATTAATCGGGTGCACGAAACTGACGTTTTTGGATCTCCGGCGTTCCGGGCTGACAGTCGACGTGTTTTTGTTCCTTCTAGACGGACTGCCTCTTTTGAAAGAGTTTCAAACATCGCCCTGGTGGAGCGACATAATTGGTGCGTTAAAACAACGATCAAACCCAACATCGCGCACCTACTTATTGGAGGTAATGTTCGACTATTTCGACCAGGAAGACATCATGTTTGTTAGCACCACTTTCCCACATTTACGTGAGATCTGTTTTGGTATAATAGACTTGAATTTTGCCTCGGTACTGTGCAGCAACAACATTAACTTACTGCAGTGATTAACCACTCTAGAATTGTATGACATTGGAGATGATATGAGTGAATTGCAAATGAAAACGCTTCTGCAGCAGTGTGAGAATTTACAAGTTTTACTTGTTGAAGATTGTGTTATTCTTACTGACAATTTGATTCTGGATTTTGCCGGATCGAATGGATTTAAACATCTGAAAGTTTTGAAGTTAATTCGTTGCGATTCGGTTAGTTTGGTTTCGATCATGAGATTGGTGGGAATGCGAAGTCCGTTGAAGGAGTTGATGTGGAATGATTGCGTTAATTTGGGGGATTTCGCTTATGATTCAATGAAAAGTTATGCGAAAAGTCACAACTTGGATTTGAAAGTTGCTTTAATTTCCGAGGGGAGATGGTAATTTATTTTAGATCAATCCACAATTTTGCATATTGATTAATTTTTGTTTCTATTTCGGTATTTGTCAAACATCTTTTTTATAGACAATAAACTTAAAAATTTTAGGAAAATCTACTTTTTTTCCACATTTTTTTTTTGTCTTCTGCGCCATATGCAAACATTTGTCTAAAAATGTATAAACATCGGTATCACTAATTATTATTCGTAATTATCTGATATTTATGCAAAATAAAATTTGTTTTATGAGCATAAAATATGCACCAAAAATTCCATTTTATGCAAAATAAAACTATACAGTATGAAAAATTTATTCGAGTGAAATCAGGTGTTAAATAACAACTTCATGCCATTTCAAAATATTCCTGATATAAATGAATTGTAACACAAATGACCGTTTTTTTCCCAGATAAATGGCGATTTACTACAGTATGTGCAACTGCAAAGTAACAACTTGGATTGGATGGTTTTACATCATTCTACATTTTGAAGTTTTTATACAAACGAAAAATTGTTTTCCCCAACTGATAAATTCATTTATCATCAACAAATAATAGCACGTTCATTGTGCATTGTACAATTTTAGACTTTAGATTAGTTGAAGCAAGCAGCAGTTGGCACGTCAAACATGTTCAGATGTTTTTGTGATTTGATGCTGGAACGAATAAATATTTCTGTTGGTAAAATCGGCGACATTTGTAGTTGTAGAACTTTTAAGATGGAGATGTTTTTGTTTTTAACATATTTAATCTTATATCTGCAGACAGAATGTTTGGAACATTTATTTATTTATTTAACACTCAAGAAAGTATAGCGTACATCAGTTTGATAGTAAAAAATCATAAACACGTCTAGGGTTTACATACCAAAATTGATATGCAAATTTCTGTATTGGTTAAACAAAATTACTACAAGTTTAAAACCTTCAAATCCAAATTGTGGTTTTTCACATAACTTTCAATCTCTTTAAAAGCCAAATCGCTTACATGAAGACAATTTTGGAATACCAAATCCTTCAACGGATTTCGCATTTCCAACAATTTCATGATCGAGGCCAAACTCATCGAATCACAACACATAAACTTCAAAACTCTTACATGTGCGAAAGTATTCGACTTAATAAGATCGCGAACCAAATTGTCAGTTAAAGCTCGACAACCGGTAAAATACAACACTTCTAATTTCCCACACTGCAGCAGAAACATTTTCACCTGCAATTCGGTCATAATAACATTTCCATCTCCATCTACACAATGCAGACACAGAGTGGTCAGTCGTTGCAGTAAGTTCATATTCTTGCCGTATTTTTCTCTGAAGTAATTCAGATTCGTACCAGTTGCCCAAATACACAAAACACGTAGATTGGGGAAACTGGTTTTCAGAAACGTGACGTCGTCCTGGTCGAAATCTTTCATCGGTTGACACAGTTCCTCCAATAAATAAGTGCGCAAAGTTGTGCACGAACGTTGTTTTAGAATACGAAATAACTCGCTCCAGTGATCATTTCGAAACATTTTCAAAAACGGCAGTTGGTCTAGAATGAATAAACTGTCCACGGCTGTGACTCCGCTGCCGTAGATATCCAAAAACGTTAATTTGGTGAAACCGCCGATCGAGCGAATTCCTGCGTCCGTTAAATCAACGCATCGATGCATAGAGAGACGCGTCAATAGCGGACAATTGCGACCGATCGCAGCAACAATTTGATCCGAGCAGTTCATCCGTGTGAGGGATAAATGTTGAAGTCGTGGCGAATGTGTCAACAGTTTGATTAGAATTTTTAAACACTGTTTTGAATCGAATAATTTAAAATGCAAATCTTCAAGGTTTCTGCAAATGCGGTCTGCGTCGAGCAATAAAGGATCAACCGACAGATCAAACATGTGCAAATTTTTCAGTGATTTCAATCCGGATTGAAGGAATATTTTTGTAGGCAAGCATCCATTGTTGAGAGAATAGTAGCGACACATTCGTTGATATATTGCATCAATAAATAGAGATGGTTGATCCATTAATTTGTGTTTTATCGCGCGAAAATTTGTTGAAACCGTAACTAAACACAATTCTTCCAGACTCGAAGCTGATTTCCTGCGCGGCATGTTGACGAAACACTTACGATTGAATTAATTTAGCCACGACCAAACTATTTGGTATTTAAGGAACCGTTTCGACGTTCTTTATACGTCATTTGGATTTTCAGCGCCCCCCATTGGCCACTTATTCATCTAATAAACGGATTTGACAACGTGGTCTTTCATTCATTCGATTTTTGTCGACATGCCGTGCAAGAAATCAGCTCCGAGTCTGCAAGAAATGTGTTTAGATACAGTAACCAATAATTTCGGTTCGATGAAACGCAAATTAGCGGATCAACCATCCCTGTTTACGAATATGATATACAAACATATGTTGCAGCATTCTTTAGATACCGGTCGGTGGTTCTTACTTCACGAAATATTCATTTATTCCGGCGCCGATTCACTCCAGAATTTGCACAGGTTTGATCTCTCCATAAATCGTTTATTGGACAAAATTGGCCGCGTTTGTAAAAACCTCGTAGGTTTACACGTTGATCCATTAGATGTAGGAATTCATTCGCAATCTCTACTCAAACTGCTGCAAAATTTACCACGACTTCAACATTTATCCTTGCACGGCGTAAAGTGCACGGACCAAATTCTATCCGCAATCGGTCAAAATTGTCGGCAATTGACGCGCCTCTCTTGCGATGATTGTCTTGCGGTTACGGACGCAGGATTTCACTCGTTAAGTGGGTGTACTAAACTCACGTTTTTGGACACCGGTGACTCTCGAATCACGGTCAATGTATGTTTATTCATTCTCGACCAACTGCCTCTTTTGAAAGTGTTTAAAAATCAATACTGGTCGGAGCTATTTCACGTTTTAAAACAACGTTCGAGCAGAAGTTTGCGCATTTATTTGTTGGAGGAAGTATCGTACATGATGTCAGATATGGATGAGGACGAGTTTACGTTTCTGAGTAGCAGTTTCCCAAATTTACGTACTTTAGGTGTTGTGTTTCATGATGCAAATTCTGTTTCGGCATTGTGCAGCAACAACATACTGCAACGACTAACGAGTCTGAGTCTGCATTGTGATGTTGCTGAATTGGAAATGAAAATGCTTCTGCTTCAGTGTGAGAATTTAGAGAATTTTTCAGTTTTAGGTTGTGCGGCATTTACTGACAATTTAATTCTGGAGCTTGCCAGATTAAACTGTTTTGCACGTTTGAAAGTTTTGAAATTACGGTGGTGTGATTCGGTTAGTTTGACGTCGATCATGAAGTTGATAGAAATGCGAAGTCCGTTGAAGAAAGTGACGATCAAACATTGTTCAAATTTAGGCGATGCCGATTACGAAGCAATTAAAAGTTATGTGACAAATAACAACTTGGATTTCAAAGTTAAGTTACTCACCACCCTAGCAGTTTAGTTTAGTTTAAACCAATACAGAAATTTGCGTATTCGACATTGGCACGTGCATTTTCCGAAGAAAAATAACAGTAACTGCATTCAAAAACAAAACTATTTTGTGTTTTACTTCAATTTGAAACCAAAAATGACATTATTTCCTGTTTAAACCCATGTTAAAACTTAAAATACACTTAAACTAAAATTTTTATTTTCATTTTTGAATGCAGTTAGTGAAATACAACAAAGAAATACATTTTTGGAGGTTTTACATGATCTTACATTTTGAATTTTTTCTACAGATAATAAAACTATGCAGTTGTTTTTATTTATCATCAACAAATAATGGCACTGTTCTCTTGTGTGCATTGTACAATTTTAAACTTTAAGGTATATGGATTTTAATGATTTTATTTGGCATCAAAGGATCGTGGACATAAAATTAAATTAAATCGTATAATAAATCTTAAAAAAAAAACACTTTACCTCAACCCGCTCATACTTTCGGATAGGTCAAATCCAAATTGTGACGTTGCGCATAAATTCTAATTGCTTCATGAGTACAAACGGGTATATTAAGACAACCTTCTAATACCAACGTCTTTAAAGGATTTCGCAGTTCCAGCAATTTCATGATCGATGTCAAACTAACCGAATCACAACACAGTAATTTCAAAACTTTCAAATTTGAAAATCCATTCAATTTGGTAACATCCAGGATCAAATTGTCAGTAAATGAATGACACTTGACAAGACGTAGTGTTTCCAAATTCTCACACTGCACCAGAAACATTTTCAGCCGCAATTCAGCAATAACATTTGCATCGACAACACAATACAGACGCACACTGGTTAGTCGTTGCAATATATTTACGTTGTTGCCCCACAGCACCAACACAGAATCCAGATTTGTATAATTCGACCGGACCCACAAATTTCGACAATTCGGTAATTACAATCGATGAAACGATTGAGAGTTGCGTCAATAGCGGACAATTTAGCCCGATTGCAGCTACAACTTGATCCGTGCGTTTTACGCCCTTCAACGTTAAATGTCGAAGCCGTGGTAAATGCGGATCCATTTCAAAAAATAGATTAAAGTCTAATTCCGTAAGATTTTTACAAGTGCGGCCTATTCTGTCCAATAAAGGATCCACGGTCAGATGAAACATGTACAATTTTTTTTAGTGATTTGGTGCCGGAATGAACGAATACATCCGGAGGTAGGCACCGGGAAGTATATAAAAATTCCGAACACGCTCTTTCATATATGATATTGATAAATTCGGGCGGTTGATCAGCTAATTTGTATTTCATCACGTCAAAATTGGTGGTTATCGTAGCTAAGCACAAACTTTCCAGACTCGAAACTAATTTCCCGTACGGCATGTTGAAGAAAACAGTCACAATCACGACTGAATGGATTAAAACGACCAAACCTTTTGTTTATCTACCCGATAGAACCGTAAGACCAACATATTTATTACGTCATACGTTATTTGCTCTTTCAGTGCTCCCAATCGGACGTGAGTGTTAAACATTTATTTTTTAAGTATAAGAAAATAAAGTTTTAGACGAAAAGTTGTTTTCCTTAACTCATCCCATCATCTGAATTAAGTCAGAAGACAGAAAAACAGTTCAAAGACTAAATTAGCGTCGAGTCGTTCCGGGCTCTTAATTAAAAAAATTAAAAAAATAAGGTTTTGTCACTTATGACTTTACACGCCAAAGTTGCCTTTAATATTTAACTTTATTGTCGGCAAAAAGCAAAGAATATTTGGAATACATACCGACGTTATTAGGTACAAGAATTGGTCGATATCATACCGGTATGTAAACATTTTTAACTATAACCTTCAAATCCAAGTTACGTTTTTTCACATAACTTTCAATTGTTTCACCAACTGACCGGTCAATACGAGCACAGTAGGTGAGAAACAACGCCTCCAACGGATTTCGCATTTCTAACAAGCACACGATCGACGACAGACCAACCAAATCGCAATCAAACAATTCCAAAACTTTCAAATGCCTAAAACAATTCAATTTGACAAGCTCGACAACCAAATCGTCATTGAACGCACTACAACTATCAATAGAGAACGATTCTAAATTCTCACACTCCAGCAGAAGCATTTTCAATTGCAATTCAGTAGGAAAATTTTGATCCATTACGACCGTGTCTCTACAACACAAACTTAGACTGGTTAATCGTTGCACTATGTTGACATTGATGCTGCACATTGACAACAAACAGCTCACATCTTCAAAACTAGGCCAAACGCATAAACGTCGTAAATTCGGAAAACTGGCTTTCAAAAACATGATGTCGTCCGGAGTGACAGATCTGATCTGGCGCGAAATTTCCTCCAACAAATACGTGCGCAATGTTGTGCTTGAACGTTGTTTGAGAAGACGAAATAGCGCGGGCCAGCAGTGATTTCTAAACTCCTTCAAAAGGGGCAATTCGTCGAGAATGATTAAACACTTTTCGGCCGTCATTGAGGGAAAGTAGATAGTCAAAGACGTTAGATTCGTGCACCGGCCGAATAAACGATATCCTGCATCCGTAATTGAACTGACGGAATGAATAGAAAGATACGTCAATAACGGACAATTGTCAACGATTGCCGCTACGAGTCGATCCGTGCATTCTACGCACAAAGACAACCGTTGAAGAAGTGGTAAACGCGGCAACACTTTCGTTAGAAGTTGTTGACAAATTTCTGGATTGAATCGTTCAATGTTTAAATCCACAAGGTTTTCACAAAGGCGGGCTATTCTGACCATTAAAAAATCAAGGGGCAGATCGAACATGTACAAATTCTTCAGTGATTTGGTGGCGGAATGAATAAATAATTCCGGCGGCAAACATCGACCGGTGTTCGGAAATTGGCGACACATACGTTCGTATATTATACCGCGAAAGGTGAGTGGTTGTTCCGCTAATTTGCACGACATCGCATCGAAATTGTTGGTTATCGTTTGCAAACAAAATTCTTGAAGAGTTGAAACTGATTTCCTGTACGGCATGTTGACTACAAACAGCGATCGAATGACGGTAATTCAAGCACGTTTGTAAATGTAGGTCGTTGGTCACACGTCTTTTGGATTTGCTGCGCCCCCAGTGGCCAGTTTAATAAGATGATTTACAAATCTAATGCACTCCCCCATCTAAAAATTCTAGAATTATATTCTTCTAATAGTTTGGACTCGATCTTGAAATTGTTAGAAACGAGAAATGCGTTGAATACGCTCAAGTGCAAAAATTGGCGTAATATTGGCGATGCCGCTTATGAAGTAATTAAAAGGTTTGTGAAAAGCAACAGCGTGGATTTGGAGAATCAACACTATTTTACGCTTTAAATGTTTATACTAAATAATAAAACTACACAATATATTTTTTAACAAACATAAACTTGTTTTTCCCAACTCATTCATTCAGTCATTCGATTTATTTCGTAAATTAGTAGAAACCATTATTTAAATTTGTTGTAAAATCAACAAAATCCATTCTCTGTGTGTCGAGCAATAAAAGATCCATCGACATATCAAACAAGTTAAAATTTTTGAGTGATTTCAATCCGGAATGAAGGAATATTTTGGTCACTTATTCATCTAATTTAACAGCGTGGCCCTTCATTCATTCAGTTTTTGTCGACATGCCGTGCAAGAAATCAGCTCCGTCTCTAGAAGAATTGTGTTTACAAGCTGTGTCGGCTGATTTCGGAGTGTTGAAAGGTGAATTAGATAAATAAAAAGTTGCTTTTGTTAAAATATTAAAGTTTATTGTTTATAAAAAAGATGTTTGAAAAATACCGAAATGGAAACAAAAATTGTGTGATTTGCAAAATTGTGTGTTGGCCTAAAATAAATGACCATAAGTGGAAATTTAATGGAACTTCAAATGCAAGTTGTGAATTTTCGCATAACTTTTAATTTCTGTACGAGCGAATCGGTCAAAATTACGACAATTTCTCAAGTAAAACTTTTCCAACGGACTATGCATTTCTATCAATCTTATCATCGAGGTTAAACTAACCGAATGGCAACGAATTAACTTCAAAACTTTGAGATGTTTAAAGCCATTCGATGCGGCCAGATCTAGAATCACATTGTCAGTAAGAAATTCTGCCGAAATAACCACGGGTTAAAACGGCAGAAATTCTGCCGAAATAACCACGGGTTAAAACGGCAGAATTTCTGTAGGTTCCACAGAAAGATGTAAATTCCGAACACATATAATTATTTTTATCTGTTCATTAAAACATTAATAAACTTGTATTTACTTCGCTGCATAGCACCTACACGATCTGCATACCTGCAGAGCGCAACATCCAATAGGGATGTTGATCATAATCGGAAATTAGTATAGATTTTCTATTTTTGGAATATATTGGTCAACTCGACACTGATTGGGCGATTGACCTCTTATGTACTGTACATGAAACGTGACATTATTGAGGTATATAAATCTCCAAACTTCACGTGGCAACCAAACCAACTATACAAAATTTCATGAATACTTTCGAGAAAGAAAACGTAAGTAGTGATTTAATCGAAACTGTGATGGTTGATAAGGACATGACCGAGATCGTTGTGCTGAAAGAAACGTTCCCGAATGCCGAATGCACATATCGAAATTTGTTTATTTCACGTGTTAAAAGCTGTGAGAAAGCGAATCGGGGAACTGCGTATGCCGGCTGACGCTGATGTTGTGGCGAAAGAACTTTTTCAGAAAATGGCGTATTGCAAGACTGAAGAAGCGTTGTTGGAATTGGAGAGTGAATTTTATCGGAGCGTTTTATGTGATCATCCCAAGTTGAAAGAATACTACGAAACAAACTGGGCGCCTATTAAACACATGTGGGTCTTGTGTCACAGATACACGCACTTTAATTTAGGGGATACGACTAATAACAGACTAGAATGTCTAAATCAAAAAATCAAGGGAATCGTCAAGCGAAATTCCAAACTGCATGACTTTTACAAGGCATTTCGTACTTTTCTGACAAGCATAGATGGAATACACGACCATGCCAAATTTTATACGCGGATTAAGAAACAATTTCGCACGACTACAGGGGACAGTTCGATTGATAATTCGATTTCTAAAGTCTACGAATGTGCTCCAAAAAATGTTGCAAACCTAATTATTGAACAGCTTCGTTCTTTTATGGATAATGAAAGTACGGTCACAGATGGACAGTTAGGTAAGTATTCGGTAATGTTTTTAGTTCAATCTCATTTCAGAATAGCTTCAGTATCAACGTGTGACTGCAGTTTTCATCAAATGCACAGACTGCCCTGTAAACATATTTTTGCTGTGAGGAAATTTGTAGACGTTGAATTATTTGAAGCGACATTAATTCCAAATCGCTCAAGACTCGAAACGTGGCTAGACAATCCTAAAGACTTTTCGGGCTGTGTTGTTAGAAAAATTACCAAGCCTTCCAAGCCTTCCAAGCCTTCCAGGAATTTACATCTTTCTGTGGAACCTACAGAAATTCTGCCGTTTTAACCCGTGGTTATTTCGGCAAAATTTCTGCCATTTTAACCCGTGGTTATTTTGGCAGAATTTCTGCCGTTTTAACCCGTGGTTATTTCGGCAGAATTTCTGCCGAAATAACGCTTGCCAAATTTAATTTAATTGAACTGATCTCCAACCGCTAAACATCGATCGGTGGACGAAAATTGCCGACACATACGTTCGTATATTATATCAAGAAAGGTGAGTGATTGTTCCGCTAATTTATACGAAATCGCACCGAAATTATTGGTTATCGTACGCAAACAAATTTCTTCAAGAGTTGAAGATGATTTCCTGTACGGCATGTCGACTACAAACAGCGTGTTCAGATAATTTTATACTCTGTAATAGTTTTATCTGTAGAGGACCTGGTTGCACGCATTGTGGGTGCTGCAGGAAAGGTTACGGATAGCACACAAATCTTTAACAGAGTCAGAATGCATTTAGTTTAGACAGTTTTCAACCAGTTTTCAATCAAAAATAGTTTTATTCGGGTACGCCAGTGTTACATTGAAAGCAGTGATCATTTATTCAAAAAACAAGATATGCAAAATACACTTCCTGTCCCAATTACCCAAACAGACTTTCCCATTTAACATACTGGGCAAACATGGCGTCACCTCCGAACCCCCTTTTATTTACGTCCTTTTTTGAACGCCTGTGTTATCAGGAATGACGAATGAATGACTGATCAGTTCAATGGTTAACTAACAAGTGTTTATTCAAATGAAAACAGGTAACATATATACGACTGGTCAGTAACAGCTGACCAATCAGGACACGTCGTACGTATGTACGACGTACGTAACACTAGCCAATTACACATTTCCCCTTTTAAGCTCTTTTTTTTTTCTCATAAATTCAAACGATTCGGTTGCTTTACTCCTCTGCCTGATCTAGTAACGTACGAAGATCCTGTGGGAGCCCTAGGACAAGTGACTTCTTTGTTAGGAGCTGCTGAGTGATCTGTGTTAATTGGTTCTTCTTCTTTTTCTTCGGGAATCGCCTCCTCATTCTCGGTTTCCAGAGTAACGCTGGGAAGTGGTAATAAATGGAATCGGTTCCGTCGAATTGTTCGTTTATCAGTTTCAATGATGTACGATCTGGGTGATGAATCGAGTTGTTTAATCCGTCCTTCTCGTCGCAAATCGGTGATCCAGACATCTTCACCGACTTTTAGTGGGATTAATTCTCGGACTCCGTGATGTTTATCGTAATTTTTCTTTTGCGCGTTCCGTCTGTCTTCTTCTTTTCGAAGTAATATTGATTCGTCAGGTGTTTTTGGGATCAGTTTTGAGCTGATGACTGGGACTGATAAATTTCGAATGGCATTTAGAAGTTCGGCAGGTGAGAATCCATTTGCGAGGGGAGTCGCGCGATATAATTGCAGTGCCCGATATCCATCGTCTGCTTTCTTTAAACTCCGTTTTATAATTTTTACCGCAGCTTCGACAAATCCGTTACTTTGAGGAAATCCGGGGCTGCTCGTAACGTGTGTGAACTTCCATTCTTTGGCAAATTCTCTAAATTCGGAGTTTAACAATGGTCCAAAGTGTGTCCCGTTGTCGCTGTAAACAATTTCCGGTGATCCTTGCTCTGAGAATAAAGATTTTAAATGTGTTATTGTTGTCCGCTCGTGAAGACTTGACATTGGGTAAATAAATGGAAATCGCGAGAAATAATCGGTGACGAGGAGGTACCATTTGTTTTCGAGTTTAAACAAATCCATCGCAATCTTTTGCCATGGCCGTTTCGGGAATTCGGATGGCATTAATGGCTCGTGTCGATTTATCGTCTCTTTGATGCATTCCGGACAATTCTTAACTAATTTTTCAAGTTGTGTTGACAAACCAGGCCACCAAACAGATTGTTTTGCCAATGCTCTGCATTTGGTTATTCCGAGATGGGCACCGTGAATTTTTGCCAATGTTTCCTTCTGAAGAGCTGGCGGAATTACAATACGAGATGCTTTGAGTAAAATTCCCTCGTCGACTGTCAGATCCGTTCGATGTTGCCAGTAATCTTTAAGTAGCGGAGGAACTTCGTTTTTCGGCGGCCAACAATGTCGTGAAAATTGGATCAAATGTTTGCAAATTTCGTCGTCCCGTTGTGCTTTCACAATCTGCTGCAGTCGTTCGTCCGTGGTTGGAAACGACTCGGCCACCAAACGTACGTAAGCGACAATTTCTTGATCCAAATCGTAATCGTCTCCAGTTCTTTCGATTGGTCGGCGAGAGAGAGTATCGGCTAGCCCTAAATCTTTTCCCGCAATATGAACTACCGTATAAGCATGACGCTGTAACCGTAAGCGCATCCTCTGGAGTTTCGGAGTTAATTCGTCCAGTGGTTTCGTCATAAAGATCGGGACGAGCGGCTTGTGATCGGTCTCTAATCGAATAGGAATACCTGTAATGAAATCTTGGAAGCGGTCGCACGCCCAAGTGAGCGCGTACCCCTCCTTATCAATTTGTGCCCAATTCGTTTGAGCTGATGTAAATGTTTTTGCCGCGTATGCAATCGGTCGAAATTCGCCGCTATCCTGTTTTTGTTTCAAAACAGCTCCAACTCCGTAACTGGATGCGTCGGAAGAGATTACGGTTTCTCTCTTTGGATCGAACCACGCAAGGACAGGTTTAGCCGATAGTGCGAGTTTTAATTTCACAAACGCCTCGTTTTGTATCGGGCTCCACAAGTATTCGTTTTTCTCTCGTAATAATTCGTTCAGCGGATGAGCTACCGTAGCTAAATGTGGGATGAAACGTCCCAAGTAATTAATCGTGCCAAGAAAACTACGAAGTTCCGATTTGTTCTGCGGTGCGGCCATTTTTGCTATTGCCTCGATTCGATCTTCGTCGATGTGTACTCCATTGGAATCGATAACATGGCCCAAAAATTTAATGCTCGTTACGCCGAAAACGCATTTTTCTTTGTTCATCGTTACATTTTTCTCAAATAATCGTTTTAAAACAGCCCGCAATCGTTCGTCGTGTTCTTCGATCGTGTCTCCGTAAACTAAAATGTCGTCGACGTTACATTGGACACCCATCAGTCCCTCAAGAATCTCTGTCATCCGTTTTTGAAAAGCTTCTGGAGCTGCCGTGATCCCGAATGGTAAACGAGTAAACTTAAAACGTCCGAATGGCGTTATAAACGTGGTGAGGAGTTGGGATTCTTTGTCCAACTCGCATTGCCAAAATCCATGATTCGCATCTAATTTCGAAAAATATTTCGCTTTTCCCAGGCGTCCGAATAAATTCTCTGTGTTTGGCATCGGAAAAATTTCGCGTTTGATGTAAACATTGAGTGGGACGTAGTCGACGCACATGCGGATGGTCCCATCTGGTTTCGGAACTGTAACGAGGCCAGAACACCAATCGGTTGGTTCGTCCACTGGTACAATAACGCCCAACAGTAACATTTTATCCACATTTTTCTTAATCTCGTTCAATTTCGGAATCGGGGCACGACGCGGTGTGGTCAAAGCATGCGGAATCGCTCCATCTCGTAATCGAATTTTGTACGGGATTTTGACACGTCCAAGACCCTGGAAAAGTTCAGGATATTCGATTTCCGGTCGTACTGAAGTGTGACTTGTCTCCGTCGTTTTTACGTGTTGTACGCGTTTCACGATCCCTAAATCCTCACATGTGTCGCCGTCCAATAATGGTCGGCCGAGGTTTTTGACCACAAATATCTCCGTTAATTTCGTTTTTCCCCGATATAAAATGTCGTCCCAGAAACTTCCAACCGTTTCTAAAGCATTTTGATCCGCGCCTTTCAATCGTCTCTCGGGTTTACGTAATGTGATCGCTGAAAAATAATCGTTAAAAGTTTCAAGTGAAATACACGTGACGTCCGCTCCAGTGTCGGCCCGAAATGATAACCGCACGTTTCTTATCTCGGCAGAAACGTTCCATCGAGTTGTTCTTTGTACTGGTTTTTTGGTCGAAATGTGCCCCAAAAAATGATATTCAGGCGTTTCGTCGTCCGCGTGTATAATCTCAACCGTCGCTGATTTGTTTGATCGGCACATACGTGAATAATGTCCCACCCTTTTACAATTCGCACATTTCGACGCGATAGCAGGGCATTTGGGTGTAAAATGCGTATCGTATCCGCAGTTTCCGCACGGTCCGCTGTTGTCTTTTGTTTTCGAAGTCGGTCGCGCTGTTTTTCCTTGGTGTTTTTTCTCCGGTTGGTGAACGCGTCCCACTTCGGTTTTGACCTCCGATTTGACGTCGAACGATGGTTGTAGTTCTCCTTGTTGTCGTCGAACTTGTTCGTTCATCCGAACCGTATTAATTGCTTTCGCCAGCGTCAAATCTTCCACCAATTGTAATTTTTCGCATAATTGACGATTCCGCATGCCAACGACGATACGATCGCAGATCAGTGTCTCACGGATGTTTTTGCTGGTCAATTTATCCAATTCGCAAATGTCGGCCATTGCGTATAACGCGGTGATGAAATCGTCCACCGGTTCGTTTTCTTGCTGGACCCGCTGGTTAAAACGCGCCCTTTCGAAGATAAGGTTTTTCTTCGCGATAAACAATCCATCGAACGCGGCGATGACGGAATCGAACTTTTTTAATTGTTTCGGAGTCAAATTCGCTTTTGTTAGAATGTCCTCCGCTTTCCTACCCATGCAGTATAACAATCCGTCGATCTTGTCTTCGTCAGATTTCTCGCGGAGTCCCGAGAAGTTTAAAAATCGTACGAACCTCTTTTTCCATTGCGGCCAATCGGATGCGGTCGAAAAGTCGAATGGCTCGGGAAAAGGAGTGGCGTGTGCCATAGTTGTCATCGTAGCAAGAATTCTACGAATAATTTGAGTTATTTAAGTCGGTTTAACCGCTGCCACCATGTGTTATCAGGAATGACGAATGAATGACTGATCAGTTCAATGGTTAACTAACAAGTGTTTATTCAAATGAAAACAGGTAACATATATACGACTGGTCAGTAACAGCTGACCAATCAGGACACGTCGTACGTATTGTGGTGATTCAGCATCACCTGAAGAAGTAATTAGCGGTGATTATTGTGTTACTAATACTCGCCACTAGAGCGCGCTAGAAATACCGACTAGACTGACTAGTCGCGTGTTTCTGCGAACCTGCATAATCAGAAGGATTTGCATATGACGTCATTTCCGGTTAATATATATAGCCAATGCTTGACCGGAAACGACACTACAGTTACCACATTTCAGCAAGAGCACCATTTACCTCACCTTTCAGGCCGTTTCACGGATTGATCGAGGACCGGTGCCCGCTGACCATTTCAACTGTACAACAGCCACATTTATTTAGCGTAGCCAATCTACGCTAGAATAAATATTCGAACGATATTCGTTTAATTCGCACGAGAAAGCGAATTCTCGCGTGTTCATAATAACACGTGGAAATACCCTAGACAACAAACATAGACCACGCGTAGGACTAAACAATTGGATCCGCCATTGTTTAGCGGCAACTCGTATTCGCAGCCGAATCCGAGGACCAACACAGGAAACATCTTGACTTATATTTGTATTAGTAAGCGTGTTTTAATAAAGCAGTATTTGAAATATATTGTATTCCCGAGTGTATTATTTATTATCTTTAACCACAAAGTCGAATCACGACACGTGGGGGTCTGTCCGGGATAGATTTGCTAACCTTAAGACAATACTTTAAATAATAACCGGGATCTTTCGATCGATCATTATATCGTAAGAAATGACAAAAACTACCGCAGAAGATAGAAAAAGGCGTAACGACGAAAAGGATAGAAAAGAAGCCGAAGAAATCGAACGCCAAAAAGCGGAAGAAGCGAACCACGTGGAACCAGAAGTCGAGACTAACTCGACTAAAGTTTCAACGGAATCATCAAGTGAAAGCCTTCCCCTTGCAAGACAACTTCCGTTTACGGGAGGCGAATTCGAAGGATCAGGAAGCTCTCACGAAGAAAACGGACTAAATAAATCGTTCGAAAACCCTCGATTCGGATTGAAAAGCCCAAGACCAGTCGAAAAGGATCCCAGTGAAATGGATCTAATGACTCTTCTAAATAAAGCGGCAAACACAAGTGCCGCAATTATCAACGAGGCTGCCCGCGCAGACCAAGCAAGAACAGTCGCGTTAGAGAAGAAGAAAAACGAATTGATGGAAGATTTAGCCAGAGAGCATCGCGAGAAATTAGCTGCCATGGAACAGAGCTTGGCACAAGAACACCAAGCTAAACAAATGGCACTGGAGCGCGAGCTGGCTCGAGAATTGCTCGCGAAGCAGAAAATAATCGAACGAGAAATGGCAAAGGACTGCCAGATCCGGCCGCCAAGCAACGGGTTAAGCCAGCATTCGGAGCCAAACTCCGTACAGAGCTCCCCAGAACGGTCTCACACAGCTAAGGAGCTGGTAGCCAAAGCAATAGAAGTAACTCGGGTAGCTTGCGCACACGGCATCGAGATCGACCAGGACAAGGATCCCTACGCAGAGCTAAGCCGAGTAATCGACCTAGTAAATCAGAGGACTGAAAAACGATCGGCAGATAACACGGCCAGACGCGGAGAGAAACGACGTCGGGTCGGAGCAGATCGACAACAGTCCGAGACAGGCGGCGAAGCAACGTCAGACAGCGAAAGTATCGACTCTCAAGCATCTCACGGCAGTATCCGAGTCAACGGACTAGATAGCATCTTGAACGAATCGGACGAAGTCAAAGGAGAACTGTACGAGGCGTTTATACAGGATAGGAGGAATAATCAGGGCGCACAATCATGGGCAGTAAAAAACTCATTCGCAATGAAAACTGGCCAAACCAGTAATAACAACCCAGGCGACCCTAACGCAGAGCTAATCAGATGTATAAATCAGAAGAATCAAATACGCAACGAAGTAGGTCAAAATAAACTGGCCATGCCGACGCTCGAGGAGATTAACGCAGTTAAAAATCACCTCGAAAAGAAACACGCCGCCGAAGCGTATGCTGGGAGAGATTCCTACGTTTTTATCAAAAAAACGAACGAAGGCCTCACGGGGACCCGACTGGACGATCTGATACCGCCCGGAACAAAGTTGAGCCAAACCTCCGCTCCAGAGAAAGCGAACCCAGATAACTCAACCATAGCGCAAGACCTCACGAATAACCCGAACACCGCGGGATCATCAGGGAAAACGTCGTTCCAACACAATCAGTTCGGACTGACGGGCAACGGTACGCATTACCCAAGCCTCCCTTCCGACAATCCACGATCATCACCGCTGCTTAGTGAGACTGACTCGCTAAGCAACCAACTACGGACGATGAAAGACGAACTCCTTCAGGCCATGGACCAAAAACTTCAACAAAGCCGTGGCCAAGAGACCGAGGAGGACGATCGAAGCGAAGGATTGTTGAAACGTTACTCCGCAGACCGATGGCTGTATTCTCGCAAGGATAACAACATCAAGTGGACGACCCTGAGACTAATTAAGTTCGACGGATCCTGGAACGCCGGCAACTTGTTTTTGGACGAAGTCGCCCTGACGATTAATCGCTTAGGAGCGGAACCCGACGAAATGGTTGCACGCGGAATACCAGAAATGCTGATCAACCGGGCCCGAAACTGGTACGCTGATGTCCAACCCCGAAACTGGGAAGATTTCGTCATAAAGTTCCACAATCAATATGGCGAGACGAGCCAAGAAATCCAGAAAAGAGTAAGCTCTATGAAGCAAGCTCCCGGGGAAACTCTGAGGGAATACGTACAACGAGCCGACAGCCTGTTCCGTGAAATGGACAAACCATTTGACCAACACGCTCAGAAAGCTCTCTTCGAACAAGGACTAAACGAAACCGCAACCAAAGTCCTACGAGAAATGAACGCTCCTAAAGGGGATAATTTCAAAGCCATCCTAGCTTTCGTCGAGAAGAAACACACCGAAGTAAATGCTCGGTATAACGAAAATCTGACAAAAGAAGAGCGAGCTCTAGGAGTGGCCCGACAGCAACGAATACAGGAGCGCAGCATAGACTCCACTAAGCTGCTCCAATCGCGAAATTATCTAAACGGAAGTATAGAGCCACTCCCCTCAAAGAAAAACCAACAAGCTTCTAACCCTTTACCACCTCCGAATAAGGCCTATCGCACGCAAACTAACGCCGCCGAGGAAAAGTCGGAAGACGAAGTAAGCGAAGACTCTGAGCAATTCTCGGAAAGCGATGAGGCTGACGAAGGTATCAACGATGTGGTACACGCAAACATGGGGAAGGAACTGGCGCCCAGCTACCGACCTCAGATGAAGTCCAGAAAATCGGAACACCACAACCCGAAAACAGAGGCGACTTCCGAGAAGAAGGACTACCCCAAAAAACCTTTTGAGCGGGAGGGAAAGAAGAAAAGCCCTTGTAATTTCTGTAACGAAGACGGCCACTGGCGTCAGGCCTGCCCAAAACTGGCAAAGAAAAAAGCCGACGACAAGGCCGCAGAGCGTGAGGAACTAGTGAAATTGCTCGCGAAGGAACAAGAAAAAATCTTGAAGGAACTCACCGCCAAATTCGACAGTATGACAAAAAACTGGAACTCGCGGGCGGAACAAAAGTGATTCCACATCCGCTCGCGATAACTTCGAAAACGATGGACCTTACACTGGTGGAAAAACAAATTAAAGAAATGAAAAAATTGTTGGAATTCTTCGAGGAAGCTGCCAACGAGGAAGTCACAACTCCAACCAAAAAACGGAAATTCGAAATTAGAGACGAAGACGGTATAGCCAACGCTTTCATGACTTTGCCGCTTGACCAAGGGGCCAATCCTCTTAAAAAGCGAATACTTCGTTGCAACCTATCAACAGAAGCGAAGAGCGTACTGGCTAAAATACCAGTCTCTTTCGGCAAAAAGGTGTTAATGGGACTACTCGACTCGGGAGCGGATCAGTCGTTTATCTCCACCGACTTATTCGAATCACTCGAAGAAAAAATACAGAAAAAATTACGGGGAATGAACGAGAATATTCGAGTTCTTACAGCAGCGGGAGAAGTTAGAGCAGTGGGGACGTTATCAACCGATTTTGTATGGGAAGGAGGCACGATTAAGCATTTCTTCATCGTGTTACCAACCCGAGACACAATCCTGCTGATAGGAATGGATTTGATGGAACGGATGAACATCCAGCCCAACCCAGTCACACGTTCGTGGAATTACATCGACAACCACGAGGACCCACGACTACCCATAATACCTCCGGAACTCCTAGACAAAGCTAAGGACGACGAGGAATGGGGAGGAGGCGAAATTAAGAAGTTCATCCAAGACTATAATTTTAAGTCGTTTAATACTATCCTCCAAGAGGAGAATTTAATACATAATCTGGCCATGGACGCCAATCTTGGAGAAGAACAAACGAAACTCCTCGAGGAAATGCTCAAGAAGCACTCGAAGAACTTAAATAAAGATCCAGGAAAGACTAGTTACGTAATGCACGAGATCGAATTGGTTACGGGAAAACCGGTGCGAGTACCTTTTAAAACTATGAATCCCCAAAAGAGACATATCGTAAGAACGATGTGCAACGAGTTGCTCGAAAAAGGGATCGTGTCGCACGCCATCGGAGAATATGGAATGAGGATTGTCCTCGTCATGCGACCAGGCTCCGAACCGCGCCTCTGCATCGATTATAGACCTTTAAACGCCATAACCGTCATCGACCCCATCCAAATGCCGTCAATAGAAGCGATTCTACGGGAGCTCGCCCCATTTAACTGGGTCACGACCATGGACTTGTCCAAGGGTTACTGGCAGGTTGAATTGCGGGAAGAGGATAAAGAGAAAACAGCTTTTTGGGCACCACAGGGTCGACTGATGTTTAATGTAATGCCCTTCGGGTTAGTAAACGCACCCGCCACCTTTCAAAAACTAATAGAAAAAGTTCTCGGCGATGCCTTACACAAATACGCATGGGCTTACCTCGATGATATAGTCATAGTCTCCCAAACTTTTGAAGATCACCTGATACACGTGAATGACGTCATGGAGCGACTCACAAAAGCCGGTCTAAACATTCATCCAGGGAAAAGTAAATTTTGCCGCAAAGAATTGGCATTCCTGGGTTACACAGTCGGAACAGGTGGCCTATCCATCGACCCGAAAAAGACCCAGGCGATTAGCCAGTTCCCCGCCCCGGAAGATGTAAAAGGAGTCCAACGTTTCATGGGCATGGTGAATTTCTTCAATCGATTGCTCCCAAATTTGGCAGACGTCGCGGCGCCCATCACAGATCTGTTACGCAACGATAAAGATTTCGAGTGGACTGACCACTGCGAAACATCGTTTAACAAAATAAAACAAATGCTGATCGATGTAAAACGAATTCCCCTACCAGATCTTAATCGAGAATTCACTCTTCACACCGACGCCAGTCGAATTGGCCTAGGTGCTGCGTTGCTTCAAAAGCATGACATCGACGGAGTAGTGTTAGAGGTCCCGACGATGTTCATCAGCCGGAAATTACAAGCAGCCGAAAAGAATTATAATGCGACAGAGTTAGAATGTCTAGCCGTCGTCTGGGCAATCCGAAAATTCAGACCATACCTGGAATTTACCAAGTTCAACGTACAAACTGACCACGAAGCACTAAAGTGGTTAATGGCGTTGAAGGAACCGTCCGGAAGAATGGCTCGCTGGCAGCTAGAATTAATGGCTTGTGACTTAATCATTGAATACCGACCCGGAAAATTCAACGTCGTGGCAGACGCCCTCTCACGAGCCCCAGCTTCAGACCCCGAAGACGAGACCGACTGCGGAGAGGACGACTCACGCCTCTTCTACTGTCCGAACCCCGTCCGAAAATGGGAATTTAAAAAGCTAAACGAATTACCCAAGGAGAAACTCGAGTCAGGAGACCAGAATTATTACAGTTATTGGCTCCGAGCGTACCAGTCGGTCAAGGACGCTCACCCAAATTATGAGCTAACAATAGAACCTCGAATCTCCGACAAGTACGTTCGAGCATTCGTCGCCCACGTAAGCAAGGGGACGAATAGCAAACCGCCCACCAGGGACGAATTAATAGCCGCCCAGATGGCAGACGACTTCTGTAAAACTTATCGAGACTTCATCACAGATAAAATATTTCCCGACGAGAATTTCGACGAAATCCAACGTGAAGAATTCGAAAGAGAAGCCTCCACGTACTTAATCGAGGATGGACTTCTACTAAAACACCACCCGAATTTCCGCGATGATCTGACGGAGACAGGAACTTCGATGAAAGTCGTTATACCCAGGAGTCTGCTGACAAGGTTTCTGTGGATGGTCCACGGACACCCGCTCGCCGGACATTCTGGAGTGGCCAGAACGATCTACCGAGCAAATCAACTTTATTTCTGGCCAAAAATGACCCGAGATATTGTTCGTTTTATTCATCACTGCCCCAGATGCCAAGCGTGCAAGCCGAGGACGCCCAAGAACTACGAGAGAATCTCACTTGGCCCTTTCGCACCCTTCGATTGCTGGAGCGTGGATTTAATGGGCCCAAAACCCACGTCATCCAATAAAAACAAATATATATTAGTAATCATGGATGTCGCGACTGGATGGCCCGAACTCTTTCCAATGGAGAGACCAACTAAGCAAAAAATCATTCGATGTTTGTACGAAGTGGCGCTTCATTTTGGATTCCCTCGAAAATTAATCTCCGATAATGGACCACAATTCGCGTCAAATTTGTATAAAGACTTCTGTAAAAAATTCGACATCGAGACATCATATACATCAACCTATAATCCACGGGCCAATCCCGTCGAAAGGTTAAATCGCGATATAAAATATGCACTAGCAATTTTCACCGATGTTCACTCCAGCTGGGACGAATATCTTCGTGAAATTGCCTTCAGCATCCGCACAACGATCTCAAGGAACCGCAAATTTTCTCCCGCGTTTCTAAACTTCGCTCGGGAACTCAGAGTACCCTGGGACCCACGAATACCGGAGGAAATACTGGAAATTGATCCTGAGAAGCCTCATATTTATGTCGACAGACTGGAGCAAATAATTTCGGCCACTTATCAGCACATGATGTCACACATATTCGACATGAGAGATCGTATTAGCATTGCTGGAAAGGATCGGCCCTTCTGCAATTTTAAAGTCAATGACCTCGTCTGGAAAGACACACATATTCAGTCCAGCGCCGATAAGGGGATCCACGCAGGCTTAGCAGACAAACGCGACGGCCCGTACGTCATACTCGAAGCCCACGGCGGAAACGCTTTCAAGCTAAAAAGATTGGCAGATAACGTTAATTTTAGATCGATCCACGCCCGAGAATTAACTCCATACTTACCTGAGTTTCCTCAAGAGGCTTGGACGGAATATCAGACGAAACCAGCGAAAAATCCAATTATTCGCGACATGTTTTTAGATGAACAAACTGGCCCAACCAATTTAGTTCAAGATGAGTTACTCGAAGTGGCCGACGCCCCGGATGAGATTTCGGGGAGGGAGGAAATAGTCGCAGAATCTCCTAAAAAAGGAAAGCAATCAAACAAAAAGAAGACTACAGGAATCCCCAAACCTGATAAAATATACGGTATGCGCCGACACAAGCCAAACCCGTTCATAAAAGACGGGAAACTCGTCGGAAAACAAAAAGCGACTCCGGCCATTGTCTCAAACAATCGATAAAAACAACCACAGGGGGGACACCTGTTACGTCCCACAATGCGTCTTAATTGGCCAAACCAATCAAAGATGACATGAGACTAATAGTTAACCTCTAACCCGACCCACACTTATCACTGTCATCTCCGACTAAGCAACGATCACCTCGAGACAGCCGTGAAATCAAATTAGTTTCCGAAAAATGAGAAATGATTGGAAGAAAGAAATTGAACGGGCCGTAAACAACGCTTCCGAGGATGACGATGAAGATCAAGTGGATTTGTTACAAATCATTGTAAACAACGAAGAGGGAAATTGGGACGAACCCAATGAACCCGATGTCCAACCCGACGTAAGTAAAAAATAGAAAAAATTCAATTATCGATAATCAAAAATACGAAATAAGTTCGTGGACTGACCACAAACGAAGAAATAATTTAACTTTAAGTGACAAATTATCAAAATTAATCAAATACCGAAAGAAAAATTAACTTCAAGACACGTGGTCGAAAAGCACATGGCCGACCATGACGCCATCTTGTGTTAGACGAAAGAATCTCTACAAAAATATGACAAATTAATCAACGATCCTAATATATTTATTAATATTCTAATATTTAGGACGGATATCGCACTACGTGGGGGCAAATCGACCCGAAAAGAGTTTCCGCAGGCAGCTTATGGCGCGAAGTAATCCCCATACTGTTCCGACAAGCGCTCGAAGAAGCGGTCGACTTTGAACCATGGAAAATTCGCCTTTTATTGTCCCGTGCGATCAGCCGCTACTGGTCCAGCCAGCAAACGTTGATCCACTACATGCCGCGCCAATATCAAGCAGCTTTACGGGCAGTTATCTCGAGAAATATGGACCCGCCAGCGCCAATCCCGAATCCACTAATCCGAGCCGCCTTTCCTGACGACCAGCGAGGATGGGACGTTTACGAA
The DNA here is from genome assembly GCA_949358305.1 of Strigamia acuminata. Lineage (NCBI taxonomy): Eukaryota > Metazoa > Arthropoda > Chilopoda > Geophilomorpha > Linotaeniidae > Strigamia > Strigamia acuminata. The sequence goes on along the minus strand of OX442315.1, from coordinate 8,108,531 downwards.
CAATGGCGCGACGCCGAAACAGATGAAGGAAAACACCAGATTCATATGGCATATTACGAAGAAGTAAGGCGGACCGCACATGACGAGGTTTTCAATTATCTACAGCCGGACGGTTACTCGACCGAGGAAATCAGGTTTTGGCTCCTTCAGATCCGCGAAGACCGGCCCGACCGCCCAGATTGGAGACCGAGACACGGTTTCATCACCTCGCAACGAGCAATGCATCAATTGCATTTTTTGGGCTTCTTTGGTCGCAAACGCCAGAAGGCCGAGAAACGTCTCTCCAACGAGCACGACGAAGCAGGCTGCTCAGCGAAGAAACCATGCCTGGACAAGCCAAGCACTTCCAGCAGCGCGCAGAATAAGAAACCCGCGACAGAGAAACGCCTGGCCAAACCAAGCGCTCTCTCTCGCCTGGGAAAGACGGAGATCCCACAAACATCGCGATTTCAATCCAGGGATGCCCCGTCAACCAGCCGAAGAAGAGAAAATGTACGCGAACGCCCCGACCGCCGAGAAGATCAACGCCGACGCGATAGGAACCAAGAAAATTGGGACGATTATCGTAGAAATTACTTCCGACGGCGGGAAGAAAACAAGGAATCCTGGAATAGACACCGAGAGGAGTTCCTGCGCGAACGTGATGAAAGAGCCCGACGTGAACGAGAGAACCTCCGTCTACAAGACGAACGAAGAAGGAGAGGATCGGAGAGTCGCGCACGTTCATGGAAAGCGTATCGTGAAGAAGAAATTCGACAGCGAGATAGGAGGCGCTGCGAAGATACACGATCAATTCGGGACAGTCCCGAACCAATGAAGATCGACGATGAGGTAATTATCGACGAGGTCCCCGAGCAAAAGAAGATGTATACTCAGGCGGACCTCCTCGCGGTAGTTATGCAATACCAACAAATGCAGCCGAAACCAGTCTACCGCCCGACTCCCTCGACCGCCTCGAGTCTAGAGACGGCGCCAAGTGCTTTCATCAAGCCGGAACTCTCGCAGACGAGAAGCGTAACATCCAGCGTCAGCCTCCCAAGCGCCTTTCGCAAGAAAGTGATAATCGGCGCACCGACACTGAGTTCTGAAGAACAACTCAGACATCGAGAAGCTCGCTTTGGACCGGCCAAAGTCGAACCTCTCCCAACTATCCCCGAAGCCTCAACTTCAACGAGAACTCCAATCGTTTGGGACAAGCCCGAACCGGAAAAATCAAGACGTCTGGTCAGATCTGTGCCTCAGCCAACGACATCCACGGGACCCAATCCGATGTTGCCAGCCCCAGCAGTCATCCAAGCCTCGACTCCAATCAACCCTTCGGAGGTAACGTTGCAACAGTTTCTGGAGGTAACGACCGTGGAGCAAGCTAGAGCGCTTTTGTGCGAGATGGACTCCTACCAACAAAACGTGATCCAAAACGTCATCACGAACCTTCAGCGGATCTCGATTGAATATACGCAGAACAAAAATCGGGATCATCCAAATTGGAATACGAGGATCGTGGTTGCCATTACCGACTTGATGTCGATTTTGCTGGCCGCCGCCACCTTCCGAAACGCACGTGTTGCTGTGGCAGCCTGGATCGTGGTGGCCCACGAGGGTTTCCAAGTCCCGCCGGCTCTCGTAGACAGCTGGACCCGCCTAGTGCCCTCTGCGGCAGTAATTCGAGCCCAAATGGTGGCCCAGGACCCGGATCCAGAGACCTCCTATCAGAACGTTCGAGCGATCATCCAACACCCACGCCCGTCGTCTTCAGTGACCACACCCGTCGTGGAAACTCCGGCTCCCAGGGATCCGACGCCTCCTCCTCCGCCTCCGCCGAAGGAAAATAGACCTTCCGAACCACTGGCCGAACCAGTCTCGCTCAAAAAGAAGGAAACAAAAGGAAAATTGCTCCGCCCAAAATCGAGCATGAAAGCTTCAAAGACGGCCGAACCTCAGATCGCCGCCAGACTCCGGATGTACTTCCCGGGGTTGTCCTTGACGAAGGATACTGAAACAAAATTACTCCAAACCCCAGACCGTGGCTATTCTCTTTATGTCTGGATGAAGAACGCTATCGAAGCTGGAGCCGGAGGCGATCGCTTCATCCAGCATCAACGACTACTCCGAGCCCATCGCGCGCCAACCAGCATTGCCGAGGCCCAAAGAATCCATCACACCAATCAGGGAATGTCGCCCTTTTTGCCGCCAATTTGGGCCCACGAACGAACGGGGAATCCGCTGGAAGCACCAGGTCACTTACGTTTCTACTTGAACGAGAGCGAAGACCCCTCGGACTACTCTTCAAAATTGACCACATCTCCCAACCTGGACGAACCAAGTTCGGAAGATAAGCCAAGTTACGCCGATAACTTGAAGAAATAATTAATTACATATTCATAACGAGAAGACTGTCTTCTCTAAAAAACCCTGAAATTATTTATGTATCAATTTCAAGAATGTAAAATATTTTGTTCATCATTCATCATTATTTAATAAAAAGATTATTTATGATTAAAGATACTGCTCCACCTTTATTTAAAGGGGGGGCCCCGATGATTTATTCTCGGGGAGGGACGTGTGGTGATTCAGCATCACCTGAAGAAGTAATTAGCGGTGATTATTGTGTTACTAATACTCGCCACTAGAGCGCGCTAGAAATACCGACTAGACTGACTAGTCGCGTGTTTCTGCGAACCTGCATAATCAGAAGGATTTGCATATGACGTCATTTCCGGTTAATATATATAGCCAATGCTTGACCGGAAACGACACTACAGTTACCACATTTCAGCAAGAGCACCATTTACCTCACCTTTCAGGCCGTTTCACGGATTGATCGAGGACCGGTGCCCGCTGACCATTTCAACTGTACAACAGCCACATTTATTTAGCGTAGCCAATCTACGCTAGAATAAATATTCGAACGATATTCGTTTAATTCGCACGAGAAAGCGAATTCTCGCGTGTTCATAATAACACGTGGAAATACCCTAGACAACAAACATAGACCACGCGTAGGACTAAACAATTGGATCCGCCATTGTTTAGCGGCAACTCGTATTCGCAGCCGAATCCGAGGACCAACACAGGAAACATCTTGACTTATATTTGTATTAGTAAGCGTGTTTTAATAAAGCAGTATTTGAAATATATTGTATTCCCGAGTGTATTATTTATTATCTTTAACCACAAAGTCGAATCACGACAGTATGTACGACGTACGTAACACTAGCCAATTACACAACGCCAGTTTCAACTCATACCGATATTGGATTTAAGAATTTAGGAGGAGAAAACATTTTTACTGTGGATGGAAATGCCGTTTCTGGATTGCAATTGAAAACGTTTTTCGCCGGTTTCAGCGTTTGGAAATATTACAGCTTGTAAACTTAGATGCGTTGCTTGACAATTTGATTTCAAAAACAAGTTTTAGATTTATCTATTTGTGACTCGGTTAGTTTGAACTCGATCATGATTATACATATATTAATCTCAACATTACGACTAGAAAATTAATTGAGGGAACTAGTATGATAAAATGACCAATGGGGGCGCTGAAAGCCCAAATAACGTATGAGCGCGTGTTGGAAGTTGCAAATATGTTTGTCTTACGTTGCTCGCTGGATATATGCAAATAATTTGATTATTCATTCAATCGTAAGTGCTTCTAGTAAACATGCCGTACAGGAAATCCGTTCCGAGTCTGGAAGAAATGTGTATAAATACCGTAACCACCAATTTCGATGCGTTGGAACACGAATTAGCGGACCAGCCAGCCGAAATTATCGGCATGATATACGAACAAATGTGTTGCAAATTTCCGTATACCAATATTTCTCCGCAAATCTTTATCAATTCCGGCACCAAATCACTACAGAAATTGCACAACTTTGGTCCGTCCATCGATCTCACATTGGATAAAATAGGCGTGTGTAAAAACCTCTTAATCTTAAATTTAAATTCTATTACATCCTTCCAACGAGATATAAGTTTACAATCTGTAACCAAACTGTTGACACTTTTACCACGACTTCAACATTTATCCTTGTCCGGCATAAACTGCACGGATGAATTCGTAGCCGCAATCGGTCAAAGTTGTCAGCAATTGGTCAAATTGTGTATTACTAATTACACCGAACGCAAAAGTGCAGGATTTCGTCCATTAATCCGGTGTACGAAACTGACCTTTTTGGAACTCTCGACTTCCAGGCTGACGGTCGACGAGTGTTTGTTCCTTCTAGACGGACTGCCTCTTTTGAAAGAGTTTCGAATTAATGACTGCTGGAGCGAGATATTTGGTGCTTTAAAACGACGATCAAACCCAACATCGCGAACCTACTTATTGGAGGAAATGTCAAACGATTTGAATCTAGAAAATGTCATGTTTGTTAACACCACTTTCCCAAATTTACGTGAGTTATCTATTCGTGGAATGGACGTGAATTTTGCCTCGGTACTGTGCAGCAACAACATTAACTTACTTCAACGACTAACCACTCTGCAACTGCATCACATTGGGGATGATATGAGTGAATCGCAAATGAAAATGCTTCTGCAGCAGTGTGAGCATTTAGAAGCATTAAATGTTGAAGATTGTGGTATTCTTACTGACAATTTGATTCTAGATCTTGCCGGATCAAATGGCTTTAAACATCTGAAAGTTTTGGAGTTATTTCGTTGTGATTCGGTTAGTTTGACCTCGATGATGAAATTGTTAAAAATGCGAAGTCCGTTGGAACAGTTGAATTTGACAAATTGTCTTAATATTGACCAATTCGCTTATGAAGAAATTGAAAGTTATGCGAAAAATCACAACTTGAATTTGGAGTGCAATTTACACATATTTTAGACCAACACACAATCTTGCTTATCGAAATCGACAAAATTTTGTTTCTATTTTGATATTTTTCAAACATCTTTTTTGTAGACAATAAACTTTAATATTTTACTAAAAGCTACTTTTTTCCACATTTTTGTCAGTCTTCTGCGCCATGTGCAAACACTTGTCTGAAAATGTATAACATTGTTAGCAAAACCGAGTCCTTACGGATTTTTGTATTAATATTGACAATTCAGTTTTACTTCTACATATACAGGGTGTATCAGAATTCATGTTACCTAGAAATAAGGAAATCACGTTTCCACTAATGAAAAATTTCAAATTAAATTTCCACTTAGTCACAGCCCCAATTTTGTGGTTCTGCGCAGAATTTAGGATGGGCCAAACCGTTTTGGTGCACTTTAATTACTCTTGATTCGACTTCCAACAACTCCACAACTGTTCAAACTTATGCCAAAACTGCTAAGTGTGATCCGTGGTAACTGGAAGAATTGACATTTAACTTGCTGGTCTGTGCCAACTTAAACAGAATAGCATCTTTGCTTTGATTACTGAAAGTGATCACAGTCTTTTCCTGTGTGTTTTGAGGGGATTTTGGCATCGAGCGTGCTTTGTCAAAACCCGTGCTCAGGCGCCGCCATCTTAGGACCGCAACCGTGAGGATTCAACGCCGTGAAGACGTTTGCCGACGTTATTACTTTATCTTATTATCCTTTACCTGTATCTAATTCATTTGGAAATGTATTACTTTTATATTACTTTTGACGATGTTTGCAGTTGTCTCTGTGGTGTCCAGTCTGTCCGCATTATCTGCATTTTCTGTCGCTGAAATGTGGTTGGTGACCGGTGCCATTGCACGATTTGCACTTGGCTTCGTCGTACTGTGGTTGGTCCGACTGCTCTTGTTGGTGATCGGTGGTGCCCCTCAAGAACCGTTTGCCACCTTCGTGCGAGTTCGCGTTGAAATTGGAGGAATTTTTGCCTTTATTTACGTGGTGCACCGATGGTTGGGCATCCACAAAGCTGGAAATATCTGCACCTGCGTCGGCTGACGTGGTTACTTCTAGGACCAATTCAAAAGTCAGATTTTTATGCACAGGAAATATTCGATATTTGAAAGATAATATTGGGAATACACGGCGCCGCCTCCAATTTCTCCGTTTTAAACACCAGTTTTAACACACACAGCGCAGAAGACAGAAAAAAATGTGGAAAAAAGTAACTTTTGTTAAAATATTTAAGTTTATTGTCTATAAAAAAAGATGATTGAAAAATTACGAAATGGAAAGAAAAATTGGTCGGTATGCAAAATTGTGTGTTGGCCTAAAATAAATGACCAGAAGTGGAAATTTATCGGAACTTCAAATCCAAGTTTTGAATTTTCGCATAACGCATAATTTTTTTACGATCGGATTCGTCACAATTACTACAAACTCTCATGTAAAACCTTTCCAACGGACTTCGCATTTCTATCAATTTCATCATCGAGGTGAAACTAACCGAATGGCAACCAATTAACTTCAAAACTTTGAGATGTTTAAAGCCATTCGATCCAACCAGATCTAGAATCACATCGTCAGTTAGAACACCACAATTTAAAACATCTAAAACTTCTAAATTCTCACACTGCTGCAGAAGCGTTGTCAATTGCAATTCACTGATACCATCTCCAATGTGATGCAGTTGCAGAGTGGTTAGTCGTTGAAGTACGTTTAATTTGTTGCTGCACAGTCCCGAGGCAAAATTCACGTCTATTACACGGATAGATAACTCACGTAAATTTGGGAAAGTGGTGTTAACAAACATGATTTCTTCCAGATTGAAATTGTGTGACATTTCCTCCAAAAAGTATTTGCGCAATGTTGGGTTTGATCGTCGTTTTAAAGCAACAATTATCGCGCTCCAGCAGTCATTAATGGTAAACTTTTTCAAAAGAGGCAGTCCGTCTAGAAGGAACAAACACTCGTCGACTGTCAGCCTGGTAGTCGTGAGTTCCAAAAAGGTCAGTTTCGTACACCGGATTAATGGACTAAATGCTTCACTTTTGCGTCCGTGGTATTTAGTAAGAGACAATTTGACCAATTGCTGACAACTTTGACCGATTGCGGCTACTAATTCATCCGTGCATTTTACGCGGCTCAAGGAGAAATGTTGAAGTCGTGGTAGAAGTGTCAACAGTTTGGTTACAGATTGTAAACTTCCATGTGGTTCGAAGAATGTAATACTATCTAAATCTAAGATTAAGAGGTTTTTACATACGACGCCTATTTTATCCAATGTGAGATCGATGGACCGACCAAAGTTGTGCAAATTTCGTAGTGAACTGGTGCCGGAATTGATGAAGATTTCCGGAGACATTATATTGAACACCCCATATTTGCAACACATTCGTTCGTGTATCATGCGGATAATTTCGGCTGGCTGATCCGCTAATTCGTGTTCCAACGCAAGGAAATTAGTGGTTACGGTATTTAAACACATTTCTTCCAGACTCGGAGCTGATTTCCTGTACGGCATGGTAAAAAATCGGTTGTGAATGAATAATTGAAATTCCGCCAAACACTTTATATGTGCGACTAAGATGTACGTGGTACGTACGTTACGAATGTGGAATGGCGAGTCTCGGTAACGGTTGTTCAACGTTGTTCAACGAGTTTTAAAACGTTGTTTGAAAACACGAATTTTCTTGTCCCAGCATTGACAAACTCCTCAAAATCATTTAATTTACCACACATTTAACATTTAGTTTGATAAAATGCACGATTTAAAGTAAAAATCTGCAGTTCTAGGGGTGATTTCTTGTACGAGATGTGGACAAGACAGTTGAGTGATTGGTTTAATTTTTAAATCCACTTATTAGATGATAAAATACCCACTAGGGGTGTTGAAAACTCAAATAACCAATGACAGCCGTTGGTAAATATGTTCGTCTTACGTTTGTCGCTGGATAAATGCAAACAGTTTGATCATTCATTCAGTCGTAAGTGCTTCTAGTAAACATGCCGTACAGGAAATCAGTTGCGAGTCTGGAAGAAATGTGTTTAAATACCGTAACCACCAATTTCGTTACGCTGGAACACAAATTAGGGGATCAGACATTTTATTTTTCATTACCCGTATTTAAATTACAAATATGAATATGCAAGTATGAATTCTGTGTTAGCGTTGTGCAATGACTAACCAGTCTTCGTTTGCATTGTGTTTTGGATATATTTGTTGTCAGTGAATTCCAAATGAAAACGTTTCTGTTCAAGTGTGAGAACTTACAACCCCTGGCAAAAAGTATCCGATCAGCCACCGCATGAGCTGATTCAAACTCAAAATAATTTTTTTTTGCAGTCTAAGTAATAATTTTGTGACATAAACGGGAAGTCGAACCCGTTAAACAAATATGGGCCACCCATCTCCTCAGGGTCCAATGCAGCGCATTGGTCCTTCCGTATGTTAAAGGTCGGTAAAGGGCCTATTTACAGGTAACACACCAGGTTGGTAGCCCGTGAGCAATTGCATTCATACCTTGCGCAAAACAAATACTCGGTTATTGGTAATGCCGCACTGGTAGTCCCCCAGGAACTGTTTACCCAGTGGTTGGTACCACTGAAAGCGACTTGTCGCACACAAACAAATACCCGGCGCCTGATCACGAGATCTTGTCGTCGTAAGGCATGCTGGCGGATGGAGCCTCAACAACTCCCGCGATGGTCCCCTCGACTGTCGTGACTGTCCCCGCCCAAAGAATAACAATATAACAATTCATTTGCTATATTAAACTAATAATGTTTTGTCAACTAGATTTTGGAATATTCTAACGAATATTCCCATCCAAATGCGAAGGACTCTTCGCATTAATAGATATCCGAGCTGCGGGACCGAATACGTCTCCGTAGCGCTAACTGTGACGATGCCGCAAAGTCAGCCGCACCCTTCGAGCATCGCCCGGATCCTCAACCAGTGTAGCCGCCGTTACACTTATCCAGAACCCCATTCCAGTTGTAATGTTAATAAACATGTATTGTATCACACTAAAATCGTAAGTTATTCTATTTGATCACATATTCACGTTGTACAGACTTCCGTAGCTTATCTCGGTTAGGTGGTTGCTATTGCTAGATTTAGCAACGTCTTGTCTAAACCGATTTATCTCTTAAAATGGCTAATTATTCAGCCAAAAGTAGAATCGTCACAATTTTTAAACAAAACATTTTATTCACTGCAAAGCCCAATCCAAATGCTACAATTTAGTGACAATATGAAAAAATTGACCAAAATTTAAAAAAAGTTACAGATATTTTTGTTGACACCTTTGAGGAAAAAAGTATTCGATCAAGCACAGAAAATTTTTGAATTTTGAATTTATAATTACTGGCAACATTGTCCCTTCTTCTCTAAACCCACTAGTGCTCATCCAATACATTGAGAAGTGATTTTTAATTTTTGTAAAATTTAACAAACATGCCTAATGTTAAAGAGCCAATAAATGACTCAAAATCACCGATAGTTATATTTTTAAAACAAAAATATCTTAAATAGGGATTAAAAATACAAGTGGACGTGCCCAGAGCACCATTTTATACAACTGGCACAAATATAAATGATTAGAAACTGCTTATACGTAAAAAAGCGTTACAGCTGCATTAATAGATGCTGGATCACGCCCAGAGGTGGCGCTGAGCACCCAAATAACATATGTCGAACGTTGCAAATATGCTTGTTTTACGTTTCCGTCGGCTGGATAAAACTAGTTTGGTCGTGGGAGTTTAATCGATTCAACCGTTCTTGTTTAGTCAACATGCCGAACCGGAACTCAGCTTCCAGCCTGGAAAAATTGTGCTTAAACACGATAACCACCAATTTCCACGCGATGCAAGATAAATTAGTGTACCAACCGTTCGTGTTTATTAATCTCGTATACAAGCGCATGCGCCGGCAATTTCCACGAAACAATCGCTGTTTGCGGCCAGACATATTCATTCAGTCCGGCACGAAATCATTAAAAAAACTACACATGTTCGATCTCAGCATGGACAATTTGCTGATCAAAATAGGTAGCGTTTGCGAAAACCTTACAAATTTACAATTTAGTAAAAATAATCTAGAAACTAAAATAGTGAACAATCCGTCATCGAACTCTTGCCACGTTTACCACGACTTCAAATTTTATTCTTGGGTGGCATCGAGTGCACGAGTAACATTGTAGCCGCAATCGGTCAAAACTGTCCACTATTGACGCATCTTTGTATTTATACGTATCGAATTACAGAACCAGACGATGGATTTCGTTCGTTAAGCGCTTGCACGAAACTGATATATTTGGATATTTCTGTTCGCAATTTTGCAGTCACAGCCGAGGTTTGTTTGTTCATTCTGGACGAATTGCCGCTTTTGAAGGTGTTTCGAAACGATCACTGGGCCGAGGTGTTTCGTTTTCTGAAACAACGGTCAGGCACAACAGTGCGCACTTATGCACTGGAAGAACCGTCGCAAACAATGGTGGATGTCAATCAGGAAGACGTCGCGTTTTTGAACACGAGTTTTCCGAATTTACGCAGTTTGTCTGTTTTGTCTGTTAATGCGAATGTGAATTCTGTGTTGGCGTTGTGCGGGGACAACGTAAATATATTGCAACGACTGACCAGTGTTCGTTTGCATTGTTTTTTGGATATATTTGCTGTGAGTGAATTGCAGATGAGAAGGTTTTTGGTGAAGTGTGAGAACTTGGAAAGTTTGTCTCTTATAAATTGTTGTGCGTTGACTGACAATTTGGTTCTCGATCTTGTCAAGTCGGACGGTTTTGCAAAACTGAAGTTTTTGAGATTAAAGTCTTGTCATTCGGTTAGTTTGACGTCGATCATGAAGTTGATACAAGTGCGAAGTCCTTTGAAGGGGATGAGGTTCATAAGTTGTTTGAATTTAGGCCGTGTCGCTTCTGAAGCGGTTCAAAGTTATGTGAAAAATCACAACTTGCGTCTGAAGGTTAAATTTGACTTTGGCTTAATTTAATCTAATAGAGACCAATACTTATTCTTATTTTATTATTTTCTAAACAACCTTTCTATTATAGGTAATAAAGTTAAAATATTTTAACAAAAGCAAATTTTGTCTATTTATTTTTTATTTTTTTGCATTAGTGTCGAGTCCTTTCGGACTCTTAATTAAAAAACAAAAACCAGCTTTTTCTAACAATAGGTAATCGATTGCAATGTCTGGACATCTGATGCAATTCTGGTGTTTTGGTCTATTTTTTTTTTATCATCTAATAAGTTGACTTACAAACTTGACCCTTGGACGAACAGTGTGAACAGTGTGAATGACTAACCAGTTTGATGGAAATAAAAATGCCACAGGTACAAGGGCAAAGTACAAGTTCTTAGTAGCTGAAACGTCCCAAAGGGGCGCTGAAATCCCTAACGTATGACAAACACACGTTCGTTTTACGTCTTCCTCTGGATATACAAATAGTTTGGTCGTGAAACAATTCATTGAACCGTAAGTGTGTAGTCAACATGCCGTACAGGAAATCAGTTCCGAGTCTGCAAGAAAGGTGTTTAGACACAATAATTAATAATATCGGTGAGATAAAACCCAAATTAGCGGATCAACCACCCCCGTTTAAGAATATGATATACAAACATATGTGTCAGCATGCTCCAGATAACTGTCGATGGTTCTCAATCCACAAAATATTCATTCATTCCGGCACCGATTCACTCCAGAATTTGCACACTATTTGTCTCCCCATGGATCTTTTATTGAACAAAATTGGCCGCATTTGTAAAAACCTCGTAGGTTTACACATTCATCTAATGGGTCGAGAAATTCGTTCGCCATCTCTACTAGAACTGTTCCAAAATTTACCACGACTTCAACATTTATCCCTGCACGACGTAAAGTTCACGGATCAAATTCTATCGGCAATCGGTCATAATTGTGCGCAATTGACGCGCCTCTCTTGCGATGATTGTTTTGCAGTTACAGCCGCAGGATTTCGCTCGTTAAGCGGGTGTACGAAACTCACGTTTTTGGACATCGGTGACTCTCGAATCACGGTGCAAATGTGTTTATTCATCCTAGACCAACTGCCTCTTTTGAAGGTGTTTAGAAATGGACGCTGGGACGACCTACTTAGGGTTTTAGAACTACGTTCAAGAAGAACATTGCGCACGTATTTGTTGGAGGAAATGTCACACAAGATGACACTTGTCACTCAGCAAAACATGATGTTTTTGAATGCCAGTTTTCCGAATTTACGAAGTTTACGCGTTAGGGCTAGTTTTGAAAATGTAAGTTGTTTGTTGACAATGCGCAGCATCAATGTCAACTTAACGCAACGATTAACCAGTCTAAGTTTGTATTGTATCGACACGTTAATGGCGATTGAAAATATTCTTACTGAATTGCAATTGAAAATGCTTCTGGTGGAATGTGAGAATTTAGAATCGTTGTTGATTAAAAATTGTAGGGCGTTTAGTGACGATTTGGTTGTCGAGCTTGTCAAATTGAATTGTTTTCGGCATTTGAGAGTTTTGAACTTGTATCGTTGCGATTCGGTTAGTCTGAGGTCGATCATGAGCTTGTTAGAAATGCGAAATCCGTTCAAGGAGTTGATGCTCTACTATTGTGCTCGTATTAACTGGTCCGTTTGTGAAACAATTAAAAGTTATGTGAAAGAACATAACTTGGATGTGAAGGTTATACGGTAAGTTCTAAAGTTTAGACCGATTCACAAATTTGCACACATGATATCGACCAATTCTTGTATATAATTAGGTCGGTGTGTTTTCCAAACATTATTTTCTTTCTGCCGACAATAAAGTTAAATATTAAAGGCAACTTTGCCGTGTGTAAAGTCATCTTTGATCTCAACATGGACAATTTGATGGCCAAAATAGGTCGCGTTTGTAAAAACCTTACGAATTTACAATTTAGTCGGAGAAATCCAGAAAGTCGTCAACAATCCGTCATCGAACTGTTGCCACGTTTACCGCGACTTCAAATTCTATCCTTGGGCGGCATCGAGTGCACGAGTTACGTTGTGGCTGCAATCGGTCAAAACTGTCCACTAAATGTGGAAGTGTGTTGTCAAAAGATGCAGAGATGTGTTCATTTCACTAACTGCATTCAAAAACTAAAATATTTTATGTTTTACTTCAATTTTAAACCAAAAATGACATCATTTCCTGTTTAACCCTTGTTTAAACTTAAAATATACTTAAACTAAAAATGTTATTTTTATTTTTGAATGCAGCTACGGTAGTGTTAAAATGTCCCTTTTTTCCACATAACTGGAGTTTAAAAAGAGAGTGCGAAATCAATCATTGGTGAGTAAAAGAGTCAACATTCAGAAGAGGTTTTGGATTTGGACGATATTGGATGACGCAGAACCAGAAGTGTACAAGAATTGTCATAAATTATCAGAAATAAATGAAAAATGTGGGTAAAAGTAGCTTTTGTTAAAATATTTAAGTTTATTGTCTACAAAAAAAGATGTTTGAAAAATACTGAAATAGAAACAAAAATTGGTCGATTTGCAAAATTGTGTATTGGCCGAAAATAAATTACCGGTACCACTCGAAGAATAAAGCAACCTTCAAATCCAAGTTGTGATTTTTCGCGTAATTTTCGATGGATACATAAGCGGAATCTCCCATAAAATCGCTCATCTGTTCCCATATCAACTTCTTCAACGGACTTCGCATTTCCACCAATTTCATGTGTTGAAATATGAGATTCTGTGATGACACTTTTGTAAGAGCGCCACCTGGCGTTCAGCGTCTTTAACGTTTGAATAAAATTGTAACGGGACTTCCGTAGTAACCCTTATACGGTATGGTCGAGTTTTTTGTGTCTCCCTACATCAATCTCCTGCAATCCTCAAAACTACAACAGGTTATGGGTCCAGAAACGTTTTAAAATACTGCGCGCTGACTGCATATATCGCTAAGGTGACTTTTTCGATTGTTGAAAGTTTTTCTAACAAGAAACTTTTTGTGTGAAAATTGCGGAACATTTGCGGAACACGTGGAAACGAAGTTTGGATTTGAATTTCGAGTACGATGGCAGATGCGCAACCAGAACCAACGACCCCTCTGGCAGTTCTAGTGGAGGGGATTTCGAACTATAATAGCTGGAAATTTGCGATGGAGATGCAGCTGGTGCGAGAGAATTTGTGGGAGTATGTTGCTGGGACTAAAACTGATGCAACAAAGAGTCGACTCGCGCTGGCCACGATAGCGCTCGGAGTCCAGGAGCACGTGTACCAAGAGGTGCGAGGCTTCAAAACCGCGAAAGAAGCGTGGGAAAATTTGGGTAAGCTTTACCAAAATAAAAGTTTACGGAGTCAAGTTTCGCTTCTGACGGACCTGATTAGCATCAAGTACGAGGAGTGCAAGGACATGGCGTAATATGTTGCACGAAAAGTGACGATTGGGCAGCAACTAACCGACATCGGATACAAGGTAGACAATAAAATGATGGCAGCAATGTTACTTGCCACTTTGCCGGAAGAATTTAAGCCAATGATAATGGCAATTGAGAACTGTGGGACAGAAATTACGGCGGAATACGTCAAAGTGCGACTTTTACAAGAGTCACAGCGCCGGGAAAAGGAAATTATGAGCGCCGCATTCAGTTCGAGCACTGGAAATAATGGACGTGCCAATTCGGGCACTGGAGGCCATGGGCGTGCGCGACGTAACGACGGCGGCGATTTGTCACGTATAAAGTGCTTTAGGTGTCACAAACTTGGACACAGAAAAGTGGACTGTCGCGTAAAATTGTCCACGAAGGAGGCGGAATCAGAAAAGGACAAACCTGCTGGCAAGGCGTACATCACGGCGGTCGTTTCACACATGATATTGGCAAGTGAGTATCGACCAACTCCTGTACTTAATTACCAAACATTATTTTCTTTCCGTTGACATTAAAGTTAAATATTAAAGACAAGTGAAAAAGCTGTTTTTTTTTGGTTTTTTTTTTAAATTAAGAGCCCGGAAGCAGTCGACGCTAGGTTAGTCTTTGAACTGGTTGAACGCGCTTGCGAGTTTGAAGCATTTATCAATTCAAGTTTGTTGTGATTCCAAACTGTTCACATAATTTGGGTGAAATTCCCGTATTTACTTGTTTTAATAATTTATTATTACAGAATGTTACGATTAGAATTGTGTTTTTTGCCATGCACCTGTTGCGCTTTTGGGCAATTGGCGCAGGAGTTGTTGAACGGCTGCCCTGGCATTTTGAGCCCTGGATTGGGGCGTTGCTATGTCAAACCCCGAATTTTGCACCGTTGCTAGGGCCGAAGCGTACCCGCTGTTTGACTACTTGTCTTTGTCGGAAATCTCCCGCTGTAATCTAGGGTTTAGCCCAAGATTTCCCGTTTGTTTCGGCCTAACCGCCGAACCGCTTCGTGAAGTCCTTTAACTTCACGCCTCCTTTCCAACTTCGCAGAGTTTGCGCGGCGTTGAGTCGCCATTTCTGCACTGTTTTTTCCCGCCCGCCGAAGTCCCACGCTGTTTCGAGCACGTACCCTTCTACGCGGACGACATAGTACTGATAGAACCTATATTATTGTCATTATCTTCAGTTGAACCTTGTATTTCACTTAATTAATAAACTGGAACTATGTTTTATTTGATCATAATTAGTTTAACCTTTATTTCGAGAATATCTCCCTAGACGCCATTGTTTTAGCGCGGCTAAAACTAAACCGATAGAAGTCCTTTGTTACGGCATTCAACTGCTTTCCACAGAAGAACGCCGGAGCTTCTCGCACACCAAAAATCCCATTTTAAAGACAAATATAAATTTAGTGTTGAACAAAAGTCAATTGGATTCGCAGGAACGCAACTAGTTTGGCTGCCAATCCGTCCGAGCTCGATCGTTGAGTTGTTGCAAGTGATGCCAAGTCGCAACCTTGAATATGGACTATTTGGATTGTGAAGAAGAAATAATAATTCAACAATTAAAATTGTTGAAATTTCTTTTTTTATGTGTATAGCGCATTACAGAGAATTGTTTCAAATGTTTTGCCCTTTTATTAATAATAGAGAAACATCGTCGGTTCGGTTCTTAACTGTAACACACATTACCAATGGCTGATTTATTCATAAAAATGCGTTCCAGCTGCATTAATAGGTAATGGATCATGCCCAATGGGGGCGCTGAAAACCCAAACAACATTTCTCGAACGTTGCAAATACGTTTGTTTTACGTTCCCGTCGGCTAGATAAAAGCAGTTTGGTCGTGGGAGTTCAATAATCGATTCGATCGTTCTTGTTTAGTCAACATGCCGAACCGGAAATCAGCTCCCAGCCTGGAAAAATTATGCTTAAACACGATAACCACTAATTTCGACGCGATGCAAGATAAATTAGTGGACCAACCGTTCGCGTTTATTAATCTCATATACAAACGTATGCGTCGGAAATTTCCACGAAAAAATGGATGTTTGCTGCCAGACATATTCATACACTCCGGCACGAAATCAGTACAAAAACTACACATGTTTGACCTCGACATGGACAATTTAATGGTCAAAATAGGTCGCGTTTGCGTAAACCTTACAAATTTACAATTTAGTGAAAAAAATCCAGCAATTCGTGAACAATCCGTAATCGAACTATTGCCACATTTACCACGACTTCAGATTCTAAACTTGGACGGCATCGAGTGCACGAGTCACGTTATGGCTGCAATCAGTCAAAACTGTCCACTATTGACGCATCTTTGTACCACAGTTCCAGACGCTGGATTGCGTTTCTTAAGCCTCTGCACGAAGCTAATTTATTTGAAAATTTCTGGTGGTAATTTTGCAGCCACAGCCGAGGTGTGTTTGTTCCTTCTAGACGAATTGCCGCTTTTGAAGGTGTTTAAAAATCAGTGCTGGCGCCAGATGTTTCGTCTTCTGCGCCGACGGTCAGGCACAAGATTGCGCACTTATTCACTGGAGGACACGTCGCAAACAATGGTAGATGTCAATCAGGAAGACATCGCGTTTCTGAACACCATTTTTCCGAATTTACGTAGTTTGTCTGTTTCGTCTTGGCTTGTGAATTCTGTGTTGGCGTTGTGCGGGGACAACGTGAATATGTTGCAACAATTGACCAGCGTTCGTTTGCATTTTTTTCATACATTTGTTGTGAGTGAATTGCAGATGAGAAATTTTGTGGTGAAGTGTGAGAACGTGGAAAGTTTGGTTCTTATAAATTGTGATGCGTTGACTGACAATTTGGTTCTCGATCTGGTCAAGTCAGATGGTTTTGCAAAACTCAATATTTTGAAATTAATGTGGTGTAATTCGGTTAGTTTGACATCGATCATGAAGTTGATAGAAATGCGAAGTCCTTTGAAGGTGATGAGGTTCACAAGTTGTTTGAATTTAGGCCAGTCCGAAGCTAAAGCAATTAAAAGATATGTAAAAAATCATAACTTGCGTCTGAAAGTTAAATTTCTCTATAATTTAACCTAATGTAGACCAATACTTATTCCTATTTCAGTATTTTCCAAACATCCTTTCTGTTATAGGTAATAAAATTAAATATTTTAACAAAAGCAAATTTTGTCCATTTCTTTTTCTAGAAATGCGGAGATGTATTCATCCTAATTGTACAACAGTTTTCACATAACTGGCGTTTTGTGAAAACTGAGCGTTTTACTCAAATGCAGTTTTATTGATTTTAATTCTATTTGAAGTGCCATTTTTATATTTCCTAAATTTTATTATTTTCCGATTTTGTATTATCCAGTGTTTGTTGCATTTTTTTTATCTCAATTTTAGAAACCCAATTTGTTTTCTCAAATTCGTGTATAAATTATATCTCCTACCTTCTCACCCTAAATTCCATATCTTACAACTTCCATCTAGGTGTCTTTCACTCACCAATTGGACAGTGCCACCTACTCTTTTTCCTCCCACTATTATTCTCTAGG
Organism: Strigamia acuminata; assembly: GCA_949358305.1. Classification (NCBI taxonomy): domain Eukaryota; kingdom Metazoa; phylum Arthropoda; class Chilopoda; order Geophilomorpha; family Linotaeniidae; genus Strigamia; species Strigamia acuminata. The sequence goes on along the minus strand of OX442315.1, from coordinate 8,090,782 downwards.
TTTTTTTCTTCCAATCATCCCAAATCGCACGCATTTGTGCATAATTCGCCAGTCCTAGGCGACCCTTTTCCGGCTCATCGGTCTCAATGGTTGTCTTTGCTGTTTACTCTTCAATACTGCAGGGACTCTTAATTTCCATAAAAAGTAATTCTTGTCCGTTAATCTCTCGATCACCGTCGATGTAGATGAGACGTTAACATTCACAGCTGCCCCCGCCATCTCATGTCGAAAATTCACAATAAACGTGAAAAAGAAGGGCTATTGTTAGATTCTGCTCTTTTAGCCTAATTTTTGATTAAAAAACTTGCGGTTTTTGTTCCTTTCCGGCTCTTATTTCTTTCCTTATCCAAGTAACCATCCTACTGTTGGATCTTACTTGTTGGATATTTGAAATAAGTCTCATCTCTTTTAGTAACGTAATGAAGAAGAAAGGTTTAATTCTCTCATTCTGCGAATGAGCTGCGAAACAATACAACACCGTTGCCGTGACGGCAACCTACAATCAATCAAATTTCTCACAACAACAACTGTAAATCAACTTAGTGTTAAAATTGCACCAACAGTTTAGAGAGTGGGTGAACTGCAGATAAGTGGCTAAATGAGTCTAGTTTAGTATTCTACAGATATATATTTTACACATAACTTAAGATTCTTCCGTTGCAAATAGAAAATCTAATAAAAAAATTTACATTTTTTAATTTATTAATTAATCTACTGTATATAAATAAAAATATAAATGTTAGTTTGTACAAAATCTTAAATCTTCAAAAGTTCTTCCAAATATTCAAGCTTACAACTTGGCATCACTTGCAACAACTCGACGACCGAGCTCGGTCGAATTGACGGCCAACGACGTCAACTGATAAATGCTTCAGACTCGCAAGCGCGTTCAACATAACCAGTTCAAAGACTAAATTACCAAAGTTGCCTTTATTATATAATAATTTTATTGTCTACAGAAAGAAAAGAATGTTTGGACTACACACCGACGTAATAGGTACAAGAATTGGTCGGTACTCACCTCATGTGTCCAAATTTGTGTATCGGCCTAAACTAAATAACCAACCTTCACATCTAAGTTATGTTTTTTCACATAACTTTCGATTGTTACACAATCGGACGAGTCAATACGAGCACAATAGTAGAGCTTCAACTCCTTCAACGGATTACGCATTTCTAACAAGGTCACGATCGACCCCAGACTAACCAAACCGCAACGATGCAATTCCAAAACTCTCAAATGCTTAAAACAATTCAATTTGACAAGCTCGACAACCAAATCGTCACTAAACGCCCTACAACTTAAAATCAACAACGATTCTAAATTCTCACATTGCACTAGAAGCATTTTCAATTGCAATTCAGTAAGAATATTTGCAATCACCATGTCGCTACAATACAAAGTTAGACTGGTTAATCGTTGCGTTAAGTTGACATTGATGCTGCTCATTGCCAACACCGATCTCACATTTTCTAAACTAGACCAAACTCCTAAACTTCGTAAATTCGGAAAACTGGCATTCAGAAACATCATGTCGTGCTCAGTGACAATTGTCATCACCTGTGGCATATCCTCCAACAAATACGTTGTGCTTGAACGCTGTTCTAGAAGACGAAATAGTTCGCGCCCGCACTGACTTCTAAACACTTTCAAGAGAGGCAGTTGGTCCAGAATACATAAACACACTTGGACCGAGAGTCTAGAGGAACCGGCGTCCAAAAACGTAAGTTTCGTGCACTCGCTTAACGAGCGAACTCCTGCGCCTGTAACTGCAGCAAAATCGTTGGAAGAGAGGCGCGTCAATTGCGCACAATTTTGACCGATTGCGGATAGAATTTGATCCGTGCACTTTACGCCGTGCAGGGATAAATGCTGAAGTCGTGGTAAATTTTGCAACATTTTGAGTAGAGATTGCGAACGAATTCCTCGATCTAACGGATCAATGTGTAAACCTACGAGGTTTTTACAAATGCGGCCTATTTTGTCCAATAAAAAAACCGTGGAGAGATGAAACATGTACAAATTCTGGAGTGAATCGGTGCCGGAATGAATGAATAATTCGGGTAGTACGACCCATCGAGAATGCTGACACATATGTTTGTATATCATATTCGTAAACGAAGTCAGTTCACCTCTTCGAATTTCACCTCTCAGAAAATCACTTCTCAGATGCCACTTCTCGAATGGGTCGTTTCTCTGTATTTTTTTTGTCTGAGAAACGACCCATTCGAGAAGTGATCGTCTGAGAAGTAATCCCCTAAATTCAAACTTCCAACAATGTATAATACAATTTTTTTTAATTCTTTTAACCAAATTTTAATTCATTTTCAATTTTAATCAAACTTTGCAAAGTTGTGGGCAATGCCACGAATAAAAGCCAGTGAAGACATTGTGCGCCTCTCAGTCGTTAAGTGGTCAATTTCGAAGAGATAACCAATTCGAAGAAGTCAATTTCGAAGAGCTGACCTATTCGAGAACTGAATATGAGAGAAATGGCCCCCTTGAAAATGGACCTCCTAGTTACATTTCGAAGTAAAAAAAATTCGAAGAAACAACCGAAAATTAAGAATTTTCGAAGAGATGACATTCGAAGAAGTGATGGGACCCGTCGTAAACAGGGAAGGTTGATTCGCTAATTTATGTTTTATCGCACCGAAATTATTGGTTATGGTATCTAAACACCTTTCTTCTAGACTCGGAACTGATTTCCTGTACGGCATGTTGACTAAACAGTTACGATTGAATGAATTATGAAACTTTCACGAACAAACTATTTGTATACCCAGAGGAAAACGTAAGACGAACGTATGTTTGTCATACGGTATTTATTAATAGAGATTTCAGCGCCCCTTTGGGACCTTTCAGCTACTAAGAACTTGTTCTTTTTGATTTGATTAATTGATTAAATTGTCGAAATATTGGCGATTTGGATAATGAAGTATAGAAAGGAATATTTAAATACAGGTAATAAGAAATAAAATTCAAATGATTTCAATTTGTAATATATATTTATTGATAAATGACATTTTTGGTCAGTTACTGACTATATTTGAACTTCAAATCCAAAATGTTACTCCTAACATAAGTTACAATTTCGTCGTAATCTGAACCGAAAATATTCTCACAACCCGTAACGACCAACTTCTTCAAAGGACTCGGTTTCGCTAACAACTCCATAATCGAATATTTACTAATTGAGTCGCACGCACGAAGCTTCAAACAAGTCACATTTTTAAGTGCTGCCAACTTAAATACTTGCGAAATCGATTCATCCCCAACTGACGGACAAAAAATCAAGTTTAACTTTTCTAATGTTGCTTTTACACACACGGCACTGCCAGTTTCGTCTGAAATCGTACATTGCCACAACGTTAATTTCCGTAATATTGGGCAAGAAGCACAGACAAGAGAAACATCGACATCGACTGACTCAATACTGCTCAGATACAGAGTCGTCAGTCTGTGCATTACGTTACTAAGTTCCAACACAGAATCCAGAGTATTCAGAGTTTCTGAAATAAATAAACCTCGTACTTTTGGGAAAGTGTTCGTCATGAAGGTGATGTCTTCTTGAAGAATGGAATATATTCCTACTTCGTGCGCAACGTTTTGTTTTGTATAAATTGGCGTTTCAACAGATTGAATATCCCACGCCAGCAGTCATTTTTAAACGTTTTTAAAAGGGGCAGTTGGTTCAATATTGCGAAACACCCGTCGTGCGTGACTTTTGTACGGCGTACATTCAAGTACTCGAATTTCTTGCAACGACGTAACGACCGAAGCCCGGTATCCGTGATTTCGGTGCAAAACCACAGTTTGAGACGCCGTAATTGCGGGTATTTATGACAGAATTGTAAACTTATTAAAAGCTGACTCCAAATAAACAAAATGGCGGACCCGCTGGTCCGCGACGCACACACTAACTTGTTAAATTCAAAGTAATTTTATTAACAAACAGTTCGATACGGATCGTGCTCACTCATTCGTTTTTATAGTTTGTCGATAAATATGTTAGATTGGTCGCCTAATTTGTTTTGCAGTTTATCAAAATTCGCTACAACTACATCGAAACACAATTCTTCTAAACTCGAAGCTTTTTTAAACGGCATGGTATGGAATCGGTTGGGAATGAATGATTGAAATTCTGCCAAGCGCTTTATATGCGGCTGAGATGTAACGAGTGTAAAACCACTTATTAGATGATAAAATGCCCACTAGGGGTGTTGAAAAAACAAATAACTTGAAACAACCAATGACAGTCGTTGGTAAATACTTTCGTCCTACGTTTCTCGCTGGATACATGCAATATAGTTTGATCATTCATTCAATCGCAAGTGTTTCTAGTGAACATGCCGTACAGGAAATCAGTTCAGAGTCTGGAAGAAATGTGTTTAAATACCGTTACCACCAATTTTGTTGCGTTGGAACACGAATTAGCGGATCAGCCATCCGAAATTATAGGCATGATATACGAACGAATGTGTTGCAAATTTCCATATACCGATAAGTCTCCGGAAATCTTCATCAATTCCCGCACCAAATCACTATGGAATGTGTACAACTTTGGTCCGTCCATCGATCTCACATTGGATAAAATAGGCGTCGTGTGTAAATCTTAGATTTAAGTTTTATTACCATTTTTTAACCAGATATAAGTTTACAATCTGTAACCAAACTGTTGACACTTTTACCACGACTTCAAGATTTCTCTTTGATCCGCATAAAATGCACGGATGAATTCGTAGCCGCAATCGGTCAAAGTTGTGAGCAATTGGTCAAATTGTCTCTTACTAATGACAACGGACCTAAAAGTGCAGGATGTCGTTCATTAATCCGGTGTACGAAACTGACCTTTTTGGAACTCTCGGCTTTCAGGCTGACAGTAGACGAGAGCTTGTTCCTTCTAGACGGACTGCCTCTTTTGAAAGAATTTAATACAAATAACTGGAGCGCGATAGTTGGTGCTTTAAAACGACGATCAAACCCAACCTTGCGCACCTACTTATTGGAGAAAATATCACACTATTTCTATCTGGAAGAAGCCATGTTTGTTAGCACCACTTTCCCACATTTACGTGACTTATCTATTGAAAAAATAGACGTGAATTTTGCTTCGGTACTGTGCAGCAACAAATTAAACGTAATTCAACGACTAACCTCTCTGCAACTGTATCACATTGGAGATGATATGAGTGAATTGCAAATGATCATTCTTCTGCAACAGTGTGAGAATTTAGAAGTTTTAGATGTTTTAAATTGTGGTGTTCTTACTGACAATGTGATTCTAGATCTGGTCGGATCGAACGGCTTTAAACATCTCAAAGTTTTCAAGTTATTTCGTTGCCATTCGGTTAGTTTGACCTCGATGATAAAATTGATAGAAATGCGAAGTCCGTTGGAAAAGTTTATATTGAGAGATTGTCGTAATTGTGACCAATTCGCTCGTAAAAAAATTAAAAGTTATGCGAAAATTCACAACTTGGATTTGAAGTTCCGTTAAACTTCCTGGTGTGTATTTATGCTTGATGGTTGTAGATAATGTTGGTGGTCAAGAAGTACGACATGTCGGCCATTGTAAAGTTGACAGAGTGTTTATTCAAATTTTAACAGATAGGTGGCGCTGCTCTTAAAAGCGCCGAAACATTATGATTGGTCAAGATTGACCTATGGAGTAGGACACTCCAACATCCCCTTAAATTGGGAGAAACAACAATAACACAAATCAAAGAAAGATTTAAACAATTACATTAAACACATGTATATAAAAGTTAATAAAAAACATGATTGAAATTTAAACAAATACAAAATGAGGTTAATTATTTTAAAAACATACACAAATATTAATTTGGTGGAAAACCGTAAAAGTCCGTTTGTTTCCTGTTTCGGACTGGTCGAGGGCTAAGCGCTGGAGGAACTGGAGCACTCGAGCCAGCAATTGCAGGTGGCGATGGCGCACGAACGGGCGGTGGCGGTGCGTGTGTCGGAGCAACATTCTGGGGAGCAACAGCAGGTGGAATGGTGCGTGGCGGATCGGGCACGGGCACAGGCGGTGCAGTCGGTTGAGAAGTGAGCGAAAAAGGGAGAAGGGAACTTGTACAATCTTTCCCCCCATTTTGTGGCAACAAACTCGGATCTGCGCGGCGTCGCAACTGGTCAATGTGCCGATTCCATGTAACATCGAGAGCTACTTCGACATCGTAAGTAGACGAGGAAGTTTTCTTTTTAACGATACCGGGTATCCACTTGGGAGTACCCCTATAGTCCCGCGCGAACACGAGGTCCCCAACTTCAAAACGGCGCGGAATGTCAATTTGGTCGACATCTGGCAGAAGTCGTGGATTCAACAAATGTAAGCGCGTCCGCATCTCACGCTGAAGGAAGGCGACAGCTGGTGAAACTTTCGTCGAAGCGTGTGGCGTCGAGCGATACGATGCAATGAAGCGAGATACGGCGTCCGACAAGGAAAAATTCAACGTTAAAAATTTGTCAATTTGGGTTTTAAAAGTCTTCACAAAACCCTCAACCGCGCCATTTGTAGCTGGATGGTAAGGCGGTGAGAGAGTGTGACGAATTCCATTTATCGCCAAGAACTGGCGAAATTCCTGCGAGGTAAACTGTGGCCCGTTGTCGGTATGAAAATGCAATGGCAAACCGTGATTTTCGAACCAGGACTTGATAACCTCGATAGTGGCGGCGGCTGTCGTCATTGACATCTTGCGCACTTCGCACCACTTGGTTTTGGCGTCAACAGCCAACAGGAACATCGAGTTGTGAAACGGGCCGGCGAAGTCCAAATGAACTCGGCCCCACACCTGGTCGGAAACTGGCCAACTGACGGTGTTTGATTTGGGTGGATCGGGTAAGCTTCGCTGGCATACATCGCAATTCTTGACTGTGCGCTCGATGTCTGCGTCGATTCCAGGCCACCAAACCGTGGCTCGCGCCAACGATTTGGTACGGACGATGCCGTAATGACCTGAGTGGAGCTCGACCAACACCGAACGGCGAACAGCTGTCGGAATCACCAACCTGTCGGAGAGAAATAAATATTCGTCAAAGGTTGAGAACGAGTCCCGATGTTTGTAAAATTCTGCAGTGTCCGGCGTGCGTGATTCCCATCCGGTGCGAACATGTCGCAAAACAGCTTGCAATACTTCGTCGGCTGCATAAGCAGCTTTCAGAGAAGTAGCAGTCATGGGGAAATCTGAAATGAAAGCAGAATAAATTTTGTTAATGCCGACTTCCAAATCTTCTTTGCTGTCCACACTCGGTTGTGGATTACGAGACAAGCCATCGGCAATGGCGTTGTCCACAGCAGGCACGTGTTCAATAATGAAATCATATGCGGAAAGAAATACTGCCCAACGATGCAGTCGTGCAGCCACGATCTGGTTACATCCCTTTTTCTCTCCAAATATAGAAACAAGGGGTTTGTGGTCCGTACGCAGGAAGAAACGACGCCCAAACAGGTAGTGATGGAATTTCCTGATGCCATAAATAATGGCGAATCCCTCACGCTCTATCTGTGCGTAGTTCTTCTGCGCGGCCGACAAAAGAGAACTCGCAAAGGCAATTGGCCTGTGAGTACCGTCTGGATCGAGGTGCGACAAGAACGCTCCCACGCCTACCGGGGAAGCATCGACTGTCAAAAACAATTTTTTAGACTGATCAAAGTGAACCAACGCTGACTCTGTGGATACAGCAACCTTAACCTTTTTCCAGGTGGACTCGTGCTCCTCTGTCCACTTCCACTCGACATCGTCACGTGTTAAACGATATAACGGTTCGAGCAGAGTAGACAAATTTGCAACAAAGCGACCGTAGTAATTGATGAGACCAAGGAACGATTTCAAAGAGGTTACATCACTGGGGCGCGTTGCATCTCGTAAAGGAGCGAGTTTGGAATCTATTGGAGAAATGCCATGTTTAGAAATATTCAAACCTAGGAACTGAATCGACCGTTGCATAAAGCGACACTTCCGGCGATTCAAAGTAAGCCCGGCTCCGCCGAATGTCGACAGGAGCACATCCAAGTTTTGCAGGTGAACTGAGTTAGTCACACCTGTCACGGCAGAATCATCAATAAATGGCTGAGCGCTGTTCACCTTGGCGGTCAACTGGTCCATCGTTTGTTGGAATAGAGCGGGAGCGGACGAAATACCATAAAAGAGCCTATTTACCCTGAAAAGGCCCAAATGAGTGTTAATCGTGCAGAACATTTTGCTCTCCTCATCTAATTCCAATTGATTGAAAGCTGAATTCATATCCAATACTGAATAAGTTTCCCCTCCCGACAATTTGGCGGTCACATCTGCAAATAAAGGCAAAGGATATGAGTTGGGAAAAATAGCTTTGTTAATTGTCCGGTTATAGCAACCAGCCAATTTGATGGTGCCGTCAGACTTTTTAACATGCATCACGGGCGTTGCCCAACGTGATGATGCAACCGGAGTTATAATACCCAGCGCTTGCAAACGCGCCAACTCAGCCTCGACCAACGGCTTAACTGCTATGGGGACTGGATAAGCTTTTAGAAAAATCGGCTGTACCGCCGGATCAACGTCAATGTGAACAGTGGACTTGTTAAAGCAACCGATTTCATCTCGGAAAGTGTGCTCGTGCTTCAGCAACAACGTTTCCAAAGCTTTGGCTGAAGTGGAATCGAGAACCTCGGACTGGGGAGCAACGGAATCGGCCTTGTAAATTTTCGCGCCGACCGCTTCAGCAGTTTTTGAAAGGAGCCCGAACATGCATAACCAACCTCTGCCCAACAGCGGAACTGGACCATCCCGTGCGACACAGAGTGGCAATTGGAAATTACGATTTTTGAACCTGACTGGAACTTCAATAACTCCCTCCATCTGTATTTGGTCGCCTGTGTACGTGTACATGTTGCACGGGATGGTCTGCAAAGGAAAATGAGAAAAATGTTTTAAATATAAATCAAGAGCAATAATTGAAGCACCTGCCCCCGTGTCCATCTCCATATCGAGATTGACACCATCGATACAAATGGTAATCATGACAGGTTTCACACGTGGCAAATGCACGGAATTGACTGCAGTTGCGGGACCAGTGTGAACTCGATAGAAATCCATGTCCTCGTTAAAACGAACAACGTGAGTGGAATCCGATGCTGGAACACGAGAACGACACACCGGACGAATATGTCCAGTTTTACCACAGCCGTGGCACTTGGCGTCCCGAAAACGACACGAATCGCGCGAGTGGTTCGATTTCCCACAAGCCGAGCACCCCGACGCATTTCCTTTACTGGATGGTTGGTGTGGAGTTGGAAAAGCAACATTTTTCTTCGTGAAACGCTTCCCGCCTCGTTTGTTCGGCTCGTATCGCGGCTTCGACTTGTGGAGTTTATGCACAGGAGTGGCAGCAGTATTCTGGGCAGCAATAGTCGAAAATTCCTTCGAGGACACCTCGGCGGAGGCCGCAAAAGCAACGGCGTCGTCAAAAGTTAAGTCAGTTTTTAGGGTTAACGCATGTTGGACTTGCTCGTTTTGCAAGCCACATAAAAAGCGATTCCGCAGCTCGTCCGATTTATTTTCACCAAAGTCGCAATTCTGAGCAAGATCTTGGAGCGCCAGCGAATATTCAGTGACAGTCTCACCTGCCTGGCGATCGCGCCGATGAAATCGACGTATTTCGGCCAAAACGAGCGGCTTCGGGCGGGCGTTCTTCTGCATGAGCGCTACCAATTCGTCGTACTTGAATTCGGCCGGCTTCTTGGGTGCTGTAAGCGACACCAATAACTTCAACGTCGGCATGCCCACGTACGCGAGCAGCGTGTGAACCTGCTCCAAATCGTCAACTATTTTGTTGCAGGCGAAAATATTCGCCATACGCAAACAATAAAGTTCCCAATCATCACTGGAATCGTATTCGCGCAGTGTACCTTTCAACGTCGACATCTTGATGGCAAGGAGACGGAATATGACACGAGAAACACGAAAATTCGAAGCACAGAACGACTAGGCAAAAAGTAGATACGAAGCAGCATCTGGTTGTGGGTCGTCGATTGCGATCCCCCTCGTCGCCAATTGGTGTGTATTTATGCTTGATGGTTGTAGATAATGTTGGTGGTCAAGAAGTACGACATGTCGGCCATTGTAAAGTTGACAGAGTGTTTATTCAAATTTTAACAGATAGGTGGCGCTGCTCTTAAAAGCGCCGAAACATTATGATTGGTCAAGATTGACCTATGGAGTAGGACACTCCACTTCCAGTCATGGTCATTTATTTTAGGCCAACACACAATTTTGCATATCGACCAATTTTTGTTTCCATTTCGGTATTTTTCAATCATCTTTTTTATAGACAATAAACTTAAATATTTTAACAAAAGCTACTTTTTGCCACATATTTTTCTGTCTTCTGCGTCATGTGTGTTAAAACTGGTGTTTAAAATGGACCAATTGGGGGAATTGGAGGTGGCGTCATGTATTTCCAATATTTCCTTTCAAATATCGAATATTTCCTATTATTGGTTAAATATGAATGCGTTTTAAATTCATTTTTTCAATTCTATTAAAAATTTTATTATTCAATGTATAATTTAAATACTTTATTCGACAAAATGCTATAAATTTTGGAATGCATTAAGTGAAAAGCAATTTCTTGTAAAATATATTTTTGGACTTGGATTATATGGGATGGTCAAATTCTTCTGGATGTAATCTGTCAACCTCCAAGAAAAATGAACAAACAACAAACTTTCAGATTTTGGTTTGCATGTAAATAGAGAAGCTGGTATGCAAATCTATACAAAATTCTAACACGCTTAGGAATACCCGCGCACAATAAACCGTTTTGCAAAAACCCAACGACGGCAAATTGTCACTACAACTGCGATCCGGGAATTTGTATTACAAACTAAATTAAACCAAAAGCTAACTTATTTAAACTCGCAAGTGAATGCCGTTTATAGGACATACAATCAAATGTGGCGTGTTTTCAACCACGGCTCGTTGTTGAGATGGCTACGTTTTCTCTTCCACGTTACTCACACGTCTCCTCCAAGCAATTCTCGAGAGCAAGAAAAACAGATTATCATCCTGGCACCATTCCTGAGACCCATTGGTTTATCCAACATCGACACAGTAAAATGTGAGATACGTTACTACAAGCCGATGATGTTGAAATCCGCGAAAGAAATTAGCAACGCCATCCGAGAACAAAAACCACCATGCTACCAAATACCGCTTTAGATTATGCGTTTGGTGCTGAACAACCGACGTAAAGATTCATTTAACACGCTAAAATTTGTCTGGACCAGTTTGAATGACCAAGTTTCAAGAGACCCCTATCCTGCCATCCTCAAGGAATGGGCCGCCGACTCCCGCAGTCAGAAACAATCTACCGACAAGGACCAGTCTCGCACATAATTTCGCTTCCTAGCCTGGAGCCATTAGAATGCCTGTTACCAATGGTGATGAGTGGAGTGAATCCGCAATCACCCATCCCGAACTCAACATTCCGGCAAATTTCGAGGTTAATCCAGCGATCAGAGAAGAAGACACGTTGCTTGATGTCACTGGAAATCCTCCGGAAGAATTCAGGCGGCCAAATGAGGAAAAGTAATGGACGAGTCAACAAGAAAGTATGCCCTGACTTCGCTATAAGTCGTGTTGACTCGTCAAATGACTAATTCAACGATTCAACTAGTTACATATTTTTTGGACTAATTCGTTTATTTCACTAAAAAGTCCGTGTTTTAATTGCAGAGTTAATCTCGGTTAATCTGAAGTTTAATGCTGTACTTTCTGCGTCGAATTCGCTTGGCCCTCCGTCAAGTTTCACGTCGAATCTCGCAGCAATTTCGCCCAAATTCTCATCTGAATTCGTCTTCACCCTCTCGAAATTCATCGTTAGTTCTATAATTTTTTCGGGTTGTTCTTCGCCACATCGCAACGGTTCGTTTTCGTCGTCTGCATCGAACTCTCCTGGTTGCGTTTGTCAAATGGTTTAAAGATTAAGAATGATCGAATGTTTCATTTCCAATGATACGGGTGATACTGTTGTTTTCACAACTCAAAATATCAATGAAAACTGGATAAAGTTACTCAAGATTCTCTATGTTACTGGAATTAAAACTGATCGGTCGAGAATTGCAAGAAGAAGCACGGGTACGCCAGTGTTGCATTGAAAACAGTGATTATTTATTCAAAAAACAAGATATGCAAAATACACTTCCTGTCCCAACTCCCAATTACACAAATAGACTTTCCCATTTAACATGATGCGCAAACATGGCGTCACCTCCAAACCCCCTTTTATTTAGGTCCCTTTTTGAACGCCAGTTTCAACAGATACCGATATTGCATTTAAAAATTTAGGAGGATGGAAATGCCGTTTCTGGATTGCAATTGAAAACGTTTTTGGCCGGTTTCAGCGTTTGGAAATACTACAAATTGTAAACTTAAATGCGTTGCTTGACAATTTGCTCACGTAAAAGTTTTAGATTTATCTATTTGTGACTCGGTTAGTTTGAACTCGATCTCTGATTATACATTAATTAACCCTCAGATGGACAACCGTATACCATTTTGGGGACAGCACTCTTCTTGGCTTGTTAAAATTAATTTTCTTGGCTCAACAGCAGTAGCGCCAAGTGCGACAATTTGTCACACTACCCTAAGAGCGCTTAAGCTACTGGCCTTCCAGATTTAATTATTTTGTCCCCAAAGCGTCGTCTTTGGAGATTGTCCATCTAAGGGTTAAGGGAACTACTAGTGTGATAAAATGACCAATGGGGGCGCTGAAAGCCCAAATAACGAATGAGCGCATGTTGCATGTTGCAAATATGTCCGTCTTACGTTTCTCGTTAGATATATGCAAATAGTTCAATCGTAAGTTGTGGTGACCTCAAATATTCGTATCTGAGTGCCCACCATATTTCCAGATTGTCTTATGAACATATCAAACATTCCTATATGTTTTGTTTCAATGTAAATTGAAATAAAACATACATTAATAAAATATAAAACAAGGCACAATATTACCCAAATAATATTGTGTTTTGCAGCAAGTTTTGGCCCAGCAACAGCGTCAACCAATCACGCTGCAGCGTGCATTGCTTTGATGATGCTGCTAGGCGTGTGCCTGGGCGGAGCATCCCCTCCTCTCACGCGTGCCTGGCTCAATTGTTGCACACGACCCGAAGGCGGCCGTGTGTGATCTTTGCGCAACTCGTCATCTGCGCAGCTTTTCTGAGCAGATTTTGTAGTGAGCCAAACGGTTTTGGCCCACTCTTCCCGCATTCTTGATTCTGCTTCCAAACCATTCACATCTGTGTCAAACTTATGCCAAACCCTGCTAAGTGTGATCTGTGATATCTGGAAGAGTTGAGATTCATTGCTGGTCCGTGCCAACTGTACGGAATAGCGCCCTTCTGCTTGAATTACTACGAGTAATTTAAGCCATTTCTGTGTGAAATTGACATCGAGCTTGCTCTGTCAATTTGTAGTTCTTTGTGTCGAGCTTGCTCCACAAAGGAATTTGTGTGTAGACGGATTGTTACGTCGAGCTTGCTCCGTAATAATCAAGCCGCTGTGTGCAAGAAGTATTCTCGTGTCGAGCGTGCTCCACGAGGATATTTAGAATATTTAGCAACGTATTTTGGCATCGACTTTACTCTGCCAAAATCCCGCGCTCACACGACGCCATCGACGCCATCTTGGAGCCAACGGTCAACTGTGAGTGTACAAGTGCAAGAAGAAGCCAGATCAACCCAGTCATTACACTTATTATTTTGCAACATATTCGCGTGTATTTAGAACGATTAAAAACTATCTAATTTTTCCTTTACTCTGTGTAAAATCATTCCCCTAGACAACCATTTGGCCACAGAGTAGAAGTCCTGTACGGCATCTCACCGACGATTGCTTGTTGAATTTATATAATTTAATAAGTAAAAACCCGGATCGCCGCACTTGGGGGCCCGTCCGGGATAGTTTTGATTGTTAAAATCCGATTTTTGCAAAAAGATCCATAATTTCCTTTGTTCTCGCAATTTGACAAAATGGCGACGCCAATGCAAATTGTGAAACGACAACGGGGTCGACCCAGCACTCAGAGACGAGCAGCGACGGTTTTGCCGGCTCTCGAACCTGAAATGCTTGCCGAGAAAATTATTTCCGAGGAAATAATACCAGTTCCAGATCCTAAACAACTCAAGGATGCTGAAAATGAAGTTGCTCAAGCCTTGAGCGCATCGAGTACGAGTTCTAACGAACATGAACTCCCGCCACTTCCACTGGAAGAAGTGGAAAATACGTTAAAAGAGATTGAGAGTGAATCGTCACACGAATCGCCTCCTCGCATGACCATGTTGGATGCTTTGAGAAATCAAGCACGCCAAGATGGCGCCCAAATAACGGACGACATGACGGTGGAAGAGATTCATCGCGCCATGATACGACTTCACACTGACCGCGCCGTTTCAGATTTAAAATTTGAAATGGAACGGAAAGAAGCCGAGCTTCAACAACAAAAAGCTGAAGTTGAGCTTCAACACATGGAACTCAATCGACAGAACGAAGAATTTCTAGCCCAAAAAGCTAGAGAGTACAGACTAAAAGGCGAAGTGGAAGATCTTTCTAAAATGAATGTTAGAAATGAACTTTCAATTCGCTCACACCAAGAGGCGCGAAAACAACTCGAACTTACTAAAAGCAAGTTAGAGTTAAAAAACAAAGAATTGATTGATTTGGCAGATCACTACCAACGCAATCACAATCAATTAGTGAGATATGCTGCTGAATTAGACACCCGTGCTAAAACACAGCGTACTCGCGAAAGTCGAATAGCAAGGCGCGAAGACGAGATTTTCCACTCGCTGGACCAACCCAGTACGAGCGGACAAGTCAAGTTTAGCAACCCTGCTGACCAATCACCACCCGTAGAAGCGGACAATCAACTAAGAGAGAATGAAATTCTCAGAGCTGATTTGTTACGCGCTCAAGAAGAGCTTGCAGAAATGAAAGATCGTTTGCAAGCAAGGAATTACACTGAACAAATGGTACGACCTGAATTGGTGGCACCAACTGTTCCTATTTTGACTCCCGAAACGATAACAATATCTGTTGTTTCCGAGTTAAGTAGCCAATCTGGATTATCAAGTGATGACGACCAACGTTCGCGTCGTCGCCATCGCTCGAAAAGAAAACGTCCTTCAGATTCCGAGGAACGGAGAGCTGAACGTAATCCGCTTCCTGGAAATCGAAATCCTATCTTTCATAACAGTGACCGACTGTTAGGAATGGTAGATGACCGAAATAGGCAGCATGAAACTGGTGTTCACGCTGCCCGAACGATGCCAATTGCTGCGCAACAGCAAGAATCGTCGAAAAGAAGTCGACGAGACATAATTCCGTTACGCGAACCACCTGACGGACATGAAAGCCCACCAGGTGGGGGACAGTACCGGAGAAATTCACCAGATGGAGGAAATCCAGATGGACATGGAAATGGACCGCCTGGAGGTGGACGTCGACCGCCAGACGATGACGGCGACCCACCCGACCCACCTGAAACACCTCATTTTAACACGCCTTCAAATTCACAATCTGATTCAAGATCGGATTCTGATGTGAATGCGCAGCAACAAGAACGCGATAATCGACATCGATCGCATCGACGTCGACATCGAGGCCATTCTTCACGGCGTAATACTCATTATTACACTGCTGAGGAAATTGATCGATTATTGGCTGATCGTCGATCTTCCGATCGATCGGACGCTACTGCCGATAATGCTGACATTGCATTATGACAGAAAATTGCACAATATACTGCCGTCAACTGGACTCACGATCTAGTTGATGAAAGAACTATTAGATGGGATCACATCAAACCCGCTTTATTCGATGGAGAAAGGGAAGCTGGATCCACTCTTTTAGATGAAGTTTTACGAATTTCAAGGTTGAATGGCATTGCATGTCACACTGCTTTGAAAAGAGTAGTACCTAAAGCTCTTATAGACCGAGCTGAGAAATGGTTTTATTCAAAACAATTTCAAAATTGGAATCACTTTGTAGAAGAATTCATGACTGAATATGGAGAGTCAAGTGAAGACTTACTACAAACGTGGGATAATCTTTCTCAAAATAAAGGCGAAAGTCTTCGCTCTTATTTGAGAAGGACTGAAGATTTATTGGTAACTCTCCCTTATACGATGGGAGACGCAGCCATTGATCGTCAATTCCGACGTGGATTGACAGATTATTCAAAGAATGTTCTACTTTCAGTACGAGCACCTTATCCGGGTGGTTTCGCTGAATTAGCCAAATTTATGCGAGCTAACCAGATAAGAATTGATGAAAATTATAAAGCTTATCTACCAGCTGATGAAAAAGTTGCGTACGCTAAGCGACAGCAACGGAGAAAGGAGTTGGCTAAAGACACACGTTTTGCTAACACCCCTCTTTTGCAACCCCCAAAACGAGGAGATTTTTTGGCAGAAACTGCTAAGGAATCGAAAAAGGGAGCGGATGGAAAAAACCCTCATCCAACCCCAAAAGCTCACTTAGCCGAAGTGACAGAAATGGAAACTGCTTCTGAACCAGAGAAATCTGACTCGGAGCCAGAAAGCGAGGCAGCAGCTGCTTTATTAGCACGTAATAACGCAGTAGCTAGAAAATTTGGACCAAAGATGGCGCCTAAAAACGTTACTTTTGGTTCACCAAAAACAGACGCGCTCAGTAGATCGAAGTCACCGACCCCTAAAAAGGATGAAGCCAAACGTTCAAGTTCGCCTTCACCCAAGGTCGCTAAATCGCCCGCTACTGATCCGTGTAACATCTGCAAAAAATTGGGACATTGGGCTAAAGAATGTCCTGATAGAATAAAAGTTGATTGGGAATCTAAAATAAAAGATGCTGTTACTTTACTTGATGAAAAAACTAGGCCAACACCTGAAATCATTGAAAGGTCAGATAAAATTGATTTACCTGGTCTTGATGAATGCATTGAAAAATTAATGGCTACAACAATAGTCACTAATGATTTATTGGACGAATTACCATTGGATCCACCGATAGAAATTAAGCCACCGCGACGTTTTAAGTGCAAGTACGCGGATATACCAAATAGCAATGATTTGCCGACGATTAGATTGCAGACGGCAAACGGTATGATAATAGGGATGTTAGACTCTGGAGCTAATCGAAGCTTCATGGCCTACTCTGTAGTAATTTCGTTGAAGTTGGAAGATGAAATTCGACCAATTGGACCAGATGTGAGAGTTACAACTGCTTCAGAAGACGTAGTCCCTGAAGGAACTCTCCTACTTTCTTTTGCGTGGACTCACGGGATGTTAAGTCATCCGTTCATAATTTTAAGAAATAAATATCCTATTGTTTTATTAGGATGTGATTTCATGAATCGACTCAATATCCAACCAAATCCTAAGACCATGTCTTGGAATTTTGTTAAGTCTTTGAAAGAAGATTTGCCTTTTGTTCCTCAAGCGATTCTTGACCGTTACCAAGAGTTCCTTGATCCACCCGAAGAAATAATGAAACGCGACTTTATTAAGGCTAATCACATGAAAGCTGGTTCTGCCACTGCATGTCAAGCTAAAGTTGCAAATGAAGAAAATATAGTACAAAGACTTGTTAGCGACGCTAATTTGTCAATGGAAAATAATTTAATGCTTGAAAAGGTATTAAAGAAACATGAAAAAATTTTGTCACGCCAACCAGGTAGAACACACCTCGTTAGGCATGAAATTAAACTGGACACTAAAGTTCCTATTAGAGTTCCGTTTAAAAGCGTAAATCCACAGAAACGTGAAATTATCCGTCAAATCTGTCAAGATATGTTGGATAATGGATACGTTGAACAAGCCACTGGAGACTATGGGATGCGAATAGTTCTAGTGATGCGTCCGGATTGTGATCCGAGACTCTGCATTGATTTTAGACCACTCAATGCACACACATTATACGATCCACCTCAAATGCCCAGCATTGAGGAAATCTTTCGAGAACTCGGAAGATTTGAATGGGTCACAACAATAGATTTGTCAAAAGGCTATTGGCAAATAGAGGTTCATCCAAATGACCGTGCTAAAACTGCGTTTTGGAGTCCTTTGGGTCGACTACAATTTCGAGTCATGCCCTTTGGCCTCGTAAATGCGCCGTCAACCTTTCAAAGGCTGATAGAAAAGATTTTGGGGGATGCCTATCGAAAATTCGCATGGGCATACCTCGATGACATAATCATTATCTCAAAGAATTTTAAAGAACACATGATTCATCTGGAAGAAATTCTGAGTAAACTTGAAAATGCAAATCTTCATGTTCATCCAGAAAAATCAAAATTTGGCAGAAAAGAATTAACTTTTCTTGGTTACAAGTTAAGTGTTCAAGGAGTTAGTGTCGACCCTAAAAAAGTCGCCGCTATAAAGGAAATGCCAGCTCCCTCTAATTTGAAGGAGTTGCAAAGATTTTTGGGAATGGTGAACTTTTTTCACCGATTGCTTAAAAATCTAGCAGTTATGACAGAACCTCTACGTCCTTTGCTCAAAAAGGATGTGGAATTTATTTGGTCAGAAATTCACCAAGAAGCTTTTGATCAAATAAAAGATGCTTTAACGAATGCAGAAACAATGGCCATGCCTGATTTGACAGAACCATTCATTGTGCATACTGACGCTAGTCGAAAAGGATTAGGCGCCGCGCTTATGCAAATGAGAGAAATCGATGATCAAAATATCGAAGTGCCTTGTGTTTATGCCAGCAGAAGTTTGCAACCTGCTGAGATAAATTACAGCGCCACAGAATTAGAATGCCTAGCGGTAATTTGGGCATTACGTAAATTCCGACATTATTTAGAATTTACAACATTCATAGTAAGGACTGACCATCAAGCATTAAAATGGTTGATGCAGTTAGACGAACCTGCCGGAAGGTTAGCGCGTTGGCAAATGGAGCTGATGCGCTATTCTTTCGAAATACAATACATTAAGGGTCCACTAAATGTTTTAGCGGATGCTTTGTCAAGATCACCGATTAATAAACCAGAAAATCCTGAAGATGATGGAGATAATGATGAATTATTATCTTATTGTCCATCACCACAACGAAATTGGAAAATGGGAAAATTTCATGAGCTTCCTGTCTCCACGCTGGAGGAAAAGGAAGATCACGAATTCGTCAACTATTGGACTAAAATTTATGACCCCTCTGAGGAATCAGATGACGTCATAAGAGCGCAAATTTCAAGGAAATTCCAAGTTCCTTCGTCAAATGTTTTAATAAAAGCATTTGTCGCCAAAATCGTAGAACGTCTTGATTGTGAACCCCCCACAAGGGAAGACATAATTAAGGCACAGAAAGAAGATAAAGTTTGTCAATTGATGCGTAATTTTCTAAATTGCAATCAATTTCCACCTGACGTCACAACGCGACTTCAGAGGAAACAATATAGAAAACACGCCACCACCTTCTTAATTGAAGATGACTTACTAATGCAATTTCATCCCACAATGTCTGATGAATTGGGGGAGGATGGGAGAGCACTCAAAGTTTTTGTTCCTCAGAAATTGAAGTATAAAATTATTTGGCTGATGCATGGCCACCCACTTTCTGGCCACCCAGGAATTGCAAGAACTCTTTATCGAGCACGCCGAATTTATACCTGGAAAGGCATGAAATCGGACATTACGAGATTCATTCGACACTGCGAGCGCTGTCAAGCCTGCAAACCTCGAACGAAAGGACAAATTGAAGCAGCGCAAATGGGTCCTTACAGCCCATTTGACTGCCTAAGTGTTGATTTGACCGGCCCAAAACCTCGGACGCGCAAAAACAACACACATATTTTAGTCATACTTGACGTGGCAACTCATTGGCCAGAATTATATCCAATGTGTAACCCCACTGCAGGAAAAGTAGCAAACTGCATTTACCACCTTTCCATGAGCATGGGATTCCCTCGTAAAATTATTTCTGACAACGGCCCGCAATTTCGTGCCCAAGTCTTTAAAAAATTTTGTGAAAAGTTCAGGATGGTTCCAACACCAACTTCAACGTATCACCCGCAAGCTAACCCGGTTGAAAGGGTTAACCGTGACATCAAGTACCTTGTTGCAATTTATTCAAGTGTTCATTCCAAATGGGATGAATATTTGCGTGAGTTTGCATTTAGCTTAAGAACTACGGTGACGAGAGGAAGAGACTTCTCTCCCGCATTTCTTAACTTTTTTCGTGAGCTCAGAGTACCTTGGGATCCAAGAATACCTAAAGGAATTTTGGTCGTCGATCCAAAAAACCCACATTTATATGTGCAAAAATTAGAAGCAGTTATTGCCGAGACATATCAGCACATGATGTCACACGTGTTAGATTTGCGTAGGCGAATTAATCTTAAAAAAGAAGGTGAGAAGTTCTCCAATTTCAAATTAAACGATTTAGTTTGGAGAGATTCTCATGTTTTGTCGAGTGCTGCCCGCGGCATTGCAGCTGGCATCGCTGATAAACGAACAGGACCTTATGTAATAACCAAAATATTGCAGGGAGGATCCGTAGAATTGAGAAAGCTAGAAAATAACGAAATATTTCCAGCTGTCCATTCGTCTGAATTAATTCCGTATTTCCCAAGTTTTGATCAGGAAGTATGGCTAGAAGGCGAAGAAGTCGGTCAAAAGACTGAAAATATAATTAATACGTTAGATGACGATGAATTAAAGAAAATACCTGTCGATAATTCATCCAAACCACAAATGGAGTCAGACCTCGTGACTAACGACGTTGAGCTTCGTGACAGTTTCAAAAAGCTTGAAATTGCTAAAAAATTAAATAAAAAGGTGTTTTTAGAAAAGAAACAAAAAACATCTGAAATAAAAGACTCATCTGACTCAGTCTCCGATGACAATGAAGACGGTGATTTAAATACAATAAATCCCTCGCCGACAAAGAGATATAATCTTCGGACTCGTAAACCGAGAGGAAAGAACAACATGTGTCTTTTCCCCTCGCTAACCTCGAGATCCAGGGATCAGCCGTATGACGTAAGGAGCAATTCCCCAAGCCATGCGCTAACTAATCAAACGATAAGATTGGATGACGTCACTAACAGCGACGTTACCCAAACGTAACTTCCGGTATTTGAAACGATCACTTCGCGTCTGAGTTCACCTCGATCTCACACGTGTGTTAAGTGCTCATCCCAAACCAAAAGCGAAACAACTGGATTAATTCTCCCAGAATCTCCGATTGTAAGTAGTTTTTTCTTTGAAATTTTTCAAAGAAAAACTAATAAATTAATTTCTTGTTTTCTTTTCCATTTGAATTAGTCGTTCAAATGGAAGAGGAGGAACCAAAAGAAGGAAGCGAAGCCGGCGCCAACAGCCTCGAATTAGAAACAAATTCGACGCTGCATGGTTCCGCAAACACTTCGAATGCATCCGTGGATGTCACCGAAGCATCCGCCGAAGCGTCCGCCGAAGCTCAAACCGCTCTAGCCGACGCTGCTGCCCATCTGCCGGTCACGCCGCCCCGACCCCGCCTACGAGGAGGTCTCTTCGCCGATCCGAACGGTGAAACGCGTGCGCAGAGGCACGAAAGGGTAAATAATTTAAAATAAAATTACCTTTCAGTCATGAAAAGTAATTAAAAGTGCATTTTCACTCGGAAAAAGCGAAAAGTTCGTTGGTAACGTCTTCACAAGAAGGCGCCGCCATTTTTATCATCAGATGGCGCTGTGTCTCGTTTTTGAGGCGTTGCTACGGCAACGCTCCAAACACTGAAGCATAGCCGTCGGGAACACCGTTTCTACTTGATTTTTCAAATATTTTGAAAGATTTAACGAATCTAAACTGATGAATGAAATCTCACCCGTGATTTTATTCGCTGAAAATTCGGAAATAATTATTTTACAAGAAAAAATCGATTTTAATTATTTCTTCAAATATTTTACAGATCATCCAACTTCGGGAGACGCAGCTTGAACTGCACCCCGATGTTCCAACCGATCCTGGAGTCTGGCGACATGCATTGCCGCCAGAAATCATAAAGTCTAGAGGACGACTGACGTTTTGAACGGCCCGCCACAAATTCTCCAGAGCCCTTAACAAGCGATGGGGAACGAAGTTTCGGATCGCCTATTTAATCGATGGATTTGGTCATCGCGACGCCCTCGAGTGGGCAATGAAGCGCGACACCTACGGACCACTACGAAACGTGTTGCTCGACTTCGCCTTCGTAGTGATCACTCAAGAAACGCGAGACCATCGCCGCTACTTCAACGCTCCTGCGTGGGAGCGCCGACAGATTTTGGAGGACATCTTCCAACGTCTTGATCAAACCAAGGCCGAGGTTGTGCGCCTCTACCACGAATCTTTCCGGCCAACCACGGATGGAAAGAAACGTTGGGTACCGACATGCCAATCGGAAATGCATCAACTAGCCATGGGCGGATGTTTCCGAGCTGATTTTGTGCCGAACCCGTATCCAGAGCCTGAGCCCCGGGTACAGGTCGCTTCCACCATCCACGTGGCGCCACCACGCTCCACGTCGAGGTCACGTTCGTCGAGGTCACCCTACAGTGGCCGTCGCTCCTCCCAAACGCAGTCGTCGGGAGAAGGCGCCATTGGAGGGATACCTCAACTCGAAAAGACGCGTCATCGTTCCCATCATCGACACGAATCAACGCCACCAGCGAGACATTCGAAGTCCGTTTCGAGACACGCGTCCCGAAGCCGACCCCGAGTGCAATCACGACAATCCTCCGCGAGGAGTTCACTCTCATCGCGCGAGGGGAAATCTAACGCTACCGTGCTTAGCGCTTCCTCCTCCTCTGGCCAGATTGACTGGTCGGACGAGATAGCGAAGGAAGATCGTCGCATCGCCGCATTGCAAGCCGGTCAGGGAGACGTCAACGCCTCTTTGCCGTTCGCTTGCCGTCCAGTCACCAGCGACATGCGACCCGATCCATCAGTGCCCGTGCCACAAGTGACGACGGTCATTCGTTTCGAAGGACAACACGCTTCTCCGGAACCGTTCCCAGCACAGGAGTGCGCTGATCTCTGGAGGCGATTCTCATCGTTTCCCGAGACAGCCCAAGCAATGTACCTCGCGAATCTAGACGCCTATCAACACGCTCAGATTCGCGAAGGTGAGAAGGGATGGCAATGGCTTGCCCGAGAATTGGAGTCGTGCAAGTCCGACAAGCACCTGCAACGGATGCTGCAGAAGATGCACAGGAAACTGTCGGACGGACTTCTTCGAATCCTGTTCCAAGGAGTCTTTCCTGACCTACGAATGGCTCTGGCGGCCGCCACTCGATTGTGGACCGTGCCGTTAGGGCTTCCTCGAGCCTTGTTAGACGATTGGGAGTCAGTTCGCCCAGATCCTCCGACGATGCTCGCCGAACTGACGCACCAAGCCGAAGCGACTGGCAAAACTCCAGCTGGGTCCGCCATTCGACTACGGCAGGAATGGGCTACATTAAAGCAGCAGCGCGCAACGGAACGAGCTACCGCCCGTCCCGCTGGCGCACCACCGTCATCCGCAGCTCCACTCCACGCTGCCATCACGGCAACGTCGAGTGTCCCACGTGCAACCGAGGCACCGAGTTGCAACCTCTCGTCTCCAATGGAGTGGCTCGACAGCGAAGATCGCGAGTTCGTCGTGCCTGTGGCCAGCGGCGCCAGACCAAAGACGCGCGCCCCGGCTTCGCGCAGATCCAGATCGCTCTCGATCTGCAAAAAGTCGCCGCCACCACCGCCACCTCCAAAGGATTCGCCACCAAGAGATAGGGGATCGAATATGGCCACCTACCTCACCGCCTATCAACGTTTGCGCTCATTATACGCCTTCTGTCACATAACGAGCGCAACCAAGACAATTCTCCAAAACAGCGAGGATTTATGCAACCGAGTCCTCGCGTGGCTGGAGAACCACATCAAGGAACAACAGCCGTGGATCTTGCATCAACGCCTGGTGTTCGCCCGAATT
The DNA here is from genome assembly GCA_949358305.1 of Strigamia acuminata. Classification (NCBI taxonomy): domain Eukaryota; kingdom Metazoa; phylum Arthropoda; class Chilopoda; order Geophilomorpha; family Linotaeniidae; genus Strigamia; species Strigamia acuminata. The sequence goes on along the minus strand of OX442315.1, from coordinate 8,066,806 downwards.
ACGCCTCAAGACCCGCAGGAGTATTTCGAGATGGGTTTCGGACGAAGGGATGGTGTGGACCGCATAAAGCAAGTGTGGCTCCACATCAACCCTGGCTTCCGATCAGGACCAAACGCCGGCCGATCTTTGTGCACCGTCACAGAGCACAAAGATCCAAACGATCATTCGACGGACATGTTGCCTAAATAATTAGGGAACATACCCGTCCTTTAAAAATAATTACTTTTTTATTTTTATATTGTAATAAAAAAGAATAAATATCCTGTTCCATTTTTTACTTTGAAACCTTGTGTATTTATTCCTATACTTACCTGTCTCTTTTTGGAAAAGAATAAGATTCTTTCTTAAAAAAGGGAGGGAAGTGTGGTGACCTCAAATATTCGTATCTGAGTGCCCACCATATTTCCAGATTGTCTTATGAACATATCAAACATTCCTATATGTTTTGTTTCAATGTAAATTGAAATAAAACATACATTAATAAAATATAAAACAAGGCACAATATTACCCAAATAATATTGTGTTTTGCAGCAAGTTTTGGCCCAGCAACAGCGTCAACCAATCACGCTGCAGCGTGCATTGCTTTGATGATGCTGCTAGGCGTGTGCCTGGGCGGAGCATCCCCTCCTCTCACGCGTGCCTGGCTCAATTGTTGCACACGACCCGAAGGCGGCCGTGTGTGATCTTTGCGCAGCTTTTCTGAGCAGATTTTGGAGTGAGCCAAACGGTTTTGGCCTACTCTTCCCGCATTCTTGATTCTGCTTCCAAACCATTCACATCTGTGTCAAACTTATGCCAAACCCTGCTAAGTGTGATCTGTGATATCTGGAAAAGTTGAGATTCATTGCTGGTCCGTGCCAACTGTACGGAATAGCGCCCTTCTGCTTGAATTACTACGAGTAATTTAAGCCATTTCTGTGTGAAATTGACATCGAGCTTGCTCTGTCAATTTGTAGTTCTTTGTGTCGAGCTTGCTCCACAAAGGAATTTGTGTGTAGACGGATTGTTACGTCGAGCTTGCTCCGTAATAATCAAGCCGCTGTGTGCAAGAAGTATTCTCGTGTCGAGCGTGCTCCACGAGGATATTTAGAATATTTAGCAACGTATTTTGGCATCGAGTTTACTCTGCCAAAATCCCGCGCTCACACGACGCCATCGACGCCATCTTAGAGCCAACGGTCAACTGTGAGTGTACAAGTGCAAGAAGAAGCCAGATCAACCCAGTCATTACACTTATTATTTTGCAACATATTCGCGTGTATTTAGAACGATTAAAAACTATCTAATTTTTCCTTTACTCTGTGTAAAATCATTCCCCTAGACAACCATTTGGCCACAGAGTAGAAGTCCTGTACGGCATCTCACCGACGATTGCTTGTTGAATTTATATAATTTAATAAGTAAAAACCCGGATCGCCGCAAAGTGCTTATAGTGAACATGCCGTACAGGAAATCAGCAGCGAGTCTGGAAAAAATGTGTTTAAATACCATAACCAAAAATTTTGTTGCGTTGGAACACAAATTAGCGGATCAGCCATCCGAAATTATCGGTATGATATACGAACGAATGTGTTGGCAATTTCCGTATACCAATTTGCCTCCGGAAATCTTCATCAATTCCGGCACCAAATCACTACAGAGATTGCACAAGTTTGGCCTGTCCATCGATCTCGCATTGGATAAAATAGGCGTCGTGTCTAAAAACCTCTTAATCTTAAATTTAAATTATATTACAAACTTCCAACCCGATATAAGTTTAGAATATGTAACTTTCGTGTGTCGTAATAAGAGAGCGATACGTGCCGTGATAAGCTTTAATGAAAAGTCCCACTCCCACCACAATGCACATGTGACCGCGCCCCCCATCGCCCTCTAGTGGCGAACACCACATCTTCCCCTGGGGGAACGCGATCCGACAAAGGATATAAAATACAATTCAAAATCGAAACACAATCGAAATAAAACACAAAATAAAACCACTAAAATCAGACTCCATTAAAGTTCACATTCAATTCATTCATCGTCTCTATCAAGCGCTCTGGCGGTATAACACGTCGCCCTGACCTCGTCGTATACACGGTCCTTCCTCCATTCTCCATCACAGCCGGATTCGCGGCCACCATCGGCTCCCCCGGTCCCTCGTTCGCCTCGCCATCCTCCGTCTCTCGTTCATTCGCCTCAACTCTGGTGGGGTCCAATGCTGCTGACCGCTCTGCCGCCTCTATCCCGGGTCCCTCCGTCATCCTTGGCACCAACTGGTTACTATTGCGCCGAATGGTCCCCCGCGGTGTCTCTACAAGGTACGACCTCGGAGTCCCGGCAGGTCCCACCACTGCTCCCGACACCTTCTCGTTCGTAATCCAAACCTCCTCGCCATCAACCAACTCGCGCCGCTGGACCACCCGGTGCCGCCTGTTGTAATCCGCACACTGTTGACTCTTCGCCTCCTCTTGTTTCTTTCGGAACTCACGATGATTCGGAATCCTTGGCTGCAGCGCTGTCTGGAGCACCGGAATGCCCGTCCTCAAGCGCCGCGACATTAGCAACTGTGCCGGACTATACCCACTTGGTCCCGGTGTATTCCGATATTGGAGCAATGCCTTATATGGATTCTCATTCTTGGCTAACATCTGCTTGACCGTGGCAACGAATCTTTCGGCTTCCCCGTTACTTTGGTGGTAATGCGGACTACTCGTAACGAGGCGGAAGTCATTCTCGATCGCGTATCGCTCAAATTCAGCCGCCATAAATTGCGTCCCCGAGTCGCTCACCATTTCCTCAGGATACCCGTGTCGCGCGAAAATCGACTCCATCCTACTGATCACTGCCGCCGATGTAATGCGATCCAAGCGTTCTAATTCCACGAAATGCGAGTAGTAGTCGACGACAAGCAGGTAACTACCGCCCTGCCAAAAAAAAATATCAGTTCCCACCTTCTGCCAAGGCAGCAAAGGCGTCGCCGTCGCGATCATCGGCTCCCGCAGCGGCACTCGAAACTGCTGACACGTCCTACAGTCGCCGACCAACTGTGCCAACTGCTGGCTCAGGCCAGGCCACCACACTGACTGCCGGGCCCTTGCCCTGCAGTGACCAATCCCCTGATGGCCTTCGTGCAATTTAGCCAAAATCTCCCTTCTTAAGCCAGTCGGAACAAAAATACGGTCATTCTTCAGGATCAACCCCCTCCACGCTGTCAGATAACCCCGATCCTTCCAAAACACTCCCATTGACAGGGGCAAATGATGCTTCTCTGGCCAGCCTTCCTTGATATATCCCATCAAAAGTCTACCCTCTTCTTCCTCGGCGGTTCGCTTCCGGATCTGATCCAACCTCGCGCTTGACGCCGGAAACCCACTCGCTACGCTATCCACCTGGAACTCTGCTTCCCGTACAAGCTCTCCCATCCCCGTTGGCTTCTCCACCGGCGCACGCGACAACGTGTCCGCAATTATCAGCTGTCGCCCCGGCACGTGCGAAATGGTGTATCTGAACCACATCAACCTCATACGGAACCGCTGAATTCTCACCGGCATTGCGTCCAAGCTCTTATTTCCTAATAGAGGCACCAACGGCTTGTGGTCTGTGTGGATGTGAAAATCACGGCCTATTAAATATTTCGAGAACTTTTCGCAGGCCCAAGTAACCGCCAAAGCCTCTTTTTTAATTTGAGCATACCGTTGCTCTGTCTCTGACATCATTGAAGAGGCATAGGCGATCGGCCGCAAATCGCCGCCCTCTGCCCGCTGCAGCAATGCCGCCCCGAGCCCGAACGACGACGCATCCGCCGACACAACCACCCCTGCTCCTAAGTCGTAATGGGCTAGCCCCACATCCCTCGACAACGCCGCCTTTATGCACTCGAACGCGTCCTGTTGCGGCTGGCCCCAACTCCACATCACCTTTCGCTTGTCCCTCAACAACTCCAAAATTGGGTGAATCTTCTGCGACAGCTGGGGCACAAACTTGCCTAAATGATTCACCAATCCCATCAATCGTCGCACGCCCGACACCGAAGTCGGCGGCCCCATTCCCACGATCGCCGCCACCTTCTCCGGGTCCGGCCGCACTCCGTGTTCGCTGATGTAAACTCCGAGGAACCTAATATCTCTCCTACAAAATTCACACTTTTCTCGATTCAACTTCACCCCCGCCTCTCGCAGCTTCTCCAAGACAACCGTCAACCGCTTATCATGTTCCATTCTAGTCCGGCCATGAACCAAGATGTCATCGATCTGACATTCGCACCCCTCACATCCCTCCAGAATTTCGTTCATACGCTGCTGGAAATATTCCGGTGCCGACGTTATACCGAACGGCAAGCGATTGAAACAAAACCGCCCAAACGGCGTAATAAACGTTGTCAACAAACGACTTCTCTCCGACAACATCACCTGCCAAAATCCGTGAAAAGCGTCTAATTTAGTGAAAAACTTTGACCCCGCCACCGACGCCAAAGTAGTGTCCACGTCGGGCATTACCGTCCTCAGCCTTCTCACGCCCTTATTCAGAGGTATCAAATCGACACAAATACGAATCCCCCTCTCTCCGTTCTTGTCGGGCTTCCCCTTCTCAGCTGTAACCATTCCGGCGCACCACTCCGTCGGTCCCTCTACTCGGCTGATGATCCCCTGCTCAAGCATAATGTCCAACTGTTTCTTCACCCGAGGCAGCAATGGAATCGGAACTCGTCTCGGCACTGAAATAGAAAATGGCACCGTATCAGGTTCTAACTCAATGTCATATTCCCCTTTCATCCGCCCGATCCCGTCGAACATCTCCGGATAATCCGTTAAATATCGTCGGTCTTCTTCCGTCACCTCCGACATACTCCCCGTAAACCGTATCAGGCCCAACCTCTCACTAGCGTCCCGACTCAGCAGGGGCTCACTCAAATCGTCCACCACATAAATCCATTCCTGCACCGACAACTTCCCGTAATGTATCTCCTCCAAGAACATGCCCACCACCGACATGCGATCCGCTCCTGCATGAAACAATCCTCGGCCCGGTCGTTCCAACTGCCTCGGCCGCCAGCTACTCGTCGATGGAATCGCCGTCACGTCCGCCCCTGAATCTACCTTAAATCGTATTAACTGTTTATTAATTCGTACACCTACTCTCCACGGCGGCGAACGCTCTGGCCTGGCCGAAACACGCTCTGGTCCGGCCGAAACTCGTCCCAAAAACAGCGCCTCTTGCTGAAACAGCTCTCCCAGCTGACCTCCCTCGGCTTCGCGAATCTCATGCGTCGGCGCACTCCTACAAACGCGAGCATAATGGCCTTTTCCTCCGCATTTTCGACATTTGGCCTCCCTCGCTGGACACTCGCCTCGCTCGTGCCTTGGAAACCCACAATTGCGGCATCCAGGCCCCGGCGGCCGAACTCCCGAACTCGACTGACCGCCACTTGGCGCGTTACCGGACCTCCGCTCCTGCTGCTCCCGACGGCCAAACTTCATCTCTCCCACCGTCAATATGTTCGGCTCTTCCGCACGAATAAAGCTCTGCTGGCCCTTAACCGCCTCCTTCATCCGCGCCTTCTCGACCGCTGTCTCCAATGTCAATTTGCCATCCAGCTGCAATGTCTCGGATATTTTCGCATCCAACAATCCCACGACGAACCGATCGCGCACCAACTCGTCCTTCAAGCTGGCATAAGCGCACGTATCAATTAACGCATGCAGCGCCGTCACGAACGCGTCCACCGTCTCTCCAGGCTCTTGTTTCCTACGGTGAAATTTAGCACGTTCATAAATCACATTCCGCTTACCCACAAAATAGTCCTCGAATATTTTCTTCACATTGGCGTATTTCTTCTTCTCCGCCGCTGTCACGGTTGAAGCGGCCAAAATGTCCTCCGCTTCATCACCCAAACAATAAATTAACGTCGTCACCTGCCTCAACTCGGTCGCCACATCCAACTCCGAAGATTCACGATACCGCTCGAACCTCCGAATCCACTTTGGCCAACCCTCAGCGCATTTAAAATCAAAAGGCGTCGGCGGAACGAACTGAAACGACGCCGCCATCTTTGATCCTCGGCCCGCCGCCACGACACTGTTTTCGACCTTAATATCAATCTTTCGCTCGTCAAAAACTCACACGTTCCTCCCACTGTCGCCTGCAATCCTACGCCACACCAAACTCTTGAAAAACCATCCAAAAAACCACTTCTGACACCATGTCGTGTGTCGTAATAAGAGAGCGATACGTGCCGTGTTAAGCTTTAATGAAAAGTCCCACTCCCACCACAATGCACATGTGACCGCGCCCCCCATCGCCCTCTAGTGGCGGACACCACAGTAACCAAACTGTTGACACTTTTACCACGACTTCAACATTTCTCCTTGATCCGCATAAAATGCACGGATGAATTCGTAGCCGCAATCGTTCAAAGTTGTCAGCAATTGGTCAAATTGTCTCTTACTAATTTCAACGGACGCAAAAGTGTAGGATTTCGTTCATTAATCCGGCTTACGAAAAAGACATTTTTGGAACTCTCGTCTTCCAGGCTGACAATCGACGAGTGTTTGTTCCTTCTAGACGGACTGCCTCTTTTGAAAGAGTTTACAATTAATGACTGCTGGAGCGCGATAATTGGTGTGTTAAAACGACGATCAAACCCAACATCGCGCACCGACTCATTGGAGAAAATAACACACTATTTCAATCTGGAAGAAGTCATGTTTGTTAACACCACTTTCCCACATTTACGTGAGATAGAGATTGGTAAAATAGACGTAAATTTTGCTTCAGTAATCTGTAGCAACAAATTAAACGTACTGCAACGACTAACCTCTCTTGAACTGTATCACATTGGAGATGATATGAGTGAATTGCAAATGAACATGCTTCTGCAACAGTGTGAGAATTTAGAAGTTTTAAATGTTTTAAATTGTGGTATTCTTACTGACAATGTGATTCTAGATCTGGCCGCATCGAATGGCTTTAAACATCTCAAAGTTTTGAAGTTAATTGGTTGCCATTCGATTAGTTTCACCTCGATGATAAGATTGATAGAAATGCATAGTCCGTTGGAAAAGTTTATATTGAGAAGTTGTCGTAATTTTGACCAATTCGCTCGTACAGAAATTAAAAGTTATGCGAAAATTCACAACTTGGATGTGAAGTTCCATTAAATTTCCACTTATGGTCATTTATTTTAGGCCAACACACAATTTGGCATACCGACCAATTTTTGTTTCTATTTCGCTATTTTTCAAACATCTTTTTTATAGTCAATAAACTTATATATTTTAACAAAAGCTACTTTTTTTCCACATTTTTTTGCGCCATTTTGTGCGCAACAACAAGCCGTTGTTGTGCTCTCATTTGTTCATTTCTCGTGAACATTATAGCTCACATTTTTCCTCTTTATTGTTTAGCACATAGTCTTAACTTTAGTCATTAAATTAACGTATTAATTTATAATTCAGCAGCTTAATTCTCATATTAATTTCGCATTAATTTATCAGTAATTCTCATATTAATTTCGCATTAATTTATCAGTAATTCTCATATTAATTTCGCATTAATTTATCAGTAATTCTCGCATTGATTAAATCATTGCACAATTATTTATGCAATATTTGTAATTTAAACCGAATAAAGTTTATTCCTTGTCATTTTAATCACCCAAACTTGCATTCATTGTTTAACATTTCTAGACACATTTTACAGGCCAATCGAGTATAAGACCTATAAACGGCATCTTAATTGTGATTAATTAATAAGGTATAAGTATCTTGTATTAATTAAATTGCCGGAATCACAACAAGACAATACGTTGTAGACTTAATCCTGAATGTGTCCTGTGTATCCAGTTCCTGTTTGGACCTAGTAGAAGACTATGTTCCTGGATATCCAATTCCTGTTTGCAGGCATTGGAAGGATTCAGATGGTCAGTGTTCCTATTGGAGCAATGACAAGTCATAATCCTTTTTGGTTATATATTCCTGTGCAACAGGAAGCAAAGAGCTCTTGTTTTTGTTTCTGATTTCTGATAATACTACTTGAGCCCTTAGCTTCTACTTCTGTTGAAATACTTTGGTATTTTGTTGTACTTCGGGACAACTTGGTGAACTAGGGTCACTTTGATGGACTTGGCCCATTTGATGAACTTAGGGCCATTTGGTGGACGTAGGGCCACTTGATACTACCCGCACCCATGTGTACTGGGCCGCATGTATTTTTAAATGTTAAAAAAAATAAAATGTTAAAATTCAAACTGTAAAAAAAACTTCTAATCAAAACAAATAAATGTAGCTTAAAGAACAACCATTGGGCTTTATTTAAAAAAAAAAGAATGAATTTTTAACTTAATGGGCCAAAAGTTATGTCCATTTGAATATGTGCTACTTGGCACAAGTGTATTTGGCCACCATCGCTAATTGCCTTAAGTGAATTGGGCCAGCAGAAAAAGTTTAGCACCACATTCAAAAAATCACAAAAAAATGGTTTAACCAGAAAACCATTGTTTATTGGAACAATATATTTCAATATTTTTTTGGATAACCGAAATTTTGTATGTGATTGTGCAGGCCAAGCAAGTCAAAAGCTAAATGTGATGGCTGATGGGTTTGGTACACTGAGCAATTGAACTGACTGCTTAGAATCATTTTTCTGCTGAAATATCCATGTCAAAGGAAGCAAATGGAAGCATATAACAATCCTCCAATACTTTTTTATAAGTATATTGGTCCATGATACCCTTGATTTAATGTTTTAGACCGATATCCATAAAGAAAAACCATCCCAATAGTTGGCCTAGATGCAATTGCTCACGAAATATTTAGGGAGGTTCAGACTTTTGGGACACCCTGTATATGGCAACGATTGTATAGTATCACAATTTGGATTACTCTAAACACTACAACAGTTATCTTCTTTGTACGATTGAAGGTCAGTTCAATTATTTTCATCTAAAGTAAAACTATGCAGTTCTCGGGGCTGATTTCATGTACGCGATGTGGACAACACAATGCACTGATTGGTTAATTTTTAAATCCACTTATTAGACGATAAAATACCCACTAGGGGTGTTGAAAACTCAAATAACCAATGACAGTCGTTGGTAAATATGTTCGTCTTACGTTTCTCGCTGGATATATGCAAATAGTTTGATTATTCAATCAATCGTAAGTGCTTAGTGAACATGCCGTACAGGAAATCAGTTCCGAGTCTTGAAGAAATGTGTTTAAATACCGTAATCACCAATTTCGATGCGTTGGAACACGAATTAGCGGATCAGCCAGCCGAAATTATCGGCATGGTATACGAACGAATGTGTCTGCAATTTTGGCGTACCACATTGTCTCCGGAAATGTTCATTCATTCCGGCACCAAATCACTACAGAATATCAACAACTTTGGTCTGACCATCGATCTCGTATTGGATAAAATAGGCGTCGTGTGTAAAAACCTCTTAATCTTAGACTTAAATTTATTATGTTCAGCCTATCGTTTACAATCTCTAACTAAACTGTTGCCACTTTTACCACGACTTCACCATTTATCCTTGGCCGGTGTAAACTGCACGGATGAATTTATAGCCGCAATCGGTAAAAATTGTCAGCAATTGATCAAATTTTCTCTTAGTAATTCTAACGGATGCAAAGGTGCAGGATTTCGTCCATTAATCGGGTGCACGAAACTGACGTTTTTGAGTCTACGGCTCCAGCGTTCCGTGCTGACAATCGACGTGTTTTTGTTTCTTCTAGACGGACTGCCTCTTTTGAAAGAGTTTCAAACAAAGCTTGTTGTGACCCGACTGGACCGGGGTCAACGAAGAGTTTCTCTCGTGACCTCGTTTCGGGTGTAAGGGGAGCCGCAAGCGCGTCTCCCTTCCCTCAGTGCATTGACATCTAGTCAATGGACAGGCGTCTGCCCTGAGGGAGTGGGGATGGCTCGTCCACCCCACCATTGGGTGATTCCGGTCACCTGTCAACCCCGCTTTGTGCAAAGGAATGTGCCTTGCACTGAGCGGGCAGAACCAACACAACCATCAAACGAGAAACACACGTAAACCCGTCGTCCTACAAGATCAGGCCCAAGTAAATATACTGGGATTGACCAAGGACAAAGGACAATTTACCGTGAGTACGTTTGGTCAGTGTCAAACTCCGCAGAGTAACCTGCGAGATAAGATTACCACACTATTTTAGCACACCAGCTAGAAATAGTAAAAACCACTCCAGTTTAGCGAGTTGTGCAGACAAACGGTCGCACAAGCCTAAACTGCAGTAAAACCACGACGAGCGTTCCCGCCGCTGTGTGACCGCCGGGAGCCAGAAGAGTCCGCCGCTGTGTGATCGCCGGACACCACACAAAAACCTAGACAACAGCCCGAAGTAAGCCTTTTAACTAAGCATTCACTCGCGCCCGACCAGCGTGAGCCCGAAGGACCAGCCAGAGACGAGCCGAGGACGCCATATTGCCACGCCGGCCCAAGACGACACCACGTTGCCACAACGAGGACGCCATCTTGGACACGACCGAGACAACAGACGACCTCGCCGGTTCCAGCCAGCTTTCATCATACCTTTACCTTTCCATTTCCCTTCACCCATTCCGATTTACCTTTTACCTACCTTTCATATATATATATAAGATATATCTGTACATTGTCCCACAGAATAAATCTATATTATATTTTACCTTTTATATCTGTGTAATCATTTCTTTGGGTAAACCGCTTGAGACAAAGCGGTAGTGAGTTAGTCGAATTAAGTAATCAACCCACGAGTTAGCGACGGTTAGAGTTGAGCGCGACACGTGGGGGCCTGTCCGGGATCAAGTTGAATAACTGATTCTAACCTGTGATTACATCATACCCAAAGCAAGAAATGGCAGATAATACCCGAGTAACAGATTCCGACTCCGACGCAAACAAGAGAGCCGGCAGTCGTAAAGGCGCCGACTATCACTTGCGATCTGGAGGTCCCTTACCCAAAGCCTCAGCGCACGAAGCGAGGCAAAAACGGCGTAAGCCTAAACCCGATCGTAGAAGCGCATCAGAGGCATCGCACCCGTCTCGCGCCGAGACGAGGCAGCGATTGGACGAGACAGAGCGGGGTGAAGAGCAATCTCACTCCAAACTGCCGCGTTCTAACCGTGACGGCGAGACGAGCGGAAACGAGGTTTTATCCCGTAACCAATCGCCTCGTCTAACGCACGACACCGAGGTGGGCAGTCCGAAAGCAGCGTCTCCGATACAAAAGACGGCCTCAAATACGACCGCTAATTCGGCACTAAACACGCCAGTTACGCACAGTCGACCAGCCTCGGTAGTGTCTGAAGGACACAAGTCCAACTCATCCTCTGTCAAGCGTGTTTCGAGCCAGCCTTACAGCGTCTCGGGCACCTTGATTGATGCGATGCAATTGGCACAGGCGGAAGGAGTGAGATACACCCTTCCGACGGGGAAAATTACCGTGTACGAAACGTTACAGATCGTACGTGCAGCTTTAAAAGCGCACAGTGTATCCCCACAAATCACCATTGTTGAAGGTGCACACGCTCAACAATTGGTTGATTCCGCTCAATTTGAAGCGGATGCAGAGAACGAGGCTCGTCAAGCCATTCGCGAGAGACGGAGGAAGCTGGCGGAAAGAGAAGCGCAAGCTCTCGAGTACGGCAGAACCCAGCCCAATCCGACTACTCCCGAGGAGGTAGAAATAGTTGACCGAGCCCTGAGAGCACATCGATATGCTTTCCACTCGCAACAAGAAGCAGAGCGAGCATTTATGGCCAGATTGCGACGAGATGACCCGAAATCCGTCCGCAAACCAGAGGTCAGTTCATCCGAGCTGTCCGACGAGAGCCTAGAGGGAGACCCAAAGCGCACGCCGAAGGCCAAACCCAAACCCCAGCCGGAGAGAGCAACACCAGCTACTCCGCGCAAGAGAGATGCGTCGGCCAGAGAACAACAAACTCGGCCCCGCATGCAAGCTCTCGATTCAGCCACAAATAATGCGATAACGCGGTTAATCAACGCTAATAATGCTAGGCGAAATGAAGAGCAAGCTCTCACAAGCCAACAGCAAGATAATCCGCAAGGGACTGAGTGGCAACAACCAGTGCCCATCCTTAAAGACGACGAGTCGTCAAGGAGACAATCGCATGATCGCACCTCTTCGCGAGAAGAAGGCAAACGCGATGAAAGACCGAAATATTATCACTACGGAAACAGTGATTCGTCGTCAGATGGACTGGAGTCAAATGCACCCAGTCATCACGATTCGGAGAGAGGTTCCGGAGAAAGACGAAGGGAAAGAGAACGCGATGAACGCAGGGAAAGGGAACGTGACGACCGTCGTAGGGGCCGGAAAGAGTCAAACTCTTCACGGCGCAACCCGCCACGCCGCTCACCGTCTCCCGACCCCAGCTCCGACCCCTCATCCAACGACGACAGACGAAAGGAGAAATCAAGTAATCGCCGGAAGAGATCCAACTCTCCGCGCGATAGAGAGAAACGACGTCGATCGGAAAATAGCGACCACCGACGGGAGGAGTTTCAGGACCTTCCCCGACAAAGCGCGTTTACCGATTCGACGGGTCGGCAGTATACGATGGGAGAGCTTGGAAGAGCCCTACTCGGCTCGTTGAAGGCCGAGGGAATCGATCTGAGCAAACGAAACGATCGTAATCGTAGCACTGGCGACCGCGTAAAGAAAAAATACGCTGTCTCCCGACGTGACACCATGAGTGTTACCGGGAATATTAGGTGGCAATTTTATATTCAGAACCGTTTCGACGGGTCATGGAAAGCGGGAGATCGCTTCCTTGACGAAGTAATTCGAATTAAGACTGCCACCAAAGCCACCGTAGGAGACATGCTCACCCACGGTATTGTCGAGCTAATGGCAGGCTCGGCACGTGAGTGGTACCAAGGATTGAAAGGCGTCAATTGGGACGACTTTTTAATGAGATTCGACCTGCGCTACGGCGAGACACCCGAAGAGGTGAGCCGAAAGATGCGAGGTCTTCGCCAGATGCCTGGTGAAACCATAATGGATTACGACATTCGCGCCAGATTGTTGTTCGAAAAGGCCCCGATGGAATTTCACGCCACGGGATTCAACCTTTTCTTTCTCGGCGGTTTGTCGGAATACTCGCAAAGGGTGCTACTTGAAGAAAGGGCACCGACAGGAGGTAGCTACGAGGAGATGAGCGCCTTCCTGTTCGAGAACACGATAGATATCGAGAAGAGATATTATTCCGCTTTACCAGAAGCGGAGAAAGCAGCGACCGCAAAACGTCTCAAGTTGAGTGCGGAAAGATATGGGGCGACAGATAAGATTATGCGCCCTACTGAATATCTTAGCGGTATAATGGAGCTGGCAGAAGCTAGCGTTGGTTTGCAAATAAAAAATAAACTGACATCCACGCTGCCTTCCAACCCTTTGGCCGCCCCTAAAAAGGCACCGACAGCGTCAGCCATGCAAGCGACACTGGAGGAGGTCAAGGAGGGGGAGGAAGCCGAACAAAATGTCGGAAAATCAGACGAAAAAGAAGAAAAAGACGATTATTCGACGGACGAAGAAATACGAAGCTATCGCGATACCTTATCAACGGGTTGCGATGAGGAAGGACCGCTAGTACATCTCATCCATCGAGATAGAGCGGTAGAAGAATTTCGCGCCAGGTTAAAACCAAATGCCGGTCGAATTCCGAAGTATTTTCGGAAAAATTACACGCCACCGTCGAAAGCAGACCCTGAAAAGAAAAAATCGACTGAAGCCCCAAGAGACAAATCAAATATTCGCTGTTTCAAGTGTAACCAACCGGGCCACTACTCCAATGAGTGCCCAAGAACAGCGAAAGAAGACGCTAAGTTTGACGCGATAATGAAGCAGATGGCAGAGATTAAACTCGCCATGGCAAAAAACGAGTCAAAAAACGAGTCAGCGCAGGCGGCGAAGAAATAATTTCTCGACCGTCTGCGCCATTCATGAAGAAAAAGGGGTTTAACAAAGGGTTCGATAAGCCGCCACCAGTCAAAGAAATGGGTAGTGACATAGCTAACGCCCAAATTCAAGACAGGGCCAACAACGCTTTGCAGGTAATTACCGCAAACGCTGAGGCTGAGGCGGAAGAACCGAACCTACTGCTTGAAGAATTACCTCAAGTAGTCGAAGACACAGAAGAATTTCGTGTTTTCATGTGCAACGTGGCGGTCGAATACACCAACCGCCTATGTATGTTGCCCATGACAATAGAACGTGAAAAAATTATGGGACTACTAGACTCGGGAGCAGATCGCTCGTTCGTTTCCGAAGACATAGTAGCATCATTGGGTCTCACCGATAAGATAAAAGGCGTTAATAAAAATATACGTCTAAAAACCGCCAACGGAATGGCGCGTCCAAAAGGAGTTATATTATTGACCATGGAGTGGCTCGGAGGAGTAGAACAGCACCCTTTCCTGGTCCTGCCCACATGCGACAGAATTTTTCTGTTGGGCTTAGACCTCATGGCGTCAATGGAAATACAACCCAATCCAATAACGAAATCTTGGAATTATATCAGAAATGATAAGGAAAGACCCGCAATTGTCGTGCCACCAGCTCTTGTAAAAGAAGCGGCCGACAAGACACAGTGGGAGAAAGGCCTAAAGAAATTCGTTCAAGATTACGATTTTAAAGCATTCGTAACAGAATTGCAACGGGACAATGTAGTGGAAACGCTTGTCGCCGACGCCGCTTTAGAATTAAACGAAGCGGCAGCCCTACGAAGGGTCCTACTTAAATATGAGGGGATCCTGTCGAAAAAACCGGGCCGAACGAATAGGGCTATTCACGAAATTAAATTGACGGATAATAAACCTATACGAGTTGCGTATAAGGGAATGAACCCGCAAAAACGTGAAATAGTGCAAAAAATGTGCCAAGAAATGCTAGACAGTGGCATTGTCTCCGAGGCCCAGGGAGAATACGCGACGCGAGTTGTGCTCGTGATGCGCCCGGGCTCGGACCCACGCCTATGCATTGATTACCGCCCATTAAACGCGGTGACAGAAATAGATCCCATACAGATGCCGTCTATCGAATCCATTTTGAGAGAGCTTAGCCCCTTTTCTTGGGTTACGACGATGGATCTGTCGAAGGGATACTGGCAAGTTGAGATGAGGCCAGAGGATAAGTTAAAAACAGCATTTTACTCGCCAATTGGACGGTTGATGTTCAACGTCATGCCATTTGGTTTAGTGAATGCTCCCAGTACCTTTCAGAGACTAATCGAAAGCGTATTGGGTGATATCCTGCATCAGTTTGTGTGGGCATACCTAGATGACATAGTTATTGCCTCTAAAACATTCGAAGAGCACATTGAGCACATCGACCAAGTGCTCACCCGGCTGGCAAAAGCTGGGTTACACGTGCATCCGGGCAAAAGCAAGTTCTGTCGAAAGGAGCTTGCCTTCCTGGGTTATCGCATTGGAGTCAATGGTTTAGCTATTGGCCCCGAAAAAATCGATGCGATTAATCGTTTCCCACCACCCGAGGACGTTAAAGGTGTCCAACGGTTTATGGGAATGATAAACTTCTTCGGCAGGTTGCTACCGGGTCTAGCTGAAGTGGCAGCCCCAGTTACCGACCTCCTGAAGAATGAAAACGAATTTGTATGGTCAAATGAGTGCAACATCGCATTTAATGCAATAAAGAGGATGCTGACGGAAGTCGGCGTAATGCCTCTACCCGACTTAAACCGGCCGTTCATATTACACACGGACGCCAGCAGAGTTGGGTTAGGAGCGGCGTTGCTCCAAACACACGTGCGCGACGGAGTCGAACAAGACCTGCCGTGCATGTTTATAAGTCGCAAACTCCAAGGCGCTGAAAAAAATTACAACGCCACCGAGTTGGAGTGTTTGGCCGTTGTGTGGGCCATAAGGAAATTCAGAGATTATCTCGAATATACCAAATTTGTGGTCCACACAGATCATCAAGCGTTACAATGGCTGATGAAATTAAAGGAGCCAGCCGGTCGACTAGCCAGATGGCAGTTAGAACTGATGGCATGCGACTTGACCATTCAATACAAGCCCGGCAAATATAACGTCGTGGCTGATGCTCTGTCACGGGCACCAGTGTCAGATCCAATCGACGCTGACGATGATGGCGAGGATGACTCCCGCATCATTTATTGCCCTACGAGTTGTCACCGTTGGGATTTAAGGAAGATGAATGAAATTCCTACCGCGTCTCCGGCAGATGTAAAATTCTGTGGATTCTGGACGCGGTTATACCAACCAGCTGCTGACAATTACCCAAACGCAAAGAAGGAATTTAAGCTAGAGCGGAGAATAAATGACCCGCTTCTAAGCGCCTTCCACGCTCGTGTCAGCAAGCAAATGAAAAGCAATCCCCCAACAAGGGAGGAAATAATTGTGCAACAAAAATTAGACAAAAAATGTCAGGACAGAGCTAGATTCGTACTGACAGGAAAATATCCGCCCAACTTAACCAGAAGGCAGAAGCGTCGTTATGCACACGAATCCATAGATTACCTATTGGATGACGGCCTTTTAGTGAAACATCACCCAAATCACCAAGATGACTTGAGTGAATCGGACACCGCAGTAAAGGTAGTAATACCTGCTTCCTTAATCGGTCGCGTGCTGTGGTTGTTACACGGGCACCCGCTTGCGAGCCATGCGGGAGTAAGCAGAACACTCTATCGTGCTACACAGCTTTTTCACTGGACAGGGATGAAAAAAGATATTGCTCTTTTTGTCCACCAATGTCAGCGATGTCAAGCGTGCAAGCCGAGGAGTAAATCACCATTCGAAACTATTTTCTTAGGGCCTTACGCGCCTTTTGATTGTTTAAGTGTCGATGTGATGGGCCCAAAACCCGTTACGGGAAATAAAAATGCGTACATTATCGTTATAATGGACGTGGCAACTCGTTGGCCCGAGTTGTACGCCGTCGCTAGACCTTCAGCAGAGAAAATCGTTGAATGTATCTACGACGTGGCGTTACGTTACGGATTTCCACGTAAAATAATATCCGATAACGGACCCCAATTTATCTCGAAAATTTGGGGTAAGTTTTGTGAGAAATTCGGGATTGTGGCGTCACATACTTCGACCTACAATCCCAGAACAAATCCCGTTGAGCGACTCAACAGGGACATTAAATATGCACTAAGCATATTCACTGACATCCACAATAGGTGGGATGAATACTTGAGGGAGATCGCGTTCAGCATACGAACAACAGTCTCGAGGACGAGAGATTTTTCTCCGGCCTACCTCAACTTCGCCCGAGAGCTACGAGTGCCTTGGGACCCACGAGTGGCAGAGTCGGTAGATGTGGTGGACCCAGAGAAACCACATGAGTATGTGTATAAATTGGAGCAAACAATTTCAAACACATACAAGCATATGATGGCGCACATTTTTAACATGCGCGACCGCATTTTACAAGATAAAAGCGGTGGAAAATTCGTGAATTTCGAGATCAATGATTTGGTGTGGAAAGATACACACACCCTCTCAAATGCAGCGAGAGGGATCACCGCCAGCTTGGCCGACAAGAGAGATGGACCGTATGTAATCATCGGCAAGCATGGCGGTAACGCGTATAAATTACGCAAGCTCGAGGACAACACCGAGCAAAAGTCGATCCAGGTACGAGAGTTAACTCCGTACATTCCGGAATTCCCGCAAGAAATGTGGGCCAAAGGCCAAGTCAAGTCTAAAACTGACGGCCAAATCGTCGATATGTTCGCTGGCGAGTCGGAACAAGCACCGCCAAGTGACAACGAGGAGTATTTCGACGCCCCTTCACCTCCGGTAAACGAGATAGTTGAATCCGTTCCGGATCCAATTTTGGTCGGGGGGGAAACAGGAGAAACTCCTGAAACAAACACAAAAAACACGGATAAAAAAGAAAACAATAATGAGGAGGTACAGACACAAAAAACAACAAAAAATATCGTACCTGCCTCGATCCGTAACCTGCGACCAAAAAGAGATAATCCGTTCATAAAAGGCGGAAAGGTCGTAGGAAAGAAGTAAAATAAATTACGAGTCGATGGCGGCACTAAAAATAAATGTAATCGACCGATAGTGCAAGCCATCACGTCGCAGAAAATTTCGCTAAGTCCAACAAAGCGGATATCGGTCGAATTCGCGTCACGAGATGGCGTGGAAACGCGGGACCCGTAGCAAAATTATCGGCACGGGTCGGATACCGCGTGCAAAAGACCCCGTAGCAGCAATCGCGCACGGGAGTGAGAACAAAGGAGACCCGTAGCGTAACATGCGCACGGGTAGGTGCGCACTAGTCTCAAACACCCGGGTTCTGGAGTATATTACCCAGAATCCATCGCGATTACCTCGTGTTCACACAGACTTCCGCTTTTCACAGCTGATCGCTGCATTCGTGCGTGATCCTCGTTTTTAACGTTTTTATCGAGTTTTTTGAGATAGTTTTATCATCCTTTTTTCAATCGTGATTGAGCTTTTTGTGCGCGCTCCTCGCCATGGACGAGGAAGAGAACGACGTGCTTGCCATAGAGCACGAGGACGAGGAAAACTGGGACCGCGATGTAAACCAAGTCCATCCCGATCAGGTAGAAGTCGGCATCGGCACATGAGAACTAGTTCCGTGCTGCTGAAGAAGAAATTTTGTTGACTAATACCTGACATGAGTGCTTTGCACTCACAATAGCATATAATTAATTATTAACCGCGATCGCTCACACGATCGTATTTTTTTCCTTGTTAATTTGTTTTCGAGGTGCGAGCACAGACTTCACGTCGCCTCGCGTCTCGAAAATTCCTCATGACTTGAGTCACGAGCGAGACAATGGGCTCGAGCCATAAATAATTTTATGACAAGGGGAGAATATTCTGTAAAAGAATATTTTTCTCCACAAGTAATTTGACGCATCGAATTGATGCAACTTAACATTCGTACGATGAATTTTTCGGTGTGTTGGATAAATTTAATTTGACTTTAACTTTTTTAAAGATTAGACAAAGTCCGACTTCGGAATAATTCTTTATTAGATTTATTTATTTAATAAAATTTCGACAAGCACATTTATTGTGCAACTTTAGTAATAATTTACACCCGACGAATTCTTTTTACGAATGACTGATAATTATTAATTTAATTATTGGTAATGTTCTAATTAACGTTAGAATTAATTTAAAGTAAAAATCTGATGATAAAAATCCGGATTAAAGGCTCGATTCCGTCTCGCTGTGCGTTTTGGACATGAGACAGATTTTTCACGTGATGACTTCTCTTTTTCTATCCGACGAGGGACAATTCGTCCTACGTTTGCACCGATAGACAGGAATCGGTCTCGACGGACGGCTGCACGTATTGGCAACGTCCCTCGAAACCAACCATTTATCTACGTATTTAAATATTAACTTTTTATTAATTGTTTATTTCTCCATCCTTCCAGATGGCACTACGTAAAACATGGGGACCATTAGACCCCGCTTGCATCGCTCGTGGCGGGATATTTCGAGGCGCGCTGCCCGAATTTTACCGACGATGTTTCGGCGAAGACGCCGACCCTTGGCGCCTGCGAATACTACATTCCCGATGCATCGCCCGACGTTGGGTACGAGACTGCACGCTCCTGGATACGTTCCCGGAGGGAATGCGCGAAGGCATCACCACAGAGTTAGCTCGTGACGATGACCCGAAATCGCCGATTTTCCACCCCGGATTGTCAAGTCAGTACACTGGCACTCCGGCGGAGGAACACGTGCTGCATGCGTGGCGAGCAGCCGAGACAGAAGAGGCCCGTGAGGCCATCTATCAGCAGTATAGACAACAGCTGGTGGATACCGCTGCGGCAGTGGCCGAGCGCATCCTCCAAAACGAGGGGATGACCGCGGATGATATTCATCTGTGGTTTGAGAGGCTGCGATTGGGAGAGAGTACGCCCCAGTGGAGACCTCGGATGGGAATTTTAACGTCCCAGGCCGAGATGTGGCAGCTCCACCACCTGGGGATTTTGGGGCCCAAAAGCAGCTACCCGCGGAAGCGCAAGCGCTCCAAAGGCGCCGGGGACAGCCAGTCGCGTTCCCCAGCGACAACCAAGAAGCAGCGTGTCGCTCAAAACACGACTGAAGGCAACGAAGCTGGGCCATCCACTAGTACGGTGCGTGACCCTTCGCAGTATTCCCGACCGCGAATTTTCATAAACCGTCAGATTAAAGACGGTAAGGAGTGCAAGGAGGTTTGGATGTCTGGTGACGAAGAGCGAGTCTCTCGTCCCAGCACTTCTAGACGTCCGCTGACTCATCGCGAGCAGCGGAAAAAAGATCGCAAAGAGCGATACTTCGCGAGGTGCGAAGCTCGGGGCCGTCCCATCCCCGAACCCGCCTACGCCTCCAAGAGAGCGGGTCGACGAAGTGGTAGCCAGTCAGGTGAGCGAAGCGTCCCAGCGGCAGATACGCGGGACCTTCGCGAGATTCTGACTCAGATGAAGCGGACGAAACTGACACGTTTCGATCCCGCGATGAAACACGCCAGGAAGATGGGTGTTGTCACCGACGGGAAGGTGACCCCACACGAGGTGGCAAGGTGGCTCGCAGACTACATTAATTCGCGACCACGACCCGATGGCATGCCAACCGCCATCGTGCAGCCTTCAGGCTCCGGACAACATCTCCCGGCGCTCCAAGTCGCAATGACTGGAGTGCAGACGACGGAGACGCCACCACCGCCGACGCAGCCAACACCACCGCTGCCGACGCCGACGCTGCCGACCAAGACGCAGCCGCCTCCGAACCTGCCGCCGCCGTCGTTGTTGAATTCGAGCGATCCGCCGGATTTACCCACCGACCGCTCAGTCCCTCTCCCCGTTGGACAGAGCATTGCGCAGGAATGTCGAGCCAATTTGACCGGCATTTACAGGCCGAGCCAACCCCGATCCGGTTCCTCGGCCCTGTTTTTCGAGAGGCGAGACGAAGAAGCGCAGCTCGCGAGAGAAGCCGCCAATCCGACTATCTCCGAGCTCTCAGCGTTTCGCTTCGTGATGGAAGACCCAAGAGTCTCCGCGCCCGCCTTGCGAGGTGTGGATCAGGCCCAGCGATATTTCATCGAATGGGCAACGGCGATGATGAGTAAGCTCTCGTGTGCCTTCACTGCGGATTCGGAGCGATCGAATCCAGTGAATCGTCGCAGCCTACAGCTATCATTGACCAAGGTCATGATGCAGCTGCTAACCCCAGCACTCTTCGGAGAAGGGCGTCAGGCGATGGCCGCATGGTCTGTCGTGGACAGAGAGGGTGTACAGGTTCCCCGTGCACTCCTCGCAGAGTGGAGCTCCATTCTGCCCGACCCTGTGTTGACTCGGTACGAGCTAACCAGGAATGTGGTAAACCCCGAATTTGAGGGGTACAAGTTGCGAAGCACGGCGTTTCGTTATACCTCCGCCACCTGGACAGCGGCGCCTACCCAACAACTGCGCGCCTTGACCATCCAGACGGAAGAATCGGCAGAGGATGTAGAAATGGTGATCTCGCCGACGAGCGGAGTTCCGATTCCGCCACCGATGCCTGCGGAGATATCCCCGCAAGGACCCGCCCTGTTCGAAGTGGCGGGTAAACCAAAGCGCTTGCTGTGCCGAACGCCACCCGTCAGGTCCGTCGAGCAAACGAAGCCGACACCGCCCGGGACCTCACCGGCCCGAGCGGCGACAACGACGCAAGCCGCTATTCCCGCGGCCACCCAGAAGCCGAAGCCGGCACCGCCTCCGCCAGACTATTACGGGCGAATCATCGAAGAGTTTCCCCATCTCTCGATGACGACGGCGACCAGGAGGTTTATCCTCGCGCAGCGGGACAAAGGCAAATCAGTCTTCATCTGGCTTCACAACCAGATCCGGAAGACTAGAGACCTCATCTTCCACCAGAGGTTGCTGAGAGCCCACCGTGTGCCAGTGACGCCAGCGGAAGCCAATGCCATCCGGCATACGAACACCGGCTTCTCCGCCTACATCCCGAGCGTTTGGTTACACGAGAGGACGCGTGCCCCGCATGAGCCAGTTGACGGCCATGCATTATGCTTCATTACGGAGCATGAGGACCCCCGAGATCGGTCCTCGGCGTTAGTAGGCGATCTACCCGCGCCACCCGGCACTCAACCGCCTGTCCCTGGAGTGAGTTACGCCCAGGTGACGGACTCAGTGTCGGGTCCCCCAGGAAAGAAGTGATCGCTCAGCCCCACGGTCTGAGCTCGGAGGGGGAAGTGTTGTGACCCGACTGGACCGGGGTCAACGAAGAGTTTCTCTCGTGACCTCGTTTCGGGTGTAAGGGGAGCCGCAAGCGCGTCTCCCTTCCCTCAGTGCATTGACATCTAGTCAATGGACAGGCGTCTGCCCTGAGGGAGTGGGGATGGCTCGTCCACCCCACCATTGGGTGATTCCGGTCACCTGTCAACCCCGCTTTGTGCAAAGGAATGTGCCTTGCACTGAGCGGGCAGAACCAACACAACCATCAAACGAGAAACACACGTAAACCCGTCGTCCTACAAGATCAGGCCCAAGTAAATATACTGGGATTGACCAAGGACAAAGGACAATTTACCGTGAGTACGTTTGGTCAGTGTCAAACTCCGCAGAGTAACCTGCGAGATAAGATTACCACACTATTTTAGCACACCAGCTAGAAATAGTAAAAACCACTCCAGTTTAGCGAGTTGTGCAGACAAACGGTCGCACAAGCCTAAACTGCAGTAAAACCACGACGAGCGTTCCCGCCGCTGTGTGACCGCCGGGAGCCAGAAGAGTCCGCCGCTGTGTGATCGCCGGACACCACACAAAAACCTAGACAACAGCCCGAAGTAAGCCTTTTAACTAAGCATTCACTCGCGCCCGACCAGCGTGAGCCCGAAGGACCAGCCAGAGACGAGCCGAGGACGCCATATTGCCACGCCGGCCCAAGACGACACCACGTTGCCACAACGAGGACGCCATCTTGGACACGACCGAGACAACAGACGACCTCGCCGGTTCCAGCCAGCTTTCATCATACCTTTACCTTTCCATTTCCCTTCACCCATTCCGATTTACCTTTTACCTACCTTTCATATATATATATAAGATATATCTGTACATTGTCCCACAGAATAAATCTATATTATATTTTACCTTTTATATCTGTGTAATCATTTCTTTGGGTAAACCGCTTGAGACAAAGCGGTAGTGAGTTAGTCGAATTAAGTAATCAACCCACGAGTTAGCGACGGTTAGAGTTGAGCGCGACAAGCTCTGGAGGAAGTGGAACCACATAATTGGTGCTTTAAAACGACGATCTAACCCAACATCGCGCACCTACTTATTAGAGAAAATATCACACCATGTCAATCGGGAAGACATCATGTTTGTTAACACCAGTTTCCCGAATTTACGTGAGTTGTCTATTGGTGAAATAGACGTGAATTTTGCCTCGATACTGTGCAGCAACAACATTAACGTACTGCAACGACTGACCACTCTACGATTGTATAACATTGAAGATGATATGAGTGGATTGCAAATGAAAACGCTTCTGCAGCAGTGTGAGAATTTACAAGTTTTACTTGTTGGAAATTGTGCTATTCTTACTGACAATTTGATTCTAGATCTTGCCAGATCGAATGGCTTTAAACATCTGAAAGCTTTGACGTTATTTTCTTGCGATTCGGTTAGTTTGACCTCGATGATAAAATTGTTAGAAATGCGAAATCCGTTGAAGGAGTTGACGCTCGACAGTTGTGCTCGTATCGACTCGTCTGTTTGTGTAGCAATTGAAAGTTATGTGAAAAAACGTAACTTGGATTTGGAGGTTATAGTCCATTTAGTTTAGACCAATTATTGTACCTAATTACGTTGGTGTGTACTCCAAACATTCTTTTCTTTCTGTAGAGAATATGGTAAATTTAAAT
Source organism: Strigamia acuminata (assembly GCA_949358305.1). NCBI lineage: Eukaryota > Metazoa > Arthropoda > Chilopoda > Geophilomorpha > Linotaeniidae > Strigamia > Strigamia acuminata. The sequence goes on along the minus strand of OX442315.1, from coordinate 8,042,902 downwards.
ATTAAAGGTAACTTTGATTAGAAGTTTTGTTTTCTTTGTGCGAGGAATTTAATTTACTGTATTGAAATAAATGCTGGCGTTTTATTTGTTTACTTTTCAATTCGATAATTTTATGTAAATCCTGCTTACTGCAAAAACTGTTGTGGTGATCTCAATATATTTTACCAACTTAGAAGATAAAATTAATTGTCTTCTAATTAATTTGACTGTGGCACACGCCAAGTCAGATCATGTGACCGAGGGGAGAAATCCTCTCTAGGCACATATCACCCCAGGTTGTCCGGGGTGAAGACGGTTATTAACCGTTATGGTGCAATATGGTGTAATAACCACTAGTTGCACCCGTTTGAGCTAATTGCGCAGGTTTTCTGCGCAATATTGGAGCGTGCCGGGCTCGCGCCCTAGCTTCAATCGGGACTCTAATCTCAACATCACAACCCACAACATCACTGCTTTTGCTCCTGAAAGAAAAGTATTGACAGTGGACCGTGATACGATTAGTTTCACCAGCTATCTTTGTACAAGAAACGTACAAAGCCAGCAATCCTGCTTGAATTAGCCGCAGCTAATTCCAGCAATCGAACCGAGAAGTTTCCCGACGATCGTGAACCATCGCCGTCGCTGCCGCGCGAACGACAGCCACCGCCGTCGTACGAGAGCCGGACGCCTGTAGCCGTCAACCATCGCCGCCGAGCCGTCGCACGAGCCACAGAAGAAACCCACGAGAACCATCGTCTACGACCATCGTTCGTGAGTTTAGAAAACGAAGACATTTGCCTTCGTCTAACAACTTCGAGTTGTTTAAGCGCCATTTTGACGCTTTTAGCTTGCAACAGTCGTTGCAAGCCCTTCCATTGTTTCCATTCATTTATTACGCGACTTGTCGCATTCGCTTATTTTAAACTAGTCATTGTAACTTAACTTAATAAAGAATTTGTGTGATTTTTATCATAAAAACTGTGTCTTTATTTCTCTCTATTATAAATTAACCCTAGATAATTTACGGCCGCCGATTGTAAGTCTTTTATAGCATTCACCTGCGGTTTCTGCTTAATTTATTAGAAATTAAGTGGATAAAAACCCGGATCGCAGCACTGTTAGAATGTTGTATATATGGCAAATGGCAACGACTGTTCAGTCTAGTTATTTTAGAACCGGTAATTTATTTTAAGCCGACACACAATTTTGCAAATCGACCAATGTTTGTTTCTATTTCGGTATTTTTCAAACATCTTTTTTTATAGACAATAAACTTAAATATTTTAACAAAACTATTTTTTTTCACATTCTCCGGCATGGATGGCAGATCACACTATCACTTCAAACGAAGAGAAAGCGAATCTGTTGCCATGGAAACGGAAATTGCATCGGGAAATCGTGAAACCGAAATTTCGAAGAAGGTTCCGACCAAAAGAAAAGGAACACCGCAATTCCGACGTTCAAAACGAGTTCCCAAAACCAATCCAAAAGTCACAAAGGATTTCGTACAATTGTTATTAATAATGTGTTTATACTTCATTCCGGTATAATGTGGATTTGTTCTCTTATTTGTATTATCCTTATTTATCAAGCATACTCCGATCTGTATTTCTTTGTTAAGCAAAAGGTATTATGCAAGCTTTATACCTTTATTTCGTTATTCTGACACCAGGGTGTTATAGTGTCATTCTGTATTTATGGAATTTTTACATGTGATTTTATTTTACAAACATGATTTCTTGTAGCCATATCAATTTGAACGCTCAACAAACGCCCACACAACACGAGCATTGCACACCAGTCACTACTAAACACGTAATCGCGACGTTCTCCAATTCCCCACATATTTAAAACCGAATTTCACACACTTGACATTCATTCATTCTTCGCAACTGTGGTGTCAACAATCAACATGCCGCGCAGGAAATCAGCTTCCAGTCTCCGAAATTCGTGTTTAAACACGCTGACGACTAACCTCGGCGACGTAATCCTCAATTAATCGATGACATTTTTCAACGAATGTGTCCCCAAATTAACCCGACCGTTCCGGGTTTGCATCCCAAAGTGTGTGGCCAAATTAAACCGACCGATCCGCGTTTGAAAGCCGACATTTTCATTCAAGCCGGCGCCATATCGTTACGCCGTTTGCACGTGTTCGATCTCCCCGTCCATCTCCTACTCGACAAAATAGGCCGAGTGTGCACCAACCTTTTGCGTCTGGACTTGCAATCCGATCTGGAAATCCCGTCTCGATTGCTGGTCAAATTGGTGCGACAATTGCCGCAGCTTCAGCATCTAAGTTTGGCGAAAAGAGCGGAATGCGGCGACCAACTTGTTCGCGAAATCGGCGCCAACTGCCCGGCATTGCAACACCTCGACTTGTCATTTTGCAGCCAAGTGACGTCGGTCGGGGCCCTCGCTTTGACCGCTTGTTCGAAACTCGAATATTTGAATATCATTTGCACCGGTGTTGATAGCGAGGGTTGTTTCATCCTTCTCAACCAACTGCCGCTTTTAAAACAATTCAAAGTTCGTGGTAGCGACAACAGACTGTTATTCGACTTGTTAAAACAACAATTCCGATCAAGCGCGACATTGCGCACTTTTTGCATCGAAACGACCGACTTGACGATCAACAACGTCGAGGATTTCGCCATTCTCGTCTCGATTTTCCCAAATTTATTCAATCTACGATTCTATTCGATTCTAAATATTAACGGTGTATTCACACACAGCATAATGCAACGATTGACCTGCCTTGATTTCTTCGATGTCCGATTAATCGACATAAGACTCGTCGGTCGCTCTTGTCCAGCGTTAGAAACGCTAATGTTGCGCAATTGTTCATTTTCCGACGCTGCAGGTTTACACAGTTCGGACGAGTGTTTTCTGTTCACAAATCTTAGTGTGCTTGATGTAATTTCGCGTAACAGTTACGAAGGCGACGTCCTTAGCGAATTACAGATACAAATGTTGTTGACACAATGTCCTAATGTAACAGATTTACGTTTAGCTTGTATTCGACTTACCGACCACGTGATAGCCCGAGTTGTTGAGTAGAATGCACTCGCAAATCTTCAATTTTTGTTTCTCAAATGGTGTGATCGAATCCACCTAGATTCGCTGATAAAATTGATAAAAGCCGATAATCGGTTGACTCGATTAAGCTTAATTGACTGCTATCATCTTGATTGTACACAATACGGTAATATTGTCGCTTATGTTCAAAGTAAAAACTTGGATTTGCAGATTGAACATGAATATAAACCTGGGAATGTAACTTATAATATTATAAATTTGTGACGATTCTACTTTTGGCTGAATAATTAGCCATTGCAAGAGATAAATCGGTTTAAACAAGACATTTCTACAACTAGAAATAACCTAACCGAGATAAGCTACGGAAGTCTGTACAACGTGAATATGTGATCAAATATAATAACTTACGATTTTCGTGTGATACAATTACATGTTTATTAACATTACAACTGGAGTGGGGTTCTGGATAAGTGTAACGGCGGCTACACTGGTTGAGGATCCGGGCGATGCTGTTCGAGTGGTGCGGCTGACTTGGCGGCATCGTCACAGTTAGCGCTACGGAGACGTATTCGATCCCGCAGCTCGGATATCTAATAATACGAAGAGTCCTTCGTATTTGGTCGGGAATATTCATTAAAATATTCCGTATTCAAATCAACAAAACATTATTAGCGTAATATAACAAATGAATTGTTATATTGTTATTCTTTGGGCGGGGACAGTCACGACAGTCGAGGGGACCATCGCGGGAGTTGTTGAGGCTCCATCCGCCAGCATGCCTTACGACGACAAGATCTCGTGATCAGGCGCCGGGTATTTGTTTTCTGCGACGAGTCGCTTTCAGTGGTACCAACCACTGGGTAAACAGTTCCTGGGGGACTACCAGATCGGCATTACCAATACCCGAGTGTTTGTTTAGCGCAAGGTATGAATGCAATTGCTCACGGGCCACCAACCCGGTGCGTCGCCTGTGAATAGGGCTTTTACCGACCTCGGACAAGTCTTGCCCACTTAACGGAAGGGCCAATGCACTGCACCGGAACCCTGGGAATACGGGTTGCCCGCATTTGTTTGACGGGTTTGACTTCCCGTATATGTGCTCTGGCAGAGCATCTGACCTATGATCGGAGAATCTCGCAAATAGATGCGACTATCACCGATCATATAATTTGATATTTGTTTAACGGTGTTAATCATCCCGTGCATGGGCGATATACTATGTCACCGTACGAAATCCTACTGCTCCTTAGAACAGCTGGCTAGCGCTACGGGACCATTTGGTTACCGGAGTTAGTCTTCCCGAAATGACGCTACAACGAACAATATCCATTAGGATGAGAGACGAGGGGGCCCGATGTGTCGATAAGAAAGAGAGAAATCAAATGATAACCAACAATACATACAAACATACAGAAAACAAGCCGAAGGTCTGGTGGCAAACCAGAGCTTATATAGTTCTTTAGAACAGAAGGATTAGCGTTAGCCAATCAGATGTCAGAATCCACGGATTCGTGGGTCACTTGTCTGGACCTAATATAGACTGGGTCCGGAAGAGTCCTATTGGTTCTCTTCAACACGTAAATATAAAATATAATATTGATTCGTTAGAATCAATTGTTTAAGTAAATAATACTTTATCATGTTTTAATAAATATCTTATATTTATTCACGGCATAATAACAATTAGTTATAATTCTCGTAATTCAATCAAATTACGCGCTTTTGTGTCAAATAGCGCCATCTGGTGGTAAATCTTGAAATATACGGTTTTATAACCGTCACACATCCCCCGGTGACAAACATAAGAGCTTACTAACTCTATATTTGTCATCGACAAGAGTTACTTCTTAGACTTAAGATGTTCACCCAGATTTTTATTGAATTATTTAATCCAAAACGTGCTCTATTAATTTTATTTAAAATTAATCACACACTAGTTTCTTTCAGAAACTCATAACACAATTGACTAATTGGCTTTTCTGCACAACACATCTCCTGGTGGCTAAGCAACAGAATAGATCCTTCGGATCAGGTCATTCATGTTCGCCAACCGCTTGATTTCAATTGAAATCTTACTCTACTGATCTAATTCAAATATAAATATATTTACTCTAAGATCTGTAACAGCTCATACAAATTTTGACTTAATAAAATCAAAACATAATTCTCTCGCTGCTTAATATCCCAAGCCTCGACCGCGACTTGAATTTCATTTTAACTGGGGACCTTTTTTACACAAGTAACTAGACTATTGTATAATTACTACAAATATTTATTCGTAGTTGTGTAACCTAACTTGTATTTTATTTTCTTCTAGAATACAATACCGAATTATTCTACGAGCGTAAAACATATTTGTCCGAAATAAAACTTCTTTTATTTTATCATGCTTTCCAGAATTCCAGAATTCTATCCCCCGGTGGTGTGATTTATTAATCACTACACCGCTAAGATATTTATCCAAATACCACACAAGTTTTTTATTAAAACTTTTTATTCTTTTGAATAAATTCAACTTTTAACAACCGAAGTTTTAAAGTTCCAGTGATCAAGATTTATTTAGAACCTTTTAACTTTGGTGGGATAATTTTTTATCCCCTGGATCTAGCATTTTGCTTCAGACACATTAGAAACGTTTGTTTCAAGTTTATCCACTTCCTTAAGAATTTCAGCTAGGAAACTCGCAAGACTGTTTTTTGTAATTTATTCTTAAAATTACCAAATACCGGTAGGTTCATCTTTAGATTTACCAAATGAAGCTCCATTTTCACGGATTACTTTATAAATTTTCTTTAAACAATGATTTGGCACTCTTTGTTTATGTAACAGATAGGTACTATCTCTAGTGAGATTGTTAAATAATAGTACAGCTGCACCCTTAGAGGTTAAATAACCTTGTAAATTCCACATTCTATAGAATCGGTAAATGAAGGAATACAGGCTCTCTGAGTCTCGTTGGTTTGTTAAAATCAACTGTACTGTTCTTTCTAACTGTGTCGTTACAAATTGTTCGCGAAACAGGTATTCGAATATTTTCCAATTGAAAATTTTAGATTGATTTTCACGAAACCAATTCTGAGTAAAGTTTAACAAATAGCTTGGATCACATTCGTGAACCATATTTTCTAGCGGCATATAATTAATAGATGCCACCTTCCTGATAAATGTGAGGAGTAGCTCGCTCTCGTCGGCTTTCAGTGAATACTTTTGGAAAGTACTCTTCCCTTTTTGAAACAATGTATACACACTTTTCACCATGTTAAAGTATTCATCTGAAGGCAATCCAAAGTGAGGTGATCGCGAACGTGATCTAAAATTATTTCGCAAAACACTACAATCGCGCACGTAATTAGCAATTCGTACGTTCTTGTTTGCTACATTAGTAACTACATCTTGAGTATCATTCAAAGATGATTCAGGTGAAGGTAAATGTCTACGAGCCCAAACGGGATCAAGATTTGCTTCCTGTCGATACCGACTAATTGGTGTCGAAGGAGTGGAACCTAATCGTGGATCGTTAGGTCCATAATTAGCGGGAGAACGAGGTCTAGATCTAGATCCTTTAAGAGGTACTTTATTAGTGTTGATAAATGTCAACATTTCTTCCACCGATTGAAATTGGTTTCAAATCATAATCGCGGCAAATAAATGGTCCAGCCGGACCCAAATGTGATCCATCCCATGGATAATTTTCTTCCTCAGGGGAATTTGGTACAGTTCCATTAGGAATTGTTACCAGTCCAGTTAAATTTATTCCACCGGTCAAACAAGTCATTCCTTTCTTACTACGAGTATTCATTGAATGCTGGTTGCTAGTCATCTTAAAATTCCGAAATCCAAGAGATAACGAAGAAGTCACACGCGTTCAGGAGGGTTGCAAACGAAGCAATGGTTTCACTGGGTCGTTCTTGAAGTTCAAGTACTTCCGCAATCCTTTCTGATTGGCCAAACTTCAAAACGTTAGTCTCACGAGATTTTAATCTCGCCTAGGATTAGTGGATTCCACCATTTTCGTGGACCCTTAATCTTGTCAGATTTCAGAATTGTGACGTAGTCACAAAAACAAAATGGACACTTTTCCATTTCAAAATATCACAGATCTTTGCTAAGAATGGTGAAGTTGTTCACTTTGTGAATTTCTCTTTAAATTTATTTTCATAAACCGAAATAAAGTTTTAATTAAAACCAATAATTATTTTATGAAAATTGTTCACAAAATCACTTTGAATAATCAATTTCAGTTTTAACCGAGTTTTAACTAGGTTTTAACTATATCTTATAAATATTTTATTTATAAACGATTTTTGATGGGAATTTCGATCGTAATTCCATCGATTTTTGAAAATAATCATATTTCACGATTCTTACTGTATTATACAAGGTTTCTTGTATCTCCTCCCCCTCCGTTTCTTCAGAATATTCTTTTAGAATCTTCTGAAAAACTGGATTCGAACATTAATTAAATATTCTGACATTATTTAAGCATAAATATTTACATGCTTTCTAGTTTATTCAAAACTTTCAAACAAGAATTAGGTAGATTAGGTATTTACCTAACCAGTCGTTTTTTCCACGTGTTTGATTGAAACTACGGTAAATCGACGAATCGGGGCGGACACGAACGTATCAAAGTCAGCTTAATCTTCATCCCCCGGTGGTAAAATTTTAAGCCTTACCACATAGTAGATTTACCATTTCACCGTGAAATCCATTAGTTCAAATAAAAAAATAGTTGTACTGAAAAATTCCTTATTTACTTTGTAAGTATCTTGAAATTTCCGCTCAGTTATCCCGAAAAAGAAGAATAAAGTTTTATTCCTTTTCCGCACCAAAATCGTTTGATTTTGTAATTCGCAACTTTTACTATTTTTTCTCTTGGAAAATTAGAATTAAAAAAAAATGCAACGTTCTTTCAACTGGAATTTTTCCAGTTAATCGTATCATTTGATTTATTTTAATAAACCGAAATAAATAAAGTTTTATTAAAAACATACTTATTTACTCTTTTAGCTTAAATCCATATTTATTTATATAAACCAAATTCACGTCGATTGAATTGTTAGGCAACAATTTAGGAAAGCGCTTGGATTCTTGTCGGCTTCCCAGCAAAACACTGCGCTTTTCTGGTTGCTAGGCAACACAGCTGCGAGATGGCTTCGTCGGAATCGACATTCGAACGATTTTCCATTCTTTTCAAAATCGGACTTCAACATTTTAAAATCACGGATTTGTACAATACAAATGTAAAGATAAACAGGTATGCGTTTATTTTGTAAATAAACTTTTAACACGAATAAACTTATTCTTTCAAAATTATTAATTTTCCTTCGTTTTTATTTACACAAATAAAATCAGGCCTTTTTATATAAAACATTTTCATTTGAAATCTCAAACAGAATTATAAAGTGGTCATTTAGTTAAAATAACCAACGAACATTGGAAATCAATTCTGAATTTCCTTCAAGAAAATATCGAACTCTTCATGTTAAACCTAACCACGTATTTCATCGGATTGTCGACGGCAAAACGACGTTACACGGGCGGGCAAAACAGTGACAAGTCCAGACAAAACTTTTCAAACTTTCGTGGTCGGAATTGTTAACCTTAACCACGCGGTAAAATTTATTTCATACGAAATAATCCATTTCTCGGCTGAGATTTTTACACAAAAAGAATTACACGGTTGTTTTTTACGAATAATCATAATAAACGAAATAAAATACACTAAACGCATAAATTTCAATCAAAATTTAATCTTTCACATAAATATACCGCAAAATTAGAATTCGTTCGGAATTCACTTTTCACGCGCACAATTTCCAAATTCATTCAAACACAGAAATTGCAGCCTATCTTCGGTATAACCGCTTGTGACGGTCCTAACGAGATTCCTATGATTACTATCACAGGACAAAACATTAAAAACATTTAAACAAACATGGATTCTATCACAAAAAGGAATTTCATTTGAAATTTTATCACCGTAAGCACGTATCTGAGTTCTCATAATCACGCACACTTCAAAATTTACTTGAAATTTTTGCAGCCTATTCCAAACGGAATTTTAGTGGTTTTAGGTCATTTGTGGTGACCACGAGGTCACAAAAGTGTTTTAATTAATCATAACCTAATAAATAGTGATTTTAATATTGATAGTAAAATGATTGTTAGATTATTGCGGGAAAACTAGCTATACTAGTTTTACCGTTTCTGCGGGACTGACGTGACAACGTCATAAATTTGCATAATTCTCCGGATTTATGCGAATACGTCATTTCCGGTCCAGCCAGTATTTAAACCCGTGTCTGACCGGAAACCCCCACTTTTACATAGATACCAGAGCAACATTAGCATCACCACCTCACCGTCAGGCCGTTTTACCGGATTGATAGAGGATCGATGCCCGTTGCCAATTACATCTATAAATCAGAAGTCACAGATATTATCGTAGCAATACTACGATTGTAATATCTCCCGAAGCGAAGCGTTTGCGAACACGTGTTTCGCCAGACGCCATTACCCTAGACAACAGTAGAAGCCACGTGTAAGACTGCCGTGCAGCAACAAATCGTATCCGCCAACAAGGATCCGAGACCACATTGTTAAGTATTATTATTGTATTATTACAAGTGTGAAATAAAGGGTGTTATTAGTAAGATATTGTGTAAGTTTATTTACCGGAAACCAAGGTTACGACACATTTTAATTAAAAACAACCGATAAAATTGGAATTAGAATTCGAATTTCTTCGGGGTTGAATCTTCGTTTAAGCCTGACCGCGTGTTTCTTTGTAACAACGACGGCAAATCATCGTTGTCCAAACGGACAAAACAACGTCGAATTCGGATTGGATTCTCCAATTCTCGTGATAGGATTTTTAGGCCTTACCACATGGTAAAATAATTATTTTACTCCATCGTTCGAATTTTCTACCGAAAATACATTTAAAAGTGAATACACTCATCGTTCTTAGGATTTCAATCACAAGAACAAAATTGGATACTTAGAAATAAATAAACTTCGTACAAAACTTACTTTAAATTCGAACTAGAATTCTTTTGGGAAACTTAAACTTTCTCGTTTAAGCCTATCCACGCGTACGATCGTAACGGCGACGATTTAGACGTTCCGTGAACGGACAAAACAACGATAAGTTCGGATTAGAATTCAAACATTCCGTGGTGAGATTTTTAGGCCTCGCCACGTGGTAAAATAATCATTTTACGGCGAATTCGAATTTTCAACGGAAAATTACAAAAAAAGATAAAAGAAAAATACCTTTGCTTGTGATTTTAATCACACGAACAAAATAAACACATTCGGATAGAAATACATTTCGATTAAAACTTATTTCCACGGGAAGATTAATTATAAATTTCCCGATGAAAGCGCACTGAAACGTTTGGTTCTCGGTGGCTTCTCGGCGGAACACCGTGCTTCTGGTTGCTAGGCAACTTGGTAGAGAAAATGTCTTCGCTAAATTTGAACGGCATTCCATTCGTAGATTTGGATTTTAACGACTTAAAATCATGACTTTGATCAAACATTTCAATGTAAATCAGGTTTGTAAAAAGAATAACCAGTTTTGAAATAAAATATAAATTTTAATTTCTGCGAAAATATCAATTTTCTTGTATTTCATTCACGCGAATAAAATTAGGTTTAACTTGAAATCTCAAGCACGAAATACGCAATTATTAATGTCTTACTTTTAAAACAACCGACAAAGATGGAATTCATATTTGAATTTCCTTCGGAAAAAGTTTGAACCTTTCACGATAGGCCCAACCACGTGTTCCATTAAATTGACGACGGTAAAATGACGTTACACGGGCGGACGTAACAGCGACAAGTTCGGGCAAGATTTTCCAATTTTCGTGGTCTGATCATTAGGCCTGACCACGCGGTGGGAAATTATTAGTTTGTTAAAACATACAATTTCTTCGGCGGAAAATCGGAAATACAAATGAATTACATTTATTATCTTTGTAAAAGCTTAAAAACAGAATAAAATATATTAGACACGAATATAAATTTCGTTCGAAACTTATTTTTACACACAAAACTTCAAATATTTTATTTAAAATTTTTTGGGCAGCCTATCTCGGTAGAACCTCCACTTGTGACGATTCTACTTTTGGCTGAATAATTAGCCATTATAAGAGATAAATCGGTTTAAACAAGACATTCCTAAACTTAGAAATAACCTAACCGAGATAAGCTACGGAAGTCTGTACAACGTGAATATGTGATCAAATATAATAACTTACGATTTTCGTGTGATACAATTACATGTTTATTAACATTACAACTGGAGTTGGGGTTCTGGATAAGTGTAACGGCGGCTACACTGGTTGAGGATCCGGGCGATGCTGTTCGAGTGGTGCGGCTGACTTTGCGGCATCGTCACAATTAGCGCTACGGAGACGTATTCGGTCCCGCAGCTCGGATATCTATTAATACGAAGAATCCTTCGTATTTGGTCGGGAATATTCATTAGAATATTCTGTATTCAAATCATCAAAACATTATTAAGTATAATATAACAAATGAATTGTTATATTGTTATTCTATGGGCGGGGACAGTCACGACAGTCGAGGGGACCATCGCGGGAGTTGTTGAGGCTCCATCCGCCAGCATGCCTTACGACGACAAGATCTCGTGATCAGGCGCCGGGTATTTGTTTTCTGCGTCAAGTCGCTTTCAGTGGTACCAACCACTGGGTAAACATTTCCTGGGGGACTACCAGATCGACATTACTAGTAACCGAGTAGTTTGTTTAGCACAGTATTTGGAATACTGTTCACGGGCTACCAACCCGGAGTATACGATGGGGCGGGGACAGTCACGACGGTCGAGAGGACAATCGCGGGAAGCTTTGACACTTCCATCCGCCAGCATGCCTTACGATGTCGGGATCCTTTGATCGAGCACCGGGTAAATATTAATCAGCTGTCGCTGTTGGATTACCATGATCCAGGTATTTGTTTAACGTAACATCTTTTAGATATTACTCGCGGGCTACCAACCCGGCGTATCGCCTGTATATTGGCCTTTTACCGACCTCAGACAAGTCTTGCCTACTTAACGGAAGGACCAGTGCACTGCACCGGAACCCTGGGAGATTATATACAACAGCCATCCTTACCGCGACCTGGGGCCAGTTAGCTGAGGGGCCCACTTACATCTGGCAAGGCCAAACTGTATAGGAACATTATACTATGTCACCGTACGAAATCTCGCTATCTTTTAAGATAGCAGGCTAACGCTACGGGACCATTTGGTAACCGGAGTTAGTCTTCCCGAAAATACGCTACAACGAACAATATCATAATCTGTAAGAATACATATTTGATGAGAGACGAGGGGGCCTGATGTGTCGATAAGAAAGAGAGAAATCAAACGATAACCAACAATACATACAAACATACAGAAAACAAGCCGAAGGTCTGGTGGAAAACCAGAGCTTATATAGTTCTTTAGAACAGAAGGATTAGCGTTAGCCAATCAGACGTCAGAATCCGCGGATTCGTGGGTCACTTGTCTGGACCTAATATAGACTGGGTCCGAAAGAGTCCGATTGGTTCTCTTCAACATGTAAATATAAAATATAATATTGATTCGGTAGAATCAATTGTTTAAGTAAATAATACTTTATCATGTTTTAATAAATATCTTATATTTATTCACGGCATAATAACAATTAGTTATAATTCTCGTAATTCAATCAAATTACGCGCTTTTGTGTCAAATAGCGCCATCTGGTGGTAAATCTTGAAATATACGGTTTTATAACCGTCACAAATTAAGAAATAAAGAAAATTGGCAAACGACTGTTCAGTCTACCGGTAGTTGGTGATTGGTTAATTTTTAAATCCATTTATTAGATGATAAAATGCCCACTAGGAGTGTTTAAAACTCAAATAACCAATGACTGTCGTTGGTAAATATGTTCGTCGTACGATTCTCGCTGGATATGTGCAAATAGTTTGATCATTCATTAAATCGTAAGTGTTTCTAGTGAAGATGCCGTACAGGAAATCAGTTCCTAGTCTGGAAGAAATGTGTATAAATACCGTAACCACCAATTTCGATGCATTGGAACACGAATTAGCGGACCAGCCAGCCGAAATTATCGGCATGATATACGAACGAATGTGTTGCAAATATGCGTTGTTCAATATGTCTCCCGAAATCTTCATCAATTCCGGCACCAAATCACTACGGAATTTGCAGAACTTTGGTCATTCCATCGAGCTCACATTGGATAAAATAGGCGCCGCGTGTAAAAACCTTTTAATCTTAAATTTAGATTGTATTACATTCTTCCGACCAGACATAAGTTTACAATCTGTAACCAAACTGTTGACACTTTTACCACGACTTCAACATTTCTCCTTGAGCCGCGTAAAATGCACGGATGAATTAGTAGCCGCAATCGGTCAAAGTTGTCAGCAATTGGTCAAATTGTGTCTTACTAATTACACCGGACGCAAAAGTGCAGGATTTCGTTCATTAATCCGGTGTACGAAACTGACCTTTTTGGAACTCACAGCTTCCAGGCTGACAGTCGACGAGTGTTTGTTTCTTCTGGACGGACTGCCACTTTTGAAAAAGTTTAGCATTAATGACCGCTGGAGCGCGATAATTGTTGCTTTAAAACGACGATCAAACCCAACATCGCGCAAATACTTATTGGAGGAAATGTCACACTTTTCGAATCTGGAAGAAGTCATGTTTGTTAACACCACTTTCCCACATTTACGTGAGTTATCTATCCGTGTAATAGACGTGAATTTTGCCTCGGTACTGTGCAGCAACAATTTAAACGTACTTCAACGACTAACCAGTCTGCAACTGACTCGCATTGGAGATGATATGAGTGAATTGCAATTGAAAACGCTTCTGCAGCAGTGTGAGAATTTAGAAGTTTTAGATGTTTTAAATTGTGGTGTTCTTACTGACGATGTGATTCTAGATCTGGTTGGATCGAATGGCTTTAAACATCTCAAAGTTTTGAAGTTAATTGGTTGCCATTCGGTTAGTTTAACCTCGATGATGAAATTGATAGAAATGCGAAGTCCGTTGGAAAGGTTTTACTTGAGAGATTGTAGTAACTGTGACGACTTCGATCGTAGAAAAATTAAAAGTTATGCGAAAATTCACAACTTGGTTTTGAAGTTCCGATAAATTTCCACTAATTGTCATTTATTTTAGGCCAACACACAATTTGGCATACCGACCAATTCTTGTGTTATTTTGCTTTTTTTCAATTATCTTTTTTATAGTCAATAAACTTAAATATTTTAACAAAAGCTACTTTTTTCCACATTTTTTTCTGTCTTCTTCACCATGTGTGTAAAACTGGTGTTTAAAAGGGACCAATTGGGGGAATCGGAGGTGGCGCCATGTATTTCCAATATTTCCTTTCAAATATCGAATATTTTCTTTGCAAAAAAATCTAACTTTTGAATTGACCTTAGAAGTAACCACGTCAGCCGACGCAGGTGTACAGTAGATATTTCCTGCTTTGTGGATGCTCAACCATCGGTGCACCACGTAAATAAAGGCAAAAATTCCTCAAATTTCAACGCAAACTCGCACGAAGGTGGCAAATGCTTCTCGAGGGGCACCACCGATCACCAGCAGGAGCAGTCTGACCAACCACAACCACAGTATGTTGTGATCCGGGTGTTCGCTAGACAAAATACTTACCTTATTGTCAAGCGATTCACAATTGAGATGCCACTGTGGGGCTTAAACTCGTTTGGCCCTTAAAAAATAGTGTCTAGGGGGGTTTGAAAGAATATGAATGCAATTTTGTATAAATGAAATAATAAAAAGACCTTTATTCGTAGAAATTACAAAGTAATTCAGGAAATATAATAAATTATCATTAGAAAGTTAAGACTAACGTTTAAATAATGAGCACGGAAAATGAAGGAGAACAAAGGAAAGCGCGCACAACAACGCTTCGTTGTTGAGCGCGAAAAATGGCGAGACGGACTTGCCGAAACAAATTTCACTGCACGTACGTGGGCAGCAACTGCAAGCTCCGGAGAGACTCCGCGGTTGCTTACGATGGTTCACGGTAAGTGTGGTTGCTGTGTCAGCGACGGTGAGTCCTAGATAGTTCGACGGGACTCACAATAACCGACAGCGAGCGGTTTCTCGGGCGTTACCCGAGATTCGTATCAGTGCATGTAACCGACAATGCCGGTCACACACGAGCGCAAAAGGAGCTGGTTTCACTGGAATGTCAGTGGAAACAGCAAAATGAATCTCAACTCACCAAACTTAACACTATCGATACTTGAAGTTTCAGGGTTTTCCTATTCAAAGCAGTGATGATGTGTTGTTGTTGGTGATGTGGTCGAGAGTGAGCAAAACCGCCAAAGTTTGGGGTTTTATGCACTCTCAAGTCCTGCGCACAAAAATTAAAATTAATCAAATTAAAATTTTCTGAAAACAAATATAAAATTACAAACATTAAAATAACTGCTAAAATTTAACAAAAAATAAATATAAAAATTTTCACACACAACAGGATTTGAACCTGTGTGGAAAAATAGCTAGTCCATTGCCTTAACCACTGGACCACCACTACAAACTATTATTGTCTTCATGTCATGAAGACAGTCATGTTGTTGAACAAAGTTCTGATGTCATATGTCATGTGATATCAAAAGAGGAAATGACATCATTGAATCTCAAATGATAAAATTGAACTTGGATCTTGGAACAATTTTTTTTACCTAGCAACTGTTGTTTACAGTATTCATACACTAGGCCTGATTGCTCAGATTTGATGTATACACAGACAAAATAGTGCCAACTTTCAGCTCATTGTTTGCAATGTTGGCTGTTTATGGAATGAAATTATTTTAGGGTCTCATTCAGCATGATATAACAATCCTTCTTGTTTAATATTACAACAATCTGTGATAGCTTATTGGTGCTGTCCCCTTGTTAGTTTAGACCAATTGTTGTACCTAATTACGTTGGTGTGTACTCCAAACATTCTTTTCTTTTTGTAAAGAATATGGTAAATTTAAATATTAAAGATAACTTTGATTAGAAGTTTTGTTTTGTTTGTGCGAGGAATTTAATTTACTGTATTGAAATAAATGCTGGCATGTTATTTGTTTACTTTTCAATTCGATAATTTTATTTAAATTCTGTTTACTGCAAAAACTGTTGGAATGTTGTATATATGGCAACGACTGTTCAGTCTAGTTGTATAGTATCACAGTGCAATGATTGGTTAATTTTTAAATCCACTTATTAGTTGATAAAACGCCCACTAGGGGTGTTGAAAACTCAATGAACCAATGACAGTCGTTGGTAAATATGTTCTTCTTACGTTTCTCGCTGGATACATGCAATATAGTTTGATCATTCATTCAATCGTAAGTGCTTCTAGCGAAGATGCCGCACAGGAAATTAGTTCCTAGTCTGGAAGAAATGTGTTTAAATACCGTAACCACCAATTTCGTTGCGTTGGAACACGAATTAGGGGATCAGCCAGCCGAAATTATCGGCATGATATACGAACGAATGTGTTGCAAATTTCCGTATACCGCTAAGTCTCCGGAAATCTTCATCAATTCCGGCACCAAATTACTACGGAATGTGTACAACTTTGGTTGGTCCATCGATCTCACGTTGGATAAAATAGGCGTCGTGTGTAAAAACCTCTTAATCTTAGATTTAAGTTATATTACATTTCTCGGATCAGTTGTAAGTTTACAGTCTGTAACCAAACTGTTGACACTTTTACCCCGACTTCAACATTTCTCCTTGAGCAACGTACAATGCACGGATGAATTCGTAGCCGCAATCGGTCAAAGTTGTCAGCAATTGGTCAAATTGTCTCTTAGGAATTACACCGGACGCAAAAGTGCAGGATTTCCTTCATTAATCCGGTGTACGAAACTCACCTTTTTGGAACTCTGGGCTTCCAGGCTGAAGGTCGACGAGTGTTTGTTCCTTCTAGACGGACTGCCTCTTTTGAAAAAGTTTACCATTAATGACTGCTGGAGCGCGATAATTGGTGCTTTAAAACGACGATCAAACCCAACATCGCGCAAATACTTATTGGAGGGAATGTCACACTTTTCGAATTTGGAAGAAGTCATGTTTGTTAACACCACTTTCCCAAATTTACGTGTGATGTCTATTGCAGAAATAGACGTGAATTTTGCCTCGGTACTGTGCAGCAACAAATTAAACGTACTTCAACGACTAACCACTTTGGAACTGAATCACATTGGAGATGATATGAGTGAATTGCAAATGAAAACGCTTCTGCAGCAGTGCGAGAATTTAGAAGTTTTAAATGTTATAGATTGTGTTATTCTTACTGACAATGTGATTCTAGATCTGGCCGCATCGAATGGCTTTAAACATCTCAAAGTTTTGAAGTTAATTCGTTGCCATTCGGTTAGTTTCACCTCGATGATAAGATTGATAGAAATGCGTAGTCCGTTGGAAAAGTTTATATTGAGAAATTGTGGTAATTTTGACCAATTCGCTCGTACAGAAATTAAAAGTTATGCGAAAATTCACAACTTGCATTTGAAGTTCCAGTAAATTTCCACTGATGGTCATTTATTTTAGACCAACAGACAATTTTGAATATCAACCAATTTTTGTTTTCATTTCGGTATTTTTCGATCATCTTTTTTTATAGACAATAAACTTAAATATTTTAACAAAAAGTACTTTTTTTCACATTTTTTTATGTCTTCTGCGCCATGTGCAAACATTTGTCTAAAAATGTATAAACATCAGTGTGACTAATTATTATTTGTAATTATCTGATGCTGTGATTTTCCCATAACACATCAAAGATCAGAAATGTTTGTGTGTATATTTCTCCGATCTGAAATGTGTTTTTAGCGGCTCAACCAAGCGTTGTCTCAGTCTTGCCACGTATATTCTTCAACTTCGTTGCGTTTTCACCAGTAACGCCGACGTCGAAGACGCCACTAATTCACGTAAGTCATTTGGCTAAACTCCATACAAAGTGAATAATTATTTGGCTGATGTGGCTGAAATGTCTTACCAGCCACAGAAAATTATGTAATTTACATCACTGAAATGATAATTTAATTGCAATAAGTGGCTTATTGATAAGTCACTCCAATCATGACTTATCAAGAAGTGACTGATTGATAAATTCATCCAATCATGACTAACTTGTAAACACATGACTTATTTGGCCACTGGAATAAGTCATTCAAGATGGATGCCCCTAGTCAGTCTATCATGAAGAGAGGAATCCAGCAAGAAACTGATCATGAACTGATGAAATGAGCATTGTTCATTACCTAGCTGAACGGCCACACCTGGTTGCACGCATTGTGGGTGCTGCAAAAAAGGTTACGGATAACACACAAATCTTTAACAGAGTCAGAATGAATTAAGTTTAGACAGTTTTCAACCAGTTTTCAATCAAGAATAGTTTTATTCGGGGACGCCAGTGTTACATTGAAAGCAGTGATTATTTATTCAAAAAACAAGATATGCAAAATACACTTCCTGTCCCAATTACACAAACAGACTTTCCCATTTAACATACTGGGCAAACATGGCGTCACGTCCAAACCCCCTTTTATTTACGTCCCTTTTTGAACGCCAGTTTCAACACATACCGATATTGCATTTAAGAATTTAGGAGGAGTAAACATTTTTACTGTGGATGAAAATGCCATTTCTGGATTGCAATTGAAAACGTTTTTCGCCAGTTTCAGCGTTTGGAAATACTACAACTTGTAAACTTAGATGCGTTGCTTGATAATGTTATGCTGGGGCATCACGTTGAAATAAAGGAGAGGTTTTTAAAGTGGAAAACAAAACACACGTCTTTACTCGTGGGTAAAATACAAGCAAGTGAGGAGTAATACAAAATTGTCATGGTAACGCTTTTACAACAATGTAACAGTATGATATAGCAGTAACACGTTCTTAACAATGAACTCAACATCACATTAACATAACTTAACATTACTTCCCCTGAAACCCATTATGCCCTGATAATTGGTTTCACACCTAATAATTCTCTGAAATTACTTAATTTCACTTTATCTAAAGGCTTTGTCAATAAATCAGCTTCATTGTTCTCGGTTGGAACAAATTCCAATTTGACTCGTTTCGCCTTTATCTGTTCTCTGATGTAGTGGTACCGGACGTCAATATGTTTTGATCTCCGGTTCTCCACATTGCTTTGTGCAAAAACTTTAGCTGGTTGGTTGTCGCATCTCATGATTGTTGGTCCTCCGATCAACGTTGACAAATCCAACTCTTCGATCAGTCGTCGCATCCATACAATGTCTTTCGAACAATTGCACATCGAGATGTACTCGGCTTCCATGCTGCTGGTGGCTACGACCTTCTGCTTATGGTCTGCCATATTACTAAATTCTCGGCTAGTTTCAGCAAAGTTCCGCTGTAAGATCTTCGGTTAATCTTGCAATTCGCCCAATCTGCGTCTGCGAATGCAGTCAAAAATCCTTTATTCTCATTGTAAACCAATCCGTGTTTCTTGGTTCCCGACAGATATCGTAGAATGCGTTTGGCCATTTGCCAGTGATTGGTTTTTGGTTTGCTGTTAAATTGTGCTAACACATTTACAGCCTGTGAAATGTCCGGTCTCGTACTGTTGGCCAAGTAAGATAAGCAGCCAATTACCTCTCTATAAGGCTCGACCGTCAGATCTTCAAATTCTTCTGGCTCTTTCTTATTGTTGTCAGTACATTTCACCATTGGTGTCGCCATTGGTTTTGAATCAGTCATGTTGAATCTCTTCAGGATTTTCTCAACATATTTTTCTTGCGTTAAAAACATGTTTCCGTTTTTATCCCGTCCAAATTCGATTCCTAACATGTACTTCAGAGTTCCAAGTTCTTTGATTTCAAAACATTTACGCAGTCTCTTTTTGATTTCTCGACACATGTTTTCTGATTGTCCGGCTATCACCATGTCGTCGACGTAAACCCCGATAATTCCGCGTTCGTTTCCTATTTGAATCCAATAAACACACGCGTCGGAAAAACAACGTTTGAAACCCTGTTTCTCGAGTTCCTCGTCCAACTTGTCATTCCACGCACGTCCTGATTGTTTTAATCCGTATAACGACTTGATTAGTCTGCACACTTTGTTTTTCCATTTTCCCACTAAGCCTTCGGGAATTTCCATGTAGACTTCTTCTTCGAGTATACCATTTAAGTATGCTGTCGTTACATCAACTTGTTCCAACACCCAACCCAAAATTACAGCTATAGCAATTATGAGTCGCATTGTCGCAATTCCGGCCACTGGAGAATATGTCTCGGTATAATCATGACCGTAGCGCTGTGTAAATCCTTTGGCAACTAAGCGCGCTTTATACCGCTCAACTGAACCATCTGGGTTTTGTTTGACTCGAAACACCCATTTACAGCCAATCGCTTTGCTGTCTTTTGGTAAATCCGTAATCTCCCATGTTTCATTCTTGTGTAAGCTGTTTAATTCGTCATCTATTGCGGTTTGCCATTTCGTTGCGTCCTTGGAATTCAATGCCTCTTGGTAGGTAGAAGGTTCTTCAAAATGACAAAACATTGCTGTTCCTATCAAATCCTCTTCATCTTCCTCCTCAGCATCTTCCGTTTCTGCAACTTCCGGTTCCGCTTGTTGTTGCACCTGACTTCGGAGAATCATCTTTGTTGGTTCGTACTGTTTTTGAACGGCTTCAGCTTTTGTCGGTCGTCCACGTTTTGGTTTTGCCGCTGGCGGAACTTGTTTCGGTTCGTCGAAAGTGAGAGTCATTACTTCCTTCGCGTCCAGTTCATCCTTTTCGTTGAATCCGAATTCATTTTCTTTGAACACGACGTCACGTGAAGTCATCACTTTTCTTTTCTTGGTATTCCACAACCGATATGTCTTCTCCCCGGCTGAATACCCAAGAAATATGCATTTTTCTCCGCGATTGTCCAATTTTCTTCTTTTGGCCGCGGGAACGTGCATCACTGCATTGCAGCCAAACACTCTTAAGTGTTTCACGGATGGCGTTCGCCCGTACCAAACTTCATACGGCGTTTTCCCAGTGATTTGTATCACTGTCCGGTTTCTCACGTAAACTGCAGTATTGACTGCTTCAGCCCAAAAATCTGCACCCAATTGCGTTTGGATCAAACTTGACCGCACCAGATCCAGCAATGTCCGGTTTAATCTCTCAGAAATTCCATTTTGTTCTGGGGTGTACACTGCGGTGCGTTGATGAGAAATTCCTTTCTCCTTCAGGAAACGGTCAAATTCTTCGTTGCAGTATTCGAGCCCGTTATCCGTTCGCAAGGCTTTTATTTTCTTCCCCGTTTTTCTCTCCATTCTCGTCATGTAATCTTGAAATTTTTCAAGCGCTTCAGATTTGTGGGTCAGAAAGTAGACATCTATTTTCCTTGACTTATCATCAATAAACGTAATGTAGTAACGATGCCCTCCCTTGCTCTTTGTTTGAAGTGGACCCGCAATGTCCGAATGGATCAAATCCAGTACTTCGGATGCCAACTTCCGTTCTTCCTTGTTGAATGGTTTTCGGGTGGCTTTTCCTTGGAGACATGAATCACATTTGCTGATTGCATCTTTGTTGATCTCCAATCCCCTGACTTTGTCTTTTTCGGCCATCTTTTGTAGACTGTCCAAAGACACGTGCATGTATCTTTGATGCCAAATTTCGTTTTTGGTCGCTTCCGTTGTCGCCGTCATCCCGTGATGTGACGCCTCGTTGACCAGATACATTCTGTTTTCTCTCTTCGCTCGAAGAATCACGACATCCTTTGAATTCATCACGTTGCAAAATCCGTTCTTGAATGACAACCAGTAGCCTTTTGCTTCCAGTTGCGCGACGGAGAGTAAATTCATCGTCACTTCCGGCACGTAAAGTACTTCTTTTAAAATCGTTGGTACTGTCTGCCCATCGTACACGAAATCTACGTTGATGTCCCCTTGAGCTTCTACTTTGACCTTCTTTCCGTTTGCAATATTTATTTCCGCCACTTTGGGATTTTGAAGTTCCAAAAATTTCCCTTTCTGCGCTGTCATGTGATGACTCGCTCCTGAATCGATCACCCAAACGTCCTTATCCGCTCGCGCCGCAAATGCCGACATAACATTGGCCTTCTTGTGGTCACTGGAATTCTTGGACTCAGCGCTTCTTTCCTTCTTGGGCTTGTGGCAGTCCCGCGCATAATGGCCAAATTTGTTACAATTGTAACATTTGATCTTTTTAAGATCACGTTGCTGTGGAATCTTGTTCGCAATTAGCACAGCCGAATCCCGTTTGGTATTGTCTGAAGTCTCTCTTCTTGAAGACTCCGCCAATATCATGTCTTTTATTTTGTTCGACGTGAAATCCGCTTTTGCAATCGTGTGTACTGACGTAATCAGTCCTTCGTATTCTTTGGTCAAACCACATAACATGGCCCAAGCCAAATCTGTGTCCCCGACCGTTTGGCCCGCATTCGTTAATCTCTCGGAGCATTCGGACACTCTCATGAGATACTTGTCCATATTTTCACCGGTCTGCTTCATTGTTGAATAAAGTTCTCGGCGGAGTTGGACGATGCGTAACGAGTTCGTCGGTTCGTAGACTTCTTTCAGTCGATCCCAAGCTTCTTTTGGACTTTGCAATCCCCGTATATGTGATTGCTGTTGTGTTTTGATTGTCAAAACAATTATTGAAAAAGCTTTATTTGTCAAATCAGCCAATTTCGTTGCATCGGCTTCAGTTTCTGTCCCGTCTACTACTTTCCAAAGTTTCTTCTCGGTTAATAGAAGCTTGACACTGAATGCCCAAGACAAATAGTTGGTACCATCCATTTTTTCTATCCCGTAGGAAGTAATGCTAGATGAAGTCTCAGTCGTCATCTTGTCTCGGAAAATTTTCAAAATTGCAAATAGCACAGACTGTTGTCAGTTTCAAACAATTTTCCCCCAAAATAGCAACAACAATTGAAACAAACTTAATTGTATCTTAAAACTACAACAAAGCTTCGTTGCGCAGATCCTAACAATACAAGTTTTAAACAATTGCATGCACAAATAGTTCGTTTTGCTTCAATAATGGCGTCGTTTTCTTCTTGTTTCGGTTGCACGTGCAGTTCGAAAATGGCGTCGTTCGAATCCCGTTCGTTGCAAACTCGTTGAAAATTATGCCTTTCGTCCCTTATGGCTCATGAAGCTAATTACTAGTCGAAAATAACTCACAGTTCCCGACCTCGTTTGCGTCCTCGTTCGATTTAGGCCCGTCTTGCCACACGTTCGATTCCGCTCGTTTTTCCGTTTTCTCGGAACGTCTGCCGCACGTTCGAATCGTCTGCCGTACGTTCGAATCGTCTCGTCGTGCCGTGGAAACGTTCGTCTACCTTTCCGATATTCGTTGGACACACCCGCGCTGCTTAACGTCCTGGACCCATAACCAATTTGTTATGCTGGGGCATCACGTTGAAATAAAGGAGAGGTTTTTAAAGTGGAAAACAAAACACACGTCTTTACTCGTGGGTAAAATACAAGCAAGTGAGGAGTAATACAAAATTGTCATGGTAACGCTTTTACAACAATGTAACAGTATGATATAGCAGTAACACGTTCTTAACAATGAACTCAACATCACATTAACATAACTTAACAGATAATTTAATTGCAAATCTGATTAATTTGAATGCGTTAGCTCATGTACAAGTTTTAGATTTATCTATTTGTGACTCGGTTAGTTTCAACTCGATCATGATTATACATAAAATAATCTCAACATTACGACTACCGGTAGTATGATAAAATGAACAATGGGGGCGCTGAAAGCCCAAATAACGTATGAGCGCGTGTTGCATGTTGCAAATATGTTCGTCTTACGTTTCTCGCTGGATGTATGCAAATAGTTTGATCATTGATTCAATCGTAAGTGCTTCTAGTGAACATGCCGTACAGGAAATCAGTTCCTAGTCTGGAAGAAATGTGTATAAATACCGTAACCACCAATTTCGATACGTTGAAACACGAATTAGCGGATCAGCCAGCCGAAATTATCGGCTTGATATACGAACAAATGTGTTGCAAATTTCCGAATACCAATATTTCTCCGCAAATCTTCATCAATTCCGGCACCAAAACACTACAGAAATTGCACAACTTTGGTCTGTCCATCGATCTCACATTGGATAAAATAGGCGCCATGTGTAAAAACCTCTTAATCTTAAATTTAAATTTTATTACATCCTTCCGACCAAATATAAGTTTACAATCAGTAACCAAACTGTTGATACTTTTACCACGACTTCAACATTTATCCTTGAGCCGCATGAAATGCACGGATGAATTCGTAGCCGCAATCGGTCAAAGTTGTCAGCAATTGGTCAAATTGTGTCTTACTAATTTCAACGAACCCAAAAGTGCAGGATTTCGTTCGTTAATTCGGTGTACGAAACTGACCTTTTTGGAACTCACGGCTTCCAGGCTGACAGTCGACGAGTGTTTGTTTCTTCTAGACGGACTTCCTCTTTTGAAAGAGTTGAAAATTAATGACTGCTGGAGCGCCATAATTGGTGCTTTAAAACGACGATCAAACCCAACATCGCGCACATACTTATTGGAGAAAATGTCACACTTATCGAATCTGGAAGAAGTCATGTTTGTTAACACCACTTTCCAACATTTGCGTGAGTTATCTTTTCATGTAATAGACGTGAATTTTGCTTCGGTAATCTGTAACAACAAATTAAACGTAATTCAACGACTAACCACTCTGAAACTGTATCGCATTGGAGATCATATGAGTGAATTGCAAATGAACATGCTTCTGCAGCAGTGTGAGAATTTACAAGTTTTGTATGTTTTAAATTGTGGTGTTCTTACTGACAATGTGATTCTAGATCTGGCCGGATCGAATGTCTTTAAACATCTGAAAGCTTTGACGTTAATTGGTTGTCATTCGGTTAGTTTTACGTCGATGATGAAATTGATAGAAATGCGAAGTCCGTTGGAAAAGTTTAAATTGAGAGATTGTAGTAATTTTAACGAAATCGCTCGTAAAAAAATTAAAAGATATGCGAAAATTCACAACTTGCATTTGAAGTTCCATTAAATTTCTACTTATGGTCATTTATTTTTGGCATTCCGACCAATTTTTCTTTCTATTTCGCTATTTTTCAAACATCTTTTTTTATAGACAATAAACTTAAATATTTTAACAAAAGCTACTTTTTTCCACATTTTGTAAAATATATTTTTGGACTATATGTAATGGTCAAATTCTCCCGGATTTAATCTGTTAACCTCCAAGAAACATGAACAAACAACAAATTTTCAGATTTCGGTTTGCATGTAAATAGAGAAGCCGGTAGTAAATCCAAACCCTTCGTGCATGCAAATCTATACAAAACTCTAACACGCTTAGGAATACCCGCGCACAATAAACCGTGTTGCAAAAAACCCAACGACGGCAAATTGTCACTGCAACTTTTTCATCCTCTATTCCTCGTGGGGTAATAAAATCCAACTCTCTACCTCCTCGTAGTCTACCCCTGGGTACACTATACATAGTAGATCTCAACTCGACTGAATGAGAAACTCCGATTTTGATCGAAAATACTTTCTACATCTTACGGTCATTTTTTCTGTGGTAATTTTGCGGTCAGATTCTATGAAGATTATCTAAAAAAAAAAATTTCAATTTTCTTTCTCCCTTCTCATCTATTCTTTATTTTTGCTTGTAGAACATCTGCAGCCATTTCTGAATATAAAAAAAGGAAAAAGGGAAGGTCTATTAAGGCACTTTTCCAACAAAAATCCATCTTTTTTTCTTCTTCTCCTTTTTCTCATTTTCTTGTGTGCCAAAAAAAAGGTGTCATGAATGAGTGAGTGCTAACAAGTTCCTTCAATCCCTCACACTTGTGCACACACATTACATTGTGAGCAATATTGTTTCTTGTCATTAAGACCTACTATATATCAAAAGCCTTATCGGTTGAAAAAGAACAAACTCTGCTTTCCTGCACAACATTAATTATTAGATGTTAGGTATGTGAAGCTATAAATACACAACCGGTGATAAATATTTTATTTTTTTTCTAAAAAGTTAAGCTTTAAAAAGTGAGAAATATATTGTACCTGATTATAGGTGTTTAAAATTTCCACTTGTTGATAACAATGCTTTATGGTTGAAAAATTTCATTAAAGTGTCTGCCTCATAAAACCATTGTCATTTTTTTCTTCTGTTTAATTTATCTTGATGAATGTAAAAATTAAAGCAAAATTGAGATTAATTATAAAATAGATTTTGTTAAAATATTTAAGTTTATTGTCTATAAAAAAAAGTTTGAAAAATACCGAAATAGAAACAAAATTTGTTCGATTTGCAAAATTGTGTGTTGGCCTAAAATTCAATTGCACGACAAATCCAAGTTGTGATTTTTCGCATATCTTTTGATCGATACATAAGCGGTAACTCCCATATTAACGCATTGTTCCCACATCAACTTCTTCAACGGACTTCGCATTTCCACCAATCTCATGATCGAAACCAAACTAACCGAATCGCAACGAATTAACTTCAAAACTTTCAGACGTTTAAAGCCATTCGATCCGGCAAGATCCAGAAGCAAATTGTCAGTAAGAATACCACAATTTGCAACAACTAAAACTTTTAAATGCTCACACTGCTGCAGAAGCGTTTTCATTTGCAATCCACTCACATCGTCTCCAAAGTTAAACAGTCGTAGAGAGGTCAGTCCTTGCAGTACGTTAATGTTATTCCTGCACAGTACCGAGGCAAAATTCACGTCTAGTTTGTCAATAGATAACTCACGTAAATTTGGGAAAGTGGTGTTAACAAACATGAAGTCTTCCAAATCGACAATGTGGAACATTGTCTCCAATACGTAGGTGCGGAATGTTGGGTTTGATCGTCGTTTTAAAGCAATAATTATGCGGCTCCACTGGAGATTTGTTTGAAACTCTTTCAAAAGAGGCAGTCCGTCTAGAAGAAACAAAAACACGTCGATTGTCAGCACGGAACGAACGAGATTCAAAAACGTTAGTTTCGAGCATCCGATTAATGGACAAAATCCTGCGTCGACGTCTCTAGAAAAATCTTTAATAGAAAGTTTGGTCAATTGCGGACAATTTTGACCGATTGCGGCTACGAATTGATCCGTGCATTTTACGGACATGTATAAATGTTGAAGTCGTGGTAAATTCTGGAACAGTTTGATTACAGATTGTAAACACATGGGTGGATTCAATAAATTTAACTCTAAGGTTAGGAGGTTTTTACACATGACTATTTTATCCAATACGACTTCGGTGGACCAAAGACCAAAGTTGTGGACATTCCGTAGTGATTTGGTGCCAAAATGAATGAAGATTTCCGAAGGCAAATTGGTAAGCCGAAACATTCGTTCGTATATAATGCTGATGATTTCGGATGGCTGATCCGCTAATTTGTGTTCCAACGCATCGAAATTGGTGGTTACGGTATTTAAACACATTTCTTCCAGACTCGGAACTGATTTCCTGTACGGCATCTTCACTAGAAGCACTTACGATTGAATGAATGATCAAACTATTTGCATATATCCAGCGAGAAACGTAAGACGAACATATTTACCAACGACTGTCATTGGTTATTTGAGTTTTCAACACCCCTAGTGGACATTTTATCATCTAATAAGTGGATTTAAAAATTAACCAATCATTGCACTGTGTATTTTTAATTTAATTGAACTGATCTTCAACCGTACAAAGAAGATAACTTTTGTAGTGTTTACAGTAATACAAATTGTGATACTATACAACATCCCGCACATGAAATCAGCCCCGAGAACTACAGTTTTACCTTGGATTCAAATACGAAATTAGGGTTGAGTCCTTAATTAAAAAAACAAAAACCAGCTTTTTCACTTATGACTTTACGCACGGCAAAGTTGCCTTTAATGTTTAACTTTATTGTCTACAGAAAAAAAATAATATTTGGAGTACACACCAACGTAATTAGGTACAAGAATTGGGCTAAATTAAATGGACTATAACCTCCAAATCCAAGTTACGTTTTTTCACATGACTTTCAATTGCTAGCCAAACGGACCGGTCAATACGATCACAATCGTAGAGCTTCAACTCCTGCAACGGATTTCGCATTTCCAACAAGCTCACGATCGACGTCAGACCAACCCAATTGCAACGATACAAGGTCAAAACTCTCAAATGCCTAAAACTATTCAATTTGACAAGCTCGACAACCAAATCGTCACTGAACTCCCTACAATTTCGAACACACAAAGTTTCTAAATTCTGACACTTCAGCAGAAGCATTTTCAATTGCATTCGCCATTAACGTGTTGCTACAGTACAAAGTTAGACTGGTTAATCGTTGCGTTAAGTTGACATTGATGCTGCTCATTGCCAACATCCTTCCCACATTTCCAATACTAGACCAAACTATTAAACTTCGTAAATTCGGAAAACTGGCATTCAAAAACGTGATATCATGCTGTGTCAAATGGTACAAAGTTGTGGTGACCCGACTGGGGTGGGACACGAAGAGTTTCTCTCGTGGCCTACATACGGGTAAAGAAGGGGAGTCGCACGCGCGCCTCCCTTCCCTCAGAGCATTGACATCCAGTCAATGGACGGGCGTCTGCCCTGGGGGAGTGGGGGAGATTCGTCTTCTCCACTATTGGGTGGCTTTAGTCACCTGTCACCCCCCCGCTTTGTGCAAAGGAATTCGCCTTGCACTGAGCGGGCAGAACCAACACAAAAATCAACCAAGATACACGTAAAAGCCAAACGTCCTAAAACGATCAAGCCTAAGTACAAAGACTTCAGGAGTGACCTAGGACAAGGGACTTTCAACGTGAGTACGATTGATTTGTGTTAACCTCCGCAGAGTAACCTGCGAAACAAGATTACCACACTATTTTAGCAAGCCAGCTAGAAATAGTAAACCTACTCCAATTTAGCGAGTTGTGCAGACAAACGGTCGCACAAGCCTAAATTGCAGTAACCACGACGAGCGTTCCCGCCGCTGTGTGTATCGCCGGGAACCACCAAGCGTCCGCCGCTGTGTGATCGCCGGACACCTACACAAAACCCTAAACCTAGACAACAGACCAGAAGTAAGACCTTTTAGGCATTCACTCGCGCCCGACCAGCGTGAGCCCAAAGGACCGAACGAGAAACGTGAGACGAGGACGCCATTCATTGCCACGCCGGCCCAAGACGACACCACGTTGCCACGCGGATGCCATCTTGGATCCAGAGCGCCAACAAAGGACGACCTCGACCAGTTTCCCGCCAACTTCACACACCCCAACCTTTTACCTTTTTATTCCCTGACATATTTTATCCCTTTTACCTGTACATTCCCGTATAATAAATACATTTATTATATTTATCATTTTACATTGTTTGCCGTTTCACATTATTTGGGTAACCGCTTGAGTAAAGCGGTATTGCGAGATTAGAGAGTGACTCATACCACGAGTTAGCGACAGTTAGAGTTGAGCGCGACACGTGGGGGCCTGTCCGGGATCGATTTAAACGACTCGAATAGAACTTGAGATCATTTTCATACCCAAAAATGGCAGACAATATCCGAGTAACGGATTCCGACTCCGACGCAAACAAGAGAGCCGGCAGTCGTAAAGGCGCCGACTATCACTTGCGATCTGGAGGTCCCTTACCCAAAGCCTCAGCGCACGAAGCGAGGCAAAAACGGCGCAAGCCTAAACCCGATCGTAGAAGCGCATCGGAGGCATCGCACCCGTCTCGTTCCGAGACGAGGCCGCGATTGGACGAGACAGAGCGGGGTGAAGAGCAATCTCACTCCAAACTGCCGCGTTCTAACCGTGACGGCGAGACGAGCGGAAACGAGGTTTTATCCCGTAACCAATCGCCTCGTCTAACGCACGACACCGAGGTGGGCAGTCCGAAAGCGGCGTCTCCGATACAAAAGACGGCCTCAAATACGACAGCTAATTCGGCACTAAACACGCCGATTACGCAAAGCCGCCCAGCTTCGGTCAGGTCTGAAGGACACAAGTCCAATGCGTCAAAAACTGAGCGTGTCCCGAGCCAGCCTTACAGCGTCTCGGCCACATTGGTTGACACGATGCAGTTGGCACAGGCAGAAGGTGTACGATACACTCTGCCAACGGGAAAAATAACTGTGTACGAAACATTACAAATCGTACGTGCAGCTTTAAGAGCGCATAGGTTATCCCCAGAAATCACCGTTGTTGAAGACGCATACGCTCAACGAATGGTAGATTCCGCTCAATTCGAAGCGGATGTCGAGAATGAGGCCCGACAAGCCATCCGCGAGAGAAAGCGGAAGCTGGCGGAAAGAGAAGCGCGAGCTCTCGAGTACGGCAAATCCCAGCGCGTTCCGACCACTCCAGAAGAGGTGGAAATAGTTGATCGAGCCTTACATGCACATCGTTATGCATTCCATTCTCAGCAAGAAGCTGAACAAGCTTTCATGGCTAGGCTGCAACGAGACAAACCAAAATCCGTTCGCAAGCCAGAAGTTAGCTCGTCCGAATTGTCCGACGAGAGCGTCGAAGGCGACCCGAAGCGCACGCCGAAGGTCAGCCCCAAACCCGAGCGAAAAAAGGAAGTGCCAGTCACTCCACGCAAACGGGAAGTTTCGACCGGACAACGCGTTCGACCTCGCATGATGGCGTTAGACGATAATACTAACAACGCTATCAACCGATTAATAAATGCGAACAACGCGCGTCGTAACGAAGAACAGACTCACACGAGCCGACAACGCGACGACCCGCGGGGTAGCGACTGGCCACAGTCAGTGCCCATCCTCAAAGACGACGGACCTTCGAGAAAACATTCCGAAGACCGCACCTCGTCACGAGAGGAACGTCAACGCGAGAGAGGACAGCAACAGTATCACTACGGAAACAGTGATTCGTCGTCGGATGGACTGGAGTCGAATGCACCCAGTCATCACGATTCGGAGAGAGGCTCCGGAGAAAGACGAAGGGAAAGAGAACGCGATGAACGCAGGGAAAGGGAACGTGACGACCGTCGTAGAGGCCGGAAAGAGTCAAGCTCTTCACGGCGCGACCTGCCACGCCACTCACCGTCTCCCGACCCCAGCTCCGACCCCTCGTCCAACGACGACAGACGAAATGATAAATCAAGTAATCGCCGGAAGAGATCCAACTCTCCGCGCGATAGAGAGAAACGACGTCGATCGGAAAATAGCGACCACCGACGGGAGGAGTTTCAGGACCTTCCCCGACAAAGCGCGTTTACCGATTCGACGGGTCGACAGTATACGATGGGAGAGCTTGGAAGAGCCCTGCTTGGCTCGTTAAAAGCCGAAGGAATCGATCTGAGCAAACGAAATGATCGTAATCGTAACACTGGTGACCGCGTAAAGAAAAAATACGCTGTCTCCCGACGTGACACCATGAGTGTTACCGGGAATATTAGGTGGCAATTTTATATTCAGAACCGTTTCGACGGGTCATGGAAAGCGGGAGATCGCTTCCTTGACGAAGTAATTCGAATTAAGACTGCCACTAAAGCCACCGTAGGAGACATGCTCACCCACGGTATTGTCGAGCTAATGACAGGCTCGGCACGTGAGTGGTACCAAGGATTGAAAGGCGTCAATTGGGACGACTTTTTAATGAGATTCGACCTGCGCTACGGCGAGACACCCGAAGAGGTGAGCCGAAAGATGCGAGGTCTTCGCCAGATGCCTGGTGAAACCATAATGGATTACGACATTCGCGCCAGATTGTTGTTCGAAAAGGCCCCGATGGAATTTCATGCCACGGGATTCAACCTTTTCTTTCTCGGCGGTTTGTCGGAATACTCGCAACGGGTGCTACTTGAAGAAAGGGCACCGACAGGAGGCAGCTACGAAGAAATGAGCGCCTTCCTGTTCGAGAACACGATAGATATCGAGAAGAGATATTATTCCGCTTTACCAGAAGCGGAGAAAGCAGCAACCGCTAAACGTCTCAAGTTGAGTGCAGAAAGATATGGGGCGACAGACAAAATCATGCGCCCTACTGAATATCTTAGCGGTATAATGGAGCTGGCAGAAGCTAGCGTTGGTTTACAAATAAAAAATAAACTGACATCCACGCTGCCTTCCAACCCTTTGGCCGCCCCTAAAAAGGCACCGACAGCGTCAGCCATGCAAGCGACACTGGAGGAGGTCAAGGAGGGGGAGGAAGCCGAACAAAATGTCGGAAAATCAGACGAAAAAGAAGAAAAAGACGATTATTCGACGGACGAAGAAATACGAAGTTATCGCGATACCTTATCAACGGGTTGCGATGAGGAAGGACCGCTAGTACATCTCATACATCGAGATAGAGCGGTAGAAGAATTTCGCGCCAGGTTAAAACCAAATGCCGGCCGAATTCCGAAGTATTTTCGAAAAAATTACACACCACCGTCGAAAGTAGACCCTGAAAAGAAAAAATCGATTGAAGCCCCAAGAGACAAATCAAATATTCGTTGTTTCAAGTGTAACCAACCGGGTCACTATTCCAATGAGTGCCCAAGAACAGCGAAAGAAGACGCTAAGTTTGACGCGATAATGAAGCAGATGGCAGAGATTAAACTCGCCATGGCAAAAAACGAGTCAAAAAACGAGTCAGCGCAGGCGGCGAAGAAATAAATTCTCGACCGTCTGCGCCATTCATGAAGAAAAAGGGGTTTAACAAAGGGTTCGATAAACCGCCACCAGTCAAAGAAATGGGTAGTGACATAGCTAACGCCCAGATCCAAGACAGGGCCAACAACGCTTTGCAGGTAATCACCGCAAACGCTGAGGCTGAGGCGGAAGAACCGAACCTACTGCTTGAAGAATTACCTCAAGTAGTCGAAGACACAGAAGAATTTCGTGTTTTCATGTGCAACGTGGCGGTCGATTACACCAGCCGCCTATGTATGCTGCCCATGACGATAGAACGCGAAAAAATTATGGGACTATTAGACTCGGGAGCAGATCGCTCGTTCGTTTCCGAAGACATAGTAGCATCATTGGGTCTCACCGATAAGATCAAAGGCGTTAATAAAAATGTACGTCTAAAAACCGCCAACGGAATGGCGCGTCCAAAAGGAGTCATACTATTGACCATGGAATGGCTCGGAGGGGTAGAACAACACCCTTTCCTGGTCCTGCCCACATGCGACAGAATTTTTCTGTTGGGCTTAGACCTCATGGCGTCAATGGAAATACAACCGAATCCAATAACGAAATCTTGGAATTATATCAGAAATGATAGAGAAAGACCCGCAATTGTCGTGCCACCAGCTCTTATCAAAGAAGCGGCCGACAAGACACAGTGGGAAAAAGGCCTAAAGAAATTCGTTCAAGACTACGATTTTAAAGCATTCGTAGCAGAATTGCAACGGGACAATGTAGTGGAAACGCTTGTCGCCGACGCCGCTTTAGAATTAAACGAAGCGGCAGCCCTACGAAGGGTCCTACTTAAATATGAGGGGATCCTGTCGAAAAAACCGGGCCGAACGAATAGGGCGATTCACGAAATTAAATTGACGGATAATAAACCTATACGAGTTGCGTATAAGGGAATGAATCCACAAAAACGTGAAATAGTACAAAAAATGTGCCAAGAAATGCTAGACAGTGGCATTGTCTCCGAGGCCCAGGAAGAATACGCGACGCGAGTTGTGCTCGTGATGCGCCCGGGCTCGGATCCGCGTCTATGCATTGATTACCGCCCATTAAACGCGGTGACAGAGATAGATCCCATACAGATGCCGTCTATCGAATCCATTTTGAGAGAGCTTAGCCCCTTTTCTTGGGTTACGACGATGGATCTGTCAAAGGGATACTGGCAAGTTGAGATGAGGCCAGAGGATAAGCTAAAAACAGCATTTTACTCGCCAATTGGACGGTTGATGTTCAACGTCATGCCGTTTGGTTTAGTGAATGCTCCCAGTACCTTTCAGAGACTAATCGAAAGCGTATTGGGTGATATCCTGCATCAGTTTGTGTGGGCATACCTAGATGACATAGTTATTGCCTCTAAAACATTCGAAGAGCACATTGAGCACATCGACCAAGTGCTCACCCGGCTGGCAAAAGCTGGGTTACACGTTCACCCGGGCAAGAGCAAGTTCTGTCGCAAGGAGCTTGCCTTCCTGGGTTATCGCATTGGAGTCAATGGTTTAGCTATTGGCCCCGAAAAAATCGATGCGATTAATCGTTTCCCACCACCCGAGGACGTTAAAGGTGTCCAACGGTTTATGGGAATGATAAACTTCTTCGGCAGGTTACTACCGGGTCTAGCTGAAGTGGCAGCCCCAGTTACCGACCTCCTGAAGAATGAAAACGAATTTGTATGGTCAAATGAGTGCAACATCGCATTTAATGCGATAAAGAGGATGCTGACGGAAGTCGGCGTAATGCCTCTACCCGACTTAAACCGGCCGTTCATATTACATACGGACGCCAGCAGAGTTGGGTTAGGAGCCGCGTTGCTCCAAACTCACGTGCGCGACGGAGTCGAACAAGACCTGCCGTGCATGTTTATAAGTCGCAAACTTCAAGGCGCTGAAAAAAATTACAACGCCACAGAGTTGGAGTGTTTGGCAGTTGTGTGGGCTATAAGGAAATTCAGAGATTATCTCGAATATACCAAATTTGTAGTCCACACAGATCATCAAGCGTTACAATGGCTGATGAAATTAAAGGAGCCAGCCGGTCGACTAGCCAGATGGCAGTTAGAACTGATGGCATGCGACTTGACCATTCAATACAAGCCCGGCAAATATAACGTCGTGGCTGATGCTCTGTCACGGGCACCAGTGTCAGATCCTATCGACGCTGACGATGATGGCGAGGATGATTCCCGCATCATTTACTGCCCGACGAGTTGTCACCGTTGGGATTTAAGGAAAATGAATGAAATTCCTACCGCGTCTCCGGCAGATGTAAAATTCTGTGGATTCTGGACGCGGTTATACCAACCAGCTGCTGACAATTACCCAAATGCAAAGAAGGAATTTAAGCTAGAGCAGAGAATAAATGACCCGCTTCTAAGCGCCTTCCACGCTCGTGTCGGCAAGCAAATGCGAAGCAATCCCCCGACAAGGGAGGAAATAATTGTGCAACAAAAATTAGACAAAAAATGTCAGGATAGAGCTAGATTCGTACTGACAGGAAAATATCCGCCCAACTTAACCAGAAGGCAGAAGCGTCGTTATGCGCACGAATCCATAGATTACCTATTGGATGACGGCCTTTTGGTGAAACATCACCCAAATCACCAAGATGACTTGAGTGAATCAGACACCGCAGTAAAGGTAGTAATACCTGCTTCCTTAATTGGTCGTATATTGTGGTTGTTACACGGGCACCCGCTTGCAAGTCATGCGGGAGTAAGCAGAACACTCTATCGTGCTACACAGCTTTTTCACTGGACAGGGATGAAAAAAGATATTGCTCTTTTTGTCCACCAATGTCAGCGATGTCAAGCGTGCAAGCCGAGGAGTAAATCACCATTCGAAACTATTTTCTTAGGGCCTTACGCGCCTTTTGATTGTTTAAGTGTCGATGTGATGGGCCCAAAACCCGTTACGGGAAATAAAAATGCGTACATTATCGTTATAATGGACGTGGCGACTCGTTGGCCCGAGTTGTACGCCGTCGCTAGACCTTCAGCAGAAAAAATCGTTGAATGTATCTACGACGTAGCGTTACGTTACGGATTTCCACGTAAAATAATATCCGATAACGGACCCCAATTTATCTCGAAAATTTGGGGTAAGTTTTGTGAGAAGTTCGGAATTGTGGCGTCACATACTTCGACCTACAATCCCAGAACAAATCCCGTTGAGCGACTCAACAGGGACATTAAATATGCACTAAGCATATTCACTGACATCCACAATAGGTGGGATGAATACTTGAGGGAGATCGCGTTCAGCATACGAACAACAGTCTCGAGGACGAGAGATTTTTCTCCGGCCTACCTCAACTTCGCCCGAGAGCTACGAGTGCCTTGGGACCCACGAGTGGCAGAGTCGGTAAATGTGGTGGACCCTGAGAAACCACATGAGTACGTGTATAAATTGGAGCAAACCATCTCCAACACGTACAAGCACATGATGGCGCACATTTTTAATATGCGCGACCGCATTTTGCAAGATAAAAGCGGTGGAAAATTTGTGAATTTCGAAATCAATGATTTGGTGTGGAAAGTTGCACACACCCTCTCAAATGCAGCGAGAGGAATCACTGCCAGCTTGGCCGACAAGAGAGATGGTCCGTATGTGATCATCGGCAAGCATGGCGGTAACGCGTATAAATTACGTAAGCTCGAGGACAATACCGAGCATAAATCGATACAAGTACGAGAGTTAACTCCGTACATTCCGGAATTCCCGCAAGAAATGTGGGCCAAAGGCCAAGTCAAGTCTAAAACTGACGGCCAAATCGTCGATATGTTCGCTGGCGAGTCGGAAAAAGCACCGCCAAGTGACAACGAGGAGCATTTCGACGCCCCTTCACCTCCGGTTAACGAGATAGTTGAATCCGTTCCGGATCCAATTTTGGTCGGGGGGGAAACAGGAGAAACTCCTGAAACAAACACAAAAAACACGGATAAAAAAAGAAATACACATGAGGAGGTACAGACACAAAAAACAACAAAAAACGTCGTACCTGTCTCGACTCATCACCTGCGGCCTCGTAGAAGTAATCCGTTTATAAAAGACGGAAAGGTCGTAGGAAAGGAGTAGAAAACGTTACGAGTCGATGGCGACGCTGAAAAACAAAAAAATTAATCATCGACAGCGCTAGCCATCAAAATCCGAGACTCGAAAAATTTCGCTAAGTCCAACAAAGCGGATATCGGTCGAATTCACGTCACGAGATGGCGTGGAAACGCGGGACCCGTAGCAAAATTATCGGCACGGGTTGGATACCGCGTGCAAAAGACCCCGTAGCAGCGATCGCGCACGGGCGTAGAAACAAAGGAGCCCCGTAGCGTAACATGCGCGCGGGCTGTTGCGCACAAGTCATAAACACCTGGTTCTGGAGTAAAATTACCCAGAACCCACCACGATTGCCTCGTTTTCACCCGGACTTCCGCTAAATCAGCTGATCGTCGTCCGCACGTGATACGCATCGAGTTTATTTTTAACCGAGTTTTTGATCCATTTTACGAGGAGTTTTTAAGTTTTTTCATCGTGGTCTGACTGAACGCGCAATCCTCACGATGGCTGAGGAAGGAGGGGATGAGGAAATGCTTGAAATCGAGCATCATGACGAGAATTGGGACCAGGACATTAACGTAGTTCCACCCGATCAGGTAGTAGTCGGCATCGCCGCACGAGATTTAGCTCCGTGCGGTCGAATTAAAGATACACTTGACTAATACTTGACATGAACGCTCTGCGTTCGAAATAGTGTATAATTATTATACTAATATCCACGATCGCGAGAGCGATTGTATTTTCTCCTATTATTTGTCTTCAAGGACGCGATAGCAGACAAACTGTCGCCTCACTCCTTGAAGATGACTCACGACAATTGACACGAACAAGACAAAGGAAACGAGCTTTCTTTTTATATTCCAGAAATGGGAATAATTTATTGGATAGATTTTGGAATAATTAATAGAACGTTGTTTTCTATTTTTATTCGTTATTTTGTTCGCGAATTTTCCCCGATGACACTAATTTATTTTAGATTCGTTTTTAATTCGACTTTAATTCCGAATTTTGGGAATAGTTTTAGACAAATTTATTTCTTTACAAGTTAATTCACGACAAGAACATTTGTTTACATGTTCTAAAATTGTCATTGGAGATTTTCACGAACGATTTCGCGAATTTATTGGTTTAATACGAATTTACAGTTTAATTTTAAATTAAATAATCCGAAGAAAAATTTCCGGATTAATACGCTCGATTCCGTCACGTGGTTATCATTGGACGTGAGCCAGATGTGCCAAGAAGACTCTTTTCTTCCTGACAAGGACGAATCAATGAACAGGAATAGGACTCGACGAACGGTCGCACGTTTCAGCGACGTTCCTCGAGCCCACCCCCTATTTATCTCCGTGTTATTGGCGATTTTATTAATTATTTTGTTTCCATCATTGCAGATGGAGCTCCGAGACACGTGGGGAGCGCTCAGCCCCGCATGCATAGTGCGAGCGGGCATTTATCGAGGCGTACTGCCCGATTTTCTGCGCCGCTGCTTTGGCGAAGATGCAAAGCCATACCGCCTGCGCGTATTATTTTCGCGCGCCCTCGCCAAGCGTTGGGTTAACGATTGTACACTCCTGGACGCGTTCCCGGAGTCGGTGCGAAACGTCGTCGCTGCAGAGCTCGCTCGCATCGATGACCCGAAGTCACCAATCTTCCACCCGGCCCTGTCGAGCCAATACTCCGGCAGGCCGGCGGAGGAGCATGTGTTGTTCGCGTGGCAAGCGGCCGAGACCGAGGAGGCCCGCGAAGAAGTGTATCAACACTACCGCCAGCAGCTAATCGACACTGCGCCGGCGGTTGCAGAACGGATTTTGCAAGACGACGGAATGAGCACCGCCGATATACATCTGTGGTGCTAGCAGATTCGGCAGGGAGAAGTTACGCCACAGTGGCGACCGAGAATGGGGATTCTCACGTCACAAGCTGAAATGTGGCAACTCCACTATTTGGGAATTCTCGGCCCCAAGTATAATTTCCCAAGGAAGCGCAAGCGCTCCAAGGGAGCCGGGGGCAGCGAATCGCGCTCCCCGGGACGGTCGAAGAAACAGTGCGTCGAACAGCACTCGACCGTCAACGACGGAGCGGGAACGTCAGCGCAGCCACCGCGCGACCCCGCGAATTACACCAGACCAAGGGTGTTCGTCAACCGTCAGATGAAAGACGGTAAAGAGACTCGAGAAGTCTGGATTTCGGGTGACGAAGAGCGAGTCTCTCGTCCCCGTGGCGGCAGACACCCGCTGACTCATCGTGAGCAGCGGAAACGAGACCGCAAAGAGCGGTATTTCGCTCGCTGCGAGGCGCGGGGAATTCCCCTTCCCGAACACGCTCTCAAAGCAATCGAAGCGAAGGAAGCGAGAGAGGCACGATCAAAGTCGAGTGGCCGATCTTCCGGGGAGCGTCGCGTCCTAGCGCCAGACACGCGGGACCTTCGCGAGATCATCACTCAGATGAAACGCAAGAAATTGTCGCGTTTCGACCCCGCGATGCAGTTCGCCCGCAAGATGGGCATCGTCGAGGATGGTACCGTGATTCCACACGAAGTGGCACGGTGGTTAAGCGAATACGTCAATTCGCGACCCACGGCCGTCGTTCCGCCGACGAGCACCGTCACGTCCGCCCCGGCGCCTCAAGTCACGGCGACTGAGGCACAAGCGACGTTGCCACCGCCAGCACAACAGTCTTTGACGTTGCTGTTGCCGACGCAGCCATCGACGTCGCAACCGTTGCCGGCACAGCAGTCCTTGACGCTGCCACCGCCGACGCAGCCTCCGCCGCCGCCGCCGATGCCGGGTTCGAGCACTACGCCGAACTTGGCCGTCGACAACTCGGTGATGTTGCCCGTTCACCAGAGCATTGCGCGGGAATGCCATAACGCCCGCTTCGGAGAATATTACCCGAGCAAGGCAAGACACGACCGCACCGCGATGTGGTATGAACAGCGTGACGAAAACGCACGGCTGGCTCGAGAAGCAGCCAATCCATCGATCGAAGAGCTCTTGGCCTTCGCATTTGTGATGGAGGACCCGAGGGCCGCCGCCGCTGCTTTGCAGGGCGCCGACGTCACGCAGCGTCATTTTATCGAGTGGGGGATCTCGATGATGCGACACCACTCGCGTGCGTTCGCTGCAGATCCTGATCGCAGCAACCCTGTAAATCGGCGCAGTCTACAGCTGGCTTTGACAAAGATCATGGTCCAGCTATTGACCCCTTCGCTCTTTGGGGTCGGACGACAGGCGATGGCCTGTTGGTCCGTAGTAGACAGAGAGGGTGTGCAGATACCTCGCGCACTCGTTGGGGAATGGAGCGCCATTCTCCCCAACCCGGCGATGACTCGCTTCGAGCTGACCCGGGACGTGGTAAACCCCGAATGGGAGGGGTATAAGTTGCGGAGCATGGCCTTCCGCCACGCCGTTGCCACGTGGGAGCCAACACCGTCAGCGCAGTCGCACGCAATGATGGTCACGAGTGAAGAGCCGATGGAGAGCGACGCCGCCTCTTCGACTGCTTCACGTGGAGCCCCAACTCCACCTCCGCCGCCGCCACCGATGCCACCAGCGGCGGCACCACAGACACCCGTCCTATCAAATGCGGCGGGTAAGCCGAGACGCTTGTTATGTCGGACGCCACCAACGATGTCCGCCGCTCGCCAGAGCCTGACGCCTCCCGCAGCCCAACAAGCGCGGGAAGAGACTGTCCAGCAGGCGGTAGTTTCGAAGAGCGCCAAGCCAGCGAAAGCGGCGAAGCCTCCGACAAACTACTATGAGAAGCTATGTGACGAGTTCTCTCAACTGTCGATGACGACAGCGACGCGAAAATTCATCCTCGCGCAGAGAGACAAGGGAAAATCGGTATTTGTTTGGCTACACAACCAGGTGCGCCAGACCACCGATTTGATCCTCCATCAGCGTTTGCTGAGGGCCCACCGTGCGCCTCGAACGGCCGCGGAGGCGAACGCAATCCGGCACACCAATTCCGGGTTTTCGGCGTTCATTCCGCGGGTGTGGCTGCATGAGAGGAGACGTGCCCCGTACGAGCCAGCCGGCGGCCACGAATTGTGCTTTATTTCCGAGCACGAGGACCCCCGCGACCAGTCTTCAGCCTTGGTTGGAGATCTGGTTTTGCCGCCCGGCGTTGTGCCGCCCGGCGCTGAGCCGCCCGTCCCTGGAGTGAGTTTCGCCCAGGCGATGGATCCAGCGTCGGGTCCCAGCAAGAAGGATTGATCGCTCCGAACACCAGCGGTCAGAGCTGGGAGGGGGACGTGTGGTGACCCGACTGGGGTGGGACACGAAGAGTTTCTCTCGTGGCCTACATACGGGTAAAGAAGGGGAGTCGCACGCGCGCCTCCCTTCCCTCAGAGCATTGACATCCAGTCAATGGACGGGCGTCTGCCCTGGGGGAGTGGGGGAGATTCGTCTTCTCCACTATTGGGTGGCTTTAGTCACCTGTCACCCCCCCGCTTTGTGCAAAGGAATTCGCCTTGCACTGAGCGGGCAGAACCAACACAAAAATCAACCAAGATACACGTAAAAGCCAAACGTCCTAAAACGATCAAGCCTAAGTACAAAGACTTCAGGAGTGACCTAGGACAAGGGACTTTCAACGTGAGTACGATTGATTTGTGTTAACCTCCGCAGAGTAACCTGCGAAACAAGATTACCACACTATTTTAGCAAGCCAGCTAGAAATAGTAAACCTACTCCAATTTAGCGAGTTGTGCAGACAAACGGTCGCACAAGCCTAAATTGCAGTAACCACGACGAGCGTTCCCGCCGCTGTGTGTATCGCCGGGAACCACCAAGCGTCCGCCGCTGTGTGATCGCCGGACACCTACACAAAACCCTAAACCTAGACAACAGACCAGAAGTAAGACCTTTTAGGCATTCACTCGCGCCCGACCAGCGTGAGCCCGAAGGACCGAACGAGAAACGTGAGACGAGGACGCCATTCATTGCCACGCCGGCCCAAGACGACACCACGTTGCCACGCGGATGCCATCTTGGATCCAGAGCGCCAACAAAGGACGACCTCGACCAGTTTCCCGCCAACTTCACACACCCCAACCTTTTACCTTTTTATTCCCTGACATATTTTATCCCTTTTACCTGTACATTTCCGTATAATAAATACATTTATTATATTTATCATTTTACATTGTTTGCCGTTTCACATTATTTGGGTAACCGCTTGAGTAAAGCGGTATTGCGAGATTAGAGAGTGACTCATACCACGAGTTAGCGACAGTTAGAGTTGAGCGCGACAAAGTGTGCCATTTCCTCCAACAAATACGTGCGCATTGTTGTGTTTGAACGTTCTTTTAGAAGACGCAATAGCTCGTGGCAGCAGCGATTTTTAAACACCTTCAAAAGGGGCAATTCGTCGAGAATGAATAAACACGGCTCAGTCGTCATTGAGGGAAAGCAGATATCCAAAAACGTTAGATTCGTGCATCGGCCAAATAAACGATATCCTGCATCCGTAATTGAACTGCTGGAACGAATAGAAAGATGCGTCAATAGCGGACAATTGTCAACGATTGCCGCTACGAGTTGATCCGTGCACTCTACGTGCAAAGACAATTGTTGAAGTAGTGGTAAACGCGGCAACACTCCGGTTAGACGTTGTGGACAAATTCCTTCAATTCCTTCAATGTGTAGATTGAGAAGGTTTTCACAAACGCGGGCTATTCTGACCATTAAAAGATCAAAGGGCAGATCGATCATTTTCAATTGCTTGAGTGATTTCGTGGCGGAATGAATGAATATTTCCGGTGGCAAACATCGATAGATGAACGAATATTGGCGACACATACGTTCGTATATTATATCGCGAAAGATGAGTGGTTGTTCCGCTAATTTCTACTTAATCACATAGAAATTCTTGGTTATCGTCTGCAAACAAAACTCTTGAAGAGTTGAAACTGATTTCCTGTACGGCATGTTGACTGTAAACGGCGATCGAATTAATTCAAGCTCGTCCAACCAAACTGTTTGTCTAATGTCTATCCAGCCGAGAAAAACGTAAGACGTTCGTCAAACGTCGTTTGGGTGTCCTGCGCTCCCGGTGGCCAGTTAATCAAGTTGATATATAATTTGATTTTTCTGTAATCTCTGCTAAATAATTTTTTTAATAAAAATTCAAAATAAGTTAAATCTCAAAATAAATCCCATAAAAATAAATCCATAGAATTTTCCATGAAAATTCAACATATCCTGAAAATATGCAGAGGATTCATAAATCCTGAATCCAATTATCTTGAATCCTGTGATCATAGCCTCGACACAAAAAATGAGCAAAATCAACTGAAGGCAGTGATAAAAACTCGCAACGATATGATGGTGAAACAAATTCTAGAATCAAATTAAAATGTTACACTACAAAATGTGTCAACTTTTTACTTCATCTACCTCCAACAATAATAATCTAATTAAGTACAATTGATAAAACCAATCCCATATTTAATAAATATAAATTTTCTAGTTTTGAATTATTTTGCCATCTGGTGTCAAACCCATACATTTCCACACATTTCACAAACTGGAAAATATGATCTTTTAATCATTAATTATCAATAAACAGATATTACAAATTGAAATCATTAAAATTTTATTTTCCATTACCTGAATCATAAATATTCCTTTTATGACAAGCAATCAGGGTATAATAACAAGCTCACACTGTCTGTAATCTTAAAAAAAACGCAATTATAATTATGAAATAGTTTTAAACTTGTGACAAACCAGTTAAGCCCAACAAGGCTTCAGTTTGAGTTGTGAAGCTCTCACTTGCAATTCAGTTCTTTTCGTGGAGTAGTTAGCTGAATTTGCATTAGAGACCACA
This sequence comes from Strigamia acuminata, assembly GCA_949358305.1. Taxonomy (NCBI): domain Eukaryota; kingdom Metazoa; phylum Arthropoda; class Chilopoda; order Geophilomorpha; family Linotaeniidae; genus Strigamia; species Strigamia acuminata. The sequence goes on along the minus strand of OX442315.1, from coordinate 7,999,284 downwards.
TAATCTCAACAACTAAAGTGCATGTGCTCACAATAACTGTCAAATGTGTTCTCGTTTAGCTCTTTTAAGAAAACAATTGCACAGATTAAAATCTGTCTAATCTTTCATTTGCAGTGATAGAGAGGCAGATTATTTCAATTATTATGGGGATATGCTAAAACATAGTAAACTCTCAATTTCATTTGGTTTTAAAGACTCATTTTTAAGCAAATAAAAATCTTTTTAGCCTAGAAAATTTATTTTTAGGCCAAAAATTACTGTTTAAGCAAAAATATTCATTTCTAGGCGTAAAAATTTATTTCCAGGCCAAAAATTCAATTTTAGACAGCAATTTAAAAACCTACATGTAGTAATCTTAAATCGCTTCGCCTATCAGATCCCCCAAATTGGTCAGTATCATATCAGAAGCTCTTGGGGAATTATCAGTATTGATCAACCGAGTCAATAAATCACCAGACTTGTCAACACCCGCCATATTCACAGCTTTGCTTTCAACATGGAACTCAGCACACCGGCACTTCGGTGACCCACAATGTAAACGAACGATTCTATTTTGGAATACGTACAGGATATGCAAATTACATATCCTGTTTTGAATAAATAATCACTGTTTCAATGTAAATCATGTGGTGATCTCAAAATATTCACCAACTTAGAAGATAAAATTAATTGTCTTCTAATTAATTTGACTGTGGCACACGCCAAGTCAGATCATGTGACCGAGGGGAGAAATCCTCTCTAGGCACATATCACCCCAGGTTGTCCGGGGTGAAGACGGTTATTAACCGTTATGGTGCAATATGGTGTAATAACCACTAGTTGCACCCATTTGAGCTAAGTGCGCAGGTTTTCTGCGCAATATTGAAGCGTGCCAGGCTCGCGCCTTGGCTCAAATCGGGACTCTGAAAAATACAACAACAACCTCAACATCACTGCTTTTGCTCCTGAAAGAAAAGTATTGATAGAGGATCGTTGTTACTCAGTTTCACCTGCTATCTTTGTGCCACCCAAAGCACAAAGCCAGCAATTCAGCTTGGATTAGCCGTCGCTAATTCCAGCTATCGTAACGAGAAGTTTCCCGTGTCGCGTGAACCATCGCCGTCGCAGCAGCGTGTGGAAGACTCGCCGTGAACCTTCATCCTAGGATCATCGTATGTGTGAGTGAAGACGAGGAAAATAGCGGAAGCCATTTTCCTAACAACTTGTGTTGTCAAGCGCATTCGCCGCGCTTTGTAGCTTGCAACAGTCGTTGCAAGCTCTTCCATCGTTCCCGCTCATTTTACTTCGCGACTTGTCGCATTTGTGATATTTCTCGCTTCTAAATCGTATTATTTTAACTAGTCATTGTAATTAATAAACGAATAAATATATATTGTGATTTTTATACTATAAACTGTCTTTTTATTTCTTTTCCTTAAACTTAACCCTAGATAATTTAAGGCCGCCGATTGTAAGTCTTTTATAGCATTCACCTGCGGTTTCTGCTTAATTTATTAGAAATTAAGTGGATAAAAACCCGGATCGCAGCAATCACTGCGTACGCATGTTTCATTGCCAATCTGACTAAATCTGACGAAATCCAAGAACATCTATCAACGAAAGCAACTTTATTCATCTTCTCAATACATTTGGAGTTGTTAAATCAACAGATTGTGAGAAACTTTGAAATCCAAGTTGTGATTTTTCGCATAACTTTTAATTGCTTCGTATTCGGAATGACCTAAATGTGAACAAGTTTTGAACGTCACTTTCCTCAACGGACTTCGCATTTCTATCAACTTCATGATTGACGTCAAACTAACCGAATCGCACCGCAGTAATTTCAAAACTTTTAGACGAGCAAAACAATTCAATTTGGCAAGCTTCAGAATCAAGTTGTCAGTAAATGCCGCACAACTCGTAACTAATAAGTCCTCTAAATTCTCACACCCAAGTAGAAGCATTTGCAATTGAAATTCAGCAAAATCACCATACAGACTCAGACTGGTTAGTCGTTGCAGTATGTTGTTGTCGCACAATGCCGAAACGGATTTTGTATTACGAAACACAACATCTAAATAACGTACATGTGGGAAACTGCTGCTCAGTAACGTAACGTCCTCCTCATCCATGTCTGTCAACATAAACGACATTTCCTCCACCAAATAAATGGGCAATGTTCTCGAACGTTGTTTTAAAACGCGATATAGCGCGGACAAGCATGGATTTCTAAACACTTTCAAAAGAGGCAGTTGGTCTAGAATGAGTAAACACACTTTGGGCGTGAGTTCAAAGGTACCGGTGTCCAAATACGTCAGTTTTGCACATCCGCTTAACGAGCGAAATCCTGCGCCTGTAACTGCAACACAATCAGCGCAAGAGAGGCGCGTCAATTGCCGACAATTTTGACCGATTGCGGATAGAATTTGATCCGTGCACTTTACGCCGTGCAGGGATAAATGCTGAAGTCGTGGTAAGTTTTGCAACAGTTTGAGCAGAGATTGCGAAGAAATTCCTTCATCTAATGGATCAATGTGTAAACCTACGAGATTTTTACAAACGCGGCCTATTTTGTCCAATAAAAGATCCATGGGCAGATCAAACCTGTGCAAACTCTGGAGTGAATCGGTGCCGGAATGAATGAATATTTCGTGACCGGTGTCTAGAGAATGCTGACACATTTGTTTGTATATCATATTCTTAAACAGGGATGGCTGATCCGCTAATTTGGGTTTCATCTCACCGAAATTATTGATTACGGTATCTAAACACATTTCTTGCAGACTCGGAACTGATTTCCTGTGCGGCATGTTGACTAAACACTTACAATTGAATGAATTGTGAAACTCTCACGACCAAACTATTTGTATATCCAGAGAAAAACGTAAGACGAACGTACGTTTGTCATACGTTATTTATTAATACGGATTTCAGCGCCCCTTTGGGACGTTTCAGCTACTAAGAACTTGTTCGTGAAACCATAGATGTACTTGTAGTTACGTTTGTTCATCCAAACAGCAAAACGTGACGCATAAAAAGTTCACATCGTTCCTTCTCGTTATTATAAATTTTTTATTGGAGGCGCAAATTGTTGGTTCTCGTGTCCAACACTGCTGGTCGGTCTATTAACATAGTTCAAACTGCTGTGCTAAAGCGATGGCAGGAGTTCAAGGGAGATTATTTGGAAATGAAATTTTACAATGCACATCAAAGTGAGAAAAGCAATAACATAAAACTGTCAAAAGTGTCTCTTCAGCACTAAGTTATGGGCTTTCTTGGAAGAGCAATCAAGATACTGATTATTTGTCGGACGATCAATACAATAATACTTTTCCTAGAGAAGAAAGATCAGATATTTTGGTAGTCATTTTGATAGTCAAAAAAAGCAAAAAAAAATGTGGATATTGATAGATCATGTGATTAGATCAACCAATTATAAAGTTCCAAGGGCTGGGCATTCTGCTAGCATGGTCGGGTGTTATCAACACATTGGGGTCATCACGATAACGCTGGATGCACCACACAAGACACTGTATTTATATTTTATGACCTTTAATCTTTATTCAAGTTGTCTAGGAGTAAGTGCTCTCCTTGTACTAAAAAAAATCGATAAGCATTCCTCTTTACAAAGGGCAAAATGATTATTCATAGCTGAAGCTGAGGTTTGGACAAATTTGGAAAACCCAATGTGGAAAATAGACTGGCAAATCAGTGCCCAGCAATTGTCTGAGCAATTTGTGTGCAACTTGGCAGCAAAATGACTAGTCAGCAAATTGGATTTCATCATGCTGGAGGATTACCAAGTCAAGTTGCTTTAGCAATGCTGATTGGATGACCACTAATCCATCACACAACCAGTTATCTTCTTCACCGGTGAAACCTTAAAGAATCACATTAAATTGGCTCTGTCAATTGAGAACATACAAGGAGCTGTTGCTGCAGTCTAATCAATTTTTCACAATTTATAAAACTCATTTATTGACTGTCAAGATTTCCAGAAGTTTTGCTATTGTCAGAAAAATCGTTCTATAATTCTTCGCCGGAATTTGATCCACCAGTTGTTGGGTTCACCGAAATGGCGCTAACTACTTCCATTTTGAAAGCCGATAACGCCATTGCCGTTGAAATGCATTACATCATTTTGACGATCAATCAAAAATAAGTTTTCTATACAAGTACCCGTACACAGATCCATAAAGGCGTTTGCCGATAAAATCCAACTCTCTACCTCCTCGTGGTTACCCCTGAAGACATTGACAATTTATACACCGTCCCCATTTAATCTGAAATTTGATCCGTTTTTAAAAATAAAAAACGAGAGAAGAAATAGTAAACTTCAAAACTTCTTGAAGCATCGAGTAGCATGAAACTCCTCTTCTTTCCATGCAGATAGGCTTTAAGAGGTTTAGTGTAACATACTTCACTCAGCTTTGTTGGGTATTTTGTGTCACCTTGATCCAGTTGGAGCAAATCCCGAATGAGAGTCTCCTCCGCCGTATGTATTTTTTAACGTTAAAAAAAATAAAATGATGAAATTCAAACCCTACAAAATTTTTCTAATTAAAACAAATAAATGTCATTTAAAGAACAAACAGTAGTGCCGAATTTAGTTTTGTTGGTGTCGAAAACATTAAAATTACTGCACGAATAATCTATGCGCAGGATTTATGTCCACAAGACTCTTGCGGTCAGCCTGTGCTGGTGAATCACAAAAACGGACGTGGACTTTGTACAGTACAAAAGCGGGTCAAGGTCACCTTAAATCATGCAACAATTATTTATTCCCTAAAATGCTCGCTAGAAGTAGGCCTATTCTTCAGCCACTATGGAAAAATCCACAATAACTAAACTTTTGATTGATGGTATAGTTCAAGCAACTTTAAGTCTCCAAAGCAGTAATTGAAAAAAGGTACAAATGTTATTCACTTCTTTCACCTCCAAATTGAAATAAGTGAACCTGGAACTCAAAGGAAAGCGCAAAATCCATATTCTCATTATACATTTTTCATATCACATTCTTCGCATACTTTATCATTACCGTTTTGCAAAAACCGGTCTCTCTTCCATTCAAAGCAGATTCAAGTAAATAGTTAAAGGAAAGAAAATGTTTTGGATGGTGATCAAAAAGTCAAAATAATCAATCCATTTTGCATTTAATTTATCTAATGTTTTGTACATTCACTCAATTTCCATTTCTCTTTTTCCTACCTTCAAACCCAATGGAAATAAATGGGTTCAGCGTCATTTCAGTTCATGCAGAGCAGAAAATCTCATTTTTCTACATCCAATTACCTCAATTACCAAAGCTCTTCAATCAAAACCAGCTCCATTCTCCGCTAGATTAGCAAATGGAAATACTCCGTATTATTTTATTAAATATTCAATGCTCAACAGCTCATATAAATAAATATAAATAAATTACTACAAATTGGAAAGAAGGATTTCAAATTGATAAATAATTCTCTGCTTTTGCTGTGTATGAATAACTGCCATACATGGAATCAAAGATGCTAAAGAATCCACTAATTGTCATTGGTGAGTAAAAGAGTCAACATTCAGTAGCGGTTTTGGATTTGGACGGTATTGGACGACGCAGAACCAGAAGTGTACAAAAATTGTCATAAAAAATCAGAAATAAGTAAAAAATGTAATAAAGACTAAGAGTAGCTTTTGTTAAAATATTTAAGTTTATTGTCTATAAAAAAAGATGTTTGAAAAATACCGAAACAGAAATAAAAATTGGTCGATATGCAAAATTGTTTGTTGGCCAAAAATAAATTATGGGTACCACTCGGGAATTAAATCAACCGTCAAATCCAAGTTGTGATTTTTCGCATAACTTTTGATCGATACGTAAGCGGAATCTCCCATATTAGCGCACTGTTGCCACATCAACTCCTTCAACGGACTTCGCATTTCCACCAATCTCATGATCGAAACCAAACTAACCGAATCGCAACGATATAACCTCAAAAGCCTCAGATGTTTAAAGCCATTCGATCCGGCAAGATCCAGAAGCAAATTGTCAGTAAGAATAGCACAATCTATAACATTTAAAACTTCTAAATTCGCACACTGCTGCAGAAGAGTTTTCAATTGAAATTCACTCATATCATCTGCAATGTTATAAAGTCGTAGAGAGGTCAGTCGTTGCAGTACGCTAATGTTGTTGCTGCACAGTACCGAGACCAAATTCACGTCTATTCTATCAATAAATAACTCACGTAAATTTAGGAAAGTGATGTCAACAAACATAAGGTCTTCCCGATTGACTTTGTGTAACGTTTTCTCCAATACGTAGGTGCGCGATGTTGGGTTTGATCGTCGTTTTAAAGCACCAATTATCTCGCTCCACGAGAGCTTTGTTTGAAACTCCTTCAAAAGAGGCAGTCCGTCTAGAAGGAACAAACACACGTCGATTGTCAGCCCGGAATCCGAGAGATCCAAAGACGTCAGTTTCGTGCACCCGATTAATGAACGAAATCCTGCATCTACGTCCATAGAAGAATCACAAATAGTAAGTTTGGTCAATTGCGGACAATTTTGACCGATTGCGGCTACGTATTGATCCGTGCATTCTATGTAGTCCAAGAATAAATGTTGAAGTCGTGGTGAAAGTGTCAGTTTTGTTAGAGATTGTGAACACAAGTCTGCCCAGAAAAAATCTAACTCTAAGATTAAGAGGTTTTTACACACGGCGCCTATTTTATCCAATAAGTCATCGACGGACAGACCAAAGTTGTAGATTTTCCGTATTGATTTGGTGCCGGAATTTATGAAGATTTCCGGAGGCAAATCTATATCCGGAAATTGCCGACACATTCGTTCGTATATCATGTTGATGATTTCGGATGGCTGATCCGCTAATTCGTGTTGCAACGTAACGAAATTGGTAGTTGCGGTATTTAAACACATTTCTTCCAGAGTCGGAACTGATTTCCGGTACGGCATGTTCGCTAGAAGCACTTACGATTGATCGAAATGATCCAATTATTTGCGTTTATCCAGCGAGAAACGTAAGACGAACATATTTAGCAACGACTCTCATTGGTTATTTGAGTTTTCAACACCCCTAGTGGGCATTTCATCATCTGATAAGTGGATTTAAAAGTACTGGTAGATAAGTTTACAAAAATGGTAGACATATTTAACTATAATTTTAGGACTAAAACAGTTTTACTGCATCCGAACTGTGAATTTTAACCCGGAAGTTTTGATTTGTTAACAGTATTTCAATTATTCAGCCTGTAAATAATTTCAGCCGGTGCAGAGATACTTTGATCAAGATATTCTAACAAGGGGAGAGCACCAATAAGCTATCACAGATTGTTGTAATATTAAACAAGAAGGATTGTTATATCATGTTATATCATGTTGTTATACCAGCTGTCTGTGAAAATTTTTTACTTTTATTTTTTATTTTTTTTTAGCAGTAATTTTAATGTTTGTAATTTTATGTTTGTTTTTAGAAAACTTTAATTAATTAATTTTAATTTTTTAACAAACATAAAATTACAAACATTAAAATTACTGCTAAAAAAAATTAAAAAATAAAAGTAAAAAATTTTCACAGACAGCTGGATTTGAACCTGTGTGGAAAGATTCCTAGTCCATTACCTGAACCACTGGACCACCACTACAAACTATTATTGTCTTCATGAAGACAGTCATGTTGTTGAACAAAGTTCTGATGTCATATGTCATGTGATATCAAAAGAGGAAATGACATCATTGAATCTCAAATGATAAAATTGAACTTGGATCTTGGGACTATTTTTTACCTAGCAACTGTTGTTTACAGTATTCATACACTAGGCCTGATTGCTCAGATTTGATGTATACACAGACAAAATAGTGCCAACTTTGAGCTCATTGTTTGCATTGTTGGCTGTTTATGGAATGAAATTATTTTAGGGTCTCATTCAGCATGATATAACAATCCTTCTTGTTTAATATTACAACAATCTGTGATAGCTTATTGGTGCTCTCCCCTTGTAAGTGCATTTAAAATTGTGTATTTAAGCTAATAGTTTATATTCCAATGCCTTTCAACGCAAAGAGCTTTCCCAAAACTTCTACAAACATGCAGAAATGTATTTATAACCACAAGTCTCATGATTAAATTATAAAGTAAATTAGTCTGTATAAATTTTTAATTTAGAGTATATAAAGATACTTTATGATAATTTTACATTCCACCACAGATGCCGCCAGGATAACCTTTAGATTGCCATTGCATAGTTTACGGACTCAATTTATCCCACATCTTTGACTCATTTTCCTTCCAATTATGACTCAAAATCCCCCAACTCAGAAACAACCGCAAGAATTTTTTTTTACTTCTTACTCCCCAGACACTTAAAACCCCCTAAAAAAAGATTGACCCCCACACATTTGGCGGCAGGGCCGGATTTTGGTATTGCGGGGCCCCCCCACCATCCTAAAACAAAATCTAAAAAATACACTTATTATTAGACCTCGGATATTTATGCAAAATAAAATTCTGTTTATGCGCATAAAATATGTACCAAAAATTCCATTTTATGCAAAATAAAAATAAAAATATGCAAAATAAAACAATTTATTCATGTGAAATTAGGTGTTAAATAACAACTAAATGCAATTTCAAAGTGTTCTTGATGTAAATGAATTATAATTATGATTCGTTTTTCTCTATTTTTTTATTTTTATTTGTTTATTTCTTAAAACATTTTCCAGACACTAATTTAGTGGTTTTTCTTGTTTACTTGCATACGGTAATAATGCAAATTTGAATACATTTATTGAAGAAATTCAGTACTTTCAAAAATTCAAAATTTTTCAATATTTTTCAATTCACTCTCAGTAGACTGGGCCAACTTTGGTGGGTCAAGTTCTTGATTTACTAGACACAACATGTGCAGTTCTAAGTCTTGTTCACATATGTCCTGATGTGGGAAGTATAAGTATTGACAGATTTTTTTTGTTCTGTTTGTTGCTTTCTGTTACTGTAAGTGTTGTTTTTTGTGTCTGGTGGTAATTATAGTTTTTTTTCTGTGGTTGCATTTTTATATACAGGGTGTCCTAAAAGTCTGGTTCCCTCCAAATATTTCCTGAGCAATTGCATCTAGGCCAACTTTGATGAAGCCATCCTATAGGAAGTTGGGTGAGAGCAATCCAATGAAGACATCAAATTTGACCTTGAAGGTCATTTTCAAGGTTATTCATTTGCTAACTTTTAAACCGTTTAAGATACAGCAAAATTTCCAATTACAAAGTTGTAGAGCACCATCAAATTAGTACTATCCAACTTATCTTAGTTATCTTAAGTTAAATTTTTCAGAACGCGCGATATCGCAATAACGCATAGCAGTGCTATTCATATGCGCGACCACCCGTGTAAGAATTATTCTTACATGTTGCGCGTACGAATATTGCACATATTATGGATCACCAGGATAATAATTGGGTGGGAGGGAGTGTGGGTAGATAGTTGGTAGTTGGTTTGGCTGTACAGAACTCAATCAAATGTCTAGCTGCCGAAGGACAACACATCGAACAACTCCTTAAGTGATACCTAGAAACAGACTACCAACCCATCCACTGACACTCCCTCCCATCCAATCATTATCCCGGTTATCCATAATATGCGCAATATTTGTACGCGCGACATGTAAGAATAATTCTTACACCCGATGTCGTGCGTATGAATAGCTCTGCCATCCGTTACTGCAATATCGCCTGTTATGAAACATTTAACTTAAGATATCTAAGATAAGTTGGATAGTACTAATTTGATGGTGCTCTACAACTTTGTAATTGGAAATCTTGCTCTATCTTAAACGGTTTAAAAGTTAGCAAGTGAATGACCTTGAAAATGACCTTCAAGGTCAAATTTGATGACGTCATTGGATTGCTCTCACCCAACTTCCTATAGAATGGCTTCATCAAAGTTGGCCTAGATGCAATTGCTCAGGAAATATTTGGAGGGAACCAGACTTTTAGGACACCCTGTATATGGAAAAATAGATGAATTGTATTAAATGCTGTATAAAGAGAAGTCCTTGTCCTCAGTCACAGGAAGTCAAGTAAACATTAATTTCATTTCCTAAAAACAATTTCATGTTCTAAACTTTATTTTTACTCCAGGGAAATTAAAAGAGTCATGCAGGCAAAGTCAACAAACAACTATAACAATAAATATAATGTTTATTGCTGATGTAAAAGGGGAATCAGTTCATTTTTTTTAAAAAAATGTCATAAATTAAACTGAAAAACTATAAATTATAGTAAAAATAAAAGTAAAGTTTGACATCAGTTGTATTGATGAGAATTCTTTAGCCAGTTCCAACACCAGCTTCACTTTAAGGCCTTTCAATGATGGTTCAAAAATACATTGGAATTATATTGCAATGTATTGCAATGTATTTTGAAATGCATTGGGTTTCGCGAGAATGCATTTTCCAATACATTTTCCCATGCTATTGATTTGCAAATGATACAAGCCTACATTTTGTAAAATGTATTTCAAAATACATTCTCAATACTATTACATGTAATATAATCTCTTTAGGACTAATATAATCTCTTTAGGACTAATATAATCTCCTTTGGGACTAATATAAGCTCTTTAGGACTAATATAATCTCTTTAGGACTAATATAATCTCCTTAGGACTAATATAATCTGTTTATAAACTACTTCTTACATCTTTAACGACACCATTTGTTCCATTCATTAATTTACGACCAATCCATAAGTCAGCGCATAGTATTATTTTCCGATCAATAATGAATATATGTTGGCATAAATCATTGCTGTGATTCCAATTAAACATATCACATCAAAACACGGTTAGTAAGCCAACTCTTTGACTCCCATCGATGAGTAACCGATGTTCCTGGATTATTTTACGATAAACACGATGAAATTGACGTGCGTTCAAATTGGTTGAGACAAATCTGCTTAAATGTTTTTAAGTTGATAACCTCGTTTTCACTTCAGGACCTGATGTTTTTCGTGAAATTTGTGACTGCTTGAAACGGCAAAGCTGTTAAAAGTTGCCACTAGATCACGCTGTTTTCCAGTGGCGCCAAATTCAAAAACGATGCAGTAGATCAGCATTTCTCAAACTGTGGGTCGGCCAATAGACCAGGATCTTAAAGTGGCCCTGATGTCTGGAACGTGTGTTTGGTGGTATTAAAGTCAATTAGTTGAATTAAGGTCGTCAATCAAGTCGAGTTGACTCCCCCTTTTTGCACTGGTCGATCGTATTAAGTGACTTTGGGATTAAGTGACTAAATAATCCCAAAGTCTCCTGGGTATCAACTTCTTGTAATCTCTAATTGAAGGGAATCCTGGGATCATGTGGAGTTTCTTACGTAAATAATGGTAGTGGCGATCAAGCCTGGAAACCTGCTTGCTTGCTTAAGCTTAGTACTCATAAGCAGTTTCCTACGTCTGCCGACAGAAATTTTGCCGACAGAAAAAACTGGTACTCACAAATTTCATTCCAGTCTTGGAATGTCTGTGAGATATGTTCTGTGATGTAAAAAATTAACTTTCTGGCATGTCGATGCAACAGAAAGCTGATCTTCGTTTCCAGGCACAGGAACTTCTGTGGCACAAAAAGTAACAATCGATCTTGATTGTGACCGGTCGTAATTTTTTTAACCGGTCTCAAATGTGACAGTAAACAGTTCTGCCAACAAATGCAAACAACTGTATATTCTATTTATAAAAATAGATTATAAGTTTATAAATAAATTTAAAAATTAAAAACAAACTAGCAATCCTATTCATCCTAGCTCCAAAAGTAGCCTTAAAAATTTTTATTGGAATCCATCTTGTTTCTTTTTCATGACCATTCACCATTTCTTTTCTGTTGCATAGAGCTGTAAGTAGCACAAAAAGTCTGCTGCGACAGTCTAGCACATGTTCTGCTATCAGATGATTCTGAGAGGCTTTTCTGTCTAGTCTATACGCACAGAAAAGTCTCTGGGCTTACACTTCTGTTAGCAGATGATCTTATGAGTACTAAGCTTTAGGACAACACTCTACTTGAATAGGAAAACTTTTTTTTGGTTTAATATAATTAGCTGAAAATTTCTGACTTTGTTCACACACCAATAATGTTTGTTTCAAAAAAAATTTGGAGTGTTCTGTGCGTTATTTGTTTATTTATTCACCTTTGAAAATCCGGCCCCTTAGAAATCCCAGCTTAAATTTAAGTTAGCTTCTCCCAATCTTTTAAAAGCGCTTCTACTTAGGGTTTCCAATTTTTACCAGCTGACGCCGTATGGCGCTAGTAGTCCAACACATGTGATTAGGTTATGATTACGATTCCATTTCTGGCTAAAATATACATTTAAAATTAAATTTTTTTAGGATAAATTAAACTTTTTCACTTAAAATTAAATTTTTTTTAGGATAAATTAAACTTTTTTACTTAAAATTAATTTTCTTGGCTCAACAACAGTAGCGCCAAGTGCGACAATTTGTCACTCTACCCTAAGAGCGCTTAAGCTAACGGCCTTCTGGATTTAATTATTTTGTCCCAAAATTGGTATATTATGGACACCAAAGTGTCGTCTTTGGAGATTGTCCATCTGAGGGTTAAGTGCTACAGGAAAAAATATCATATTATGCCGGTGAATAAACTAAACTCTATTTATCCACCGGATCAATAGTCTGATGGTAAATAACCGTGTCCGATTACAGTAACTTCTCCACTTACGAACATCCGGGTTACGAACTTTCAGAGATACAAACTATCAATTTGTGACAATGCAAAGATTAGTTTACGTATCTGGCACCAGGCTGAGCCAAACAAAAACACAACAAACAATAAACAATGCCACAAATCCCAAAAAATGATCAAAAATGACCACAACTTGACCAAAAATTGTACAGATAAAATGCCACCTTTATGTCTTAATTCAACTCTCAGCTTCTTTCCACCAAATTCTTGCTGAATTGTTTACTCTTTACACTTCTTCGCCTCTATTTATGAACATTCTTTTGTTTACAAACATCACCTTTTAACCTAAATCTCCCTCGACAATCCCCCTTAAAATTCCTTGTTCCTTATTTATTCATAACATGTTTCTCCATAAAATGATATGCCAACATTTATTTTAAACCTTACAACCCTCTAAATATGACATTATAAATTTCAATTTGATACCTCCCATTTTAGTAGGCATTAATTCTGCCAAGGAATAACCCATATGTAATAATAATAAACACTACTAAATATTAATCATCCTACCTTTGGAGTGAACTTGCCTGCTGCTACACCAATATCAATCATCTTGAGCATCACCTTTAAAGTAAAAATATAAAATAAACATGGAAGCATCAAACTTAACTTTATTTATGGTTAAAATGTTATTCAATGAGTGGGCAGAATGAGTCCATAAACAATGTTAACATTGGTTGTGTGTTTTATTTTTCAATTTTAATGTTGGAAAAATAAAATATCTGAAATGGAATAAAAAGTAATTTGAAAAAAGCAGATAAAATATTGATGAGGTCTGTGATTGATGAAACATGTTAAGCCCAAGATGGAGATGAAAATGGGCTTCTTTTCAAGATGGTGTATTATGGTGACGGAAGAAGCTCAAGAGGGCCAAGAGAAATCATAAGACCTTTCAAAATGTCAATTCATTCTGGATTTTTTTTTTTTTACATATTTTTTTATTAAGTTCATTGTATAAAAAAATTATTTTTATTTGTTTCAAGAAATTTTTGGAAGAAAATGTAAAAATTTAATTCAAAACAACTTTTATAATTAAAAACAGCATGCAAATTTTAATTCAAAACAACTTTTATAATTAAAAACAGCATGCAAATAAAAAACAATGCCTAAAATCCAATCATTGTTGAAGAACTCATAAAAGAAGTGAATTTTATTCATCCATTTTTATTTCATTTCATTCCAATTACCTGCATTGATTTTACTCCATACTCTATCTAACAAAAGATGGATCTTCATAATTAACAATAGCAGTGTAATTTTTTTTCATTATTGACATTAAATTTTGAGAAATTCTATGGCACTCTTAATCAAATATTTGCCATAAAAATCAACTCCTGGGAGAATATTAAATTTAATTAAATCGGTTTTAGTGAGGTTGCATTCATTTTTAAAGTACATGCAATAACAGACTCTCCCGGCCACTCTTAACATGATTTTAAATGGTTTAAAATCATTCTAATTCAATTAAAATGTACCCTTTTTGGCATAAAACCTTACACCTTAATGGACAATTTTCAATCCATTAGTTAAAGCGTCATTTTGAGAAGCACCATCTGGTGGTGGTTTTAAACACTACTGGTAAAAACCAAAAGCGCTCTTTACTAATGCGACAAAGCTAGTTTAATAGTTATGTTGAAGTTATAAGGGGCAGAAAATTTCTATTTAGAATAAGTAATTAAATAAATATCCAATGATTACAAATTTCACCAGAGATAAAGTTTATTATCATACCTTATTACCCGGCTTTAAGCCACATGCCATTATAACTAGAATTTGACCGGACTGCCAGTAAACCCTGTTTCAATGAGAATTGAATCAAACCAAGCATAACAAGTTTTTTTTAATGTCCAAAATGTAAAAAAATTGTCCTAAATTTCTATAAATTTACCCAAATTTTAATAAAAACCTTCAGAAATTCAAAAATACTCAAATTTTTTACCAAAATTCCAACATAATTACTCATCTAGGCTCTTTTAATTAAAAATACAAAAATCTCCACTTTGCACTTATAACGGCATGTTTCGCTTTATACCGACATGCCGATATAAGCTTTATGACTGAAACTTCTAAAAATGGTAATCCCATATACAGCAACATGCGGCTTAAGTAGGGTATAAACAAAATAAATAAATTGGACAAAATCTTCCTATTCAAGGAAGTGGTCGTCTGTAGTGTGTATGTACTAAATGATTCATAAAGGTGTACCAATACAAAAAATTGTGAAATCACACTCATGAAATATCTCTAGGTCTTGGTTGAAAAGTGTAAATTGGAGTAAAAATAAAGGAGACCGTCTATGTGAGTTGTAAAAAGAACACTGGTATTTTATTTTTAAAGACTAGAGTAGCAGTCGGCAACAGGCAAACCGCAGTCCGTATCCGGACCACGGAGATCCGGACCGCAAAAGGTCGAAACTTGGACCGCAGTGACGTTTTAGCTACATTTTTCCCTCGATTTCTTTGGTTTTTAGTAAGTTTTTTTTTGTTTTTTTGTTTTTGTGTTTAATATAATTACTTAAATGAGTCAAAATAAAAATTTAAAACTAGTAAGTATTATAAGTTTTTTTTTCTGGACCTCGATAAAAATTTTCAATAGTATCCGGACCCCACTTAAACTTACTTGCCGACCCCTGGACTAAAAAACAAAGAGGGGGTTAAACGAGGTAGGTGGCGCTCTCCCATTGGTTAGCGCAGAACATCTGGCCTCAATTAGTAGGCACTTGGAAGTTTAAGATGTATGGAATTTAGGGTAGGTAGAAAGTGGGTACAATTACTACAAAAGTTTGATAAAAAAATGGAGTTTAAAATTGATATATATAACTAAAGTTAAAATTAAAGATAAACAAATGCAATATAAATGAAAAAATACAAAATTAGAAAAAACAGATAAAATGGCACTTGGCGTAAAACCACTCGGTTTTCACAAAAATGGAGTCCAGTCAGTCATAAGGTAGAAATTAGAATAGTGTTTATTCGTTAAAAAACATAAGGAGGCGCTGTATTTAACAGCGTCATACAAAATAAGTTAAAGCCAGACAGGGAAGCAAACATGGCAGTCTCTAAAGCCTTCTGCCTTGGAGGGTCACTAACATCGAAAGCACGTTCATCGATAATACATTTCTAAACTTTGGGATAAGATGTGCAGCATCTACTTTTAAGAAAACGGATAAGATTGTTCCAAAAAATCTCACCGTAAGGTAGAAATGGAGTCGATGAAACGTGCCTGGTGAAATGAGGCCGCTTTAAATTCATGTCCCCAGTTTGAGCAAAATGAAGGAAAACACCAATGGAGACTTTCTATACTATCATGAGATTGTTATCCACTGCACATACCACAATATCATCCCAGCTCCTTCAATCTCATCACTTATCCACTGCAGACCGCACTTTCAGCTGTGAAAACACAAGCTCAAAATTGCCCAGCCATTTGTACCAAATCAAATAGAAGCTCATAAAATCAAACTATTTCAATCACTGAATATCACCTAACACAAACTTCTAGTGTGTTCACAATTGGGCATTCATGCATGTTATTCAAATGATTAGTGCAGCCAGGCAATTGTTGCCTAGTGTGTTGCAACAGTGTGTGATAAGCCACTTGAAGTTTACCACACAAGTAGATCAAATTTCAAAGTTTGCTAGCAAAAATAGTCAGGATTTTTGGTTCAATCAGAGCACCTGGGTAAAAAATGACAACAATGATAAGAAAATAGAATTGGAAGCGCTTTCAATATAGCTGGGGTTTCGTCGTGCACTCAATACCAGAAGAAAAGCAATTAGACAAAAGAAAACATTGGCCAAATGCAGTTCAGTCAACAACATTTTTAATTAAAAGAAGTTGCAATTTGTTGGGAAAAACAATATGTTGATAATGAGGTTAATTAAAAAACAAACCTGAAAACTGAGTAATGCAAAATTGTGAAATTTAATGAAAAAAATCGACATTTAATTCTGTTCTACTATGTATTCATTTGGTTGGTAAACCGCCATTGGTTTGCCATTTGATGATCTTCATATCAGACCTATGTTACCGTTTTATACATCATAATTATAATTAAACAATGTCAGTCTTGGCATGTGACTTTCTTAAACAATAAAAGCAATCAATGGATGCGTTCATTCAAAAGTCACTTTTTTAAAAGGAAAGAACGGAAAAGTCACTTTTCCTTTCATAAAAAATAATTATAAAATTGCACAAGACTGCATCACTCAAAAATGACATCAAATCATTCTTGCTTCGTTGCCATAATGACTAGCAAACAATGTGAATTCATTTCTTCTTCCAAAAGTTTGCCAAGTTGGTGTAAACAGGCTGCAACAGGTTTAATTTTAATCCTTCCGTTTGTCGACGTTTCTGTCAAATCTGACGCTATTTCTCAGTTCAAATAATGAGATCTAAAGTTCTAGTAGCAAATGTGAATTTGAAATTGAAAAGTTAATATTTTTTACAAATTTCAAAATGGCAGCTAGAGTTTTGATTAAGCCGTTAAATCAAAACTTCAGACTAATTTCCAGATTACACTCATATTTAGTAAGTGTAGTATATTTCTTTGACATGTGCACATAACATTTCTTGATTTATTTTTTTAGACTTGACAAGTGGATCCTCTGAAGCTGTATACCATGCATTGATTGATCGAGCTTTTGATTGATCATGTTTTGACTTAATGCAGCCATGATCCGAAAGGCAAAAAGCTCGTCCGGATGTTTCGCCAAGCGTGGTCTCGCCGAACTACTTTTTGACAAATCTGATTTTGCATTTGCGCCGAGAACTGGGAAAACCAGCGGAAAAACCAATTAAAGTCATCCGTGCGGCAGCCACAGAAATCCATAGAGATGAGGCTAAGAACGGCGTGTTAGTCACCTGTTCTCGTCAGATCCCAGAAGTTAAGCAGCACCTGGTCTAGGCAGGAATCCCAGTTGCTTCTCATCCCTCGTCTGATTGAAGTAGCTTTTCTATTTGAAACCCGCTCCAACAAGGTTTTCGATGTTTGTCCCAGTTTTCGATGCAAATGCAAGATTGGTTCCTCTAGAAAGTCGTCCCACAGACGGTGGCTAGTATGTTTCAATACTAATTTTAAAATTATGCTTGGAATAGAGAGTTTGCGGGATGCATTTTTCCCTTACAGTTTAAGACTATACGGTAAAAAAAAATAGTGTAAGGAAAAAATGATAAAATAAGTTTTTGCGGGCTGCATTTTTTCCTTATCAGTACATTATTTCAGCCAACTACTGACAGAACAATTCCCACGTACTACACTATTTCAGCCAACTACTGATAGTACAATTCCCACAAAATAGTCGACAAAATGGATACCACAACACCCAAAGTGGTGAAATATTAGAGAGTTTGTGGAGTGTCCAACTCCATAGGTCAATCTTGACCAATCGCAAAGTCTCGGCGCTTTTAAGAGCAGCGCCACCTATCTGTTAAAATTTGAATAAACACTTTGTTAACTTTATAATGGCCGACATGTCGTACTTCTTGACCACCAACATTATCTACAACCATCAAGCATAAATACACAACAATTGGCGACGAGGGGGATCGCAATCGACGACCCACAACCAGATGCTGCTTCGTATCTACTTTTTGTGAGTTTTTTGTGACTTTTGATGAACTTTTTGGCCGTTTTTGACCGTCGCTGACCACGCCGTCCCCGAAGTAGGCCTAGTCGTTCTGTGCTTCGAATTTTCGTGTTTCTCGTGTCGTATTCCGTCTCCTTGCCATCAAGATGTCGACGTTGAAAGGCACGCTTCGCGAATACGATTCCAGTGACGATTGGGAACTTTATTGTTTGCGTATGGCGAGTATTTTCGCCTGCAACAAAATAGTTGACGATTTGGAGCAGGTTCACACGCTGCTCGCGTACGTGGGCATGCCGACGTTGAAGTTATTGGTGTCGCTTACAGCACCCAAGAAGCCGGCCGAATTCAAGTACGACGAATTGGTAGCGCTCATGCAGAAGAACGCCCGCCCGAAGCCGCTCGTTTTGGCCGAAATACGTCGATTTCATCGGCGCGATCGCCAAGCAGGTGAGACCGTCACCGAATATTCGTTGGCTCTCCAAGATCTTGCTCAGAATTGCGACTTTGGTGAAAATAAATCGGACGAGCTGCGAAATCGCTTTTTATGTGGCTTGCAAAACGAGCAGGTCCAACATTCGTTAACCCTGAAAACTGACTTAACTTTTGACGACGCCGTTGCTTTTGCGGCCTCCGCCGAGGTGTCTAGAAAGGAATTTTCGACTATTGCTGCCCAGAATACTGCCGCCACTCCTGTGCATAAACTCCACGAGTCGAAGCCGCGATACGAGCCGAACAAACGGGGCGGGAAGCGTTTCACGAAGAAAACTGTTGCTTTTCCAACTCCACACCAACCATCCAGTAAGGGAAATGCGTCGGGGTGCTCGGCTTGTGGGAAATCGAACCACTCGCGCGATTCGTGTCGTTTTCGGGACGCCAAGTGCCACGGCTGTGGTAAAACTGGACATATTCGTCCGGTGTGTCGTTCTCGTGTTCCAGCATCGGATTCCACTCACGTTGTTCGTTTTAACGAGGACATGGACTTCTATCGAGTTCACACTGGTCCCGCAACTGCAGTTAATTCCGTGCATTTGCCACGTGTGAAGCCAGTTATGATCACCATTTGTATCGATGGTGTCAATCTCGATATGGAGATGGACACGGGGGCAGGTGCTTCGATTATTGCTCTTGATTTATATCTCAAACATTTTTCTCATTTTCCTTTGCAGACCATCCCGTGCAACATGTTCACGTACACAGGCGACCAAATACAGATGGAGGGAGTTATTGAAGTTCCAGTCAGGTTTAAAAATCGTAATTTCCAATTGCCACTCTGTGTCGCACGGGATGGTCCAGTTCCGCTGTTGGGCAGAGGTTGGTTATGCATGTTCGGGCTCCTTTCGAAAACTGCTGAAGCGGTCGGCGCGAAAATTTACAAGGCCGATTCCGTTGCTCCCCAGTCCGAGGTTCTCGATTCCACTTCAGCCAAAGCTTTGGAAGCGTTGTTGCTGAAGCATGAGCACACTTTCCGCAATGAAATTGGCTGCTTTAACAAGTCCACGGTTCACATTGACGTTGATCCAACGGTCCAGCCGATTTTTCTAAAAGCTTATCCAGTCCCCATAGCAGTTAAGCCATTGGTCGAGGCTGAGTTAGCGCGTTTGCAGGCGCTCGGTATTATTTCCCCGGTTGCATCATCACGTTGGGCAACGCCCGTGATGCATGTTAAAAAGTCTGATGGCACCATCAAATTGGCTGGTTGCTACAACCGGACAATTAACAAAGCTATTTTTCCCAACTCATATCCTTTGCCTTTATTTGCAGATGTGACCGCCAAATTGTCGGGGGGGAAACTTATTCAGTATTAGATATGAATTCAGCTTTCAATCAATTGGAATTAGATGAGGAGAGTAAGATGTCCTGCACGATTAACACTCATTTGGGCCTTTTCAGAGTAAATAGGTTGTTCTATGGAATTTCATCCGCTCCCGCTCTATTCCAACAAACGATGGACCAGTTGACCGCCAAGGTGAACAGCGCTCAGCCGTTTATCGATGATTCTGCCGTGACAGGTGTGACTAACTCAGTTCACCTGCAAAACTTGGATGTGCTCCTGTCGACATTCGGCGGAGCCGGGCTTACTTTGAATCGCCGGAAGTGTCGCTTTATGCAACGGTCGATTCAGTTCCTAGGTTTGAATATTTCTAAACATGGTATTTCTCCCATAGATTCCAAGCTCGCTCCGCTACGAGATGCTAAACGCCCCAGTAATGTCACTTCCTTGAAATCGTTCCTTGGTCTCATCAACTACTACGGTCGCTTTGTTGCAAATTTGTCTACTCTGCTCGAGCCGTTGTATCGTTTGACACGTGACGACGTCGAGTGGAAGTGGACAGAAGAGCACGAGTCCACCTGGAAAAAGGTTAAGGTTGCTGTGTCCACTGAGTCGGCGTTGGCTCACTTTGACCAGTCTAGAAAATTGTTTTTGACAGTCGATGCTTCCCCGGTAGGCGTGGGAGAGTTCTTGTCGCACCTCGATCCAGACGGTACTCACAGGCCAATTGCCTTTGCGAGTTCTCTTTTGTCGGCCGCGCAGAAGAATTACGCACAGATAGAGCGTGAGGGATTCGCCATTATTTATGGCATCAGGAAATTCCATCACTACCTGTTTGGGCGTCGTTTCTTCCTGCGTACGGACCACAAACCCCTTGTTTCTATATTTGGAGAGAAAAAGGGGTGTAACCAGATCGTGGCTGCACGACTGCATCGTTGGGCAGTATTTCTTTCCGCATATGATTTCATTATTGAACACGTGCCTGCTGTGGACAACGCCATTGCCGATGGCTTGTCTCGTAACCCACAACTGACTGTGGACAGCAAAGAAGATTTGGAAGTCGGCATTAACAAAATTTATTCTGCTTTCATTTCAGATTTCCCCATGACTGCTACTTCTCTGAAAGCTGCATACGCGGCCGACGAAGTATTGCAAGCTGTTTTGCGACATGTTCGCACCGGATGGGAATCACGCACGCCGGACACCGCTGAATTTTATAAACACCGGGACTCGTTTTCAACCTTTGACGAATTTTTATTTCTCTCTGATAGGTTGGTGATTCCGAAAACTGTCCGTCGTTCGGTGTTGGTCGAGCTCCACTCAGGTCATTACGGCATTGTCCGTACCAAATCGTTGGCGCGAGCCACTGTTTGGTGGCCTGGAATCGACGCAGACATCGAGCGCACAGTTAAGAATTGCGATGTATGCCAGCAAAGCTTACCCGATCCACCCAAATCAAACACCGTCAGTTGGCCAGTTTCCGACCAGGTGTGGGGCCGAGTTCATTTGGACTTCGCCGGTCCGTTTCACAACTCGATGTTCCTGTTGGCCGTTGACGCCAAAACCAAGTGGTGCGAAGTGCGCAAGATGTCAACGACGACAGCCGCCGCCACTATCGAGGTTATCAAGTCCTGGTTCGAAAATCACGGTTTGCCATTGCATTTTCATACCGACAACGGGCCACAGTTTACCTCGCAGGAATTTCGCCAGTTTTTGGCGATAAATGGAATTCGTCACACTCTCTCACCGCCTTACCATCCAGCTACAAATGGCGCGGTTGAGGGTTTTGTGAAGACTTTTAAAACCCAAATTGACAAATTTTTAACGTTGAATTTTTCCTTGTCGGACGCCGTATCTCGCTTCATTGCATCGTATCGCTCGACGCCACACGCTTCGACGAAGGTTTCACCAGCTGTCGCCTTCCTTCAGCGTGAGATGCGGACGCGCTTACATTTATTGAATCCACGACTTCTGCCAGATGTCGACCAAATTGACATCCCGCGCCGTTTTGAAGTTGGGGACCTCGTGTTCGCGCGGGATTATCGGGGTACTCCCAAGTGGATACCTGGTATTGTTAAAAAGAAAACTTCCTCATCTACTTACGATGTTGAAGTCGCTCTCGATGTTACATGGAATCGGCACATTGACCAGTTGCGACGCCGCGCAGATCCGAGTTTGCTGCCACAAAATGGGGGAAAAGATTGTACAAGTTCCCTCCTCCCTTTTTCGCTCACTTCTCAACCGACTGCACCGCCTGCGCCTGTGCCCGATCCGCCACGCACCATTCCACCTGCTGTTGCACCACAGAATGTTGCTCCGACACACGCACCGCCACCGCCCGTTCGTGCGCCATCGCCACCTGCAATTGCTGGCTCGAGTGCTCCAGTTCCTCCAGCGCTTAGCCCTCGACCAGTCCGAAACAGGAAACAAACGGACTTTTATGGCTTTCCACCGAATTGATGTTTGTGTGTGTGTTTTTCAATTGATCAATTTCATTTTGTATTCGTTTAATATTCGATTATGTTTTTATTAACTTTTTATACATGTATTGGTAGTTTAAATTCTTTCCTGTTTGTAATTGGAGTTTCTCCCAATTAAAGGGGATGTTGGAGTGTCCAACTCCATAGGTCAATCTTGACCAATCGCAAAGTCTCGGCGCTTTTAAGAGCAGCGCCACCTATCTGTTAAAATTTGAATAAACACTTTGTTAACTTTATAATGGCCGACATGTCGTACTTCTTGACCACCAACATTATCTACAACCATCAAGCATAAATACACAACAGTTTGCAGGATGCATTTTTCCCTTACAGTTAAACACTATACGGTATAAAAATAATGTGAGGAAAAAATGATAAAATAAGTTTTTGCTGGCTGCACTTTTCCCTTATCACTACACTACCGGTATTTCAGCCAACTACTGACAGTTAGTAATTTTGGGCCTAAAAATTTAATATGGGGGCGTAAATGTGCAAATTTCTGCATAAAATTCCATTATTATGCCTATAAAGTATGGTTTTGGGCCTAAAATTCAATTTTGGACCTCACTTATCATTCAATCTACGTACCTATGACTGAGATGTGTTTGATCGGGACAACAAAATAATCGCCATTTGCAATGGGCGGAGCTAACAATATAGTGTTCTCAATTCTTATTGGCTGCGCTACATTTTAATTTAGTGTTGAAAACGATACACTAAAGATTTTTCCCTTACGATATGGCACTAAAATAGTGTAACGTGGCACAATATAAGGAAAAAATGCATCCCGCAAACTCTCTATTATTTGATAACAAACAGTCCAAAGAATGCTATTCAGGAAAAACAACAACTGTACGACAGTACTGAACAGAAATTGTTTCTGCCTCTCCATCACAAAATAATCGCCATTTGCAATGGGTGGAGCTAACAGTATAGTGTTCTCATTTCTGATTGGCTGCGCTATATTTTATTTTAGTGTTGAAAACGATACATTAAGATTTTTTGCTTAACGCTATGGTACTTAAATAAAATAAGGGAAAAATGCATTCCGCAAACTCTCTATTAACAATGACGTGGAAATTGCACTAAATAATAAAGTTTTAGCCAATTAAACACAAAGATGCAATTATGGAACTGCAGTAGTTGAATTTCATTGGTAGAAAGTCAATAAATTGATTTTGTTCAGGGACCCAGCTGCTCTTGGGAGCTTTCTCCATTGAAGACAGATTACAATTCAGTAAAGAATAATAGGATTGCTTTTGGATGTAGAAAATAAATCAAAAACTACATAATAAAGTCTTAATTGGCAGTAAACATGATGTTGATGATCATTTCTTGCCAAGTAAATTTTTAAGTAAATAGACTGGAAATTTTATTTTCTGGGTTTAAAAACAATGACAGCTGTCATTTGTTGGGTTTTGTGTTTTCATTATTACAAAAGTCTTGATTGTGTTTTGCTTGGCTAGTTTTCTACTTGTCATTGTAAGCATCTAAGCATATGATTTTGAAATGTTGTTGCAGAAGTATTGCAAAATTAATAATAAACGAAAAACCACATGGACGTGAAAGCGAATATTTCAAATTACTTTGTGGCCACATGGAAGAAAAGTTTTTCTACCTGAGGACCTGTTTTGCCCACCAATCGCTCACCGGTATTAACAGAATGAGATCTAGTTTTGAACTTAAAGGGTTTGTGGTTGCAACGCACTCTTGTAGGTGGAAAGCCCTTTAGGTTTAAAATGCATTTTGTGCAAAAAAAATGCACTCTTAAGAAAAAAAAATGGATTTTAGGCATAATAAATGGCTTTTAGGCTTAATAAATGGCTTTTAGGCATAATAAATGGATTTTATGCATAATAAATGGATTTTAGGCATAATAAATGGATTTTAGGCATAGTAAATGGATTTTAGGCATAATGAATGGATTTTAGACATAAAAAAAATTAAAAAATAAATTTTAGACTTAAAAAAAATTTAAAAATGAATTTAATGCTAAAATAAACTGTTTTAGGCGGAAAATAAAATGTGTTATAGACGTAAAATAAAATAAATTTTAGGCATACAAATGTTTTTCAATCTAAAAAAAAATCTTTTAAGTTCAAAAAAGTAGGTATTCCAAGTAAATAAAAATGCATTTTTTGTGAAGAAATTACAATATTTTTAGCTTTAAATGCGTTTGTTATGCCTAAAATAATTTTTGTTTGCTTAAAATCCATATTTTTATGCCTAAAATCCATATTTTTATGCCTAAAATCCATATCTGTATGCCTAAAATCCATATTTGTATGCCTAAAATCCATATATTATGCCCAAAATCCAAACACTCATAATTAAAAAATAAAAAAATCCATATCTACAAGCCTAAAATACATTTTTTATTCACAAACTAAACATTTTATGCTAAAATTAAATTTTTAAATCTTTAAACTCCACTTTCAAACCTAAAATCCACGCATTATTGGACCCACAATGCACTTTTTCATCCTACAATGCATTTTTATCTGATTAACAAAATCCACTTTACCAAACCCATTTCATCTCATATTTTCACTCAGACATTCCATAAATAAAAAAAACAAAAAAAAAATAAAAAAAAATCCCAAATCCTCCCTTAATTTCCAATTCAAAAGTTCTGAAAATTGAGTTTGTGGTTCTTCGTCTAAGCTGCCATCAAATTAAATCAGTCAGACAAAAGAAAAGAACCAAAAAAAAGAAGAAAAGACTTAGTCAACATCTCCCCAGCGGCCAATAAAAGGACATCTTCAAGTGACCTTCCCCTGAGATCCAAGATCACAACCACAGCTGCATTAATTGACCGTAGACTCGAAATTGAAGTGGACACCCACACAATATCGCTGGCAAATCCAATGCAATTCCTCCACACTTGCTGAACAAGAAGGCCCATTCTTGCACGTGTGACGTGAATGTTAAAATGGGTGTAAAACTAGATGGAAATTTAAGTGAGTGGGGATCAATTGTCAAGTCTAACTTCTGATACTCTGCAACATTGCACTTTCAATTATTCATCACCTTTTCCATATTCCGAGCGGAAATGTAGCGTTTAATTAAAATCAATTCAAGCTTAAGAGAAGGAGAAGACAAATAATGAAAAGCCCAAGTGTTGTGTGTTAATAATGCAAAAGACTCAAGGATAATTGTTGCAAAATTAAACACAGGCTGTGTGTGCAACAACAGCAATGTGTGCAACAATATTAATGTGTGCAACAATATTAATGTGTGCAACAATATTAGTGGGTGTAACAATAGCAATGTGTGCAACAATAGCAATGAGTGCAACAATAGTAGTGTGTTTTTTCCAAGGTTCCAAATTTTTGAATTTTATAATGAATATTAAATATGAAAACTTTT
The DNA here is from genome assembly GCA_949358305.1 of Strigamia acuminata. Taxonomy (NCBI): domain Eukaryota; kingdom Metazoa; phylum Arthropoda; class Chilopoda; order Geophilomorpha; family Linotaeniidae; genus Strigamia; species Strigamia acuminata. The sequence continues at coordinate 7,973,358 of OX442315.1, read as the reverse complement.
GCAATTATTAATGGGATTATTTAATATTTATGACATAAAATACCACTGTGCAGTTAGACATTGTATTCTTGCACCTAGATATTGCATTCGTGCACCTGAGAATTAGATTTACGGAATTATAATTTGCATTTATGCAGTCTGAAATTGCATTAATTGACCTCAAAAATTGCATGTTTGCACCTATAAACTGCATTTCTGCACCTACAAAATGCATTTTTGCACCTATAAACTGCACTTTTGCACCTATAAACTGCATTTTTTCACCTATAAACTGCATTTTTGCACTTCTAACCTGCATTTTTGCACATATTTTTGCATTTTTTTCATCTAAAAAAAGTGCATTTTTTAAAAAAAGTGCATTTTTTAAAAAAAAGTGCATTTTTTTCAAAAACATGTGGAATGTTTTATCCAAAAATATGCAATTTTATCCCCAAAATTTGACTAAAAAGCTAAAAATTAAATTTAGATGCAAAATGTACACGTGGAATTTTAGGACCAAAAAATTGCATTTATTTGCCGTAAAAATTCCATGTGTTTTCCTAAAAAAAATACATTTTTCATTCAATTATAATTTTTATCCTTTAAAATGTCCTTTATTGACTTGTGAGCAAAATCTACTTTCTTTCACATATAGAAAGTCATTTTCTTTTCCAAAAGGCCCTTAAGAGAGTTTTCATTGCTAGAAATTGATTCTCTTGCTTAAAAACTGCCTTTATTTTAAAATAAAGGGACATTTAGTCGAGTTTATCCTCTTTAAACAAATCTAAACAAAAAAATTGTTTAACTGCAATAACTTCGAAAAATCTAGATAGCGTGTTTAACACTCCAAGGTGCAACAGCAAACCTATTTGGCGCAACTGTCTTCTTGTATAGAAAATCCATTTATCTATTCAACATTGAAATTACTGCCCCTTAGAAATCCCAGCATAACTTTAAGTTGGCTTCTCCCAATTTAGCAAAAGCGCTTCTATTCTCTGAACCGACATAACATTTTTATGCACCCAAGTAGGTAAAATAAGTGCAAACAAGCAAATATAAAAAACTACGTTTTTGGAAAAAGGCTTTTAAATTGGTTTTTCAAATTACCGCCGGAGTGCGCTACTACCGCAAATTTTTTCGTGGACGCGCCGAAAATCGCAAACTAATAAACTTTTTCACATTAAAATTGAAAAACAATATATATATGCAGATAAATATATATGCAGATAAATCAAGATTAACCTGGTTTCAGAATTTATTAGAACATTTTTAATGTCGAAAACATCAAAATTCGTATCCAGCGAACATTTTGGCATCCATTAAAAGACACGGGTTCCGCCAGGTGGCGCTCCAGTTTGATTACATTTTACCGTAAACCATCATTTTTCTCCCTTTTAACTACTTTTAATCTTAATTTTATGATATTCATCGGAAAGTAGACCAAACACTACATCAGAAAAGTCTTCTTTCCAATCTGGCAATGTCCCGTTTCGCCGAATTCCGTTTCGCCGAATTCCGTTTCGCCGAAAATAAAATTTCCCTTTTCGCCGAAAATTGAATTCCCGTTTCGCCGAAAATGAAAAAAGTGAGTAATCGATCAATTTTTCAAATTTTTCGCTTTTCTACTTTTCCACACGAAAAAAGGTTTTTCATCAAAAAACCAGTAAGGTTAGGTTCACGGGGGGTCAAAGGGTGGCGCAGCCCCCCTTGTTAACCCTTCTTAGGAATTGGTTGGAAATTGTGTGGAAATGTGTGGAAATGTGGAAAAACGAAAAATTTGAAAAATTGATCGATTACTCACTTTTTTCATTTTCGGCGAAACGGGAATTCAATTTTCAGCAAAACTGGAATTTTTTTTTCGGCGAAACGGGATTCGGGACCAAATCTCCAATCTTATAATTACGGAGTACTTCTTTATTTTTATTTTTTTCAAATTAAAAAAACCGGAAGTTGAAACACACAAACATTCAAGTCAAGTTAAATAAAAGCCTTTAAAAAGTGTCGCCTTCATACATTTTATTTAATTGAAAAAAAAACAACAACAAAAACGACCCACAATTCTACAAGCATTCCGCAACTATAGGTTTAGTTACAGAGTATTCAAAATGGATGACTTGCAGCTTTGTGACATGGAAGTAAGCCTCTCTCCCCACTCCCCAGTTATTGGGTAGAAAACATTACCGATATGGCTGAAAAATAGGAAGTCCAGCTTTTTTTCAGTGCACTTTTGCTCTGTGACATGCACGTCTCAAAAAACTATTCTTATGACCAAATCCATCAAGCCTAGTCTGCTAGCAGAAGGACCTACTACCACTGCTCGCACACTTGTCTTTGCTACGTGACTTTTGCAAATAGAGGGAGTTTCAAATAACTTGCACGACCGATTTTTTTTCCTAGTAACATAGGAACTGCATTGGATTTGATGGAAAATTGAATAAGTAACGTCTACGTTGGGAATACACTGAAAAGTGTTTCATGACCGTGACATTGTTGTATCGTCGTTATTTATTTATTCATTCATTTATTACAAAAAAATTAGACATTCATTTGTTCATTAAGAATAAACATGTGGAGACTAAGATAAGTTGGATAGTACTAATTTGATGGTGCTCTACAACTTTCTGATTGAAAATTTTTCTCTAACCTAATTGGTTTAAAAGTTAGAAAGTGAATGACCTTGAAAATGGCTTTCAAGGTCAAATTTGATGACATCATTGGATTGCTCTCACCCAACTTTCTATACGATCGCTTCATAAAAGTTGGCCAAGATGCAATTGCTCAGGAAATATTTGGAGGGGACCAGACTTTTAGGACACCCTGTATATTATATAAATATATACTGTATATACATATATATATATCATAAAAACTTGATTATTGAATCGATTTTTGAATCGATTTTTCGCTTTAAACGAGTTGGTTCTAGTAAATCTTGAGCATGTGCAGTTGTGAATTGATCCCAGAACTAGTTTGCAGATTTAATTTAATTGTAATAAATCTACAAATAATTTCTAACGAGAAAATGAACGTCTTCAATGAAGACTTTCATTTTCTCATCAGGCAATGAGTATATGAAGACTCTTCAAATACTCATTTCCTGATGAGAAATTATTCAAATAAACTTAACGCTTTGCAAAGAGTTTACCCCACCGATCGGTTGAATTTCAAAATGGCCAACAGGTAAACGAGTTGAAATCGAGGTTGAAATCCAAAGAATCTACCCCAAACATGGATTACGAGAGGTTTTTCAATAATCTAATTCTCAGGCATAAGGGTAAAATGTGCCGTTCTGGTATAAGGCATTACGGATTTATGGACAATTTTCCGGTCAATTAGTTAAAGCGCCGTTTCGAGTTTTGAAAGTTTGCAACTAATTTTATAGAGGGCACTAGTTATAAACAGTGGAAAAAATATATTTTTTTTTACCAACTAGTGGTTGGTTTAAACACTACTGATAAATGCGAAAAGCTGTTAACTGAAGCGCTCTTTCTTAGACAGCAAAGCCAGCATAATAGTTTTGCTGGAATTTTAAGGGGCAGAAAATTTGCATTTAGCATAATTAATTAAATAAATGACCAATGACTTAAAATTTCACCTGAGTTAAGGTTCAGTATGATATAAACAAAATCACAAATGCCGCTACTGTGTAATTTCAACGTGTCAGCCGCCAGTAAGTCTTTCTATCACAATTTCTCCTTAGGAAAGAATTGTGCATTTTTTTGAATTGGATTCTGTCGGAGACAGGTAATGCTCAATTTGTTGGCAGATTTGCATCTAACAATTTTTGCTTGCAAAGTCATTCAAAGTTTGAAATGGTTTTTATCAAAACACTTTTTCTACATTTGAAATTTAAATGGAAAAATCTAAAGATTAAGTGATATGTGATCAGATAGTGAAAAATGAATAAATGCTGTGGCTGGGCATTGATTGGTTCAATGCATAGCTGTTGCGATGCATTTCGATAAAGATATTGAATTTGAAAGCACTCTCCAGACTAGAAATGTGGAACAAATTTCTTTTGAATCTAAAAATTGCATTTTTCTCTCAAAAGGCCATTTTTTTCAATTAAAACAGCATTTTTACACCTTCACATTTATTTATGCGCTTGTACGTTGCATTTTTGCATCTAGAAATGCATTATTGCACATAGAAATGCATTATTGCACCTAGAAATGCATTATTGCACCTAGAAATTGCATTTTTCTACGTAAAAATGCTCTGATGCACCTAAAAATTGTATTTTTTGCATGAAGAAATGCATTGTTTCCAAGAGAGGTCCATTATTGTAAATAAACACTATTTTTGCATCAAAAAATGCATTCAGAACAGTCATAATGACAGGAAAATGCATTTTAGCATCAATAATTGAATTTCCTGTAAAATGTTAATTTTTCCAGGAAAGAATGCATTTATGCACATAAAAATTGCGTTTTTTCCAAGAAAATTTCAGATTTATGGATAAAAACAGCATTTTCGCTAGAAAAAATACATTTTTTATGTAGAAAAAATGCATCCTACACGCATAAAATCCATTTTTTGCTAAAATGTCTATTCTTTCATGAAACCGGTAAAATTTCAGGCTTAAAAAATAAATTTAAGAATATTGTACATTTGGGTTGGGAACGTCAACTCTGCACTACAAAATGTTATTGACAGTTAGCAACTGAAATCAAATAAAAGCTTCAAAGGTGTTACCTCCGTATTAGATCGCAGTCGGCGACGGATAAATGCAATTTCGAATCAAGTTAGATCGTTTTAACTTCTCTAATTGACTTATGATGGCTGGATTCAATTGCATCGCTCACGGGCCAGATTCCCATCACTTTAAATCACTGTCCCCGTCTCGCTTACCCTGAAACAAAAGTAAAACTCATTTTGATTTCCAACAGAAATGTCAAAAAAAAATGAAATACCGCATCGAGAAATGACATTTTTGTCAATAAAAACTTTTCAAAGTCCGCCATCTAACGAGGAACTTGACAAATATCATGCGTAGTGTGCGAATTTAATTATTTCTACCTCAAAATGTGTCACAGTTCGGCGAAAACGAGTCAGTGAAGTCCGTATGGCGAGTGTTGACATTATCAACGCCGCCATTTTCAGGTCCTTCTTCTTGATGTGTCACGTGATTAGATCAGCCAATCAAAAGCGCTTCAAATTTGACGCCTTTCAACGGGAGTTGCCGTGGTTACGAAATGTTTGGAGAAGTTAAAACATGGTTCCTTTGTCAAATTTTAAATAATTTAAAATCGTTGTATAAATCTCCAGGAAACATAAAAAAAAATATTTGTGTTGTTACGAATGACTGTTTATTATTTCATTTCAATTGATTCAGACTTATGACGTCATTTGAGTGCCCACGATTCAAGATGGCTGACAAATTAGAGATTTTAAAGCGCAAAATAATTATATATTTACTGAATCCATTAAAAAATAAAAAATTAATAAATCTGCAGGAAGCCAAAGAGCACAAATACAATATTCATGAAAACCTTTTAATTCTCCCGTACAAAAAGATATACAATATATATAATTATAAACATTCAAAAAAAAAATTAATTACAAATTAATTAATACTCTGATTTTTTTCTCTAATTAAAGAAGCCGCTTCACCTTGTTCTGCAAAATAATAAAAAAAGACAGTAATTAAAACATGATGTCAGAAAAGAATCAGTAGCAATACTTGTACTTCTTACCTCAAACAATAAGCAGATTAATACAGCAAGTCTTAATCTCTTTATTGCATCCCCTGCAAGAAAAAAAGACAATTTAAACATGCTGCATTAATTCTATATAGTGCTTTTAATTTTCACAATTTCATGTCATTTCATGTCATTTCATGTTGTGACACAGGCCAAGGTCTTGACAGTAAACACAAAAAGCTCTCAATCAAACTTCCAAGAGTGTTTTTTGTCCCTGTACAAATAAAGAACCTGAACAGAGCACGCTAGAATTGGAAAGATTAAACCTTTGGCACATCCCAATCCCCATATTTAAGTTTGTTCAAGAAATACAGAAACACCAGAAACTTTAAAAATTAAAGGTGCATTCACAACTGGTTGGGGCCATAAGCACTGACAGAAAATGGGGCCCATAGAAATCGAAAGGTTTGGGTTTTCATTCTCGTGCATTTCGTCAACAGTCAACACGTCTCTAGGCCTCTTTAATGTGTTTTGTTTACAAGTGCACTCCAATCAATTCAACAGTAGCGGGAGCAGAACATTATTTAAAAATGCTGGCAAAACATCACTCGAGTGAAAGCAAAGCAAACAGCAATAATCAATATGCAGAAAAACGTGCAATATTTACGTCTTATGTTCACATTTATGATATGTTGCTGTGATTTATAGGGAATAAAAAATAATGAATTATAAATAGATAAATTTTGTGAGTTTCAAGTTTTCGTTTCAATAACCAATAGCAAATTTCATCGTCATTTAGGCTTTTCGTTTTAGCCGATTTCATCAATATTTCGGGTTTTCGAGTTTACTAGAATCTAAAACGTACAGAAAACGTGACTTAATCAAACCGACATAAACAGCAGACGTGGCGTAACGCATCGAAGACGTAACGTAACGTAACGTATCGAAGAGGTTACGGGGCAATATAAACAGCAGAGCGAGTAAAACGATTCATTCTGCAACTTGTCTTTGAACAAGCAACAGCTCTTCCGTGTTGATAACTTACAAGTTAGCAAACGTAGACGTAACAAACTTCTAATTTGATATAAGTATAGCGATTAAAATGATTCGTTCTCACACTAGTGTTCGCAGAAGAAACATGTCTTCCGTCGTGTTTTATGGTAGATTTGCGGACGGAAAGTACGATAGTGGAAAGCGGTTTCACATTGACGATGCCGATGATGAGCACCGAGTAAAACGAAGGAGAATTTGCAAGCAGAAATGCGCTCCTTTCGGGTTGAGGCAAAAACAAGTAAATGCCAAGGCGAGACTAACAGCGCATAAAGCGCGCAGATGCCGCCGAATGAAATTCTGGAAAGTGGATTGGCCGCTTTCGGAATACGAAATTAGCACCGCCGAGGCTATGGATATCGAATCGCCGTACAAAAACATTGAATATAACGTATGGGAGCCGATGGATCTGGGTATTCAATCGCCAATCAGACCCGATCTACGTCCGTGCGAGCACGTGCATTCCAAAGCGCAGTGCGAATACATTCAACCGCCTGCAAGTGCGCGACTCGTTGAAATTGAAGCGGAAAAAGAAACGAAAATACAACCGCAGTTGCAAACCGAACCGAAAATCGCGCCGCAGTTGATAACCGAACCGAAAATCGCGCCGCAGTTAATAACTAAACCAAAAATCGAACCGCAGTTGATAACTGAACCGAAAATTGCGTCGCAGTTGAAAGCTGGATCGAAAATTGGCTCGCTACTTACGAGTGCAATTAAAACTCGGGCGAAGGTTGAACTGAGCGCGTTAAGAAAACCAAGTGACGCTGAGCTGCAGCTTCAACATAAGACGGAAACAGACTCGCGGAAGAACAACAAAGTAAAAATTGCGACTAAAAAGAATACCCCGTCTCATTCAACCAAAAGCATATACTACAGGGCGGGAAAACGGACGTTAATCAAACACCAACCGGGACTGCCAACAGTCCCTGAAACTAGAGTGCTTCAAACTAGGCCAACTAACTTAAATAAATTCCTACAAAGACATCCAAATGCCGCTTTTAATAAGACATCACACTAATTATTTCCGATCCCCATTTTTCGTTCATTCCCATCATGCACTGCAACTCGCTTCAGCGCCACCCAGTGACAATATTTGAAACTGACCTATTTTCCCAAAACAAACCCCTGAAATCCATAGCAAATCCCTAAAATCTTCAACTGCACAGCAAATATATTATATCCCTTAGTAAAACTTTATCCTTTGGCAGTCATAAAATAATCACAAGGCGAAGTCAAGTTTACCGAAGTTTTGACATACCTTCATAGAAACGCAAAATAGACAAGTCCATGCAAAATTAAACATCTACAAACATCATTTTCCTGTTCATTCCTTAGCCCCACTAAGTGCCTTGCTGTATACATCACCTTGTCTTTTAGCCGGTCTCCCCGACAGCCATTTTGTTCCTGCTTCGACGACAAAGAAAATTCAATATTCTACGGTATTGCCGCTAACCTGTAAAACCCTTCTGCACAAACTGACAGCTCAATTAATATATGTTCACTTTAATTCCTTCTTGGATCCCATCCATTTTGTCAAGGTTTCTTGTGAATTATCTCATTACATCAAGAAAAAAGGATCCTAAACATTACTTGTCTCGTGCCATTAATAACAATCTCCGGTTACAGGTTCTAGACTTCTTAACTTTTTTAATTATCTGCTCTCCTCCCCCTGTGCATAATTCACAAAACACATGACATTTCCGAAGTAAATATTCATTACCACAGAGACAAACCCTATCACAATCTTTCTTACATCCAATGCTAAATAATTTAAACAGCAATAAAAACACCAAGTGAAATGTTCATAATTAACTTTATAGATTGCTACATAAAGTGTAATTATTAATAGATAATTTGTATTTGCATAGTGGATCAATATTTAGCAACTTTTCTTTGTCGATGTCAATTTATAATTGCCTTATTAAAAGAGATTCTTCTCCAAATACTCACAGCTCAATCATTAGTTAAATGCATTGTGCTTATCTGCAAGCAGCAGCACACTGAATACATTATAGCTAACTCAATTAAACAAGCCTTGGTTGTTGTGCAAGCTGTTTCAGATAAAAAAGCAAAAATAAAACATCATTTCCTGAGTAAACAAGTTTCCTCTTTCCAGTTCAGGTGTGAATTCAAAAGTAAACTAGAAAAGTACTCCGCTTTGACCGGACTACGGGTTAACTCCATCGTTAGCAGCATTTTAAAGTGAAATTATAATAAAAGTCTTAAAAGTGAATCTTCGTTGGTAATAAGGGTCTTAAATGTGAATCTTTGTTGTTTGGTCTATTTCTAGACAACTTGTGAATTCACAACTATACTAGAAACAGAAAACTGTGTTTTCCAGGTAATCTTATGCATATCTAATGAAAAAGAGAGCTTGGATGCATCATCTTTACCAAAATCAGACTCTTTTAACTTCATCTTGCAGAAAAGCTGACCCGCTGACCCTTTTACTCATGACCCCATTTGTGTTATATCCTTACTCTAACTAAGTGGCCCAAATGGTCACACAGGTTGTACTAGCCAATAAACAGATGATATTTTCCCACAGCTGGCTAAGCATTGTGTAAAAACTCATCAAATCTGGTCAAGTTGCAATTACCAATTAACATAAAAATGGATGTAGCAATTGTCCTAATGCTTGGCCATTGGAGGTTAAGTGCTAGGTCAACAGCAGTAAATTGTGTTTACAAACCAAGCCAGTAGCTCCCATTGGCTGAAATCATCTCTGGGTAGAGAAATGAGCAGATTTTATCTCTCTTTTATTAGTCATAACATATCACACAAAGTATATGTGCTAAACCAATGTTGTTTTTGCTATTTAGAGCTGTTGGGGGTCAGCAACCAGTGGTTAGTTCCCTGCACTAACACTTAGTAAAATTGAATTCTCACCTGGTGGTGGTGAAACCAAGCTGGTGCAAACCAAGAAGTTTCTTTCCAGTCGTTTCTAGCAAAGAAAAACAGAGAAATGTTAAATTAATTGCAAATTCCTTGTGGTACAATTAAAGAAATAAGAAATTTGGGTTGTGAATTTGCATATTTCTGATTATTATCACAAATACCAAAGTGTTGGCCTGGATATTTGCAATAATGTGTTTTTTTCCCCCAAGGATTGTGTGTTCAATACACTGAATCTATTATTTATTGATGTTTTCTTCATAGAGTGTATCCTAATTCAGAAAATAAAATTCCAGAACTCTTGAATTGATTAATTAATACACGGCTTCACTGCAGTGCACCGGTAAATGGATTATTCCCTCGTCTTTCCACCAGCTAGAGTAAAGTTGAGCTACAGAAATAATTAATTAAATTTCTAAGAACAATTAGGCTTGTCCCAACTGGGTTTTAGTTAGACCCAGGACAATTAAATACAAGACTTTACAACTAGCCCAAATTCATTGTTAAAATCTGGTGGGATAATATGGCAGCGCCATCTATGGCCAAAAAGACACAAAAATAACATCATTTAGTAGTGGACAAACGGCGGATGAACAGGGCCGGACACATATTTTTTTCCACAGCGACACTACCGATCATCCGCCCATTACCGATCACCAGACATCTATAAGCGATCAACGCCCCTTTCGCACTCATTTTTGAACCACACCTTGCGAGTTTGAAGACCTAAGATGACCAATCAGGATGATTAAAAGAGTCATGTTGCTATAAGTTTCGCTTAATGTGTTCTTTTATATCCATTTAATAGAATAATTCCATTTTATTTCATTTTGTGGAACTGTTTAAAGGTCAAGAGGAATGTTCCAAATTGATTGCACCATTGCTACGGGCTGCACGTACCGGCTTTTCTATATTAAGATGGCGTGGAGACACAAGTTATATCCGCAGTATTAGAGAAACAACTTCATTTAGAAAAGGATTAACAATTCCATAATCAACTTCCCAAATACGCTTAACTTCTTATTTAATTATGAGGTTTATTCCTTCAGTGATTGCCCCTTTATTGTCGCTAATAGCACTATTCGGAAGCTTATTGCACTCTTTTCTCTACGTCACCACTTCATTTCTTAGATTTAATGGTTCGTAAACAGCATTGAACCATGATATTTACGTATGGTACGCTGGGACTTTACATACGATTTGAGGAAATAAGTAAATATCAAGGTTTAGTGCTATTTACAAACCATTAAATCCAAAAATGTTTGCAGTAGAGAATTAGATACAACTAGGAGTTCTCCAAATCGGGACTTTTGGTAAAACCAGTATTTCGGTATTCAATATTCAAAAAACCAGTAAACCGGTATATTCTCATTTTTATGTTGAAAAAAAAATCGATTAATTTCTAATTATTATGTATAAAAATCGAAAAATCCAAATTTTTAAGTTAAAAAATCGATAACATCGCATTTTTAGGATGGCCCTAAGAAGACTCTCCAAAGGTCGTTCTATTTTTTCACTTCTTTTTGTTACAAAATGTCCTTTGTGTCACAACTCCAGAGCTGGAGTTAAGGGTGAGCAGACATGACACACTGGCAAATGGAATATTTATTACTAACTAAATATTTAGGATTCTCTTCACAAGCTGAGCTGGTAGCACAGCTGCACTGATTTAGGCCTATCCAAATGTGCACATCAATCAAAATCACATGTGGCATGCACAATGAATGCACAAAACCCACTCCAACCAACCCTTTAATGACTATAAAGTCAAATAATTTCAATGCCTACTTATTCATTTCAACTTTTTTGCCCGCTGCCACAAACTCTTGTTGTGTTGACTGTATTCAATTATTTATTTATTAATACATTTTTTAAAATATAAAAACTTATTACCAAATTATTTTTCTTGAATTGATTTATTTATTTTTCATAATATAAAAACTTATTGTCAAATTATTTTTCTTGATGTTCAACCCTACTTTGGTGCCACTTTAAACAAGGTAAGTCATGCCAATGTAACCGCGATGCTTCTTCGGATACACCGGTGTTTACATAGCAAGACGGATTTAAAAGGATGTTTGGCAATTCCAATTTAAATGATGGTGTTGTTTGCTTTCAGGGTTTTAAGCTTGATAAATGCACTTTGTGTTGCAGTAAAACCTGACTGGGATCCACCTGGGCTTATTTTCTTATAACAAGTGCAAAAGCTCAAACAACAACCGTACCATGGATAGTGGCAAAGTAATATAAATATGATGACGGCTTTACAAAATCCACAATTTTATTTAATTAAAAACACCTAAGCTTTTTGATCTTCTACTGGTCATTTATATGCTGATGAGGATTGCTTTCCTTTGTTTAGAAAAGCTCAGCGTTTAGTCTTAATAGTGGCAAGTAAAAAGAATGGAAATTTGTGGTTTTGTGGTTGTTATGTGGAAAACATGATTCAATAGACCAATCAAATCGCTTTATTTATTTCCACCCCCTGGAAATAGACCACTCCCTAACCTAACCTAACCTAACCTAACCTAACCTAACCTAACCTAACCTAACATAACATAACATAACATAACCTAACCTAACCTAACCTAACATAACCTAACCTAACCTAACCTAACCTAAGCCTAGATATACAATACGTCTTTTTGTTTTTGGCGCCGGGTTCCGATAGGCGCTAAGGCCTGTTTAAACGCCGGGTGGTCAGCGGCAATTTCCGAAATAGACCGTTAGAAAATCATGATGTAATGCAATTTGGCTCCACCCACAATAAGAAGACTATAAATTAACAATGTTATAATGGGTCCGAAAACAAATAGACGCTCGGACCAAAATAGACGATAAAAACAGAAACTTTGAATGGCAAACCATTTAAATATTTACAATTTTGAAATAAACAGAAAAAGAACAAAAAGCCAGCCTTTCAAGTTAAATTACTTATAATAGCATTCATACATTTAAAACAATTTATTTATACGCTTTAAAATTTCCTTAACTTAGTACATCCATTTACTCTTAGTGTCCTGAACCTTTCATGCCATCTTCACATCTATTGAATTATTACAGTGCATTTGGTTGTTATTTTTTCCTACTTAAAAAACACTTTAAATTTGGCAAACAAACCCTTTTTATCCAACAGCAAAATGAAGTTACAGTAAATCCCTATAGGATTAAGCACTAACATCAATATTCTCCAAACACTAGAATACATTAGTCCTTCTCCCAAGTCTCCTGGCATTGGGATAATCTAGAAAACATGCTGTGCAAAAGTCTGACATTTTCTCTTCATTCAACTCCAGTTATTTCCTTTCCCTTCACTGCTTTTTTAGGCCACTGGTTAGCTATCTGATCTAAAACTTCTGCAGAAAACCAACACTCTGATGCTCCAACAATGATTGCACATCAGTGGGAGATCCTTCAAGGCCTGCTTCAATCCTATGCAATCAGTATCTCTTCTTTACTACTATTTTTGTAAATAAATGGCTATTCCCAAGGGCTAAACAGATAGGTTTGTACATATGAAGCAAACTCAGTGAAAGACCGAGAAATTTCCAACTTCGATAATCGATAACAACAAGAAGATATTTCATTCCTTCAAATGCAATTGTCAAGCCCAGGAGATTTAAAGCCCGCTAACATTCTTGGAAAACTTACTTTTTACATAACCAAACTCCGTTTAGCGGCAAATGCAAAGTCTCCCACTAACAAACTTTGTAAATACAGTAAATACAGTTCTGCTTATCGGCCGATCCGTATGGCTCCATATTTGATTAATTGGTGATGTTAATTGATGACGATGTTTACAATCAGCGCCATCTATTGTCGAAATTTAACAACTAATTGATCACATATGAGCGATACGGATCGGCCGATAATCGGAACGGTCCGTACGCGTAACAGTATACATACAAATCGAACATTTTTTGTGGTCTCAGGTATACAGGATTATATACAAATCAAACTATTTTGCGACCCCCACAGTTTAAGAAGCCCAGAACTCTATCCGAACAACTGTGTAGTTTTAACAGAACCGCGGGGGCCTGAACTCAATCAGTCTTTGTAATGGAAACCACTGAAGATGACCGTCAACAGTAGAAAGACCTTTCGGTTTTTAATCAAAAGATGCATATTGTATGCCATTTAAAATTTAAAAAATTTGAAAAACAGAAAATACCGTAAATCTTCTTATTAGAGAGTTTGCGGGATGCATTTTTCCCTTACAGTTAAAGACTATACGATATAAAAATAGTGTAAGAAAAAAATAATAAATTAAGTTTTTGTAGGCTGCACTTTTCCCTTATCACTACACTCTTTCAACGAACTACTGACAGTTAATAATTTTGGATCTAAAAATTCAATTTTGGGCCTCACTTATCATTCATTCGTTCGACGTACCTATGACTGTGATGTGTTTGATCGGGACAACAAAATAATCGCCATTTGCAATAGGCAGAGCTAACAATATAGTGTTCTCAATTCTGATTGGCTGTGCTATATTTTAATTTAGTGTTGAAAACGATACACTAAAGATTTTTCCCTTACGATATGGCACTAAAATAGTGTATCGCAGAGCAAAATAAGGAAAAAAATGCATCCCGCTAACTCTCTATTGTGCAGGGGTCCCCGATAGACTGTGAGGAAAATATAAATTTTGTAATTGTTGCATTATAATAAAGAGCCTAAAAATATAATTTCTGACTTTTTGACTAAAAAAAGTACTCCCGTTTTTTTTTCTCGATATTTTTGTGCGTGGGTATCTATTAGTACACGGGTAAATCTAGATTTTGCTATTAAAACACCGGCGTTATATTAGAGGATGTACTGGTTTTGATCAATCTTATGTTCACACTGAAACCATTTTTCTACGTACATAACTACCCAACTTTTAGAAACTCTTGTGTTCACACTTGTTCTAGTTTTCGACAACTCAGTTGCCCCTTAACTTTCCTGCATTGCTGAATTGAAAATAAACTTCCACCATTCATTTTTCTTAACTAAGCTTAATAAGTGAAAAAAAAATCTGTGACAATAAAAAACAGAGATCATTTGTGGTATGCCACAAATGTCACTTTAAAAAATGATACTTCCTAAGCCATCAACAATTGTTGGTTTTTTTGGAAACTAGACTTATCTTAAATTTACAAAAAAAAAATATTTCTTGACATAGACAGTGAAGAGTAGAAAAAAAATTGTTGTTTATTGTTGTGAAAGCCAGATGTAATGTTTTTGCTTTCTTAGGGGATCTGAAATACCGGTGTTTACAGTAGAAGTTGGGTTTTAAAGCTTTGAAAGACAAGAGAAATGTAATGGAAATCAATGGTGGAAATATCTGAAATTGAAAAACATTTTTTTATGAGAAAGTTGCAGCATCTGAAAGTAAAATTACTGAAAAATAATTGAAATTTAAAATTAGTTTCAGATATGAAAGAATTTTATGTATTTTTTTGACAAACAAATTAATTTTTTTCCCCTGCAAATAAAATTATAAAAATTTAATATAATTTGTAATAATTTGATTTCTACTGTGTTTTTTTTTTATTTCTACAAATTATTAAAAAAATTTAACTTTCAAATAAAAATAAGCATCATTTAATAATGCTAACTATAAATTCAATGTTATTACATGATTAAAACAAAATTAGACATTTTTTTGGAGAAAATGAAAATATATATATTTTATTTTTTAATTTTTTTTTTTAAAAATATTTTTTTTTTTACATTTTAAAATTTTTTTTTTAAAAAAATTATTTTTTTGGACAATTTTATCCATTTTAAGAGACAATAGATGAATATTTTTTAGAAAAATAGTTTTAAAAAATATTCAAAGTTAATTGTATAGAAATTTAATTTTTTTTAAATTGTTTTTTAAGATATCGTAGTTTTAATTAATAGATATTATTAGAGAGAATGATTAAGGAAATTATATATTTAGTGTGAATTTATAATTAGCATGTATTTTAGAATGAAATTAAAATTGAATTTGTGCAAAGTAGAATGAAAAGAATTTTTTTTTTCTTTTTTGTTAAAAAAAATTAAAAAACCAAAAACAAGAGGAATAAAAGCAGAACAATCTTGTAAACAATTAAAAAAAAAATCAGGAAAAAATTAATTTTAAAAAATTTAATTATCTTCTTTTTTAAGTTTTTAAAATTAAAAAAAAATAAAAAAAAACCAAAAATATAAAAAGTGAAATAAAATATCCTGAATTGAGACATTTAAAAACATTTACCTTCGCATTTAAATTTTTCTTCGGAGCCTTGTAATATTTTTCTTGCCTTAGTGGAACCTAACTCTGAACCAATTTTTATAAAAAACAAAAAACTTGTAGGATTGTGTATAAATTTAATTTGACTTGCAAATAATAATTAAAGTTGCAAAAAAAAAATGCAACAGCAAAAAAACTCAGAAAAACTAAGGTTAATAAAAGCAGCTGCTACTACTATAATGAATGTATTTTTTCTTCATAATTAATGTCAAAATCATAACTCACACTTTGTTTTCATAAACAGAAAAAACAATTTTCTAATTTTAAAGTTCATTTCTGTACAGAAAATGACAATTAAGTTTCTGAATTTTATTTTATTCAATTAGAAATGCATTCTTGCACTTAAAACTATATTTTTGTGAAAAAATTATATAAATTGCATCTAAAAAGTGAATTTTTGCATTAAAAAATGCATCATTTGCAAATAATCATAAAAAATGCATCATTTGCAAATATGCATAAAAATGCATCATTTGCAAATATGCATAAAAATGCATCATTTGTAAATATGCATAAAAATGCATCATTTGCAAATATGCATAAAAATTCATCATTTGCTAATATGCATAAAAATTCATCATTTGCAAATATGCATAAAAATTCATCATTTGCTAATATGCATAAAAATTTATCATTTGCTAATATGCGTAAAAATGCATCATTTGCTAATATGCATAAAAATTCATCATTTGCTAATATGCATAAAAATTCATCATTTGCTAATATGCATAAAAAATGCATTATTTGCACATATGCATCAAAAATGCATCATTTGCACACATGCATCAAATGTGCATTTTTGCAAATGAAAAATGTATTTCTGCTAACAAATTATATTTTTGTAAATAAAAAATGTATCTGACATCAAAAGAACACTTCTCTGCAATACAGTGAATCTTTGGACATAGAAAATGTATTTTGCCAGAAGCAGTGTTTGAGTGCTAAATGGCAACATTAGCATAGCTAATGCTATTAATTCTTAGCAGGCAGTTAGTGCCTAACTCACGTATACCCTTAGATTGGAATGGGAAAACTACACAGCTAATCTCAAAGTGCTGACCAAAATATGCGTAACTTCCCTCAGAAAAAATAAATAAATGCTTCACTGCATTACACAGGCAATAAACTGATTTTTCCATTGATGAACACTGAACACATGAGTTATAATTTTTTTTCTTATAAAATTGTTAGTCAAAATTAATTTAATTAAAAAAAAAAAAACATAAATACCACTTTTTAAATTTATTTGTTAGCAAAAGTTAGTACATCATTGTAAACACCAAATTTATATTAACAAATACTCGTACATGCATTTTTTTTTCTCTTTTTAATATTTAATTTTATTTTCTGTATTATTTTTGCCCGTCATGCAAATATCACAAAAGTTTTTTTTTTAAATTCTTCACCAAATTTTGTGAAATTTATTTTTCCAAAAATTAAAAGTTAAAAATAAAATTAAAAAACACTTTTTTCCATCCTTGACAACATGTCTATCTAAAAACTCAACCTACACAACGATACAAAGCCTCAAAGATTATTATTATATATATATGTATATATATATATGTATATATTTTTTTTTATATATTCTTGTATACATATCCAAAGGAGGTGAGGATAAAAAGGTACAAATTATTACGTCTTTTTTTGTTTTATTTTTTTTCTCATGTTTACTGTCTGAGGTTTTTGTAATCGGCTTGATTACGTCATGAGGTTAAAGATCCATTTATATCTTCTAAAATACTAAAATTTTTAATAATAATAATAATAATAATAATAATAATAATTAATAATAATATATATAAAGAAAAAATAGAAATTATAATCAATAATTAGGGAATACTGACAACTTAACTCCTAATTAGGATAATACTGAAAATTGACAAAAAGAAGAAAACTTAACTGTCGAAATAAAAATATTTTAAAATAGAAACAAAATCAATTCCATAATAATAATAATAGTAATAATAATAATAATAATGATAATGATAACAAATTCAGATATTTTCATTTCTTCCTATTGGGACTACAGTTTTAATTCAATGTTGTTAGTAGGAAAAATGCTTTGTTTTTATTTTTTTAGAAAAAAAAATCAAAATGGCGCATTTTAAGGTTGATGAATCTGTGAGAAAATCACATTCATTGCCCCGATTTGCCAAAGCGGCGAAAAGCGATGCCGTTACAACATTTAATCTCAAATCAACATTTAATTAATACTTTGCATCAAAACTTAGAAAAATATCCAATTGTTATGTAAATTCTCTCCGATAGTATGACCGGCTCGTCGAACACAAAAAAAAGAAACAAAACCAGCAAAACTGGTGAATTTATCTTTGAAGAGCTATCAGATTACAAAGCTCCTAGGCATTGTCAGATTACATGGCCCCTAGGTTCTGTGGGATTACAAGGCTCTAGGCATTGTTAGACTACAAGGCCTTCGCCATTGTTAGATTACACGGCCTTCGGCGTTGTTAAATTACAAGGCCTTCGGCGTTGTTAGATTACAAGGCCTTCGGCGTTGTTAGATTACAAGGCCTTCGGCATTGTTAGATTACAAAATCTTCTCTGATAACAAAGCTCTAGGCATTGGAGAATTACAAAGCTTTAAGCATGTAGAATTACAAAGGTCAGAGCATTGTTTACAGGATCACTACTAATTGGGAACATTTGATAGTTCTGCCCAAAAGTTCCCTATTGGCAGACGATTTAAAGAATCCTTAGGTGGTAGGGGATTAAGGGGCTCCTATACTCTGAACCGATACAACGTTGACCTATTTCCAATTGGTTAAGCCGGATTACACCTAACTGTGGACTGTGCTCTACTACGCGAAAAAGTAGTTCTCTTTCCTTTGACAATGAAACAGGTGTTGATAATCGATCACAATGTCTGGAGTTAGGTCAACGTTGTTCAAAATATAGTATTCGATAACTTTGTAAAATGGTCCACCATTTCTATCGGAGGATTTACAAATAATAGGATTTGCTGATATTGCCGATACCGATAATTATATTTCGCAAGGGCACCCCTACAAACTTTCCTAGGAAAGACTGTGGTGGCCAATCACCCTCCCCGGATCCGCCATTAGAGAGGTTCTGCCAGGCGTGGGGCCGGAACGGCAACTTGTAGAGTACGCTCCGCCCACCCGTTGCCTCGATTGTTTTCACGACGTCTGGACCCGCCATTACACGTTGCAATCGCGCGCGCAACGTGAAGCTTAGCTCCGCCCCATGACGTAAGCACAAAAAGTGATGACGTTTCGGCTTTCCAGACGTCAGCCATTCCCGTCTAACGCCTGGCAGAACCTCTCTATTGTTTAACCAATTGGAGACCACCATTGAATACAGGACACAGGAATAAAATAAAGTGAAATCTTCAATGGAGTTGCAGGAAATAAATAAATTAAAATCTTAATCCTCAGAATCATCTAATATTAAGCCCACATAACAGCAGTCTTATGTTTTGTCACAACTGAACCAAAAAAAAAATTAATTGAAAAACCAAAAAAATAAATCTACAAAATGTTTCTAGTTTCATAGCAATTAGAAAGAAAATGGAAATTGTGTTTATCATGTTGAAAAAAAATTTTTTTTTTTTTTAATTGAACATGGTGGCGAAAATTAATTTTTGAGCATTGTTTTGTATAGTTTTAGCAGGCAAAGCACAAAAGCATGTTGGGATATTGGGATTAATTTTTTTAAGGTGTTTTAAAGGGAGTTTAAAAAATTAGGGAATTTACAACACCAAAGTTTTACATGAGCAACTTTGTCCCGAAATATGATGATATGACAAGAGTCGATTAATAAAATTATAATAATTAATTAATTCACTCATTAATTAATGATGACAAGAATAATAATAATTTTGTATGATTATAATTACAAATATAACAAAGTTTGTTTAGAATGGAAGAACAAATTGCAAAATATTTCTTTTTAATCTTTTTTTTTATAATAATAATAATTATTATAATGAGCAATGTTTTGGACGTAGAGAAACAAATTTTTATTATTATTATATATTTTTTTCTTTCATTTAATTAATTATTAATTTTTTTTAAATTATTAATTTACAATATTATATAATATTTTTTTTATTGATTTAAATAAATTTAATTTTTTTTTTAAATGAAAATATTAAAATAGAATAATTATTGTATTTTTTGTATTTTAATGTCATTTTTATAAACCCAAATTTTAAAATGTTAAAATTAATCAATAAACACAAACTCTTATGATAGAAGACAAACACATGTAAGGTATGTTGAAAAATAAACTCGAAATTGAAATGATAAACAACAACAAACGCAGCCATCCATTTTGAAAAATACCTTGTTTTTCAGCACACCGCCATTTTGCCAGTTCGGTAGCACTCTGATGGATGTTAGTAGCGTGGTACTTGTGGTGGCGGATACGGATGTTCTCTGTACGCTCCGCGAGTCGAATTGGTCCTTGCCTTCAGTCGACTGTCATTGCCCGGTCGCCATTCTTCAGCTGCAATTAAACACGCTTTTAAAATAGAATTTTCTCCATTTTTCACTTTCTACTTCAGTTATGTACCGGCATACAAAAGTAAACTGGAAATACCCAGATTTTAGTAATAATCTTGGGGCGTGTCATCTAGCGCGACAAAATCTTACCGCAACACGATCTACAGCGACTTTTGAAACTGCGACTACGTTTTTCTTTGTCTAATTCCTAAGAAGGGCTAGATCGTGCCGCGGTAGATTGTGTAACGCTAGATGTGGGGTTCCATAATCTTCAGAAAATTAAGAAAACTCAAATTTCAGGCCAAAATTCCAACTTAATTATTTATCTGGGCTCTTAAGTAAAAAAAATCAGCTTTTTCACTTATACCGACACATTTCACTTCCTAAACCTGTTAGACTGAAATTCCAAAAACCTGGTAAACCCATGTCCAACGGCATACGGCTTAAAGCGGCTTAAAGCAGAGTAATAAGCTACTTTGCTGTCTCTGTTTTTGCGGCTCTAACTGGCCCGTCAGCCATATTAAATTGTGCAAATGCTTGACTACTGGGAATTGTCTGCCACCTTCACTATGCAGACTTTCCAATAAATGAGCCAATGGTTCGATCTAGGCTCTCCGCTTAAAGCCGGGTTATAGGATACTAAAACAACCAATAAACAAAGCAAATTTTATTTTCCTGCCGGCATCCACATCGACAAACACACAACTTTTTATTCAAATTTATTACTCCGTATCATATTATCACTCCTTGACAATTGACATATTCTCAATGTATTCATATTTCTCCGCCCGCTTTATTTATTTATTTATTTATTTATTTATTTAAACGCACTCCAATGGAGTAAAAGAAGAGGTTTGTGACTGTGAGGTTTGAAAGGACTTGCTCTGAGCATGGCAAAAGTTAAACTTAATTTTGTTTACACTTTAGGTCTACAAAGTAATGTGTTTCTGGTTAATGTATTAAATTGACATCTGGATGGCTGTCCAGTGTCCGTCATCGTGTTGATCATCCTGTGTGGGCAAATGGTCCCCCCACTAGGTTGGGCATCATAGTGGCACCCTTAGTGTGGTCAACTCGTCCCTCACAGTGACTGGGATATGGTCTTATGATGAAAAAAAAGTCTGCAGTATGGGGATTTACTACACGGGAGGGACGCATACATCACGTAAATAACAAGACAGGGACTCAGATTATTGGGTTATAGATTATACCTTTCTCTCATTTATATTCCACTTAATAGAGCTTTCTGGTTATTCCAATGCCAAGTAAGAAGTCTTTTACTGTACAATTTCAATGTATTTCAATTATCTTTGCAGCAGCCCCCAGTCTCAAGCATGACTGAGTGACAATACAGCCACCAATAGGCGAAGCCGGAAATAATCACAATATTCCATAAAGTTTTGCTTTACCCGAAGGTAACCCGCTTTTATATTATCTCAAATCAAATCTCAATATGCAAAGAAAAAGCAAAAAAACTTCCAAATTCAGTTTCCATCCAATGCATTCAGGCAGTTCCCAGTCTTCAACCAATTTGAAGATGAAAAAAAAGTCTCTCCTCTGCCTCACATTTTCTTCCCTCACCATTTGCCAAGAATAACATTTTCACTTTCATGGTGCCATGATTTGCCCGGCTCCAATTCATATCAATCAGTTTCTGGCTTTTAAGTTATCATCAAGTCAGTGCACATCGGTGGACTCAAAAATTTAACAACGAGCAATTTGAAACCCACTTACGCAAGTTGGCGAAGAAGCCGGCAACACATGAAGATTTGTCAGGAACTTTTAGATATCAGTTGCCGACATGAACGCTAATTTAATTCTGAGCAGTGTCGTGGCAAGGAAGATTTGCATGCAACATTACCAGAGAGCTGGTCCAAATTACTGTAGCACACATCTAGCCCATATGTACAGTGACTCAAAAAATTGTTCACATGTTTGTAGTAGTATCGTTAATTGGCAAAAAAAAGATTTAAAATGATTTCTCAGAAAGAAAATATTTTAAATTTTAGCACAAATAGCTCATGATCTTTCAGAAAAAGTAAATATTTTTTAAAAATTTCAAAAAACAAAAAAGATATGACCGAAAAAGCATCGTTCTTTCATGTGAACAATTTTTTTGCTGCTCCAATGTGATTGATTTTTGGTGTTGGAATCACTGTTATTGTGCAAGTATATTCGAAATTGGGGTTATATAGCAACATTATGTATCATAGCTGTATTTTAAACATTAGAAATCATCATGTGCCCTCTCTCATTGGAAAAACCCAAAATGTTCTAGCATTAGTTGAAAAAGGGATTTCTGTTCGAAAAATTGCTGCAGAAGTCCGAGTTAGCATTGGATGTGTGTCTAAAATTCACAAAACATATGCTTTAGATGCAAAAAAACCAAAATTAGGTGGCCCAAAAATTCTAACAGCCACACAGGAGCGAAACATTGTTAGGGCAGTTACATCAGTTCGCCTAGATACAGCTGTAGACATGCAAATTGATCTTGCTAAACATCATAACAATGTTGTTAGTGCTCAAACTGTACTAAATGTGCTAAAGAGAAATAGATTGAAGTCATCAGTCAATGTTAAAAAGCCCTTACTAACAGCTCGTCATAAACACCTCAGAATGGAATTTGCCCAAAAGTACAAAGACTGGACAATATACGATTGGAGAAGGGTTATTTTCTCAGATGAAACAAAGATTTACCGTTTAGGAAGTGATGGGCGCAAAGGGTGCTGGAAAAAACAAAAATCAGCACTACAATTGCACCAGATGATCCGAACAGTAAAACAGGAGGTAGTTTCATAATGATTTGGAGATGCATAACTGCTAATAGAACACGAAATCTTGATAGTATTGATGGAATAATGAATGTAGAATTGTATTGCACTATTCTTAAAAAGATTTGATGGGACCATTAAAATACTACAAGCTTAGAATGAAAGATGTAGTGTTTCAACATGACAATTGAAAAGAGAATTGAAAAGGTTTGGGACACAATAAGTAAAGGCACATGTCTAAAGTTAATTGACAGTATGCCCCAACATATTTCTGAAGATCTTAAGGCAAAAGGAGGTCATATACAACATTAAAATCCATGAAAGTTCTATGGCAAAATAATTGTTCACATGAAAGAACGATGCTTTTTCGGTCATATCTTTTTTGTTTTTTGAAATTTTTAAAAAATATTTACTTCTTCTGAAAGATCATGAGCTATTTGTGTTAAAATTTAAAATATTTTCTTTCTGAGAAATCATTTTAAATCTTTTTTTTGCCAATTAACGATACTACTACAAACATGTGAACAATTTTTTGAGTCACTGTATCTAGTTTGAGTATATTTAAACCAGATGGTTGTATGAACTAGATCAGCGCTTCACAAAGTGGTGGTCGGCAAACCGGTGTTGGTCCACGAGCAAGATGCCTTGTAGTGTATTTTGTATCCATTCCAAGCACAGTGGTGAGATTAAGTTAACAAAGCAGCCACTAGAGCACATCCATCTTGACTTAAACTCATTTAATGTGCGACTGAAATGCAAAGTACAACACTACTCCAAACCGATACAACGTTGTCGAAAGGTGGAAACACAAGGGAGCGGGTAAAATTCCAAAGTTTGCTGGTACAAATTTAAAGAGGGAGTCTGTTACAAGCTCACTTGACCCGCTTTTGGCTTACCAGCTTAACTGGCAAACTCAAGCTATCTAGGTAGCTAGCCAGAAGTTCCCGCCAAAATCTCCTCCAAGAATTTCCTCACGATTCTGATTGGCTGTCAAAATCAGATGACCAAAACACCAGCAAGCTTGAAGCTGGTAAATCAAACTCAGTTTGATCGGAGCAGGTGAGTACAAGCTCGCTTCAAACCAAAACTTTTAATAAAAACGCAAGCTCGTGTTTGCTCAAGCGAGCGAGTTTTTAGCCGCTTTTTCAAGTAAAAGCAAGCTTTAGAATTTTACGCGCTCCCTTGTGTTTCCACCTTAAGAGTGGACATTTACAAAGATCTTTTCTAAGTAAAAATGCTACAATGGTCTTTGTTGCACCTAACAAATCACCTCACTCCATCTCTGAATCCCATCTAAGCGAAGTTAAGTTTCAGTTGCTCGATGTTATCTAGCCGGCACGGTGCAAAAGGTCAAACAAACAGGTCTGATAAGCAACTTTCGCTTTAATTCTAATCCTGTTTTTCCAGGAAATTAAAAAGATGAAAAAACATCTTTGTCTTCTCTTAGAAACCCTCAACTTGTCATTAATGAGTTTGCAGAACTCCTGCCTTGAGGGAATCTTAAAGTTATACTAAGGTACATTAATCGCTAAGTGTTAAAGCAAGCTAAGCACCGCCGAAGGCAGCAGGATGATACGGGTGCCAGCAACTATTATTGCTTGCAGTTGCGGGTGTTGTCACACTCCAACATCATCCCGAATATTCGGCAGGGCCGTCTCCTTGGAAGTCAGTTCACTTCTTCAAAATAACTTCTCAGACAGTCATTTCTTCTACACCACTTCTCGAAACAGTCGCTGACATCACAATATTTGGAACACACTATCGTGATCCAAATGATCACACCGGATTGGCTGTGATCAAAATCGCAGACCAAAATAGTACACGGTGCATGTACTATCAAAATCACGCAGCAAAAGTACAGCCATGCAATGGAAAGCGGATGCAACGTCATTTTTAATGACGTCAAAATTTTACCCGCTCCCTTGTGTTTCCACCTTAATACTGTTAACCTTCCCATAGCCATGGCTAATACTACACACGTGCAGCCATGGCCGATCATTTCTGACTTCTTTTCAAAAACCCTTCTGCACATGTGCACAATCACATTTTTCCTGGTGCAATCGCATTTTTCCTGGTAAAAGCACATGTTTTAGGACTAATTTTAATACGCCACCTAGTGCAAACAGATGGCAAAGCGGTGTACGGCGCTCCCATTAACGGTGTTTTATGTTATAAATATTAAATTATCTTAATAATAATTGAAAAACCATTCGTATTTAGACATTATAAAATAAGAAAAAAAAGTTTTTGAGAAATAAAAGTTAACCTCATTAATTAATTTTCAGGAAAAAACGAATTACAGTGATTTTTCCACTTCTTTAATTTTTTTGACCCACCATGGCTATGGGAAGGTTAAATAACAACTGGAATTAGAAAATCGTCTGCGCAGAATGGGATGCGCAGTACGAATGTAGCATCAAGATACCGGGCGCGAACTATAGATATATTTTAAACCTTGCCTGCAGATGCCACATTAGGTAGTTCCGTTTCTATATCTGCTTTCCTCCCATCTTTAAATGGGTTATCGGCAGTTTCCCCAGTTCTCGGTGCAAATGCAAAGCAGGGTCCATCAAAAAGCCGTTCCACACTCCGCTCTTTTCACGACTACCAGTTTTCGATGCAAATGCAAGCGTGGGTCGTCGAACAGTCGTCCTCCATGAGTTTTTTTGCAATGTCATTCTGGTATTGTCACAAAATCATTTTCTAAACTGGTTGTAGTTATCAACTCCCACCTTGGACGGAATATTTAAACAATCATCAATGCAATTTGGATTAATAGAATGTGTCATGCTGGATTTCACAATGGAATAATGATATGCGTCTCATTTGTTGTGCATGAGGTTGCTAGACCAAAGTTGTAGTCTCTCATTTCCATATCAAATAAAAGTTATTGACTATTGACATCCAGGCTGACAACAGGTGGTATGAGTTGTCATACACCCTTATTGACTTAAAAACACAAACACAAAGCTTGCTTTTTTTTTCTTTTTTTTTAAACTTGCAACTGTTACAGTTACTCAATAAAACTGAATGCCCTGGACGGAAATTGATTATGTCAACGCCGCTTATCACTCATATTTAAGTGCGTCTTTCATCAATTTTTGGTTCATTTTTCAGGTAAAAATAGAATATTGCATAAAAATGGCACTTTTGCACCGCAAAAAGGCGCTTTTGCACTTTTTCTTGTAAATAATGCACTTTTCTATGTAAAAACCATATTTTTAGATGTAAAAACTGCACTTTTGCATCAAAAAGTGCATTTTTGCACCTAAAAACTGTATTTTTGATTACCGTATGAAAACTTTTTTTGCATCTAAAAATGGCTCTTTTTACGTAAATAGTGCATTTTTGCTCCTAAAAACTGTATTTTTGCATATAAAAACTTTTTTTGCATGTAAAAATTGCACTTTGTGCGTAAATAGTGCAGTTTTGCTCCTAAAAACTGGAATTTTGCATACAAAAACTTTTTTTGCATCTAAAAATTGCTCTTTTTACGTAAATAGTGCATTTTTGCTCCTAAAAACTGTATTTTTGCATCTAAAAACTATTTTTGCATGTAAAAATTGCACTTTTTGCGTAAATAGTGCATTTTTGCTCCTAAAAACTGTATTTTTGCATGTAAAAATTGCACTTTTCACTTAAATAATGCATTTTTGCTCCTAAACAATTCAATTTTGCAAACAAAATTACATTTTTGCACCTACAAATCCAATTATGCAATTTTAATGACTTATTTATCTCATCAAACATCCATTTTTGCACCTTCACCTTCCCCCCCAATTGGAAATTCCGCTCCACGTAATTCCCCATTGACCTTGGGATCAATTCGCCAGCAAACGTTCGGCAATCATATTTATTTCATTTCCAATTCATCAGCTTCACAATTAATTATTCATACGGCAAGCCTGCACTCCGGACTGCGCTTGGTCTTAGCAGATTGCAACATTAACTCGTCGCCAAATGGAATGTTCTTTACCTGTATATGCTTCGCCCGCTGCATACTCGCCATCGTAGGGATCAACGGCGGCTCCGTGCGCGTAATCGTAAAACTGAGCCTCGCTGTCATTTCAAATAAGGTTTCCATTAATACCGCATTTATCACGTTTCTCTCGGGATCAATAACACCTCACCTTTGCTCGAATGTTTCTGGATATTCGTACTCCTCGTCGTATGTCTGCAAATGGATGGAATAAACCGCAATTTCATTTTTTGTTTTTAATGTACATTTTTCAGGTTAATTTTTTAGCAAAAAATAGATTCGTTTTTTCTAAAAATAATTTTTTTTTTAGACCAAGGCCAATAGTTCTGTATTCAAAATGCGCTTTTGTGTCTAAAATGGATTTGGGTTTGATTGAAAATTGTGTATTTTGGTGTCGGAAAAGCCTATTTATGTCTAAAAATGCATGAATATGCCTGAAAATGTGCCAGAAAAGCCTATTTATGTCTAAAAATGCATTAATATGCCTGAAAATGTGTCTGATAATGCATTAATTTGCTAGAAAATGTGTCTAAAAATGCATTAAAGTGCTGGACAATGTGTCTAAAAATGTCTGTGTATGCCTAAAAAAAGTGTTTTTCTGCCTAAAAAATTAATTCATATGCCTAAAAAGTCTAACTTTGCATTTTTATTTGTAAAAATTATATTTCTGTGTCTAAGAATGCATTAATGGGCCTAAAAAGTGCAACTCTTGGGCATAAAAATGTCTACACATGCCTAAAAAGTGTATTTCTACCTAAAAAATGCGTTGATATGTCTCAGAAGTCTATCTATGCATATTTCTGTCTAAAAAATCTATTTTTTTTTCTATTTCTGCCTAAAACGAATTTGTAAGCCTAAAAAGCGCATTTGTTAACATGTATTCGAGCCAATCAGAATGAATTGTACTCACATATCCTTCCTCAGCAGTCCTCAAATGCGCTTCCGGTAGCGCAGGTCTGTATGTGGTGACACGAGGCATGGGGGGTGGTGGAACGCGAGCGCCCCCTGCACGCAGGGGGGCAGTGAGGGGGGATCGGCTAGCAGGGACAGGTGTGCCCCCTGGACGTGTAGTAATGGCTCGTGGTCCTGGAGTGGCGAGTAAACCTGCCCTTAGTGTCCTTGCGGTCGGCGGGCCCCCGATTGGCGGCGGAGGCGCTGCCCCCCTTCCGCGACCCCTGCCCAGTGGAGCGCCACCTGAAATGGGAGTTCCGTTGATGTAGGCCAGTTCTTGCAGCTGCGTTTGCCTGATTTCGTCGTTGTCATCCTTTGAAAAGACCAAAAAGATGCAAATAAAAATAAATATTATTATAATTTATTTGAAAATCACGAGGAGGAATTAACAACACAACTAAAGAAAATCTTTACTAAAATAAATCATCCCGCAAAATCTTGCGAAATCTTTATACAAATCCTGCAAAATATTTATAAAAGTACGAAATGAAATAAAATCGCACACAATATTTTGAAATCCTGTTAAATCTCATGAATATCTTTCAAGATTTTGCTTGATGTTGTTACAAATGTTTAAATTTTATGGATTTCCAGTAATTCTAGGATTTGTAAGATTTACTAAAAATGTTAGGGATTTATATGATTTACTAAAAATGTCAGGGATTTGTAAGATTTACTAAAGATTTCAGGGATTTTTAATACTTTCTAAAGATTTGAGAAATATCCGAATCTCTGAAATTTTAACAAATCTTACAAGATTTACTAAAAATTTCAGAGATTCGTAAGATTTACTAAAGATTTCAGGGATTTTTAAGATTTTCTAAAGATTTGAGAAATATCCGAATCTCTGAAATTTTTACAAATCTTACAAAATTTACTAAAAATTTCAGAGATTCGTAAGATTTACTAAACATTTCAGAGATTTTTAAGATTTGAGGAGTCTTTAAGACTTCCTAAACATTTGAGGAATTTTTAAGATTTTCTAAAAATTTCAGGGATTTGCTATAAAATTTATCATTTCAGGGATTTGCAATGTATAATTTCCATTAAGTGTGGTGAATGTCCGGAAAAATAGGATCAAAGTTGTCGCACATTTAGTCCAAGTAATCAACGACCCGAAACCTTGCTAGTATTAAAAACAGAATTTACATGTTTCTTTAAAAATACATCCAAATTTTTAGCCCTATCTCCAAGAACTCTACTCTCAGGCACTATCGGCAGCTCCGGTTTGAATTTCAACAACGGCCGTTTCCCCGCCCGAAATCTCCGTTGACTTTTACATTTCAACCGACACCCATTCTTCGTTTTACTTTCAACTTTTTCTATCTTCGTTTTATTTTCAACTTTTTCTATCTTCGTTTTATTTTCAACCTTTTCTATCTTCGTTTTATTTTCAACTTTTTCTACCTTCTTCGTCTGCGAGTCCGTTTCCACCTTACGCTCAACCTGCAGCTTAGCGCCGTCACCTTGCTTTCTTAACGCGCTCGGTACAACCTTCGGCCGAGTCTTAATTCCACTTACAAATAGAGACGCAACTTTCGGCTCAGTTATCAACCGCAGCGCGATTTTCGGTTCAATTATCAACTCCGGCTCGACTTTCGGTACAATTATCAACTCCGGTTCGATTTTCGTTTCTTTTTCCGCTTCAATTTCGACGAGTCGCGCACTCGCAGGCGGTTGAATGTATTCGCACTGCGCTTCGGAATGCACGCGCTCGGGTCTGAATGGCGATTGAATATCCATCGACTCCAATCCGTAATATTCAACGTTTTTGTTCGGCGATTCGATATCCATAGGCTCGGCGATGCTTGTGTATTCCGAAAGCGGCCAATCGACTTTCCAGAATTTCATTCGTCGGCATCTGCGCGCCTTATGCGCTATTAGTCTCGCCTTGGCATTTACTTCTTTTAGCCTCAACCCGATAGAAGCGCCTTTCTTGCAAATTCTCCTTCGTTTGACTCGATACTCATCATCGGCATCGTCAACGTGAAACCGCTTTCCACTATCGCCCTTTCCGTCCGCAAATCTACCGTAAAACACGACGGAAGACATGTTGCTTCTTCGAACACAAGCGCGAGAATGAAACATTTTAATCGCTCTATTACTATTTATATTAAATTAGAAGTTCGTTACGTCTACGATACGTTACGATACGTTTACGATATGTTTGCTAAGTTATCAACACGGAAGAGCTGTTGCTTGTTCAAAGTCAAGTGTCAGAATGAAAAGTTTTACTCGCTCTGCTGTTTATATTGCCCCGTAACATCTTCGATACGTTACGTTACGTTTTCGATGCGTTACGCCACGTCGGTTTGATTAAGTCACGTTTTCCGTACGTTTCTACTTAGTACTTCTATGTTTTGCCACCAGACGATGTGCGGTCAACAACGGGCCAAGGTCTATTTTGTTCCTCTTAAATTGGATTGATTGATTTCACAACTTCAGTTCAAGGATTCAGCTGAAGCGCATTTCGTCATTAACCTTCACATTCACTCTCGCACGAGCGATGCAATTTCTCTTTTTTATCGAACCGTCACAAAGTGGTCTCAGCTTGATGATAAGTCAACAAATAATTGACCCATTTCTCTCGATCCAAAATGGACCTCGATGTGTCCCAGCGATCCAACTTTTCAGCTTCCTAACCATGAATGATGTCGGAGAAGCAAATTGCTCTTATTGTGATTCATCGAGTTTGCGGACAAGCCTTTTTCATTATAAAAATTGCTTCTTACGATCTTATAATAAAGGGTTTCATTAAATGAGCGATTATTGTGATTAGTTGATTATAATTCTGTGTTATAACGGTTAAATACTCACTGAATTGGTTAAATAGGTTAAATTTGGTTTTAAAGACAGCCACTAAGCGGCTACCTTCAATCAACGCCATCTTATGGAAGATAGATGCGTTTTATCGAACTACTTTTCTATTATTCATTTGTATCCATGATGCAATGGCTGTATAGACAGATCAATAGCCGAATACTTAATAGTATACTCTAGACTTTCAACCGATATCGATATTTTGCAGTATCGCCGATACCGATAATCGGCAACCGAACATCAGCCGATACCGATACCTGCGCCGATATTAAAATTAAAATTACGAACTACTTTTTTGTGCCACTACACCAGTGATACGACTACTATCATAGAAGAAAATTCATTTAATTTTAGTTGGAAATGTCGACTGCGAAAGTGTTTTTTTCTCGGGACTAAAGTAAAAGCCAATGACTATTACCTCGGAGCGCCGTCACATTGCACATAGGAGATGCAGTTTTGTTGCGGTTTTTATATTCGGAAGCGAGAAAAGAATCAACGTCACTGTCAATCCTTAAGCGACTATTCCTAAGTAAAAGTGAGACCGGTGACTCCATTATGCTAATGTGAAAAAAGGTTCCAAGGGGGTTGTTGAGAGGATCTGCAGACAAACTGCAATTTGTCATAAAAGTTTAAAGCTCGGAATTAGAGTTGAGCATAAAGGTGGAGTCAAATTGCAACAATTCATTAGGACATTTTGGTGGGTGCTGCGTTGGGTTTAAGCTGGTTGGGAGTTGGGATTGCTTGTTGGTGGGATAAACTACGGATGTTTGTTTAATTTGTTTCGGAATATGGTTTGAAGACGGTTTTGTGCTTGTTGGGTTTTGATTGGGTTTTTTTTTTATTTTTGAGTAAATTGATTTTGGAGTTGTTTAGTGCGTAGAAATTAGTTTTTAAAGTTTCGTCAGTTGTCGAAATTTTGTTTAAAAATTTGTTAAAAATTTGTTTGAAAATTTGTTAAAAATTTGTTAAGAATTGGTCAAAAATGTCTTACAAATTTCTTAAAAAATTTTCACAAACTTCTTAAAAAATTTTCACAAATTTCTTAAAAAATTTTCACAAACTTCTTAAAAATGTCTTACAAATTTCTTAAAAAAGAATTCACAAATTTCTTACAAACTTTTCAAATTCTTCTCAAATTGTGCTCAAATTCTTCTCAAATTTTTATCTAATTTTTCTCAAATTTTCCTCAAATTCTTCTCAAATTTTCCTCAAATTCTTCTCAAATTTTGCTCAAATTCTACTTAAATTCTTCTAAAATTTTGCTAAAATTTTTCTCAAATTTTGCTCAAATTCTTCTCAAATTTTGCTCAAATTCTTCTCAAATACTTCTCAAATTTTGCTAAAATTTTGCCCAAATTTTGCCCAAATTCTTCTGAAATTTTTCTCAAATTCTTCTCAAATTTTGCCAAAAATTTGCCAAAATTCTTCTCAAATTCTTTTCAAATTCTTCTCAAATTCTTCCCAAATTTTGCCCAAATTTTGTTCAAATTTTGCCCAAATTTTGTTCAAATTTTGCCAAAATTTTGTCCAAATTTTGCCCAAATTCTTCTCAAATTTTTCTCAAATTCTTCTCAAATTTTTCTAAAATTCTTCTCAAATTTTTCAAAAATTTGCTGAAAATTTTGCCCAAATTTTGCTTTAATTTTGCTCAAAATTTTTCTCAAATCCTTTTCAAACATTTCCTCAAAAACTCGTCCAACCTCGCACATTGTCCCATCTATCAGTCGAGCACGCCATTTCACCTGACACAACTCCATTTCCAAAAAAACCCAAACCAAACAAACATCAAACACCTCCAAAACCCACACCAAATAGTTCCTCCCGAGTCCCGACTCCAAAATCCAACCCACTCTCCTCTAAGCCTACTTTAAATTCCCTCACCAACAACACAACCACACTCATTCTATCACGCGCGCGTGCGCAAACACGCATCCCGCACCAAACCGCGCAGATTGCCCCGACAAACGAGGAATCAATGCAGACAATTTTGTTTTCTCGAGACAACTCACAGGCACGAGAAATTTCTTGAGCTCTCCGAGCGCGTGTCCTATTCTCGCGTAGGCGTCGGCAGGTGGCGCGAACGTGTTAACTTCTATGTGTAACTCTTCGTTAAGATGCGCGTGTTTGGGATCGTTTTGTTTCCTCAGTTCTTCCTCCTAGTAAAAAGAAAAAAATATGTGTTTAGTTTTTCTCAGCTTCAATCTTTCTCCGTTGCGTAGTTAATGTTTACTTTGTTTTTATCCCGCATTGATCCTCTTCCCAATATTGCCATTTTCGTGAGGGTTTCCTCTTGGAGTCTTTTCAGCGAGTTTCCTTTGGGGCCGAGTAATTTTCCGACAAAGTTGAACTGGAATTAGAAGGAAACAAAAACAAGAATAAATTTTAAAGTTGCGAGATGATGCAGGGAATTGAATTGGGAGTTTTTTTTTTTTTGGGTGTTGTTTGTTTTTGCGAATGTGATGGGATTGGATTTAGACGAATTTTGGATGAAATCTATTGAATTTATCCGAATTTTGGATGAAATCTATTGAATTTATCCGAATTTTGGATGAAATCTATTGAATTTATCCGAATTTTGGATGAAATCTATTGAATTTATCCGAATTTTGGATGAAATCTATTAAATTTATCCGAATTATGAATGAAAGTTATTGAATTAGCTCAAAATAAAAATTTATCAAAAATTTGGACGAAATAAAATGAAATTTACACAATTTTGGATGAAATAAAATGAAATTTACACAATTTTGGATGAAATAAAATGAAATTTACACAATTTTGGATGAAATAAAATAAAAATTACACAATTTTGGATGAAATCAGTTGAATTAATCCAAATTTTGGATGAAATCTGCTGAAATCAGTTGAATTAATTCAAATTTTGGATGAAATCTGCTGAAATCAGTTGAATTAATCCAAATTTTGGATGAAATCTGCTGAAATCAGTTGAATTAATCCAAATTTTGACTAAAATTCGTTGAATTAATCCAAATTTTGACTAAATTCATTAAATTTAACAAAATTTGACTAAAATTCATTAAATTTAACAAAATTTGACTAAAATTCATTAAATTTAACCAAATTTTGACTAAAATTCATTAAATTTAATCTTACAAGTTAGTTCACATTTATTCAAAGTACTCTACCAAAATTCAGTATCAAATCTACCAAATTTATTTTAAAAAAATTGGATGCAATATTTTGAAATCATTAAAATTTTAGATGAATTCAAAAAAAAATATCAAAATGACTAAAATCCAACAAAAGTATCAAAATCATGTACAAAACCCAACAAAAGTATCAAAATCTTGACTAAAATCCAAAAAAAAGTATCAAAACCTTGACAAAAACTTATGAAATGATCCAACTTCTTTAAAATCTTACCCAAAATACCACAAAATCTTTCCTAAAAATTGATCCATTTCCCCCAAAAATTTCCTCCAAAATCTTTTTAAACTCAAAAACACAACATCCCAAAAAACCCATCCACTTATGAATAAATAAAACCAACCAAACTCCACCAATGTTTGCATACAATTACAATCCACATCCAGCAGCAAGAAACATGTATTAAATAAACACTACAACCAATTCCTAACAGTACACTCAACTTAATCAATCCAAAATGTATAAAACAACAACAACAACATTTAAACAGCTTTAACAAACCTCTGCCTAGCTCTCTGCTACAAAATAAAATATTAACCAGACATAAATTCTTAACCTGAAGGTGTATTTGCTAACAAAATGCACCTTCAATGTCAAGCTACAGCTATTTGAACAAAAACACAACCAAAATAGAAAAAAGAAATTCATTTCATAAAAAATTAACAAAGTCTGTTGACAACCGCCAACGTTCAAAGATGGCGCGCCATAGTCGTCCGGACTCCGCTGAGTTCATGTTTTATTTCTATTTTAATCTAATTTTCGATCCCTTTGTTCTATTTGAAGCAATTTATAATTGATACAGCAAACTCCGCCTAGACAGGATGTATCGAAGATCGTTTAGGGTATTTTTTGAAATTGCCACACTTGGCGCTGCTGTTGCGGCAGCATTTCACGAATCACGTTTGACCACGTACAGTGGTGGAAAAAAGTTTGAGACCACTACAGGTTTCTTAGTTGCGAGTCAAATTTTGACTTGAAAATTTATTTACAGGTTTATATCATGACAATAAAGCATTGTTTAAAATTATAAGATAATAACTCAAATCAAATTTAAGAAATAAAAAAAATTGTGGTCTCAAACTTTTTTCCACCACTATACGTCTCGTGTTCTTTGCGGCAAGACCTGGACGTCCTTCGACAAAGCGCTTTTTAGCTAAATTCCGCTGCATTTCTTACTAATTTGTTGTAACCAATCAAAATCTCAAGCAATAAGTAGCTGTTGGCGCAATAATTATAAAAAAAATTACCCAGTCAGATCAATGAAACCCTTTGGTTGTGATTAACTCAACTGTTAGACTCCAGACTTTCAATTTCCCATTTGGATCTTGTGTTCTGCAATTTTACTGTCTTCATTTTTTTCAAACCAAATCCCATTATTGATTTTTTTCCTCCTTTGAAACTCTAATGTTGTATTGATTTTTCCCCATTTTACAAATGGCATGCTTTGCCCTCTAACAAACACAAATATGTCTAATTTGTAAGCCTAAGCCCTGACCACATGAAGATGACCTCTGCTGTCATTGGATCAGCATGGGACTCAGTTGCCAACTTGTGATGGTCAACTCAAACTTTAAATTACAAGACAAAGAAAAGAAGTTACGCCAAAAAGATCCCAGAAGATCCTTCGGAGCGGACCAGATGCAGGGAAGAGTTAGTCTGGATAGAAACATGTATTTACTTTACTTTTATATTCAATTTTGAGATTAGAAACGTTGAAGGAATCAATAATACAACTATTGATTCAAAACTGCACAGTTGGGAGATTGCAACCAGTCAAAAGTTTTACGACTCTTTGAAAATTCTCATTAATCGGCAACGAAAGTTATTAAACGGCGAGAAAATACTGCTCCGACAAAGCCGTAAAGTCCGTAGATTAACTCCGCTTCGCTATTTCCTATTTGCTGCAGCCGTTCTTGGCGGAGTTGAGGCACCATAAGTTGGTGATATGTCGATAATTCAAGGAATTTCAAACATTTCATTTGGTATTGAAATTGATATTACAAACGGTCATCACTGTTTGTGGTTGCGGGCACATGCCTTTCATCATGAACCAAGGATTACGGACACGTATCCGTGTTATTTCCTATAGATTCATTGTTCTGTGCGCTGATTGGATGACAGCAATCACGTGCTTGCCAAATAAGCATGTTTGTTACCCGTTGTCATCCCAGAATACCATGCAGCTATATATTGTGGCGCCGTCGGTAGCAAAACGCACTGAACATGTGGATACGTGTCCATGCTATCCTTGGTCCATGCTTTCATATCCGGGATTGGTTGAATCCAGTCACATGACACATCAAATAATCGACTAATCAAAGTAATCAAAGTAATCAACTAATCGCTCATTTAATGAAACCCCTTAGTGTTTGTTTATGCCCAATAGCCTCATTTTCGACCGAGTATTGGAATTTTACCCGCTCCCTTGTGTTTCCACCTCAGTTTCCGTTCAAGTTTCCAACTCTGTTCTGACTACTTCAATTATGTTTAGGATAACATTTATTGTGCATTTTATGTTAATTAAATTTCTAAGTAGTTAATAATGTATTCTATGAATATTTTAGCAAGTATTTAACAGTAATTTTGAAATTAAGCTCTTATTAGTTCAGACGGATCAAACCATCATGTAACATGTATGCCCAACCTTGTTGCAACCCTTACAACCTTGTCCTGTCATGATGGCAGAAGTTCTTCTTTATCTGCAATAAAACACAACATTTCAAGGGCACATTTCATTTGCACCGAGAACTGGAGAAAGCAGAATACGCTGACCAAAGATAAACCGAAGAAGAGAATCGATAACTCCGCTACCAGAGTAAGGGGTTCACTGGGCCATCATCCCACCAGGAGGTGCCCCAATGACCAAATGGTAAATCTGGATAATCTGGATAACCGGTGGAGATATTCTGCTGATGTAGGGATTTGATAGCACGACTACTCTTGACAGCAGTTTGTACAGGCACAACCAAAAACCTCTATAGTTATGCGGTCCATAACAGTATCGGAAGCAGTTTGGATTCTTTATGGACTGGGATTTTCTGCATCTGGTCACAAGTGCTCCGAGACGGCTTTTTCAACATATGCATTGTATTACCGTATCACACCGCTTTAAGCCACATCCTGGTATAGTGCGAGTTTTACCGGCATGCCGATAAGCCCCGTGCATGAAACGGTTGGCTGTGCATAAGAGGGTGAATTTTTCCTATTGGCCAGAGCCATTTCACTGGTGTAGTTATACATAAAAGTAGGCCAAAATACATGTTGAATGCTTGCCAGGCAAAACAATCAATCAAAAGTTAGGCAAAGAAAACTGAATAATTTAAGGTTAACAGTTAAAGCGGACAACACCGAATGCATTGCTTGATTCTCCAATGAACATCCACCTGACAAAATCAAAAAAATCATCCTCTGTTAAGTCGACATCTTATCATTCGGTGAACTTCTACTGAAATAATTATCAGGTATCCTTGAAAAATTAAAAATGTCAGGTTTTGCCGGTTGCTGGATGTCATGCCTGACACCTGATTAAGAAACCCTAAGTATTAAAATACCTTGTGTCTTTTGACTTGTGTTTTGACTTGTCACCAATTTTAATGAACTTTAAATAAGTTGAACAAATTCTCATTAATTATCCACGAAGACAGCTCTGTTGGTGCAGCTTTAAATTACATCGTATTATGGTTGTTGTTCAAAAGTCCTATTGAAGGCAAAGAAGTATTGATGGATATATGAGATTCTCCGACCGATATGTGGAATAAAATCAATAAAATCAGTCCCCATTTATTTTACTCGTTATTGCCTCAAACGTAACATAACATAAAATAAGTCGTTGTCTGATTTTTTTCTTCCTATTGTTTCAAAAGTGAAATAAAATCAATTATTGTTAATTTTTTCTTGCTATTGTTTCAAAAGTGAAATAAAATCAGTCATTGTTAATTTTTTCTTCTTATTGTTTCAAAAGTGGAATAAAATCAGTCATTGTTAATTTTTTCTTCCTATTGTTTCAAAAGTGGAATAAAATCAGTCTTTGTTAATTTTTTGCTTGCTATTGTTCCATATGGAAACTTTTAAACCAGTTATTGTTTAATTTACATCCAGAGATAATTAGCGGCGATTAAATCTTGATTAAACAGCCAAATTATATCTTTTTCAATCTCCACATGCACAAAAGGCCCCGGTAATCGATTTTATCGATTTCAATTCCAACAGTGTGCAGTTGATTACACTTTATCATTGTATTAAAATACAAGCACCTGGGGTCTTCTTTGCTCGGGAAAATTATCCTCCTGCTAGGAATTGTGCACAGTCAGCGCAATATTACACTTTTTAACTTCCACGTGTTCCATCCACCAAACTGCTTAACTTAATCAAGCCAGAAGTGTTCGCGCCGCCTTCTTCACGCTGGAATTAACGCTTTAATCTGGTTTCACTTCGACGTGTCATCATTTTCTCCGTATTTCAGCAACAGTCTGACAACAGTGGTAGCAGAGGATGGTTGAGCAACAACTGCAGACTCCGTAAAAACTTGACTTTCCTTATCGGGTTATCTTCGCCGGAGTATATTGAATTTCGATTCCGGTCCATTAAGAGAGCGGACTAAGAGAGGAATTATTAAATCACCTTGATGCGACCGACTTGGGACAGTTGGAGCATGTCAGCAAATTTTTATTCGCGAGGAAAGTTCCAAGGTGACAATTGTGTCCCCAAATCCAGTTACCTGCAACTCCTTTCACTGTGCAGTGTACCGCTATTGCAGAAGATGAAAATTCCCCGAAACTTTGATATTTTGAATTTTGCTCAAAGGCCGGACCACATATTTCATCATTTTAGACATCTTCTTGTCTATTTTTCATCATTTTAGACATTATCTTGTCTATTTTTCATCATTTTAGACATTTTCTTGACTATTTTTCATCATTTTAGACATTTTCTGGTCTATTTTTCATCAGTTTAGACATTTTCTTGTCTATTTTTCATCATTTTAGACATTTTCTTGACTATTTTTCATCATTTCAGACATATTTTTATCAATTTTCTTCATTTTAGACATCCTTTGATGGATATTTAGTCGTTTTATACGTTTTTTCAACGAATATTTCATTGTTTTAGACGTCTTTTGAAGGATATTTCATTGTTTAGACATCTAAAGCAAAGAAAAATCCATCAAGAAAGTCTAAGTGGTAATCAGATGTCTAAAACAATTAAAAATCCATAAAAAAACGTCAAAAACAATTAAAAATCCAACAAAAACACCTAAAATGATAAAAAATCAATTAAAAAACACCTACCGGTAATATAATAAAAAAAAATCAATCAAAAAACGCCTAAAATGACAAAAAATCAATAAAACCATCGAAAACAATTATGGAACCGAGAGTACCGATTTCCCGGAAGTACCGGCCATTTTGGTATCGGAAACCGAGAATTAAGAAAGGTGAGAAAACAGAAACCCTACTTTAAAGACACTATAGCACAGGAGCCTTGCAGGGCCATTTAAGACTTTCATAGGCCCTAGGAACTTTGATTACAACTTCTTTATTAATCTTGAAAGTACGATGAATGCCTCGGAATCCCTGCGAACATCAAATCCTGAGTCTGCCACTTGTTCGTGGACGCTAGGTACCATGCCTAGTTGGCCTTATGGAAAGAGTGGACCTGGACCTTTGAATCAAAATCCGTATTTACATTATTGTTGGAAACTCATGTCTCTATTTTGTTGCTTTGTTGTCGCCTCAACACTCTTCAATACACCTTTGGGAAAATGAGGTCAGTTGATCCGATCATGTGATCATAACAATAATCACCCACCTCTATGAGAAAAACAATTGCAAAATAACATTATAACATTGTTAATTTGCAGTTTTCCTATGTCATAATTCTCCATGTGTAAATTTATATTTTCTCTTCTATTGCTGAATTTTTTATTTTCAATGCAGTTTGTCTTCCCACATACTGATGACCAGAGCTCAACAACCGGTGGCCACTATCTCAATCGCTTTAGGTGATGCCGCTTCAAACTTCAAAGTGCAAATGTAATTCCATCTAGTCAAAATTAGATTTAGCACGAGAGAGATATGTTTGCCTTTGAAGCCGGGGCCGATCCAAGGAGATACAATGAAGGGCACGGCCTCACTACGGATAAAGATGAAGTAGAATATTTCTCCTATGTTTGGCAATCAGCAGGTGTGTTCAAATTGGTTTCAACAATCTGCTTAATTGTAGTAAGTTGATAAAATCCTTTCCATTTCTCGATATGACGTTCTTGACAGTTATCTGGATACCCGTACGTAAAAATGAAAATTTTACGTTTCTGGAAAACTGATCGGGGCGTGTCATCTAGCGCGAAACAATCTACCGCAACACGAATCTACCTCGACTTTGGAAACTGCGACTACATATATTTTAGGTTTAATTCCTAAGAAGGGCTAACAAAACAGTTTTTTGAAATAGATAGACAACCATTTTGTTGTTCCAGATAATCAAAATGCATTATGGGTAATTTACATGTGGCGTCACTTTTACCAGAAGACTACGGTAGGGACATGTAAACGCACACGGTTATCCGGATGAATAAAATCCGCATTTTAAATTTTCTAGAAAACTCAGTACATGTAAACGTAGTAAAAGATGTGATTTGCGCACGCTCAGTTCAGCAATCATCCAAACCACCAACTTTAATTCTTGATTAACGAAAACATTCTTCGCAAACACATTTCGTCGTAGTTCCGTCTTTAAAACCCGAAGACAAACTGACAACCGCTCGGAAAAATCAATAAACAAACACAGCATCCAATCTGACTGTTTTCTCTTCGTCTTTCGTTGCTACTGGACAGTTTTCTTCAATTGAGCAAAAAGTTTGTTTGGCTCACTGCAGAAAAACATTACATTTTTATTCCTTGTCAATTACAGATGTAGTCATGTTTGCCTCAACTTCACACGTCGTTGTCACTTAAAGTTCTCTTCAGTTTTCCACCTCTCACGCCGCAAGAAATTTGGGCCCTCAGAATATTATTGGAGGTGTTGCTGCCTCTGGATCTGACAGCTGACAAAAGTTTAAAACACAACTACCAACCACTGAAATTTAGAGAATGCTCACGCGTTGTTATTCCTCGAGGAAAATTGATAGGCAAAGCTGGCACATTTTTTATTTGTTTTTAAAAATTGTACTGTGGAAAGTTTTGATGAATAAAATATCGACTAATTATCGTTTGCTTAATTGATTTCGATTTTTCATGTTTTTGTCCTGAAATTGAAATCCTCAAAATTGCAAACCTAAAAAAAAATTGATTTCCAAAATATCGATAAAAAATCGATTCTGAGATTATCGATTAAAAATCGATTCTGAGATTATCGATTAAAAATCGATTCTGAGATTATCGATTAAAAATCGATTCTGAGATTATCGATTAAAAATCGATTCTGAGATTATCGATTAAAAATCGATTCTGAGATTATCGATTAAAAATCGATTCTGAGATTATCGATTGAAAATCGATTCTGAGATTATCGATTAAAAATCGATTCTGAAATTATCGATTAAAAATGGATTCTGAGATTATCGATTAAAAATCAATTCTGAGATTATCGATTAAAAATTAATTCTAAAGTATCGATTAAAAATAAATTCTCAAGTATCAATTAAAAGTATATTCTGAAAATATCAATTAAAAATCAATTCTCAAATACCAATTAAAAATCGATTCTCAAGTACCAATTAAAAATCGATTCTCAAGTACCAATTAAAAATCGATTTTCGAGACATTGATTAAAAATCGATTTTCGAGATATCGATTAAAAATCGATTCTGTATTGCTTGTTTTGATCGATTTCAATGTCAACTTCAGCCAGTCAGCCCATTTAAAATTTGTTTAACATCCACCCATGACCTTTACCAGTAACACAATAGCCCTACCACTATTAACATCAGCCCTACCATCCACCTTTCAATGCAGGAAATTGTCTTTCCCAATGGGTAAGTTGATCCCAGCGTAAGTCTAAGGTTAATGGCAGCAAGCATCAAACCTAAGTACACTTTTCAAAGCATGAAAACCCATTATTGTACCTATAAAGAGACCCCGTCTAAGTCGTTTAATTTTAAGTGAACCAATTTATTATCCGATAGAAATAGTCTTCGTTCGGCCTTCGCCGGTCGCCGAATGCACGTCAACAATAGAACCTCCAACTATTATACGACTGACTGCATGGTGTCATTCCAGCGTGGAATAATCTGACGGCACCATTGTAGTCAAGTAAAAAATAAACATTCTGCCAGGAGATAAGTTCTTCCAAGATATTGCGGCAAGTTCGCGGTAGACACAATGCTGTGCATGGTTAAAGGTGCAATGAACTTCCTCCCCACTAAGTTTAAGCAAGTTCAGAAAAAAGCCTGGTCTACAGGGGTGCCCAGTCTCTATGGAGACCCTATCTAGACCAGGGCTTCGTCAACTTTTTCCAATCGTGAACCCTTTTTGCCTGAGAAATCTCTACAGGACCGCGGATGTGTGTGTATACACGTACAGTCGAGGACAAAAAAAAACTTCCCTTCAGTTTAGCTGTTTTACGTTTATCTATCATTATTTGCCCGGTCCACCGGTCGTATCTTTTAATACGGTTGTTAGGGTAAGAAATTGGACAAAGGTTTGTGTCCCAGAGTTTTTCTAGGTCTGAATTAGCAAGAATTTTCTTTGTGCTAATGAAAAACAAAGCATTTCCCTAATTGTTAGTGACTGTCTTTCCTGCACTGCAAGCCGCTGTATTGCCTTGCTAATAGAATAAGATCAAGCTATCCAACCATATTGTGTTTGCGCAGCTTTTTGGAGTCACTCAGGCGCTGTAACACCTGCCAGCAATTGATTCAATGAGAATGGAGGCAGTAATATGAAGGGTTATCACCAATCCTTCACGGCGCTAATCAACCGGAAGATATGGCACAATAACAAACATACTGGAACGATGAAATAAATAGAAATAAAAAGCAGCAAAACTGTCTCTTCAATTGCTATAGAATCTGTTTCAAAGATGTTGGATCAATTTTTCAACAGACACAATCAGGGATGGATTGACCGGTTGGGTAATCGGGCAAGCCCCAATTGGGGGGGCCGGCAGAAGACAAACCGCTTATAACATCTTAGAAATGGAGAAGTTTTTTTTTTTTACAAAAAATGCCCAGACTGATATTCCTCCACAATCCACCCAATTATAAAATATTGATCAGGAACCATTGTACATCTCAGTCATATCGGCTTTAAAAAAAATTGCACAGCCCCAACTCTATTCGTCCAGAGAATCAATCCACTTATTCCCATTGGTCAATGGCCAAATTACTGGCTAGTGGCTTCCTCATGCAACAAAAAAGTCCCAACAACTGATTACCCAAGAGCACTGCAGTAAAAAGTCTCACAACTTTTTCATTTTATTGAAAGAAGGTGCTAATGCACTGGAGCACTCCAACTAACAGTTAATTTGCCTGCAAAGCCGCTATGTCTGTTGCTAAGATGAACTCATTTGTTGTTGTGCGTGATCATTGGCTGAGATGATCACCTGATCATTGTCTTTGTATCAATGCACTGGTAAAGATTTCAGCCAATGAGAATACCGTATTACCCTGCTTTAAGCGGCATGCCAGTATACTGCCAGTAAACCCTGCTTAAAGTGCATGCCAGTATATTGCCGATACACCCTGATTTAAGCGCATGGCAATATACTGCCGGTAGACCCTACTTTAAGCTTGCCAGTATACTGCCGATACACCCCGCTTTAAGCGCATGGCGGTATACTGCCGGTAGATGCCGTCTCTCCCATGTACAGTTTTAACCCCCAGTCCGAATAAAGCCACCATAAAGTAAGACGTGCTCCGAGTCTCTCACTTCAAGAAGTAACAACATCGCTTACACTTTGTAACTGAAATTTCCAAAAGTAGTTAATTTCATGCCGCTAAAAGCGGAGTAATACGTTAAATGGATTCTCTCTGACAAACAAATAGGCTGCAGTGTGTCTAATAAACTTCACATGATAAAGGATAGAAACCCCTATCTACTTCCTGATGGAAAAGGATCAACTCTTCCCTACACATGCAGCCAATCTCCCGAAGGCACCGAACACAAGTCTTAACCTGTCATCAAACAAAGCAGAGAGCACAGTTAAAATCATTTATCAGCACGTCTCTTCTCCAGATGTAAAAATCCCTTTCCAACCATTCTGTAGCTGGCTCCAGGTTATTCAACTTCTAGTTCACACATGGCTTCAACACAAAGTAATGCAGTCTCTCACAGAATGGGATGCATCCCCAACTGCATTCACACTGCACTCTAGTGAGAAAATAGCCGTAAAGTAAGCGAAGATATTTTTCCCTCGCGTCTCCTTGTTTGAGCTCTTTGCAGTGACGTTTTTGGGCAGCAAATGAGCGGTTTGCAAAGAAAGGCTTGGCGACCGGTTTCTTTACAACCGCTAATTCAGTAAAGTGTTCGAACGATAAGTTGCCGAATTAAGGCGGGCTTGCATCCGCTTCAGACAAATGCAAACCAGCTTTTGTCTCGTGCTACCAATATGTGAAACTTGTGATGGCAACCACCTGCCTCCATTGTCTCCTGATTGTCTGTTTCTCACAGAATTTTCTGAAGTCCATTCATTTCGTCGCCATTCATTTCGTCGCCCCCGTACTTTTTTTTAATAAAGGCTGTGCTGAAAATTTTTTTTTCATTTCGTCGCCCTTATTTCATCAACATATCATTTCGTCGCCCTTTCATTTCGTCGCCCTATCATTTCGTCGCCATATCATTTCGTCGCCATGTCATT
The DNA here is from genome assembly GCA_949358305.1 of Strigamia acuminata. Taxonomy (NCBI): domain Eukaryota; kingdom Metazoa; phylum Arthropoda; class Chilopoda; order Geophilomorpha; family Linotaeniidae; genus Strigamia; species Strigamia acuminata. The sequence goes on along the minus strand of OX442315.1, from coordinate 7,928,557 downwards.
GTTGTGGCATTTCGCTAACTTGTGGCCAAATTCTGGCAAACTTGAGGCCAAATTCTGGCAAACTTGTGGCCAAATTCTGGCAAACTTGTGGACAAAATGTGGCCAAATTCTGGCCAACTTGTGGACAAAATGTGGCCAAATTCTGGCCAACTTGTGGCCAAATTCTGGCAAACTTGTGGCAACATTGAGGCCAAATTGTGGCAAAATTGTAGCCAAATTGTGGACAAGATGTGGCCAAATTCTGGCAAACTTGTGGCCAAATTGTGGCAATATTGAGGCCAAATTGTGACAAAATTGTAGCCAAATTGTGGCAAATGTTTCGGTTACTTAGGCGTATCATTTCGTCGCCGTGTCATTTCGTCGCCCTTCTGTTCGGTTTGGGTTGTTTTGGTTGTTCAACCGTATCATTTCGTCGCCCTTCATTTCGTCGCCCTTTTTACGTTTTGGGTGTCATTTCGTCGCCAAAAACGGCGACGAAATGACACGGCGACGAAATGAAGGGCGACGAAATGAAGAAACCCCAATTTTCTGTCAAGTATCAACAACATGGTGTTGTATTCGACGTTTCAGTCAATTTCCAGAATAAGTATAAGCTTTTTCAAAAAACCAAGCAGACTAGCCTATAGCAAATTAGGGATGACGAATCCAATAGTGTAATCAAATTTTATGCCAGACATGCAACAATGCACTTTTCTTTCGCTAACTCGTTAACTGGTCGAGATAGAGCAAAATTTCCAATTACAAAGTTGTAGAGCACCATCAAATTAGTACTATCCAACTTATCTTAGTCACCTTAAGTTAAATGTTTTAGTTTTAAAATGAAAACAAATCAGCTAAAATAAAGCAAAAATTAAATTTCTACTGCAAAAATACTGAATTTCTTCAATAAATGTATTCAAATTTGCATTATTATGCAAGTAAACAAGAAAAACCACTCTCCTTTTTTTTAATGTCTAAATTATTTTATTTTATACACTCATTCTGGAAATTGACTGTAACGTCTTAAACGAAACACCCTGTATATTGATGAATAACTCCGAATGAAGCGGTAAGAGAATAAAAACTCAAGTTACACTAGAACAAATGTTCTGGAATGCAGTAGTAGTGGAATGCACCTAGTAGTTTTTCTTTCCGCCTTTTGCACGGTCATGACCCCAAAACTGGAATGGCTATCCAGGGTATTACTCTATGCAAGGAACGCACAAAGACTTTTTTTAGAAACCAACTTTGCATTTGCACTACAGTTTGCACCCTGTATCTTGATGCCAATCGCATCACATGCATTTAACATAATGATTGTCAAGCTTTTGCACACAAAAGAAACAATAATAATTTTTTTTCCAATGACACCCACCTAAAGATAAAACAATGTGTTCTTTTGGAAACAAATAACCAGCTTTAAACCTCAGCTTTAGAATCTGGGCACCTAATTCTATCAAACCATTCTCCTTCGGAATGCCAATCTCCTCACCTCTTCTCCGGTGACCACAGAAGTTAAGCAGCATTGGGCCTGGTCAGTACTTCAATGAATGACCTTCTCGTCAACTAACTCCATACACCTTTAACAAGCCTGTGATAAAATAGTAATTTCCTCAATCCAAAGCCTGCTGTGCACAGTTGCAATTGAATAATCACCCTAACTTAACAGCAACGAGTCTTTCTTAAAGCGGTAACTACACAACGCATAGAAATGGTAACATGCATAATTTACACAACTGATTTGCATTAACTCTAACATTATTATTACTCAATTGATATCTAAAACCGCTTAATTGTTCAATTGTGCATTGAAACAACAATTTTGTCAGCAGTTGCTGCCAATTTCAAATTCAAAATTGGCCAATCAAGGAGGATTGTTTCTAGAGAAACAAGAATCAAGTTACAATATGAAGTGAGCTGTTTTATTTACTCCCAGGGTGTGTATAAAAATCCATCGACCGGAAAAGGTTAAAAGAAACCTTTCTTGGGACTCCGCCAGAATCAAGTTGCAGATAATTTTGTTGCCACATGATACAAATTATCTTCATCTTGTTTGACTACTCAAACTTTCCCCAAAGAAAAATTGAAAATGTGCAAAAAAAAAAAAACATTTCAAAAACTCCGTAATTTTAACTTTCGCATTTTCCAACGGAAAAGCCGAAGTCAGCATCTTTTCCCACAAAAATCTCAAGACGACTCGTGCAAACCCTCGTTTGCCGTTGGGAGACTTACAATATCTCGAGATGACACTCGCGTCAAAAGATGCTGAGTCGAAGCTTAGCCGGGATAATGTCCTACGCAACGGCTTCTTCCGAAAGACGGAATCTTGCATTTACACCGAGAACCGGAGAAACCACCAATGCTGCTTAACTTGCGTGTCATATACAATGTTTACACGCACGGAAAATTTCGAGCGAGATGAAATATTCCGTGTGCACAACTGTCGTGTAAACAGGGATGACAAGGATTATTCGAATAGTGAATAATCCCTCGCAGAAGGTTGTTTAATTCGAGTGAACTGTGTGAAAACGTCTTAAAAACGTTACCGAAAAAATCAATGTGTGCGAAAGTAATTATTTTAGGTGTTTTTAAAATTAAAAATACGATGCCATGACGCGTGGTCAAATCAGAAATGGCGGCATTACACTTTGGAAATACACCTTGAGACACCATATCATACCCCTAGACAACAATAAAGCAATAACCAAAACCTAAACTTGTGTCTCTGTTGTATTTCGTGGATTGAATCATCGTGTGTGTTGCGTCCAGCGCCTCGTGGCCCTCCCCTGACCACGTGGCGTCCGTCCGAACACTCACAATTCGTAGGAGGTCAATAAATACAATCCTTTTTATTGCGCATGCGCGCATAGTTTCCGTCACTTCCCCATTGTTCGGTGCATGTAAACGTAGTACTAATGGAACATACTTCGGTCGTTTGGATCATGCTTACATCTCGACACCACATCAGGCTGTTTAACTACACGTTATCATCTGCTCTTCCTGTATTGCTTGCCCGGAGAAATCTTTCTCAAGTCACTAAAGATGTGCCCATTAGATGAATTTTCTTCTGTTCAGGCTCTTTAATGCGAGTTTTAATTTCACTCGGATGGAAAGTAAACATTTTCACCTTTTTTTCCTGCGAAAAATCTCATTTACATTTGAGCTCTTGCTCCTCAGAGCCAAGAGGCAAACACGATAATCACTCAGGCATCTAGACCGGCATAAATCTTAATAAATTTGCCATTTTGATTGACTTCCACCATCTGGCGAAGGCGTGTGCAGCTTAATAAGCTCGTGTAATTTTGTAAACCAACCAAAAATGTATACATTAGCATAAACATTCAATTTCCAATACTAAATTGCCAAATAACACGATTCAAACGGTCCAGCCCCTTTTAAAAATGTAATCAACGAATTGTTTACGACTCGAAGCGACGACTCGAAAGCTAAGGGGAACAGCAATGGATAAGCTTAGGACTATTAAACATCGGACTTTATATTGACCGTAAATCCAATAAGGAGTTTTCTTGATATTCTAAAGGTTTTTATTACAATTTAGCTAAATTTATAGAAATTTAGGCCAATTTGCTACATTTTTGTCATACAAAAACGCTTTTAAAGCACGTTTTGCTTCAATTCTCATTGAAAAAAAACCGTACTCACTGAAAACGACATGCCGATAAAAACAGGGTTTACCGGCATGCTGGTAAATAAAACCAATATGAGTTAGGACAACGTTGTACCGGTTTAGAGTACAACCCCTGGCAAAAAGTATTCGATCAGCCACCACATGAGCTGATTCGAACTCAAAATCATTTTCTTTTGCAGTCTAAGTAATAATTTATACACAAAACATTTTATTCACTGAAAAGACCAAGCCAAAGAGTCCGAAAGAGTCGACCGACTACAGTGTCATTACCCCAAGCATCTCCAACTTTCCACTCACCCAATTGGCTCCCATCCAAAAGGACAGCGGCCATCTTAAAAATTGCATTAATGTACATCTCTCACTGCTGACACCTTCTTTCCACCTCCTCCCCAACAGGGATTTGCGAGGCCCCACATTGCCATAAATATATCCGCCCTCCGGTGGCAAACACCATTTAAAGCTCACACGTGCCTCACGCCATCTTAACTCCGCGTCATCTGGCGTGGGTTTAATGAGGCAGCGTGCTGTAAGCCATTTTTAAAGGGGACGGCGCGCGACATACGGATTTGCTAACAGCCGGAAGGGGGGGAAAAATGTAATCGGGTGAATTTTCTTAAATCTTCAATCTCGCCTCGTAAAATAAATATCATCAAGTGTGGGCAACCTCAAAATGGCAGCCATAAAACTCTAAGATTATATGACGCTCGGGTTATACGCGTTTGAGTGAAGCTTTTGCCGGCATTAAATCATAGCCGGAAAAGTGGAATTGCAGTCATTTTAAAGCGGAGCGGCGGGTTCTGCCGTAATTTCGCAATTAATGGCGGTTTACAACCGCCGACGTCGTCTCGACTAAAGCCTTTTTGTTTTCACCGTTCCAGTTCAATGTCGTTTGACGGGGTCAAGGTCAAGCTAACTTTTGCTCCTATACATACAGAGGATGAATACGCAAAAATGAAACACTGCAATTTTTAATTTATATCCTTTAAAACACGTTTGTGAATTGTCTTAGTTTGTTCAATATGTCTCCCACGGAGCGCACTAACAGCCCTGCATCTTCGTATACTGTAAAGCTTCAAATTGGCTCCGAGTTCAGATAGGCGCCGGGGCCCGTTTAAACACCCGGACCGCCATTTGAAGCCTTACGATAAGCATACAAGTGTATACAGTGGTGGAAAAAAGTTTGAGACCACTACAGGTTTTTTAGTTGCAAGTCAAATTTTGATGCCAACTCTTGCAGTTGTTTCACCAAATTCTGCATTTGTTTCACCACATTCTGAAGCAATATACTACTCTTCTTCCATTTAGAGATAAAATTAATGTTCTAACGTTTGAAACCTGTAGTGGTCTCAAACATTTTTCCACCACTGTACATATTGACTAGTAGTGTAGCCCTGTGCATTATCTGGTAGACCAATTTATTGAAAATCCTATCAAACCTCATTCAGAATATAGTTCAAACTTGAAGCATACATTCCACATTTCACGCACAAACATTTATTTTTACTTGCGGTTTATTTTCATATCGACAATTTACGGTTACTGGACAATGATTACCTGCACAAAAACTGCAAAAATGCTTTTTTAAATGCAGATAGCACTTTTCAAGTTCATTTACTGCAAAAACTACACTTTTATACACAAAAAGGCATTTTTTTTGCCCCCAACCTTGTCAGCTAGCGTTGCTTAGCTACGCCAACCAAAGTCAAAACCCAAACGATTGCAGGTGATTTGATTTGCAACTTACTTTTGGATGTTCTTTGACGGGAATGAGCACTTTAACTTGAAGTCTCACGGGTTTTTCTTTGGTGATTTCTGTGTATTTTGGTTCGTCTTTTCCCTTCGACACCGAGCCTCCCGCTCCGTTTCCTGGAGAATCGTTGTCTGCAATAAACATAAAAAAACACCAATTTAAATAAAAATTGCAAAAGTTTAAAAGTAAAGAAAAGTAAAGTCTCGTCTTCCAACTTTTTCGCTCCTTCAAACACCGGAAAAAAAGTGACTTTGCCCATTTCGCTGATGGATTCCCATCGCGCTATTCCGCTCCCAAGCGATTCGCATAACCCTCGAGAGCATCGTCTAACACCCGGGTTTAACATCCAACTGAATTATTCAGTGATTCATGCCTGCTTCATACACCACATCATAAAAACCAAACATTTCTTGGCATCTTCGGCATTCCGGCTTAGTTTTAACAGGCAACAATGTAAATGATATTCGATGATGGCGAAAGACCACCTATCAAAACTTTTTTCGCACAGACAACTTCACTATACTCGAGTTGCACTCAAAAAAGCACCTCACAATGTGTACTCCCATTGGTCGAGCCAGTTTACTGGTGTAGTGATCCGGAAAAGTAGACCCAAACACCAGAATTGCATTACAATGTACAGACATTGCAATCGATTGCCTAGGCAACGGCCTAAAATTCAAACTTCCAGACGATGTAAGCAATAAACACAACAAACATGAGTTTGACATTTTTTAATGTGTGAAACTTCATTTTAATGATGGAAATAACATTTTTTATTAAATAAAATCAAAATAACATAAACTAAATTAGTCATAACAATCACAACAATAAATAAAAAACAAAACTACTTCTCCTAGTAGTAGTATACAGTCTGGAGTTAGTAGTAAACTGGCTCAACCAATGGGAGTACACATTGTGAGGTGCCTTTTTGAGTGCAACTCGAGTATAGCTGCATTCAATAATTAAAATACTTGTGTTTTAACAATTTTAGTTTAAGTGTGTTTTAATTTTAAATATTGAGTGTGATAATTTTAACTCTATTTTATAAAATTGATAACATGCGACAATTTTTGCACACGTTTGCTTCGCTAGAATGTTTAAAATTGGGCGAGTTTCCCTGCATTGCAAACTAGCCTTTAGTACCGATAGTTTATAGGTGTTTCTGTTTTGGCTTTGTGATGTCACTTTCTCAAATGTTTGTGTATATAGCCCTAAAGCACGTTAAAATACAAACATTTCAAATGTAGCCTTTTAGCAAACGACTGCAAGTGTTATTGGAGATTGTGTTTGGTAGCCGTTTCATCGACAAATTTCAAAACCCCTCTAATCTTGAATGCATTTAATTTTCTCCTTGTCAATGCATTGTTTTATTCTCTATTCAAAATTTAATGCAAGTAGAATGATTTCAAACCATTTAAACTTAGATTTATGATTGGATAACGGGTTGTCGTGCGGCACCGTTATTAAAGGTATTTTGAAAATGAATGCAACTGCACTAAAACACACTTGTAAGCACAACAAAAAAACCACCTACACCCAAACAGTAAACAGTAAACTCAGCAAAATAAAGCCCCATCTAAAAACACTTTCAAAAAACCGTATTACCGGCTTTCCGCTACAACGCCGCCAACCCAGACTGCCGGTACTTTCAGCATCTACTAGAAATCACACTTAAAACAGTGAACCGCTCATCTCCTAGATCAATAAAATGCAACCAATCAGTCTGTTCCATTTATCCTTCAATGACCCCCACTGTAACTTATTCACCCAAACTCCCAAGTTAAAACCACTCCGTGTAATTACTTCTCGCTGCAACAACGCTTTCGCTGCATTTCTTCTTTTCCCTAATAAGACAATTTAACTTTTTTAACTGTAGAAAATTGCCAGGCTTTGATCTTCCCTTTATGCGAATCCCAAACTTCATTTTGTTGCAGCAGCAGCAACTCCCAATTAGGGATTGATCAAACAATTGAGAAATTAACTTGCTTCCTGTGCAAGTTTCTGCACTGCTTGTTGTTGTTCATCATCAATCATGAATACAATTTAAAGCCCCTATAGTTACTAATGGATTTGGCTCTAAACCACACAAGACACAATTAAAGGGAAGGTCTAGTCTTTACAGTAACTGTTAATTAATTCTAAAAGAAATTACTTTGGGACTCCATTTATACCGTTTAGGTAAAATCTGTAGTTTCTGACAATGCACTTTGGGAGAATACTGCTGCAAACTTGTCTTCTCTGCCCTTTTAAGGCGATTAAACAGCGAAGCCCCACCCTAATGTCGACTTACAGAGCTGGGACCTGGAGCTATGGGGGAAGTGAATTAATTTTTTTACCGGTATCACTATTTCGACATAAATTGCACAAATACAAAATAATTACCGTATTTCTTCGATCCTAAGACACGCACTAATTTCAGTACCACCTCATTTTTAGAGATGTTTTTATATTGGAACAAGTGCGTCTTAGAATCGAAGAAACATGGCAATGGCCTTTCGATCTTTCGATCATCATAAGTGGTATTGCATTGTATTGTGACACTTCGCATGGTCAGGATTCCCATTTAATTTAGAGTCTCTAAAATTATAGGACCCTATAGTACTACTACCCGCACCCATGTGTATTGAGCCGCATGTATTTTTTAATGTTGAAAAAAATAAAATGGTGAAATTCAAACCCTAAAAAATGCTTCTAATCAAAACGAATAAATGTAACTTAAAGAACAAACATTGGACTTTACGTAAACCCAGTACGAGTATATGTTACCCCGCTTTATGCACCCACAGCAATAACCTACTTATACGAACTAGATTGGCAATCTTCAAAACCCATCCCAGAATTCCCTCCAAACAGTTAGTTTGTTGTGGGCAGTATCACAACATTGCGTGTCAACTTGATTGTCTGCATTTGTCACGCAGTTTTATATATTTAAGGAATACATAAAATATTTAAGGAAGCTTCCCTTAAATCAACAGCAAACTATACAGTTTAATCGATACAGAAATAATGATCCATGCAGTAAAGCGACCGTAATATCCACTTATTAGCCGTGCCTAAAAGCGGCTTCAATGCAATTGCATGTTTTGAATCTCATTTTAGTGCTACCGCAATTACGACAATTACGAGAAAACTCGTTGGTTATGGGGAATTCGGAGTTTCGCTCTTTAAAGATCTATTAAAAACTTAATTTAGGTTAAATCCGACTAGTCGAATAATCCTTGTCATCCCTGTTTGCATGACAGTTGCGCGCACGGAATATTTCATCTCACTCGAAATATACCGTGCATGTAAACGTCGTCAAATCTGACACTGTTTCTCAATTCAAATAGTGAGATCTAAAGTTCTAGTAGCAAATGTTAATTTGAAATTGAAAAGTTAATATTTTTCAGCTAGAAACGTAGTACAAGATGAGTTTCAAGAATTATAATACTTTAAGTCGCTGCTGCGACTATACATAAAAACAGAACCATTAAAAGCACCGATTGATTTTTACATCTACTACATATAACAAACCGACTAACGTTTGTCTTAGTGACCGTTGTCACATCAAAACGCCTATTACAGATCTCGTGCCAGATTTTGCCGTTAAGCGACTAACGACATTTTCAACCTTTTCTCAGTCAATTAAGACACTTCTTAGGTCCTAATCGACATTCTCTTTACACCTCTCACCATTTCCAGCTTAAAACCCAAATGACCTTGAAAACCCTCTTCAAGGTCAACCATCCGAAACCGTGCAGCCGCGCTTCCGACACCAATCCGCCGTCAAATTAAACACTTCTGCAAAAATTGAGATAAAACTTTCTATTTTCTAGCTCGGCAAACAAATTGCCAACGACCTAATTCCGTGCCCCCGCGAATGGACTATTAAAAATGCATAAAAAGAAAGACAAAAACGGGTGCCGGCCAAATCAATTTGCCGGTAGGCAATAAAGACGCTTTTTAGTGCGCGGTATTAAACAATAGGGGCCGAAATAAGCCGCAAGATGGGCGCTGTTTCCTTTAAAAGATAAAAGCCGTTAACTAAGGGTTTAACCCTTTCAGCCAGAGCCAGCCATTTCGGATTTCTTCGCGCCTTGCCTTCAACAAGTGACATAAGCAGTTGCCATGGTAACTAGCGCGCGAATTTTAGGGTTTTCCAATATCCTTTTGGCACAATGGTCGCCGTAAAACGCAAAAGCCGTAAAACTTGGAAAACACTTTTGTTCTTGGACAGAAAAGAAGAAAAAGATGAGATGGCATTTTTTGTGGGACGAAAAAAGTCGTTTATGGAATACCACAACCTCGATAAGAAACGTGCAGTACATCAATTTCTTAAAGGGCATGGACGAAACAAACGTTGCATGATGGGTAATGTTGTTTGATTATGTGGAAGCTGTAGTGTTATTTTGCAGTTTTAAAATGGTGCAGTCATTTTTGGGTTGAAAAAGTCATTTTTAAGTTGAAAAAGTCATTTTTAAGTCGAAAAAGTCATTTTTAAGTCGAAAAAGTCATTTTTAAGTCGAAAAAGTCGTTTTAAAATCGAAAAAGTCGTTTTAAAATCGAAAAAGTCAACTTTTAATGCGAAAAAGTTATTTTTAAGTCGCAAAAACTCATTTTAGTCACAAAAAAGTCATTTTTAGTCGCAAAAAGTCCCTTTTAGTCACAAAAAAGTCACTTTTAGTCACAAAAAAGTCACTTTTAGTCACAAAAAAGTCACTTTTAGTCACAAAAAAGTCATTTTTAGTCACAAAAAAGTCATTTTTAGTCACAAAAAAGTCATTTTAGATGCAAGTATTTTTATTTTTTTTTAGGTGTAAATTTGCACATAAATGCACTTTTTAAATGCAAAAATCCAATTTTGACACATAAGTGCAATTATTACAGGCAAATTCCCATGTTTAAACACATAACTGTGCTTTTTAGAAACAAAAGTAAATAAAAACCTACTTTTACATGCAAAAAAAAATTTATCATTGGTTCTTTTCACAAGAAAACCTATAATCAGTGAAAATTCAAAGTTTCCATTTTCCCGTTTAGTTATGCAATCAAATGTGAACTAGAAACCCCAAAATCAATTTCTTCTCAAAATAACATTAATTTTCAAATGATTTTTTCGCACATCCAATCACCTTTAACAATCCAAAATTGAGACATTCCTGCTGCCCCATAATCCATAAACAATTCAAATTCAGAGCTATCTGTTTAAGCTAAAGTGACTTTCCCTCCTCAATTGCTGCCATTCTACGGAAATTGGAGGACATTCCATTAAGATAAATGAGAGACTCAACACCAGTTGTTACTCCAAGTTGCCTCAATCAAGGTGGAGAAACTCCTATCCCTCACTCACCCACGCTCCGCTCTATAAACTGCATTCAAAAAGTCGTGTTTTAGGTGTTTGTGTTTCTTTACGTTTACGGTCTTAAACCGCACGAAAACACAAATATTTCAAACATGTAAAATCCCATGGTACCTCGCTAAATACACAATTGTAAATGGAAATAAAACATATGATGCAATATTTAATTAAGCACTAATTATAAATTAACACTAATTAAATATACGAATGCGAAGAACGGAGAACCAATTGTCTAACAAGGGATTCTATGGAATTCTACGTGATTTGCCTGTTGGATTTACGTCAATCATTATCCGTAAAATCAATTCTACTCGAAACAGTGTTGATGAGTTGCAGGACTGGCAGATCCCTCCCTTATCATCCATTTGTCGTTGTTGTTGCATTGGAAAATCATGTAAAACCAAAAGAGTAATCTAATTAATTTCTTTTTAATTAAATGCAATTAAGTAAGCGAATAATAAAAAATTAAAAAAATGCAAACAGAAAAGACTTGGGCGTGATTAATCGTGAATGGTAATCGATAAACGAGCGTCCCTAATGGTGCAAAACCCTATCACCAACACTGTTACTCCAACCGGAACCCCGACATAATTCACATTTACACCAAATTGATATTGACCAGTGCCGGCAAAACTGCGACGCGCTCTGAGTTTTAACCTTCCCATAGCCATGGTCGGTCATTTCTGACTTCTTTTCAAAAACCCTTCTGCACATGTGCACAATCACATTTATCCTGGTGCAATCGCATTTTTCCTGGTAAAAGCACATGTTTTAGGACTTATTTTAATACGCCACCTAGTGCAAACAGATGGCAAAGCAGTGTACGGCGCTCCCATTAAGGGTGATTTATGTTATAAATATTAAATCATCTTAATAATAATTGAAAAACTATTCGTATTTAGACATTATAAAATAAGAAAAAAAAGTTTTCGAGGAATAAAAGTTAACCTCATTAATTAATTTTCAAGAAAAAAAGAATTACAGTGATTTTTCCACTTCTGTAATTTTTTTGACCCACCATGGCAATAATCTCTAACATCTGCATAAATCTTAGGCCAATGGAATCTCCCGGTAGTCTTTCGTCTTTGGATGAACCAAAGAATAAAACAAATCTAAGTTTCTTCAATTGGCTTAAAGCTTTCCTACTGTAAAAACAGAGAAAAGGTGTGCAGCGAATAAAAGAATTCTTAATATTTTTTTGTTTTTCCAAAAAAGAAAGAAAATTGAGTGAAGCGAAACTCAGCAACACACTGTAAAAAAAATACCAAATGAAAAAAGTCCAAAGTAGAAGCAAAACCTCTTTGTTTCATGAATAAGACAAAGATACTTTCGCAAGAGGGAAGGGAATATATTAAATCTTAAACTCATTCATAGTTTAGCATCTTTTCGGCTTCTGTTTTCGCTGTTTTGCCATTATTCTGTGTAATTCCCACAATGAACTGCTAGTTTTCACTAAACATCACTACTAATGCCACTGCAGTAACTCCAACATGCACAAGCCCAAATAAATTACCACTTGCATTAATGAACAAACATTTACTTGAAGCAGAGCCTATGTCATCCTATGGGACCTTTACACAACTACCAAATCCACTTACCCCATTGTAACTAATCTCCCATTTGCAACCCAACACAGGGCAATACACTCTGAAATTCCAAGAAAACAGGGTTCAATCTTCCTCAATCTTATACTAACTGCAGGAACAATACTAAAACCACCTACACCAAAAAATTCTCATTCAAAATGGATGTCAATCATAAAATATAGAGTGGCACTTGAATACTCAATTTGTATTCAGTGTTTGGTGATAATGTTAAAATTAGAATAATGAATTTTTATTAAAAGATTAAATGACTAATTAAATACGCGATTTTACCAAAGGCCTTTCGACAGTTTCCGGTCAAGTTCAGTGGTATTTAATTTGTCATTTAATCTTTTAATAAAAACATCAAAAGTAATATTTACATGAATTGAAGTGTAAATAGAAAGATATATATTTTTCAATGTAAGGTTCGCAAATTTAAGGATATAAATACTGATAATTTACAATACATAAAATAAATTTTATCAGGTAACTTTGTATGATTAATTGATGATTGTGTATTTTAGGTAAAAATTGCATTTTTGGCATAAAAATTGCATTGTTGGCATAAAAATTGCTATTTTGGCATGAAAATTGCTATTTTGGCATGAAAATTGCTATTTTGGCATGAAAATTGCTATTTTGGCATGAAAATTGCTATTTTGGCATGAAAATTGCTATGATGGCATGAAAATTGCTATTTTGGCATGAAAATTGCTATTTTGGCATGAAAATTGCATTTTTAGCATAAAAATTGCATTTTTGGCATGAAAATTGTATTTTTGGCATGAAAATTGCATTTTTCCCACGAAAATTGCATTTCTGGCATGAAAATGGTGTTTTTGCATACAAATTGCAATTTTGGGATAAAAATTACATTTTTGGCATAAAAATTGCATTTTAATGCAGAAATTGCTGTTTTTTTGGTATTAGATGCAACCCTAATTATATATGGCCCCCAAAACCCAACATGACTCCACATAAAAAAAAAATTATTCATTCCAGAAAAAAAGAGACAAACCCCCCCCCCCCCTCCTAGCCTCCACCCCCCCAAAGAGAAATCCTTTCAATAGCCATTACCCTCCATCCTTCAACATGCCACACTCAGTCGACTAGTAAAAGATTCAACAGGTACAAGACGGCAACAGTATAAATAAAGCATCAAGATCAACTCACATCTCCTTCTTCCCAGACTCCCCACGGGTTTTCGAGGCGCCTTTCGTACCGTCAACAAAGTCTCTCAACAAGATCCGAACGCAGTGGGTCTCCGGAGAGCCCTCCCAGTCTGCCAAGCCTTGATACAATGCAAATAAATTGTTAATCCAATAAGGATTATTCTCATTATGCATTTCACCCTTGCCAAAATTGGTTTCAATTAGCCGCTAATTAATATAGCGGAGCCGGCTTTCAAGATGGCCGACACAGCGCGGTGGTAGAAGCGATATTGCAAATGAAGACAAACAAGCACTTAGGAAATTGCTGCTTTATGATGCAGTTAGAGAGAGAGTTTAATTACTGTACAAGGCCTAATCTCTATAGATTAGAAAGAGGCAAACTGAGGGGCAGTCCTGACCGCAAAAGCCGATCCGTCTTTTTCTGAGGCGGGGTCGTTTTCCGAAGAAGTGCATGTCCGATATTTCTAGGGAATATACTCGTTAGAATAAATCAGGTTAAAGATGATAGGCCGTTTGCTTTCTTAGACGGTGGAATGGACATTCAGTTAACCTTCCCATAGCCATGGTGGGTCAAAAAAATTACAGAAGTGGAAAAATCACTGTAATTATTTTTTTCCTGAAAATTAATTAATGAGGTTAACTTTTATTCCTCAAAATCTTTTTTTCCTTATTTTATGTTGTCTAAATACGAATAGTTTTTCAATTATTATTAAGATAATTTAATATTTATAACCTAAAACACCCTTAATGGGATACCTCGTACACTGCTTTGCCATCTGTTTGCACTAGGTGGCGTATTAAAATTAGTCCTAAAACATGTGCTTTTACCAGGAAAAATGCGATTGCACCAGGAAAAATGTGATTGTGCACATGTGCAGAAGGATTTTTAAAAGAAGGCAGAAATGACCGACCATGGCTGCACATGTGCAGTATTAGCCATGGCTATGGAAAGGTTAAAGCTTCTTTAGGTTCATTTCTCGTTGAAAAAAATTCCGACTCATTTATAACAAGATGCCGGTAAAAAGGAGATTTACCGGCAGTCTGGTCAAAGCCGCACTATACCAGCAGGCCACTTAAAATGGAGTAATATACCGTATAAAAAATGCAGACTGAAATCCTCATAATATATTGCCAATATTTAAAGTGCTTTAATGACCTGGGGTCTGATACAAAGCCTTCAATCAATAAAACCACCATCATTCATTCTAAACAGAGTACAGAGCCACCCATATTCTTTCTGCAGTGATTATTGGCTGACATAGCCCAAATTAAAAATTAACCATTTTTTAGCCTTAATAACTAATTATGCCTAAGTGATTTTCACAATGTGGTGTTTATGAACTTCCCAATGTCTTCTCTCTTTCCTGAATCCATTAATGGACAATAAGCTCTGCATAATTAAATAAACACCAGTTGCACCTACAACCAGTAAACTTCACCATTGAAATTCAGATGAGACAGCAATGCAGCATTAAACCAAATCCTGTCCAGCAAATATTACCATAATCCCTGTTAGTAGCAAACAAAGGGAATTGAGCATGTTTTTGGTCCAATGAATGCAAATTCAAAGTGAAAAAGATAATATTTCCAAATGGAAAGAGGAAAAAAAAATTGCCTCTGCGGCTTTTTCTCCTTTGAGTCAGTCATTGCCATTGCCAATAATGTAAGCAACTGCTTCGACTACATTTATGCAGAATGATTCCCGCATAGAAAAACACTTCGATCCATTAGCATTCGCTCGATGCTGCAAGGCTCTGTCTCCGAGGTGAGATTCAACGCTCCGGTGATCCCGCGTGCCGATTTCCGATACCTCTCGACTATTTAATTATTCTAAGCCTCACAAACAACCTGGACCGAAGTATCGGCAGCCTTTTCTCTGTTTACGGAAACTTACGACAAACTCCCATTGGTTACAGCGGCATTTCTTAATCGATGGTGCACGCACCCCCTGGAGTTGCGAAATGTTTAATATACAGGATGTTTCGTTTAAGACGTTACAGTCAATTTCCAGAATAAGTATATGCTTTTTCAAAAAACCGAGCAGACTAGCCTACAGCAAAGTAGGAATGACGAATCCAATAGCGTAATCAAATTTTATGCCAGACATTCAACAATGCACTTTCCATTCGCTAACCCGTTAACTGGTCGAGATAGAGCAAAATTTCCAATTACAAAGTTGTAGAGCACCATCAAATTAGTAATATCCAACTTATCTTAGTCACCATTTAAAAAATGCAGCTCTTTGCCACCAGAGCAAAAATTCCCACCAAAATGGAGGCCATCCGATTCCGATGCCGTTTGTCGATTTTCTCCGCTGAATAATGCACAGCAAGAGCTGGATTTTCTTGCTGCCTCGATCCACTTAGTTGCAGTTTCTGTCACAAGGTGCTGAGTAAGTATAAATCAATTTGACACTGCTCAATTCATTGTTTTGATTTCCTGAAATTCAACTGGAGACAAAATCGATTTCCTGCTTTGTTTAACTGCCCCTTTAAGAAGGTGCCAAAACAAAAAGAACATTTTCCAAAAGGGTTGGGTTTTGTTGGTCATTTAAGTGCCAGTTTCCATGGCAACACCATTAAAAAATGACCATTAAACGCAGGAAAAAGTGTCACATTAGTAGCACAATGTTTGCACAAAGTCTACAGGCTGTTTACATTATTAAACAATGGAAAAACTACAATAGTGTCTTTTAACATCAAATAGAGTCCTGGGGATGTGAGAAGAAAAAAGAAAATGTGCATGTTGGAATTTGTTGCTTCGAGTCAGGTCAAAGTGTGATGGAAAGAAAGAAAAAAAAATGGCGGAAAATCACGATTTTGACATTTCACCACTAACCCTTTACCTAGAAACCTTTGCAATTGGTGGTTTGCACTTTGGGTGAGTGTCGACTCGATTTCCTCATCAAAAGGTTAAAATTTAACGATTATTTTTTTTTTGTAACTTCTATTTCTGGATTGATAATGAGTCACGTATAAAAACAGCAAGTAAAAACAGCAAATAAAAATTTAACTGGGACTTTGTTTATCCTATTTTCCATTTTTATTAATTTTTTTTTTATTTATGCTGACACTAATTTCAAATTTCTCTCATAAACAAATTTCAAGTTAAATTCATTCGAAAAGTCTTTTAAGTATTTTAATTCTTCTTTAGACCGATCTAAATACGTATTTTAGACAGTTGTTTACACAAATTACCAAAATTACCAATTTTTTTTATCGTATCTCTTTTTATCGTATCTCGATATAACGAATTTTTCGTGATAACGAACCTCGATATAACGAATTTTTCGTTACAACAAATACCATGTTAAAAAAAATTGATTTCACGAGCTTTCGGAACAACGAACCCATTTTTTGGGTTCCTTGCGATTCGTTATAACGAGGCTCGACTGTATATATAGAGATGAGCTGACCGGATCAAACGATAACTTGAATCCGTTGCATCCCTAACCGATGCAACATTGACCACAAATTCAATGCACCATTAAATTAACGCGTCCGATATATCTTATTGCAGAAACCTTACTGATAATGGGGTTCTTTCTTTAAGCAGTTGCATGAAACTTGAGTATTCGAACATCTGTGGTAATAAAGGCTGTCCCATGAAACACAATCTTAGAAAACTTGCATATTAAAAATTTTCATTCAATTTTTTTCTTAACAATTTACGTGCAAAATATTGCATGATATCGAACCACAATTTGCAGCGATTGTACCGATCGATCTTGACAATTCGTGACCGGTCATAATTTTTTTTAACCGGTCTCAAATATGGCAGCAATCAGTTCTGCCAACAAATGCAAACAACTGTATATTCTATTTATAAAAATAGATTATTAGTTTATAAATAAAATTACAAATGAAAAACAAACTAGCAATCCTATTCATCCTAACTCCGAAGAAGCCCTAAAAATTTTTATCGGCATCCATCTTGTTTCTTTTTCATGGCCACTCACCATTTCTTTTCTGTTGCATAGAGCTGTGAGTACCACAAAAAGTCTGGTATGACAGACTGGCACATGTTCTGCTACCAGATGATTCTGTCTGTGGGCATACACTTCTGTTAGCAGATGATCTTACGAGTACTAAACTTAAAATCTAGATATTATTATCCAATTACAAAGTTGTAGAGCACCATTTATTCAGTCTAAAAATGTCGAAATTTGTTTTAAGAAAAAAGAAAAAAATGTTTACGATAATAGTGAGTTTGCGGTTGCCAATTGTTCCTTATAATTATGAGTTACAAGCTCATAATTATAAAAATGGACTTATAACATAACGTAACTCCTCAACTTTTACACTATTTTGTAAAATAAGGGAGCCAATCAGATCGCTTAACACTATTTGAAGCTCCTCCCACTATTGCAAATGGCGCTGATGGTGCTGATGGAAATTCAAAATGGCTGCCTGACCTGTTTCAACAATCAGCCTCAATCACAATTTCTTTCTGCCATCGAAAGAGAGAAACAACTAAAATCATTCCAGGTAAGCAAATAAATAAACTTGAAGACAATTTCATGTCTGAAAACTGTCAAATTAATAAAACTACAGATTTTCATTTTCTTTTGCATAGGGATTTGTTCTACCATTACACATGGTATTTATAAGTATAATTTATAAAATATATTTATTGTACCGCAAGTGCCTATTTCAAGATGGAATTATAATTATAATTATGAGCTTGTAACTCATAATTATAAGGAACAATTGGCAACCGCAAACTCACTAATAACTGTTCGCATGGTTTTGTGAAAAGTTGCACGGGAAATGAGAATCGATTGATTTTGATGTAATGGATCAACTGGTGGATCAAGCCTGTACATTTATCAACACATGTCAATGATAGTGTGTCAACTACAACTATCACATCAATGTTGCTATTCCAACAGTTTCATCTATTTCATCACTAAATCGTTACACCATTTGCATGTTTCATCTGCCCGTGGATCTCCTGTTAGATAAGAGAGGACTAGCATTTGAAGCTATCTCAATCACTGACAAAGCACTGTAACATTTACTGCAACATCAACCATTTAAACTGTAGGAATAGAAAAGAAATCGTGTTTAAATGACTATTCGAATGCAGCTAGTGTATTGCAAGGTTTAGGATGGGTTAGGACGGGTTAAGGAAATGAAGAGATAATTTTATTAAGTTTTCCTAATTTTTTAAGGGTTTTAGGATTACTCAGTTTTCACATTTTTCTAGATTCTAGGATTTGATGAATTTACACAATTTTCTAGATTCTAAGGTTTGATGAATTTACACAATTTTATAAAGTGTTTTAAAATTGTCACAATTTTGAAGAATTTTCATGATTTCGAAGAATTTTCTAGATTTTCCAAATTTTCTGGATTTTCTAGGATTATCAAGATTTTCTGGATTTTCTAGGATTTTCGCGATTTTCTAGGATTTTCTAGGATTTCAAGATTTTCTAGGATTTCAAGATTTTCTAGGATTTTCTTGGATTTTCAAGATTTTCTAGGATTTCCTAGGATTGTCAAGATTTTTTAGAATTTTCTAGGATTTTCAAGATTTTCTGGACTTTCCAAATTTTCTGGATTTTCTAGGATTTTCAAGTATTTCTAAGATTTTCAAGATTTTCTAGGATTTCAAGATTTTCTAGGATTTTCTAGGATTTTCAAGATTTTCTAGGATTTTCCTAAATTTTATAGGATTTTCAAGATTTTCCAAGATATTCCTAAATTTTCAAGATTTTCTAGGATTTTCCTAAATTTTCAAATTTTTCTAGGAAATCCTAAATTTTCAAACATTTCTAGGATTTCTTAAATGTATATAATTTCTTCACTTTGAATAATGAATCCCACCTCCATGTACTATATAAAATAAGCCACTCTTACCGAGAACAAAGTACAGACCATACTTTCAAGCATCCCTCAACTTCCACTGCTCCACTGAACACCTAACCCATAAATCTACAACCCTACATTTAAAACATGTAGCTTCCTTCAACCTCAAAACACATTTAACCCTAAATCCCATTACTTAGCCCATCAATTCGTCACCTGCAACATCAAATCCAAAAAAAAAACCCATCACCCTCAACCTAATTTTACAACAATCCCACTTAGACCAGTGGGAAAAACAAAGCAAAACAACTAAGAAAATGTCATCTCAAGTCCCACTTTTTCTCGCTCCCCCTTGAGGTGAAATTTATCGATTCGCTTAAAAGTCACAAGCGTCTCGCAGAGAAGCAAAAACCAACTGACACAATCAAAATGGGAAGAAAAAATCAATTGCACCTTGCAGCTTTTCTTCCATCTTTTATTGTTATGATTATTTCCAATCTCTCCGCTTTAACTCCTTTATTCAATCAAAGCAAAGATTATAGATGGCGGCCTCGTAGGATAATGGATTTAGAGTGGTTGTGCAAAGACGATCGCTAATGGAGCCACCGATTTTCATTTTCCGTTAGAAATTGTTACGAGGACGCCGTGGGAAAACCACATAAACAGAAACGTCGTTAGACGTCGTTTCTCGTTCACGTGGTTTTAGGTGTATGATAACAATAGACCTTTGGAAAATCATGATGTAATGCCCTTTGGCTCCACCCACAACAATGTGACGTATTTTGAAATTGCATTGTGCATGGTTTTTCTCATGTTTACATGTACTCAGTGTTCCAGAAAAGTAGACGTTGGAGAAAGATTACAAATAGCAAAAACCGTTGGATGTCCATCTTCGGTGGAATATTGGTGCGACTTGTCGAGGGAGCGTCATTTTATTATTATTATTATTTGGTGATTTGCTAAGATTTTATGTCGGTCAGTCAAAGCCTGATTTGCACCGGTTGAACCAGAAAACTCCCATTCAATTATGGGTTTTTCGCTTTTCTATTATTATTATTTTACTCTATCTTTATAGTTTGAGGTCAACATTGTGTTCTGGTGGAAGATTAAATAATGGCTTGTCTGCCAGTCACACATTGAACTATTTTATTGTTATTATTGTTGTAGCACATCCTGGATTTCTTTGGGTATCCAGTTTAAGCAGTCTGAATGAGTCATGTGTGAACGGTTATAGATTAATCAGAATTTCAAATTTCAATACCGGTAATTAAATACGTTTCTCATTTCAATGAAACATTTCGCCAATTTTTTTTCAAAACCTTCTCAAATGACGCCACGTACCACTTATCCGCGCGTTGAATGATACTCCAGTCACAAATAACTCGAGTTTTGACTACGTGATTTAATGTGAATTGCAAGACATATTGAACATCGACTTTTCCGAACAATTCGCTTCTCCCACAAACACGTTCGTTCCCAGAACCCGTTCGACGCTCTGCCACATCTTCGTTTCTTCATCCGGTGGAGATTCGCTTTAATTTTACAATCTCTACACCCGAGGTCTTAAGTTTACTTTTATCTCCTTAATATCTCACAGCACTCCCGTTTCCATGACAACCATATCTCAATTTCAAGTTCAGATTTCAAATTGGCCATGTGGTGCATGTCAAGAAAACTTTTCACCTCCTCTTTATACCTCGCACAACTTTACCCATAAAAGAATATCATTAAATTGTCGACAAAATTCTCAAAATAAACCAATCCTCCATCTTGTATTTCTTGCTAATCTCAAACTGTTGGCTTCTCAGCATGATAAAAAACACTAATATAAACAAAGATGGCTGACAAAACATAACAGTAAAAAAAATAATTTTAATTTTTTCTAAATTTTATTTCTTCTATTGTTAATTCATTGTCTCCATGTCTAAATAAATGTCAGAAAATTAACAACAGAGGCTAACTTCCTGTCAAGGTCAATTTAACTGACCTTGAATTTGGGTTTTCAAAGAGTTCAATGACTCAACCACACAAATCATTAAAAAAAATGGCTGATTATATAGTAGAAACCCAAGCTCAAGTGGATAATAAAAAAAAAAATAAATAAACTGCAGAAAAAAAATGGCTGCCATATAATATTTTTTCATGGAACTATTTTTTGGTGACTTAATCTGAAGTTGGTGTTGGTCTGGTTATTTATTTAGGCCTAATTTTAGAAACCTGACTATGTGTGGTCCCAAGTTGCATAATATTTTCCCAGTTTCTTTTAAACATAAAAAAATAAAAAATAAAAAATGGCTGCCAAAATTTTTTTCTTTTTTTTAGGGAATGAGGAAGTTTATTTTGGACTGATGACTCCACATTCAGCTGCACAAGGTAGCCATTAACACATAATAAATTAAGAGCTGAAATGGGATTCAAGTAGAAAAAAAATTCCATTTCTTCTGAAAGGCTGTCTCAAGGTATTTTAGTTTATTTTCTTAAGCATTTATTTTTGGCTGCATATTTTTAAATAATTGCATTATTCAGGGATAAGTTTGATGATTTGAGAGACTGGACTGAGTTTCCTAGAAGATTAAAGCTGAGCAGATTAGAAGATAAGTTGGTGCCAGTGTTAGTTACTTAATTAAGCCCCAATTTAATCCTGATTTCCAAGTTCAGGCAATAATTAGGATTCAATTTTATTGATAATTAAACCCACTTTAATGTTAAATGTGCTACTTTATTGCTAATAAGCATTTTTGATGATAATTTAGATAAATTTAGACATTTTTCATGATAATTTAGACAATTCAACCATTTTAAAGGATAATTTAGACTATTTTAGACATTTTTCAAGATAATTTAGACTATTTTAGACATTTTTCAAGATAATTTAGACTATTTTAGCCATTTTTCAAGATAATTTAGACTATTTTAGACATTTTTCAAGATAATTAAGACTATTTTAGATATTTATCATGATAATTTAGACTATTTTAGACATTTTTCAAGATAATTTAGACTATTTTAGACATTTATCATGATAATTTAGACTATTTTACTACTACATAGCCCTACTAATTCTATCTTAAAGCTGTTTAGGCTCACTTAACTGCTAAATAATTCCATTTTGATGCTAATTTAGCCTATTATCAGGACAATTAGTCCTTCTTTGATATGCATCAAGTAATTAGACTAGTTTCACTGCTTTTTCACCCATTTTCACCCAAGTTATGCTCATTTTAAAGTTAAACAACCTGTTTCTTAAGTCAAAACAAACCTTTATTATTCAATTCAATTCAATTCAACTCTCATTTTTCGGTTCCGCTTATCATTTCCAATCAATTTAATATTTAGTTGCAGCGACCCAACGAAAGTCACAGGAAATGATAAATTTTAACCCTAACGCTAAAAAAAAAACATTAAACCAAACAACAAGTCAAGAGAACACAGCAAACATGACTCACTCCTAGTCATTAAATAAGCGAAGTGAAGGGCGCCATCTTTGAACTTTAAAAAAGAAAACAGAATAAATAAATAAACAAACAAAAATTCATTATTAAAGCTGTATTGTTGCACACAACGTTGAAAGAACACACACCAACATTCTTAATGTTTGTACCAACTTTTTCAACAATCGATTCAATTATGTTTTCTGCTTTGTTTCCAACAACAGTTCAACTCAATCATCAACAATGGAATTAGAGAATTGAGTGACAATCATTTCCTTGTTGCAACGATCAATGATGGATGACCTAACTGCGAAAGCACCGGCCTGATTGATAACTGCAATCATAACAGCCATCTGTGCAAAACGCTGCAAGATTAATCATACACCACGACAGACCCAGATAGAGGTGGCCCAGGGGGCCCTCAAAATTAGCCAAGCCCAAAAAGTGCCCAAAAAATGGCCATATCTTCTTGGGCCAAAAAATGGCTCCTAAAAGCACCCTTTTCGCATCTTTTCGTGCTATCGATCTTTAAAAGATCACATTGCAACATATCACAATCGCAAGCGGCCCTGACTGCTGGGCGTCGGTGTTCCGCTAAGTCCAATACTTTTGTTCTGCTTGAGGAGCGTTGAAGATTAGAGAGCTCCCGACGGCATTTTTCGCTGCCAACCGAACAAAAGCCAAATAATTGATTTATTAACCAACAAAGCTCTTCGACATAACTGGTCACTTTGAGCCTGTTGACGTCTGCAGTTGTCAGTAGATTATAGGGTAAGGATGGTTCTTTCGCTCTCTCTATGCTACTTGAGGGCGGTTAACTGCAAACATAAAGAACCTGCTGATGACCGGTTAGGTCAAAAAGCTTTCATTAATATATCAATTTTGACGTGGGTTATTGTCAAAAAAGAAACGCTTTTATAGATCGCTTGCCGACATCCATGTACGTTACCTTTTGCTGATAAATGGCAACGCCGAATGTCTGTTCAATCTTTCTTACGCCTAGTTCACACTTGAACCACTTATGTGGAAGATGTGACTTTCAGAAGGTCTAATTTCTACAAGTGTGAATGATCTATTTTTAGACTGTTTACACTTACCATACTGCCTCGATTTAACGCCGGGGCGTTTATTTATATTTTTAAGTCGACCCCCTCGGCGTTTATTCAAAGCCCGGCGATTATTCGCGCCAGGCGTCTAAGGGAAAAAAAAGGTTTTCTACCGCCGCCACCCAATCGTTTACGTTTAATTACCGTATATTCGTTTAAAAAACGTTTAAACCCAGCGTTTAAACAAACCCGGCGTTCATTTAAGGCCGGCGTTTATTGCCTTTTCGTTCTCAGTTTGCCCGGCGCTTAATCAGGAGCCGGAGTTTAGATATGACCGGCGTTAAATCGAGGCAGTACGGTATTCATTAATTATGTAGAAATCAATAATGCAATAATGCAATAATGCAATAATGCACCTCTTCAAAAACTGGTAGATCATTTGAGTCTGGAAAATGGTGCCGAACAAACGATTGCAAATATTGCTGCTGCTTCTATTGGGGGGTTTGCATTTCTACTTGTAGGTAATGATCCATTAAAGATAGAAACTTCTATTTTTTACAAAAGAAAGACAGATACCAGTTTAGTAATCCCACATAATTTTTAAATTTCCTTTCTGTATTAAAAGTGAATAAATTTGGGGCCGAAACAAATGTCACGATCGTGTTTACAATATCGAAACGACCGAAACGCACTTTCGTTCGTATATTGATCTATTTTATTAATTTTTACATGCTTTTAAAAGTACTTTATTTTGATGCCAAAAGTAGCGTTAAAAGATGAATTGGCATCCATTTTTTATTTTGAATTTTCACGTGACAGAATGGGGGCGAGACTTAAAATTGTCAAGTTGTATTAATCATTTTATTCTAAGTTGTAGAAAACTGGAACAAGTGTGAACGCAAGACTTTCTAAAAGTAAGCGGGTTTTGTAGAAAAGTGGTTCAAGTGTGAACATGGCATCAAATTGTTCAACAAGCACATATAAAGATCAGTTAGAAGAGCGTTACAACCGTAGGTTACGACAAATCCTTCGAGGTGTCGCTACATCACTCTTCGCACGAAGAGAACAAAATTCCAATCACTCGAGAAGGAAAAAGATGCAAGCCATGTCCCACCTTTGTTTGCATCAACTTATCCCCTTCCTTCCTCCTGGCAAATTCATTTGTGTCTCCACTTCCTCTTCACTAACAAGGCCTTTCGGAGCTTTTTCGTCGGATCAATGTTGAAATTTTCTTGTTTGCGCGTTTGCCTCACCGCTCACTACAACTTAATCGATCAAACAAAACTCCGTCTTGTTTTATTAATGCCAAGTTCTCAATCGATGAAGACATCTTGCAGTGTGGAATTTGCAGGTGGATCAAAGGAAAAAATCCTTCCGACATTTTCGCAAAGCAAATAAAGGATTTGACGCTCCATCCGCTGCGAAAGTGGACAGCTGCATGGCTCGGCGTTTTGCATTTATGAGACGCGATAGGATTATCTGTGGTCATTACTCGGTCGTTAACTAAGATTCCAACGATGCCGTTCCGGTCGAGATAGGTATTTCCAGAGTGGGCCTGTAGCAATATCTCATTGGGTTTCAATAAACCAAGAATAAAAATGGCCGTAAAAAGATGGAAGCCGTAAAACACTCAGCTTCTCATATTGAATGGACAGTTGAGGCGAGTTCTTGTTTATGCTTCACTTTGGGGATGGATTGAATACCAATACAGATAACGATGAAGGTGGTATGCAATATCGGCAAAGGAATAACAGAACCGTTAACGAAAAATCCCTGTCTGCGCAATACAAATTCAGCCACAACTATACTCTGGTTCGACTCAAGAGGGTGCCCTTCTCCCATTGGCCGAGTCGTATCACTGGTGTAGTGATCCAAAAATGTAGACCCAAACACCAGAAATGCATTACAATGTACAGACATTGTAATCGATTGCCTATCCAGACATAGTAACCAATAAACATAACAAACATGAGTTTTAAATTTATATGTGCATAAAACTATTTCCTAAATGGAAATAACATTTTTTTTATAAAAATAATCAAAATTATCTCAACTTAAATGGTAATAGCAATCACAAAACATAAGAAAAATAAAAACTACTTCTCCTAGTGGTGGTAATACAAACTTGAGGTAGGAGTAATGCGACTCGGCCAATGGGAAAAGAGCACCCTCTTGAGTCGAACCAGAGTATAGTCACCGCACATTGCTACTTCAGGTTATAAATATTAAATTATCTTATTAATACAGTATTACCCGCTTTAAACGCATGCAGCTGGGATTACAGTCGAAACTCTTTATAACGAATCGCGATATAACGAATTATCCTTATAAAAAATACCAACTGTAGTGTTTCCAATTATTTAGGAATTATTCTAAGACGCCCAGTATAGTTTATGTAAATGTCGGCAATGGCCACAAACAAAATTCAAAACAGGCATATTTCGCCTTTCATCCATTCAAGTGTTGCTGGCGCGCTTCCCGCTACAAGGGCTGTGCCAATTCTCACATTTGCAATAAATGCAATCGATTTTCTTCTTTTCGATCACTTATGCATATCCAACCATCCATAGCTTGGATTTGCCAAGAATTGTTTTGTGCAAGTGTCTAGGTGTTGGTGTATAATATAATTGAAAATACCGTATTTTATCGATTAAAAGCCGCGACTCATATTCAAAACTGCCATTTTTGTCAGAAATTGCAATTTCGGTTTTTCGTTTCTTATATTTGTTTAATGTAACAAACAAACGTCACGAACGAAGCGTACGTTCATCGTTCTGTAAATCGCCTGGAACACTTTAAAATGAACACCCTATACAGTCGAAACTCTTTATAACGAATCGCAATATACCAAATTATCGATATAACGAATTGTTAAAAATGATTTGGTTGGCCAGCCACCATGTTATGTATTTATTTATGATAAAATTTAATTTTTTTTAGCTAATTCGTTTTAACGAACTCTCGTTATAACAAATCGATGTTTCAGTCGCTTGCGATTCCTTAAAAAGAGTTTCGACTGTATACATACAAACACTACAAATACGTCTTCATGACATTTCGTCTTTTTCATACATAAGTTAACTATTGCCTACGAGTTGAGCGAGCTCCATTTCTTTTAGCTTCAAACCTTGTTCTTTCCTTTTTGCCCCACATCGATGCTTTATTCATAGAGCTTAAGCGATTCACTTCTTTTTCCGCTATTTCCGCGAATACTCCCCTCCAGAGTTAAATGTTACATTTGCATTGTTTATGCATCGCAGTCGAGCCCCTCTTGTAGCACAGCGGGCTTTGCGTAGTTCAAATCGCCGCATAACCAGGTGTCTCCTTTAACTGCTCCAACTGTTGTGACATGTGCAACAGTTGTTGCTGCACTATAAAACACATCTCTATCTCTCTCCCTTTCACATAAATTCTTGCAGTTCCAACAACTGCAGTTTGTTATTACAAACTGAGCTGACAAGCTGAGAAAACTAATGTACTACGTGCTGATCACCACATGACAGCTGTTCCCATACATTCGCATGAGAATCTAGAGTTAAGTCAATCGTCAATCCAGCTTTTCATACAAACTTCATCAAAGCTATAACCTACTCCACATACCCCAAAACAGAATCCAATTACACCAAACTTGCAACACTCCGGAGACCCTCGGTCTAATCCTCCCCGCCCGAACCGCGATCAATTCCGAACGCCGTTTTTTCTCGAAAACTAACAGGATTTTCTTTATGAAAATTCACATTTCGTCTTTCCCGCATGCAAAAGCTATTACTGTGCCGCAACATAGAACTACGTCTATACTCCAAACCGATACAACGTTGTCCAAAGGGGTTTCATTAAATGAGCGATTAGTTGATTACTTTGATTACTTTGATTAGTCGATTACTTGATGTGTCATGTGACTGGATTCAACCAATCCTGAGAATAATCATTTCATCAAATAGCAACTAAGCAACTAATCAAGTAATCACCCCAAACCATAATTTTCTGCCGACTTGGGCAGACTATAAGTGCTCTCCTAACACGGCGGCGCCAGACCCGCTTCTGAATGTTGTTGTAAAGTTGTTAATTTCTGCCAACAGATGGCGATGGTTTCCATTTCCGTTGCTGGCGCTGTGAAGATTGTTCGGTTATGCTGGGCGCACACATCCCGCAATTTCGCGTCGCGTCGCGATTTCGCAAGCAAAATCGCCCCGTGAATCGCGCGCAATGCTACCCACATGTAGCTATTTCAGCTCTGCGAATTCAAACTTATGACGTCATTCCACAGCATTCACACAGCAACCAAAAATGTTGATGAAACAACAAATTAAATTGAAGGAGGAGGAATTTTTCTATTGTGAGAATTAAAAGCATTTAACCCAAGTAGTTTCTCGTGTCACCAACTGCTGAATCTTTAAAGCGTTGATCAATGGGCGAGAAACAAGTTTCCTTCCCTTCGAAGGAAGTAATCCGACCGACATTTGCTCTCATGTCCTTGGTCAAGTTTTAAATTTGGCTGCAATCAACTAAAAGCCAAGTGCTGTGACCAGAGTCCTTGCACTTTACTTCCATTAAAAGCATAATAATCTTCGTGCTAAATGCAAAATGCAAAATGCAAAGCCGCTTTAAGTGACTATAAAGTTAAGGATGTAAAACTGCAATTTTCACTTTGAGATCAAGTTTGCAGAAATAAAATTTGAATTGATTTAAGAAATGGTAAACAAAAAAAAATAACAGGAAAACTAGTTTCAAGAGGCAGTGGAGCTTCCTGTTGCTGCATAATAAATTAAGTGGCATGAGATCATTTCTGAATAGGCCAAACATTCTCCACTTGCTTAATATGCAGAGATTCAAGTGGAAGCAAACCTGTGAATTCCAAATACAAAATCTCCTCCATATTCATCAGATTGTGGCAATTAGCACTAGCGAAGCGGTAAGTAGCCGTGTATAGATGCTTCGCACCAAGTTTTTTACTTGTGGTTCAAAAATATATTTTACAATGTATTTTTAGATTTGCCCAATTAATGCATTCCAAAATGTATAGCATTTCACAGAATTTAATACTACGTTTACATGCATGGAATATTTCGAGCGAGATGAAATATTCGATGTGCACAACTGTCATGTAAACAGGGATGACAAGGATTATTCGAGTAGTGAATAATCCCTCGCAGAAGGTTGTTTAATTCGAGCGAACTGTGAAAACGTCTTAAAACCGTTACCGGGAAAACTAACTGAAATTGGGCAGTAGATTCAATGATTTGCGGGAAAAATCAATGTGTGCGAAAGTAATTATTTTAGGTGTTTTTAAAATTATAAATAGGGGGTCAATAAATACAATCCTTTTTATTGCGCATGTGCGCATTGCTTCTGGCACTTCCCCATTGGTCGAAACCCGAAAGTGATCAAGAATTATTTTCTGCACGTAAACGCTACAATTTGATTTTTTCACCACTCGAATTATTCACCAATCAAAATATTTGGTGCATGTAAACGTCGTAAAAGTGTATTATTCGTGATTAAATAATGCATTTCATAATACAATTTAAAATAAATAATTTAATTTGCAATTCTCTAACAATTGTATCTTAAACACATTTTAGAACACATTCTGGAAAATGTATTTTGACAATGCATTCATATTGGACAAATAAAAATATTGTAAAATGCATTTCATAATACATTTTACAAATTGTATTACCAATTTTGAACCACATGGGTATGCAAAATGAAAAAGGGCCCCCTGCCTACAACATGGGCCCTTTTTTACATTTTAATTATTTTTCTATACCATATCACCCAGCTTTGGAGGGCACGGCCTGTAATGCGAGTTTGACCAGATCTGGGGATCTGATTAGTTAATCTTTTTTATGGCAAAACATTAAAGTCTAATTCCTGCCGGAAAATCCAAGCTCCTTTTATCCAGCACTGCCAGATAATTCCAATTATCTGGCACCCTAGTCAAACTCACAATATTAGGACATTCCCTCCAAAGGAGGAAATACTGCACATTTATTCCATCCATCTTTGGGTCACGGCCCCTTGCACACCGCCTAACCCCCCCCCCCCTCCTTCATAGAAGTAACACCACTGGAACTTACCCACAGGCTCGGCCAATAGGAACTGGTCCCCCTCTTACGATGAGCCAGAGTATAGTTTCACACTTGTGTTCACACTAGACGCAACGCAAGAAAACTGACGCAACGCAAGTGGCTTGCGTCCAAAAATTCTTGACGTTGACGCCAATTCCTGCTTCGACTCCAAGTTGAAGTAAGCGACGCAATGCAAGGAAAGGTCTTGCGGCCAACCAATCACTTTCGACTCCAACTCTCGTCGATTCACGTCTGGTTGGCGAGACTTTGCCACAAGCAAACAGGCCGCTATTTTCGGATTCTGGAGCTAGTTCTAGAACTAGATCCAATTCCAGGTTTCATTGAACCATCTGATTGACCAGATGCAACATCAATTGTTTCAGCTCTGTTCACACGTGCCCTACCGTGTAAACAGACTCTGTGTTGCATTTGACTAATTTTTCCTTTCGTTGCTACGCCCCTAGTGTGACCACAAGTGTAAACCTAACTTTATCGGTCCAAATATTAAGCTTAAGATTTCTAAATAACAACTAGAATTAGAAAATCATCTGTGCAGAACAACATGCACAGTATGAATTTGGTTTCAAGATACCGGCTGCGAAATGTGGGTTGAAGTTTCAATACTGCGCAGTTTTCCAAAAATCAAACTGCAGACATTTGTTTCAAGCGGTGTTAACCCCCCACACAATTCGAAGAACGACTAATAACTTTTTAAAAAATTTGTCATTGCTGTTTAGCCACCGACTACGAGGCTGTACCGGTCACTCAAACGACGAATTGCACGCCATTTTCAAGTATTCAGAATCGATACTCATTGATCAATAGCGAGCGAAAGAGACAAACTGCCAAGATCAGACCCTGCTTCTTTGAAAAAGCTGCAACACAAATTCCTCTCCTCCCAATTGATTTCCTTTCAACAATAATTTGAGACAATTGATATGTCAGAACACCAATTTCGCCTGTCACATGACACCCAACATTTCCAGCACTTGCAAAAATGCTGGAGACATATTTTAGAATAGCCAAATTTATCATCGTTAATCGCCAGCCGCGGTTATTGCGTCGATGGTAATCAATCATGTTAATGCTGCAGAGTTTACAAACTGAGCACGAATTTCTATGATTTATCATCCAAGGTGAAAATGCAATGAAATACCTAATCATCTACACTCAAAAATTTTAAAAAAATAAATTAAATTGCCTTGGAAAGTGCTCAAGGTGGACCGAAACAAAAGGGATTACACGTAAATCACCAAATGTAATGGAATTAACGCGACATGCACCGCAATAACCGTCGATTCGCGTTCAACGACGTTCAACGAAGTCTTTTAACGCCATTTAGACTAAACAGCATTTTTAAAGACTTTTATTTAACTTGACTTGAACATTTGTGTGGTTCAACTTCCGGTTTATGTAATTTGGAAAAAAAAAACGAATTAAAATCTGCGATCGTACCGCACACTGGCGGCAATTTGAAAAACCAATTTAAAAGCCTTTTTCCAAAAACGTAGTTTTTTATATTTACTTGTTAAACAACATATTTCAACCAGGGACGATTACAGAAAAAAAACTGCTTGTAAATAGAAAATTTTACCGTATTTCTTCGATTCTAAAGGCTAGTTTACAATGACTAATTGTTGCGCAAACTTCACAATGCAGCAAAGCAAATCCAGAATTGAAATTTTTCTATTCACTTTTTTCTTAATAATTTACGGGCAAAATATTGCACAACGGGTTTTCAGAGCTTCGCATAATTGCGAACAACAATTCACAGCATTGCAAACTAGCCTTAAGACCCCATCGATTGAAAGACGCACCCCCGTCTATAGAGATGCTTCTATCGGCGATTCTAAAGGCTACTTTACAATGCTGCAAATTCTCTTTCACAATCACGCAAAACGCAAAAAATCAAATTGTTAAGAAAAAATGCAATTTCAAAATACGTCACATTATTGTGGGCGGAGCCAAAGGGCATTACATCATGATTTTCCAAAGGTCTATTCCGAGTTCGCTTCTCTGCATTGTCAACAGAAACTTCGTGCAACAATTAGCGCAAAAATTAAATTAAGCATTGTAAACTAGCCTTAAGACACCATCGATTGCAAGACACACCCCGCTTTAAGAGATATTTATGTGAGAAAAAATTGTGTCTTAGAATTGAAGAAATATGGTATTCTTATAGCAGTGTGAAAAATCTTTCCGGGTTAACGCTGTTTCAGTGTAAGTATGTAACTCCTCCTATTGGCTAATGGGATATACAGCAAGAAGAAAATTCCAGCCCGAGGTGTAGAAAGGTTAAAAATGGCCGTAATCCGGTCTATTTTCGGTCGAAGTACACGCACACAACGTTTAAACAGCAAAACACGTTAACCTGCAATTTTAAACATGCTTTCCAGCGTTTTCAAACATTTTCTAATTTAAACAACCTTTAAACGACTTGCATATTCAAATTTCAGTATTAAATATGTATTTACGCCGTTTAAAGAAGAAAGACCGGAATGTTCGACTTTCCGAATGCAGCGGTTTTGCCGTTTAAAGCTAAGTACACACAAGACTTTCAGACTCTGAATATTCAGACTCTGAATTTTCAGGTTGTCACGCCGCAAACGAAATGATTCCGCCTGCGTCTTTGGCTGTCTTTCCGTGTGCGGAAATTGTTTGGTACACACAATCCGTGCACGTGTTGCAATTACAAATGGCGACCACTTTTAAAAAATATTGTAGTTCAATCGTGCAAAATAAACGGATTACAGTATTTTTAAATCCATAATTAATAATAAATTATAAAATAAATTAATCAAAACATTTTTAGCATTGTCTTTGTATTCAGTATCCACCTCCGTCTTATGAACGACCGGTCACGATCGATCCCATCACCACAATGCATTCTGGGTACTCAGAATTTGTTCGTGCGCGGAAACAATTCAATTCTTCCATGCACCATCACTGCGGGAAAGTTTCCGCGTGCGGTAAGCGGAACTATGTGTACCACGTCGACCAAAACTTCTGACCACACACGGAAAGTGACCATTCCGTGCACGGAATCAGGTCATGTGTACTTACCTTAAGCGCGGAAACACTGATTGCCCACTAAACGCATTTACTCGGCGGTAATTGCACATCCAAACCGTGATTTACTCCATCCTCACCGTAAACAGGTTTAATCTTCCTAATTTACACTTGAATTCAAAATGGAGACCTCCCGCCAAGTCTTTTGTGCTTATTCCATCATAAACATGCACAATCCAAAAACTTGATTAAGAATTTGTCCTTTATAGTTACCCGACACCACTTGAATCTAATGTGCAAAGTTATGTCACCTCCAGGTGACAGCACCAAAGCTGCAACTTGGATATTGGTCAATACCAACTACGACGGAGCAACAAGCCCAGATCTAATCAAGATTCTTGACTGACTAATTGCAACTTCTTCCACTCCAATATGCATTTTCCGCAAGCAGCATGTGTTTCCAAATCGTTTACATGTGTTTAAAGACACATCTGGGTGGTAATTTGGACTTTTAAACGCGTTTAATGTGTTTATCGCTGTTCAAATGTCTTTTTTATGATGCTAGGGAGAGTTCTGTGGCGTTTAATCGATCTAATGGGGGCCCCAGTGCCTGTGTTGACCTACCGCTGCTTTCCTGACCTCGTGGTTTGGTAAGATTTGCCGGCTTTTAGCCGATGTCGTGACCGGGGACAAACAGCGGCCTCGAAGCGATGAGCTTCTTAAACTTTTTCCACTCGCGGTGTCTTTTCGCCCGAGAAATTTTTGCGATGCCCCGGGTATGTAATTATAACGTTATATTTATAACAAATCGCAAGGGACCCGAAAAATCGGTTTGTTGTATCAAAATTTTTTAACATGATGTTCTATGGCCAACCGACCAATCAGAATTCGTTGTAACGAGGTTCGACTGTGTAAAATGGGTGTAGAAATCAAACAAATTTTTCGTGACCCAGGGTTTAAGAAGCTTTGTTTTAAGCAATGTTTTGGATGGAGTTTGGAGGGGCAAGGGGGGGCAGAGAAAGAATTGGATGGGAGAATTGTTTAAAGAGGATGGGAAATGAAAGTTTTGGTTTAGTTCTTGAAATGTGGACTTATTTCTGCATAATTTAGGGCACATAAAAACCAAAATGGCTGGAATTAAGTTGCGGTTTTTTGTGTTTCTCAGAAAGCAGCCATTTTCATGGAATTTATGTTGATTACTTTGTGGGAAATAAAAACTTCACTTTATGATGATAAAAAAAAATTATTTTTTTTTTTTGAATTATATATATATTTTTTAAGACGTTAAATAATCGATATTTTTCATATATCGCAAAAAAATCGATTAATTTGTTGATTTTTGTTGATTTTCATGAATGCACGTGTAAAAAAATGAATTAAAATTGAAAAAATAATTATTTTCATTTGGTTTTTGTGTATTATTCGGGTGATTTAGCACGAATCGCGTGTTAAACGCGTTTTAAGTTCGTTTTCGTTCGATGTCATGGAGGATAAACGAGAGAAATTGTCGAAATTTTTCGCTAGTTAACAAAAGAGGGAGAAAAATGTAGTCGGTTGTCTTACCTTGCGCATACATCGACTGCATGTTGAATTTATTCTCGTCATCGTACGACTCAGTATCGGGACCGTTATTTTCTTCCGACATGGTCGTAATCGACAAATCGCCGAACAAACGTAAACAACGTGTTTCAAACCTCAACTTCACCCTTGAAAATGGCGACCGGCAGATGAGTGCGCCGCACCACCACTGGGCGCTTCCACCGCTCAAAGTAGTTCCCCGCGCAACGTTATATTAGTCACTCGAAACCATGAATTACATTTTTTAAAAACAGTTTTTAATTTTCAATAAGAAATCAACAAACGTAAAAATTCAATTCGTCTAAATCACTCCAAATTCCGACTAATCGTTTGAGCGAACAGTTATTACGTAATATAATGTTAAAAAATATAATTTAGTTTACTGACGTATCAAAATCTCAAATTCCAACGATGGATTGTACAAATTATGACGTTTTTAATGTATTCTAGAACAAGATCAAGTTCTTTACGTATTAAATGCCTCGATAGGATATACCAATAGGTTAGTTTGTGACGTTTCCGATGATCCGAGGAAATAAAAAACGAGTTCCATTTTTTAAATACATTTATTTATTAGTTGGCCATTTTGAAACGTTTATTTTTCAAAACCTTTCATCCAGCATTTCCAGAAAAACTTTCAATTTAAAACCTAGGAATAATCGACTACGCGGAATGTTATGTTTAAAGATATATCTACCATAAATGATGATAATAATAATAATAAACTCAAGAAAAAAATCCAGATCCACCCACCACCAGTCCAATTTCAAGGGAAGAAATAAATTCAAATAAAGAAAAATAAAGGAAAATAAATCCAAATAAATTCATAGAATAAATGCAACAATTTAGGCCTAATCGAACAAAAAAATTAAATCATAATTTTCATCAATCCACGACGCTTATTTCGGCAAAAATCGCTTCGGATATGTCGGAATCGACATAATTTTCGCTCAAAATTGTTTTCGCGGTCTTCATCGCGGGTAGAGGGTCGGGTTCGGCCACCAGGTGCTGCAGAGTGGACCTAGGATGTACAAAAATGTCGTTTTATTCGTTTTATTCGTGTTTTGGGCTATTCGTTTCGGTTTTACCAGGTGCCGCGTGACATGGCGTAATGCAGGACGGGTTTCTGGAACCCGTTGAATGTTGTGGCGGCGGCTACGGTGTACGCGCCCATGTCTTCGAAGACGAGCCAATCGCCGATGTTGAGTTTAGGGAGGTGCACTTCCTTTAGGATGCAATCGAGGCTGTCGCAGGTCGGGCCCCACACGCTGCTCAAGTAGGTCTCTTCTCCTTCACCGTAACCCTGGTTAAAAGAAACGAGAATTAGTTTTTTAAATTTATACAAATTTGTAGAATGAGATGAGATTTCAAGGTAGTTATGGTAATGCGAGGAAAACGGCTCGTTTTCGTGGAATTTTGTCACAAATGTGGAGCGTTTTGTAAGTTATAAGCTTGTTTGTACTTTAAACGACCGTTTTAGCTATAAAAACTGCTGGTTTTTAGCTGTTTGGTGCATTTACTTTGCTAAAAACGACTAATTTGTAAATTTTCTTAGCTTAAAACGATTAATTTGTACATTTTCTTAGCTTAAAACAATTATATTGTACATTTTCTTAGCTTAAAACGATTATTTTCAACATTTTCTCCGCTTAAAACGATTATTTTCAACATTTTCTTCGCTTAAAACGATTATTTTCAACATTTTCTTCGCTTAAAACGATTATTTTCAACATTTTCTTCGCTTAAAACGATTATTTTCAACATTTTCTTAGCTTAAAACGATTATTTTCAACATTTTCTTCGCTTAAAACGATTATTTTCAACATTTTCTTCGCTTAAAACGATTATTTTCAACATTTTCTTAGCTTAAAACGATTATTTTCAACATTTTTTCCGCTTAAAACGATTATTTTGGCCTTAAAACAACCGTTTTGAGCATTCTATTTGCTTAAAACGATGTTTTATTTATTTTCCTTGCTTAAAACGATCATTCTGTGCATTTTCTATACTTAAAACGACCGTTTCAAACATTACATTTGCTGAAAAAGACCGTTGAGAGTATTCAGGACATTAATAAAACCCATTTCTGATAGTTTATCAATTAAAAACAA
Organism: Strigamia acuminata; assembly: GCA_949358305.1. Taxonomy (NCBI): domain Eukaryota; kingdom Metazoa; phylum Arthropoda; class Chilopoda; order Geophilomorpha; family Linotaeniidae; genus Strigamia; species Strigamia acuminata. The sequence goes on along the minus strand of OX442315.1, from coordinate 7,892,027 downwards.
GCGTATTGGCATCGAAAACGGTCGTTTTCGATCGTATTATCGTTTCTTATCGTGGGTTAGTTTGTGTCTTTGTAATACGAACCTTTAATGGAATCGTCCGCACTTCGGCATGATCATACAAGAGACAATTAAACGATCCGTAGACACCGTCGTTGACGTAGTACATGTACTGCTTCTGGTCTTTTTTCACGTCGTTACAAGATGCGCGCTTAGCTATAATGTTGACGCAAAGGGTGAAAGCTGAAGCAACGTAATATCTTCCCGGTTCAGCTATTATCCTGATACCGCACCCCTCAGGAAAATATTGGTCCAACGCTTCGTTGACGACAAATGCGACCTGAAATGGAATGAAATTTGAGTAAAAAACTCAAAACATTTTGCGAGAAATTCAAAAATTGGACGAAAAATGACGAATTACGCAGTTTTCGTCATTTTTAGTAAAATTTTCATCTTGTTTTCAGTATTTTCATTAAAAATTCGACAAATTCTGAGATTTTTTCATCATTTTTGTATAATTTGAATAATTTTTCATCATTTTTAGTAAAAATTTTGCGATTTTTCATCATTTTCATTCAAATTTATTGATTTTTCGTCATTTTCATTCAAATTTCAACGATTTTTTCATCATTTTCATTCAAATTTCAACGATTTTTAGTCATTTTCATTCAAATTTCAACGATTTTTTCATCATTTTCATTCAAATTTCAACGATTTTTAGTCATTTTCATTCAAATTTCAACGTTTTTTCGTCATTTTCATTCAAATTTCAACGATTTTTTGTCATTTTCATTCAAATTTCAACGATTTTTGATCATTTTCATTCAAATTTCAACGATTTTTCGTCATTTTCATTCAAATTTAAACGATTTATCGTCATTTTCATTCAAATTTCAACGATTTTTCCATTTTCCCTTCAAATTTCAACGATTTTTCGTCATTTTCATTCAAATTTCAACAAATTCAGCGACATTCCCGTCGTTATTAACAAAAATCGAATAATTTTTCTAATTTTTCTTCTTAATTTCCAACTTTTTTTCGTCATTTTTACCTCGTCTAAAGTAATGGGCGCGTTCTTCTGGCCGGGAAAGCCCCCACCAATGTCCAGTATGTTAAAATTGAAGCCCATCGCCTCAGCGAGGTCGAAAACTTGTCGGGAGACGCGGATCGCATCACCGAGCGCCGCAGCTTCTCGGCAGCCACTGCCGACGTGGAAACTCACTCCGACCACGTTCAAATTCAATTCCTTCGCCACTTTCAACAAATGTTCGGCTTTTTGGGGCTCAATTCCGAACTTCACTCCCAGAGGACATTGCGCTTTCGCGTCGCAGCGGATTCGCAGAACCAATCTAAAAAAAAAAAATTAAAATAAAAAATTAAAAAGATTTCCTTCAATTCTGCATCAAAAAACACTAAAAACAAGCGAATTGTGTCCATTTAGCCATTTAAATTGATCTTTTTGGCCGTTTAAATGACGTAATCAGAAAATTTGCTGTTTTTAGGTGTTTTGTTGTCGTCGGGATTAGTCATTGGATGACAATGTGTTTATGGTGGATTTTATCGGTTTATCAGGATGATTCAATAGGTTATGAGTAAATATCCTATTTAATGTTGATAAGTTAAGAGTGGATTGGTGAGCTAAATTTTGAAATTTAATTTAGGAGTGAATTTGACCCAAATTAAATAAAATTAGATTTTTAAACAAGCTAAAAAAAAAATGCGTAATATCAATCAAAGTGACAGAAAAACATGCGTAATTTCAATAAAAATGCAAAGTAATTGCTTAATTTTAATGAAAATGCAAAATAATTGCATAATTTCAATGAAAATGCAAAATAATTGCGTAATTTCAATAAAAATCCAAATAATTGCGTAATTTTCACAAAAATGCAGAGAAATTGGGTAAATTCCATGCAAATGCAGAAACTGCGCAATTCCCGTAAAAATAACCCTTTATTTCCGTCAAAAAAACAGTAAAATTGCACAATTTCTATCAAAATGACTGAATAATTGCATAATTTCCACTGAAAATGCAGAAAAGTGCACAATTTCCATCAAATAAACGGAAAAATAGCACAGTTTTCTTCAAAATAACTAAACAATTGCAAAATTTCCATCAAAATTCAAAACACGAAATTGTCCATTTTCCATCCAAATTCCACATTCCGATCCAAAATTTAACAAAATCCATCCAATTCTCCCCAAATAAAAACAACAAACAATCTTTTCACACAACCCCGTCAAAATCCAACACCACAACCCAAAAACCCACCAAACACCACCACTGCAACACTGACCTAGCTTCAGGAAACAGCCCCTTCACTTTATACAACTCAGCCTCGTTATCAAACGTCATGAGTGAAACATTATTCTTTGCAGCAAACTTGATAAATGACGCAGTTTTGCACGGATTTGCGTAAATAATCCTCGACTCATCCACTCCCATGTCCAGAATCTTTTGTATTTCGCACTAAAAAGCAAAAAAAAACCAAACAAAACATTAAAACCGCAAAAACAACAAAAAAACCACCAAAAAATGCACAAATTCCTGCAAAAAACATCAAAAACTCACCTGCCAAAGGCCCAAAAACCAGGTAAAATTGCTCAAAAATCGATTTTCCGTCCCAAATTTGCGTTTAAAGTGCCCCCCCTTGCGTTATTTAAGATAAAATCCATATAAGGGACCCGTGCGGGTCGTTCTACCTGGTTACCTGGACCACCGATGCTCGTAGCCGGTCTGTCTCAGTCTCTCTCCACATAAATGCAGCAACACACAGCGCAGCCGTAGATTGATTTCACTCATTGAGCAGCTTGAGTCGTTCGTTCGATCCTCACGAGTAGAGCGCGAACGTGCTTGGGCGAGTGTCTGTTTATCCGTCGCAGTTTTTTGTGCGGCCCATCAATTCTTACCTTAGAGGCGCAGTCAAATCCCGAACCCAAAGCTGCCATCACTTCAAGCACAGGGCCTGTGTCATTGCACTTGACCGCTGCAAAATTAAAAAACAGTTTGTCAGTTGAGAAATCAGAGTATTTAGTCAGTCACTACGGCTAAATTCGTACTGCGCATCCCATTCTGCGCCGACGAAGTATTAAGCCTATTGTTAGGCCTAAGAATGCTATAATACAGTAAATAAACAACATTTTAATCATACTGTGTAAATTACTTTTAGTGATGAGTTTATTCACTTTATTTTAGCATTATTAGGCCTAATATTAGGCTTAATACTTCGTCTGCGCAGAATGGGATGCGCAGTACGAATTTAGCATAAAGATACCGTTTACGCCGGTTATAAAAACGACCAAAATTGATTGAATCAACAATTTAGGATCAAAAAATTGTAAATTTCTACGTTTTAAGAGCGAATAGTGCAGAAAATTTACCAAAATCTACGTTTTAACATCGAAAAATCACCAAAATCTACGTTTTAACATCGAAAAATCACCAAAATCTACGTTTTAACGTCTAAAAATTACCAAAATCTACGTTTTAACATCGAAAAAATACCAAAATCTACGTTTTAACATCAAAAAATCACCAAAATCATCGTTCTAGCACGACAAAATTGTCAAAATCAACAATTTTAACTGTCAAAACTCATAAAACCATCATTATTTTGTTACATTTCTGTATTTTCACCATGACTAATGACTTTCACGTGTAAAATCCACACTTCAACGAAATAAACACCGTTTTCAATCATTTACACCAGACACTTGTGCACAGACAATTAATTAGTGTTCAACACCTGTTAATCGTTAAAATAGACATTTCGGTGTTTTTCCGACGTTAAAAGTAATTTTCCATCATTTCCCCTCATAAAACCGCTAAACAAAAACAAACAATCCGATGACGTCATCAACACGTTGCACCGAATTGATTATTTACACCGGAAAAATCATTTCCCGCAAATGTTTACGTAATATTTCGTAGTTTCGTAAAGAACTGATCGAATTTCAAAAGAAAAGGGCGTGGGAAATCGAATATTTTCCCAGTTTGCATCAATGTATTACCATAAAATGGTTCAACACGTGGCATTTTCATTTTCCATTGCTTGTGCTTCCAGACCACATCCGACAAATCCACCACGTAAAAAGCTTCCTCTTGTTCCTACCGACAAAGAAAACGTCACAAATGAATTAATCAGTTATTTTATACAAAATTCGACAATAAAAAAAATCAATTTTCATGTTTAAATAATTTTTCTCAGCAAATTAAAACCAATTTCTCAAGAAATTTTAAGGAAAAAAAGTTTCTCGAGTTTACGGTAAATTTGTAACGGAAAAAACAACGTTTTTGCCATTTTTATGGTGAATTTTAAGAGGGAAATGTTGTTTTACTTGTTTTTAGGGGTAAAAAAAATTGTTTTACGTGGTTTTATGTGTAAAAAAAATTGTTTTATGTGTTTTTATGTGTAAAAAAACATTTTTTTACGAGTTTTACAGTGTAAAAGCATTGTTTTATGAGTTTTAAGGTGTAAAAAAATTGTTTTACGGTGTAAAAGCATTGTTTTACGCGTTTTAAGCTGTAAAAAAAATTGTTTTACGTGTTTTTATGTGTAAACAAATTGTTTTACGTGTTTTTAGGTGTAAAAATCATTGCTTTACGAGTTTTACTGTGTAAAAACATTGTTTTACGACTTTTACTGTGTAAAAACATTGTTTTGCGTGTTTTTATGTGTAAAAAAATTGTTTTACGAGTTTTTATGTGTAAAAAAATTGTTTTACGTGTTTTTAGGTGTAAAAAACATTGCTTTACGAGTTTTACGGTGTAAAAACATTGTTTTGCATGTTTTTAGGTGTAAAAAAAACATTGTTTTACGAGTTTTGAGTTCGTATTTCTTTCTTACCGGTCTGGAAGCCAGGTCACGAATCACATCCCAAACCGACGTCACCTCATCCATTACCACGACAGCAGTATCAATTTTCATGGTGAAAGATGAATATTAAATTAAGTTATAAAAATTTTTTTCTTAAAAATGAAAACAAAAATCGCCGATTTGAAAATCTTTTTGGAAATACGAGATAAACTAAAAAAAAAAGAGAAAAAGAGAAAAATATTAAATTTTGATTTTTAAAAAAATTTTACGATTGAGAAAAATTGAGAAAAATTGAGAAATTTGCAATTTACGACTGGAATTTTGAGGAAATTTGTAGTTTATCGTCAATTTACGATTGAATTAGCGAGAAATCTGAAATGTATCGCCAATTCGAGGTGAGATTTCGAGAAATATTGCTGATTTATGATCGAATGAAGCCGTCAATTTAGTCCCCATTTAAAACCGTCTGCTATCAATTTATTTGTAAAGTGATTCGCCTCGTTACGCAACTTCTCACTGCAACTTTCTCTATTATCTCGATCACTAAAGTCCAGATTGACAAACCAACCTTTAAAGCCCCTCAATCCTCAATTCAATCAAATCCATACCCAAATTCACATATAAACAATAAATTTAAAGTATATAAATAAAGTTTTAAAAAAATAAACCAAAATTCCATTCAATAATCAGAAAATTCAATAAAAATTAAAAATTATTCTAAAAATTAATAAATATTCCAAAAATATCCAAAAAATTCCACACAAAAACCAAAATTCCATTCAAAAATCACTAGAATCTAATAATATTAAAAATTTTCCCAAAAACAAAAATTTCCTCACAAATATCAAAATTTCACCCAAAAAAATTCAAATTTTCACATAAATATCAAAAATTTTCCAAATAATATCAAAATTTTCTCATAAATATCAAAATTTTCCCCAAAAATATCAAAATTTTCCCCAAAAATATCAAAATTTTCCCCAAAAATATCAAAATTTTCCCGAAAAATATCAAAATTTTCCCGAAAAATATCAAAATTTTCCCGAAAAATATCAAAATTTTCCCGAAAAATATCAAAATTCCATTCAAAAATCACAAAAATCCAATAAAATTAATAATTTCCCCAAAAACATCAAAAACTCCTCACAAATATCATAAATCCATTCAAAAGTCACAAAAATTCCACCCAAAACCCAAAAATCGCAAACTCCAGTTCCCCAATCATATTTACATGGCCAACTATCCTTCTGACACCCTTAGCAAATATCAGCTCGGCTCCCAAGGAGGCTCAGCGTCCAATACAAGTCGTGGAAGAGGCTGTTGACGAAGGCCGCAGTATGCAGGGTATACTCGGGAATGGCAGGAAAATCCGCCCTAAAAAAAATAAAAAAAAAATTACAAAAAAATCAACAAAAAAATTAATAAAAATCGAAATTCCCCCAAAATTTTCTTTTCTAAATTAACATCGACATCTTCTCCATCGTCGACGCCATTTGCGGATTTCTATCTAGCCAGACTCACGGTTAAAAGTGGGAAAACGTAGACTACAAGTAGAACCAAAAACAGCATGGTAGGCGAACACCCATGGATTTTTTTCAGCGACCGAATCGGTGGCGGATCGGAAAAATAAATTGTCTGTGGACGCGTGGATTTATCCTTGGATCGATAAGGGAGACGATTCTTTGGAATTTAGATAGTTTGAATGATGAAATGCGGGTCCAAAACGGTGCCAGGTCAGCGTGAAGACGGGAAAAATTACAGCAGCTATGCTCAAAATGGCGCCGGGCGCAGGAAGAGCGGCGATTGGTCGGTTCGAATTCCGCGCCGCTTTTGGAGAGTGGTGATTGGTTGAGGGAATTGTGCGTCGGTTTATGGTTAAGAGGTGCGGGAGAAATGGCGAATTTCGACCGGTTCTTTCTAGTTTCTTTTTTTTTCTTTTTTTTTTTTTAGTGGAAATAAATTATTTCTCTCGAGTTCGTTGCCATTCTGGGAATAACGGCGGCACGGTGATTGTAAATTGTAATTTTAAACCGGTTCGATTCTATCGAGCGATTACGTAATGTTTTGAAACGGCCAATGAATCATAACCGGTCGCTTTTTTATTTGTATTTTTATATAATCGCGCATCGCTATTTTACAAGGGCAGATTTTTTTTCGCATCTAAAAATTCTGTTTCCGGAATATGACACTCGAAATATGATATTTGATGCGTCGTAAACGTCAAATTTCAAAATAATCGTTATTAATTTAACTCTAGACGCCATTTTTCCGTCTAAAACGGCGAAAAAACGGCGAAAATCTGTCAATTTCGTGAACAATCCAGCGAAAAAATGATTTTACGTGCGAGCGGTCGCGATTTGACGTCATAAATTGTCCGAGTTCGATGCGTGCGAGCACAGAAATCGCGATCGGTCGCTGAAAACAATTGGAGCACGCCCCCACGCACTGTGGTTTTGTTAGGCCTACGCCAACACAATGTAGTCGTTGTTAAACTCACCTGTGAAGATTTCCCCCACCGGACCTTCCGAGTTATACTTTTTGGCGGAATTCTTGAAGCTTAAATAAGGAAAACTGTAGAAAGTGATCGGCAATGATGCCTTGCGCGAGCGAATAGGTAAAATGGGAACGGTGAAAAAATAAGTCAGTCGCTCGATCGGCCTTTTAAGTTGAAAGGATATTCTCGAACCGTTTTTGCGATGATGTAATGGATGCCACAAGCGCGGGTGGACGAGGGTATAAAAGTTTCACTAAAACCCGCACGATAAATCCCAAATAAAAATGGCGCAAATAACGAAATAAAAATATTTAGATTTTAAAAAATGCGTTTATTTATTTTTAAATTAAAATTTAGAATTTTAAATACACAAAATTTTCTTTTTAAATTAAATTAAATTTTGTTTTTAGAGTGCGATGATACGGCATCACATCGAGCAAAGGCGCATCATCCAGGTTTTATTAACCACAAACATAAAAGTATATCTAAAATAAAATAAAACAAAACAAAACATAAAAATAATCGTTAAAAACGCTAAAAATAAACATTCGCTTCAGTTCTAATCAACCGTAAACACTCAGATCAAGTTTCAGTTCAGTCGAATCAGGTTTAATCAAATACAGTGACCCATGACGTCATAAGTCGCGTAAACCACACACTGAACACGTGAATCCGTGTTTATTTACGTCATGGCCGTCCATTATCATTTATTAAAACCAGCAAAGAACTAAACCCGAGATAAAAAAAAATATTTATCTCTTTGTTTTTATTTCCTCGTTTCACCTCGCCAACCACCCTCGAGCCAATCCTCATTGACATCACAAAGGCTGGGCATTTCCCTTAACGGCTCTCTTGAATCATTCCCCTTGCACGTGCACGGACAGTCGCTGATCACATGCTCGCGAGCCTGTGATTGGCCCGCCGAGCCGCACCTCTTCTCCCCATTGGTCGAGCAGACCAGGCCCACGCCGTTTTGAAGAACTAACTTCAATCAGCAGACTAAAAATCAGGTAGCAGCTTGCTACAACATCTTCACATTATATTGACTGAAAAATAACATGTCGTCTTTTATTCTATCTCCTCCCAACACGCCGCCATTACAGGTTCGTACTTTTGAATTTTTATCGAAAATTTAACTGCCATTTTCACCAAAAAAAAAAAATTTTTTTTTTAAAATTTAAAAAATTTTAAAAATAAATAATAATAATTAATTTCTTTATTTTTTTGGAAATAATTGGTTATAATTTCGTTTTTTCCAAAATTTAATTTGACCTTTTTTCGCTGTGCACGTGCACCGCTCGTGGATTCACGCGCCCTGGTCTTTGTTAGGTGGATGACGTCACGTGGCGTTCACGTGCACACACCCATTAGTCGTCATTTATGAGTCATTTGTTTACAGGATGACGTCACGCCCGACCCTCACTTCGGTCGATCGGATTTGGATGCTGTTGAAACGTTGCTGTCATTCTCACGCCAGTCAGTGAGGAAACGAACAATTTCAGCTGTGGATGATGACAATGACGGTTATTTGGTGCAACTGAATAAAAGAAATGCCAGGGATTCGGAATTAGCGAGGGTATACACTTGTTATTAATGACATAATGTTTTTTAGACAATTGTTTGAGAGACATACAATTTTTGTCAATCGTAATGCTGGATTTCCACACCAGTGGTGAAATAGGTCTAAAAATAATGGTTGTCAGAAATCTAAGAGTGCCAGTGCTGGACTAGCCCGGCGGGCTACCGAGAGTTTCCCGGTAGCCTGTGGCCTGTCTCGACCCGCCGTGGCCTGTCCCGACTTCATTAATTGTGGCCCGGACACCCAGATTTCCCGGCAATAAATTTGTTCCCAGTCCAGCCCTGAACTATAATATCGCAACTTCTGTTATATTTTTAACACATCGTCTACTGCAGTGGTTCCCAAACTTTTTAGGTACACTAGGCCTGTGCGAATTTGCGATGTATCGCAATGCGATTATATTTTGGTGTAATATCGCAGCTAAAGTAGTCAGTATCTATCGTTTGCAATATATCACAAAAAAATCGCCACATTTCAGTATCGCATTCGCTTCAAAGAGTAATCGCACAGGCCTAGTTTACAGTGCCCCTGTAGGTGGTCATGGTACCCCTCTAGGCCAATCACGGCGCCACTGCAAGTTAGTCCAGCGTGGTGCACAGTTTGGGAACCACTGGTCTAATGCTTAGCTGACACCTGCTTTGGTGGACATGCCCTAAAATCATGAGTGCGACCAGGCCTGGATAAAGTGAGCCCAAATTTTTCCAATTTTTCGGCAGACGTTAGACTTTTATGGCGTGCCGTGAAAGGACCAGCCAATCGTATCCGCAGATCTGGCTGACCTCGCATTTAGGGTATACCCTCCAAAGAGGGGGTTTACGAATATCGGAAATCGGCATCTCTTGGTTTCATGGTAGCGCTCTTAGAACCTCCCTTTAACGCTATTTTACCCGCAGTGTGTGGGCCTTCCCAGGGCTAGACGAGGAACAAATTTAGTACCTGGAAATCTGGACAGGTTGGGCCACGGGAACATATTTATACAAGGTAATCTGGTTAGATTCACAGAGTCATGGGCCACTGGGAAAAATCCGGTGTCCCGCCGAGCCAGTCCAGCACTGTCCATCTGACTATTCACCTCACCGAGGTTGGCAGAACCCTTGGCTTTTGCCATGGACGCAACCCTGGCTTAGGACTCTTGGAAGGTTTCCGAAGAACTTTTCTCATGTACAGGTTGTGACTTTGTCCACCTTTGGTCCATCGACCAGAATACACAGTATAGCTGTATTCAGAAAGTCTTTCAGGCTTCACAGCATTAATAAACTGCTTGATTTATCACTTAAAATTATTAAATACTAGGGCCCTAAATGAGACTATGCTTAGAAGCCTCAACAATATACATGCCACTATGTAATGAACTCAAAAAGTTACAAATACCTTGCATTTGTCAGGATGCAGGTTTTGGCTTGCCCAACAGAGCCCCACCTTGACTGCAGGCTTTACAAGCAATTCAAATTCCTGTTTGAGTTTAAATGCGAACCAAGTTTTTCCATCGGGCACTTATTTAGAAGCAGCTGTGAGAAAGGATAATGGAGATTTTGCAAGGCAGTGTTAGCACTTTAGATTGATGGTCTGCTTGGGTTTGGGGCAAGGGTTATTCTTAGCAGTTCCAGAGAACAATTTATTGTCCTGCTGTGTTTGATTTAAATATAGAATCAATGGTTAAAACCAGTCTTAATAGGATAGAATACCTTGTAAATTTAGCCAAGAGACTGATTTAGGCTATGCGGAAAGTAATGAATATTCAACATTATACCTCAAAGTAATTCATAATGAATGATATATTTGAAAATCAATACATTCATAATAGTCTTTAGTATTTGCATGAATTTTAGGATTTAATGGTGTGTAAATAGCACTAAAACATGAAATTTACACAGTAAATTCACACGTAGCATTGTGTTGTCATCAGGGCTGGCACCAAGCGGTAAGGTGAGGTAAAGGTGAGCTAAAGGCACCGCCCAATAATTTTTATAATTTTTTAATATCATTATTTATCAGTATTATCAGTATTTGGTGACTATCCGGTATTCGGTGATTTAAGTTTACGTTTAACTATCCGGTATTCGGTGATTTAAATATCTGGTATTCTGTGATTTAAATGACCGGTAAAATACCGGCCGGTATTCGATGATATTACTACTCTGTATTCAGTGCATTAGTGTGCCATTACGTGCTTTGCCCTGCTTGTTGTGTAATGCTTTGAGATGAAACCCCAATTCTTGATGATGACCATTATGATAGGCAACTGATAAATAAAGTGGGTTGAGAGGCCAATTTATTTATTTTTATTCTTGTGAAGATTTTCTTTGATAAAATTAGCAAATCAACTCTTGAAAATTATTCAAGTGATGATTGGTATGTGAGCCAAGTTTTCTTTCTGCTCTGGTTCACTAAAAGGCCTCAGAAATAAAATGTAGGTCACCACATAGAGTTTTGCAATTATGAGAAAATTGCAGGAAATAATAATAAAAATCCAACATAGTGTGATTGACAGCAATAATCTAATATCTTCTTATCATTACAGTTGTTGCTGAATTCTAGTCCAGCCACACCTCCCAGAACCCCGAGCCCAGCAGTGATCACATCAGTTCCTGTGTCTGTCATAGTGAGAGCTTCATCCGTTGCCAGACAACCAAGTGTTATTGGCAATTCACCAACTCCAGCTACCACCCAGAGATCATCTAACCTGGTGACAACTCTTGACACTAGGGAAAAACCAAAATTGTGTCAGAATGATAATCTACCATCGGCTCAAAAGAATCAGCGGTGTTTTAAAACTGTTAGCGAGGAAGCGAACAACAGAATTGTGGAAGTCAACAAACCCATAGCCATTGCTCCCAAATTGATGCCACAGTTGATCCCTCTGGTTCCTGTTTCAATCAAAAATGAGCCTGGACAAACTGTTTTCATGGCACCAGTGACTGCCTTTGGACATTCCACATCCACAACATTGATGGTTGTTAATGGAATTATGGATGCCAACAAGGTGTCCAAGTTGAGGACCCTTTTCCCTGCGCCCATGTTGATTTCAAACGTTACAAGAACAATGGATGTTAAAAGTGGAGATGAGCGAAGAAAAACCTACCGATGCGAGTACAAGGGATGCGATAAAACTTACTTCAAAAGTTCACATTTGAAAGCTCATGTCAGGATGCACACAGGTAGGTTATCGGTAGTAATATGCAGAGCACGATGAGTTATGTGGGGATTGGGTGACATCATTTAAATGTTAATTTGTCACAACTTATCAGTGAGTTTTTGCATTACTTGGTGGATTCATTCTGCAAGTGAGCTTCAAGCTGGACTGGGACAATTTTTTATGTCCAAGGCTGTACGTGAACATACAACCTTTTGGAAATTTCAGTTACAAGGCTTTTATGGGCATGCCGGTGTCTGTAGTAAAAAGGCTGGCTTTTTGGTTTTTTAATTAAAAACGCACGGACAAATAATTATGTTGTAATTTGGACTAGAAATTTTAGTTTTCTAGATATTCTGAAAGTTATTATTAAAATTTGTGTAAAATTATAGAAATTTAGGCAAATTGCCTACATTTTGGACATCTAAAAATGCTTTTTGAGCATGTTTTGGTTCATTTCTTACTGAAAAAAATTCATACTGGTTTATCGACATGTCGGTAAAAAAGCGGGATTTGCCGGCAGCCTGGTCAAACTGGCACTGCACCGGCATGCTGCTTAAAGTGGGTATTACCATCAAGAAGATTTCAAATTTGAAAGATGGCACCATACGTTTCATCGATCAAGATTTCTGTTGCCAGAAACTTTTATCGGTGAAATAATGGCATTTTCTTTTGAATATTTAGTTTTTCTATGTATACAGTCGAAATTCTTTATAACGAATCGTTATATCGAAATTTTTTAACATGGTGTTCTATGGCCAGCCAACCAAACCAGCCATTTTTAGGTATTTGTTATATCGATAATTCGTTATATCGCGATTCGTTAGAAAGAATTTCGACTGTATTTGATTTTATTATGGATTGTAGCATTTCTGAGTCATTTTTATAATAGGCAATTTTTTTCCATTCTAGGAGAGAAGCCGTATGTTTGTAATTGGGAAGCCTGTGGTCGCAAGTTCTCCAGATCCGACGAACTATCACGGCACAAAAAAACGCACACCGGGGAGAAGAAATTTGCCTGTCCCGTTTGCGAAAGAAGATTTATGAGAAGCGATCATTTGACGAAACATGTGAAAAGACATTCCAACCACAAAAGAACGCCAGCTTGGCAAATTGAGGCTAATAAGATGTCCACAGCAATTATTTCTACTATGACTTTGTAAAAGTTCTAAATTAAGGTTGTGTATATAGATAAAGGTATATATGTGTATTTGACGAAATCTTTGTATTAGCAGAAGTAAATAAAGACACTTTGTTTGCTTATGCAATATTTAAAACTAAAGTTAGAAATATGTTTGACAATTTTGTCAATTTTTAGTTGAGTTGCGGTGTCGCTCTGGTGGGAACAAGTGTTATTAACAATGTGAGGCGCTTGATACAATTCAAACCAATAGTGATGCTTTTCTGTTGACATAGCAACATTCACGTGTTTGTCTTCTTCATTACATTTTACCGGTTGTTTTCTCTCTCTCGGGTTCTTGCATTTTCCGTTGATATTTTTCACAATTTTCGTTGTTTCTCCATCGTATTTCTTTAGAATTTGATTGCTGCACAACCAAGCAACTGGATTAAGATTGGATTCGGAATAGATGGTTTGATTTTCGATGTTATTTATTTATTTTTATCGTGAGTTTTTACTCTGGTGTTCTATTTTCTCTTTCCGCTCTCATCCCGTTCCAAAATTATTCATTTGGTTTTCTGTGTTTGAAATTTGATTCCTTTTTATCATGTTTAAAAGTTGGGATTCCAGTTGAATTGAAATTATTTCTTGCATTTATTTGTTAGTGTGTCTAAAAAAGTTCCATCTATTTCTCTTTTCCCAGCAGATGGATTAACTATCTGTGCTTTTAAGCCTCGCATCCAACCAGCTTATCTCTTTAAAATGCAAAAAACACCCATTGAGTTAATTTAGAAAATTGCAATCTCCCAAAAAGGTCATCAAAATTTTGGTTCTGGTTCTAACAAATACTTTGGTTATTCTTGCCTTTTTTGCTCCTCCTTTTCTTTCTTATTTTGTGTAATAGAAAAATCGAAAAGTTTATTATCTGGGGATTGATTGATTGATTTTATTTTTTATATCAAACGGATTTTCTTGAAATTCACGATTCTTAAAATGTTGCTATGTCCTAATATCTCTGACTGGGATTCTTCAAATCACTATGCTGTGTGGACTTTCCTCTAAAGCAGCGAAAGGTGTTCAAAATTTTTGTTTCCAAAATTTTTTTTTTAAATTTTTTTTTAAATTTTTGCCAATTTCAACCTTTTTTTCTCAAAACTTTTCCCTAAGAAATAATTTTTTTAAGAACAGTTCTAGACTAATTGGATGATGCTCTACAACTTTCTAATTCACTTTTTTGTTCTAACTGTCACGGTTCTCGAGTTACAATATGGATGACCTTGAAGATGACCTCAGAGGTCAAATTGGATGTCATAATTGGATTTCCCCCGACATACTACCTTAACAATCATTTTGCTGAATCAACATCTAAAACGGTTTGGAAATTATTTACTGTGAACCAGACTTTTTGCACCACCCTGTATAACCTGACTGGATTAAGGATTAATCCAGTTATCCAATTGGAACAAGGGTTCCACGAATCCTTCCAATCCCGTATCGCCGGAAGTGGATACGGAGGAGCAATATGCTAATTCTCAACACAACCGGAACTGGATACCCAGGACCGGAAATGGATCCACCAATCAAATCGATCCACTGATCGATTGATCGCTAAATCTCCCTTTCAATCGAAATGGAGATTCGAATCAGTTATTACGTCTAATACTCATTAATATATGTTTATATTAATGCTAATAAAGCTTCGTTTCACTTGAATAAATATATTCTTATATTTATTCCCAAGATTCCAATTCGTAATTCGAATTTACCGCTTAAACGTAATTGCGCCATCTAGTGGCGACTTGGAGCATTAACAAATGCGGGTTTTGCCGAAACTACTAAAATTCAGCCGTGTTATTAATAAATAGCACCTATAAACCGTCATATGTTGTGCGCGCGGGTATTTGTTATGTTTCTAATATTATATTTTTGTTTTCCATTCCAATCATAGAATTAATAATCTAAATTATCCTTGCGCAAAGTTTCGCGCATCCATTTAAAAGTTCCTATGTCATAATTAATCTGAAATCATACTTACTTTATGCAAGTTGCATAATTTTGTACCTTACCTTTGTTTGTTTTGCGCAATTACGCACATCCTACCATAACACAAATACCCAATCTGACTTAATAAATCCCATTTCGATTCCTGATAACTCTCATGTGTCGGCTCTTTATTTTCGTTTAAATTTAAAATTATTGATCTTTATTCGTTTGATTTTGAAACGAGAAAATTGTTTATTTATTTATACAAAAGTAAAAAGTAAAAAGTGTTTAAAATTTTTATTCCACAGAGTTGTGAAGAATTGTACAAAGTGCATAAATTCTCGTCCGTCCTAGGTTTCGTCGGCCCCTTTAGATTTAGTGTTTGCCCTCCTTGTATCGTCCCTGTTTCGTTTTGTGATTTCGAGTAAGATGATTTAAAATTTACCATTGTGACTTTACATAAAAAATTTGTTGAAATTTATTTTCAAAAGCCATAGTGATTTATTAATATTTTTTGATCTCTGATATTTAATCTAGTTTGAATTCTATTTATTATTTTGACAAAGTTGTTAAGTCTTTGCGCAGACGCGCATCATTTTGTTTAATTTATTTTTATTTATTTTTGATAATTTGTATAGTTTTTGCGCATTGCGCATTATTATTGTATGATTTTCCTTGTCTCTTATCTTTTTATTCACTTCGATAAATCTCGAATAATAAAAGTCTAAGGGGGGAGGGATGTCACGGGCAGGTTACCCATCCTTCTTTTTTATTCATTTTTAACTTAGACCAACCCAATCTTAAGTTCTCTTATTTTTTCCCAATCTCTCTTTTTATCTAACATCAATGATTCACCATTTAATACATGCGCAGCTTCATTGCGCGCATCTTATTATTTCCAACAATTAACCTCATTTTATACCTTTCACCCCCTCACCCACTTTGACAGATCTAACCATGTGACTCATGTTTACCTCGTCACCGTTTTCACATCTAAACCACACTTCTCATACTTCTTTCGACAGGTACACACCTTTAGATTGAATTGAGTTTGTCAATCTTTACTTTGCGTCTTAATACGCGCACACCTAATATAACACTTAATAGCGCCTCTTTTTGCCCACCTTTTATCACTTCGCATGCCTGTGACATTCTACGCCCACCCGCTTATGAACATCACTGCGCATACTCATTCCTTTTTAAACGTAAAGACCCACAACGTGAGATTGAGCCCGTCGAATATAAATAATGTGTGTTACAGCGAGTTAGGTTTATTCACCGTCCGATATCCGCATTTGACGATGGAACAAACAGAGTAAATCTACAAACTTTGCCCACTGGTTTGCGCTAACATCACCTTGCGCGTAAATTCAGATCAAATCAATTAAACATCTAAGTTGATTCGTAACAACGTTTTGAGGGATTTGCACAAACCATCACGGCTTCCATAAGTCCGGCTTATGCAAAACAATTCTTCGCAACAACTTGCTGCGTTGGCCGTGTCGCAGTGTCCACTGCCTGAAACACAACTAAACAACAAATAAATTCATTTAAAGTAACGAATTCTGACCAATTTTGTCGTATTCTTGGTTTTCAGACTCAATAAGGACACGTACAGTATGTTGAGTTGATGCACTAACATTAAACTAAAGTATTTATTCAAACTTTCACACCTTTTATGTATATAAAATTAATGCATTTGAATTTGTAAGATCAATCACAACCATTCAGATATGTGTGTGATTGATCCATGCTTTTTGTATTGTAATAGAATTATTTATGATGCAAACATTTATGATTTATTCTGTATTTATACATAATACTTGTAACCTATGCTTTGAGATTATATTCTGTATCTGGTTTTGAGAGTGCAAAAATGGCTGCCTCCAGTCCTGTATCAAGCTGCAAATAAATGGCTCAACATTTTCATTTTACCAGGTGTTAGTAAGTTGAATTCATCATAATTTACTTTGTTTATTGGCACTATAAGCACAGAAGTGCGGCCACAACATTTGCCAGTGATTTTTGGACATTTTGGTGCAATTTCGGAACATTTCTGTTCGCACCGCAAATCGCGTACTTTTCATGCCCAGGACGAGGCCCCGGCTCCCGCCGACGTATACGTGGATTTCCGTCAAAATCGAAATTGCGGAATTTCGTGATTTTCACCAGGATTTCAAGTTGGGCACCGCTTCCACTGCCCAACACCGGGTCAGCAGCCACCAGTGGTCATCAATACTCTGGAGCTCTCCTTTTCCGATGAGATCTCCTCGGTTCGAAATTGGGTTCCGGTACACGTCTCGCTTCTTGTTCAACGCCTCTTAATGGTTGCCCAGGCTGCAAATGGGCATTCGGCCTTGGTTGCCCTGGTGCCGCCTCTACTGGAATGTTGTCATCTGTGTGCTCGTCCAGTGGAAAGTATCGTCTAACTTTCGTCACGTTCCTCTTTACAATTCTGCCATCATTCGACTTGAGCAATAAACAATTCTCGTCTTTTCTCACAACGGTCATCAGATCGTGTTCATATGCCAAATTGAGCTTGTGCGTTCTCGACTTTGCCACCAACACTCTGTCCCCTTGTCGAATGTCGCTCTCTCTACTTTTCCGAGTGACGTCCGCATACTATTTGGATCTTCTCTTTTCTTCAAAATTCTTGTTTTTCACAATTCGATGCAATTTTACCCTCTCTTCCAACATGATTTGTGGAATCTTCGTCTTCATCTTCCTCTTTGTCATCAGTTCAAAGGGTGACACTCCAGTTGTTCGATGGGGAGTGCTCCTATACGCCTGTAAAAATGTTCTCAGCGCTTTCTTCCAATCGCCCTTTTCAACTTCTGCCCCTAATGGCCTGAAAAATCTTGAGATCATCTTTTAATTCATTTCCATCTTGTAAACACTTATTAATTCTGCAAATTATTTCGTCAGCTTTTGACGCCAGTTCCACTTCTTGCAAAGTCATTGCTCTTGGCACAGCACTCTCGAGAATAAATCGCACATGTCCTTCTGTTCTTCCAAAAACACTTTTTCCTTCCCCGACCGGCAGCAAACGAGACAGCGCGTCCGCTATGTTCGAACTGCCGGGTCGGTGACGAATCGTGAATTCGTATGGCTGTAGTCGCAATACCCATCTTTCCAGTCTCGCCGATGGCTTTGATCTCGTTGCATAAATATTCTCGAGCGCTTTGTGATCTGTAATTAGAAGAAAAGGCATTCCAATCAAATACATTCGAAAACGCTCGCAGCCCCAAACTGTTGGACTGCTAGGCTAGTTGGGTGAGTGTTGGCAAAGGAGAGAAACATGTTTAAGCTTTGGCTTAAACCCAAAAACATAATGGCTGCCACTTTATTTAATTGACAGGTGAAAAGAGAATAAAAACATGAGAGAACAAATCTCATATACATAATATGCATTGCATGTGACCAAAGCTATATAATGCTAAAATATAGAACGAATCTACACAAATTAAAGAAGTACATTTGTGACAGCACCGAAACTTTACAAAATGTGTGCTACACTGAAACAACCGTAATGTAGACATCTCAAAAGTACAAGAGAACGACAGTATCACATATGCAACGACATGTTGCCCACATCAGCATCAGGGAACTCATTAAACGCAGGACTGATGAAAAGCAACACTGTACCGAAACAATGCGTCGCTTCGAGCGCGCTAAAACGTAAACACGTGCCGTGAAAACCAGATACATTCCGATCACCAGTTGTGTGGAAACCCAACACGCCACTCCTCGAGGACACGAATCCAGCTGTGACCGCGTGAACCCCTCCCCGGATGATTCCAGTGGGAGACCCGACTCCCAAACGGGTCAGATACGACCTACCGGGGTTGTGTAGTCCACCGTCACCTCCAACGCCACGAGTGTCGCGACCCTATCGCAATGCTGAATGGTATGCGCGGCGAGAGATGGACGCCCGAGACCGGCGTAAAGCAGCCTATCCTCCGATTAGCGAACTGCAAGAATATCTGGCCGAGTACGAAATCCCCGTGCATGCCGAGTTGGCCATAAGACAGGCGGACGCCGCCCAGACGCACCACATCAACTGGGCAATCGAACAAATGCGAACACTGTCGCAACAGTTCAGCGACAATCCGGAGCGTGCACACCCCTGTCATCGGAGTAGTTTGAATATGGCCGTGACGAACGTTATGGCCCAGCTGTTGTCCCTGGGCGTCTTCTTGGACAGTCGGCAAGCTATGGCAGCCTGGACGATCGTCGACCGCGAGGGAATTCACCTTCCTCGAGCGTTGTACCAGGTGTGGGCTGGATGGACTCCTGAGCCCGCCTCGCTACGCTTCGAGCTGGCGAAAAATACGGAAAACCCAGGCTTGCAGTTTTCAAAAATGCGTTCACTGGCCTTCCGCTATCGGGACCCCGGGGTGCACCCTTCTTTGTTGCGAGCAATCCGGGAAGTTCCCGAAGTACCGGGAACAGTGACTGGCCCCCCGCAGGCCATTGAGACCGCCCCCCCAAAGGCTGCGGTCCAACCGTACACACCGACCCCAAAGCCGGTGTTCCCGAAGGAGAAACGGCACGTGAGCCGACCCAAATTGGTTCCCAAGCGCCACGTCCGAGGGCCACGGACCCTTCCGTTGCCTTCACCTTCACCTTGTCGCGCTCAACTCTAACCGTCGCTAACTCGTGGGTTGATTACTTAATTCGACTAACTCACTACCGCTTTGCCCAAGCGGTTTACCCAAAGAAATGATTACACAGATATAAAAGGTAAAATATAATATAGATTTATTCTGCGGGGCAATATACAGATATATCTTATATATATATATATAAAGGGTAAGTAAAAGGTAAATCGGAATGGGTGATGGGAAATGGAAAGGTAAAGGTAAGATGAAAGCTGGCTGGAATCGGCGAGGTCGTCTGTTGTCTCGTGCGTGTCCAAGATGGCGTCCTCGTTGTAGCAACGTGATGTCGTCTTGGGCCGGCGTGGCAATATGGCGTCCTCGGCTCGTCTCTGGCTGGTCCTTCGGGCTCACGCTGGTCGGGCGCGAGTGAATGCTTAGTTAAAAGGCTTACTTCGGGCTGTTGTCTAGGTTTTTTGTGTGGTGTCCGGCGATCACACAGCGGCGGACTCTTCTGGCTCCCGGCGGTCACACAGCGGCGGGAACGCTCGTCGTGGTTTTACTGCAGTTTAGGCTTGTGCGACCGTTTGTCTGCACAACTCGCTAAACTGGAGTGGTTTTTACTATTTCTAGCTGGTGTGCTAAAATAGTGTGGTAATCTTATCTCGCAGGTTACTCTGCGGAGTTTGACACTGACCAAACGTACTCACGGTAAATTGTCCTTTGTCCTCGGTCAATCCCAGTATATTTACTTGGGCCTGATCTTGTAGGACGACGGGTTTACGTGTGTTTCTCGTTTGATGGTTGTGTTGGTTCTGCCCGCTCAGTGCAAGGCACATTCCTTTGCACAAAGCGGGGTTGACAGGTGACCAGAATCACCCAATGGTGGGGTGGACGAACCATCCCCACTCCCTCAGGGCAGACGCCTGTCCATTGACTAGATGTCAATGCACTGAGGGAAGGGAGACGCGCTTGCGGCTCCCCTTACACCCGAAACGAGGTCACGAGAGAAACTCTTCGTTGACCCCGGTCCAGTCGGGTCACAACACTTCCCCCTCCGAGCTCAGACCGTGGGGCTGAGCGATCACTTCTTTCCTGGGGGACCCGACACTGAGTCCGTCACCTGGGCGTAACTCACTCCAGGGACAGGCGGTCGAGTGCCGGGTGGCGCGGGTAGATCGCCTACTAGCGCCGAGGACCGATCTCGGGGGTCCTCATGCTCCGTAATGAAGCATAATGCATGGCCGTCAACTGGCTCATGCGGGGCACGCGTCCTCTCGTGTAACCAAACGCTCGGGATGTAGGCGGAGAAGCCGGTGTTCGTATGCCGGATGGCATTGGCTTCCGTTGGCGTCACTGGCGCACGGTGGGCTCTCAGCAACCTCTGGTGGAAGATGAGGTCTTTAGTCTTCCGGATCTGGTTGTGAAGCCAGATGAAGACCGATTTGCCTTTGTCCCGCTGCGCGAGGATAAACCTCCTGGTCGCCGTCGTCATCGACAGGTGGGGAAACTCGTCGATGATTCGCCCATAATAGTCTGGTGGAGGCGGTGCCGGCTTCGGCTTCTGGGTGGCCGCGGGAATCACGGCTTGCGTCGTTGTCGCCGCTCGGGCCGGTGAGGTCCCGGGCGGTGTCGGCTTCGTTTGCTCGACGGACCTGACGGGTGGCGTTCGGCACAGCAAGCGCTTTGGTTTACCCGCCACTTCGAACAGGGCGGGTCCTTGCGGGGATATCTCCGCAGGCATCGGTGGCGGAATCGGAACTCCGCTCGTCGGCGAGATCACCATGTCTACATCCTCTGCCGATTCTTCCGTCTGGATGGTCAAGGCGCGCAGTTGTTGGGTAGGCGCCGCTGTCCAGGTGGCGGAGGTGTAACGAAACGCCGTGCTTCGCAACTTGTACCCCTCAAATTCGGGGTTTACCACATCCCTGGTTAGCTCGTACCGAGTCAACACAGGGTCGGGCAGAATGGAGCTCCACTCTGCGAGGAGTGCACGGGGAACCTGTACACCCTCTCTGTCCACGACAGACCATGCGGCCATCGCCTGACGCCCTTCTCCGAAGAGTGCTGGGGTTAGCAGCTGCATCATGACCTTGGTCAATGATAGCTGTAGGCTGCGACGATTCACTGGATTCGATCGCTCTGAATCCGCAGTGAAGGCGCACGAGAGCTTACTCATCATCGCCGTTGCCCATTCGATGAAATATCGCTGGGCTTGATCCACACCTCGCAAGGCGGGTGCGGAGACTCTTGGGTCTTCCATTACGAAGCGAAACGCTGAGAGCTCGGAGATAGTCGGGTTGGCGGCTTCTCTCGCGAGTCGCGCTTCTTCGTCTCGCCTCTCGAAGAACAGGGCCGAGGAACCGGGTCGGGGTCGGCTCGGCCTGTAAATGTCGGTCAAATTGGCTCGACATTCCTGCGCAATGCTCTGTCCAACGGGGAGAGGGACTGAGCGGTCGGTGGGTAAATCCGGCGGATCGCTCGAATTCAACAACGACGGTGGCGGCAGGTCCGGAGGCGGCTGCGTCTTGGTCGGCAGCGTCGGCGTCGGCAGCGGTGGTGGCGGCTGCGTCGGCGGCGGTGGCGTCTCCGTCATCTGCACCCCAGTCATTGCGACTTGGGGCGCCGGGAGATGTTGTTCGGAGCTCGAAGGCTGCACGATGGCGGTTGGCATGCCATCGGGTCGTGGTCGCGAATTTATGTAGTCTGCGAGCCACCTTGCTACCTCGTGTGGGGTCACCTTTCCGTCGGTGACAACACCCATCTTCCTGGCGTGTTTCATCGCGGGATCGAAACGTGTCAGTTTCGTCCGCTTCATCT
This sequence comes from Strigamia acuminata, assembly GCA_949358305.1. NCBI lineage: Eukaryota > Metazoa > Arthropoda > Chilopoda > Geophilomorpha > Linotaeniidae > Strigamia > Strigamia acuminata. The sequence continues at coordinate 7,869,486 of OX442315.1, read as the reverse complement.
GAGTCAGAATCTCGCGAAGGTCCCGCGTATCTGCCGCTGGGACGTGTCGCTCACCTGACTGGCTACCACTTCGTCGACCCGCTCTCTTGGAGATGTAGGCGGGTTCGGGGATGGGACGGCCCCGAGCTTCGCACCTCGCGAAGTATCGCTCCTTGCGATCTTTTTTCCGCTGCTCGCGATGAGTCAGCGGACGTCTAGAAGTGCTGGGACGAGAGACTCGCTCTTCATCACCAGACATCCAAACCTCCTTGCACTCCTTACCGTCTTTAATCTGACGGTTTACGAAAATTCGCGGTCGGGAATACTGCGAAGGGTCACGCACCGTACTAGTGGATGGCCCAGCTTCGTTGCCTTCAGTCGTGTTTTGAGTGACACGCTGCTTCTTGGCTGTCACCGGGGAACGCGACTGGCTGTTCCCGGCGCCTTTGGAGCGCTTGCGCTTCCGCGGGTAGCTGCTTTTGGGCCCCAAAATCCCCAGGTGGTGGAGCTGCCACATCTCGGCTTGGGACGTTAAAATTCCCATCCGAGGTCTCCACTGGGGCGTACTCTCTCCCAATCGCAGCCTCTCAAACCACAGATGAATATCATCCGCGGTCATCCCCTCGTTTTGGAGGATGCGCTCGGCCACTGCCGCAGCGGTATCCACCAGCTGTTGTCTATACTGCTGATAGATGGCCTGGCGGGCCTCTTCTGTCTCGGCTGCTCGCCACGCATGCAGCACGTGTTCCTCCGCCGGAGTGCCAGTGTACTGACTTGACAATCCGGGGTGGAAAATTGGCGATTTCGGGTCCTCGTCACGAGCTAACTCTGTGGCGATACCTTCGCGCATCCCCTCCGGGAACGTGTCCAGGAGCGTACAGTCTCGTACCCAACGTCGGGCGATGCATCGGGAATGTAGTATTCGCAGGCGCCAAGGGTCGGCGTCTTCGCCGAAACATCGTCGGTAAAATTCGGGCAGCGCGCCTCGAAATATCCCGCCACGAGCGATGCAAGCGGGGTCTAATGGTCCCCATGTTTTACGTAGTGCCATCTGGAAGGATGGAGAAATAAACAATTAATAAAAAGTTAATATTTAAATACGTAGATAAATGGTTGGTTTCGAGGGACGTTGCCGATACGTGCAGCCGTCCGTCGAGACCGATTCCTGTCTATCGGTGCAAACGTAGGACGAATTGTCCCTCGTCGGATAGAAAAAAAAGAAGTCATCACGTAAAAAATCTGTCTCATGTCCAAAACGCACAGCGAGACGGAATCGAGCCTTTAATCCGGATTTTTATCATCAGATTTTACTTTAAATTAATTCTAACGTTAATTAGAACATTACTAATAATTAAATTAATAATTATCAGTCATTCGTAAAAAAAGTTCATCGGGTGTGAATTATTACTAAAATTGCACAATAAATGTGCTTGTCGAAATTTTATTAAATAAATAAATCTAATAAAGAATTATTCCGAAGTCGGACTTTGTCTAATTTTTAAAAAAGTTAAAGTCAAATTAAATTTATCTAACACATCGAAAAATTCATCGTACGAATGTTAAGTTGCATCAATTTGATGCGTCAAATTACTTGTGGAGAAAAATATTCTTTTACAGAATATTCTCCCCTTGTCATAAAATTATTTATGGCTCGAGCCCATTGTCTCGCTCGTGACTCAAGTCATGAGGAATTTTCGAGACGCGAGGCGACGTGAAGTCTGCGCTCGCACCCCGAAAACAAATTAACAAGAAAAAAATACGATCGTGTGAGCGATCGCGGTTAATAATTAATTATACGCTATTGTGAGTGCAAAGCACTCATGTCAGGTATTAGTCAACAAAATTTCTTCTTCAGCAGCACGGAACTAGTTCTCATGTGCCGATGCCGACTTCTACCTGATCGGGATGGACTTGGTTTACATCGCGGTCCCAGTTTTCCTCGTCCTCGTGCTCTATGGCAAGCACGTCGTTCTCTTCCTCGTTCATGGCGAGGAGCGCGCACAAAAAGCTCAATCACGATTGAAAAAAGGATGATAAAACTATCTCAAAAAACTCGATAAAAACGTTAAAAACGAGGATCACGCACGAATGCAGCGATCAGCTGTGAAAAGCGGAAGTCCGTGTGAACACGAGGTAATCGCGATGGATTCTGGGTAATATACTCCAGAACCCGGGTGTTTGAGACTAGTGCGCACCTACCCGTGCGCATGTTACGCTACGGGTCTCCTTTGTTTTCACTCCCGTGCGCGATTGCTGCTACGGGGTCTTTTGCACGCGGTATCCGACCCGTGCCGATAATTTTGCTACGGGTCCCGCGCTTCCACGCCATCTTGTGACGTGAATTCGACCGATATCCGCTTTGTTGGACTTAGCGGAATTTTCTTCGAGTCTCGCAACGTGATGGCTTGCACTATCGGTCGATTAGAATTTATTTTTAGTGCCGCCATCGACTCGTAATTTATTTTACTTCTTTCCTACGACCTTTCCGCCTTTTATAAACGGATTATCTCTTTTTGGTCGCAGGTTACGGATCGAGGCAGGTACGATATTTTTTGTTGTTTTTTGTGTCTGTACCTCCTCATTATTGTTTTCTTTTTTATCCGTGTTTTTTGTGTTTGTTTCAGGAGTTTCTCCTGTTTCCCCCCCGACCAAAATTGGATCCGGAACGGATTCAACGATCTCGTTGACCGGAGGTGAAGGGGCGTCGAAATACTCCTCGTTGTCACTTGGCGGTGCTTTTTCCGACTCGCCAGCGAACATATCGACGATTTGGCCGTCAGTTTTAGACTTGACTTGGCCCTTGGCCCACATTTCTTGCGGGAATTCCGGAATGTACGGAGTTAACTCTCGTACCTGGATCGATTTTTGCTCGGTGTTGTCCTCGAGCTTGCGTAATTTATACGCGTTACCGCCATGCTTGCCGATGATTACATACGGACCATCTCTCTTGTCGGCCAAGCTGGCGGTGATCCCTCTCGCTGCATTTGAGAGGGTGTGTGCATCTTTCCACACCAAATCATTGATCTCGAAATTCACGAATTTTCCACCGCTTTTATCTTGTAAAATGCGGTCGCGCATGTTAAAAATGTGCGCCATCATATGCTTGTATGTGTTCGAAATTGTTTGCTCCAATTTATACACATACTCATGTGGTTTCTCTGGGTCCACCACATTTACCGACTCTGCCACTCGTGGGTCCCAAGGCACTCGTAGCTCTCGGGCGAAGTTGAGGTAGGCCGGAGAAAAATCTCTCGTCCTCGAGACTGTTGTTCGTATGCTGAACGCGATCTCCCTCAAGTATTCATCCCACCTATTGTGGATGTCAGTGAATATACTTAATGCATATTTGATATCCCTGTTGAGTCGCTCAACGGGATTTGTTCTAGGATTGTAGGTCGAAGTATGTGACGCCACAATCCCGAATTTTTTACAAAACTTACCCCAAATTTTCGAGATAAATTGGGGTCCGTTATCGGATATTATTTTACGTGGAAATCCGTAACGTAACGCCACGTCGTAGATACATTCAACGATTTTCTCTGCTGAAGGTCTAGCGACGGCGTACAACTCGGGCCAACGAGTTGCCACGTCCATTATAACGATAATGTACGCATTTTTATTTCCCGTAACGGGTTTTGGGCCCATCACATCGACACTTAAACAATCAAAAGGCGCGTAAGGCCCTAAGAAAATAGTTTCGAATGGTGATTTACTCCTCGGCTTGCACGCTTGACATCGCTGACATTGGTGGACAAAAAGAGCAATATCTTTTTTCATCCCTGTCCAGTGAAAAAGCTGTGTAGCACGATAGAGTGTTCTGCTTACTCCCGCATGGCTCGCAAGTGGGTGCCCGTGTAACAACCACAGCACGCGACCGATTAAGGAAGCAGGTATTACTACCTTTACTGCGGTGTCCGATTCACTCAAGTCATCTTGGTGATTTGGGTGATGTTTCACTAAAAGGCCGTCATCCAATAGGTAATCTATGGATTCGTGTGCATAACGACGCTTCTGCCTTCTGGTTAAGTTGGGCGGATATTTTCCTGTCAGTACGAATCTAGCTCTGTCCTGACATTTTTTGTCTAATTTTTGTTGCACAATTATTTCCTCCCTTGTTGGGGGATTGCTTTTCATTTGCTTGCTGACACGAGCGTGGAAGGCGCTTAGAAGCGGGTCATTTATTCTCCGCTCTAGCTTAAATTCCTTCTTTGCGTTTGGGTAATTGTCAGCAGCTGGTTGGTATAACCGCGTCCAGAATCCACAGAATTTTACATCTGCCGGAGACGCGGTAGGAATTTCATTCATCTTCCTTAAATCCCAACGGTGACAACTCGTAGGGCAATAAATGATGCGGGAGTCATCCTCGCCATCATCGTCAGCGTCGATTGGATCTGACACTGATGCCCGTGACAGAGCGTCAGCCACGACGTTATATTTGCCGGGCTTGTATTGAATGGTCAAGTCGCATGCCATCAGTTCTAACTGCCATCTGGCTAGTCGACCGGCTGGCTCCTTTAATTTCATCAGCCATTGTAACGCTTGATGATCTGTGTGGACTACAAATTTGGTATATTCGAGATAATCTCTAAATTTCCTTATAGCCCACACAACTGCCAAACACTCCAACTCTGTGGCGTTGTAATTTTTTTCAGCGCCTTGGAGTTTGCGACTTATAAACATGCACGGCAGGTCTTGTTCGACTCCGTCGCGCACGTGTGTTTGAAGCAACGCGGCTCCCAACCCAACTCTGCTGGCGTCCGTATGTAATATGAACGGCCGGTTTAGGTCGGGTAGAGGCATTACGCCGACTTCCGTCAGCATCCTCTTTATCGCATTAAATGCGATGTTGCACTCATTTGACCATACAAATTCGTTTTCATTCTTCAGGAGGTCGGTAACTGGGGCTGCCACTTCAGCTAGACCCGGTAGCAACCTGCCGAAGAAGTTTATCATTCCCATAAACCGTTGGACACCTTTAACGTCCTCGGGTGGTGGGAAACGATTAATCGCATCGATTTTTTCGGGGCCGATAGCTAAACCATTGACTCCAATGCGATAACCCAGGAAGGCAAGCTCCTTTCGACAGAACTTGCTCTTGCCCGGATGCACGTGTAACCCAGCTTTCGCCAGCCGGGTGAGCACTTGGTCGATATGCTCAATGTGCTCTTCGAATGTTTTGGAGGCGATAACTATGTCATCTAGGTATGCCCACACAAACTGATGCAGGATATCACCCAATACGCTTTCGATTAGTCTCTGAAAGGTACTGGGAGCGTTCACTAAACCAAATGGCATGACGTTGAACATCAACCGTCCAATTGGCGAGTAAAATGCTGTTTTTAGCTTATCCTCTGGCCTCATCTCAACCTGCCAGTATCCCTTCGACAGATCCATCGTCGTAACCCAAGAAAAGGGGCTGAGCTCTCTCAAAATGGATTCGATAGACGGCATCTGTATGGGATCTATCTCTGTCACCGCGTTTAATGGGCGGTAATCAATGCATAGGCGTGGGTCCGAGCCCGGGCGCATCACGAGCACAACTCGCGTCGCGTATTCTCCCTGGGCCTCGGAGACAATGCCACTGTCTAGCATTTCTTGGCACATCTTTTGCACTATTTCACGTTTTTGCGGGTTCATTCCCTTATACGCAACTCGTATAGGTTTATTATCCGTCAATTTAATTTCGTGAATAGCCCTATTCGTTCGGCCCGGTTTTTTCGACAGGATCCCCTCATATTTAAGTAGGACCCTTCGTAGGGCTGCCGCTTCGTTTAATTCTAAAGCGGCGTCGGCGACAAGCGTTTCCACTACATTGTCCCGTTGCAATTCTGTTACGAATGCTTTAAAATCGTAGTCTTGAACGAATTTCTTTAGGCCTTTCTCCCACTGTGTCTTGTCGGCCGCTTCTTTTACAAGAGCTGGTGGCACGACAATTGCGGGTCTTTCCTTATCATTTCTGATATAATTCCAAGATTTCGTTATTGGATTTGGTTGTATTTCCATTGACGCCATGAGGTCTAAGCCCAACAGAAAAATTCTGTCGCATGTGGGCAGGACCAGGAAAGGGTGCTGTTCTACCCCTCCGAGCCACTCCATGGTCAATAATATAACTCCTTTTGGACGCGCCATTCCGTTGGCGGTTTTTAGACGTATATTTTTATTAACGCCTTTTATCTTATCGGTGAGACCCAATGATGCTACTATGTCTTCGGAAACGAACGAGCGATCTGCTCCCGAGTCTAGCAGTCCCATAATTTTTTCACGTTCTATTGTCATGGGCAACATGCATAGGCGGTTGGTGTATTCGACCGCCACGTTGCACATGAAAACACGAAATTCTTCTGTGTCTTCGACTACTTGAGGTAATTCTTCAAGCAGTAGGTTCGGTTCTTCCGCCTCAGCCTCAGCGTTTGCGGTAATTACCTGCAAAGCGTTGTTGGCCCTGTCTTGAATTTGGGCGTTAGCTATGTCACTACCCATTTCTTTGACTGGTGGCGGCTTATCAAACCCTTTGTTAAACCCCTTCTTCTTCATGAATGGCGCAGACGGTCGAGAAGTTATTTCTTCGCCGCCTGCGCTGACTCGTTTTTTGACTCGTTTTTTGCCATGGCGAGTTTAATCTCTGCCATCTGCTTCATTATTGCGTCAAATTTAGCGTCTTCTTTCGCTGTTCTTGGGCACTCATTGGAATAGTGACCCGGTTGGTTACACTTGAAACAACGAATATTTGATTTGTCTCTTGGGGCTTCAGTCGATTTTTTCTTTTCAGGGTCTGCTTTCGACGGTGGCGTGTAATTTTTCCGAAAATACTTCGGAATTCGGCCGGCATTTGGTTTTAACCTGGCGCGAAATTCTTCTACCGCTCTATCTCGATGGATGAGATGTACTAGCGGTCCTTCCTCATCGCAACCCGTTGATAAGGTATCGCGATAGCTTCGTATTTCTTCGTCCGTCGAATAATCGTCTTTTTCTTCTTTTTCGTCTGATTTTCCGGCATCTTGTCCGGCTTCCTCCCCCTCCTTGACCTCCTCCAGTGTCGCTTGCATGGCTGACGCTGTCGGTGCCTTTTTAGGGGCGGCCAAAGGGTTGGAAGGCAGCGTGGATGTCAGTTTATTTTTTATTTGTAAACCAACGCTAGCTTCTGCCAGCTCCATTATACCGCTAAGATATTCAGTAGGGCGCATAATTTTATCTGTCGCCCCATATCTTTCCGCACTCAACTTGAGACGTTTAGCGGTTGCTGCTTTCTCCGCTTCTGGTAAAGCGGAATAATATCTCTTCTCGATATCTATCGTGTTCTCAAACAGGAAGGCGCTCATCTCCTCGTAGCTGCCTCCTGTCGGTGCCCTTTCTTCAAGTAGCACCCGTTGCGAGTACTCCGACAAACCGCCGAGAAAGAAAAGGTTGAATCCCGTGGCATGAAATTCCATCGGGGCCTTTTCGAACAACAATCTGGCGCGAATGTCGTAATCCATTATGGTTTCACCAGGCATCTGGCGAAGACCTCGCATCTTTCGGCTCACCTCTTCGGGTGTCTCGCCGTAGCGTAGGTCGAATCTCATTAAAAAGTCGTCCCAATTGACGCCTTTCAATCCTTGGTACCACTCACGTGCCGAGCCTGTCATTAGCTCGACAATACCGTGGGTGAGCATGTCTCCTACGGTGGCTTTAGTGGCAGTCTTAATTCGAATTACTTCGTCAAGGAAGCGATCTCCCGCTTTCCATGACCCGTCGAAACGGTTCTGAATATAAAATTGCCACCTAATATTCCCGGTAACACTCATGGTGTCACGTCGGGAGACAGCGTATTTTTTCTTTACGCGGTCACCAGTGCTACGATTACGATCGTTTCGTTTGCTCAGATCGATTCCCTCGGCTTTTAACGAGCCGAGTAGGGCTCTTCCAAGCTCTCCCATCGTATACTGTCGACCCGTCGAATCGGTAAACGCGCTTTGTCGGGGAAGGTCCTGACACTCCTCCCGTCGGTGGTCGCTATTTTCCGATCGACGTCGTTTCTCTCTATCGCGCGGAGAGTTGGATCTCTTCCGGCGATTACTTGATTTCTCCTTTCGTCTGTCGTCGTTGGATGAGGGGTCGGAGCTGGGGTCGGGAGACGGTGAGCGGCGTGGCGGGTTGCGCCGTGAAGAGTTTGACTCTTTCCGGCCCCTACGACGGTCGTCACGTTCCCTTTCCCTGCGTTCATCGCGTTCTCTTTCCCTTCGTCTTTCTCCGGAACCTCTCTCCGAATCGTGATGACTGGGTGCATTTGACTCCAGTCCATCTGACGACGAATCACTATTTCCGTAGCGATAATATTTCGTTCTTTCATCGCGTTTGCCTTCTTCTCGCGAAGAGGTGCGATCATGCGATTGTCTCCTTGACGACTCGTCGTCTTTAAGGATGGGCACTGGTTGTTGCCACTCAGTCCCTTGCGGATTATCTTGCTGTTGGCTTGTGAGAGCTTGCTCTTCATTTCGCCTAGCATTATTAGCGTTGATTAACCGCGTTATCGCATTATTTGTGGCTGAATCGAGAGCTTGCATGCGGGGCCGAGTTTGTTGTTCTCTGGCCGACGCATCTCTCTTGCGCGGAGTAGCTGGTGTTGCCCTCTCCGGCTGGGGTTTGGGTTTGGCCTTCGGCGTGCGCTTTGGGTCTCCCTCTAGGCTCTCGTCGGACAGCTCGGATGAACTGACCTCTGGTTTGCGAACGGATTTCGGGTCATCTCGTCGCAATCTGGCCATAAATGCTCGCTCTGCTTCTTGTTGCGAGTGGAAAGCATATCGATGTGCTCTCAGGGCTCGGTCAACTATTTCTACCTCCTCGGGAGTAGTCGGATTGGGCTGGGTTCTGCCGTACTCGAGAGCTTGCGCTTCTCTTTCCGCCAGCTTCCTCCGTCTCTCGCGAATGGCTTGTCGAGCCTCATTCTCTGCATCCGCTTCAAATTGAGCGGAATCAACCAATTGTTGAGCGTGTGCACCTTCAACAATGGTGATTTGTGGGGATACACTGTGCGCTTTTAAAGCTGCACGTACGATTTGTAACGTTTCGTACACTGTAATCTTCCCCGTCGGAAGGGTGTATCTCACTCCCTCCGCTTGTGCCAATTGCATCGCATCAATCAAGGTGCCCGAGACGCTGTAAGGCTGGCTCGAAACACGCTTGACAGAGGACGAGTTGGACTTGTGCCCTTCAGACACTACCGAGGCTGGTCGACTGTGCGTAATTGGCGTGTCTAGTGCCGAATTAGCGGTCGTATTTGAGGCCGTCTTTTGTATCGGAGACGCTGCTTTCGGACTGCCCACCTCGGTGTCGTGCGTTAGACGAGGCGATTGGTTACGGGATAAAACCTCGTTTCCGCTCGTCTCGCCGTCACGGTTAGAACGCGGCAGTTTGGAGTGAGATTGCTCTTCACCCCGCTCTGTCTCGTCCAATCGCTGCCTCGTCTCGGCGCGAGACGGGTGCGATGCCTCTGATGCGCTTCTACGATCGGGTTTAGGCTTACGCCGTTTTTGCCTCGCTTCGTGCGCTGAGGCTTTGGGTAAGGGACCTCCAGATCGCAAGTGATAGTCGGCGCCTTTACGACTGCCGGCTCTCTTGTTTGCGTCGGAGTCGGAATCTGTTACTCGGGTATTATCTGCCATTTCTTGCTTTGGGTATGATGTAATCACAGGTTAGAATCAGTTATTCAACTTAATCCCGGACAGGCCCCCACGTGTCGCGCTCAACTCTAACCGTCGCTAACTCGTGGGTTGATTACTTAATTCGACTAACTCACTACCGCTTTGCCCAAGCGGTTTACCCAAAGAAATGATTACACAGATATAAAAGGTAAAATATAATATAGATTTATTCTGCGGGGCAATATACAGATATATCTTATATATATATATATAAAGGGTAAGTAAAAGGTAAATCGGAATGGGTGATGGGAAATGGAAAGGTAAAGGTAAGATGAAAGCTGGCTGGAATCGGCGAGGTCGTCTGTTGTCTCGTGCGTGTCCAAGATGGCGTCCTCGTTGTAGCAACGTGATGTCGTCTTGGGCTGGCGTGGCAATATGGCGTCCTCGGCTCGTCTCTGGCTGGTCCTTCGGGCTCACGCTGGTCGGGCGCGAGTGAATGCTTAGTTAAAAGGCTTACTTCGGGCTGTTGTCTAGGTTTTTTGTGTGGTGTCCGGCGATCACACAGCGGCGGACTCTTCTGGCTCCCGGCGGTCACACAGCGGCGGGAACGCTCGTCGTGGTTTTACTGCAGTTTAGGCTTGTGCGACCGTTTGTCTGCACAACTCGCTAAACTGTAGTGGTTTTTACTATTTCTAGCTGGTGTGCTAAAATAGTGTGGTAATCTTATCTCGCAGGTTACTCTGCGGAGTTTGACACTGACCAAACGTACTCACGGTAAATTGTCCTTTGTCCTCGGTCAATCCCAGTATATTTACTTGGGCCTGATCTTGTAGGACGACGGGTTTACGTGTGTTTCTCGTTTGATGGTTGTGTTGGTTCTGCCCGCTCAGTGCAAGGCACATTCCTTTGCACAAAGCGGGGTTGACAGGTGACCAGAATCACCCAATGGTGGGGTGGACGAACCATCCCCACTCCCTCAGGGCAGACGCCTGTCCATTGACTAGATGTCAATGCACTGAGGGAAGGGAGACGCGCTTGCGGCTCCCCTTACACCCGAAACGAGGTCACGAGAGAAACTCTTCGTTGACCCCGGTCCAGTCGGGTCACAACAACCTCCCACGGCAGAGCTGGCCGCTCTTTCAACAGAGCCGGCTACGCCACTGTTGGAAAATCCAATGGAGATTCCGCTTCCTCCGACGCCTCCGCTGCCCCCACCAGCGCAGTTCTACCTGAGATTAGAAGTGGAATACCCTTACCTCCAAATGTCGAACTTCACACGGCAGCGGATCATCGACTCCGACGACCACGGCGAGTCCATCCTTAAATGGTTGAACAAAGACGCCCGATCCACCATGGATGCCATCTTCCATCGACGAATTCTACGGGCCCATCGGAAGCCCGGATCCAGCGCCGAGTGGCGAAGAATTCGACTCGTTCCAACCGATTCCCGGCATCCACTCGGATTTGGATCCATGAGCGTACGGGACTAATAGGCGAGCCTGTCGGCAGTCATCCCCGCTACTTCATCAGCGAACGCCAGGATCCGGTGGACCAGTCGACCACTCTACCTCCGGACCTGCCACCGCCCCCACCGGCGGTACCGCCTGTGATTCTCCGACCATGCGGAGGGAAATTGCCGGCGCTCGCTAGAGGAGAACGATGAGGAAATCGAGATCGCTCCAATCCGAGATCGAAGCTGGAGGAGGGGCATGTGTGTTGGTCTAAAGACCGTCTTATTTCGATATCAAATGTTAATTCTTTCTCTATTTAACTTTCAAATGTATTATCTCGATATTTTCTTATATATCTCGCTTTTACACACATTGTGTGCTGTCCCGTATGTAATTCCATACAAGTGTTTTCTATTTTGATATGATTTGTTCTTTTGTTTTGACAAGTTATGTCAATTACTGTCACCAGAGTGCTGTGACACTCTTATCCCGAATCCAAGATGGCAGCGCACACAGGTGTGTGCACTTTCACATCTTTTCACCTTTGGAAATCCATTTATGTAAGATATGGTTTACTTTTCATTAAACTTTTATGTTTTTAAGTGTTTACCTTCACTTTAGAGCACCTTCAGTGCTATTTAAGCGCATATAAGCGACCATAAGTCGCGCGCTCGCTCGAATCGCATCACGCGCTCGCTCGAATCGCATCACGCACTCGCTCGAACCGCATCACGCGCTCGCTCGAATCGCATCACGCGATTCTGTTATCGGAATTAACCGTCGCGCATTTGCGACGAGCTTTATTTCACGCTTCCACATCGGTTCATTTGCCGATTATTTGCGCACCACTCACCTACAGTGGTAGCAGAGGTCTGGGGACGATCTGCTCTTATTTTTCACCTAATTTTCGGCGTAATTTTCGCGGGATTCGCGATTTTTGCGGCGAAATTCATTTTATTTTCAGATTTCGCCGATTTCGACGATTTTCGCCCGAATCTTCGCTTCGAAACGTTCGATCGACGTTCTGGACTGCCAAGGCAGTCTATTTCACCATTGCTTCGTTAATTTTGTCCGAAATTCCGCGGGATTCGCGAATTTCGCGACAAATTTTTGTTTTTTTCAGGTTTTTCGTCAATCTGGATTCACTTCTCCGCTTAGCACGTTGCGGCGGATACAACGAGAATCCGATACACGTTTATCGGCAGCTTAGTTCCCCGGTGAACGGTCGTAATCACCGATCTTTTCAAGCGGACAAAGAGCCTCGAATTTTCGAGAAGAATTCGGACATTGACGTCCGAATTGCGCTTTCCCCAGCTTTTCGAGAAAGCTGCGCCGTGCCTTCATTTGCACGAGGATTGCACCCGCGATCGATTCATCTATTTCTCCTTGTGTCGAAATTACTTGTTAGCATTAAGATAATATTTAAGGCTTTTGGGGGACATTTAGTATCGTATTCGCCCTTCGATCGAATCCGATCAAGCGATTACGTATTCTCCGGTAGTGCTTGTCGTGGTACAAGTGAGGTTTCCCGCGGGCCCAGGTGCACCGATCGGACCCTCTCAGACTGGCTACCGGAGGTTTTTGAATTCCTTCAGAAGGAATTGCCCAATTTGACGGTTTCCGCCTCGAAAGTGCTTCGCATCGAGTGTTGTGCTTCGTTTTCGGTGCAGTGCTACGGTGTCTCCTGTGTGCCATTTCCCTGAGCCTGTGTTTTCGTCGCAAAGTGTCGAGTTTTCCACGCCACGATGCACAAATCCGGAGATTCATCGAGCAAAATTCCCGTACTCGGAGTTGGAAACTACGAGCAGTGGCAACGATCGATGCGGATGCTCTTAAAGTCCGAGGGCCTTTGGAGGCATGTTACCGAGGAGAAGGAAGTCGAACATTTAGCTACCTTGACGGAAAAAGAAAAGGATCGGTACATGACCAAGAAAGATAAAGCCCTCGGTCACATCTATATCCAAGTCAGCGAGCCCAAACGATCGGTTTTAGATACGTGTAACACGCCGAAAGAGGCGTGGGACGCGCTGGCTAAGATTTATGCGCCAAGCTCACGGGCCAGAAGAGCAGCCATGCGTTGGGAGTTTTTAAATCTCCAGATTGGGCCCAACGAGGATATGCCGGATTTTATTGCCAGAGTCGATCACTATGTTAGGCAATTAAAGGACGTTAAAGAGGAAACTTCGCCCGACCACCACGCATATCAGTATCTTAAGGGATTGCCACCTGAGTATGCCCAGGCAACGTTCGCAATTTACCATTGGCCGGATGACAAATTTACACCGACTTTGGTTGCCGAACAGTTGATATCCGAACAATCTCGTTTAAGATCGGCGGGTCTGCTTCGAACAACTCCACCGACGGCTCATGCTTCTGCGAAAGGACAGTTTTGCCAACGCAATAAATCCGGTGCTCGTGATTTGTCAACTATTCGGTGTTTCAATTGCGAACAGATGGGCCACTACGCGAATAAGTGCCCCCACCCTCGACGTGAAAATCCGAATCAGCCGACGGTTTCCGTACAACGCTCATCGAGAAGCAAGAGTCGAAGACGTAATAAGAACGCCGTCGCCAAGGTCGAAGACACTCGTCCTCGAGGGAGCTCACGTCCAATTCGGAAAGGGACATTTTTCTGCAGTGCACCGCAAGTCGTTGAGCGCCCAGTTGCCCACTTTATGCAATCCAATGAGTGGATTGTTGACTGCGGCGCTACCGACCACGTGACCCATGTGCGAGCGTTATTCACCGATTTCACGAACATTCCGCCTTTCGATATCGAATTGGGCCAAGGCAAATCGCAAGTTACTGGACGAGGAACGGTTCAACTTCTCACGTCAGTTGATGATGCAGATTGCGTTTTGGATTTGACCAACGTTCTATATGCACCGAATTTCGAAGCCAATTTGATTTCGGTGTCGAAAATCGATAAAACGCGACATCATATCCACATTTTCAACGGAGAAGTTAATGTTTATGAATCGGACTATCGTTTGCCAATCATTCGTGCAAAGGAACGTGGTGGCTTGTATTATTTGGACGGTTTGTGTTCGGTTCCCATCAGTTCGACAACGGTTTCGACGGCCACTCCACCGACAATTCAACCTGTTAAAACAATGGTCACGACAGAAGTGGACTTCGACAATGTTCCGAAACCGGTTAACGGAAAACAAAAGCAACGGGAAATTACAGACTATCGTTTTGATCTGCCAGCGGTTGAGAGTGTGAAGGCAATTCCCACCCAACCAATTCCAAACCTGACCGATCCTACACATTTTCCCGTCCTTACTCCTATTCCTCCACCGGTCATTGTCAATCCGACCACACAGTCCTATTCCGATGCTCTGCAATTCCTGCCAACTTCCCCTCCTCCCGGCAATTTACCTCCGTCACAGAAAAAGGTAATTGCTAATCCTGCTTCGGTTAAAGATGCCACCGGTCTATGGCATAGTCGACTCGGTCATCTGCATACCAATGCAATGAAGCTTCTGGCAGCTAACGACCAGGTTTATGGTTTGCAACCAGCTGAAGTCCGACAAGAATTGTCGTGTAACGACTGCAGAATTGCTAAATCGACCAGAGCTTCGCATAAACCGGACCCGAATCCCTGTACATCGAAACCATTGGATCTTCTACACATGGATTTGTGGGGACCAGCCCCGCTCACGTCACTGGGCGGCTCGGATTATGTTTTCACCATCATCGACGATGCCACGCGTTACACGTGGATTATCCCGTTGGCGCAGAAATCCCAGACCTTTGGGGCATTTAAGGACTTCGTCGCCCGAGTCGAACGAATTCAGAACACTCGCGTGAAAGCGATCAGATCCGACCGTGGCGGCGAATTCATGTCAAATGAATTCTCGAACTACCTCAAAGAAAAGGGCATCCAAGGGCAGAGGACCAATCCTGCATCACCTCAAATGAACGGCACTGCAGAACGCATAAATCGAACAATGGCCGACAGTGTCCGATCTCTTATCTCCGAAACTCAACTCCCGGACGACCTTTGGGCGGAACTCGCAGTTACTTTCGCGTATGTGAAGAACCGAAGTCCGCATTCGAGATTGAATAACCAAATTCCGTATATACTATGGCGACAACGAGCATTGTCTTTACGACACCTACGCAAAATGGGATCCAAATGCTGGGTGCATTACACCGCGCCAGGCCGCAAGAAACTAGATCCGCGTGCATGGGAGGGATATCTCGTTGGTTACGCGACTGGTACCCGCGGATATAGAGTTTGGAATCCGGTAGAAGATCGAGTTTACGAAACGGTTCACGTCAAGATTGATGAACGCCAATCATATCGGAAATCTCTTCGTGGCGCATCTCAACGGCCCGAAGAAACTTTTTCTGATGTCGGACAGCAATCGGTTTCGTTTAACGACAACGTCCAGTTCCATGACTGGCCAAGAGGATCCGATTCCGAACATTCTGATCATTCCGACGACGATTCCGATAATGGTGGAGCTAGCCATGCTAGCGGCGTATCGACATCTCACTCTGTTCATACACCGGTCATCCAATTGCCGCCCCCGACAACGCCAGAGCAGTTATTGTTGGATGCGTGTGCACTGCAATTACCGAGTTCGGCAAGTCTAGGACATTCACAATCGTATCCCATCCTCTATCAGGAAGGAGATACAGATGACGATATTGCTGACTTTGATGACCAAGCCATTCTTCCAAGAACATCTGATTTCACTGGGACATCTGCAGAGCAGTCTCCTCGCCAATCACCGCCTGGTTCTCCAGCTAGATACATCACATATCGCCGGAAAACCCGTGGAGCAGATCTTTCTCATACAGTGTCGGTATTTGACGATACTCCAATGTCTCCTGCTCCAATTCAACACATAGTCGGGACTGAAGTCTTGCCTGCTACGGATCGCCATACTGCATATATTTGGCGACCTATTGTGGGAGATTCCGAGTGCAGTGATTGGAGACGCGAGGAACACCTCCGGAAGGATCAAGTTCCGGGATCGATTAAAACGGACGTTTACTATTTTCCGATGCCGGGCATTCGACTCAGATCTCAGAGGGATGTTGATGAATACTGTATGCTCAACAACATCGATTATGACCCCAGTTTATTTATTTGGAGCAACATCGAGTACACATTGCCTACGATTCCGGGTGCTCGCCATGCGGCTCATCTTTGTAGAACGGAACCAGCTTCCTATGCTGAAATCCCGAAATTTTCCGATGCTCCGAAGTGGCGGGAAGCCATTAAGGAAGAGCTCGACACATTTACCGAAAGAGAAGTTTATCTCGAAGTTCCAAGACCACCGGATACTACGATTCTTGGCTGCAAATGGCTTTTTAAGCTTAAGACCGATGCAGCAGGGACGATCACCAGATATCGAGCTCGTTTAGTCGCCCAGGGTTTTCGTCAAACTCTCGGAGTCGACTACGATGAAGTTTTTAGTCCGGTGGTGAATTTCGTCTTAATCCGTTTATTCTTCTGTCTTCTCGTAGTGTTGCGTGGTTGGAAGGATGCACACTTAGATGTGAAATGTGCGTACCTGTATGGCGAACTTAAACACAAAGTCTACATGCGGATCCCTGCAGGTGCCACATGTTCCAACCCCAACAATGTGTGGCTACTCGTTAAATCCCTTTACGGCCTCCACCAGTCGGGAAGACAATGGTTCGAAAAGTTAGACGAGACGCTTCGAGACCTCGGATTCCGAAGAATGCCAGCTTGCAACTGTGTTTACGTCTTCGGAAATTCCGCTATCATGTTAGTCTACGTGGACGATATTATTTTATTCTACGCATCCGACAGTGTTTTCGACCAATTGATCCGACTCATCAGTTCGAAATTCCAAATCGTCAATCTCGGTCCGATTACGAAATTGTTAGGTGTCGAGTTTATCCGTGATATGGGACGCACATTCATTTCCCAACGTGCTTATATTGCGAAGATCATCAAAAAGTTCGGTACCTCGACCAACAAGCTCGTGAAAGTTCCCGTGACACCCGGGACGACACTCGTCAGAGGATCGACCGAGAATTTGGAAGATTTCCCATACCGCTCGCTGATCGGATCACTGTTATTTTTGGCTTCAAGGACACGCCCCGACATCCTTTACTCCGTTATTCACTTATCGCAGTATAATACCTGTTACAATAAGACCCACATTCGAGCATTACTTCAAGTCTTGCAGTACGTGGCAAACACCGCAGACTTTTGTATTGAACTATCGGGCTGTACATCTTCACAATTGTGGGCTTACACCGACGCTTCGTGGGCATGCGATCCGGAGACATCATTGAGTTTCGGCGGCTATATTACTTTCATCGGCAACATTCCAATCGGCTGGTCCTGTCGTAAACAGTCGACCATGGCATGCTCAACAATGGAAGCAGAATTTATCGCCCTTGTTGAGTGTGTCAAGGAGCTTTACTGGTTGGACCACGTTTATCTTCAGTTTCCGATCCTCAACCGATTATCTCGACCCGTCATTTACTCCGATGCCCTGTCGGCCATACAGTTTACTTCCAACGATGTCGAAACTTCGAAAACTCGACATATTCGTGTACGTTATCACTGGCTCAGGGAGTGGTATACGGCGGGACGTTTCGAACTCCGAAAAGTGCCCGGCGACCTGAACGTCGCTGACATCTTCACGAAGTGGCTCGGATCGGAGCGTTTACAATCGTTGATTTCTCGGATTTTCCGATTGTGACTTTATCGTGACATTCCTGTGTTAGTTTTTCCCGATTATGAGAGTCATCGAGATCAGTGGGAATATTCGGGCTTTTGTAGAGTTTTACAATTATAGTACCCGGCTCGGTGATTCGACTTTATTATTTCCATTTTGTTTAATGTTTACCCTGTAATTCCAGTATGTGTTTATATTTCCCCGAACATTTAAGATTGAAGGGGGGATTTGTTGGTCTAAAGACCGTCTTATTTCGATATCAAATGTTAATTCTTTCTCTATTTAACTTTCAAATGTATTATCTCGATATTTTCTTATATATCTCGCTTTTACACACATTGTGTGCTGTCCCGTATGTAATTCCATACAAGTGTTTTCTATTTTGATATGATTTGTTCTTTTGTTTTGACAAGTTATGTCAATTACTGTCACCAGAGTGCTGTGACACTCTTATCCCGAATCCAAGATGGCAGCGCACACAGGTGTGTGCACTTTCACATCTTTTCACCTTTGGAAATCCATTTATGTAAGATATGGTTTACTTTTCATTAAACTTTTATGTTTTTAAGTGTTTACCTTCACTTTAGAGCACCTTCAGTGCTATTTAAGCGCATATAAGCGACCATAAGTCGCGCGCTCGCTCGAATCGCATCACGCGCTCGCTCGAATCGCATCACGCACTCGCTCGAACCGCATCACGCGCTCGCTCGAATCGCATCACGCGATTCTGTTATCGGAATTAACCGTCGCGCATTTGCGACGAGCTTTATTTCACGTTTCCACATCGGTTCATTTGCCGATTATTTGCGCACCACTCACCTACAGTGTGGTGACCCAGTTGGATAAGTGTCCCCCCGAAGCAGATACTTTCCCTCTGAGTCACTATGAATGCAGAGTCGTTCCCCCTGTGCTGGCCCCGCCTCCCCTTGGCAGGTGTGTGCCTTGCGAGAAAGGAAGCGGCTGGTGGTCAGCCCCCATTGGTTGATCGCCGGCCCTTCACCCCACTGCATAAAAGGCTGTGTTTCCCGCCTAAAAGACAGAACTTACACAAACGACACCAAGAACACAGGAACTACCTCACCGTCAGGCCAACTTCAACTACAAGTTAGGATTGATCGAGGATCGCTGAGTAAAGTGCAAACTGTAACTCTCACAAAGTCACTTGAGAGCTATTCCGGCGCAAGCAAGAGAATAGCCCTTGTGAAATCACCCAGAATAATCGCCCATACGATTATTCGCCGAAGTAAGTGTCCGTGTGCTTTGTTGGGAACCCCTAGTTCCTAAACGAGGCCTCTGCGACGCTAAACCAAACCCTAGACAACAGACACGGATAGAAGACTCGAAAGAGCATTCCACCGCGTCCGTGAACGACGAATCCGTGACGAATTAACGACAACCCGAGACGCCGCCTTTGTTCCGCCGACAACGCGGAACCGACGACGCCATCTTGAGAAATCCTTTGTTCGACTCTGACCAAGTCAACTCTAGTTGTATACTGAGTGTATTTTAGGGGCCTTCAAGCTTATTGAATAAATTACTTGTTCATTTACATACATTTAGTATTCATTTGTGTATTTGCATAATTGATCACAGGTAAAGTATTACACGTTAGCGCTATTTAAACCTATACCAAGTAGGACGCGACAACTTTTCTGCCCAACTAACGTACTATCGCTGCTAAAATATACTGTAGTTTGGCTCTAATTTCTGTTCGTTTTCTTGTTTCATTGAATTTTTCCGAAGCGTACATTTGAATTTTGGTCACATGACTGCGCCTGCCTTTTGTTTTTGGCTTCCGTCTTCTCCGCGCCGGGTTTTCTCGTCACCCGAGCCGCACACCTCGCTTCTCGCTTTGTTTTTGTTGCTTTCCCGCTTTTTCTCCTCGCTGATTCCCAATAAAGGCCCTTTTATGAGTTTATTGCAGTTCTGCACGGTGTTTTTCGGCTCATACGCCAATCCATTTTCGTGCTCACCGTTTCGGCGTCAGCTTTTGCCACGACCTGCTTGGCGCTTCTCGCTTCTTCCACTCGTCCCGTTGAATTTAGAGCCGTTTTGGTCCTTCTGAGGGTCGGGAAAGTCTTCTTACACCTTCTTTGCCCTGCTTGGGTCGTTTTCCCGCCCTTGAAGCAACCCATTCCTCGTTTATTTGCTCCGGTTGCCGTTATCGCTTCGGTATCGGATTTTAGAGACCGCGCGAACCCGTCTCCTCCGCCTGCACCAATGTTGTGTTTTTATGTATTTAATAAACGATTTTTGAGGGTTTTTGGGCGCGATATTTGATTCATGCATTCAGTGATCATGTTTTCTCGAGGTTTTAGAGCTTAAAATTTTATTTAGGCTAAGCTTTTATGTTATTTTTGGAGTTGTTATGCATTGTTGCCGTTGTATTGTTGCTGTTTGCAAAAGGAAAATTGTTTTTCAGTTAAAACATCAAATTTCTCTTAAGAATTAAATTAAATGAAAATTTGATGTGAAATATTAAATTTAAATTTTTTCTAAATTCAATGTAAATTTAATTGTTAAATTTTAAATTTCATTTAACTTTAATATAAATTTACAAGTATTGTAAAGAGACAACTTTAACAAAAGATTTACAAAACTTAAATTTTTGTAAATCTATAATTTCTTGCAGTGTAGGTGAGTACAGCAGAATGATTATGTTTGCTACCGACCACATCACCCATGGGGCTCACGCCCTGTGTGTGACGGATCGGTTGCTGGTGTGGCGTGCCTTCCAGGTACCGCCGACACGGGTGATGATGGTAATTTAGACCCCTAGACAACGGATTAAAGGCCAACAATCAGTGATCCGGAGTCCCTGTCTCCATTATTTACGTGAGGTCACGTCCAACCCGTGGTATCCAGTCCCCAGGTTGCCACTGATAAGACTGCCCCGTCACAATATTTCGTGATCGTAGAACGAATGAACTACGTGTCAGAATTATTAGTGATTTTATTAGCATAGCTTTACATAGGGGGCGCTGAAAAAGCAGCACCAAAGTTTAACATTAAATAAAGACATTGGTCAATGTGGTGAAGCGAACACAGCAGACAATACATTTAGCTTCCCGATTGGACTTTCTCCATTAGCAGTAATATATTTTACAAAGTATTCATCAAAAAATGCTTTACCAGTACAACAAATATTTGCATTAATACCTGTGATATTTGACTACATTGAGTAAGTAGAGTGCCAGATACCACTGACACTACTGTGAATACTTTTAATTCATCAATAACACTTTACATATTTCCTGATATTTTCACTAAACCAACGACATCTAACTAGTCAGGATTCAACATTTTTCTAATTGTCAACTACAGTAATTGTACCAACTAATCATACAGAACCAAAAAAAAACAATCGCTTTCAAGATATGCTATTGCTTTATTAACTTTGTGCAAATTAATATTCACAGCTAACAGTAGCAGCTGTAACACAAATTAAACTTTTTCTTTAAGTGCATTATTTGTAGCAGAGCATATGTTTAATGAGAACACTTACGAATAAACCGTGTTGCCAAACTTTCAAATCTTCCAAACACAGTGAAAAAGCATATTCCCAAGAACAAGCTAACCAATCCACCGATTTCACAAACTAGTTCTGATAAAGAAAATATATTAAACTCAGTCCGTTCTTCTATGGTGTCATCATAATATAAGAGCTTGAGTTTTGTCTGATTGTCCTTCGCTTTCACCTTGCCATCCAAAGTCATTTTGTAAATGATTTGCTCACATTCGCGAATACAGCTGCCCGACGAAGATTTCAGTGACCTGTATACCAAATGAGAGCTTGCAAATGCATCGATTGCTAGCTCGAGATTTGGACATGAGGCCAAGTTTCCTGACTTCAACATGGGAATTCTGTAAACAGATTGATTTATCAAATCAGAACAGAATTGGAATTATACACTTTGCCGAAAACCGATTAATTAGTGCCAAAACCTGTGCTAAAAATGTCCGGTGTGTTGGGTATTCTCTTTTATTTAGTTGTTGTCTAACTATTGTGTGATTAGCTGTACATTTCTGGATTGGGTACAACAAGTGTTGGCGTAAATATAATGAGAATAGTGTGGTCTCATGTTTAACCAAATGTTTTAATAGTGCTCTAATGTTAAGCATTTGCCATCTAGGTATTTATTTATTGTGTTAATGCTGACTTACTTTATAATTGGCTTGTATTTTGTGTAATCTCTGAACTATGCATCATTTTGTTTTTGTTATTTTTGTGATTGTTCATAGTAAATCCTAGATTTTGTTTACTTTGAGTTGTGAGGACAAATCATTATTGAAGATTTGTCCTCTTCACTTGTATGGGATGGAAATGAGATTAAATAGTCTCAAACCCTCAAACCCTCTTGTAATCTTGACGCTGGATGATTAAACACGGCGCCCGTTTTGTGGCAAGTTGTGCAAAACCCAAAACGAGTTAGTTTTTCCTGCGACATCACATTTTTATTGTAGAAAATCGCAATAAGGTGCCCATTGTCCATTGTGATTCTGTCAGAGAACGGTGATCTCTCGAAGCCTGGCACAATTTGGCATCTGGTACCGCTGATCTACGGCCCTTTTAACCCAATAACTAAGTCTATGTGGAAAACTTACTGACAACTTAAGTTTTTGGCAAGTAGATTGTCCACGAATGAGTCAAAGCATTTAACGTATGACAAGTCGTCGGTGCATGGCCGCTTCGTAGAATTTAAAAAACGGAACTGCAAAATTGCAAGTAAAGATGTTTACTTTTCGTTGTTAGATACATAATTGCATAGCTTACCTTATGAGCTGTAATTCTCACCACTGTTTCATAACCAAACTCAAGAGTTTTAGCTAAGTAAATAGCATCATGTCTAGTAAGATATGATTCACTTGCTTGAAGAAAGAACTGAACAATATATAAAAATGTTGTGAGTTTGCTTACTTCAAACCTATTGATTTATACACCTACATAGTAATCAGTTGGTAATTTCATGTCCTGTAAAGGAGACCGGGCAAACGAGGCATTATCCCAACTCAGCAAAATCCAGTTAGCAGGTGCCCTGTATCCCTTTTTATTTTCTATGAGCAAAGAATAGCAATAATAAAGTCTACATTTATAAGAAAATTCTATCAAAACTTACTCAAAGTAAGAACCAGGCAACTACCCCATATGGTGTCCAATTCTTGTACTTTCATTTTAGTTGTCACTGCTACTCCATTACACAGTTTACTTTGTTGAGAAAATAAGGGACACTGCAATAAATTCTGAATTACAAGCACGTATCCACAAAATTTTGAATAAGTTATTAGCTACTATTTTATTAGACTATTTTGAATAAAACATGCTAACCCAAGTTTCAAAGAGGCATGACCCTAGTAACTAATGGCTTTAAGCCTACAAATGATTTATTAATGACATTAATTGTGCTAAAATCAAACCAAAACAAAACAAATAATTTTTCTACCAAAGTATTATCTATTAGACCGCGTGGGACCAGTGCTGGCTGGCCTGGTGGGATAGCGGCAATTTCAATTCATTTCCCGCGTGGTCCAACCTATCCAGATTTCCCATTAGAAATTTGTACAGATTTACCAGTGATAAATTTGTTCCCAATCCAGCCCTGCTTGGGAAGTTTTACATATAAGATGGGTACATAGAACTAAAACTAAACTAAACTTACACGACTGCTAAATTTAATCGCAGTGGGGTTAAGTCCACTGAGAATCTCAATCTCCGTTTCCATTGTAGTATTCTTCTGTTTAAACGGAGTTGTCCATTGTCGGAACAAGGCCTCACAAGCTGATACGTTTTGTTTGCATATTAAAAATGGCTCACGCTGCTTTTTCCAGACGTTTTCCAACCCATTGGAGCAGAGCACAACAGACGGAAATGTGCCCGAAGCCAACGGCTTTATCTCAAACTTGTCAGCGGTAGGCTTCTGAAGGTAGTACTGAATCCTGAAGCCTGTCTGATAGACGCAAAGACCAGAACAAGTGATAATTGCAACAACCCAAAGCATCTTGAAGAAAAAGTTGTAATTGGGATCCAGCATCTTTCTGATGCTTGGCGGACTTGTGTCAGTAGTATTAGTGACTTTGAGGCGCTTGTGTAAGGTCCACAGTCCCACAGAATTGATCCTAGTCGTCATCCTCTAAACTCGTTCTCTTTGTCAGCTTGAAGTACAGCAGCAAATTGGAAATTGTTGAAGAAACAACTCAAGTTGATGCAATGAATATTTCTCAGTGAAAAGCATGCAATGTAAACTTGCTTTTTATAACTCTACAATGTCAACAAAAACAAAATTGCTTTCAAAGGAAAGTGCTCTTACAACATAAATTCATATTTTATGCGTGTTTATTTTCATTTTTATTATAGTCTTAATCGTGTTGATTGCACGATTTTATCATTATAATTGTAGGCTTACAGAACACATTAAAAAACACTATCTTTTAATGGAAACCAAACATTAAAAATTTATGAACTTTGCATTGGTTCTGTTGGAGGGTCTAATAGAGGATTTAGGCCAAGAGCTACAATAGTCAGAGTTAGGGAAATTCGATAAAAAAAGAGATGAAGATATAGAAGAAGCAATAGATGGTTTAGTATGGTGAGCCAAAGATCTAGTTATGTGTTGAAAGGAATGGCGTAGACTGCAAAGAAGAAATGGAACTAATGCAAACATCATCAAATTTTAATGTTTGGTTTCCATTAAAGGTTAGTGTTTTTTAATGTGTTCTATGAGCCAATAAATCACGGGAATGGCCTATTAGTGGGTTTACGGCGTTAATTTTCTTAATGAATATTAATCAATAGGTCTACACGTATAATTATAATAATAAAATCATGCAATCAACAAAATTATGACTATAATAAAAATGCATATAAACACGCATAAAGTATGAATTTATGTTGTAGGACCTCTATTCTTTGAAAGCAAATTATTTTTACTGCTTTTGTTAGTTTTTACTTGTTTTTAGATGATTTTCATACAATGTTAGGTGATTTTCATACAATGTTAGGTGATTTTCATACAATGTTAGGTGATTTTCATACAATGTTAGGTGATTTTCATACAATGTTAGGTGATTTTCATACAATGTTAGGTGATTTTCATACAATGTTAGGTGATTTTCATACAATGTTAGGTGATTTTCATACAATGTTAGGTGATTTTCATACAATGTTAGGTGATTTTCATACAATGTTAGGTGATTTTCATACAATGTTAGGTGATTTTCATACAATGTTAGGTGATTTTCATACAATGTTAGGTGATTTTCATACAATGTTAGGTGATTTTCATACAATGTTAGGTGATTTTCATACAATGTTAGGTGATTTTCATACAATGTTAGGTGATTTTCATACAATGTTAGGTGATTTTCATTCGATAATAGGTGATTTTCATACAATGTTAGGTGATTTTCATTCGATAATAGGTGATTTTCATTCGATAATAGGTGATTTTCATTCGATAATAGGTGATTTTCATTCGATAATAGGTGATTTTCATTCGATAATAGGTGATTTTCAATCGATAATAGGTGATTTTCATTCGATAATAGGTGATTTTCATTCGATAATAGGTGATTTTCAATCGATAATAGATGATTTTCATTCGACAATAGGTGATTTTCATTTGATAATAGGTTATTTTCATTCGACAATAGGTGACCAGGGGCAAGAGAGCTTTGTGTGAAGTGAAGTGGGTCACCGTGGGTGGCCAAACGGTCACAAAATAATTATTTTAATTATCATGTATGCATTATTAAAAAGCATAACAACAGTAAATGGGCAATAAATTGTAACCTTTTTGTTGTTTGAAAACTTGCCAGTTGTTGTGTACACAGTTCTATAAAATCATGTAATTGCATTGTGTTTATCAAATACCACAATTAATTTGTTCTCAAGGATCTACTAAATGGCAGGTAGATCCGCCATTTAATCAAGGATGCAATTTTACTGTGTAATAACAATACAACAATTAAAATTAATAATACAACCATTAAAATTAACAATATTACATAAAATCTAGCAATTTCACCATAAAAAATTATCACTAACAATAATCCAGCGTAAATTAAACATATTCATAAGTTGTTGTTTTCCAAAACTGACCAACTGTAACTATTGTATCCAGTATCCAAGTACCCAGGTAAGCTTTTTTTGGATTTTAACTGAACTTAGAAAACAAAAAGCTAATTTTTATTTCAAACAATTTTGCCATTTCTAGCCGAAATATTATGTTAATATAATTATATTTCTTTCTGTTTTTGCCAGCAGTATGAAGCCATATCTGTTTATTTTTGTTTTCTTTATGATGTTGTGGTTGTTACTGGGATTGGGAACGAACTATCGTTGTCACTGGAATGGAACTCCACCGTACTGCAAGGGTAAATGCCCGAATGGTTTCCAGCAGTGCTCTCTTTCGAAGACCAATCTTACGTATTTTGACAAACATGAATTGGATTGTTTTGTGGGAAATATGGCATTCTGTTGTAAGCCACCATGTACTTGGAGAGATCGTCAAATTGGTTTGCACGACGACTAAGAATGTTTGTTTGATGAAATTATTTGTTAATTTAAAATACTGAATTACTCATTATTTGTAATTTGTAGCTCAAAATAATTGACAAATAAAAATTAAAAGATTAATTTAGCACTCCGTATCTGTGAAAACTGGAGTGTTTCTACTCCATTTTGTTTTATTGTTAATTCATGACGCGTTCGTTAGCAAGAGCGCCCTCCGTACTTCTTCACGTATTAAAAAACACTTATGTAAATTTCAACTCCAAGATGGCTGCTTTTTGACCTCATGTACATTTGCATCAACTTTCATCTTTATATCGAACGATTAGAACACATTATTGGCGACGAGAGATGTTTTCTACACGAATCCACCGATTGGATGAACTTTTTGTGCTATTCCTGTTCGTCTTTGATGAAAAACTTGGACTTGTGACCACGCGTTGACCATTAGACCCGTTTTCGACTTTGTGAGTTTTTCTTGTGCTTTTTGTGAAAATTTCTGTGCAAACATGCCGCTAATCGGTACTCCCGAGAAATATAACCCGCTCGACGACTGGGAGACGTACGTCATGCAAATGGGGTGCGTTTTCACGTGCAATAAAGTCGTCGAGGACGCCGATAAGGTGAATACACTCTTAGCGTGCGTGGGAATGGCCACTTTCACAAAAATAGTGGATTTGGCGCGGCCGAAGGCTCCTACGGAACTTAAATACAAAAAATTGATCGAATTGATGAAAAAACACCAAAAGCCAAAACCGATTGCTCAAGGCAAAATTGTCCGTTTCCGAAATAGGAAGCGAAATAAAGGAGAATCCGTGGCCGAATTCGCTAGTGCTTTGCACACACTTACAAAATATTGTAAGTTTGGCGATAATAGGTGATTTTCATTTGATAATAGGTGATTTTCATTTGATAATAGGTGATTTTCATTTGATAATAGGTGATTTTCATTTGATAATAGGTGATTTTCATTTGATAATAGGTGATTTTCATTTGATAATAGGTGATTTTCATTTGATAATAGGTGATTTTCATTTGATAATAGGTGATTTTCATTTGATAATAGGTGATTTTCATTTGATAATAGGTGATTTTCATTTGATAATAGGTGATTTTCATTTGATAATAGGTGATTTTCATTTGATAATAGGTGATTTTCATTTGATAATAGGTGATTTTCATTTGATAATAGGTGATTTTCATTTGATAATAGGTGATTTTCATTTGATAATAGGTGATTTTCATTTGATAATAGGTGATTTTCATTTGATAATAGGTGATTTTCATTTGATAATAGGTGATTTTCATTTGATAATAGGTGATTTTCATTTGATAATAGGTGATTTTCATTTGATAATAGGTGATTTTCATTTGATAATAGGTGATTTTCATTTGATAATAGGTGATTTTCATTTGATAATAGGTGATTTTCATTTGATAATAGGTGATTTTCATTTGATAATAGGTGATTTTCATTTGATAATAGGTGATTTTCATTTGATAATAGGTGATTTTCATTTGATAATAGGTGATTTTCATTTGATAATAGGTGATTTTCATTTGATAATAGGTGATTTTCATTTGATAATAGGTGATTTTCATTTGATAATAGGTGATTTTCATTTGATAATAGGTGATTTTCATTTGATAATAGGTGATTTTCATTTGATAATAGGTGATTTTCATTTGATAATAGGTGATTTTCATTTGATAATAGGTGATTTTCATTTGATAATAGGTGATTTTCATTTGATAATAGGTGATTTTCATTTGATAATAGGTGATTTTCATTTGATAATAGGTGATTTTCATTTGATAATAGGTGATTTTCATTTGATAATAGGTGATTTTCATTTGATAATAGGTGATTTTCATTTGATAATAGGTGATTTTCATTTGATAATAGGTGATTTTCATTTGATAATAGGTGATTTTCATTTGATAATAGGTGATTTTCATTTGATAATAGGTGATTTTCATTTGATAATAGGTGATTTTCATTTGATAATAGGTGATTTTCATTTGATAATAGGTGATTTTCATTTGATAATAGGTGATTTTCATTTGATAATAGGTGATTTTCATTTGATAATAGGTGATTTTCATTTGATAATAGGTGATTTTCATTTGATAATAGGTGATTTTCATTTGATAATAGGTGATTTTCATTTGATAATAGGTGATTTTCATTTGATAATAAGTGATTTTCATTTGATAATAGGTGATTTTCATTTGATAATAGGTGATTTTCATTTGATAATAGGTGATTTTCATTTGATAATAGGTGATTTTCATTTGATAATAGGTGATTTTCATTTGATAATAGGTGATTTTCACTTGATAATAGGTGATTTTCATTTGATAATAGGTGATTTTCACTTGATAATAGGTGATTTTCATTTGATAATAGGTGATTTTCATTTGATAATAGGTGATTTTCATTTGATAATAGGTGATTTTCATTTGATAATAGGTGATTTTCATTTGATAATAGGTGATTTTCATTTGATAATAGGTGATTTTCATTTGATAATAGGTGATTTTCATTTGATAATAGGTGATTTTCATTTGATAATAGGTGATTTTCATTTGATAATAGATGATTTTCAAAGATTTTTGAAGACATGGTTCTCGGTGCACGGAATACCGGAAATATTCGAGTCAGACTACGGTCTGCTGTACGCGTTACACGACTTTCACAGATTTGCGGAGGAATGGGATTTTGAGGGCGAATGGTCTGGCTGAGAGAAGAGTGCAGACGGCAAAAGGAATCATCAAGCGGTGTAGCAAGGACGGGTCTGACATTAGTCTAGCGTTGCTCAACTGGCGTAATACACCTAGCAGTGCAACTTTGGGGTCGCCAGCGCAATGCCTGTTCAGTTGCCGAACCAGGTCGGTGCTGCAACAGAGCAAGGAGGCACGTTTTCACGAGTTTTCAAGGCAAAATCGTCCGTTTCCGAAATAAGAAGCGAAATAAAGGAGAACCCGTGGCCGAATTCGCTAGTGCTTGTGGTGATCTCAAAATATTCACCAACTTAGAAGATAAAATTAATTGTCTTCTAATTAATTTGACTGTGGCACACGCCAAGTCAGATCATGTGACCGAGGGGAGAAATCCTCTCTAGGCACATATCACCCCAGGTTGTCCGGGGTGAAAACGGTTATTAGCCGTTATGGTGCAATATGGTGTAATAACCACTAGTTGCACCCATTTGAGCTAAGTGCGCAGGTTTTCTGCGCAATATTGAAGCGTGCTGGGCTCGCGCCTTGGCTCAAATCGGGACTCTTGACAAAAATACACACACCACAACATCACTGCTTGTTCGCTCCTGAAAAGTATTGATAGTGGACCGTGTATTCCAAGTTTCACCAGCTTGCTTTGTAAAACATACAAAGCCAGCTATCCTGCTTGAATTAGCCGCAGCTAATTCCAGCAATCGTAACGAGAAGTAGAAGTTTCCCGACGATCGTGAACCATCGCCGTCGCTGTCGCGCGAACGTCAGCCACCGCCATCGAACGAGAGCCGGACGCCTGCCCCGTGAACCACCGCCGCCGAGCCGTCGTACGAGGACAGAAGAAACCCACGAGAACCATCGTCTCCGACCATCGTTCGTGAGTTTGCAAAACGAAGACATTTGCCTTCGCTCAACAACATCGTGTTGTTTAAGCGCCATTTCTGACGCTTTGTAGCTTGCAACAGTCGTTGCAAGCCCTTCCATTGTTCCCGCTCATTTCTTTTCGCGACTTGTCGCATTCTGTGATATATCGTATTATTTTAATATATATTGTAATAAACCGAATAAATATATTGTGTCATTTTTATACTATAAACTGTCTTTTTATTTCTTTTCCTTAAACTTAACCCCTAGATAATTTAAGGCCGCCGATTGTAAGTCTTTTATAGCATTCACCTGCGGTTTCACCTATATTAATTAGTAATTTAGTGTGATAAAAACCCGGATCGCAGCACGTGGGGGCCCGGCCGGGATAGACATTGTATAAATTTTTGACAGTTAAAATTTACCCGCCATTTTTATCTTGCTTATCTTTCTTCTCTATCCTTTCTAAATCCTCATTGAAAAATGGCGACTCCTTCAGAAAAGAGACCGAGAGGAAGGCCGGCGAAGAGACGAGTGGCGATCGATCTACCAGTCGTGGATCAAGAAGTGACTGAGTCACAAGAACTGTTTGAAGCCATGGATCAAACAGCTAACTGTAACTCGGCACAGTTAATCGTGAATGAATTCACGCAAGCGTTGGAGCGACAACAGCCATCCCCGCCCAGCGGCCAGTTGGACTTAAATAATCCAACTGGAAGTGGCCGTTCCAAGACGCAAAACGATGATTTGAATTTACGAATTCAATCGTCAAGTGCAGAGCACTCGCTGAATTCATCACCAGTCCAAGGTGCAGCACAGCAAGATTCTGAGAATTCCAATATGGAAGTTTCTCATTCTCCCGTGCGTGTCACCATGATGGACGCACTCCGTGAGCAAGCTAGGCTCGAGGGAGTAAAAGTCACTAGCGAAATGACTGTGGAGCAAATCCACAAAGCTATGGTTCGCAAACAAAGCCAAAAAGACGTTGAAATCGTCAGAACAAGCTTACAAGCAGAGTTCGAGCGAATGCATGCAGAAATGCAGCAGCAAAATGCCGAACTAAAACAACAACGTGCGAATGACCATGTTAAGTTGTTACAATTAGAGCAGGAAAAAGCTTCCTGGCTAATTACTGACGAAGAGCATCAACAAAGGCTCGAGCAACTAAATCAAGCCCAAAAAGATTTAGAAATTGCTAATGATAATTTGAGATTGGCCAACGCAAATTTGCGAGAAGCCAACACAAATTTAATGACTGCCGAACTAACCGCCCCAGTTCGAGCGAGGGAAGCAATCCCCTCTTCTTCTCGAAATTACGAGAATTATGCTGCAGAGCAAGCAGCAAGAGCTAAGAGATTAGCACAACGAGAAAATGAAGTATTTCTCGCTCGACAGCAGTCAGTAATTGATGCTGGTCAAGCCGCCAAAAGTCAAAGTACTGCAGAGCAGTTATTACGTGCCGACTTAGCTGCGCAAGCTCGTGAAAACGAAATTCTTCGCGCAGATCTACTGACGGTACAAGAGAACTTTGCAGTAGTCGTACAAAAAGTACAAGACGTTTGCGGCGACGATAATTTTGCAAAGCCAGCCCCAGTTTTGCAAAAAGGTGCTTCCAAATCACCTGAGTTGATTGAGTTAACATCAGCTAAACCGAAAGTCAGTCGACAATCAAGTTGGACTGACAGTGATGACTCACGCAGTAGTCGTGGAAGCCGTAACAGTCATCACAGTCGCAAAAAGCGAAAGCGACAACCGGACCCGACCGAATATCATTCCCCAAAAGTTCCACAAGATTCGGATCGATTCTTTAGCAATAGTGACCGATTAATTGGATTGCTAGAGAGGAAGAATAAAGAACGTGAGAAACCACACGATCGTGGACGCGCACACGATAATCCGCGAGAAGGCTCACCAAAACGAGATTGTCACAACGACATCCGTGATGGACCGAGACACCGTGGAGACAGTTCCGATGGACATGGAGGTGGCCACTCACGTGACCACAATTCGAATGGCAATCGAAATGGAAGGGGACCACCAAATGGAGACCGTCGTCCGCCAGATGGCGACGATCCTCCGGACCCTGATCCGCCGCCAAATCCGAATCATGAATCTGCGTCAGATACAGATTCCTCACACCCCAGTGTGAGAGGGCGATCTCGTCACAGAACACGTAGTAGAACTCAAAGACCTGATTTCTACACGAAGGATGAGATTGACCAGTTGTTGAGGCAAAATGCTCAACAACAGCGAAAAAACAGAAGAGATAAAATTATTTTGCAAAAAATAAATGAATTTACTTCTGATAAATGGACTCATCAAACAACCGATGAAAAGTTCATTAGATGGGATCGAGTTATCCCACATGCCTATAATGGAAGTTGGCAAGCAGGGTCAAACCTCTTGCTGGAAATATTTGAACTAGGCAAAGTTCACAGTTTTAGCTGTGAAGGTGCATTGGCCCATCTAGTACCAAGAATACTGGTTGGCGATGTCAAGGAGTGGTTTCGCAGGAAAGACTTCACGAGGTGGGATGACTTCGTTAAACAATTTATGTTTAAATTTGGTGAATCGAGCGAAGACATCAAGACGCTCTGGAGATGTCTTAAGCAACAAAAAGGCGAAAGCTTACATTCGTACATGCTAAGAGCAGAGAATCTGCTTGGCAGAATGCCACACGCTGTCACTGACGCAACAGCAGATGATCAGTTTAGAGCTGGTCTCACAGAATATAGTAAAAATATTCTGATGATGTCGGACGCTCCCGACCCGGGGAAATTCTCCGAGTTAAACGAGTTCATGGAAGTCAATCAATTGCGCATTGACGAGAAGTATAAAGCTTACCTTACAGATACCGAAAGGTCAGCGTACTTAAAGCGAGAGAAAAGACTCGCTGAGCAAAACAATGAAACCTTTAATGGTTTGAAATTGTTGCAGCCACCTAGTTACGAAGATTTTATAGACGAGGTGGAAGGGAAGAGTTCGAAAAAAGAATCTTCCAAAAAGGACGTCAAAAATCCTCATTCAGTCCCTAAGTTACATGCAAATATAACTGGAGCTGAAACTCCGCCGTCTGACGCTGAAGAAGCTGAAGAGGAGGAGGAAGCATCAGACGAGACGTTGGCTTTATTGGCCAAAGCGGCGGCGTTGTTAGCAAAAAATAACCCCGTTGCAGGCAAATGGAAGCCAAAAATGAAACCAAAAAATGTTTCATTTGACGCATCAAAGGTGAATACCGAAAGGAATTCAAAGTCACCTGCGGTGTCGCCCGAGCGCCGGTCTGACGCTCGTTCTCGTTCTGCCTCACCAGCAGCAACGAAAAAGAAATCGCCTGCCACTGATCCATGCAATTTATGCAAAAAATTAGGGCATTGGCAAAAAGACTGCCCTTCCTCTAAAAAGGACAAACCAGTGTCAACAGCTGAGTTTGAAAAAGCAGTCAAGATCATAACTGACATGTTTCGAAAAAACTTGTAGACGCAGATCCATCCGGTCTAGTGGACGCTGCGTCACCTCCGAAATCGGAATCAGAGAATGAAAATCTGAAGATAATGGAAGATGTTGGAGAAGTTATTGACGAATTAATTCGTCAAACAGAACTAAAAGAAAAAGAATCTCTTGAGTTAAAAAAGGAGATTGTCGGCGAAACTCCGACTGAAGAAGACACTTCCAATATTAAAGATAAAGTCGAAGTTAAAGACGATAGACCCAGCTCAGTTTCAGAGACACCTGGAATTGAACAATGCATTAAGTTATTTGCAGCTACAACTCTTGATACCAATGAGTTATTAGATGAATTGCCTTTGGAGCCTCCAATTACAATTCATCATAAATTGCGCAAGTTTGAGTGCAAACTGGCTGGAATACCAAACAGCCAAGACCTTCCGACGTTAAAGTTAGAAACGTTAAAAGGTGTAATAACTGGAATGTTGGACTCAGGAGCCAACAAAAGCTTCCTAGCTACTTCAGTTATTAATCAATTAGGTCTAGAAAAATACCTACAACCTATCGGACCTGGTGTCAGAGTTACGACGGCAAGTGAAGAAGTCACTCCAGATGGAACCATCCATCTTTCATTTCGATGGACACATGGCACGTTACGTCATCCGTTCATCGTAATACCAAATAAGTATCCAATGGTACTATTGGGTTGCGATTTTATGAATAAATTAAAAATCCAACCTAATCCACAGACGATGTCTTGGAATTTTACGCAACCTGTGGATGCAGATTTACCCTACATCCCACAAGCGTTGCTGGATCGTTATTTGGAGAAATTAGAGGAACCCGATTCCTCATTTGTAACTTTTGCAAAAGCTTACGCTGCAAGTGTAACTCAAAGCAAAATAGATGAAGAGAATTTCATCCAAAAGTTAGTCGAAGAAGCTAACTTAAATTTGGAGCAATCCAAATTATTAGAAAAGATGTTATCCAAACATAAAAGGATTATTTCTAAAGATCCAGGTAAAACACACCTGGTTAAGCACAAAATTGAGCTTGACACGAATAAACCAATACGTGTCCCCTTTAAGAGCATAAACCCTCAAAAAAGGGAAATAATCAGACAACTTTGTCAAGACATGATTGACAAAGGCGTAGTCGTCAAAGCTGAAGGCGATTACGGAATGCGGCCAGTCCTAGTCATGCGACCAGGAAACGACCCACGCTTGTGCATTGATTTTCGCCCCATCAATACACATACTAAGTACAACCCACCTCAAATGCCAACAATTGAGGAAATTCTGCGAGAAATCGGAGAATTCGAATGGGTCAGTACTATAGATCTGACCAAGGGATATTGGCAGATAGAATTGCGACCTGAAGACAGAGAAAAAACTGCCTTCTGGAGCCCAATGGGAAGACTAATGTTTTTAGTCATGCCTTTCGGATTAGTAAACGCACCAACTACTTTCCAAGAGTTGATGGAAAAGGTTTTGGGTGACGTTTACAGAAAATTTTGTTGTGACCCGACTGGACCGGGGTCAACGAAGAGTTTCTCTCGTGACCTCGTTTCGGGTGTAAGGGGAGCCGCAAGCGCGTCTCCCTTCCCTCAGTGCATTGACATCTAGTCAATGGACAGGCGTCTGCCCTGGGGGAGTGGGGATGGTTCGTCCACCCCACCATTGGGTGATTCTGGTCACCTGTCAACCCCGCTTTGTGCAAAGGAATGTGCCTTGCACTGAGCGGGCAGAACCAACACAACCATCAAACGAGAAACACACGTAAACCCGTCGTCCTACAAGATCAGGCCCAAGTAAATATACTGGGATTGACCGAGGACAAAGGACAATTTACCGTGAGTACGTTTGGTCAGTGTCAAACTCCGCAGAGTAACCTGCGAGATAAGATTACCACACTATTTTAGCACACCAGCTAGAAATAGTAAAAACCACTCCAGTTTAGCGAGTTGTGCAGACAAACGGTCGCACAAGCCTAAACTGCAGTAAAACCACGACGAGCGTTCCCGCCGCTGTGTGACCGCCGGGAACCAGAAGAGTCCGCCGCTGTGTGATCGCCGGACACCACACAAAAACCTAGACAACAGCCCGAAGTAAGCCTTTTAACTAAGCATTCACTCGCGCCCGACCAGCGTGAGCCCGAAGGACCAGCCAGAGACGAGCCGAGGACGCCATATTGCCACGCCGGCCCAAGACGACATCACGTTGCTACAACGAGGACGCCATCTTGGACACGCACGAGACAACAGACGACCTCGCCGATTCCAGCCAGCTTTCATCTTACCTTTACCTTTCCATTTCCCATCACCCATTCCGATTTACCTTTTACTTACCCTTTTTATATATATATATAAGATATATCTGTACATTGCCCCGCAGAATAAATCTATATTATATTTTACCTTTTATATCTGTGTAATCATTTCTTTGGGTAAACCGCTTGAGCAAAGCGGTAGTGAGTTAGTCGAATTAAGTAATCAACCCACGAGTTAGCGACGGTTAGAGTTGAGCGCGACACGTGGGGGCCTGTCCGGGATCAAGTTGAATAACTGATTCTAACCTGTGATTACATCATACCCAAAGCAAGAAATGGCAGATAATACCCGAGTAACAGATTCCGACTCCGACGCAAACAAGAGAGCCGGCAGTCGTAAAGGCGCCGACTATCACTTGCGATCTGGAGGTCCCTTACCCAAAGCCTCAGCGCACGAAGCGAGGCAAAAACGGCGTAAGCCCAAACCCGATCGTAGAAGCGCATCAGAGGCATCGCACCCGTCTCGCGCCGAGACGAGGCAGCGATTGGACGAGACAGAGCGGGGTGAAGAGCAATCTCACTCCAAACTGCCGCGTTCTAACCGTGACGGCGAGACGAGCGGAAACGAGGTTTTATCCCGTAACCAATCGCCTCGTCTAACTCACGACACCGAGGTGGGCAGTCCGAAAGCAGCGTCTCCGATACAAAAGACGGCCTCAAATACGACCGCTAATTCGGCACTAGACACGCCAGTTACGCACAGTCGACCAGCCTCGGTAGTGTCTGAAGGGCACAAGTCCAACTCGTCCTCTGTCAAGCGTGTTTCGAGCCAGCCTTACAGCGTCTCGGGCACCTTGATTGATGCGATGCAGTTGGCACAAGCGGAGGGAGTGAGATACACCCTTCCGACGGGGAAGATTACCGTGTACGAAACGTTACAAATCGTACGTGCAGCTTTAAAAGCGCACAGTGTATCCCCACAAATCACCATTGTTGAAGGTGCACACGCTCAACAATTGGTTGATTCCGCTCAATTTGAAGCGGATGCAGAGAATGAGGCTCGACAAGCCATTCGCGAGAGACGGAGGAAGCTGGCGGAAAGAGAAGCGCAAGCTCTCGAGTACGGCAGAACCCAGCCCAATCCGACTACTCCCGAGGAGGTAGAAATAGTTGACCGAGCCCTGAGAGCACATCGATATGCTTTCCACTCGCAACAAGAAGCAGAGCGAGCATTTATGGCCAGATTGCGACGAGATGACCCGAAATCCGTTCGCAAACCAGAGGTCAGTTCATCCGAGCTGTCCGACGAGAGCTTAGAGGGAGACCCAAAGCGCACGCCGAAGGCCAAACCCAAACCCCAGCCGGAGAGGGCGACACCAGCTACTCCGCGCAAGAGAGATGCGTCGGCCAGAGAACAACAAACTCGGCCCCGCATGCAAGCTCTCGATTCAGCCACAAATAATGCGATAACACGGTTAATCAACGCTAATAATGCTAGGCGAAATGAAGAGCAAGCTCTCACAAGCCAACAGCAAGATAATCCGCAAGGGACTGAGTGGCAACAACCAGTGCCCATCCTTAAAGACGACGAGTCGTCAAGGAGACAATCGCATGATCGCACCTCTTCGCGAGAAGAAGGCAAACGCGATGAAAGACCGAAATATTATCGCTACGGAAATAGTGATTCGTCGTCAGATGGACTGGAGTCAAATGCACCCAGTCATCACGATTCGGAGAGAGGTTCCGGAGAAAGACGAAGGGAAAGAGAACGCGATGAACGCAGGGAAAGGGAACGTGACGACCGTCGTAGGGGCCGGAAAGAGTCAAACTCTTCACGGCGCAACCCGCCACGCCGCTCACCGTCTCCCGACCCCAGCTCCGACCCCTCATCCAACGACGACAGACGAAAGGATAAATCAAGTAATCGCCGGAAGAGATCCAACTCTCCGCGCGATAGAGAGAAACGACGTCGATCGGAAAATAGCGACCACCGACGGGAGGAGTTTCAGGACCTTCCCCGACAAAGCGCGTTTACCGATTCGACGGGTCGACAGTATACGATGGGAGAGCTTGGAAGAGCACTACTTGGCTCGTTAAAAGCCGAGGGAATCGATCTGAGCAAACGAAACGA
Organism: Strigamia acuminata; assembly: GCA_949358305.1. Taxonomy (NCBI): domain Eukaryota; kingdom Metazoa; phylum Arthropoda; class Chilopoda; order Geophilomorpha; family Linotaeniidae; genus Strigamia; species Strigamia acuminata. Next base: position 7,831,813 of record OX442315.1, on the reverse strand, counting down.
TCGTAATCGTAGCACTGGTGACCGCGTAAAGAAAAAATACGCTGTCTCCCGACGTGACACCATGAGTGTTACCGGGAATATTAGGTGGCAATTTTATATTCAGAACCGTTTCGACGGGTCATGGAAAGCGGGAGATCGCTTCCTTGACGAAGTAATTCGAATTAAGACTGCCACTAAAGCCACCGTAGGAGACATGCTCACCCACGGTATTGTCGAGCTAATGACAGGCTCGGCACGTGAGTGGTACCAAGGATTGAAAGGCGTCAATTGGGACGACTTTTTAATGAGATTCGACCTACGCTACGGCGAGACACCCGAAGAGGTGAGCCGAAAGATGCGAGGTCTTCGCCAGATGCCTGGTGAAACCATAATGGATTACGACATTCGCGCCAGATTGTTGTTCGAAAAGGCCCCGATGGAATTTCATGCCACGGGATTCAACCTTTTCTTTCTCGGCGGTTTGTCGGAGTACTCGCAACGGGTGCTACTTGAAGAAAGGGCACCGACAGGAGGCAGCTACGAGGAGATGAGCGCCTTCCTGTTTGAGAACACGATAGATATCGAGAAAAGATATTATTCCGCTTTACCAGAAGCGGAGAAAGCAGCAACCGCTAAACATCTCAAGTTGAGTGCGGAAAGATATGGGGCGACAGATAAAATTATGCGCCCTACTGAATATCTTAGCGGTATAATGGAGCTGGCAGAAGCTAGCGTTGGTTTACAAATAAAAAATAAACTGACATCCACGCTGCCTTCCAACCCTTTGGCCGCCCCTAAAAAGGCACCGACAGCGTCAGCCATGCAAGCGACACTGGAGGAGGTCAAGGAGGGGGAGGAAGCCGGACAAGATGCCGGAAAATCAGACGAAAAAGAAGAAAAAGACGATTATTCGACGGACGAAGAAATACGAAGCTATCGCGATACCTTATCAACGGGTTGCGATGAGGAAGGACCGCTAGTACATCTCATCCATCGAGATAGAGCGGTAGAAGAATTTCGCGCCAGGTTAAAACCAAATGCCGGCCGAATTCCGAAGTATTTTCGGAAAAATTACACGCCACCGTCGAAAGCAGACCCTGAAAAGAAAAAATCGACTGAAGCCCCAAGAGACAAATCAAATATTCGTTGTTTCAAGTGTAACCAACCGGGTCACTATTCCAATGAGTGCCCAAGAACAGCGAAAGAAGACGCTAAATTTGACGCAATAATGAAGCAGATGGCAGAGATTAAACTCGCCATGGCAAAAAACGAGTCAAAAAACGAGTCAGCGCAGGCGGCGAAGAAATAACTTCTCGACCGTCTGCGCCATTCATGAAGAAGAAGGGGTTTAACAAAGGGTTCGATAAGCCGCCACCAGTCAAAGAAATGGGTAGTGACATAGCTAACGCCCAAATTCAAGACAGGGCCAACAACGCTTTGCAGGTAATTACCGCAAACGCTGAGGCTGAGGCGGAAGAACCGAACCTACTGCTTGAAGAATTACCTCAAGTAGTCGAAGACACAGAAGAATTTCGTGTTTTCATGTGCAACGTGGCGGTCGAATACACCAACCGCCTATGCATGTTGCCCATGACAATAGAACGTGAAAAAATTATGGGACTGCTAGACTCGGGAGCAGATCGCTCGTTCGTTTCCGAAGACATAGTAGCATCATTGGGTCTCACCGATAAGATAAAAGGCGTTAATAAAAATATACGTCTAAAAACCGCCAACGGAATGGCGCGTCCAAAAGGAGTTATATTATTGACCATGGAGTGGCTCGGAGGGGTAGAACAGCACCCTTTCCTGGTCCTGCCCACATGCGACAGAATTTTTCTGTTGGGCTTAGACCTCATGGCGTCAATGGAAATACAACCAAATCCAATAACGAAATCTTGGAATTATATCAGAAATGATAAAGAAAGACCCGCAATTGTCGTGCCACCAGCTCTTGTAAAAGAAGCGGCCGACAAGACACAGTGGGAGAAAGGCCTAAAGAAATTCGTTCAAGACTACGATTTTAAAGCATTCGTAACAGAATTGCAACGGGACAATGTAGTGGAAACACTTGTCGCCGACGCCGCTTTAGAATTAAACGAAGCGGCAGCCCTACGAAGGGTCCTACCTAAATATGAGGGGATCCTGTCGAAAAAACCGGGCCGAACGAATAGGGCTATTCACGAAATTAAATTGACGGATAATAAACCTATACGAGTTGCGTATAAGGGAATGAACCCGCAAAAACGTGAAATAGTGCAAAAAATGTGCCAAGAAATGCTAGACAGTGGCATTGTCTCCGAGGCCCAGGGAGAATACGCGACGCGAGTTGTGCTCGTGATGCGCCCGGGCTCGGACCCACGCCTATGCATTGATTACCGCCCATTAAACGCGGTGACACAGATAGATCCCATACAGATGCCGTCTATCGAATCCATTTTGAGAGAGCTCAGCCCCTTTTCTTGGGTTACGACGATGGATCTGTCGAAGGGATACTGGCAAGTTGAGATGAGGCCAGAGGATAAGCTAAAAACAGCATTTTACTCGCCAATTGGACGGTTGATGTTCAACGTCATGCCATTTGGTTTAGTGAATGCTCCCAGTACCTTTCAGAGACTAATCGAAAGCGTATTGGGCGATATATTGCACCAGTTTGTGTGGGCATACCTAGATGACATAGTTATCGCCTCCAAAACATTCGAAGAGCACATTGAGCATATCGACCAAGTGCTCACCCGGCTGGCGAAAGCTGGGTTACACGTGCATCCGGGCAAGAGCAAGTTCTGTCGAAAGGAGCTTGCCTTCCTGGGTTATCGCATTGGAGTCAATGGTTTAGCTATTGGCCCCGAAAAAATCGATGCGATTAATCGTTTCCCACCACCCGAGGACGTTAAAGGTGTCCAACGGTTTATGGGAATGATAAACTTCTTCGGCAGGTTGCTACCGGGTCTAGCTGAAGTGGCAGCCCCAGTTACCGACCTCCTGAAGAATGAAAACGAATTTGTATGGTCAAATGAGTGCAGCATCGCATTTAATGCGATAAAGAGGATGCTGACGGAAGTCGGCGTAATGCCTCTACCCGACTTAAACCGGCCGTTCATATTACACACGGACGCCAGCAGAGTTGGGTTAGGAGCGGCGTTGCTCCAAACACACGTGCGCGACGGAGTCGAGCAAGACCTGCCGTGCATGTTTATAAGTCGCAAACTCCAAGGCGCTGAAAAAAATTACAACGCCACAGAGTTGGAGTGTTTGGCCGTTGTGTGGGCCATAAGGAAATTCAGAGATTATCTCGAATATACCAAATTTGTGGTCCACACAGATCATCAAGCGTTACAATGGCTGATGAAATTAAAAGAGCCAGCCGGTCGACTAGCCAGATGGCAGTTAGAACTGATGGCATGCGACTTGACCATTCAATACAAGCCCGGCAAATATAACGTCGTGGCTGACGCTCTGTCACGGGCACCAGTGTCAGATCCAATCGACGCTGACGATGATGGCGAGGATGACTCCCGCATCATTTATTGCCCTACGAGTTGTCACCGTTGGGATTTAAGGAAGATGAATGAAATTCCTACCGCGTCTCCGGCAGATGTAAAATTCTGTGGATTCTGGACGCGGTTATACCAACCAGCTGCTGACAATTACCCAAATGCAAAGAAGGAATTTAAGCTAGAGCGGAGAATAAATGACCCGCTTCTAAGCGCCTTCCACGCTCATGTCGGCAAGCAGATGCAAAGCAATCCCCCGACAAGGGAGGAAATAATTGTGCAACAAAAATTAGACAAAAAATGTCAGGACAGAGCTAGATTCGTACTGACAGGAAAATATCCGCCCAACTTAACCAGAAGGCAGAAGCGTCGTTATGCACACGAATCCATAGATTACCTATTGGATGACGGCCTTTTAGTGAAACATCACCCAAATCACCAAGATGACTTGAGTGAATCGGACACCGCAGTAAAGGTAGTAATACCTGCTTCCTTAATCGGTCGCGTGCTGTGGTTGTTACACGGGCACCCGCTTGCGAGCCATGCGGGAGTAAGCAGAACACTCTATCGTGCTACACAGCTTTTTCACTGGACAGGGATGAAAAAAGATATTGCTCTTTTTGTCCACCAATGTCAGCGATGTCAAGCGTGCAAGCCGAGGAGTAAATCACCATTCGAAACTATTTTCTTAGGGCCTTACGCGCCTTTTGATTGTTTAAGTGTCGATGTGATGGGCCCAAAACCCGTTACGGGAAATAAAAATGCGTACATTATCGTTATAATGGACGTGGCAACTCGTTGGCCCGAGTTGTACGCCGTCGCTAGACCTTCAGCAGAGAAAATCGTTGAATGTATCTACGACGTGGCGTTACGTTACGGATTTCCACGTAAAATAATATCCGATAACGGACCCCAATTTATCTCGAAAATTTGGGGTAAGTTTTGTGAGAAATTCGGGATTGTGGCGTCACATACTTCGACCTACAATCCCAGAACAAATCCCGTTGAGCGACTCAACAGGGACATTAAATATGCACTAAGCATATTCACTGACATCCACAATAGGTGGGATGAATACTTGAGGGAGATCGCGTTCAGCATACGAACAACAGTCTCGAGGACGAGAGATTTTTCTCCGGCCTACCTCAACTTCGCCCGAGAGCTACGAGTGCCTTGGGACCCACGAGTGGCAGAGTCGGTAAATGTGGTGGACCCAGAGAAACCACATGAGTATGTGTATAAATTGGAGCAAACAATTTCGAACACATACAAGCATATGATGGCGCACATTTTTAACATGCGCGACCGCATTTTACAAGATAAAAGCGGTGGAAAATTCGTGAATTTCGAGATCAATGATTTGGTGTGGAAAGATGCACACACCCTCTCAAATGCAGCGAGAGGGATCACCGCCAGCTTGGCCGACAAGAGAGATGGTCCGTATGTAATCATCGGCAAGCATGGCGGTAACGCGTATAAATTACGCAAGCTCGAGGACAACACCGAGCAAAAGTCGATCCAGGTACGAGAGTTAACTCCGTACATTCCGGAATTCCCGCAAGAAATGTGGGCCAAGGGCCAAGTCAAGTCTAAAACTGACGGCCAAATCGTCGATATGTTCGCTGGCGAGTCGGAAAAAGCACCGCCAAGTGACAACGAGGAGTATTTCGACGCCCCTTCACCTCCGGTAAACGAGATAGTTGAATCCGTTCCGGATCCAATTTTGGTCGGGGGGGAAACAGGAGAAACTCCTGAAACAAACACAAAAAACACGGATAAAAAAGAAAACAATAATGAGGAGGTACAGACACAAAAAACAACAAAAAATATCGTACCTGCCTCGATCCGTAACCTGCGACCAAAAAGAGATAATCCGTTTATAAAAGGCGGAAAGGTCGTAGGAAAGAAGTAAAATAAATTACGAGTCGATGGCGGCACTAAAAATAAATTCTAATCGACCGATAGTGCAAGCCATCACGTTGCGAGACTCGAAGAAAATTCCGCTAAGTCCAACAAAGCGGATATCGGTCGAATTCACGTCACAAGATGGCGTGGAAGCGCGGGACCCGTAGCAAAATTATCGGCACGGGTCGGATACCGCGTGCAAAAGACCCCGTAGCAGCAATCGCGCACGGGAGTGAAAACAAAGGAGACCCGTAGCGTAACATGCGCACGGGTAGGTGCGCACTAGTCTCAAACACCCGGGTTCTGGAGTATATTACCCAGAATCCATCGCGATTACCTCGTGTTCACACGAACTTCCGCTTTTCACAGCTGATCGCTGCATTCGTGCGTGATCCTCGTTTTTAACGTTTTTATCGAGTTTTTTGAGATAGTTTTATCATCCTTTTTTCAATCGTGATTGAGCTTTTTGTGCGCGCTCCTCGCCATGGACGAGGAAGAGAACGACGTGCTTGCCATAGAGCACGAGGACGAGGAAAACTGGGACCGCGTGTCGCGCTCAACTCGGTCTGTCGCTGATACGTGGTATGAGTCACTCTCTGATCTCGCAATACCGCTTTACTCAAGCGGTTACCCAAATAATGTAACACGGCAAGACAATGTAAAAGGTAAATATAATAAATGTATTTATTATACGGGAATATACAGTTAAAAGGGAATAAAATATGTAAGGGAATAAAAAGGTAAAAGGAAAGGGGTGTGAAGTTGGCGGGAAACTGGTCGAGGTCGTCCTTTGTCGCTGTGGATCCAAGATGGCGTCCGCGTGGCAACGTGGTGTCGTCTTGGGCCGGCGTGGCAATGAATGGCGTCCTCGTCTCACGTTTCTCGTTCGGTCCTTCGGGCTCACGCTGGTCGGGCGCGAGTGAATGCCTGAAAGGTCTTACTTCTGGTCTGTTGTCTAGGTTTAGGGTTTTTTGTAGGTGTCCGGCGATCACACAGCGGCGGACGCTTGGTGGTTCCCGGCGATACACACAGCGGCGGGAACGCTCGTCGTGGTTACTGCAATTTAGGCTTGTGCGACCGTTTGTCTGCACAACTCGCTAAATTGGAGTAGGTTTACTATTTCTAGCTGGCTTGCTAAAATAGTGTGGTAATCTTGTTTCGCAGGTTACTCTGCGGAGGTTAACACAAATCAATCGTACTCACGTTGAAAGTCCCTTGTCCTAGGTCACTCCTGAAGTCTTTGTACTTAGGCTTGATCGTTTTAGGACGTTTGGCTTTTACGTGTATCTTGGTTGATTTTTGTGTTGGTTCTGCCCGCTCAGTGCAAGGCGAATTCCTTTGCACAAAGCGGGGGGTGACAGGTGACTAAAGCCACCCAATAGTGGAGAAGACGAATCTCCCCCACTCCCCCAGGGCAGACGCCCGTCCATTGACTGGATGTCAATGCTCTGAGGGAAGGGAGGCGCGCGTGCGACTCCCCTTCTTTACCCGTATGTAGGCCACGAGAGAAACTCTTCGTGCCCCACCCCAGTCGGGTCACCACACGTCCCCCTCCCAGCTCTGACCGCCGGTGTTCGGAGCGATCAATCCTTCTTGCTGGGACCCGACGCTGGATCCATCGCCTGGGCGAAACTCACTCCAGGGACGGGCGGCTCAGCGCCGGGCGGCACAACGCCGGGCGGCAAAACCAGATCTCCAACCAAGGCTGAAGACTGGTCGCGGGGGTCCTCGTGCTCGGAAATGAAGCACAATGCGTGGCCGCCGGCTGGCTCGTACGGGGCACGTCTCCTCTCATGCAGCCAAACCCGCGGAATGAACGCCGAAAACCCGGAATTGGTGTGCCGGATCGCGTTCGCCTCCGCGGCCGTTCGAGGCGCACGGTGGGCCCTCAGCAAACGCTGATGGAGGATCAAATCGGTGGTCTGGCGCACCTGGTTGTGTAGCCAAACGAATACCGATTTCCCCTTGTCTCTCTGCGCGAGGATGAATTTGCGCGTCGCCGTCGTCATCGACAGCTGAGAGAACTCGTCACACAACTTCTCATAGTAGTTTGTCGGAGGCTTCGCCGCTTTCGCTGGCTTGGCGCTCTTCGAAACCACTGCCTGCTGGACAGTCTCTTCCTGCGCTTCTTGGGCTGCGGGAGGCGTCAGGCTCTGGCGAGCGGCGGACATCGTTGGCGGCGTCCGGCATAGCAGGCGTCTAGGCTTACCCGCCGCATTTGATAGGACGGGTGTCTGTGGCGTCGCCGCTGGTGGCATCGGTGGCGGCGGCGGAGGTGGAGTTGGGGCTCCACGTGAAGCAGTCGAAGAGGCGGCGTCGCTCTCCATCGGCTCTTCACTCGTGACCATCATTGCGTGTGACTGCGCTGACGGTGTTGGCTCCCACGTGGTAACGGCGTGGCGGAAGGCCATGCTCCGCAACTTATACCCCTCCCATTCGGGGTTCACCACGTCCCGGGTCAGCTCGAAGCGAGTCATCGCCGGGTTGGGGAGAATGGCGCTCCATTCCCCAACGAGTGCGCGAGGTATCTGCACACCCTCTCTGTCGACTACGGACCAACAGGCCATCGCCTGTCGTCCGACCCCAAAGAGCGAGGGGGTCAATAACTGGACCATGATTTTCGTCAAAGCCAGCTGTAGACTGCGCCGATTTACAGGGTTGCTGCGATCAGGATCTGCAGCGAACGCGCGCGAGTGGTGCCGCATCATCGAAATCCCCCACTCGATGAAATGGCGCTGAGTGACGTCGGCGCCCTGCAGAGCAGCGGCGGCGGCTCTCGGGTCCTCCATCACAAATGCGAAGGCCAAGAGCTCTTCGATCGATGGATTGGCTGCTTCTCGAGCCAGCCGTGCGTTTTCGTCACGCTGTTCATACCACATCGCGGTGCGGTCGTGTCTTGCCTTGCTCGGGTAATATTCTCCGAATCGGGCGTTATGGCATTCCCGCGCAATGCTCTGGTGAACGGGCAACATCACCGAGTCGTCGACGGCCAAGTTCGGCGTAGTGCTCGAACCCGGCATCGGCGGCGGCGGCGGCGGGGGCTGCGTCGGCGGCGGCAGCGGCTGTGTCGGCGGCGGCAGCGTCAGGGACTGCCGTGCTGGCAACGGTTGCGACGTTGATGACTGCGTCGGCAACAGCAACGTCAAAGACTGTTGTGTTGGCGGTGGCAGCGTCGCTTGCACTCCAGTCGGCGTGACTTGGAGTGCCGGGAGCTGGCTTACAGTACTCGTCGGTGGAACGACGGCCGTAGGCGCGTTTTCTACACGCGGTCGCGAATTGACATATTCGCTTAACCACCGTGCCACTTCGTGTGGAATCACGGTACCATGCTCGACGACGCCCATCTTGCGAGCGAACTGCATCGCGGGGTCGAAACGCGACAATTTCTTGCGTTTCATCTGGGTGATGATCTCGCGAAGGTCCCGCGTGTCTGGCGCTAGGACGCGACGCTCCCCGGAAGATCGGCCACTCGACTTCGATCGTGCCTCTCTCGCTTCCTTCGCTTCGATTGCTTTGAGAGCGTGTTCGGGAAGGGGAATTCCTCGCGCCTCGCAGCGAGCGAAATACCGCTCTTTGCGGTCTCGTTTCCGCTGCTCACGATGAGTTAGCGGATGTCTGCCGACACGGGGACGAGAGACTCGCTCTTCGTCACCCGAAATCCAGACTTCTCGAGTCTCTTTACCGTCTTTCATCTGACGGTTGACGAACACCCTTGGTCTGGTGTAATTCGCGGGGTCGCGCGGTGGCTGCGCTGACGTTCCCGCTCCATCGTTGACGGTCGAGTGCTGTTCGACGCACTGTTTCTTCGACCGTCCCGGGGAGCGCGATTCGCTGCCCCCGGTTCCCTTGGAGCGCTTGCGCTTCCTTGGGAAATTATATTTGGGGCCGAGAATTCCCAAATAGTGGAGTTGCCACATTTCAGCTTGTGACGTGAGAATCCCCATTCTCGGTCGCCACTGTGGCGTAACTTCTCCCTGCCGAATCTGCTCGCACCACAGATGTATATCGGCGGTGCTCATTCCGTCGTCTTGCAAAATCCGCTCTGCAACCGCCGGCGCAGTGTCGATTAGCTGCTGGCGGTAGTGTTGATACACTTCTTCGCGGGCCTCCTCGGTCTCGGCCGCTTGCCACGCGAACAACACATGCTCCTCCGCCGGCCTGCCGGAGTATTGGCTCGACAGGGCCGGGTGGAAGATTGGTGACTTCGGGTCATCGATGCGAGCGAGCTCTGCAGCGACGACGTTTCGCACCGACTCCGGGAACGCGTCCAGGAGTGTACAATCGTTAACCCAACGCTTGGCGAGGGCGCGCGAAAATAATACGCGCAGGCGGTATGGCTTCGCATCTTCGCCAAAGCAGCGGCGCAGAAAATCGGGCAGTACGCCTCGATATATGCCCGCTCGCACTATGCATGCGGGGCTGAGCGCTCCCCATGTGTCTCGGAGCTCCATCTGCAATGATGGAAACAAAATAATTAATGAAATCGCCAATAACACGGAGATAAATAGGGGGTGGGCTCGAGGAACGTCGCTGAAACGTGCGACCGCTCGTCGAGTCCTATTCCTGTTCATTGATTCGTCCTTGTCAGGAAGAAAAGAGTCTTCTTGGCACATCTGGTTCACGTCCAATGATAACCACGAGACGGAATCGAGCGTATTAATCCGGAAATTTTTCTTCGGATTGCTTAATTTAAAATTAAACTGTAAATTTGTATTTAAACCAATAAATTCGCGAAATCGTTCGTGAAAATCTCCAATAACAATTTTAGAACATGTAAACAAATGTTCTTGTCGTGAATTAACTTGTAAAGAAATAAATTTGTCTAATAATAACTCCAAAAATTCGGAGTTAAAGTCGAGTTAAAAAACGAATCTATAATAAATTAGTGTCATCGGGAAAAAATTCGCAAATAAAATAGCAAATAAAAATAGAAACAACGTTCTATAAATTCTTTCAAAATCCATCCAATAAATTATTCCCATTTCTGGAATATAAAAAGAAAGCTCGTTTCCTTTGTCTCGTTCGTGTCAATTGTCGTGAGTCATCTTCAAGGAGCGAGGCGACAGTTTGTCTGCTATCGCGTCCTTGAAGACAAATAATAGGAGAAAATACAATCGCTCTCGCGATCGTGGATATTAGTATAATAATTATACACTATTTCGAACGCAGAGCGTTCATGTCAAGTATTAGTCAAGTGTATCTTTAATTCGACCGCACGGAGCTAAATCTCGTGCGGCGATGCCGACTACTACCTGATCGGGTGGAACTACGTTTATGTCCGGGTCCCAATTCTCGTCATGATGCTGTATTTCAAGCATTTCCTCGTCCCCTCCTTCCTCATCCATCGTGAGGATTGCGCGTTCAGTCAGACCACGATTAAAAAACTTGAAAACTTCTCGTAAAATGGATCAAAAACTTGGTTAAAAATGCACTCGCTGTGTATCACGTGCGGACGACGATCAGCTGATTTTAGCGGAAGTCCGGGTGAAAACGAGGCAATCGTGGTGGGTTCTGGGTAATTTTACTCCAGAACCAGGTGTTTATGACTGTGCGCAACAGCCCGTGCGCATGTTACGCTACGGGGCTCCTTTGTTTCTACGCCCGTGCGCGATCGCTGCTACGGGGTCTTTTGCACGCGGTATCCGACCCGTGCCGATAATTTTGCTACGGGTCCCGCGTTTCCACGCCATCTCGTGACGCGAATTCGACCGATATCCGCTTTGTTGGACTTAGCGAAATTTTCAGAGTCTCGGATTTTGATGGCTAGCGCTGTCGATCGGTCAATTTTTTTGTTTTTCAGCGTCGCCATCGACTCGTAACGTTTTCTACTCCTTTCCTACGACCTTTCCGTCTTTTATAAACGGATTACTTCCACGGGGCCGCAGGTGATGAGTCGAGACAGGTACGATATTTTTTGTTGTTTTTTGTGTCTGTACCTCCTCATTATTGTTTTCTTTTTTATCCGTGTTTTTTGTGTTTGTTTCAGGAGTTTCTCCTGTTTCCCCCCCGACCAAAATTGGATCCGGAACGGATTCAACTATCTCGTTTACCGGTGGTGAAGGGGCGTCGAAATACTCCTCGTTGTCACTTGGCGGTGCTTTTTCCGACTCGCCAGCGAACATATCGACGATTTGGCCGTCAGTTTTAGACTTGACTTGGCCTTTTGCCCACATTTCTTGCGGGAATTCCGGAATGTACGGAGTTAACTCTCGTACCTGGATCGACTTATGCTCGGTATTGTCCTCGAGCTTACGTAGTTTATACGCGTTACCGCCATGCTTGCCGATGATCACATACGGACCATCTCTCTTGTCGGCCAAGCTGGCGGTGATTCCTCTCGCTGCATTTGAGAGGATGTGTGTGTCTTTCCACACCAAATCATTGATCTCGAAATTCACAAATTTTCTACCGCTTTTATCTTGTAAAATGCGGTCGCGCATATTAAAAATGTGCGCCATCATGTGCTTGTACGTGTTGGAGATGGTTTGCTCCAATTTATACACGTACTCATGTGGTTTCTCAGGGTCCACCACATTTACTGACTCTGCCACTCGTGGGTCCCAAGGCACTCGTAGCTCCCGGGCGAAGTTGAGGTAGGCCGGAGAAAAATCTCTCGTCCTCGAGACTGTTGTTCGTATGCTGAACGCGATCTCCCTCAAGTATTCATCCCACTTATTGTGGATGTCAGTGAATATACTTAGTGCATATTTAATGTCCCTGTTGAGTCGCTCAACGGGATTTGTTCTGGGATTGTAGGTCGAAGTATGTGACGCCACAATCCCGAATTTCTCACAAAACTTACCCCAAATTTTCGAGATAAATTGGGGTCCGTTGTCGGATATCATTTTACGTGGAAATCCGTAACGTAACGCTACGTCGTAGATACATTCAACGATTTTTTCTGCTGAAGGTCTAGCGACGGCGTACAACTCGGGCCAACGAGTCGCCACGTCCATTATAACGATAATGTACGCATTTTTATTTCCCGTAACGGGTTTTGGGCCCATCACATCGACACTTAAACAATCAAAAGGCGCGTAAGGCCCTAAGAAAATAGTTTCGAATGGTGATTTACTCCTCGGCTTGCACGCTTGACATCGCTGACATTGGTGGACAAAAAGAGCAATATCTTTTTTCATCCCTGTCCAGTGAAAAAGCTGTGTAGCACGATAGAGTGTTCTGCTTACTCCCGCATGGCTCGCAAGCGGGTGCCCGTGTAACAACCACAGCACGCGACCGATTAAGGAAGCAGGTATTACTACCTTTACTGCGGTGTCCGATTCACTCAAGTCATCTTGGTGATTTGGGTGATGTTTCACCAAAAGGCCGTCATCCAATAGGTAATCTATGGATTCGTGTGCATAACGACGCTTCTGCCTTCTGGTTAAGTTGGGCGGATATTTTCCTGTCAGTACGAATCTAGCTCTATCCTGACATTTCTTGTCTAATTTTTGTTGCACAATTATTTCCTCCCTTGTCGGGGGATTGCTTCGCATTTGCTTGCCGACATGATGTGACGGTGACGACCACAACTCCCATTTAACAATGGTACCGGGAATAGATCGCAAATATAATAACACAGTGAATATAATACAAGAGATAAATACAAGACAGTTTATTGTTGGTAAACAATAGGAAAATGAGCTGAGTTTATACATAGGACTTAAGGCCGATATTTGGCAAGTTAACTTGGCTATTAAACTATACAATCGAGTGGCAGATTGGCCCTAAAATAATAACGTTACGTGTCCGAGATGCGGGAGCGGTTTCCCCGTCGCTCGACCTGGTTATAGATGTCATCTAAGCCGGATGGCTGTATCCGGGAGTCCGATACGGCTTCGCTGGTTCCTTGGTTCGCTTGTGTAAATTATTGCACGTCGATAAATCGAATGATCTGAGCCTTGCGGTTGACTTTGTCCGCACCGCCACAACTGAGGTTGGATATTGGTGTAAGTAAATGTGTTCATTTACTTATCAATATTCCGATTATGAATTATATTTAATTCATAAGTGTTGTGAGTTTGTTCTTTATTCAGATATTTCGCTGATAAGTTGTTATCCACTTGTTTTGTTACTCTCTCGAGTCTTCGTGTAATTGGTGATCAAATCTTCTTGATTTGGGTGATCTAACTTGTCTTCAAGTTAGATCTGTTTGCTGTTTTACAAAGAAAGAGAAACATATTAGACTTCCCGTCGCAACACACAATTGCCGTCGATGGAGAATACGCCTTGCCATGCAGAACGGTATCAAGCGTCCCCTGCGTCGCAACACGGTCGTTCGTCTAGCGATTGACGGTATCACGTACACAGGAGTCGATAGCTTGCGGCTCCGCACAGCAGTTTAGCCCTTCGCGGTACTAATAACAAACCGACTACTTTGGCACCGAATACCATGAGAATCAGCTTGCCAAACACTTGGTGCTACTCGTGGTTACTGTAAAACAGACTGCTTTGGCACCATCAGGTGAAGGAACCAACTCTCAACAGTTCCGGTGCTTACTCACGGTTACGGAATGCGTTCATACCGAAAATGACCACTCAGTCCTGCCCGGAGGATACTGAATTGCACAGAAGGCAGGTTCTCCTCGGCGAGACCGTAAATTGAAACATGTATGCAACATAACAATCCAATACGTCGGCTTCAATTGCCGGTGGTTGCATGATTCGGTAGAATCATGCCGCGGTTCTTTGCGAACGAATCAACAAAGAACCAAAGAACTAAACGGTCTTCCACGTGAACAATGAATCATATTTCTTAAGTAACAATACCAAACAGAAAATAATCAAACAGAGCTGCTGGATGGCCGGTTGTTTGGGTTTATATAACCTGACTGGATTAGAGATTAATCCAATCAACCAATTGGAACATGGGTTCCACGAATCCCTCCAATCCCGTATCGCCGGAAGTGGATACGGAGGAGCAATATGCTAATTCACACCACAACCGGAACTGGATACCCAGGACCGGAAATGGATCCACCAATCACATCGATCGGTTGATCGATGGATTATCAAATCTCCATTTCTGCTGAACTAGAGATTCCCATCACTTAGTGTGAACAATAATTATTAATATATATTTATATTAATCCTAATAAAGTGTCGTTTCATACAAATAAATATATTCTTATATTTATTTACCAGTTTTCTTAACTCGCAATTCGAATTTACCGCTGAATTATAATCGCGCCATCTAGTGGCGACTCGGAGCATTGACAAATGCGGGTTTCGCAAAAAACACTTAAAATTCGGCCGTGTTATTAATAAATAGCACTTATAAACCGTCATACATCCCCCTTAATTACTCAACTTATAAATTTTATTCATAAGTTTATGTTATTCTTGCGAAATGATTTTATTAATATCTCAAAACAGGACTTTTTTCATCCCGAACAGCTGAGTGCGTATGCGGGTGACTCAAAATAAATTTCATATTTCTGATGTGCGCAACAATTCTTTTTTAATGAATTATCAAGAATAAAATATTATTTGGTTACAATAAAACAAACTTGGAACTTTACAACACTTAGCCTCATTTCTTCACACAATTATTATTTCAAATAACGGGAATCTTAACATAATTTTTTGGTAAATTATTTCTTTTTAGCTTAACAATTATTAAAAGATTTCTTTTGATTTATAGGATTATCTCTCGATTTTCCTTTTTTTTAAAAATAACATGACTTTTGCATATCACAACCGCTTATTAAATACTAAACAGAATACTTTTGAGTTTTTCGTTAATTCTAACATTTTTTCCTTAAATTCTATTAAATTCGAAAATTAACTCCGCGAGTCACTTGACTTCTTCTTCATCAGACTCCGATCCTTCACTCTCTTTCTTAAGAGTCTCACTGGACTCACCGACTTCGGACTTTTCTAGGGGAAGAAATTCCGCTGGTCTTCGGTCGATGACGAAATTGGGTTCTTCACCTATATCTTCTGCGGGTGGAGATTTCGGCGCGTACTCCGGAGACCTTGGTTCATATTCTGGAGTCTTCTCAACTAACTCATAACTTTCTTCAATAGCCTTCTTCGAAGCGTCGTATATCTCCGCAATGCAGGGGAGTCCGTAGAACCATGAAGGGTTTATTAATCCTTTTCCGTCGGTGTTGACTCTGTCAATTAACAGTGTCCATATGTGCTCCAGCATAGCAAAAGATTCGCCTCGATTGGCGTTAAATATCAATTTCATCACATGGACAGCATAATTGATATTCGAGGGATCGGTAGAGTCTGAGCGCATTTGTTCCGTGATTTTCTCGGCAATTCTAAAAAGCGTCGGAAAATAGTAGCTCACCTCGTATTCGAATAGATGCGCTATTTTCGCTCCTGGTGGAGGGAAAAAGGGTTCCACAAGAAGTTCATTTTCGGCTTCTTTTTCGTTCTCCTTGGATACCGTTTGACATCCTTTATCGATGACTGTCGTACTCTGTGGTTTTCGGGAACTCTCTAGAGCTTCTGGCGGAATTCTCAGATCTTGCATTTCCCTTCCTAGTGGAGTGGTTATGGCGTTCAAGAACTCCGGGCTGATGTACGGCGATCTTCCGTCACTGGAGAGGACAATTTTACACTCCGGGCAAGTTGCCCACAACCTGGCCGGGGGAGGGTGAATTCCCATGACCACAAACGGCAGAAAGCTGGGGCGCCAAGGTTGGCCTTTGGGCCGCTTCTTTGTGCCCTCGCAATTGGAACATTGCGCCAGGTGGCCTCCGGTTCCCGATCCCGAGACCCACCCGACGGCGGAACAAAAAGGACATGGCACTTCGTCCTTCGAGAGTACCATATCATCATGTGGTTTTCCGTTCTCTTTATCTTGTTTACACTGTTCTCGTCTTTTCTGGATCTGACGAACTTTATTTGCCAACTTTTGGCGATCTGACCATGCGCTGGTATTTGACCTATTCCTAGGTTGGTCGGACCTTCGGTAGGAGGAATACGACCTTTTTTCCCGGTCTCGGTCTGGTGAATCGTTAAATCTAACGTATTCTCTTTTTGGACGCTCTTGGCCAGTACAAGAGGAAGGTGTAGCGTCTTCCGAATTTCGGCGGCGTTTAGCTTCCATTGGTGGGGATTTCCTTCTTCGTTCGGGCGACTTGACTCGGTTGTACACAATTTCCACCTTTCGCGGTTTACTGGTACTTGGCTGGTTTTTTGCAATTGGCGGATTATTTCTGGCGAAATCATCCGCTTTTATCTTTGGAATAACAAATGGCTTCGCCGTTGATTCTTTTTTGGCCGGTTCCTCCTGTAACGTGGGGGTTCCGGGTGGACCAAGCTCAGCGGGGAGCAATTCGGGATGTTGGCGAGCCCAACTCAAAATATCCCAGCCTCTGGCGTTGATAATCACGGGTGTTTTGGGACACCCTTCTACGAATACGGCAGCGGCCGAAGGAGGTGCCGTTACTTCTTCATCGGAGGAAGAGGATTCGACCAACACGTATTTTCTCTTTTTTTCGATCTTTTTTCCCATTTTTTCTAGAGAAAATAATATAGAGAATCTTATCAATACGATTTATTTAACAAAATTTATACCGCCATCTATCGTGAAAGTTTATCAACTTTATCGATGGTTTCGATATATTTTTATATCGGGATTTTACGTGCGGCTTTTTTACTATTCGTAATATTCGATAGAATTATCTTTAGAATACTTACACTAGGAATCTCCGGAATCCACTTAAGTATTCAAAATGATGTGGTGCCGATTTTCTAATTGACAAAACTCGTTGTTTTTAGCGAAGGTGTTCTCCGCCAACGTAGAAATCCTAATTTTATATATAAAATAGCCGTGAATATCTCTTGATATATTAAATTTATCATCACTTACACGTAACACTCTAGTAAACGTTGAACTGTCGTGATGATATTTCGAATTTTCTCGAAGGAGAAATTTTCTTCTTCACGCCGAGGTCACGTGTTCGTCTCTTTCAGACGAAATTAATCACCGAAGTTTTCTCTCGTCCTTTTCTATCATGAAAGGATTATAACATTAAGTCCTGACACATAATTTCCGAGTTTACTGGTAATACATGAGTCTTACCACGAATCTCGAGGTTTTCTTGAAAGAAATCGCGACGAACTTTTCTATCGACGCAGGTGTCAAAGTTGACTCGCACATGTGTGTGAAGCTTGTGAGAGAACAAATCCTCTACTCTCTACCCGGGGTATTTTCACCCTATTCTCCTATAGGTTTATGATTTAACCATGACTAATTTGTGGGTCAAAAAGTGACCCGATTTTTTATCTTTTTTAAATTTTTATTTAAAAAAAATACGCCATCACTAGCGGCGATCTTGAATCAGATGTATAAAATCTGTTGTGCATTCTTGATCTGTCGTAGAAATTCGCTTCGTACGAGGTTGCAGTTGTGAAAGTTCACAACTTCTTTTCCTTTTCCTAAGGTTATAATCATGTTTTGGATTATTAACTACGATGTCGCTTTCTTTTGAAGCGGGTGTTGTAACTTCTTCGGGATCTAATTCCATATTAGCAGAATTATTTCCTAATTCTTGATTATTTAATTCACTTGAATTATTTACGGTTGAACTTTCGTTCATCCAATCAGGGTTTGGGTGATTCTCTACTCTTCCACTCTTTTGGTCGAGTGTCCAAGTCTCAATCGGGTAAGATGGGATATAAGGTGAGAGATCATCAGTATTTATGGATGGTTCTATTGATCCATCAACTAATTTTCTCAACTTATAAGCACCTCCAGGTAAAACTTCCGTAATTTCCCACGGTCCATCTCGTTTCTCGGCGAAACCTTTAGTAATTCCTTTCTCTTTATTTGAAAGGATGTGAGTGGCTTTCCATACCAAATCACCGACAGTATATTCACAAATGTGAAATTTATTTCTGTGAATCTTGTCGTGTCTCTCATAATTTGCTTGAATACGCAAATGCATCTCTTGATGTGCTCGACGTAAAATTCCAAGTAAATTATATACGTATTCTTCCGGGTTATTCTTGTCAAATGCATTTGCATGTTGAATGATCCGAGGATCAAAGGGAAGAGGTACATTTCTTCCTGTGTTCAATAAGAATGGCGTTGCGCCTGTAGCTTCTGATTTAGCCGTTCTCGAGGCAAATGCAAATTCGTTTAAGAATCTCGGCCAATGGGAGTGAATGTCTGAATAAAGAGCCAGCATTATTTTGATGTCTCTATTGGCCCTTTCCGTAGGATTGGCCTGAGCGTGATATGGACTCACATGAGCCATTCTGATGTTGTGTTTTTTACAAAACTCTTCATAAATCGTGGATATGAATTGGCTCCCGTTATCACTAACAATTTTCTTTGGGTATCCCCATCTATGAATCACTTCTCCTAACCTATTCACAATAGATTCACTAGATGCCTTACTTAAAGGGAATAATTCTACCCATTTAGTACATTGATCTATAATTACTAATACAAATCTGTATTGGCTTCTTCCTGTCGGTTTGGGACCCATTAAATCAATGCAGATTACTTCCCACGGGTAAGACATGTTATGAGGAGTGTAACTCGCTCTATGCTTTTTATGTTGACAGGGCTTGTATTGCTGGCAATGAATACAACTTCGGACGTAATTGCGAGTATCTTTATTCATCTTCGGCCAGTAATATATAAGTTTTGCTCGTTCGAGCGTCTTACTCATCCCTGCATGTCCACTTAATGGATGTCCGTGACAGGCAAACAGTACTCTTCGTACTAATGACGGTGGAATGACAGCTTTAAATCCGTTTCCAGAGTCATTCAATTCCTCTTCAAACGTTGGTTTGAAATAAATCAGCATTTCATTACCATTTTCTTCTTGAAAATCTAATTGGTAACCTTGGACTGCTTTCATCCATTCTTTAGTTTTCTTAAACTTTCTTTGTTCGATTTCATCTCGTTTCAGATGATCGATTATTATTCTACACTCTTTGTCGGCTAGTTGAGCTTCTATAATTTCTTCTCGAGTCGGTGGAACTTCCTTTAAAACTTCCGTTAAAGCACTAAATAGTGTTTCTTCTGTAGCTTCATCCATTTTCTCCCCCTTTTCCAAAGTATTGTATAATAATTTGGAATAATCGAAATGAAGCTGCACATTCGTTAGAAATTGGCAATCTTCTTTATTATTCCTTCGAATAATTTCTCGATTTCCGTCCCATTCTGGCCAGAATTGAGTAATCTCGATTGGCTCACAATAATCATTCTCTGGAATGTCTTCGATCTCCAAAGGCGCTCTCGAGAAGGCGTCGGCAACTTGGTTCTGGGTACCTCGTCGATATTTAATCTTAAAGGCGCCACATTGAAGTTTAATTGCCCAACGACCAAATCGTCCCGATGGTTCTGGTGTTCCCATCAGCCATTTTAATGCTTCGGCGTCTGATTCCAAAGTAAATGTCGTATATTCGATATACGGTCGGAATTTGTCGACTGCCCACACTACTGCTAAACACTCGAGTTCGGGTGTTGAGTAGCGTACTTCTGCCCCTCGTAAGACTCGACTAGCATAAGCTACGGGTCTAGGAGTCATGATCATTTCTCTTTTTCCTTCATCGAAGAATTCTACATCTTGGCATAACACACTACCAAGTCCATCATGTGATGCGTCTGTCAAGATTACGAATGGTTTCATCATATCTGGCATTAACAAAACCTGTGTTTCGTCACATAAAATATTTTTTATTGTTTCAAAAGCTTTCTCTTGTTCTTCTCCCCATTCGAACACTGCTTTATCATGCATCATGCTAGTTAGAGGCCTAGCAATTTTTGCATGTTCGGGAATAAATTTCCGGAAGAAATTTGACAAGCCATGAAATCGTTGAATATCCTTGGAATTCTTAGGAGTTGGATATTTCCTAACGGATACTATCTTGTCTGGGTCAGGTGCTAATCCGGTTGGAGTTATCAAATGACCCAAAAATTTGAGTGTAGTTTTTCCAAATTTTGATTTTTCCTTATTTACTGATAAGTTGGCCTTATCTAGTCTTTCCAACACATCTTTGATATGTTCAAGATGTTTCTCCCAAGTGGTGGAGAAGATTATCACGTCGTCCAAATAGACTAACGCGTGTTTGTATAATGCTTCGCCCATCACTCGTTCCATTAAGAACTGAAATGTACACGGCGCATTGCAAAGACCAAAAGGCATGCGGACAAATTGGTAATTGCCTTTCGGAGTATAAAAGGCTGTTTTCTGTCTATCTTCCTCGTCCATCTCGACCTGATAATAACCTTTGGTAAGGTCAAGAGACGTGAAATATTTTGCCTGATTTGTATTGTGGAGTAACAAATCAATACTTGGCATTTGTATGGCGTTAATTTCGGTGATTGCATTCAACCACCGATAATCGATACATAAACGATAAGTACCATTTGGTTTGGCTACGATCACTGGATGACTTATGTAAGGTCCAGTAGCTCTTTCGATCAAATTATCCGCTTCTAATTCTTCTACTAATTTAGTCATAATGGCTATTTTAGCAGGGTTATACATTCGAAATGGTTGTTTTTTCC
Organism: Strigamia acuminata; assembly: GCA_949358305.1. Classification (NCBI taxonomy): domain Eukaryota; kingdom Metazoa; phylum Arthropoda; class Chilopoda; order Geophilomorpha; family Linotaeniidae; genus Strigamia; species Strigamia acuminata. The sequence continues at coordinate 7,810,951 of OX442315.1, read as the reverse complement.
ACGTTACATCCTTTTTAAAGGTGATCTTATGCTTTATTATGTTAGTACATCCGACTTTATCTCTAAAGACGTTCTTAACACTAGCAATTACTTCGCGTAATTTACTTTTTTCCTCATCTGAACAGTCACAATCCTTTACCAGCAATTCTTCCCAATTATCTGGCGTGTGTGTGGCTGTTGCGTTGTCAGTCAACACTTGTACTCGAGCTAAATTACAATTTAACTCGTCAGTTTCGTAGGGTGCAGTCCAGTCGGACTTGCTGTCGCAAGTAAATACAGCTCGTGCTGGATTTAAATTAATTTTGGTTCGGCGCATAAAATTATGTCCGATAATTAATCCACACACATTATTATCCAAAATGATAAAATTTATTGGTGTGAATTCTGCTCCATCTGCCCATTGTACACACAAAGTAATTTGTCCTAGTGGAATATGAGTAACTCCAACTGCACAAACTCTCATGTGTTTTGGACAATCTTGTATGAAATCGGGAGATGCACAAGTTTTACTTAGTAATTGCAACCCAATAAAACACTGTGTGGCTCCTGAGTCCATCAAAGCATTGTAGGTGAGTCCACCTATTGTAATTTTCATTCGGGGGTCGTCGATGTGATTTCCCAATTTATTAATTCGTTCGATGCCATCTTTTCGTTTTAACTGATTCTCGTTAATGTAAGATTTTAATCTCGCAAATCTGGAGGATTTGGAGTCGGGATTCAAATTATCAATCATTGATTGTAAATTCTCGAATACTCCTCCACTAGAACTGGTGGATTCATCACGAATATTAAGATTGGATGTATCTTGTATCAATCTAGCTAAAGATTCGTCCCCCTTATCTAGAGAAAACAGGTCGTCGTGAAAATTCAAGAACGGGTTTGCTGTCTCCTCTGCCGAAAAGGGCGTATTTGACGCGATTTTAAACTTATAATTCCAGTTCCTTTTCCGTGTCTTCCGGTTAGGACGAGCACGCTTAATTTCTTTATCTTGAATAGTTAAATTATCCAAAGTTTCGGAAAGTGCTTGTTCCAAGTCTGGTGGTAAAATTCCTTCGGAATTATTAATAGGGGGCTCGAGGACCCCCGCCACTAGTTTTTTGGAACCGGTGGGGTTTCAGTAATTGGTGCCGTAGTAGCGTTCTTCGGGTCTAAGAATTTACTAAATAAATCCGACACTGTCTTACTTATCGTTGTTTGCATACTGTTATTCATATCAGTTTTTAACTCTTCCATTTTTTGATCAATAGCTTCGGCAGTTACCCAATTTTGGCGTGGTCGCTTAAATTCGTTCGGCTGCTGATTAGCGCTATTGTTATTGGAATTATTATTTCCAGGGAAATTATTGCTAAATTTTCGCTTTGGAAGCAGAGGACATTCTCTTTTGAAATGACCTGGTTGTTTACAATGAAAACATTTCCCTGTCTGATTTTCCGACATGGCACATAATAAATTATCCATTGATACATTATTCTCTGTCAACTCATTGACTTCCATTATTTCTTCTTCCGGCTCTATTTCCATCATTTGAGTGGATCGAGCCGAAGGTCTCATATTTTTGGTATCTTTAGAATACTTCTGGTTGTTAGATACCACTTTATCAATTTCCTTGGAATTCTCTGTACGGATTCTTTGGGGTTCAAAGAGTGCTCTATTCGTTCGTACGAATTGAAAGATTTTGTCTACTGACTCGCTCCTGTACAGATTTCGATCGATTAATCTATTGTAACTCGTCCAATTCAGGTTGTCGAAAAGTGTGGCAACATTTCCTCTTTCGGAATACGATCCTTGGGCTTTAGTGAATCTGACTAGAAATTCATATAAAGGTTCATCGTCTCCTTGGATTACTTTTCGTAAATTTCGGAGTCGAGTAGTTGGAATCATGTCGAATTCTTCACGAAATAATTCTACGAAGGTTTCCCAGTTGGTAAACTTGGTTTTATTCTCGTCATACCATTGTTGGGCTAATCCGGACAAATAGGTGGGAATACCTTGATTAACCATTTCGTCCAGAGTTAATCCCTTTGAAATAGCTACAGTTTTAGCTACTGATAAAAATTTATCTATATCTTCCTGTTTTCCATCGAAAACTGGAAGGTCTTGTCCTTTGAAAAAGACTTTACTGGGTCCTGGATTATTAGATCGTTGCGGCCCAGTTGTTTGTTGAGTTTGAACGAATGTATCTATTCGACTATCCAATTGTTTTTGGAATTGGGCGGCCATATTTTGTTGCATTTTCAAAATATAGTCAAATGAAATATTAGTTCCGTCAGAGGGAAGTCTAGTTTCTGTAGAACTTTCTGCCGAGAAATGTGAGCTTGGAATGTCATCGGTAGATGCACGTGACGGATTTGTCTGGTCTCGGGGTTCACTACCATGGCTAGCCCGAGTGGACGCCGCGAGATTTAGCCGGATGCTTTCCTGTAAGGTTTTCTCCCGCTTGCGTTGATTGTCTTCAATTCTGTTCACTTCCGCCCACTTCTTATTGTATTGATCTTGTTGCTTTTGGAACTTTTCATCGTGTTCCTGTCGCCATTGAGCCCGTAATTGATTAATTAGAATTTTATCGTTTTTGTCTATCGACTTACGAACTTCGTTTTGATTGACAACTTCTCCTTCAAGTTTATCTTGGCGAATCTTTTCGTCGTTAATCTGTTTTTGATTAATTGCTTCCAGCCTAATTCGTTCCTTTTCCACTTCGTCTAATCTCAATTGTTCTTGTCGAGTTTGAGGTAAGACTGGAGATGGTAGTGGAGATAATTTCCGTCGAATGGCGGATTTATTGCCTCGCCCTCTAGGGGTTTGTTTGGCAAAATGTCTCGTCCCATTCTCCGTATAAATATGTGGATTGGGTTGCTTTTTAGCATTTTCAGGTTGAAAAGTTGAAAAATTGGATCCTCCTACCTCCGAAATACTTGGAGTATTGTGGTAACTGGCGTTGCGGGAGTGAGGAGTTCTATTTCCTAAACTGGACTGATCAAGCGATTCCTTGCTTGATATTCGAAATAATTCTCGAATATCTTGGTTACGAACCGACGGAGTTTTAATTCTTGCTTGATCCCCCAACTTACGTTGTGGAGTTTTAGATCGTGATCGGTTTTCTTCAGACAGATCTCTTGGCGACGGGATTGGGTCCTTTCCAGAATTATGGTTCGCCGAACTCTCCTTCGAAAGTTCTGCTCGTTTTTCCGGAGTTGGATTAATACGTATGTTACGTAACGCCCGCTTCGTCACAAATTCAGAAGCTTCGATTATGGTTTTGAACTGAGTTCTATCTAGTTCGTAATGCGTACAAAACTGTGTGAGTTCATCGGGAATCATTTCCGTTTGGTCACAAAGTTTTACATAACTTGAATCCAAGCTAACTATTTCTTCTACGGCCTTTTCTTCAGCCACTTTTTCTTCGTTAGGAAGATTGTTTGGATCCATTTTATAAAAATATAATTGAATCGGTCTTTTTTACTATTTTAGCGGTGGAAAACTTCGAATCGTAACTAGAATCGGATGGCGCAGTCAGGATGGTTACTGAAACACGTCTGCTGGTCTGGTCTGGAAGCGAATGATCTCAATCTGATCTGGCTCTCCTTTAATAGCAAGGGGCTGGGGATCCTTAGATCACCTAGTTCCTGATTGGCTGGTTCGTTATCAACTGATTGTATAACGAACGTATCATTTTCGTCATCAGTTCTCTACTAAGTCCGTTCTTTTCGACTTTTAGTCTTTACCGATAAAATAAAATTCCTTCGAGAGATTATTTGTAAATATTCCCAAAATTATATATTCATAAAAATAAAATAAATTCACTTTCAACCTTTGTCAATTGTTTCCAATTATTATATCTTCTCCTTAATACTGGATTTTACTTTGAAGTTCCATATTCTGCAAGTTTTCTTTGTCTTGCGATTCGTTAAACATGTTTAAACTTGTCTTACTTTTACTTTTTCACGGAAAAATAAAGTAAATATCAAAATATAACTATTCTGTGTTTTATATCCATCAAATTCTCCGAAGCTTTAGTTTTTAAATACTTCGATTAAATCTATCTCAACCATCGTGTGATAGATTTAGAATTCCTGGTTGCAATTCCTTCGTCCAGAATTGTATTATTCATTTTTTTCGAGAAAACAGAATGTACTTTCTAAAACTGCAATTTGTAAAATTTATTTACAAATTTTTTAGCCTTATTTATCTCAAAAAAATTCACTTTTACAATTCAATCGAATTAATTGCAACCTAATCTCGGTGGGACCTCCACGTGTGACGGTGACGACCACAACTCCCATTTAACAATGGTACCGGGAATAGATCGCAAATATAATAACACAGTGAATATAATACAAGAGATAAATACAAGACAGTTTATTGTTGGTAAACAATAGGAAAATGAGCTGAGTTTATACATAGGACTTAAGGCCGATATTTGGCAAGTTAACTTGGCTATTAAACTATACAATCGAGTGGCAGATTGGCCCTAAAATAATAACGTTACGTGTCCGAGATGCGGGAGCGGTTTCCCCGTCGCTCGACCTGGTTATAGATGTCATCTAAGCCGGATGGCTGTATCCGGGAGTCCGATACGGCTTCGCTGGTTCCTTGGTTCGCTTGTGTAAATTATTGCACGTCGATAAATCGAATGATCTGAGCCTTGCGGTTGACTTTGTCCGCACCGCCACAACTGAGGTTGGATATTGGTGTAAGTAAATGTGTTCATTTACTTATCAATATTCCGATTATGAATTATATTTAATTCATAAGTGTTGTGAGTTTGTTCTTTATTCAGATATTTCGCTGATAAGTTGTTATCCACTTGTTTTGTTACTCTCTCGAGTCTTCGTGTAATTGGTGATCAAATCTTCTTGATTTGGGTGATCTAACTTGTCTTCAAGTTAGATCTGTTTGCTGTTTTACAAAGAAAGAGAAACATATTAGACTTCCCGTCGCAACACACAATTGCCGTCGATGGAGAATACGCCTTGCCATGCAGAACGGTATCAAGCGTCCCCTGCGTCGCAACACGGTCGTTCGTCTAGCGATTGACGGTATCACGTACACAGGAGTCGATAGCTTGCGGCTCCGCACAGCAGTTTAGCCCTTCGCGGTACTAATAACAAACCGACTACTTTGGCACCGAATACCATGAGAATCAGCTTGCCAAACACTTGGTGCTACTCGTGGTTACTGTAAAACAGACTGCTTTGGCACCATCAGGTGAAGGAACCAACTCTCAACAGTTCCGGTGCTTACTCACGGTTACGGAATGCGTTCATACCGAAAATGACCACTCAGTCCTGCCCGGAGGATACTGAATTGCACAGAAGGCAGGTTCTCCTCGGCGAGACCGTAAATTGAAACATGTATGCAACATAACAATCCAATACGTCGGCTTCAATTGCCGGTGGTTGCATGATTCGGTAGAATCATGCCGCGGTTCTTTGCGAACGAATCAACAAAGAACCAAAGAACTAAACGGTCTTCCACGTGAACAATGAATCATATTTCTTAAGTAACAATACCAAACAGAAAATAATCAAACAGAGCTGCTGGATGGCCGGTTGTTTGGGTTTATATAACCTGACTGGATTAGAGATTAATCCAATCAACCAATTGGAACATGGGTTCCACGAATCCCTCCAATCCCGTATCGCCGGAAGTGGATACGGAGGAGCAATATGCTAATTCACACCACAACCGGAACTGGATACCCAGGACCGGAAATGGATCCACCAATCACATCGATCGGTTGATCGATGGATTATCAAATCTCCATTTCTGCTGAACTAGAGATTCCCATCACTTAGTGTGAACAATAATTATTAATATATATTTATATTAATCCTAATAAAGTGTCGTTTCATACAAATAAATATATTCTTATATTTATTTACCAGTTTTCTTAACTCGCAATTCGAATTTACCGCTGAATTATAATCGCGCCATCTAGTGGCGACTCGGAGCATTGACAAATGCGGGTTTCGCAAAAAACACTTAAAATTCGGCCGTGTTATTAATAAATAGCACTTATAAACCGTCATAATGAGTGTGGAAGGCGCTTAGAAGCGGGTCATTTATTCTCCGCTCTAGCTTAAATTCCTTCTTTGCATTTGGGTAATTGTCAGCAGCTGGTTGGTATAACCGCGTCCAGAATCCACAGAATTTTACATCTGCTGGAGACGCGGTGGGAATTTCATTTATTTTCCTTAAATCCCAACGGTGACAACTCGTCGGGCAGTAAATGATGCGGGAATCATCCTCGCCATCATCGTCAGCGTCGATAGGATCTGACACTGGTGCCCTTGATAGAGCGTCAGCCACGACGTTATATTTGCCGGGCTTGTATTGAATGGTCAAGTCGCATGCCATCAGTTCTAACTGCCATCTGGCTAGTCGACCGGCTGGCTCCTTTAATTTCATCAGCCATTGTAACGCTTGATGATCTGTGTGGACTACAAATTTGGTATATTCGAGATAATCTCTGAATTTCCTTATAGCCCACACAACTGCCAAACACTCCAACTCTGTGGCGTTGTAATTTTTTTCAGCGCCTTGGAGTTTGCGACTTATAAACATGCACGGCAGGTCTTGTTCGACTCCGTCGCGCACGTGTGTTTGGAGCAACGCCGCTCCTAACCCAACTCTGCTGGCGTCCGTATGTAATATGAACGGCCGGTTTAAGTCGGGTAGAGGCATTACGCCGACTTCCGTCAGCATCCTCTTTATCGCATTAAATGCGATGTTGCACTCATTTGACCATACAAATTCGTTTTCATTCTTCAGGAGGTCGGTAACTGGGGCTGCCACTTCAGCTAGACCCGGTAGCAACCTGCCGAAGAAGTTTATCATTCCCATAAACCGTTGGACACCTTTAACGTCCTCGGGTGGTGGGAAACGATTAATCGCATCGATTTTTTCGGGGCCAATAGCTAAACCGTTGACTCCAATGCGATAACCCAGGAAGGCAAGCTCCTTTCGGCAGAACTTGCTCTTGCCCGGATGAACGTGTAACCCAGCTTTCGCCAGCCGGGTGAGCACTTGGTCGATGTGCTCAATGTGCTCTTCGAATGTTTTAGAGGCAATAACTATGTCATCTAGGTATGCCCACACGAACTGATGCAGGATATCACCCAATACGCTTTCGATTAGTCTCTGAAAGGTACTGGGAGCATTCACTAAACCAAACGGCATGACGTTGAACATCAACCGTCCAATTGGCGAGTAAAATGCTGTTTTTAGCTTATCCTCTGGCCTCATCTCAACTTGCCAGTATCCCTTCGACAGATCCATCGTCGTAACCCAAGAAAAGGGGCTAAGCTCTCTCAAAATGGATTCGATAGACGGCATCTGTATGGGATCTATCTCTGTCACCGCGTTTAATGGGCGGTAATCAATGCATAGGCGTGGGTCCGAGCCCGGGCGCATCACGAGCACAACTCGCGTCGCGTATTCTCCCTGGGCCTCGGAGACAATGCCACTGTCTAGCATTTCTTGGCACATTTTTTGTACTATTTCACGTTTTTGCGGGTTCATTCCCTTATACGCAACTCGTATAGGTTTATTATCCGTCAATTTAATTTCGTGAATAGCCCTATTCGTTCGGCCCGGTTTTTTCGACAGGATCCCCTCATATTTAAGTAGGACCCTTCGTAGGGCTGCCGCTTCGTTTAATTCTAAAGCGGCGTCGGCGACAAGCGTTTCCACTACATTGTCCCGTTGCAATTCTGTTACGAATGCTTTAAAATCGTAGTCTTGAACGAATTTCTTTAGGCCTTTCTCCCACTGTGTCTTGTTGGCCGCTTCTTTGATAAGAGCTGGTGGCACGACAATTGCGGGTCTTTCTCTATCATTTCTGATATAATTCCAAGATTTCGTTATTGGATTTGGTTGTATTTCCATTGACGCCATGAGGTCTAAGCCCAACAGAAAAATTCTGTCGCACGTGGGCAGGACCAGGAAAGGGTGCTGTTCTACCCCTCCGAGCCACTCCATGGTCAATAATATAACTCCTTTTGGACGCGCCATTCCGTTGGCGGTTTTTAGACGTACATTTTTATTAACGCCTTTTATCTTATCGGTGAGACCCAATGATGCTACTATGTCTTCGGAAACGAACGAGCGATCTGCTCCCGAGTCTAGCAGTCCCATAATTTTTTCGCGTTCTATTGTCATGGGCAGCATACATAGGCGGCTGGTATATTCGACCGCCACGTTGCACATGAAAACACGAAATTCTTCTGTGTCTTCGACTACTTGAGGTAATTCTTCAAGCAGTAGGTTTGGTTCTTCCGCCTCAGCCTCAGCGTTTGCGGTAATTACCTGCAAAGCGTTGTTGGCCCTGTCTTGGATCTGGGCGTTAGCTATGTCACTACCCATTTCTTTGACTGGTGGCGGTTTATCGAACCCTTTGTTAAACCCCTTCTTCTTCATGAATGGCGCAGACGGTCGAGAAGTTATTTCTTCGCCGCCTGCGCTGACTCGTTTTTTGACTCGTTTTTTGCCATGGCGAGTTTAATCTCTGCCATCTGCTTCATTATCGCGTCAAACTTAGCGTCTTCTTTCGCTGTTCTTGGGCACTCATTGGAATAGTGACCCGGTTGGTTACACTTAAAACAACGAATATTTGATTTGTCTCTTGGGGCTTCAATCGATTTCTTTTTTTCAGGGTCTACTTTCGACGGTGGCGTGTAATTTTTTCGAAAATACTTCGGAATTCGGCCGGCATTTGGTTTTAACCTGGCGCGAAATTCTTCTACCGCTCTATCTCGATGGATGAGATGTACTAGCGGTCCTTCCTCATCGCAACCCGTTGATAAGGTATCGCGATAGCTTCGTATTTCTTCGTCCGTCGAATAATCGTCTTTTTCTTCTTTTTCGTCTGATTTTCCGACATTTTGTTCGGCTTCCTCCCCCTCCTTGACCTCCTCCAGTGTCGCTTGCATGGCTGACGCTGTCGGTGCCTTTTTAGGGGCGGCCAATGGGTTGGAAGGCAGCGTGGATGTCAGTTTATTTTTTATTTGTAAACCAACGCTAGCTTCTGCCAGCTCCATTATACCGCTAAGATATTCAGTAGGGCGCATGATCTTGTCTGTCGCCCCATATCTTTCCGCACTCAACTTGAGACGTTTAGCGGTTGCTGCTTTCTCCGCTTCTGGTAAAGCGGAATAATATCTCTTCTCGATATCTATCGTGTTCTCGAACAGGAAGGCGCTCATTTCTTCGTAGCTGCCTCCTGTCGGTGCCCTTTCTTCAAGTAGCACCCGTTGCGAGTATTCCGACAAACCGCCGAGAAAGAAAAGGTTGAATCCCGTGGCATGAAATTCCATCGGGGCCTTTTCGAACAACAATCTGGCGCGAATGTCGTAATCCATTATGGTTTCACCAGGCATCTGGCGAAGACCTCGCATCTTTCGGCTCACCTCTTCGGGTGTCTCGCCGTAGCGCAGGTCGAATCTCATTAAAAAGTCGTCCCAATTGACGCCTTTCAATCCTTGGTACCACTCACGTGCCGAGCCTGTCATTAGCTCGACAATACCGTGGGTGAGCATGTCTCCTACGGTGGCTTTAGTGGCAGTCTTAATCCGAATTACTTCGTCAAGGAAGCGATCTCCCGCTTTCCATGACCCGTCGAAACGGTTCTGAATATAAAATTGCCACCTAATATTCCCGGTAACACTCATGGTGTCACGTCGGGAGACAGCGTATTTTTTCTTTACGCGGTCACCAGTGTTACGATTACGATCATTTCGTTTGCTCAGATCGATTCCTTCGGCTTTTAACGAGCCAAGCAGGGCTCTTCCAAGCTCTCCCATCGTATACTGCCGACCCGTCGAATCGGTAAACGCGCTTTGTCGGGGAAGGTCCTGAAACTCCTCCCGTCGGTGGTCGCTATTTTCCGATCGACGTCGTTTCTCTCTATCGCGCGGAGAGTTGGATCTCTTCCGGCGATTACTTGACTTATCATTTCGTCTGTCGTCGTTGGACGAGGGGTCGGAGCTGGGGTCGGGAGACGGTGAGCGGCGTGGCGGGTTGCGCCGTGAAGAGTTTGACTCTTTCCGGCCCCTACGACGGTCGTCACGTTCCCTTTCCCTGCGTTCATCGCGTTCTCTTTCCCTTCGTCTTTCTCCGGAACCTCTCTCCGAATCGTGATGACTGGGTGCATTCGACTCCAGTTCATCCGACGACGAATCACTGTTTCCGTAGTGATACTGTTGCTGTCCTCTTTCGCGTTGACGTTCCTCTCGTGACGATGTGCGGTCTTCGGAAGGTTTTCTCGAAGGTCCGTCGTCTTTGAGGATGGGTACCGGCTGTTGCCAGTCGTTACCCCGCGGGTCGTCGCGTTGTCGGCTCGTGTGAGTCTGTTCTTCGTTACGACGCGCGTTGTTCGCATTTATTAATCGGTTGATAGCGTTGTTAGTGTTATCGTCTAACGCCATCATGCGAGGTCGAACGCGTTGTTCGGTCGAGACTTCCCGTTTGCGTGGAGTGACTGGCACTTCCTTTTTTCGCTCGGGTTTGGGGCTGACCTTCGGCGTGCGCTTCGGGTCGCCTTCTACGCTCTCGTCGGACAATTCGGACGAGCTAACTTCTGGCTTGCGAACGGATTTTGGTTTGTCTCGTTGCAGCCTAGTCATGAAAGCTTGTTCAGCTTCTTGTTGAGAACGGAATGCATAACGATGTGCATGTAAGGCTCGATCAACTATTTCGACTTCTTCTGGGGTAGTCGGAACGCGCTGGGATTTGCCGTACTCGAGAGCTCGCGCTTCTCTTTCCGCCAGCTTCCGCTTTCTCTCGCGGATGGCTTGTCGGGCCTCATTCTCGGCATCCGCTTCGAATTGAGCGGAGTCTACCATTTGTTGAGCGTATGCGTCTTCAACAACGGTGATTTCTGGGGATAACCTGTGCGCTCTTAAAGCTGCACGTACGATTTGTAATGTTTCGTACACAGTTATTTTTCCCGTTGGCAGAGTGTATCGTACACCTTCTGCCTGTGCCAACTGCATCGTGTCAACCAATGTGGCCGAGACGCTGTAAGGCTGGCTCGGAACACGCTCAGTTTTTGACGCATTGGACTTGTGTCCTTCAGACCTGACCGAAGCTGGGCGGCTTTGCGTAATTGGCGTGTTTAGTGCCGAATTAGCTGTCGTGTTTGAGGCCGTCTTTTGTATCGGAGACGCCGCTTTCGGACTGCCCACCTCGGTGTCGTGCGTTAGACGAGGCGATGGGTTACGGGATAAAACCTCGTTTCCGCTCGTCTCGCCGTCACGGTTAGAACGCGGCAGTTTGGAGTGAGATTGCTCTTCACCCCGCTCTGTCTCGTCCAATCGCTGCCTCGTCTCGGAACGAGACGGGTGCGATGCCTCTGATGCGCTTCTGCGATCGGGTTTAGGCTTGCGCCGTTTTTGCCTCGCTTCGTGCGCTGAGGCTTTGGGTAAGGGACCTCCAGATCGCAAGTGATAGTCGGCGCCTTTACGACTGCCGGCTCTCTTGTTCGCGTCGGAGTCGGAATCCGTTACTCGGATATTGTCTGCCATTTTTGGGTATGAAAATGATCTCAAGTTCTATTCGAGTCGTTTAAATCGATCCCGGACAGGCCCCCACGTGTCGCGCTCAACTCGGTCTGTCGCTGATACGTGGTATGAGTCACTCTCTGATCTCGCAATACCGCTTTACTCAAGCGGTTACCCAAATAATGTAACACGGCAAGACAATGTAAAAGGTAAATATAATAAATGTATTTATTATACGGGAATATACAGTTAAAAGGGAATAAAATATGTAAGGGAATAAAAAGGTAAAAGGAAAGGGGTGTGAAGTTGGCGGGAAACTGGTCGAGGTCGTCCTTTGTCGCTGTGGATCCAAGATGGCGTCCGCGTGGCAACGTGGTGTCGTCTTGGGCCGGCGTGGCAATGAATGGCGTCCTCGTCTCACGTTTCTCGTTCGGTCCTTCGGGCTCACGCTGGTCGGGCGCGAGTGAATGCCTGAAAGGTCTTACTTCTGGTCTGTTGTCTAGGTTTAGGGTTTTTTGTAGGTGTCCGGCGATCACACAGCGGCGGACGCTTGGTGGTTCCCGGCGATACACACAGCGGCGGGAACGCTCGTCGTGGTTACTGCAATTTAGGCTTGTGCGACCGTTTGTCTGCACAACTCGCTAAATTGGAGTAGGTTTACTATTTCTAGCTGGCTTGCTAAAATAGTGTGGTAATCTTGTTTCGCAGGTTACTCTGCGGAGGTTAACACAAATCAATCGTACTCACGTTGAAAGTCCCTTGTCCTAGGTCACTCCTGAAGTCTTTGTACTTAGGCTTGATCGTTTTAGGACGTTTGGCTTTTACGTGTATCTTGGTTGATTTTTGTGTTGGTTCTGCCCGCTCAGTGCAAGGCGAATTCCTTTGCACAAAGCGGGGGGTGACAGGTGACTAAAGCCACCCAATAGTGGAGAAGACGAATCTCCCCCACTCCCCCAGGGCAGACGCCCGTCCATTGACTGGATGTCAATGCTCTGAGGGAAGGGAGGCGCGCGTGCGACTCCCCTTCTTTACCCGTATGTAGGCCACGAGAGAAACTCTTCGTGCCCCACCCCAGTCGGGTCACCACACGCGATGTAAACCAAGTCCATCCCGATCAGGTAGAAGTCGGCATCGGCACATGAGAACTAGTTCCGTGCTGCTGAAGAAGAAATTTTGTTGACTAATACCTGACATGAGTGCTTTGCACTCACAATAGCATATAATTAATTATTAACCGCGATCGCTCACACGATCGTATTTTTTTCCTTGTTAATTTGTTTTCGGGGTGCGAGCGCAGACTTCACGTCGCCTCGCGTCTCGAAAATTCCTCATGACTTGAGTCACGAGCGAGACAATGGGCTCGAGCCATAAATAATTTTATGACAAGGGGAGAATATTCTGTAAAAGAATATTTTTCTCCACAAGTAATTTGACGCATCGAATTGATGCAACTTAACATTCGTACGATGAATTTTTCGGTGTGTTGGATAAATTTAATTTGACTTTAACTTTTTTAAAGATTAGACAAAGTCCGACTTCGGAATAATTCTTTATTAGATTTATTTATTTAATAAAATTTCGACAAGCACATTTATTGTGCAATTTTAGTAATGATTTACACCCGACGAATTCTTTTTACGAATGACTGATAATTATTAATTTAATTATTAGTAATGTTCTAATTAACGTTAGAATTAATTTAAAGTAAAATCTGATGATAAAAATCCGGATTAAAGGCTCGATTCCGTCTCGCTGTGCGTTTTGGACATGAGACAGATTTTTTACGTGATGACTTCTTTTTTTTCTATCCGACGAGGGACAATTCGTCCTACGTTTGCACCGATAGACAGGAATCGGTCTCGACGGACGGCTGCACGTATTGGCAACGTCCCTCGAAACCAACCATTTATCTACGTATTTAAATATCAACTTTTTATTAATTGTTTATTTCTCCATCCTTCCAGATGGCACTACGTAAAACATGGGGACCATTAGACCCCGCTTGCATCGCTCGTGGCGGGATATTTCGAGGCGCGCTGCCCGAATTTTACCGACGATGTTTCGGCGAAGACGCCGACCCTTGGCGCCTGCGAATACTACATTCCCGATGCATCGCCCGACGTTGGGTACGAGACTGTACGCTCCTGGACACGTTCCCGGAGGGGATGCGCGAAGGCATCGCCACAGAGTTAGCTCGTGACGAGGACCCGAAATCGCCAATTTTCCACCCCGGATTGTCAAGTCAGTACACTGGCACTCCGGCGGAGGAACACGTGCTGCATGCGTGGCGAGCAGCCGAGACAGAAGAGGCCCGTGAGGCCATCTATCAGCAGTATAGACAACAGCTGGTGGATACCGCTGCGGCAGTGGCCGAGCGCATCCTCCAAAACGAGGGGATGACCGCGGATGATATTCATCTGTGGTTTGAGAGGCTGCGATTGGGAGAGAGTACGCCCCAGTGGAGACCTCGGATGGGAATTTTAACGTCCCAAGCCGAGATGTGGCAGCTCCACCACCTGGGGATTTTGGGGCCCAAAAGCAGCTACCCGCGGAAGCGCAAGCGCTCCAAAGGCGCCGGGAACAGCCAGTCGCGTTCCCCGGTAACAACCAAGAAGCAGCGTGTCACTCAAAACACGACTGAAGGCAACGAAGCTGGGCCATCCACTAGTACGGTGCGTGACCCTTCGCAGTATTCCCGACCGCGAATTTTCGTAAACCGTCAGATTAAAGACGGTAAGGAGTGCAAGGAGGTTTGGATGTCTGGTGATGAAGAGCGAGTCTCTCGTCCCAGCACTTCTAGACGTCCGCTGACTCATCGCGAGCAGCGGAAAAAAGATCGCAAGGAGCGATACTTCGCGAGGTGCGAAGCTCGGGGCCGTCCCATCCCCGAACCCGCCTACATCTCCAAGAGAGCGGGTCGACGAAGTGGTAGCCAGTCAGGTGAGCGACACGTCCCAGCGGCAGATACGCGGGACCTTCGCGAGATTCTGACTCAGATGAAGCGGACGAAACTGACACGTTTCGATCCCGCGATGAAACACGCCAGGAAGATGGGTGTTGTCACCGACGGAAAGGTGACCCCACACGAGGTGGCAAGGTGGCTCGCAGACTACATAAATTCGCGACCGCGACCCGATGGCATGCCAACCGCCATCGTGCAGCCTTCGAGCTCTGAACAACATCTCCCGGCGCCCCAAGTCGCAATGACTGGGGTGCAGACGACGGAGACGCCACCACCGCCGACGCAGCCGCCACCACCGCTGCCGACGCCGACGCTGCCGACCAAGACGCAGCCGCCTCCGGACCTGCCGCCACCGTCGTTGTTGAATTCGAGCGATCCGCCGGATTTACCCACCGACCGCTCAGTCCCTCTCCCCGTTGGACAGAGCATTATGCAGGAATGTCGAGCCAATTTGACCGACATTTACAGGCCGAGCCGACCCCGACCCGGTTCCTCGGCCCTGTTCTTCGAGAGGCGAGACGAAGAAGCGCGACTCGCGAGAGAAGCCGCCAACCCGACTATCTCCGAGCTCTCAGCGTTTCGCTTCGTGATGGAAGACCCAAGAGTCTCCGCGCCCGCCTTGCGAGGTGTGGATCAGGCCCAGCGATATTTCATCGAATGGGCAACGGCGATGATGAGTAAGCTCTCGTGCGCCTTCACTGCGGATTCAGAGCGATCGAATCCAGTGAATCGTCGCAGCCTACAGCTATCATTGACCAAGGTCATGATGCAGCTGCTAACCCCAGCACTCTTCGGAGAAGGGCGTCAGGCGATGGCCGCATGGTCTGTCGTGGACAGAGAGGGTGTACAGGTTCCCCGTGCACTCCTCGCAGAGTGGAGCTCCATTCTGCCCGACCCTGTGTTGACTCGGTACGAGCTAACCAGGGATGTGGTAAACCCCGAATTTGAGGGGTACAAGTTGCGAAGCACGGCGTTTCGTTACACCTCCGCCACCTGGACAGCGGCGCCTACCCAACAACTGCGCGCCTTGACCATCCAGACGGAAGAATCGGCAGAGGATGTAGACATGGTGATCTCGCCGACGAGCGGAGTTCCGATTCCGCCACCGATGCCTGCGGAGATATCCCCGCAAGGACCCGCCCTGTTCGAAGTGGCGGGTAAACCAAAGCGCTTGCTGTGCCGAACGCCACCCGTCAGGTCCGTCGAGCAAACGAAGCCGACACCGCCCGGGACCTCACCGGCCCGAGCGGCGACAACGACGCAAGCCGTGATTCCCGCGGCCACCCAGAAGCCGAAGCCGGCACCGCCTCCACCAGACTATTATGGGCGAATCATCGACGAGTTTCCCCACCTGTCGATGACGACGGCGACCAGGAGGTTTATCCTCGCGCAGCGGGACAAAGGCAAATCGGTCTTCATCTGGCTTCACAACCAGATCCGGAAGACTAAAGACCTCATCTTCCACCAGAGGTTGCTGAGAGCCCACCGTGCGCCAGTGACGCCAACGGAAGCCAATGCCATCCGGCATACGAACACCGGCTTCTCCGCCTACATCCCGAGCGTTTGGTTGCACGAGAGGACGCGTGCCCCGCATGAGCCAGTTGACGGCCATGCATTATGCTTCATTACGGAGCATGAGGACCCCCGAGATCGGTCCTCGGCGCTAGTAGGCGATCTACCCGCGCCACCCGGCACTCAACCGCCTGTCCCTGGAGTGAGTTACGCCCAGGTGACGGACTCAGTGTCGGGTCCCCCAGGAAAGAAGTGATCGCTCAGCCCCACGGTCTGAGCTCGGAGGGGGAAGTGTTGTGACCCGACTGGACCGGGGTCAACGAAGAGTTTCTCTCGTGACCTCGTTTCGGGTGTAAGGGGAGCCGCAAGCGCGTCTCCCTTCCCTCAGTGCATTGACATCTAGTCAATGGACAGGCGTCTGCCCTGGGGGAGTGGGGATGGTTCGTCCACCCCACCATTGGGTGATTCTGGTCACCTGTCAACCCCGCTTTGTGCAAAGGAATGTGCCTTGCACTGAGCGGGCAGAACCAACACAACCATCAAACGAGAAACACACGTAAACCCGTCGTCCTACAAGATCAGGCCCAAGTAAATATACTGGGATTGACCGAGGACAAAGGACAATTTACCGTGAGTACGTTTGGTCAGTGTCAAACTCCGCAGAGTAACCTGCGAGATAAGATTACCACACTATTTTAGCACACCAGCTAGAAATAGTAAAAACCACTCCAGTTTAGCGAGTTGTGCAGACAAACGGTCGCACAAGCCTAAACTGCAGTAAAACCACGACGAGCGTTCCCGCCGCTGTGTGACCGCCGGGAACCAGAAGAGTCCGCCGCTGTGTGATCGCCGGACACCACACAAAAACCTAGACAACAGCCCGAAGTAAGCCTTTTAACTAAGCATTCACTCGCGCCCGACCAGCGTGAGCCCGAAGGACCAGCCAGAGACGAGCCGAGGACGCCATATTGCCACGCCGGCCCAAGACGACATCACGTTGCTACAACGAGGACGCCATCTTGGACACGCACGAGACAACAGACGACCTCGCCGATTCCAGCCAGCTTTCATCTTACCTTTACCTTTCCATTTCCCATCACCCATTCCGATTTACCTTTTACTTACCCTTTTTATATATATATATAAGATATATCTGTACATTGCCCCGCAGAATAAATCTATATTATATTTTACCTTTTATATCTGTGTAATCATTTCTTTGGGTAAACCGCTTGAGCAAAGCGGTAGTGAGTTAGTCGAATTAAGTAATCAACCCACGAGTTAGCGACGGTTAGAGTTGAGCGCGACAATTTGCATGGGCATATTTGGATGACATAATTGTTGTATCCAAATCGTTCGAAGAACACATTAAACATTTAGATATAGTGTTTAAAAAATTGGCAGAAGCTAATTTACATGCGCACCCTGGCAAGACGCATCTCTGTAAAAAGGAATTAATTTTTCTAGGCTACAAAGTAGGAGTAGAAGGACTTGCAGTAGACCCTAAAAAAGTCGCTGCAATTACGCAATTTCCGGCTCCTACCAATCTTAAGGAATTACAAAGATTTCTAGGCATGGTGAATTTCTTTCACCGCCTAATCAAGAATTTGGCCACGGTTGCAGAACCCTTACGGCCTCTCTTGAAGAAGGATGTGGAGTTCGATTGGGAACTACATCATCAGGCAGCATTCGACGCAATAAAAGACTTGCTTACGAATGCTGAAACAATGAAGATGCCTGACTTGTACATGCCATTCATTGTTCATACTGACGCCAGTAGACAAGGGTTGGGTGCAGCCCTTACACAAAAGAAAATTGTGGATGGCCAAGAAGTCGAAATGCCATGCGTGTATGCAAGCAGAAGCTTGCAGCCCGCAGAAAAAAATTATACTGTGACAGAATTGGAATGTCTCGCAGTAGTATGGGGATTGCGCAAATTTCGCCCATACTTAGAGTACACTACATTCACTGTACAAACGGATCACCAAGCACTTAAGTGGTTGATGTCGTTATCTGACCCGTCGGGCAGATTAGCTCGTTGGCAAATGGAGCTAATGGCGTATTCGTTCGAAATACAGTACGTCAAAGGTCCGCTGAATGTAATAGCAGACGCATTGTCACGTGCACCTGTTAGCGCACCTGACGAACCAGAAGACGATGGCGATAATGATGATTTATTATCATATTGTCCATCTCCTTGCCGAAGTTGGCAAATGGGAAAATTGAACGAATTACCCAAGTCAATAATAGTTAATGAAGACGATCAAGCATTAATTAATTTCTGTATTAACATGCATGATCCGTCAGGAACCCCTGACGTCGAATTAAGAGCTATGATGGCTAAAAAATTCGAGCTGCCAACAACAAATGTTTTAATTAAAGCATTTGCAGCTAAAATTGCCAAACAATTAGAATGTGATCCTCCAACGAGAGATGACATTATTGCGGCGCAAAAAGCAGACAAATTTTGCCAACATATTCGCAATTACTTGTTAAACGAGCAGTATCCAAGTTACATAGTAACCCGTCTTCAAAGAAGAAATTTTGAAAGACACGCGAGTACTTATCTCATTGAAGAAGATATGCTACTCCATTATCATCCTACCTCTACCGATGAATTAGGAGAGGATGGTAGGGCACTTAAAGTTGTTGTGCCAAGAAAATTGATTTATAAGATCATTTGGTTGATGCACGGACATCCACTGTCCGGCCACCCAGGCATTGCGAGGACAATGTACAGAAGTCGAAGAGTTTATACCTGGAAAGGTATGAAACGTGATATTACACGTTTTATTCAACATTGTCAAGGATGTCAGGCATGTAAGCCGAGATCGAAGACCGAAATTGAAGGCGCTCAAATTGGACCATTTGGACCATTTGACTGCCTCAGTGTGGATTTGTCTGGCCCAAAACCCAGAACCAGAAAAAACAATACCCACATTTGCGTCATCGTAGATGTCGCTACACATTGGCCCGAATTATTTCCAATGTGTAATCCAACGGCAATAAAAGTTGCCAACACAATTTATCACTTATCAATGACTTTCGGATTTCCAAGACAAATTATAAGTGATAATGGACCTCAATTTCGATCACAGGTCTATAAAGAATTTTGCAAAAAATTCGACATGTCGCGAACACCGACATCGATTTATCATCCACAAAGCAATCCTGTGGAGAGAACCAATCGAGATATTAAATATTTAGTTTCGATCTATTTAGATATTCACGACCAATGGGATGAATATCTGCGCGAGTTCGCATTCAGTTTGAGAACAACTGTAACAAGAGGCAGAGATTATTCTCCAGCTTTCTTGAATTTTTTCCGAGAATTAAGAATTCCTTGGGATCCAAGAATTCCGGAAGGAATTTTGGTCATTGATCCAAAAAATCCGCATTTATATGTTCAGAAATTAGAAGCAATAATTGCAGAGACGTATCAGCATATGATGTCTGACGTCTTAGATTTAAGACGCCGTGTCGAAGCTGAAAAATCAGATAAAAAATTCGACAACTTCAGACAAAATGATTTAGTCTGGCGAGAGTCTTATATACTCTCAAATGCCGCTAAAGGAATAGCAGCAGGCATTTCACCGAAAAGGAATGGGCCTTATGTAATTGTCAAAAGATTACAAGGAGGCGCCTTTCAACTTCGAAGGCTGAGCGATAATAAAATTTATCCAGCTGTTCACGGCACTGAATTAATGCCGTACTTTCCCGTTTTCAACCAAGAAATTTGGCTGGAAGGGGAGGAAGTGGGTCAAAAAACAAAAAACATTGTTAATACCTTGGATGATGTTGAATTATCCAAAATTCCTGTCGAAAACACGGAATCGAGTGAAAAATCGAAACTCAAAAATAACGAAGTCGATGAAATAAACAAGCGACTTGAAAATGTTTCTCTTGATGAAAATCTAGAAAAAGAAATGTTTTTAGAAAAAGAGAAAATTTCAAACAATGAAGAAAATAACTCATCTGACATTGGAGACGATGCTGATGACAATCTAAACAAGTTGGATTGTACTTCGCGAAAGTCAAAGTACAACTTGAGATCTCGCGTTCCGCGAGTCAAGACATAGCGTTGACTTTCACCTTTTGGGTTTACCCAAAAGACCCGAGAGAGCAATCTCGTGACGTCATTCGTAGTTCACACTCGAATGACAACGTTCACAATACGTTATAATTTGTGACGTCATTCGGTGTCACCGAAACAAGTTCGTTACTCCAATCAACGAACTTAGCCACTTTTCCGATAAGTTTTGAAGTGGATGCATCGACTCCGATACAGCACGACAGTTTTTCTTGATTCAGCGAACTGTAAGTTATTTTTCTGAAAGAAAAATTTGATAAATATATTTAATATAGTTTATTAATTCTTTCTAGCCGAAAGAATTTCTTTTTCAACGCGAAAAAGAAAACGAATGGCAGACGACGAAGTCAACCTCCATGCGGACGAGGAAATGCCGGTGGAAGGAGCCAATAACGATGCCCAGTTATCGTTACAAGAGAGGGTAAATTATTAAAATAATTTTCACTTGGTGTTTCAGTCAGAAAAATTGAGAAAATTCACTTTTCCTGACTTCAAACACAAGCCGCTAAAAAATAAAAATGGCGGCTAAAAATGTCACGTGCTTCAAGCATGTGCGAAGGGAGTTGCCATGACAACCAACATCCCTTAGTGGCTCACAGCCACAAGCGCTAAGCTTAAAAAATATTTCAAATAAGAAATTATTTGTTTATTTTTAAAATAAACTAATTAATTTATTTTTCTTCGAATATAGATCGAGAGGGATCGAGAAACGCCATTCGCGCTTCCCGATCACGTGCCGACTCAGCACCCGCTGATTTTTCGGGCGGCGTTGCCCGAAAAAATCAGAAGACTGAAGACGGCAAACAATACTTGGTGGAAGTTGCGCCACGACTTCAGCAGATCGGCTCTACAGGGATTTGGTGCAAAAGGCCGGTTCATCGAGCGCCTTCACGTGGACGGTGTCGACGAAATCGAGTGGACACTCGACGAAAGCCCCCCAGGACCACTAGCTGCCGAGCTGCTGCACAACCAGTGGCCAGTGACGCCACGAGAGCGTCACGAGCGCAGAAGAGCGCTAAAGAGTACCGGAATTAATTACGGTGCTCTCACCCAATTGAGGAAGAACCTCAAAACGACACAACGCGAAGTCGTTAAACGGTACCGCAAATCCGTTCGCGACGGGAACCCACAATTTCCCGTCACACAAACCGAGCTCCACCAGTTGGCGCTCGCCGGGTGTTTTAATGATTTTCCGGGATTTTTCCCGTCCAAAGCACTCCGAGCTGCCGCAGTGCAGCTCCGCGTCGACGAAAATCGACAACTGGCTCAAGAACACGAGTCAGAGGAGCTAGCGCGATGCGCTCTCCCGTTTTATCGGGAAGACGAAATTCCGGCCTCAGCGGCCATCAATCCTCCGCCGCAAGACGAGGATTTGAGGGTGGGGCAACCCCCTCCGCCGGTTCCAATCCGACCGATGTTCCGAGAGTCAAGCCGCGACCGAGAAGAACGTCAAAGGCGATCGCGCCCGTACACGACCGACGCACCGCCACCACGCCCGCTGTCAAGAAGAGGACGGACGCCCGAATCATTCTGTTTGTCATCTTCGCAGAGTTTCGAGTCGGATTCCACGATGAAGTCCGAGCGAAGTAGCTGAACCGCCTCCACATACAAAGTGGATAATCCGGCTACTCCATACGCCATGCGACGTGTCGTCGGTGATTTATCCACCGACTATAGCGTGCCAGTCCCAGGCCACGCTAGCCGCCCACCAGCGGGAGCTCGCATGTTGCAGCTGAAGCCGTACTTCGATGAGTCCTTCGGGCCTCAATGGGTTTATTATGAGCACCAACCCATCAAAGCACAGCAAGAGGTGCTTGGAACGCTGGACGCCTACCAAAACGCCCAGATTTGCGAAATGCAAAAGGGTTGGCAACGATTAGCCGCCCGATTGGAGAGCTCGGACATCGAGAATGTTGACGATCCCCGGTTAATTGAACTCCAACGTTTATTGATTCCGGAGATGATTAGGGTGTTGTACCCTGGTGTCTTGCCGACCGTTGGGCAAGCGTTGGCGGCGCTCACCTTTTTGTGGACGGCCCCAATGGGACTTTCTGAGAAGAAAGTCGAATTGTGGTACCACATCCGGCCACATCCGCCTACGATCCTGGCGGAAATGACTAAGCAGTTCGTTACCCACTGCGAAACCGAGGAAGAGGCCGCAGTTCGGTTGAGAACCGAATGGTCGATCGCGAAGACCACGGCGCAGCAGGCTCGAAGCGCCCCGCTTCCTGTCACCTGTGCCACAGTTGCCGCGTCACTGGCAGCTTTCCAGTTGGCCCAAGAGGCACCTGGATGCTCGTTTTGGCGGGAGAACGCCGGAAGTTCTCAAACTCCAGCCGGAGTTCAACGGGCAGTCGAACCCCGTAAGCTCACCGGAGTTGGTCGAGCGCAGGGACGAGGCGTCACACCCTCGTCAACCTCCGCACCCGCGTTGGTTTTCATGGGCTCGCCGAGCCATTTCGACGATGCCACGACGGAAGATTCGCGTCCGCCGCCGCCGCCACCAGCCAAGCCGGAGAAGTCGGTTAAGCCACTAAAGAAAGAGTCGGCTTCCAAGACCCTGATGCGCCTGTATCCGCACTTCTACCTGACGCCGGATACAAGAACACTGCTAAGCAACAATCACAAGTTGTCGAGGCAGGTGTTTATGTGGCTCGAGGACCACATTCGGGTGTTAAGCCCACCATCGGTGCTCCACGACCGACTCCTGAGAGCACGATTGGCGCCAGAGGATCCGATAGAGTTCGCGGCGCTAGGATTCTTCAACCGAGCCAACTCGGCAAGGATCATTCAGGTTTGGCTTCATGTCAACCCTGGAATGGTCTCCGGACCAAACGCAGGTCGCGACCTGTGTACGGTTAACGAGCGGTCCAATCCGAGGGACGACGCCACGGATATGATGCGCCCGTTGACGCCTGAGCGAACTCAGAACATGGACGAATCATAAATTGGTTCGTTCATTTTCTCTCCATGTAAGATTCGTCTTAAATGGGGGGATGTGTGGTGATCTCAAAATATTCACCAACTTAGAAGATAAAATTAATTGTCTTCTAATTAATTTGACTGTGGCACACGCCAAGTCAGATCATGTGACCGAGGGGAGAAATCCTCTCTAGGCACATATCACCCCAGGTTGTCCGGGGTGAAAACGGTTATTAGCCGTTATGGTGCAATATGGTGTAATAACCACTAGTTGCACCCATTTGAGCTAAGTGCGCAGGTTTTCTGCGCAATATTGAAGCGTGCTGGGCTCGCGCCTTGGCTCAAATCGGGACTCTTGACAAAAATACACACACCACAACATCACTGCTTGTTCGCTCCTGAAAAGTATTGATAGTGGACCGTGTATTCCAAGTTTCACCAGCTTGCTTTGTAAAACATACAAAGCCAGCTATCCTGCTTGAATTAGCCGCAGCTAATTCCAGCAATCGTAACGAGAAGTAGAAGTTTCCCGACGATCGTGAACCATCGCCGTCGCTGTCGCGCGAACGTCAGCCACCGCCATCGAACGAGAGCCGGACGCCTGCCCCGTGAACCACCGCCGCCGAGCCGTCGTACGAGGACAGAAGAAACCCACGAGAACCATCGTCTCCGACCATCGTTCGTGAGTTTGCAAAACGAAGACATTTGCCTTCGCTCAACAACATCGTGTTGTTTAAGCGCCATTTCTGACGCTTTGTAGCTTGCAACAGTCGTTGCAAGCCCTTCCATTGTTCCCGCTCATTTCTTTTCGCGACTTGTCGCATTCTGTGATATATCGTATTATTTTAATATATATTGTAATAAACCGAATAAATATATTGTGTCATTTTTATACTATAAACTGTCTTTTTATTTCTTTTCCTTAAACTTAACCCCTAGATAATTTAAGGCCGCCGATTGTAAGTCTTTTATAGCATTCACCTGCGGTTTCACCTATATTAATTAGTAATTTAGTGTGATAAAAACCCGGATCGCAGCATGCTTTGCACACACTTACAAAATATTGTAAGTTTGGCGATAATCAGAATAACGAGTTGCGCAACCAGTTCATTGTTGGTTTAAATATGCGTCAGGTCTAAGAAACGCTGTATCTACAGAAGAATTTGAGCTTTGAGAAAGCTCTCGAGACGGCTACGTCAGCAGAAATCGCCGTAGCAGATGTTTCTTCCTTCGTGGACTCCCAACAGTCGGTGCACCACGTTAATAAGGGCGGGAACTCCTCCAGAAAAGTCGCAAACTCGCATAAAAGTGGCCAACGCTCCTCGAGGGGCACCACTGGATCATCTCAAAAGCAGTCGGATCGTTCCCAGCCGCATTACGAAAACCCTAAGTTTAAACATTGCGGCAGGTCGGGACACCGCAACGATGAGTGCAGATTCCACAATGCAAAGTGCCAAGCCTGCGGCATTGAGGGGCACATTAAGCCCATCTGTCGGTCCACCAAGCTTTCAGCGCCCGCTCACCACACCACTGTGTCGGCACCTCGCAAGTTGATATTTTACACCATTCGTCCGAGGAAGCCTAAAACCCCGATTGCGGTGAATGAAGTGTCCATAAGGCCCACCAAACCACTCGTTCTCGAGCTGCGAATCGCTCAAACGCTTTTGTGGATGGAAATTGACGCTGGAGCTGGAGCAACAATCATCAGTCGCACGATGCATAATAAATATTTTTCTCACAAGGAGAGGGCAGGAGTGTGTCCCTCACAATTGTTTAATTTTTGTCAAAATAAAGTATTGTTATTATCTAAACAGTCAATACTTTCATTATTTAAATGCAACGCTCTTTCACATTGTTACAAACAGTCAAAACACACAGGATTCTTTACTGTGTGTAGAATCATCCTTTTTTCACTTTTTTGAGTAAAAAGTTCAAGTGTAGCACTACACTTGGTGATTAGCCTGTTCAAACCTTACTCTGGAACCCAGGTAAATTGATATCTCATGACATATGACATCACAGCTTTGTTCACCAACATGACTGACTGCATGAAGGCAAGAATAGTGTGTAGTGTGGTCCAGTGGTTAAGGCAATGGACCAGGAATCTTTCCATGCAGGTTCAAATCTTGTTGTCTCTGAAAATTTTTGCTTTTATTTTTTATTTATTTTTAGCAGTAAAGTTAATGTTTGTTATTTTATATTTGTTTTTAAAAAATTTTAATTTCATTAATTTTAATTTTAATTTAATTTTAATTTCCGCTTTCGGAATACGAGATTAGCACCGCCGAACCTATGGTTATCGAATCGCCGTACAAAAACATTGAATATAACATATGGGAGCCGATGGATCTGGGTATTCAATCGCCAATCAGACCCGATCTACGTCCGTGCGAGCGCGTTCATTCCGAAGCGCAGTGCGAATACATTCAACCGCCTGCAAGTGCGCGACTCGTTGAAATTAAAGCGGAAAAAGAAACGAAAATCCAACCGCAGTTGCAAACCGAACCGAAAATCAAGCCGCAGTTGATAACTGAACCGAAAATTGCGCCGCAGTTGAAAGCTGGATCGAAAATTGGCTCGCTATTTACAAGTGCAATTAAAACTCGAGCGAAGGTTGAACTGAGCGCGTTAAGAAAACCAAGTGACGCTAAGCTGCAGCTTCAACATAAGACGGAAACAGACTCGCAGACGAACAACAGAGTGAAAGTTGCAACTAAAAAGAACACCCCGTCTCATTCAACCAAAAGCATATACTACAGGGCGGGAAAACGGACGTTAATCAAACACCAACCGGGACTGCCAACAGTCCCTGAAAGTCGAGTGCTTCAAACTAGGCCAACAAACTTAAATAAATTTAATTTCATTAATTTTAATTTTTTAACAAATATAAAATAACAAACATTAACTTTACTGCTAAAAATAAATAAAAAATAAAAGCAAAAATTTTCAGAGACAACAAGATTTGAACCTGCATGGAAAGATTCCTGGTCCATTGCCTTAACCACTGGACCACACTACACACTATTCTTGTCTTCATGCAGTCAGTCATGTTGGTGAACAAAGCTGTGATGTCATATGTCATGAGATATCAAATTACCTGGGTTCCAGAGTAAGGTTTGAACAGGCTAATCACCAAGTGTAGTGCTACACTTGACCTTTTTACTCAAAAAAGTGAAAAAAGGATGATTCTACACACAGTAAAGAATCCTGTGTGTTTTGACTGTTTGTAACAATGTGAAAGAGCGTTGCATTTAAATAATGAAAGTATTGACTGTTTAGATAATAACAATACTTTATTTTGACAAAAATTAAACAATTGTGAGGGACACACTCCTGCCCTCTCCTTGTCAGTTCCAGATCCAGCCTCTTGCCACTGAATTATCGTCGTACGATGGCCATTCCTTGCCGATGACGGGCGTATGCACCGTTCCAGTTACGTACGACGGGAAAACACGCGAATTGCCGTTGTGTATTGCAGAGCACGGTCAAGTCCCGTTGCTTGGAGGCGACTGGATGGACGAATTCGGTTTGTTGCCGCTGCTGGTGCAGCCCTTCGCGCCGTAATTTATCGTGCTGCTGCTGGAATTCCCTCGAAATCTGCGCGCAAACGTGCGACTCCACAGCGGGCTGCAGATCCAAACAACATGGAATTGACCGCCGCCATCGCTCCAACTCGCGAGGTGGAAGTGCTTCCTGCGTCGCGAAACGATCCGTCTCCGCCGTCGACTGTTGCTGCCCCTGTGTACGAATCGGCTCCTCCTGTGACTGCGACAGCTAAAGATGCTGCGCTGCAATGCTCCGCCAGTGCAGCTGATCTCGAGATGTGGCGGACGATTCTAGACAAGCATCAAAACGTTTTCCGCAACGAGATTGGCCAGTACAACGTGGCACCGGTAAGTATAGCAGTTGACAAGAATTTTCCTCCAATTTTTTTAAAAGCTTACCCGGTGCCACTGTCGGTTAAACCAGCGCTGAGAAGGAATTGCGACGACTCCAGGCTTTGGGAATCATCACGCCCGTCGTGTCGTCGAAATGGGCGACTCCCATAATGCACGTGCGCAAGTCCGACAGAACTATTAAAATTGCCAGCTGTTACAACCGTACAGTAAATAAAGCCGTGTTTCCGTGCTCATATCCGCTGCCCCTCTTTGCTGACGTTACAACGAAATTATCGGGCGGTAAATCCTGTAGCAGAGGAGTGCGCTCACAGTATGAAATACTGTGTGTGGAAGCGAATTTAAATGCCGAAACACGGCTAACATGAGCGCAATGACGTGCGCGCACCTCCAGCGCTTGAAAATGGTGGAAAATAAAGTCACTGCACACTAAAGTGCTCATATGTGACAAACACAATCTAAAAATAAACTAAATGTTTAATAAAAACAAAAATGCTTACATAATTTGGTCCATTTAGGTGGAGAAAATACATGAGTGCTTGCTGGCGTGCAAGCGGCCATTGTGATTGTGAAAAACATACAATTGACACCATCTGGTGTTGGAAAAAGTAAACTAATACTAACATGATACAGGCAGCATTATGCCCAATGTTAAACAATGAAAAGAAGTCTAAATAAATACACTAAGCTGCATAATACAGTGACACATTGATAAATACATGAAATGCATACGGAGGACTATTTGGTATTGGAAAACAACAAATCCTACTCGAAGCTCGACATGAACTCGGCTTACAATCAGCTCGAGTTGGATGCAGTAAGCCAAGAACTTTGCACAATCAATACCCATTTGGGCCTTTTCCCTGGTTAATCGTCTTTTTTATGGTATTGCCACAGCTCCACCAATTTTCCAGCGCGAAATGGATATCTTGACGGCAGATGTTGGCGACACTCAGCCATTCATCGACGACTCGGCGGTCACGGGACTCACAGATCCGGTCCATCTACAGAATCTGGATGGCCTACTTGGCAAGTTCGATGGCGCTGGACTCACTCTAAATCGAGGCAAGTGCCAATTTTTGCAAAACGTTATTGAATTTTTGGGTTTTCGTATTTCGAAAGACGCATCGCTCCAATTGCATCTAAAATCGCTCCACTTCAAAATGCGACGCGTCCGACTGACGTCACGTCTTTAAAGTCGTTTATCGGATTTATAAACTACTACGGACGATTTATCAGCCATCTGTCAATCCTACTTGAGCCCCTGTATCGCTTGACGCGCGACGACGTCGATTGGAAGTGGGAAGATGTGCACGAAGCCGCCTGGTTGAAGGTCGTTCAATTGAAGGGGATGAGCGTCATTCTGGCCTATTTGTTATGCCACAGACCTGCACTGGGATTCCGCAGATTGTTCAACCTCAACCTCAGCTCCCTGCTCCTAATTCACTTCAACCTAATATTCCTATTCCAAACTCACCTCCGAGATTTCCTGCCCCGTTGCTTCCTCCTCTTCCGCCGTCGCTTCCTGCGCTTCCGCCCTTGCCTCAATCACCTCCGCAAGCAGCTCGCACTGTACGGCCAGCCAGAGTCAGAAAACCAACGCAGTTTTACGATTTCTCGTGAATTGAAATAATGTACTGAGTTTCGTAATTGTTTAGTGAATCTTTTTATTGTAATTCGATCTTAGAATTTTACTTTGTTTGTTATTACATGTTAAATAATTGTTTGTGTAATTGCTCCCTTGGTTGGTTCCCAATTAAGGGGATGATGCAGTGTTTCTACTCCATTTTGTTTTATTGTTAATTCATGACGCGTTCGTTAGCAAGAGCGCCCTCTGTACTTTTTCACGTATTAAAAAACATTTATGTAAATATCAACTCCAAGATGGCTGCTTTTTGACCTCATGTACAGTACATTTGCATCAACTTTTATCTTTATATCAAACGATTAGAACAAATTAAAAAATAGAATTTCAGATGTTCGACGAGTGACAGCAAAGCCATCTTTTGGAGGAGGCTTTCACCGAGAAATTATGATGCGCACACAAATTCCAACTTGGTCAATCTGCTCATTGTTTCATTTCACCCTTTTGACGTAGAACTACGTCCTTAGACAGGGCAGTCCTTTTTGGCGGGAATGCAAACCAGCGCCAGTAATAGAAATAGCTACAGGTGCCAATTCAAATTGTTGGTAAACCAAAACCTAACCATAAGCTCATAAGCAAACCTCACAATGCCACAATGGGAAACATTTCCCATCAAGAGGTGGCGCTTAAAAAACCCTGGGGATCAACAATGTAGCAACAACGTAACCAGGCCCACCTTTATCATTGGGCTAACTGGGCGCCAGGCACAGGGGGGCGCCGGGCACAGGGCAAAGGCTTGATGGGCACAGAAGGGCACCGGGCACAGAAGGGCGCCGGGCACAGAAAGGCGCCAGGCACAGAAATGTGCTGGGCAAGAGGCGCCTGAGTTTTATTAGCCCAGGACGCTGAAAGGTATAAAGACTGTGGTGATCTCAAAATATCCACCAACTTAGAAGATAAATTAATTGTGTCTTCTAATTAATTTGACTGTGGCACACGCCAAGTCAGATCATGTGACCGAGGGGAGAAATCCTTTCTAGGCACATATCACTCCAGGTTGTCCGGGGTGAAAACGGTTATTAGCCGTTATGGTGCAATATGGTGTAATAATCCTTTGTTGCACCAGTTTTAGCTAATTGCGCAGATTATCTGCGCAATATTGAAGCGTGCCGAGCTCGCGCCCTAGCTTCAAGCGGGACTCTAATTCAAACATCACAACCCTCAACATCACTGCTATTTCAACCAGAAAAGTATTGACGGAGGACCGTGATTTGAACTTAGTTTCACCTGCTATCTTTGTGTACCAAAGCACAAAGCCAGCAATCCAGCTTAAATTAGCCGTCGCTAATTTCAGCCATCGTAACGAGAAGTTCCCGATCAAAGGTAACCATCGCCATCGTTGCCGCGCAAACGGCAACCATCGCCATCGTACCGAGACCGGACGCCTGAAGTCGTGAACCACCGCCGCCGAGCCGTCGTGCGTGCTTCAGAAGGACCCACGAGAACCATCGTTGCCAGGACCATCGTTCGTGAGTCGCAAAACGAGGATAACCATCTTTGTTCAACAACTCCGAGTTGTTTAAGCGCCATTTTAGCGCTTTTAGCTTGCAACAGTCGTTGCAAGCCTTTCCATTGTTCTTTCCGCATTATTTCGCGACTTGTCGCTTTTCTCATATTATTCTCATATTTTAACTAGTCATTGTAATTAAACCGAATAAAACGTTTGTGTGATTTTTATATTGAAAACTGTCTTTTTATTTTCCATTAAATTAACCCTAGATAATTTCTGGCCGCGATATAAGTCTTTTAAAGCATTCATCTGCGGTTTCAGGCGTATTAATTATTAATTCGCTTGATAAAAACCCGGATCGCAGCAAGACGACCCTGAACATAACCCAATGCACATACACATTTCTTACTTCTCTCATCACTGACCAATATAATTTTTATTGTTTTGGAAATATGACTAATTTTGTTCATATTTTGGGTTTAATTTTAATTTTCGCACGCGGACAATGAAGTCTACTTTATTGGGCTTTGAAGCCATCATCCAGGCGGTGCTTTTAAGTACGAGATTGCATGACCGTGCGGAAGTCCGGTTTTGTGTCATAAATTGTCCGGTTTGACCTTTATTCCTGTTTTCATAAATTTAAACCCCAAATTATGTTACAACAAATCTTGTCTTTAACTTTAAAAGCATGGTTTTTATTTGTCTCAAGGAAAAAGTTAAGTTAAGCTAGAATTTCAATCAGTTTTACATCAGAAATTAGTTTATTCAAATTGCAAGATTTCAAAATTAAATGTTCTTGTACATGGACCGGTTTCCTCCTTATTAGCGAGCCCCTTTTAGCAAATTTTAATTTAAAAACCCCATTTTAGCGATCTCATTTTAGCGAAAATGAGGTACATTTTTCATAGCGGAGGACACGTTTTAACGACGCTACGTTATAGCGATTGCTAGGTTTTAGCGACGTGACTGAGATGCTACACAATAGCGACTGACCCATTTTTGCGACGCCACAAAAATGCTGCCGTAACGTTTAATCGACGTTACACATGAGTATCGGTCACGTTGTAGCGACGTAACGCATCTAGAAGAAACGTTGCAGCACCGTGACGTTTAACAGAGGCGTATATATGCAGCAGCACAAATTATTCACTTCATCCTTTCGCAGCTCAGTTAAACAACAAATTCGAATTCCTAATGGCAATTGAAATGCACAAAACCATCCGTGCAAAACCGAAACTCTGCTATGAAGGAGAAGGCAAACAAGGCCCGTACTAAGAATAAATTGCTCGCTGCTACAAGTAAATAGGGCTATTTACCCGAACCATTGTTACATTTAATATTTCCATTTACTTCGCCGAAATAAAGTAGATTCTCTACATAATTCATTTAAAAACTTTTTTCCGATATTTTTTCTTTTTGTTAGCGACGTCCCCTTTTAGCGACCACGTCATTTCATGTCCTTTCAGCGATTTTATTTTAGCGACCACGCCATTTTAGCACATCTGGTGCTTGGTTTTGGCCACTTCTTGCATTTGTTGGGTTATTTGAATTTAGTGTATTTTAATGATATGATTCATTTATTGGTTGATTTAGTAAATTTGGGTTGGGTTTGATTTGATTGTGTAAACATTTTATGTGACCAATGTTCACAGTACTGTACATTGACTATGACTAACTTGAACATTTTATGTGAACAAAATTATACATTGTTCATCTTAGATTACATCAAAAAAGTCTGCTCAAATTTATGATCATTAAAAATGGAAAAATTCATTTAATGTAAAGTTGCTTGTTTATTCAATCACAGACTTTTTTGTAGTTGTTGTTTGCCGAGTGATGTCTATTTACTTTACAAAAAAAAAATCCAAATCAAATTTGGGCGTTTGTTGATACAGTGGGAAAGAAATGTTACTTTAAATTTTTATTCTTACAAAATTGAAATTGATCCGAGTCAAATTGGGTATAATTGAGTTTTTCATTGTTGATTAAGGTCCAAGCTAAGTTGATTGAAATTCCAAAAAGTAAACAAGCATAAACGTTCAGAATAAATAAATAAATAAATAAATGTAATATAGAACGAGATTTTCAATATAAATTTGCTTTTGGCAATTAGCCATTATAATTGAAAACTGCTTTCCTCTCAGCAACCATCACTGTATTTGGAATAAGTAAAAGTCACCTTAGAGTTCGGATGTCACAGGATTGAAACTTATTGCAAGAAACGGCACACGTACGCAATAGTTTAAATTGGAACAGTGAATAATTTTATTCAAACAAAGTATATATGCAAATAAGTTCCCGGACATGTTTTTTAGCAAAAGAAAATAGAGATCAATTCAAGATTAAGATTAGCATTTCCCACCCAGAAACGTCGGAATCTCACTCCGGTAATCAGCTTGTGGATTCGTATTTTGGCTTCATTGAATTTGTTGTAGGAGTCATAGATAGTAGATCATTTTTGAGTCATAGCGTTAGTTTTTTTTGGCGTTGTTGCGTTATTTTAGCGTTATTGCTAAGCCTGCTATTTTTGCGGACTAAAAACATTGAAATTGCGGGCGGAAAGCGGATCAAAAAACTGCCATTTTGCGGACGTATTGTGGACGTATTGCGGGCGTATTGCGGACGTATTGTGGGCTCATCCGGAAAGTTTATGACCAAAATTTCAAGGTTTTAAACGAAATTTGAAGTGTTTAAAGAAAGTTTTAAGTTTTTAAAGAAAATTTGAAGTATTTAAAGGAACTTTAAAGTTTTAAAACAAAATTTGAAGTTTTAAAACAAAATTTAAAGTTTTTAAACGAAATTTGAAGTGTTTAAACAAAATTTGAAGTTTTTAAACATAATTTGTAGTTTTTAAACAAAATTTGAAGTTTTTAAACATAATTTAAAGTTTTTAAACGAAATTTGAAGTGTTTAAACAAAATTTTAAGTTGTTAAACATAATTTTAAGTTTTTAAACGAAATTATTACGTGATATCGTATCACGCAATACTATCACACCTGAAATTTGCCAATAATGGCCCATTATTGGCCAATAATGGGCTATTATTGGCAAATTGCGAATTTTCCGCAAAATTGCGGTAACATGGTCAAATTGCGGAAATTGCAGAGAAAAAACTGAGTCAGAATTGAAAAATTTTAGTGCCAAAATGCTGCATTTGGCCTATCCGCAAGTTTAAAAACATTTTGGGGAAAATTTATTTTCCGCAAAAATAGCAGGCTTAGTTATTGCGTTGTTGTCAAATAACGCATGCGTTGTGTTGTTTTGTGAATAGCGCAACGCCTCGCCAACTAAAAACAACGCACACGCCTAATGGTTAATGGTGTTTTCACACATCTAAACAAGTCACGCACATGTGTTAACAGCCACAGCTAGACAGTAAGATCAATTTATAACTTGAAATAGATACAGAGCGCAGAAAATGATGTTCGAATGCTAGTACCCCAGCTCTCTGCTCTCACATTTTTGCCTACAAACAAAGTACAGTCTGTCGCGCTCAACTCGGTCTGTCGCTGATACGAGGTATGAGTCACTCTCTGATCTCGCAATACCGCTTTACTCAAGCGGTTACCCAAATAATGTAACACGGCAAGACAATGTAAAAGGTAAATATAATAAATGTATTTATTATACGGGAATATACAGTTAAAAGGGAATAAAATATGTAAGGGAATAAAAAGGTAAAAGGAAAGGGGTGTGAAGTTGGCGGGAAACTGGTCGAGGTCGTCCTTTGTCGCTGTGGATCCAAGATGGCGTCCGCGTGGCAACGTGGTGTCGTCTTGGGCCGGCGTGGCAATGAATGGCGTCCTCGTCTCACGTTTCTCGTTCGGTCCTTCGGGCTCACGCTGGTCGGGCGCGAGTGAATGCCTGAAAGGTCTTACTTCTGGTCTGTTGTCTAGGTTTAGGGTTTTTTGTAGGTGTCCGGCGATCACACAGCGGCGGACGCTTGGTGGTTCCCGGCGATACACACAGCGGCGGGAACGCTCGTCGTGGTTACTGCAATTTAGGCTTGTGCGACCGTTTGTCTGCACAACTCGCTAAATTGGAGTAGGTTTACTATTTCTAGCTGGCTTGCTAAAATAGTGTGGTAATCTTGTTTCGCAGGTTACTCTGCGGAGGTTAACACAAATCAATCGTACTCACGTTGAAAGTCCCTTGTCCTAGGTCACTCCTGAAGTCTTTGTACTTAGGCTTGATCGTTTTAGGACGTTTGGCTTTTACGTGTATCTTGGTTGATTTTTGTGTTGGTTCTGCCCGCTCAGTGCAAGGCGAATTCCTTTGCACAAAGCGGGGGGTGACAGGTGACTAAAGCCACCCAATAGTGGAGAAGACGAATCTCCCCCACTCCCCCAGGGCAGACGCCCGTCCATTGACTGGATGTCAATGCTCTGAGGGAAGGGAGGCGCGCGTGCGACTCCCCTTCTTTACCCGTATGTAGGCCACGAGAGAAACTCTTCGTGCCCCACCCCAGTCGGGTCACCACACGTCCCCCTCCCAGCTCTGACCGCCGGTGTTCGGAGCGATCAATCCTTCTTGCTGGGACCCGACGCTGGATCCATCGCCTGGGCGAAACTCACTCCAGGGACGGGCGGCTCAGCGCCGGGCGGCACAACGCCGGGCGGCAAAACCAGATCTCCAACCAAGGCTGAAGACTGGTCGCGGGGGTCCTCGTGCTCGGAAATGAAGCACAATGCGTGGCCGCCGGCTGGCTCGTACGGGGCACGTCTCCTCTCATGCAGCCAAACCCGCGGAATGAACGCCGAAAACCCGGAATTGGTGTGCCGGATCGCGTTCGCCTCCGCGGCCGTTCGAGGCGCACGGTGGGCCCTCAGCAAACGCTGATGGAGGATCAAATCGGTGGTCTGGCGCACCTGGTTGTGTAGCCAAACGAATACCGATTTCCCCTTGTCTCTCTGCGCGAGGATGAATTTGCGCGTCGCCGTCGTCATCGACAGCTGAGAGAACTCGTCACACAACTTCTCATAGTAGTTTGTCGGAGGCTTCGCCGCTTTCGCTGGCTTGGCGCTCTTCGAAACCACTGCCTGCTGGACAGTCTCTTCCTGCGCTTCTTGGGCTGCGGGAGGCGTCAGGCTCTGGCGAGCGGCGGACATCGTTGGCGGCGTCCGGCATAGCAGGCGTCTAGGCTTACCCGCCGCATTTGATAGGACGGGTGTCTGTGGCGTCGCCGCTGGTGGCATCGGTGGCGGCGGCGGCGGCGGAGGTGGAGTTGGGGCTCCACGTGAAGCAGTCGAAGAGGCGGCGTCGCTCTCCATCGGCTCTTCACTCGTGACCATCATTGCGTGTGACTGCGCTGACGGTGTTGGCTCCCACGTGGTAACGGCGTGGCGGAAGGCCATGCTCCGCAACTTATACCCCTCCCATTCGGGGTTCACCACGTCCCGGGTCAGCTCGAAGCGAGTCATCGCCGGGTTGGGGAGAATGGCGCTCCATTCCCCAACGAGTGCGCGAGGTATCTGCACACCCTCTCTGTCGACTACGGACCAACAGGCCATCGCCTGTCGTCCGACCCCAAAGAGCGAGGGGGTCAATAACTGGACCATGATCTTCGTCAAAGCCAGCTGTAGACTGCGCCGATTTACAGGGTTGCTGCGATCAGGATCTGCAGCGAACGCGCGCGAGTGGTGCCGCATCATCGAAATCCCCCACTCGATGAAATGGCGCTGAGTGACGTCGGCGCCCTGCAGAGCAGCGGCGGCGGCTCTCGGGTCCTCCATCACAAATGCGAAGGCCAAGAGCTCTTCGATCGATGGATTGGCTGCTTCTCGAGCCAGCCGTGCGTTTTCGTCACGCTGTTCATACCACATCGCGGTGCGGTCGTGTCTTGCCTTGCTCGGGTAATATTCTCCGAATCGGGCGTTATGGCATTCCCGCGCAATGCTCTGGTGAACGGGCAACATCACCGAGTCGTCGACGGCCAAGTTCGGCGTAGTGCTCGAACCCGGCATCGGCGGCGGCGGCGGCGGGGGCTGCGTCGGCGGCGGCAGCGGCTGTGTCGGCGGCGGCAGCGTCAGGGACTGCTGTGCTGGCAACGGTTGCGACGTTGATGACTGCGTCGGCAACAGCAACGTCAAAGACTGTTGTGTTGGCGGTGGCAGCGTCGCTTGCACTCCAGTCGGCGTGACTTGGAGTGCCGGGAGCTGGCTTACAGTACTCGTCGGTGGAACGACGGCCGTAGGCGCGTTTTCTACACGCGGTCGCGAATTGACATATTCGCTTAACCACCGTGCCACTTCGTGTGGAATCACGGTACCATGCTCGACGACGCCCATCTTGCGAGCGAACTGCATCGCGGGGTCGAAACGAGACAATTTCTTGCGTTTCATCTGGGTGATGATCTCGCGAAGGTCCCGCGTGTCTGGCGCTAGGACGCGACGCTCCCCGGAAGATCGGCCACTCGACTTCGATCGTGCCTCTCTCGCTTCCTTCGCTTCGATTGCTTTGAGAGCGTGTTCGGGAAGGGGAATTCCTCGCGCCTCGCAGCGAGCGAAATACCGCTCTTTGCGGTCTCGTTTCCGCTGCTCACGATGAGTTAGCGGATGTCTGCCGACACGGGGACGAGAGACTCGCTCTTCGTCACCCGAAATCCAGACTTCTCGAGTCTCTTTACCGTCTTTCATCTGACGGTTGACGAACACCCTTGGTCTGGTGTAATTCGCGGGGTCGCGCGGTGGCTGCGCTGACGTTCCCGCTCCATCGTTGACGGTCGAGTGCTGTTCGACGCACTGTTTCTTCGACCGTCCCGGGGAGCGCGATTCGCTGCCCCCGGTTCCCTTGGAGCGCTTGCGCTTCCTTGGGAAATTATATTTGGGGCCGAGAATTCCCAAATAGTGGAGTTGCCACATTTCAGCTTGTGACGTGAGAATCCCCATTCTCGGTCGCCACTGTGGCGTAACTTCTCCCTGCCGAATCTGCTCGCACCACAGATGTATATCGGCGGTGCTCATTCCGTCGTCTTGCAAAATCCGCTCTGCAACCGCCGGCGCAGTGTCGATTAGCTGCTGGCGGTAGTGTTGATACACTTCTTCGCGGGCCTCCTCGGTCTCGGCCGCTTGCCACGCGAACAACACATGCTCCTCCGCCGGCCTGCCGGAGTATTGGCTCGACAGGGCCGGGTGGAAGATTGGTGACTTCGGGTCATCGATGCGAGCGAGCTCTGCAGCGACGACGTTTCGCACCGACTCCGGGAACGCGTCCAGGAGTGTACAATCGTTAACCCAACGCTTGGCGAGGGCGCGCGAAAATAATACGCGCAGGCGGTATGGCTTCGCATCTTCGCCAAAGCAGCGGCGCAGAAAATCGGGCAGTACGCCTCGATATATGCCCGCTCGCACTATGCATGCGGGGCTGAGCGCTCCCCATGTGTCTCGGAGCTCCATCTGCAATGATGGAAACAAAATAATTAATGAAATCGCCAATAACACGGAGATAAATAGGGGGTGGGCTC
Organism: Strigamia acuminata; assembly: GCA_949358305.1. Lineage (NCBI taxonomy): Eukaryota > Metazoa > Arthropoda > Chilopoda > Geophilomorpha > Linotaeniidae > Strigamia > Strigamia acuminata. The sequence continues at coordinate 7,773,513 of OX442315.1, read as the reverse complement.
GAGGAACGTCGCTGAAACGTGCGACCGCTCGTCGAGTCCTATTCCTGTTCATTGATTCGTCCTTGTCAGGAAGAAAAGAGTCTTCTTGGCACATCTGGTTCACGTCCAATGATAACCACGAGACGGAATCGAGCGTATTAATCCGGAAATTTTTCTTCGGATTGCTTAATTTAAAATTAAACTGTAAATTTGTATTTAAACCAATAAATTCGCGAAATCGTTCGTGAAAATCTCCAATAACAATTTTAGAACATGTAAACAAATGTTCTTGTCGTGAATTAACTTGTAAAGAAATAAATTTGTCTAATAATAACTCCAAAAATTCGGAGTTAAAGTCGAGTTAAAAAACGAATCTATAATAAATTAGTGTCATCGGGAAAAAATTCGCAAATAAAATAGCAAATAAAAATAGAAACAACGTTCTATAAATTCTTTCAAAATCCATCCAATAAATTATTCCCATTTCTGGAATATAAAAAGAAAGCTCGTTTCCTTTGTCTCGTTCGTGTCAATTGTCGTGAGTCATCTTCAAGGAGCGAGGCGACAGTTTGTCTGCTATCGCGTCCTTGAAGACAAATAATAGGAGAAAATACAATCGCTCTCGCGATCGTGGATATTAGTATAATAATTATACACTATTTCGAACGCAGAGCGTTCATGTCAAGTATTAGTCAAGTGTATCTTTAATTCGACCGCACGGAGCTAAATCTCGTGCGGCGATGCCGACTACTACCTGATCGGGTGGAACTACGTTTATGTCCGGGTCCCAATTCTCGTCATGATGCTGTATTTCAAGCATTTCCTCGTCCCCTCCTTCCTCATCCATCGTGAGGATTGCGCGTTCAGTCAGACCACGATTAAAAAACTTGAAAACTTCTCGTAAAATGGATCAAAAACTTGGTTAAAAATGCACTCGCTGTGTATCACGTGCGGACGACGATCAGCTGATTTTAGCGGAAGTCCGGGTGAAAACGAGGCAATCGTGGTGGGTTCTGGGTAATTTTACTCCAGAACCAGGTGTTTATGACTGTGCGCAACAGCCCGTGCGCATGTTACGCTACGGGGCTCCTTTGTTTCTACGCCCGTGCGCGATCGCTGCTACGGGGTCTTTTGCACGCGGTATCCGACCCGTGCCGATAATTTTGCTACGGGTCCCGCGTTTCCACGCCATCTCGTGACGCGAATTCGACCGATATCCGCTTTGTTGGACTTAGCGAAATTTTCAGAGTCTCGGATTTTGATGGCTAGCGCTGTCGATCGGTCAATTTTTTTGTTTTTCAGCGTCGCCATCGACTCGTAACGTTTTCTACTCCTTTCCTACGACCTTTCCGTCTTTTATAAACGGATTACTTCCACGGGGCCGCAGGTGATGAGTCGAGACAGGTACGATATTTTTTGTTGTTTTTTGTGTCTGTACCTCCTCATTACTGTTTTCTTTTTTATCCGTGTTTTTTGTGTTTGTTTCAGGAGTTTCTCCTGTTTCCCCCCCGACCAAAATTGGATCCGGAACGGATTCAACTATCTCGTTTACCGGTGGTGAAGGGGCGTCGAAATACTCCTCGTTGTCACTTGGCGGTGCTTTTTCCGACTCGCCAGCGAACATATCGACGATTTGGCCGTCAGTTTTAGACTTGACTTGGCCTTTTGCCCACATTTCTTGCGGGAATTCCGGAATGTACGGAGTTAACTCTCGTACCTGGATCGACTTATGCTCGGTATTGTCCTCGAGCTTACGTAGTTTATACGCGTTACCGCCATGCTTGCCGATGATCACATACGGACCATCTCTCTTGTCGGCCAAGCTGGCGGTGATTCCTCTCGCTGCATTTGAGAGGATGTGTGTGTCTTTCCACACCAAATCATTGATCTCGAAATTCACAAATTTTCTACCGCTTTTATCTTGTAAAATGCGGTCGCGCATATTAAAAATGTGCGCCATCATGTGCTTGTACGTGTTGGAGATGGTTTGCTCCAATTTATACACGTACTCATGTAGTTTCTCAGGGTCCACGACATTTACTGACTCTGCCACTCGTGGGTCCCAAGGCACTCGTAGCTCCCGGGCGAAGTTGAGGTAGGCCGGAGAAAAATCTCTCGTCCTCGAGACTGTTGTTCGTATGCTGAACGCGATCTCCCTCAAGTATTCATCCCACCTATTGTGGATGTCAGTGAATATACTTAGTGCATATTTAATGTCCCTGTTGAGTCGCTCAACGGGATTTGTTCTGGGATTGTAGGTCGAAGTATGTGACGCCACAATCCCGAATTTCTCACAAAACTTACCCCAAATTTTCGAGATAAATTGGGGTCCGTTGTCGGATATCATTTTACGTGGAAATCCGTAACGTAACGCTACGTCGTAGATACATTCAACGATTTTTTCTGCTGAAGGTCTAGCGACGGCGTACAACTCGGGCCAACGAGTCGCCACGTCCATTATAACGATAATGTACGCATTTTTATTTCCCGTAACGGGTTTTGGGCCCATCACATCGACACTTAAACAATCAAAAGGCGCGTAAGGCCCTAAGAAAATAGTTTCGAATGGTGATTTACTCCTCGGCTTGCACGCTTGACATCGCTGACATTGGTGGACAAAAAGAGCAATATCTTTTTTCATCCCTGTCCAGTGAAAAAGCTGTGTAGCACGATAGAGTGTTCTGCTTACTCCCGCATGGCTCGCAAGCGGGTGCCCGTGTAACAACCACAGCACGCGACCGATTAAGGAAGCAGGTATTACTACCTTTACTGCGGTGTCCGATTCACTCAAGTCATCTTGGTGATTTGGGTGATGTTTCACCAAAAGGCCGTCATCCAATAGGTAATCTATGGATTCGTGTGCATAACGACGCTTCTGCCTTCTGGTTAAGTTGGGCGGATATTTTCCTGTCAGTACGAATCTAGCTCTGTCCTGACATTTTTTGTCTAATTTTTGTTGCACAATTATTTCCTCCCTTGTCGGGGGATTGCTTCGCATTTGCTTGCCGACATGAGTGTGGAAGGCGCTTAGAAGCGGGTCATTTATTCTCCGCTCTAGCTTAAATTCCTTCTTTGCATTTGGGTAATTGTCAGCAGCTGGTTGGTATAACCGCGTCCAGAATCCACAGAATTTTACATCTGCTGGAGACGCGGTGGGAATTTCATTTATTTTCCTTAAATCCCAACGGTGACAACTCGTCGGGCAGTAAATGATGCGGGAATCATCCTCGCCATCATCGTCAGCGTCGATAGGATCTGACACTGGTGCCCTTGATAGAGCGTCAGCCACGACGTTATATTTGCCGGGCTTGTATTGAATGGTCAAGTCGCATGCCATCAGTTCTAACTGCCATCTGGCTAGTCGACCGGCTGGCTCTTTTAATTTCATCAGCCATTGTAACGCTTGATGATCTGTGTGGACTACGAATTTGGTATATTCGAGATAATCTCTGAATTTTCTTATAGCCCACACAACTGCCAAACACTCCAACTCTGTGGCGTTGTAATTTTTTTCAGCGCCTTGGAGTTTGCGACTTATAAACATGCACGGCAGGTCTTGTTCGACTCCGTCGCGCACGTGAGTTTGGAGCAACGCGGCTCCTAACCCAACTCTGCTGGCGTCCGTATGTAATATGAACGGCCGGTTTAAGTCGGGTAGAGGCATTACGCCGACTTCCGTCAGCATCCTCTTTATCGCATTAAATGCGATGTTGCACTCATTTGACCATACAAATTCGTTTTCATTCTTCAGGAGGTCGGTAACTGGGGCTGCCACTTCAGCTAGACCCGGTAGCAACCTGCCGAAGAAGTTTATCATTCCCATAAACCGTTGGACACCTTTAACGTCCTCGGGTGGTGGGAAACGATTAATCGCATCGATTTTTTCGGGGCCAATAGCTAAACCATTGACTCCAATGCGATAACCCAGGAAGGCAAGCTCCTTTCGACAGAACTTGCTCTTGCCCGGGTGAACGTGTAACCCAGCTTTCGCCAGCCGGGTGAGCACTTGGTCGATGTGCTCAATGTGCTCTTCGAATGTTTTAGAGGCAATAACTATGTCATCTAGGTATGCCCACACGAACTGATGCAGGATATCACCCAATACGCTTTCGATTAGTCTCTGAAAGGTACTGGGAGCATTCACTAAACCAAACGGCATGACGTTGAACATCAACCGTCCAATTGGCGAGTAAAATGCTGTTTTTAGCTTATCCTCTGGCCTCATCTCAACTTGCCAGTATCCCTTCGACAGATCCATCGTCGTAACCCAAGAAAAGGGGCTAAGCTCTCTCAAAATGGATTCGATAGACGGCATCTGTATGGGATCTATCTCTGTCACCGCGTTTAATGGGCGGTAATCAATGCATAGGCGTGGGTCCGAGCCCGGGCGCATCACGAGCACAACTCGCGTCGCGTATTCTCCCTGGGCCTCGGAGACAATGCCACTGTCTAGCATTTCTTGGCACATTTTTTGCACTATTTCACGTTTTTGCGGATTCATTCCCTTATACGCAACTCGTATAGGTTTATTATCCGTCAATTTAATCTCGTGAATAGCCCTATTCGTTCGGCCCGGTTTTTTCGACAGGATCCCCTCATATTTAAGTAGGACCCTTCGTAGGGCTGCCGCTTCGTTTAATTCTAAAGCGGCGTCGGCGACAAGCGTTTCCACTACATTGTCCCGTTGCAATTCTGCTACGAATGCTTTAAAATTGTAGTCTTGAACGAATTTCTTTAGGCCTTTCTCCCACTGTGTCTTGTCGGCCGCTTCTTTGATAAGAGCTGGTGGCACGACAATTGCGGGTCTTTCTCTATCATTTCTGATATAATTCCAAGATTTCGTTATTGGATTTGGTTGTATTTCCATTGACGCCATGAGGTCTAAGCCCAACAGAAAAATTCTGTCGCACGTGGGCAGGACCAGGAAAGGGTGCTGTTCTACCCCTCCGAGCCACTCCATGGTCAATAATATAACTCCTTTTGGACGCGCCATTCCGTTGGCGGTTTTTAGACGTACATTTTTATTAACGCCTTTTATCTTATCGGTGAGACCCAATGATGCTACTATGTCTTCGGAAACGAACGAGCGATCTGCTCCCGAGTCTAGCAGTCCCATAATTTTTTCGCGTTCTATTGTCATGGGCAGCATACATAGGCGGCTGGTATATTCGACCGCCACGTTGCACATGAAAACACGAAATTCTTCTGTGTCTTCGACTACTTGAGGTAATTCTTCAAGCAGTAGGTTTGGTTCTTCCGCCTCAGCCTCAGCGTTTGCGGTAATTACCTGCAAAGCGTTGTTGGCCCTGTCTTGGATCTGGGCGTTAGCTATGTCACTACCCATTTCTTTGACTGGTGGCGGTTTATCGAACCCTTTGTTAAACCCCTTCTTCTTCATGAATGGCGCAGACGGTCGAGAAGTTATTTCTTCGCCGCCTGCGCTGACTCGTTTTTTGACTCGTTTTTTGCCATGGCGAGTTTAATCTCTGCCATCTGCTTCATTATCGCGTCAAACTTAGCGTCTTCTTTCGCTGTTCTTGGGCACTCATTGGAATAGTGACCCGGTTGGTTACACTTAAAACAACGAATATTTGATTTGTCTCTTGGGGCTTCAATCGATTTCTTTTTTTCAGGGTCTACTTTCGACGGTGGCGTGTAATTTTTTCGAAAATACTTCGGAATTCGGCCGGCATTTGGTTTTAACCTGGCGCGAAATTCTTCTACCGCTCTATCTCGATGGATGAGATGTACTAGCGGTCCTTCCTCATCGCAACCCGTTGATAAGGTATCGCGATAGCTTCGTATTTCTTCGTCCGTCGAATAATCGTCTTTTTCTTCTTTTTCGTCTGATTTTCCGACATTTTGTTCGGCTTCCTCCCCCTCCTTGACCTCCTCCAGTGTCGCTTGCATGGCTGACGCTGTCGGTGCCTTTTTAGGGGCGGCCAATGGGTTGGAAGGCAGCGTGGATGTCAGTTTATTTTTTATTTGTAAACCAACGCTAGCTTCTGCCAGCTCCATTATACCGCTAAGATATTCAGTAGGGCGCATGATTTTGTCTGTCGCCCCATATCTTTCCGCACTCAACTTGAGACGTTTAGCGGTTGCTGCTTTCTCCGCTTCTGGTAAAGCGGAATAATATCTCTTCTCGATATCTATCGTGTTCTCGAACAGGAAGGCGCTCATTTCTTCGTAGCTGCCTCCTGTCGGTGCCCTTTCTTCAAGTAGCACCCGTTGCGAGTATTCCGACAAACCGCCGAGAAAGAAAAGGTTGAATCCCGTGGCATGAAATTCCATCGGGGCCTTTTCGAACAACAATCTGGCGCGAATGTCGTAATCCATTATGGTTTCACCAGGCATCTGGCGAAGACCTCGCATCTTTCGGCTCACCTCTTCGGGTGTCTCGCCGTAGCGCAGGTCGAATCTCATTAAAAAGTCGTCCCAATTGACGCCTTTCAATCCTTGGTACCACTCACGTGCCGAGCCTGTCATTAGCTCGACAATACCGTGGGTGAGCATGTCTCCTACGGTGGCTTTAGTGGCAGTCTTAATCCGAATTACTTCGTCAAGGAAGCGATCTCCCGCTTTCCATGACCCGTCGAAACGGTTCTGAATATAAAATTGCCACCTAATATTCCCGGTAACACTCATGGTGTCACGTCGGGAGACAGCGTATTTTTTCTTTACGCGGTCACCAGTGTTACGATTACGATCATTTCGTTTGCTCAGATCGATTCCTTCGGCTTTTAACGAGCCAAGCAGGGCTCTTCCAAGCTCTCCCATCGTATACTGCCGACCCGTCGAATCGGTAAACGCGCTTTGTCGGGGAAGGTCCTGAAACTCCTCCCGTCGGTGGTCGCTATTTTCCGATCGACGTCGTTTCTCTCTATCGCGCGGAGAGTTGGATCTCTTCCGGCGATTACTTGACTTATCATTTCGTCTGTCGTCGTTGGACGAGGGGTCGGAGCTGGGGTCGGGAGACGGTGAGCGGCGTGGCGGGTTGCGCCGTGAAGAGTTTGACTCTTTCCGGCCCCTACGACGGTCGTCACGTTCCCTTTCCCTGCGTTCATCGCGTTCTCTTTCCCTTCGTCTTTCTCCGGAACCTCTCTCCGAATCGTGATGACTGGGTGCATTCGACTCCAGTTCATCCGACGACGAATCACTGTTTCCGTAGTGATACTGTTGCTGTCCTCTTTCGCGTTGACGTTCCTCTCGTGACGATGTGCGGTCTTCGGAAGGTTTTCTCGAAGGTCCGTCGTCTTTGAGGATGGGTACCGGCTGTTGCCAGTCGTTACCCCGCGGGTCGTCGCGTTGTCGGCTCGTGTGAGTCTGTTCTTCGTTACGACGCGCGTTGTTCGCATTTATTAATCGGTTGATAGCGTTGTTAGTGTTATCGTCTAACGCCATCATGCGAGGTCGAACGCGTTGTTCGGTCGAGACTTCCCGTTTGCGTGGAGTGACTGGCACTTCCTTTTTTCGCTCGGGTTTGGGGCTGACCTTCGGCGTGCGCTTCGGGTCGCCTTCTACGCTCTCGTCGGACAATTCGGACGAGCTAACTTCTGGCTTGCGAACGGATTTTGGTTTGTCTCGTTGCAGCCTAGTCATGAAAGCTTGTTCAGCTTCTTGTTGAGAACGGAATGCATAACGATGTGCATGTAAGGCTCGATCAACTATTTCGACTTCTTCTGGAGTAGTCGGAACGCGCTGGGATTTGCCGTACTCGAGAGCTCGCGCTTCTCTTTCCGCCAGCTTCCGCTTTCTCTCGCGGATGGCTTGTCGGGCCTCATTCTCGGCATCCGCTTCGAATTGAGCGGAGTCTACCATTTGTTGAGCGTATGCGTCTTCAACAACGGTGATTTCTGGGGATAACCTGTGCGCTCTTAAAGCTGCACGTACGATTTGTAATGTTTCGTACACAGTTATTTTTCCCGTTGGCAGAGTGTATCGTACACCTTCTGCCTGTGCCAACTGCATCGTGTCAACCAATGTGGCCGAGACGCTGTAAGGCTGGCTCGGAACACGCTCAGTTTTTGACGCATTGGACTTGTGTCCTTCGGACCTGACCGAAGCTGGGCGGCTTTGCGTAATTGGCGTGTTTAGTGCCGAATTAGCTGTCGTGTTTGAGGCCGTCTTTTGTATCGGAGACGCCGCTTTCGGACTGCCCACCTCGGTGTCGTGCGTTAGACGAGGCGATGGGTTACGGGATAAAACCTCGTTTCCGCTCGTCTCGCCGTCACGGTTAGAACGCGGCAGTTTGGAGTGAGATTGCTCTTCACCCCGCTCTGTCTCGTCCAATCGCTGCCTCGTCTCGGAACGAGACGGGTGCGATGCCTCTGATGCGCTTCTGCGATCGGGTTTAGGCTTGCGCCGTTTTTGCCTCGCTTCGTGCGCTGAGGCTTTGGGTAAGGGACCTCCAGATCGCAAGTGATAGTCGGCGCCTTTACGACTGCCGGCTCTCTTGTTCGCGTCGGAGTCGGAATCCGTTACTCGGATATTGTCTGCCATTTTTGGGTATGAAAATGATCTCAAGTTCTATTCGAGTCGTTTAAATCGATCCCGGACAGGCCCCCACGTGTCGCGCTCAACTCGGTCTGTCGCTGATACGAGGTATGAGTCACTCTCTGATCTCGCAATACCGCTTTACTCAAGCGGTTACCCAAATAATGTAACACGGCAAGACAATGTAAAAGGTAAATATAATAAATGTATTTATTATACGGGAATATACAGTTAAAAGGGAATAAAATATGTAAGGGAATAAAAAGGTAAAAGGAAAGGGGTGTGAAGTTGGCGGGAAACTGGTCGAGGTCGTCCTTTGTCGCTGTGGATCCAAGATGGCGTCCGCGTGGCAACGTGGTGTCGTCTTGGGCCGGCGTGGCAATGAATGGCGTCCTCGTCTCACGTTTCTCGTTCGGTCCTTCGGGCTCACGCTGGTCGGGCGCGAGTGAATGCCTGAAAGGTCTTACTTCTGGTCTGTTGTCTAGGTTTAGGGTTTTTTGTAGGTGTCCGGCGATCACACAGCGGCGGACGCTTGGTGGTTCCCGGCGATACACACAGCGGCGGGAACGCTCGTCGTGGTTACTGCAATTTAGGCTTGTGCGACCGTTTGTCTGCACAACTCGCTAAATTGGAGTAGGTTTACTATTTCTAGCTGGCTTGCTAAAATAGTGTGGTAATCTTGTTTCGCAGGTTACTCTGCGGAGGTTAACACAAATCAATCGTACTCACGTTGAAAGTCCCTTGTCCTAGGTCACTCCTGAAGTCTTTGTACTTAGGCTTGATCGTTTTAGGACGTTTGGCTTTTACGTGTATCTTGGTTGATTTTTGTGTTGGTTCTGCCCGCTCAGTGCAAGGCGAATTCCTTTGCACAAAGCGGGGGGTGACAGGTGACTAAAGCCACCCAATAGTGGAGAAGACGAATCTCCCCCACTCCCCCAGGGCAGACGCCCGTCCATTGACTGGATGTCAATGCTCTGAGGGAAGGGAGGCGCGCGTGCGACTCCCCTTCTTTACCCGTATGTAGGCCACGAGAGAAACTCTTCGTGCCCCACCCCAGTCGGGTCACCACAAGTCGGCATACAGACAGTTAAAGCCACTGTTCAGCCCAAATGCCCCTGGCCGATTTAACACCTTTGTGGGTGCTAATCACGTTGGGATTTGCTGTAGGCCAGTGAAGCGCAAAACGGTGCGAATAACACCGGTGGAAGCGTGTATTTAGCACGGAAGGCGCCGTCTCGACCCGAGACGAACGTAACACGGACGTTTTGCCGTGAAAAACAAGTGCGCGTGGCCTAATGCCACTTATCTGCGCAAAAACTATAAACTAAGCACTTATAAACGTGCTAGGTTAACTGGCAATGAGTTAAAACAATAAAATATAATGTTTAATCGAAATAATGCTTACATGTAATGTTCCTATTCATTTGAAATGGTTGGAAAACATCCTCGCACCTGTGTGCGGCCATCTTGGGTGAGAATAACAAACGATAACACCATCTGGTGTTAGAATTGGGCAATATAAAAAAGGAAAATATTACAAGATGCATGATGCCACATGCATTTGATGGAAAACTAACAGCAAGGTGCTTAATGCACTTAAATATAACACAATCACGTACAATTGTACGGAATACAACTTGGAACATATCCAAAATAAGAAATACATTGAAAAGAGTCAATAAAAGGTAAATAACATAATGAATACTGAATAATCATTGATAACATCGACTCAAATAATAATTTGTGATCCGTACCGAATCATATGACCAACAAATCCCCCCATGATTCGATACTGATCTGGGAAACTGGATAAACAACTGAAAAAGTAACACGAGAATTATGGTGTACCGATGTGTGAAAACCAAAAATAATAGATCGAATCATCGTGCCGGGTACTGTAACACAATCACAATAAAGCCCGAAAATTCCCACAGAACACGACGATCCTCGAAGTCGGTAGAATGACTTAAAAATGTCTTAGTCGGTTAAAGTTGAAAAATCCCTCCAATCAGTTTGTTAAGACGGTCGGACGACAGCCATTTGGTAAAAATGTCTGCAATGTTGACGTCGCCGGGAATTTTTCGAAGTTGAAATCGCTTGGCCACATACCACTCCCTCAACCAATGGTACCTCACGCGAATGTGCTTAGTCTTGCTATTCTCGACATCGTTCGACGTGAATTGAATCGATGCGAGAGCGTCGGAGTATACGATTGGCGATGATAAACGATTAAGAAATGGGAGTTGATGGAATACATGATCAAGCCAGTATAGTTCTTTCACGCATTCCACGAGGGCGATGAATTCAGCTTCCATCGTGGAACACGCTACTGACGATTGCTTTTTACAGCTCCATCCGATGGGTATGTTGCCAATAAAGGTAATGAAACCGCCGAAACTCAGAGATGTTGCGGTGTCGGAGGCCCACGAAGCGTCGGTACATGCCCAAAGTTGGCTCGAGTTGCATCCGGAAAGTTCGATCATGTAGTCGGCCGTATTTGCTACGTATCTCAAAACTTGAAGTAATGCCCGAATATGTGATTCATCGTAGCAGTTGTTGTATTGGGACAAAGCGATGATCGAATATAAAATGTCCGGACGTGTTCTTGAAGCCAAAAAGAGTAATGATCCGATTAGCGAGCGGTATGGAAAATCTGGTAAATTTTCCTTCGATCCTTTCACGAGCGTCGTTCCTACTGTGACCGGAACTTTGATCATCCGATCCGGTGTGATATCGAACTTCTTGAGAATTTTTGCAATATATGCACGCTGTGAAATGAAAGTTCGGCCCGCGGATCTAATAAACTCTACGCCGAGCAACTTCGAAATGGGTCCGAGATTGACGATTTGAAATTTCGTTGAGATCAATTGAATAAGGTGCGTTAAGACGTTGTCGGTTGCGTAGAATAAAACTATATCGTCCACGTAGACTAGCATAATAGCCGATTTCCCGAATACGTAAACGCAGTTGCACGCCGGTAATTTGCGGAAACCGAGTGCACGAAGAGTCTCATCAAGCTTTTCATACCATTGTCGGCCTGATTGGTGAAGGCCGTACAATGACTTGATCAATAACCAGACGTTGTTCGGGTTCGAGCAAGTAGCGCCGGCTGGAATTCGCATGTAGACGCGATGTTCGAGGTCCCCGTATAGGTATGCGCACTTCACATCCAAGTGCGCATCCTTCCATCCGAGTAGAGAGACGAGAAGACAAAAGAAGAATCGAATCAATACAAAATTAACGACGGGGCTGAAGACTTCATCGTAGTCCACTCCAAGCGTCTGGCGAAAGCCTTGTGCGACAAGTCGGGCTCGATAACGAGAAATCTTCCCGGTAGTGTCGGTCTTTAGCTTGAATATCCATTTGCATCCGAGGATCGTAGTGTCGGGCGGTCGTGGTACTTCCTGATAAACCTCACGTTCTTTAAACGTTCCCAACTCCTCGTCTATGGCTTCACGCCATTTCGGTGCATCGTGGAATTTTGGAATTTCGGCGAAAGATGCGGGTTCCGTTCGACAGAGGTGAGCCACATGTCTGGCAGGGATCGTAGGCGTAGTATATTCAATACTGCCAAAGAAAAAGAGTTCCGGATTATATTCGAGATGGTTAAATTGACAATATTTCTCGATGTCCCCGCGTGAACGTAGTCGCACATCCGGTTCCGGGAAATAATATACATCGGTGTCAATCTTTCCGGGTCGCTGATCCTTGCGGAGATGTTCTTCACGTCTCCAACGTGCGCAATGCGAATCTCCCCCGACATATCTCCATTTGTAAGCGGTCCTATGTGCAGATATAGGTGCTACTTCAGTCCCTTCAGTTCCTTGGAGGGGAGCTGGGGACATAGGGGCAGCATCGAAGACCGGTATCGTATGTTGGAGAACGGAGGTAGCCGCTCTTCTTCGTGTCGTCACGAATCTGCGTGGAGAACCAGGTTGAGACACTGGGGGTGATGTTTGAGGTGAAGTTTGTGGTGACATGTGAGGAGAAGTGTAGTTAGACATTGGCACGAGAGAAACTTCATCGATATCGTCGATGTCCCGATCCGTGTCATCACCCAGATTGCTGTCGGAACTCGGCAATCTCAAAGCACACGCTTCTTGAAATTGACGTTCCGGTGTCTGGAATTGCGCAGATGCAGCCGAACTCGAACTCTCTTCTAGGGGAGGCATGTCAGATTCTTCATCTGACGACGAGCTGCCATCTTCCGAATCTGCTGTTTTCGACCAGCGGACATATGTGATGTTATCGTCGAAATTGACATGAGGTCCAGATTGGTTAGGTGGACGTTGGGGCGACTCGAAAGATGTTCGGTTCCCGTTGCGCAATGATTTGCGGTAAGTAATTCGTTCGTCGATCTTTACGTGTATGGATTCGACGACTTTATTATCAACGGGATTCCAAATACGATAACCACGAGTACCAGTGGCGTATCCGACCAAATATCCCTCCCATGCACGTGCTTCGAACTTATTCCTGCCCGGTGCAGTGTAATGCACCCAGCATTTGGATCCGAGTTTACGAAGGTGACGGAGAGACAATGCACGTTGACGCCAAAGAATATACGGTACTTCGTTCTTAAGACGGGAATGAGGCGATCGATTTTTGAGATATGCGAAAGTCACTGCGAATTCGGCCCAAAGTTCATCCGGAAGGCGGGTTTCCTCAAGAGTTGCACGAACATTATCGATCATCGTGCGGTTAATGCGCTCTGCCGTTCCGTTCATCTGAGGGCTCGATGGATTAGTCCGTTGACCTTCAATTCCCTTATCTTTGAGGTATCGGAGGAACTCGTTTGACATAAATTCCCCCCCTCGGTCGGAACGAATAGCTTTGATGCGTGTGCCGGCGACGTTTTCGATCCGAGCGACAAAGTCTTTAAACACACCAAAAACCTGTGACTTTTGGGCCATCGGGATGATCCAAGAATAGCGGGTCGCATCATCGATAACAGTAAGAACGTAGCGTGCATCGCCAAAAGAAGTCATAGGCGCCGGTCCCCACACGTCCATATGGAGCAGATCCAACGCCGTTGTTGAAACAGGATGTGGATCGGGTTTATGAGACGCACGAATAGATTTGGCGATACGGCAATGGTTGCAAGCCAACTCTTTGGAGACTTCTCCGGATTCGACGCCATAAACTTGTTCGTTGGCAGCCAGAAGGCGCATCGCAGCCGTGTGTAAATGTCCAAGACGGCTATGCCAAATGCCCGTCGCATCCTGCTTGGACGTAGGAGCGGCCACCTTCTTCGGATTTGACGGCGAAGAGGTGTTCGGAGGGGAAGTCAAGGAGATTGACTTGAGGGCATTGGTATAGGACTGGAGAGGAGGAACGGCTGCGGGAGGAAGTGATGTAGAAGGAGGTAAAGGAGGTGAAGTCGACTGCGGTGCAGGAATGGCATTAGGAATGGGCGGAATTGGGGTCGGCGGAGGTGAGTTCGCAACGTCGAATCGAAAATCCGTAATGTGTCGAGGTTGAGACTTCTTCTTCGACTTCGGGATTTTGACAAAATCTTCCTCGACGGTAACCATTGTTCGTACCGGAGGGGTTTGTGAGGAAGTCGGCGGCGGAACAGTCGAAACAGTCGTAGAAATCGTCGCAGAAGAACATAATCCATCGACATAGTAAAGTCCACCCTTTTCCTTAGCACGTAGCACCGGACTACGAGCGTCTGTCTGATATATGTTGACTTCTCCTTTAAAAATATGAATATGATGTTCGTTTTTATCGATCTTCGAAACGGAGATAAGGTTGGCCTCGAAGTTTGGAGCAAAAAGGACATCTCGAAGGTTAACGATGCACTCGCATCCATCGATGAGCGTTTGAATGCGAACCGTGCCTTTGCCGGTGACCTGAGAATGGCCCTGTCCGAGTTCGATGTCGAAAGGCACAACTGTCACAAAGTCGACAAACCACGACTGCACGTGTGAAACGTGGTCGGTTGCCCCGCAGTCTACAATCCATTCATGGCCTTGCATGAAATGCACCGTCGGAGATTGAACCAGATGCGGAGGGGCGTTCACGAAAAAGTTCGATTCTCTTCGGACTTGAGAATTGCCTCGTGGTTTACCGTCTGCCGGTTTCGAAGCAGTGTTCTTGTTGCGGCGTCGGCTCTTACTTCGCGACGGACGTTGCAGAGATACAGCCGGAAGTGGTTGGCGATTGTCCTGTCGCGGTTTAGGGCACTTATTAGCGTAGTGTCCTTTTTCGCCGCAATTAAAGCATGTCACGGATTCAATTGGACGGGGTGTTCGGTTTCGATTACGACCACGGTCCGATGCGTAGGCCGATGAGTTACCGGAAGTATCACGTGAAGAATATGTCTTAAGACGCATATACTCCGCAAGAAGCTGATCCGAGACGATGTTAGGTTTGAATTTGTCGTCATCCCAGTGGTAAATGGCGAAGGAAACTTGAGAATATTCGGGAGGTAACATGTCCAAATATTGATAAGCTTGGTGGTCGGGTGAAACTGTTTCTCCGATGTCGGTGAGTTTGCGGACGTGGTAGTCCACCCGGCCAAGGAAATCAGCCATTTCTTCGTTTTTGTCTATATGAAGATTGAGGAATTCTCGTCGAAGAGCGGCTTTGCGCGCGCGGGAACTGGGCGCATAGATTTTGGCTAATGCGTCCCAGCCTTCCTTCGGGGTTTTGACAGAATCGAGGGCTGATTTCTTCGCTTCACTCAAATGAATGTAAAGCAGACCCAAAGCTTTATCCTTTTTTCTTTGAAATTTGAGTTTCTCCTTTTCGGTGGCCGTAACAAGAAAGTCTTTTTCATTTTCTTCGGTGATGTGGTGCCAAAGCCCCTCAGCTTTGAGGAGCATTCGCATCGATCGCGACCACATCTCGTAGTTGCCGATGGCGAGTATCGGTACGTGACCACCGGAAGTATTCGAGCCTTTCTGCATCGTGATGAAGACGAAGGCACAAACGCGGAGATAAACTAGTGTTGGGAGTGGCAATGTCGGCGATAAGCGATAAATCGAAGCACGAAAACCGACGAAATAGCACTAAAACGGCGCACAAAACACGGATTCCGTAGCACAAACACGACACGGCACTGTTCCCACGTGGATCGAAGCGGAATACCAAAAATGGGCGACAACTTCTGAAGTTGTCAAATAACCTCCGGTTGCCAGTCTGAGAGGGTCCGTTCGACTGCCTGGAGCCGCGGGAAACCTCACTTGTACCACGACAAGCACAACCGGAGAATACAACGGCGCTTACTCGGATTCGAGTGAAGGGCGCCGAGGATACTAAGTGTCCCACACCAAAATCCCCCTTAAAAACTAACAAAGGTAATACGACTACTGAAAGGGAAGTATTGATTAATTTGGTGCGGTGAAAAACCGATTGATGTGCGATTATTTGGCCAAATCGCATTTGATCGCCGAAAAAGCGATAAATCGTCGAAAATCGATATAAATCGTCGATACTGCCGTGCACCGGGGCACTAAGCAGCGGGAATCGCCCGTTTCTAGTGGTAAACGTCGCGAAGACGTTGTCGTACAAGGAAAATCGGCGAAAAACCTGAAAAATATGAAATTTGCCGGAAAATTCGCGTAGCCCGCGGAATTTTCGGCAAAATTAAGGAATGAGGCGTCGTAAGAACGTCGAATCAACGTCGCTAAGACGTTGGCAAGACGAAAATCGGTGGAAAATCGTGACGAAAATCTGAAAATAGATAAATGTTGCAAAAATTCGCGATAAACGCGAAAATTTTGCAGTAAATTAACGAAAATTGCACAGTGGCTCGTCTCCAGCGCTCTGCTACCACTTGTAGGCCAGTGAAGCGCAAAACGGTGCGAATAACACCGGTGGAAGCGTGTATTTAGCACGGAAGGCGCCGTCTCGACCCGAGACGAACGTAACACGGACGTTTTGCCGTGAAAAACAAGTGCGCGTGGCCTAATGCCACTTATCTGCGCAAAAACTATAAACTAAGCACTTATAAACGTGCTAGGTTAACTGGCAATGAGTTAAAACAATAAAATATAATGTTTAATCGAAATAATGCTTACATGTAATGTTCCTATTCATTTGAAATGGTTGGAAAACATCCTCGCACCTGTGTGCGGCCATCTTGGGTGAGAATAACAAACGATAACACCATCTGGTGTTAGAATTGGGCAATATAAAAAAGGAAAATATTACAAGATGCATGATGCCACATGCATTTGATGGAAAACTAACAGCAAGGTGCTTAATGCACTTAAATATAACACAATCACGTACAATTGTACGGAATACAACTTGGAACATATCCAAAATAAGAAATACATTGAAAAGAGTCAATAAAAGGTAAATAACATAATGAATACTGAATAATCATTGATAACATCGACTCAAATAATAATTTGTGATCCGTACCGAATCATATGACCAACATTTGCAGGATGCTTGTGGCGCTACGTCGAGAACACGGAGACACTGAAGCCACGGTCGAAGGCATCGTTACAGGGGTTCCTAACCCCCTGAAGAAACGTAAGGGCAAGAATACGCCATTTAATGACTGAAAGGCGCACAATGTCCTCATTAGCCTTCATTCGTGGCATTGCCCACAACTTTGCTAAGTTTGATTAACTTCCATGACTACTTTAACGTTTCAAAAATTGAAAATTGCGGGTTACTTCTCAGATGATCAATTCTCGAATGGGTCGTTTCTTCGAAAAATATTTGTCTGTGAAACGATCTATTCGAGAAACGTGTTCTTCGAAATGACTGTCTGAGAAGTGAAAGTCGAAGATGTGACCCAGAATCGAAAAAAGCACTATCTAAGTTAAAAATATCTAAATTTTTCAGATCTACCAATTAGATGCCACAAAATGAACTGCAAACATACATCAAATGTGACACAAAGAGCGCTTCGTCATAGTATTCGAAGACATATTTCAAATTATGAAAGAGAAAATGTCGAATTGCCACAAGAGTTTAATGATTTGTTCGATTCCAACAACTCGATTTACACGCGTTTTATTTTGGCCATTTTGCTCATTTGCTGCTCATCGCTTTGCCTCTACCAAACGGTGGAAAGAATTTCCTTTTACTACACATATCCTTTAGCAGTCGATATTCATTTTGACTACACATCTTTATTCCAAATGCTAGACATGCAGGTTTGCATATTTGAAAATGATTACAACGTGAACCTTTTAGAAAAACGAGGTATGGGAGACCAGTTCAGCAGAATAATGCCCTATTTCAAAATCATACAATACAACCGCGATGTGGATTACAATTCAATTTGGAACTTTACAAATACCCGGAGTGCCTTGAAGGATTTTGAATTTAAGCACGTGAGTACAAAAATTGTGGCCTCAATATGCACTATGATTATTTAGGCTTGTATAGTTACTCACGTAACTTAAATAAATGAATTGCTTCGCAAAACTTATCTCGAAGAACGGATGGAGTCGGATTTTAAGTTCGAAAGTTATAGGCACAAAAAAGGACACGACTGCTCGTTACATTTACAAAGTAAGAACTGATATTTTATTCAAAATTTTAGGTATATAAAACAAAAGGATTAAGCTAATCCTTAAATTCCAAGAATACAGATCTGGGTCACAGGTGAGCTTTTTCACCTGCGCCACGGTGGCAAAAAACACAATCAAACTGGTTCACTTTGGAAACCGCCAGTTTCCACAGTCCCCCCGTCCCGGCGGACTGGAACTTCGGTTTCCACTTCGAGGTTGCATAGTCTCTGGATGGGTCTTCGAAGACGTGTCCCGTTGGACATCTGGATTTCGCAGGAACGAATCAAGCCGTCACGACCCTCCTTCACGGAGGTGATGCGCCCGAGTTTCCACGTAAGTCGCGGCCGGTTTTGGTCCTCGATGATCACAATATCTCCCACGTTAAATTTCGTACGACTGGTGGCGCCTCGGTGTTGGCGTAATTCGATTAAGTATTCCTTCGTCCAACGGTCCCAAAATCGTTGGATAAGCGTTTGTCGGTATTTCCACGCTCTTAAGATGTCATCTTTTGATCCCGGATTGGTGGAATATTTCGGCGCGGTCGGCAGAAATGAAATGCGTTTTCCTAAGAGAAAATGAGAGGGGGAAAGGGGTAATTCTTCATGAGGAATGTCATAAACATAAGTTAATGGTCTGGAGTTCACAACAGCTTCAGCTTCTGCTAGTACGGTTACGAGTCCCTCATAATCGAGTGAGTTTTTCCCGATCGTTTTCTTCAGCGCCAACTTCACGGAACGCACCATGCGCTCCCAAAAGCCGCCCCACCACGGTGCGGTCTCGACAATATATTTCCATGTTATTCGTTTTTCCGTAATAAATCCTTGAAATTGTTCTTCTGGTAAATACTTCAAAAACAAATTAATCTCCTTGTCTGCTCTCTTGAACGTTTTGGCGTTATCGGAGTATATAGTTTTGGGAATTCCTCTTCTAGAGATAAAACGCTTTACACAGTCAATAAATTTATCGGTACTCAAGTTGGAGAGCAATTCCAGGTGAACTGCACGCGTTACCGCACATGTAAACAGGGCAATATACACTTTGTTACCCAATTTGGTGTAGAGAGGACCAGCAAAATCAACTCCGCAAATTTCGAACGGTTCACTCGGCGTAACACGATCAATGGGCAGCAATCCCCACTTTTCTTTGGCTAAACGTCCTTGTATTTTTCGACAGCAAACACACTTATGGATGATTCCCTTGATTGTTTTCCTCGCACGGGCGATCCAGAATCTCTCTCGAAGTCCACTCAATGTGTCGGCTAGTCCA
Source organism: Strigamia acuminata (assembly GCA_949358305.1). Classification (NCBI taxonomy): domain Eukaryota; kingdom Metazoa; phylum Arthropoda; class Chilopoda; order Geophilomorpha; family Linotaeniidae; genus Strigamia; species Strigamia acuminata. The sequence continues at coordinate 7,754,290 of OX442315.1, read as the reverse complement.
CTGTGTAAAGCTCGTTCGTGTTCGCCTAAAACAATCAATTTAGTTATAAAATGTTCGTTTGGTAATAAAAGGGGTTCGCGTGTATTTCGGTCGATTTCTGCTAATCCCCATCGATGTGTTGCACGCAACAATCCCTTCTCATCTAGTATTGGCGACAACTTTATGATTGTTGACGACTTTTCGATTTGTTTCTGCCCTGACAAGCACTCGATCTCTTTTGGAAATTTGCTTTTCTGTAAATAGTTCACCCAATAAAGTTCAGCAAGTTCAATTTCCTCGTTTGTCAGCGCATCTCCATTTCTATTTTTCGTCTTTAGATTCGCAATATATCTAAAAACCCAGGCTGTAACTCGTTTCAGCTTCTTCCACGTACTAAATCGAGTGTAATCGATATCTGGTTCAGCAACTGTTATTAATGTCATATTCACTTCCCTGTCGTCGTCCTCGATGATTGGATCCACGTTCACGTCCTCATTTGGCCATCTCGATTCGTTGTCTGCAAGCCACTCCGGTCCTTTTAACCAAAATGGTTCTTCGGTGAGCTGTTTTACGTTCACTCCCCTCGTAACCAGGTCGGCTGGATTATCTTTCCCTGGGCAGTGGCGCCAATCGTCTCTCGATGTATTCTCAACAATTTCCCGTACACGATTGTACACGAACGTCGCTGGTCTGTTCTTGGTGTCGCGGATCCAATGCAATACGATCTTTGAGTCGGTCCAGATCGTGAAGTCTTCGCATCCGAGTGTCTGCTTTAAAGTCTGGATTAATCTTGATGCTAGTAAAGCACCCATCAGCTCCAACTTTGGCAGTGTTAACTCTTTAACCGGTGCAACTCTACATTTTGAAATAATAAAATCAATATTAACAGCATTTGTTTCGTCCAGAACTCGAGTGTAGGCTACTACGCCATACGCTCTCGGACTGGCATCACAGAAGATGTGAATCCTTTTTCCATAATTTCCTCCCCAATTTAACAATTTGCGCTCTAAATTTAAATTTTCGAGGTATGGTATCTGAACATACCAATTTTCCCACTTTATCTTCACATATTCTGGAATGACGTCATCCCACCCAACATTTAGTTTCCAAAGTTCCTGAAAAATAATTTTAGCAGTTATCACAAAGGGGTTCGCCATTCCCAACGGGTCAAAAATCATTGCAGTTATTCTAACGATAAATCTTTTGGTATACTTTGTTAAATTAATCTCATTTAATAATTCTGAAATATCTAGTCCTAAATTATCTAATTTCAAATCCCATACTATTCCTAACACTTTAGTTTTCCCCTGAAAAGTTTCTACGTCACAATTCGGGTCATCTTTAACAATTACAGCTTGGAGTTTCACATTGTTCGTTTTCCACTTGGTTAAGTTCATATTTGCGGCTTGCAAAATATCTCGGCTCTCATTGTAGGTTTGTATTAGCTTGTTCGAACTGTTCTCATTTGTTACAAAATCATCCACATATAAATCTTCTTTTAGTTTAGCACAAGTTTCAGGGTATTGTTCTTCAAATTTGTCAACATGTTCTTTAATTGTTGCATTCAACAAAAATGGACTGGGACCTGTTCCAAATGGGACTCGAGTTTGCCGCAGTTCAATTAATTTTACCGACTCTTCACCGTTCCACCCATCCTCGATCCAATAAAATCGTGTCACGTCGCGTTCGTCTGTCTTGAGGTGTATTCGATGGAAAGCCTTCTCAATGTCCCCGATTGCGCCATATTTGCCGGTTCGGAACTTCAAAACAATGTTTATTAGATGAGGTAACATATTCGGGCCCTTACTCAAACAGTCGTTTAGTGACAAACATCCCTTTGCGTGTGACGACGCATCGTAAACAATTCGTAACTTTGTTGTGGCTCGAGTTTCATCAATTACTGGTCGGTGAGGGATATAATACGGGTTGTTTGGTTTCGAATCCTTTGGTACTCTCTCCACGACTCTGGAAATCAGCTGTTCGTCGATCACTTTTTTATAGTCTAAATACAATTTGGGATTTTTGCGAAAACGATTAATTAAACTCCACAAACGCTTTTTCGCAACATCTCGATTGTCGCTCAATTCCTTGCGGTCGATCTTCCACGGGAATCCTACTTCGTAATGGTCGTCTACCCACTCAATCTGGTCTTTGAATCGCTTCAGTGTGTCCACTTCATCGATTCCTGGTTCTACAGTTTCGTGGCGAATCCCAATCGACTCCAAGTTCCAGAATTTCTCTAAAAGTTCGTTTGTATTATCGGCAACAATCACTTTATTTACCCGCACCAAAGACGACATTGTTGTTTCTGTCTTCCCAGCTGATCCGTGCAGTGTCCAACCAAAGATGGTTTCGATCGCCATTAAATTCTCGTCGATACGTTGTTGTTTTCCCGTTGTAACTCGCCAAAAGTTGTCGACGCCGATCAAAATGGACACTCCATCGTCTCGTTGAATGTTGTTATCGTAGGCCAGTTTTATGTTGTATTTCTTCAGTTGTTCCAACACTTGTTCATCAGGCTTTCCTCGTAATGTCGGTGTGATCCAGGGTGACTCAAGCGCTTCGATTTCTAAACTGAAATTCTTATCTTCACAATTATTCAAGTTTAACTTCACCTGTTTTCGTTTGGTAATGGTTGGTTCAGTGGATCCGAAAGTCAAGAGGGCGAGGGATTGTTCTCCAGTTTTTTCCAGTTGTAATTCGTGCGACAGTTTTTCTGTGATGAAGCTTCTTTGTGATCCCCCATCCAAAAAACACTGGACTTTCCTCTTCTTCCCGTTTCCATTGGCTTCTAGGACGACGACCTGCAGGAACATTACGTTTTCCGCAGGTGTTGATTCTTGTACAGACGACGTAATGGTGTCCTTTGGTTTTTCTTCGTCGGTTTTGTCGCATAAATACGTGTGGTGTTTTTGTTCGCATTTCCGACATTTAAATCTCGTATTACACTGACGCGCTTGGTGATTTTCCTTCAGGCATCGATAACAGCGTCGGGCTTTGAAACACGCTTCTTTTCTTTTTTCTACGGACAACGGACAGTCTGGACTCTTGTGTTCTGTTTTCTCGCAAAACGTGCACTTGTAAACGATGTTCGATAAAGCTGAAGCAGAACTGTGGGTATTAGACTTGTAATTGGTTTTCTTCACCTCTTCCTTTTTGGTATTCGGGGTTTCCATCGATTCTTGTTGCGGTTTACTGGTTTTATCTGTGACTTCCGTACGTTCGCGCATCGCTACTTCGAATCTAAAAAAATCCAAAAATTCTTTAACAACCCAAGGTGCATCTCCTCGTGGACGTGCAAAATCATGTTGTATGCTGGTTGGCACAGCACGTGCGAGTATTGGGCATAATAATGGTCCGAAAGTTTCTGCCGGCACTCCGAGGTTCTCTAGACTCTTGATGTGGAGGTCGCAAAAATCGTAAAGCTTCCGTAGGGCTGCCACATCTTCTACTCGCTTAACTGACGGCATCTCGAGCAGCTTGGCCATATGAGCACCGACAATCTGCTCCTTCTGTCCAAAACGATTAGTCAAAAGCGATATTGCGGTGTCGTAGTTGAGTTCCGTCACGGTGAGTCCGCTAATTGCGTTTGCTGCGAGTCCCTCGACGAGTGAGCGCAGATATACAAATTTGGCTGTTTTAGGCAGGGAAGTGTTATTATGCACACTCAATTCAAAATCTGACCAGAACCCCGTCCAGGTTTCCGGCGTGCCTTTAAACTTGGCAACTTCTAGTTTTGGTAATTTCATCACGGTACATTGTGGTTGGATTGGGTTTAACGGGAGGTTTGCATTCAAATTTACGAGTGGTACTTGCGGTGGTATTTGCTGTGGTGGTGTTTGTTTCATTTGGTTGAGTTCTTTTAGGGCGACTTCCAGTGTAATTCTTGCGGCCGTCATCTCGTCTTGAAATTCTTCCGCATCTGTCTCGTCTTGATCCACTTCATTGACGTCTGTAATTCCGTCGGCGATTAAAACGTCCAATTTGTCGATCTTCACTCGTTTCGTGGTCAACTGCGCCTGTAGACATAATAATTTGACTTCATTTAGTGGATCTTCACCCATTTCTTTGTTGATTTTGGTGAAAAGCGCTCGCACGCTCTTTCTCGCGGATTCTCTTTGTGCGCGGTTTCTTGTTAAATCGTCCATTCTACTCGTTCTGGTTCGTTTTTCTTGAAGAATTCCCGGGTTTCGGCACCATATAGTTACTCACGTAACTTAAATAAATGAATTGCTTCGCAAAACTTATCTCGAAGAACGGATGGAGTCGGATTTTAAGTTCGAAAGTTATAGGCACAAAAAAGGACACGACTGCTCGTTACATTTACAAAGTAAGAACTGATATTTTATTCAAAATTTTAGGTATATAAAACAAAAGGATTAAGCTAATCCTTAAATTCCAAGAATACAGATCTGGGTCACAGGTGAGCTTTTTCACCTGCGCCACGGTGGCAAAAAACACAATCAAACTGGTTCACTTTGGAAACCGCCAGTTTCCACAGCTTGCAAACTGCAATCTGTTGAAAAGCATTTCTAATATTATTATTAGTCAAATGCATTTTTTAATGTGCAAATAATATAATTGAATACTTTTATACTTAAGAATGTCACAATAAAATCGGAAACAACGATTCTGGGACATTGTTCAAATTTTGAACCATCAAGTAAGCAAATATGTGAACTTCTGTCCCGTGCGTGGTATTAAACTGAAATCGTATTTCAGAAACCGACGTATCCAGAACAGCGCTGAAACTCGTTATCCGAAAATACAAGTATTGCATGCCAACGGTAAGCCCTCAAATAAAACCAAATTCACTACAACAACGCTTCAACATATTTTTTTCAGCTTACTATTAAAAACAACGTCGAATTTTATTACTTCATGCCAGTACTGAGCAATATTAATATTGCAGTGCGACTCGCATTGAGAAAAGTGATTGATTTACAAAAATAATCATTAACAATTAATTAAAATAAATTACATATATATATATATTTTTTAGTACAATTTCATCGATAGACCTGGAACACCATGTACCAATAACAACGAGGAATTTGAAAAATGTTACAGAAGATGCGTGGTCAATAGAATTAAAAAACTGACAACTTGCAGGTAATACTGTGAAACTCTTTGCTGCAGCAAACCATGTGGTGACCCGACTGGGGTGGGGCACGAAGAGTTTCTCTCGTGGCCTACATACGGGTAAAGAGGGGGAGTCGCACGCGCGCCTCCCTTCCCTCAGAGCATTGACATCCAGTCAATGGACGGGCGTCTGCCCTGGGGGAGTGGGGGAGATTCGTCTTCTCCACCATTGGGTGGCTTTAGTCACCTGTCACCCCCCGCTTTGTGCAAAGGAATTTGCCTTGCACTGAGCGGGCAGAACCAACACAAAAATCAACCAAGATACCCGTAAAAGCCAAACGTCCTAAAACGATCAAACCTAAGTACAAAGACTTCAGGAGTGACCTAGGACAAGGGACTTCCAACGTGAGTACGATTGATTTGTGTTAACCTCCGCAGAGTAACCTGCGAAATAAGATTACCACACTATTTTAGCAAGCCAGCTAGAAATAGTAAACCTACTCCAATTTAGCGAGTTGTGCAGACAAACGGTCGCACAAGCCTAAATTGCAGTAACCACGACGAGCGTTCCCGCCGCTGTGTGATTCGCCGGGAACCACCAAGCGTCCGCCGCTGTGTGATCGCCGGACACCTACACAAAACCCTAAAACCTAGACAACAGCCGAAGTAAGACCTTTTAGGCATTCACTCGCGCCCGACCAGCGTGAGCCCGAAGGACCGAACGAGAAACGTGAGACGAGGACGCCATTCATTGCCACGCCGGCCCAAGACGACACCACGTTGCCACGCGGACGCCATCTTGGATCCACAGCGACAAAGGACGACCTCGACCAGTTTCCCGCCAACTTCACACACCTTTCCTTTTACCTTTATTCCTTTACATATTTTATCCCTTTTAACTGTACATTCCCGTATAATAAATACATTTATTATATTTACCATTTTACATTGTTTGCCGTTTCACATTCTTTGGGTAACCGCTTGATTAAAGCGGTATTGCGAGATTAGAGAGTGACTCATACCACGTATCAGCGACAGACCGAGTTGAGCGCGACAACCATTCAGCTATTTTATTTTATTTTTTCAAACAAAATAAACAGATTTCCATTTTTCCATCGGAGCATCAATCATCCTCCTTGCAATTCTAGTGATTGGCAAGATTCAGCAAACAATTTAGCTGCAGCTCTTAATGTGACTGTCATACCTAAAGTGTACTCAAGCAGGCTCTGCAATGCCCCACTGTGTGTACCCAAAACACATATTCTATCGCCATGGTTCCGCAACACCACGGCAGCTTAAATGACTCAGTATTTGTTATTGAAGGCGATAGTACCGAAATGGTGTTAAATGAACGTCTGCAATACGATTTAATCAGCTTATTCGTGGACGTTGGTGGCAATTTGGGACTTTACTTGGGTCTATCCGTGTTATCTATTGCTGAAATTTTGATTGCAATTGTGAAGACTATCATAAAAAAGCTTCACCAAAAGACGATGAAAACTAAACAACTGTTAATAATAGAGAAGAGCTACAAAGAATGCACGAGTCAAGTTGAAAGCAAAATATTGAAATCGAACGGGCAGAAATATCTGAAGAATGCAATTTTGCTGATTTGTATGAGTTTGTGTCTTTTCATGATTCAAAACCGCATTTTCTATTATTTCACGTATCCAACGCGCAATGTCGTCACGGTGAATTATATGGAGAAAATAGCTTTTCCATCACTTACTGTGTGTGCTCCGTCTCCACAAATTACTTTCATGAAGATGAAGTATTTTAAGACAAAAACTGCTGAGAAAAAGACCAATTTCACGAGTTGGTGCGAGGTGCAATTGGTCGATTTATGGCTTTTTAAACCAAAATGCACTTTGGAATATCTGTGGAGCATAGCGCAATTAGATATCGTTGGAATATATTGTAAAAACTGGGTGTTTTAGAAGTCGTGGGGTTGCGCCGAACCGAAGGAATGGAGGATGCGCCGTACAGTGAAGTCGACATTCAGGAGGTGTTTTCCATTTGAGAAGCGATGACACGGATTCGTGGAATCGGAAATACGTCGCAGTGTCATAAATTGTCATAATCCTTTTGTCCTTGTTTTGTAATGTGTGAACCCCGAATAAATCAGTGTAATTTCCAATTTACCACGTGCAGCATGTCTTGATTTTTGGTCAGATTTTCAATCCAGTTCGATCGTAAGTTTTGATGCAGTTTTTGTCGAATATCAACGTGTGGATCTCTTTTGAACTTTCAAATATATCTAAAAACTGTAGAGGTACAAGTATTTGCTGTATTTAAAAGCTCTGTTTTCGGTATGTACTAAAACAACAAATGTGGGCGTGCCGTTAAATGGTGATTCATAAAGGTGCGTTTTTAATTGCAATATTTTGAAAACGATAAAAAAAATCACACGCGTTTGCATTTTCAAACAACACAAAACCCACATGGCTTAGTCCAACCCCACCCCGCCAGGTGGAGTTGATAGTTGATGGTTAAGGGATTGGATTATGGCCGCAAGTGTGACGAGGGGCCTAAAAATGACGTTTGTGACATCACTTTCTGCTGAAAATGCAAATTTGCGGCGGATTTTATAAAAAGGATTTATTTCTATTTTTCCGCAGCCAATTAAGAGGCATCTGATGACGTTACGTTCCAAACATGGCGCCCCGTTTTAACATTGGTGATTTTAAATGGGTCGAACCCAGTATCTGTGTCTAGTTGCTTTTTTGCTTCTCATTTTGTGCACAATTGCCATTATTTGATGATGAGAATCTGCGAATCTGCGTGGGAGCGAAAGGATTGAGTAGCTACGCGTGGTGATGGTCAAAACGGAAGTGCCCGTGTACAATTTTAATTAGCATAAAATGACCGTAGGCGCCAGGTGGCGCTACAAGCATGTGTTGACACAGAATATCTCAATACTCCCACTCTGTGGTGACACATAAAAACACTTATACAAAAATAAAAAAGGTTTAAAAATGGCATGCAAGATAAAATTATTTTTCAGAGATATACAATCCCATTTTTCCCGCACACCATTGGTGTTTTTCTTTTGCAAGTCCTTTAGTTAGGACATCCGCGATTATGTCATCTGTTCCGACAAATTTGACAACACATGTCCGTTTTTGATGACTTCTCGAACAAAGTGGTGCTTTATATCAATGTGCTTTGTTCGGGAATGATATACCGTGTTCTTTGACAAATTTAGAGCGCCTTGGTTGTCGGAATGCACAATAATTGGGCTTGTGTTTTCATCCAATTTCAATTCGTGGATAGCCCGTCTAAGCCATATTGCTTCCTTTGATGCCATTGACAATGACATGTATTCGGCCTCTGTTGTCGATTCGGCGACTGTTGGTTGTTTTTTGCTTGACCAGCTAATCGCTCCGCCAGCTATCGTGTAGACGTATCCAGTGGTTGACCGTCTTGTGTCCAGACATCCGGCATAGTCTGCATCTGTGTAGCCGACTAAAGTTGAGTTTTTCAAATTTCCGTATACCAGTTTGGTATTGATCGTCCCTTTTAGATATCGTAGGATGCGCTTGACTGCAGTCCAGTGGGCTGACCCAAAGTTGGAGTTGTATCTGCTGACTACTCCCACTGCTTGCGCAATGTCGGGCCTTGTCGCCTGTGCAGCATACAGCAGGCTCCCGACAGCTTCTCTACTCATTTCGTGCCTTTCTTGAGTGGTCTTAGGTGCCATTTCGTTTGTCAGTTTTCTATTTGGATCCGTTGGTGTGGCAACAATCGTGCCGTTTTCCATGCCAAAACGTTTTATCACCTTAGTGATGTAATTTGATTGGTCTAGACTAATCGTCCCTCGTTTCCAGTCGCGTGTAAATTTAATTCCGAGGCAGTAATGGGCCTGTCCAAAGTCCTTCATTTCAAATTTTAAACATAAACTGGCCTTGATTTGATTTTTGAGCATTGTCACACTCGAGAAAATGAGTAAGTCGTCAACGTAGACCGCAACAATGACAATCCCTTTGTGAAAACTGACGTTTTACTCTAGGGTTCACATTCCCTTTAATGTGATGTGTATGTGTTATATTTTCGTATTTGATTTATTAATATTTACAACTTGTATTTGCTTTTATAATACTTTAACTTGGGTGCACATTCCCTTTAATGTGCCATTATTATTACTATTTTGTAAAACTTTGCTTGATATTTCACATTCACTTTTAATATGTTTTTTATTTGTTCATTGATAATGTTTAGTGTCATTAACCTTTTTTATTAAAATAGGGTTAGATTTGTTGTCACTTGACCCGGCTTCAGCTCTCCTTCTAGGAATGCAGCTGAAGCCAATTATCCAATAGGAGCGGTTTTGTGTACATATTTTTTGAAGACAATAAACTTTGACCCAGTGAGTGTACAAATCTCATAGTGGCAAAACGTCTTTTTATTTCAAACCAACAATCACATTTTCAAAGAAACCAGAGACTTAAGATTATACAAAAAGAAGTTTGGATTCAACATTTTGGTGCCGAAATCCGGGAATACCCCAAACTGCAAGTAGAAAATGCCTCTGAAATTTGAGTTGAAAAGAAGGGCCTTGACCACAGCCATCCAAGCTGCCGAAACACTCATGGCTGCCATTACAACCGCTTTTGCTGATGTGCCAGTAGTGACCAAGGATGTGCTCAGCATCTGGACAGATCAATTAGCGGGGAAAATGCTTCGTGTAATGAAAGCCAGTGATTTGGCTATGGACTTGGCCAAAAACGATCTTGAAGTGGATGAGGTGAGCAACGCGCTCGACGCCATTGAGGATCGCGCTGCAACAACTAGAACCGCCATTGTGACGTACACTACTCGAAATTATCCAGTTCAACCCATTGTGCCTCAAGATTTACCGCTACAATTAAATCCAGCCGTTTTATCCGTTTTATCTGTTTTACCTGCAGTGAAGGACGAAAAAGATCAAGCTGGACTGCAGCGTTTGCACCGCCACATCGAGATAAACATTGAAAATTTGAGCAACATCGACGTGGGCCTCGAAGAGTATCAAAGGACGCTATTTCCCACACTGGCCACAGCAATCCCACGTACACTGATGCGCGAATACGATCGAGAGAATGCAGCGGAGCGATCTGTCACTCGCCTCATGGGCTGGCTGCACAATTTTGTGACCAAAGAGGCCCAATACGAGATGATGGCAAACCAATCGACGCAGACTGCACCACATCAAAAATCGAATGCGACTCCTGACGCCTCGAGCTTCAAAAAGGAGAAGAAACGATTCGACGAGAGAGATAAACGAGTCCATGAAAGTTCTGCATCAATGATATCGGTTGCAGTCAAAACCTGTCAATTTTGCAAATCAAAAAGCCACGACAGAAAAGTCTGCCCACTCAATGCCGAAGAACGAATGGCGAAATTAAAAGCAAAAAACGTTTGCTTTCGATGTCTCAGACGAACACCGCACCCGACCAACGAATGCCGCACGTCAATGAAATGCTTTCGATGTAAAGGACAGCACCACACACATTTGTGCACCAAGCCAAAATCGACGGCGACCAGCGATTCAGATTTCAAAAGACGAATTGAAGTGACGGAAATCAAACAAAACGCAGTTGTCAACGCAAATCGACCAGCTGTTGAATTTTTGATGATCCAAATGGCGCAATTGAGCGGAGAGAAGTTGCAAACCAAGGGTGTCTGCTACATAGACGGCGGAGCACAGCGCACATTTATTCGCGCTGACGTGGCCCAGAAATTAAAATTGAAAAAATTGAGAACGGAAAAAATCAACTTCGCCACCTTTGGCCAACATCCCAAGATAGAAGTGAGAAATCGAGTCCAAGTAAAGATACAACCGATCAATAGAACGTCTCCAGCCATATTAATCGACGCAATTGAAACGCCACGATGCACAACCACTTCGACTGAAATTCCGACCACCTCGTTAAGCAGCAAATTGAAAGACTTGGGAATCCGAGTGAATTGCAAACAGGCCGCCTTACATTCAAGCGAAGTGGACATTCTTCTTGGCGTGAACCACTACAACAAGATTACCACGGGTCAATCCAAATTTATTGAAGAAAATTTGGCCGCTGTAAACACGATTTTGGGGTGGACACTGCACGGACAGACGACGCAGGGGACACAACTCATCGCATCGCCTACGCAAGCTAATAAAATAACAATTATTCCCTCTACAGATGACCTGTTGCGCAACTTTTGGGAGCTTGAATCAATTGGGGTACAGCACGAATCCTTAACCGCCGCGGGAGATGAGGAAACAATCAAAAAGTTTAACCAAACCATCGACTGGACAGGGAGCCATTATTCCGTCCAGCTGCTGTGGACTGTAAATCCGGAGAAGCTTGCTGACAATTATCAAATCGCCGAGCAGAGATTTCTCAACCTGGTGCGACGTTTCCGTAAGCAGCCGAATTTATATCTCGAATATAAAAAAGTCATCGATGAGCAGATCGAGCAGAACATTGTTGAAGAGGTGCCAAAAGGCAAAGCTCCCGGTCCCATTTACTACATGCCACATAGGCCTGTGGTCAAGGAAGAGCGAGTGACAACCAAATTGCGAATAGTATTCGATGCTTCTTCGCATAAAAAGGGCCAACTATCTCTAAATGACTGTTTATCAAAAGGAGCCAATCTGCTCCCATCTTTGATTTTTATTTTGCTAATGTTTCGAATTTAAGAGTTTGCATTAATAGCAGATATCAAGAAAGCATTTCATCAGATAGAGATTGTCATGAGGGATCGCAATGCAACCCGTTTCTTTTGGATTGATAAGCTGTGGGATGGAATTGGACGAGCAACAATCAAGATTTTGCGACAAACTCGAGTGCTGTTTGGCGCTGCCCCCAGCCCATTCTTGCTGAGTGCGACCATAAAACATCACTTAGAGAAGTTTAGACACGAATTTCCACAAGCTGTCGAATTTATACATCGATTTCTTTACATGGACGATTTGATTTCTTCACTGGACAATAAGAAAAAGGCGGAAGAAATTTTTTGACAAGCGCGCATCATCATGGCCGCAGCGGGAATGGAATTCGTAAAATGGCAGACAAATTCAACCAAATTGCGAGCAATAATGCGACAAGAAGTCCCATCTGACTGTGACCTGATGAACGATGACGAAACCAAAGTTTTGGGATTGCGATGGAGTCCAAACACAGACCAAATAAGCCTCGCTGTTGAAACTACAGACGACGTCAAAATCAACCAAATCACCAAACGAGAAGTCATCCGCATGACTGCACAAATTTTTTATCCATTGGGATTTGCAAGTCCATTCACCATTACGGCAAAGATTTTTTTCCAAACCTTGTGGCTAAGAAACCTGAAATGGGACGAGAAATTAAATGAAGAAATGCAAGAAACTTGGAAAAAATGGGCGAATCAAATCCCCAAATTAAAAGAAGTCCAACTGCCAAGATGGATTGGATTCAAGCCACGTCAAGAAAACGAAATCCACATATTTTGCGATGCCAGCCCAAGGGCTTATGGCGCTGTGGCTTACGTGCGCCGAAAAGAAGAAAATCTAATCATGACAAATTTTCTATTTTCTAAATCTAGAGTAGCCCCGGTAAAACAATTGACGCTGCCCAAATTGGAATTAATGGGCGCCCTTCTTGCAGTACGCCTTAAGGACCAACTGAAGGAGGTGATGGACTGCAACCGATACTACTATTGGACCGATAGCCAAATCTGCCTACACTGGATCACCAATACATCCAAGCGGCCACCAACGTTCATAAACAACAGGACGATCGAAATTAGAGAGAAATCACACGTAAAAGCATGGAAACACGTCGCGGGCCCGGAAAATCCAGCCGACCGACTGACGAGAGGCATCGACGCAGCAGAACTGATAAATGACGACCTGTGGTGGAAAGGGCCACAATGGCTAAGTGAAGAGCAAGAAAACTGGCCAAATAATAAAATAGAATTACCCATAGACCCAAACGAATTAGACAGTGAAGCTGACGAAGACACAAATCAGGAGGAGCCAAGCGGAGAAACCCATGCGAATGCAGTTCAACAAAATAATCGAAAAATTGCATTTCCAATTTCCAGCTCGTATTTACGCACATGTCGAGTGTGGGCCTGGTGCTATCGTTTTGCACACAACTCAAAACAGAAAGCGGACAGCGGTAACCGACAACAAGGGGTTCTAAATGCAGAAGAACTCGTGAGGGCAAAACAAAAACTGATCATCGCTTCACAACAGCAACACTACGCTGCAGAAATGAAACAATTGACTGAGGCGAAACCATTGATGGCAGGATCCAAATTAAAGCTGCTCAACCCGTTCATCGATGCAAATGGAGTAATGAGGCTGAAGATCAGACTACAAACCTCCAAAGACGAACAAACAGCAACACAACCTATCGTGTTACCACAAAAATGCGAATTGACCAAACTAATATTTTCGCATTCTCATTCACAGGTTCTCCAATGCAGCTTGACAGCAACGCTCGCCCAATTTAGAGAGTCATACTGGACACCAGCCGCAAGGAGAACCTTAAAGTCAACATTAAGTCGATGTTGTAGCAGAGGACGAAAAACTGGCACGAATTATCGTGCAAAAATAACGCTCGCAGAATACTCGCCTCGCAGAATACTCGCAAACGTCGGAAAACGGGCGGCGTACTACTCGTACGCACGTGAGACGTTTCGTACGTCAAAAACGGCCGTGCAGAAGCACTTATACGCCGTGAAAAGATGCCAAAAGCATATACAAATAATAAAATGATTTAATATAAACGAAATATCTTACACAGTGATCCATAATGTTGAAAACACACGATAATTGGCGTGCACACCTGTGCGACGCCATCTTGGAAAACAAGAGTACAGAATAAACGCCAACTAGTGGCGGAATAACACATTACAAATCATGAAAAGATAATCACAGCAATGTGCCTAATGCTAAGAGACACTAAATAGACAAAGCATCGTGCATTTAAGCACGGATTAGGGAAACCATGTAATAATCATGTAATTAATCGATATAAACATTGTAAAACAATAATACGAGAATATATAACTAGAAACATATTAATAAATTAATAGTATAGGATCCATACCAGATCAAATGATGTTTTCTACATCAACAAATCCCCTCATGATCTAATATGGATTTACAATTGATCTGGGAATAAATAAAGCAGAACACGGGACTTTACGGTGTCTGACGAAAAAGGTAAATAATAAATTTCGGAATTATCGTGTCGGGTACTTTTGTTTACATCACTTGACTAAGCTCGAAATTCCCAATCTAACTACACGATAACACCTCGAATTCGGGTAAAATAACTAAGGAATGTCCGAAAATACAATGGGAAATAAAGATGTCATAGTCGGTTACTGGCAGAAGATTCCCGAAGTGAGCTTCCGAAGTCGATCAGATGGTAGCCATTTTGTAAAAATGTCCGCTACATTATCATCACCCGGGATCTTCCGTAAATCGAATACTTTTGCCACATACCACTCCCGTAACCAGTGATACTTCACACGTATGTGTTTGGTCTTCGCATTTTCCACATCGTTCGAAGTGAACTGTATGGACGCTAACGCATCCGAATAAACGATGGGACGAGAAATGCGGTTCAAGAACGGGAGTTGAGCGAATATGTAGTCGAGCCAGTAGAGTTCTTTTACGCACTCGACGAGGGCGATGAACTCCGCTTCCATCGTCGAGCACGCAACCGAAGACTGTTTTTTACACGACCAGCCGATGGGGACGCTGCCAATGTACGTGATGAATCCTCCGAAGCTAAGCGATGTTTCGGTGTCGGAGGCCCAAGAAGCGTCGGTGAATGCCCATAACTGGCTTGTCGTGCATCCGGACAGTTCAATCGCCAAATCTGCCGTATTCGCGACGTATCGAAGAACTTGGAGAAGTGCGCGAATATGGGTCTTGTTGTAACAATTGTTATACTGAGATAACGCGATGACGGAATAGAGAATGTCCGGACGGGTTCGAGAAGCGAGGAATAGAAGCGATCCGATTAACGACCGATATGGGAAGTCGGAGAGATGTTCGGTGGATCCTTTCTTTAACGTTGTTCCAGGTGTAACGGGGACCTTAATCATTTTGTCGGCAGCAACCTCGAACTTTTTGACGATCTTGTCGATATAAGACCGCTGAATGATGAACAACCTCCCCGCGGATCTTATAAACTCGACGCCAAGTAATCTGGAGATGGGCCCGAGGTTGACAATTTCGAATTTCGATGATATCAGCCGAATAATCCGGTCCAAGATGCTGTCTGTCGAGTAGAATAAAACGATGTCCCGAATATGTAAACACAGTTACACGCTGGAAGTTTCCGAAACCCGAGTCCTCGTAGTGTTTCATCTAGCTTCTCATACCACTGACGGCCAGATTGGTGGAGACCGTACAGTGATTTAATAAGAAGCCAGACGTTGTCGGGGTTTGAACAATAGGCGCCGGCTGGAATCCGCATATAAACTCGATGCTCTAACTCGCCGTAAAGGTACGCGCACTTTACGTCCAGGTGCGCGGCTTTCCACCCTTGGAGAACGACGAGTAGACAAAAGAAGAATCTGATGAGCACGAAATTCACAACCGGGCTGAAGACTTTGTCGTAATCGACGCCGAGAGTCTGTTTAAAACCTTGTGCGACCAATCTGGCGCGATAACGAGTGATCTGTCCGGAGGTGTCGGTCTTTAATTTGAACAACCATTTGCAGCCGAGTATAGTCGTGTTCGCGGGCTTCGGAACTTCCTGGTAAACCTCTCTCTTCTTGAAGGTTCCTAGTTCTTCGTCGATTGCTTCCTGCCACTTAGGGGCATCCGGAAACTTGACAACCTCTGCGTACGATCCTGGTTCTCGACGGCAAAAATGGGCTCGGGGACGGAGTGCCGGCATGACGGGTAATTGATGCTCGATGTTTCCGAAGTAAAATAGATCATCGTCGTAAAGAATTCCCTCTTTATCGCAATACTTTTGGATATCTGGTTTGGAGCGTAAGCGAACACCGGGCTTCGGAATTCGGCGCGTAGAATACATCTCGGAGATTCACTACACAAACGCATCCGTTAATGTTCGTTTGGATTTGAACCGTTCCTTTCCCAGTCACTTGCGAGGTGCCTTGGCCAAGTTCAACATCGAATGGCACAACTTTCACGAAATCCGTAAACCATGACGCGACGTGGGAAATATGATCCGTCGCGCCACAATCGACGATCCATTCGTGGCTCTGCATAAAATGTGCAGCGGGTATCTCGGTGATCTGCGGTGGTGCGTTTACAAAGAAGTTAGCTTCACGCCTAACTTGGGAACTGCCCCTCGGACGACCATCATTGGACTTGATAGGTTTGTAGGCGCCGGACATCAACGAAAGAGAGCTGAGACTCGATTCAACGGGTGCGGAAACTCGCATCATGCGACTGCCATCTTTATTCATCGTGAAAAAGGTAAAAAGCACTGCTTTGAGGCTAGCCGCTCTCAAACACACGTGTACAAACTAATAGTAGAACAAATCATTGTTTGATGAGCAATGATTTATCCTTTACATAACAAATAATGTAAAAGACATAAACAATCGATAAGTAACTCAAATGTAATGGAGAAACTAAAAGATAAGCGCTTATTTGAGCGTGCGACAAGAAGGTATATCTTTGCACGTAAAAGGACTGGTTGCGGTACAGAACCAGCGGGATAAAAGTCGGAATCAACCAGTCTGACTAGGACACAAGATAGCAAAGATATACACGTTGTATCTAACCGGAATAAATACAACTAATGAATCTCAAAAGGTTGGGCACGAACTAATAGGACTTGTTCGAACTGTTCTTTCCTCGTTTACGACTTTTACTTCTCGAAGAGCGTTGGAGTGACGCAGAAGGATTGGGATTTCTACTTCTTCGAGGTTCGAGGTTCGTGGCCCATTTGATCGCAGTTGAAACATTTAATCGAGGAAAGCGGTCGGTTCCGGGAGCGAGAACGGGTTGGATCCATTGCATAAGCCTGCGAAGATGTCGAGGTCTGATCACGTGTCCGAATCGATCCTTGTCTCATGTACTCCGAAAGGAGCTGCTCGGAGACAGCTTGAGGTTTAAACTTATCATCGGGCCAGTGGTAGATAGCGAAAGAAACCTGCGAGTACTCGGGGGGCAGCAGATCTAAGTACTGGTACGCCTGATGGTCTTCTGTCGTTTTCTCGCCAATGTCTTTCAATTTCTGGACATGATAATCTACACGTCCCAGAAAATCAGCCATCTCTTTCCTCTTTTCCAATCGCAGTCCGAGGAATTCACGCCGTAAAGCCGCTTTTCTGGCACGGGAGCTGGGTGCGTAGATTTTTGCCAGCGTATCCCACGCCTCTTTAGGCGTATTGCAGTTGTCCAGCGCTGATTTCTTGGGTTCCGAGACAAAACCGTAAATCAAACCGAGGGCTTTATCTTTGCGGCGTTTATGTTTCTTGAGTTCCTTCGGATCCACTGTTTTCTTGATTTCCTCCTCGTCCTCTTCGGTGACGTGATGCCATAACGATTCGGATTTTAAAAGCATTTTCATGCTGCGCGCCCACATCTCGTAGTTTCCTACGGCAAGTATGGGCACGCGTGTCATCGAGAGTTCCGGGGATTTCTGCATCGTCAACGTCGGAACACACACGTGGAAAATATCGCGGTTTTAGAAGTGGTACGGGCAGTCGTATTTCCGAAGACTGAGCACTGTTGCGAAGCACACACGGATCGTTGCACAAAACACACGTAGCACTGTCAAAGCGGAAACCGAGACGGGGAGGCAATGCTACAATTGCCTTAATAACCTGAGTTAAGTATCTCCCTAACGCCCTTTGCAAATCGCCTAAGACCACGGAAACGTTAGGTGGCGCAGAGATAGCCTTAACCCAGAATACAAATTTCACGAGCCCGACTGGACTAAGGGTGAAATCGATACTAAATGGCCCACACCAAAATACTAAATCTATCTTAGGTACTAACAATGAAATTTCGAAATAAGGAGAAATGTTGACTCTTGTTGTGTGAATTAACACACAACCTCGTGCAATAAGATAACACGAGCGTGGTTTTATAGAAAAACCACCGAAAAGCGCTATTTCCGATTTAAATCGAAAATCTTCTCGAATTAACGAGGGAAAAATCCAAAAATTGTCGAATAATAACAGATCGGCGATACTGCAAGCACGCCGGGGTGCAATGCAGCGGATTTGATCCGTTTCTCGTTGATTACGCCACGTACGCGTGACGAAAAATCGAAAAATCTGAAAATAAATCACAAAACCTGGAAAATTCGCGAAACCCGCGACAATTTTCCAATTATCGATGAAAATAAACACAATTTGTGTGTTTAAACGTTGATTCTCGTCCAAACACGTCGTCAGTAGCTGTGAAATGGTCGCGGAATATCGTCGAGACATAGTACTCGCAAACGTCGGAAAACGGGCGGCGTACTACTCGTACGTACGTGAGACGTTTCGTACGTCAAAAACGGCCGTGCAGAAGCACTTATACGCCGTGAAAAGATGCCAAAAGCATATACAAATAATAAAATGATTTAATATAAACGAAATATCTTACATAGTGATCCATAATGTTGAAAACACATGCTAAGAGACACTAAATAGACAAAGCATCGTGCATTTAAGCACGGATTAGGGAAACCACGTAATAATCATGTAATTAATCGATATAAACATTGTAAAACAATAATACGAGAATATATAACTAGAAACATATTAATAAATTAATAGTATAGGATCCATATCAGATCAAATGATGTTTTCTACATCAACAGATGTATCACGTGCAAGAAGGTGCAGGGAAAATTGATGCAAGAATCACCCGGATTGCTGCCAGCGAGTTCAATTGTTTCCTCGCCGTCGTGTGCGGTATTGTCATTTCTGTTGACTCTTAATCAATGTGAGTGCATGTGAGAAGCAAAAAGTCTGAATTGCTAAAACCACCATTCTAAGCCAGTGGTGGCTGACATCTTTATTTGTCAGAAAACAGAAAGCAAGTGACTTGACTTGGGATTTGTTCTCCACAAGTCTACAAATCATAGAAGATGAGAACAAATCAATTTGACAACAAAATTGATTTGTCCTTTACATAAACAATATAAAAGACTCATACTATCAATTGATAGCAGACCAAAAGTAACTAAACAATCAGCTCTTTTGAGCAGACGACGCAAACGTTAATTATTGCATCAAATGCGCCAATCGTAGCAACGTAACACGCAATGTAAAATTCTATAACGACATCGTGTCAACAATACAATATAAACGCAATGCGCCGCTGTCGCACTATATCCGGAAACATGCGACAACAACAGGCTGACGCCATGTGCAACATACCCCCTCTGAGCATCACATGGTCTAAGCCTGTCAGGAGAATAACCTGGATATGCTATGACACTGCGCATTATTCCAACCGCGCCCCGAAAATGTATTGAATCCGTGAATCCCAACAAACACTACAAAAACACTATTAAAACTCAAACAATGTCTATATTCTCCAGTCTATAGAGTCATCTCCAATGAATTCTGAATATTCGGACTCAATCCACTGCTTGTTAGAAACGGGATATGCCGGGTGTATTAGATCTTTATTTCAAAAGTCAAACAGGCTCGAATCAAATTTATAATCCTCTGCAGTACACCACTCCTTCACGTCATTTAAATTCTGTATTCGATCATCGCTCGGTGAAATATAGATAACACTGATCTGTTCCGTGTCATTATCTGTTTGATGTGTCATGGATTGCCTCCACCACCAATTCATGTTCAATTTTTGTTTAAGCCCAACGCCTAAGGAGTCTGAACAATTCCCAGAACAAACATCAACCATGTCGTTTCCAGCCGTGAGACTTAAATGTTGTTCCATTTCAGTGACCATCTTGTCTATTATCGGCTCATTAACGATTAATCGACATTCATCGTCCTTTGTTGCTGATAAAACAACATCCTTACGTTTCTTACGACTCTTTTTCCTTTTCTTTGGCTTGTTATATTCCCCCTCTGTGCTTACAGACCCACAGTAATTCAAATCAACCAAACTAGTTGTTAAACTTGGGGGAATTCCTAATGGCGAATTAATTTCCTCTTTACTGAAATTTTGCTCTCGTTCCAATGCTTTCTTTTTAAACTCCCCCTCTGTCTCAATTAATGGAGAAATTTCATCTTCCACTGTGTTCACTAAGGAGGAAGACTCCTGTTCACAGGTGAGGCTCTCATAAAATTCCCCATCACTTAAGTGTTCCCCCTCGTTTTTAATACCTTCGCACTTATCAATGTCAACTTCTTTGCTGAGCGACAATGGGGGATTTTCTAATTTCAACAATTCTGATGATGAGGGCACTTCTTGTTGAGGGGATATTGGCACCTCAACCCTTGATGGAATTTCAGCTTCCAAACTCTCGATGCAACTCTCAATGTTGGAAATTTCCAGAGAGGGTTTTCATTCTCCCTCGTGCCAATAACTCCACTCATGTATCTTAACATCATTTGTCTGAACTCTGTTTCTTTTTGAGTCCCAGACCCGGTATTTCCTATTAAATCTGGAATATCCTACTAAGGCACCAACCCAGGAACATTTCAGTTCACCTTTAACATAAAACACCTTAACTTTGGACCCAACGCATCTAAGATGTCGTACCGATACACATCGGTCATACAACACATTGTATGGGGATTTCCAATCTAAATCGATTCTGGGGGCTCTATTTCTTAAATAGACCATTGTGTTGGCCAGCTCCAACCACAAATTGTTGGGGAATTTATTCTCTACAATTAAACTTTCCACCCCGTTTATGATATCTGTATAAGCCCTCTCGGAGATGGAGTCAGCCATTGGGTTATCAGAATCTACACTATCAATTGTAATCCCAAAATTCTTCATTACATCTACCCATGCTGTTAATTCTTCTGTGGAAAAATCCATCCCAGGGCCCAAATAAACTTTATTCACAGTTCCTCTCAAGCATTTAATTTCAGGTAACCAACTTAGAAATTCTACTAAAACGCTGTTTTCCTTTAATGTTCTAAACCATGTGTATTTAGAACAATCATCAACTATAATGATATATTTATCCCGAGTTGGGGCCCTCCAAACACTCAAATGTATAGTTGCTAAAGCTTTCCTGTCATTATCCCTTTGTGTTGAGTAAATATCTGTATTTGCAAAGTCCCCTGTTATAGGGGTGGTCCCTGTGTCTTCTAATCGGACACCAAACACACCTGTTGATCCGTTCATAGCATAAATGCTTTCTTCATTCAAATACCCCATCCGGGTATGTCACAATGAGAATGGAAGAACTCTGTCTTTGTTAAACTTTCCATTCCTAGAATTCCTTTTCTGGTTTTTAGTACCAGAATTCAAGGGACCATTCTGTTTAATCCCTGTCGTCATACTTGACTTTTGGTTACCTAAACCCCTTTTATATTTCCCTGAAATCTTTCTCAAAGAACAAATCCTATTCGGATCCCCCTCTCGCTTTTTATTTCGAACCCGGTTCAAAAATTCCATTTTTGCAAATCTATTTGCACTTCTATTGTTTTGGCTATTGCCATTAAGGGGGTCACCACCTTTAACTGTGGTTGCACAATCCAATTGTTTATTATTTAAACGTCCCTTGTTTAATTTATTCAATTTCTTATTTTCATTGCTAGCTTTCATTTGAATCTTGTTCAAAAATTCTAAATTCCCGTGTCTATGTTGGGTTTTGATGTTTCGTACATCATCACTTGAGATTATGCTCAAATCCTCGGTGTTATCGAAATTCTATTCGAATCAACCACACTCTTGCCCTGATTTAAGTTTCTGGTGCCCGGCACTTCGCCATTCCAATGCCCATTCATCTCATTCGCACGCATTTTACAAATTGTTAAGATCAAATCAGCAATGCCCTTTATCACAGTATCTACGTTGTCTGTTAGTGCGCTCAATTGTTCATCCGGTGCGTTATGCACTACTCGTCCGTTAAAGACATTCTGTTCCGCTGTTTCCGTTTCCAATTGTGCCTGGTGTGTGTCGTCCATTGTCTGTTTGTTGCAGGCATTCACATTGTCTGTTACAGACATTCTCGTCGCACAAAAGACTGTGCGCACAAAACTCGTGCCACACAACCACACCACACTCACTAATAAATTTAGTGATGGCACCAAACACATTGCTTCAATTATTTGGAGCACTTTCACAAAAAACACTTTTCCACTTTGAAAATACAACAATAACACTAATTTTCCCCGCCAAAACTTAAGGAGAAAATGCACAACTTCCCTTGGGCTGATCTCACTAAGTGAGATTAACAACTCCACACAGTATTTCCCAAGTTCCGACCGGTGCACCTGGGCCCGGGGGACACTTGGTGGCTAGAAATAGCCTGTGAGGAAATAGGATTCCGCTACGCAACTGCGTAAAGGGCGGAAAACAAACAAAGGGACCCCAAAACAAAACCTTAAACTCTATACAAAGTTTCACGACAACCCAACTAAACAATGAACACTTTGCTGGCACGTTGTCTTCTTTGCGGGACTTTTGCGTCGCAAAATCCCTCGTTGACGCCGTTGTAACGTCGATCCAAAACGCTGAAATTCACTTGTGCACCTGGCACAAGACTTAACCTGTCCCACGATGCACAGATACCCTCTACGGGCCAATCCGTGATGCGTTTGTGCCCGTCGCACGAAACGCGTCCAAAAATTTCGTAATGCTTGCCGAAAATCCCGTGACGTCGTCCAGACGTCTGTCGCTGCTTCGGTAAACGTCTACCTGACGTTATTCCACGTTGGAATGCTTCCGAACACACGCTGACGGCGATTTTCCTCGTTTTTCACCAGCTTGGCATGGGCGGCGCCATTTTGAATTTGGCTGCTCCGCACATCTCGGTGAAAAATCGGCAAAAATAACAAAATTAATTCTTATTTCGATAAATAATGAGTTCCTACAATTTCTAGGCGATCCAGTCGTGTTCCTACACGATTCCACAGCCGAATTCCGCCTAAATCTCGACACTTTAGGGTCGAATGCGACGCCGCTAGTTCGTAGCGTGTCTCATCGTTCCAAAATCGCTGGAAACCGGCCCAAATCACTCGTTTGTCCTGTCCCGGACACGAAAATCTTCTCAGTCCACCGAAATACGTTTCCTAAACGTCTTCGGGACGGTGGGCACGTATTTAATACGTGAATCGTGCTTCAAAGTGCTGGCGAACTGTGTTCGCACTCGTCGCCGGCCAAAAACCTCGTTTCCGACCGAAAAACAATCCGATTCGACTCCAAACCGGTTCCAAATCCTTCCTTGCCTTCTTATGTGATCCCACGTTGTTATTTCCAGCGCTGGGATCCACGGCACAACTCCTAAATAGCTTAAACCTGGCTGCTAACACGGATCGTGCTGGGCGCCAACATTTTGGTATGACGTTGTGAAAATCGGGTGATTTTACGGGTTAAATAAACCATTATTTAAATTGCCATTTGTATTTCTATTTTCCACCTTGATTTGTTATTCCTTTCTATATTGGTGATTGGGTAATTTTATTTGCCATTTTTTACATTGCTTTGAGGTGTTGTATAATAACATTATTGATTTTGATATTTGATTTGAATTTAACATTGATTTGCTGATTTTATTGTTTCTCATATTTAGGCTTCAATATTATGTTTTGATTTGAAGATGTAACACTTTTATTATTAATTACCATTTGTCATTTGAGTGTATTGACCTGTTCTAGTTTGTACAAGGTTCTTGTCCCCACGTTAATCTTTTAATTGGTGGGGTTTTTCCAAATTTGTGTGCACCGTTTCCATTGGTGCTCAGAGCGTGTCATCTGCATTCTTTACTTTTTCCTTTTGTGTAAATAATTGAATAAAGACCAGTGTACTTTTTTACCTCAAAACGTGTGGTCGTGCCTTTTCTTTGCTCCGACGCCATCTTAGATTTTCAACACATTTCAACAAAATATCTCAACTTTACCCATCATTTGTAACCAAGGACTGTGGAATTTGTTTGATAGATTTGTATTATTTTATTTTATGCAAATTTAACATTGGTGCCGAAACCCGGGAACTATTTAATTTCCCATCTAATCTAAATCATTCAAAATGGTGAGAGTTTTTGAGTTGAAGAACAGGGCCTTCAGAGCGGCCATAATGGTCACTGAGACACTCCTAGCAACAATAACCGCCGCGCTGACCGGACGAGCAGCAATACCGCAAGCCACGATTGAACTGTGGATGCAGCAGCTCGAGCAGAAACAAAAACGAGCCCAAACGACGTTCAACGCCACCTTGGATCAAGCCAAATCTGACCAAGAAATCGACACCACGGTGCAGGCACTCGACGCGTTGGAGGACCGTTTAGCCGCAGCAAGAGCGGAGTTAGCAAGGTACATTCAAACATATTTTCCACCTTTACCGCCCCAGAACTTGAGACCGGACGCGGAGGCACAACCGGCGGCGAACATCGACGCACTGGCGGCGGCCATTACCGCAGCAGTGACGGCAGCAACGCCACGCGTGACCCCGACGAACGGACAACCCTTCATCAAACGCAAACCGTTAGAAATTCCAAAATTTGACGGGCGCAAACCGGAGGAATGGGGAGGTTTTTGGAAGACTTTTTCCATCCAAGTTGGCAACGATGAGCAATTGGATGGAACAAATAAACTTTTATATTTAAGAACCTACCTGATTGGAGAGGCGCTGGACGACATCAAGGCATTCGAGATCACCGCAGGAAACTACATCGTCGCGATTGCACGCCTACAAAAGAAATATGGCGACAAAATCGTCTTCGAAAACAAGTACCTGTCGAATCTAATAAATTTACCTTCTGTTAACAGCGAGCGAGATCGAGTAGGCCTGCAAAAGCTACACAGGCACGTAGAGATAAATATAGAGAATTTAGCCAACATTGAAGTGCCCCTGGCGGAAATACAGCGGACCATTTTTCCCGTGCTGTCGTCTGCCATTCCGCGCAGTATCGTCATGGAATATGACAAAGACTGCGATGGAGAGAGGTCGATAACGAGGTTAATGGACTGGTTAAGCGACCACATCGCCAAACACGCCAAGTACGACATGTTGAAAACACAAACAAAACCTGATGCGACAACAAACAAATCGTCATTCACGGATAACGCCCACAACAATAAGGGGAAATTCAAACGAAAAGAAAAGGAGCCTCGATCTGGATCAGCATCACAATTGTCGGTAATGATAATAAAATGCCAATTTTGTGATTCCACAGAACATAACCGAAAAAGATGTCCGCTCACAATGGAGGAGAGACGCAAAAAGCTGCAAAAAAAGGGGAATTTGCCTGCGATGCTTGGGAAAAGTGCCCCACAAGACTGAGGAGTGCAGGACCCAAATGAAGTGCTACAGCTGTGAAGGAACACATCACACCCACATATGCGACACTCCAAAACCTACGGAGGTCGCCGAGGAGATCGTCCATTCCAACTCAGTGGTCACCACCTGCCCACCCAAGTCCGAATTTTTGATGGTACAGATGGTGAAAATGGCCGGACCAAAACTGTCCACGTTGGGAGTGTGCTACATCGATGGAGGAGCCCAGCGCACCTTCATACAGTCTGAATTGGTGAAAAAACTGAACTTAAAAATTCTAGGAACAGAAACCATCAATTTGGCCGTGTTTGGACAAGAGCCGAGGTCGGAAATACGCAACAGAGTCGAATTGATTCTCAGCCCCGCCAATTCGAAGTCACCCGCTGTCACGATCGAGGCCATTGAGACTGCCCACGTCACATCCACGCCCGGAGAGCAACCAAATGGACAACTTAGGGCAGAGTTACAACGAAGGAAAATCGAGGTGGCCTGCAAACAAGTCGCGTTGCATTCAAAAGAAGTGGATTTGCTGATTGGAGTGGATCATTACTGGCGTGTAATGACAGGTCAAACTGAATATTTAGAAGAAAATCTAATTGCAGTGAAAACAAAATTTGGCTGGACTTTACATGGACAGACCACAAATGGAACAAGAGTTATTGCTGCACCGGTAAGAATAAACAAAATTACACTTACCCCATCGACAGATGACCTTTTGCGCCGGATGTGGGAACTGGAACCGATTGGAGTACGCCACGAGTCGGTCGAAACCAACGACGACGCAGAAACGTTACAAAAATTTGAGAAAACCATCAAATGGACGGGTTCGAAATATTCCGTGGAAC
Organism: Strigamia acuminata; assembly: GCA_949358305.1. Lineage (NCBI taxonomy): Eukaryota > Metazoa > Arthropoda > Chilopoda > Geophilomorpha > Linotaeniidae > Strigamia > Strigamia acuminata. The sequence continues at coordinate 7,728,064 of OX442315.1, read as the reverse complement.
TGCCGTGGATAGTGGACACCAACCAGTTGGATGACAACTACAGAGGAGCTGAACAACGCATCATGTCGCTGATTCGTCGTTTTCGAAAGCAGCCAAACCTCTACTTGGAATACAAGAAAGTCATTGATGAACAGTTAAAAATGGGAATTGTTGAAGAGATACCAAACCAAACTTCAACTGGACCAGTATACTACATGCCACACAGTCCGGTGATCAAAGAGGAACGCGTCACCACGAAATTGCGAGTCGTATTTGATGCTTCATCACATCGAAAGGGCTATCTCTCCTTGAACGATTGCCTATCAAAAGGTATAAACTTTCTACCGTCACTAATATTTATATTGTTAGGATTTCGTCTTGGGAGAGTGGCCATGATAGGTGACATTAAAAAAGCATTCCACATGATCAAAATTGCTTTGAAGGACCGCGACGCAACAAGATTTTTCTGGATCGATGAGTGCTGGGACGGCATAGGAAAAGCATTATTGAAAGTGCTGCGCCAGACTCGAGTGTTATTTGGAGCTACACCGAGTCCATTCTTACTGAGCGCAACAATCCGACATCACCTGCGCAAATACGAAAAAAAATACCCAGAAACAGTAAAGTTGTTGTTACGGTGTCTGTACGTGGACGATTTCATCTCGTCGCTCAAGACCGTCGCTCAAGCGCTAATGACATTTCGCCAGTCCAACTTGATTTTTGCAGCAGCCGGTATGGAACTCGCTAAGTGGCAAACCAATTCGCCCGAACTGAGAACTGAATTTCGAGAGGAATGCCCATCTGACGCGACACTGACGTCTAATGAAGACACAAAGGTGCTGGGAATTAGATGGAACCCGAATTTGGACGAATTAGGACTAGCAGTCGTAGAAACTTGCCCACCTAGCAAGAAAACGACCAAAAGAGAAGTAATCAAAATAACTGCTCAAATTTTTGACCCCTTAGGATTTGCTACACCATTCACCGTGACAGCACGCATGTTTTTCCAGTCCCTATGGCTGAGGAATTTGCCATGGGATGACGAATTAGACAACGAGTTGCGCGCTGATTGGAAGAAGTGGACCGACCAAATTCCCACTCTAAGAAAAATTCAAATCCCACGATGGTTGGGACAGGACGAATTTGACCAATGTGAAGTACACATATTCTGCGACGCGAGTCCGAAGGCATATGGGGCGGTGGCATACATCCAGAACTCTAATGGTGATTTGATTGAGACTAATTTCATTTTGTCAAAGTGTCGTGTAGCTCCTGTTAAACCACTTACACTGCCAAGACTCGAGCTCATGGGAGCACTGGTTGCTGTACGTCTCTCCGACCAAATCAAGGAGTTGATGACGCCAGGTGAAATATTTTTTTGGACGGACTCTCAGATATGTCTCCATTGGATCAAGAACACATCCAAACGACCACCAACCTTCGTCCACAATCGAGTTTTGGAGATAAGGGAGAAGTCAAAAATTGAAGAGTGGAGACACGTGCCAGGCGTGGAAAATCCTGCTGACCGCCTGACAAGAGGAATGGACGCAGAAGCATTGATAACCGAGCAACTTTGGTGGCAGGGACCGGACTGGCTACGTGGAAGTCGTCGAGATTGGCCAAACCTGCCAACAGAGCCGGTCGAAGAGGATGACGAAACGACTGAAACGCACGTCGAAGCCGTGCAAACAGCAGTAACTAATATTTTCCCGTTTGCCAGGTTTGGATCGTTTTCAAAAGCAATCCGAACACTGGCATGGGTTTACAGATTTGCTGACAATGCTGGAAAGCGACAGACAGATGCCAGCCAACGCGGTCGAGGTCCATTAACTGCAGCTGAGATAAAACGGGCGAAATTCAGCTTGATTCGAATCGCGCAGTCGGACGCTTATGGCCAGGAAATAAATCAATTGAGAGATGGCAGACAAATTCAGAGGGATTCAAAATTGCAAGACCTGAATCCACAGCTGAACGAGATGGGGTTGATCGAACTGCAAACTCGACTGCAAAAATCGCGAGATTTGTACACCGCTGTGCAACCTTTGATTTTACCTCCAAACCATAAACTCACGAAATTAATTTTGCAACACTCTCATTTACAGGTCCTTCATTGCGGATTGACAGCCACACTGTCTAAATTTCGAGAATTATACTGGACACCATCCGCAAGGAGGACCTTAAAATCGATTTTGGACAAATGCGTCGTCTGCAAAAAGATTCAAGGACGGTTGATGCGAGAAGTGCCAGGCCCCCTCCCAGCAGACAGGACGACTAAGTGCCAACCATTCGCGGTTACTGGAGTCGATTTTGCTGGACCGATAATAATAAAGGGACGAACGACCAAGGCTTATATAGCCCTTTTCACGTGCGCAACCATTCGAGCGGTGCATTTGGAACTGGTTCCCTCATTGTCAACAACAGACTTTTTGGGGGCGTTTGAACGATTCATCAGTCGTAGAGGCCTCCCAAAGACGATATACAGCGACAACGGGTCCACCTTTCACCGTGCTAATTTAGAACTTTCATCTCTTTTACGCTCCACCAAAGACGAGGCGTTCCAAAATTATCTGGCTCAAAAGGGAATAGAGTGGAAGTTCATTGTAGAAAATGCACCGTGGTGGGGAGGGTTCTGGGAGAGGATGGTGCAGACAGTTAAACGTTGCTTGAAAAAAGTAATCGGATCTGCACACCTCAACTTTTATCAATTTGGAACTTTCTTGGCACAGACGGAAGCGGTCATCAACCGTAGGCCCATCACATACGTGTACGAGAAGCCAAGCGAAGCCGAACCACTTACTCCAGCACATTTCTTGACGGGAACCATGCAAACACACTTGCCGGATTCAGGGTCAACTGAAATACTCGAACCGACTCAAAAGGAATTCGTTCGACAGTGGCAATATCAACAACGCATGTTGTTAACATTTTGGTCACGCTGGTCCCGTGAATATTTAAAGGACCTGAAGGTGCAAACGGGAAAATCAGACAAACGTGAGCTGCAAATTGACGACGTTGTGATAATTGAGGAGCAATTTAAACCCCGTTTGAAATGGAAGATGGGGAGAGTGGTCGAAGTCAGACGAGGTCGCGATGACAAAGTTAGGTCATGTGAACTCGTGCTCGCGGATGGGGGAAAATTACGTCGACCAGTTCAACGCCTCGTATGGTTGGAGGTGAGATTGGGTGATCCTCCGGCCGGCAGTGTGAAAATCGGGTGATTTTACGGGTTAAATAAACCATTATTTAAATTGCCATTTGTATTTCTATTTTCCACCTTGATTTGTTATTCCTTTCTATATTGGTGATTGGGTAATTTTATTTGCCATTTTTTACATTGCTTTGAGGTGTTGTATAATAACATTATTGATTTTGATATTTGATTTGAATTTAACATTGATTTGCTGATTTTATTGTTTCTCATATTTAGGCTTCAATATTATGTTTTGATTTGAAGATGTAACACTTTTATTATTAATTACCATTTGTCATTTGAGTGTATTGACCTGTTCTAGTTTGTACAAGGTTCTTGTCCCCACGTTAATCTTTTAATTGGTGGGGTTTTTCCAAATTTGTGTGCACCGTTTCCATTGGTGCTCAGAGCGTGTCATCTGCATTCTTTACTTTTTCCTTTTGTGTAAATAATTGAATAAAGACCAGTGTACTTTTTTACCTCAAAACGTGTGGTCGTGCCTTTTCTTTGCTCCGACGCCATCTTAGATTTTCAACACATTTCAACAAAATATCTCAACTTTACCCATCATTTGTAACCAAGGACTGTGGAATTTGTTTGATAGATTTGTATTATTTTATTTTATGCAAATTTAACAGACGTGCCATCGTTGATTTAAATCGACGAAAATGGCTCATAAACTGCCAAATAAATTCAAAAATATAGTTTTGAACGTTCTTACTGTCTTTGGCTAATGTCCAAAGCTGATTTCGACTCGTTTCCCGTCGAAATTCGTTGAAAACTGCTCTCGCTGCTTCGGGTCGCAATTCGCCGATTTCGCTGCTTTACGAAGCACGCGAAACTCGCTCGTCCGTTCGGAAGATCGTCGCTATCGTGCCGCCCGCCACTCCGGTAAACTCCGTCGACGCGCACAAGACGTTCCCGGCTAGAAAATCGTCGCGAATTCGAATTTTGGCGTTAAACCAACGTAGCACTCACGGACACCATCCTCTGCTACCATTGTTGACTCTTAATCGATGTGAGTGCATGTGAGAAGCAAAAAGTGTGAATTGGATCTAATAGGCCGCAAATGTAAAAACCTAGTGGATTTAGACCTTTCATTTGTGATTACCGATCCATTTGAATCCGTGATTATCGATCTATTTGAATCCGTGAATATCGATACATTTGAATCCGTAATCAACGTGCTGCAGCATTTGCCACAACTTGAACGTTTGAATATGACGGGCAATGTGCAATGCGAGGATAGACATGTGGCTGGAATAGCGAAAAACTGTCCACAATTAACGCACCTCGATCTCTCGGACTGTCCCGATGTTGGCGACAGCGGGATCCGTTCGTTAAGCGCTTGCACGAAACTTACGTCGTTGAAAATGTGCGAAACCGGCGTAACGGTCGAAGGATGTGTTTTTCTTTTAAACCACTTACCGCTTTTGAAAGTTTTCAAAACTGATCATTGGCAGAGGGTATTTGATCTGTGCAAACGAGAATTCGATTTAAATCGAACACTGCTCGTTTTCTCAAATTCAATCGAATACGCACCGATAATAATGGTAACGGACGAAGATATCGACATTGCGATCGCCTGTTTTCGTCGCCTGCGCAACTTAGCTATCTGGTCCAATGGACATTTAAACATTATCGCCAGACCTAAAATAATGGAAACATTGATCGATTTATGTCTGTATGGTATTCGCGATGTCAATTTGTCGCTTATCGATCGCTCGTGTCGCATTTTGGAGATTTTTAAATTGGTAGAGTGTACCGTTTACGTTGAACCCGTAGAGTGTGTTCCGTTTAAGAATTTACACGTACTGTATGTATGTAACAAGTTTGAAACGATGATAGAACCACAATTGTTTGCGTTATTGCTCAAATGTAGGAATGTGAAAGATCTATATTTCGATAAGTGTCCTTCATTGTCCGATAGCTTAGTTTCGCAACTTGTAGACTTAAATGCACTTCAAAATTTGACAGAGTTGTACATTTCTGAATCTGAATGCAATACGATTACTCCGGAATCGATTACGAGATTAATGAAGATGCAAACTCCTTTGAAGTTGATGAACTGCAATGATTGTCATCATATTGGCGATTTACCCATAAAAGAAATTAGGACTTACGTTAGGAAGAACAATTTAGATTTTCAAGTTAAGGTGAATGCTTGGATTTTGAAGTTAAGCCGGATGCAGGTGATGGTGTAGTTGTTAGTTTACGGAACATTTTAGTATTAGTAGTGTCACAGGTACGTGGTTTACTTTGTGTAATTTCAATATTTTTGGGTTTTTTTGTTTGTTTGTTTGTTTGTTTTTATTACTATTGTGTTTACTATTGAATTTACTTATTGATTAACTTGGTGCAATGCAATGCAATGAAGGCAACGGAGAGTTGTTGCTTTTTACGCACGTAGTTTTATAATTGCAATTATAATGCTGGAACAAAATAGAAAATACTTGGATTTATACTCATTTTTTGGTTCAAATATATCTGTCATTGTCCCAACGAGCTAAACGTTGCGAGGGATTTGCACTAACCATCGCGGCTTCGATAAGTCCGGCTTACGCAAAACAATCCTTCGTAACAACTTGCTGTGTCAACGTCGACCTAAACAACATCCTAAAATCCAACTCCAAATTCGTCACCCACAACGACCCCAACTTCAATCTCACCTACAAATCCATCGACGTCTCCATCCCGACCGTCTCCGACGAATTCCACGTCCAAAATCCCGTCACCCCGCACGACTGCCGCCTCCGCAACATGACCTACTCCGCCGAGATCTCCGTCGACGTCGAATTCACCAGAAATTCCCAAAAATTCCGTCGAGAAAAACTCGTAATAGGTCGTCTACCAATCAAGCTCCGCAGCGACAAATGCATCCTCGCTGCCAAATCCCAACTAAACGAGTGCCGGCTCGACCCGGGCAGATATTTCATCGTCCGAGGCGTCAAGAAGGTCATCCTAATCCAAGAACTACTCTCCAAGAACCGGATGATCGTCGAGCACGGCAAAGACGGCATAACCTGCCAAGTTACCAGCTCGACCAACGAACGCAAGAGCCGGACGAACGTCGTCGATCGTCGTCAGACGAGACAAATTCTACCTAAAAGTGAACATTCTCTCCGACCCGATACCCATCGTCGTCGTCTTCAAAGCCATGGACTTCGACCAAGAAATCGTCCAGATGGTCGGCACGACGGACACAGCAATGTCCGCCATCACAGCGTCGTTAGAGGAATGTCAGCGATTAAATATCTTCACAATCCTACGCAACAACTTGCTGCGTTGTCCGTGTCGCAGTGTCCACTGCCTGAAACACAACTAAACAACAAATAAATTTATTTAAAGTATTTTCAACAAATTCTGACCAATTTATTCCTCTTACTCGCCAACAATTTGGTTGGAACTTGTTAGAAGAATTAGGAGAAACAAAACATTGAATTTTGGCAAGCGCGTCATTTTGTTTATTGAAGATCTGGAATTGATAGTTTTGGTTTATAGAAGCAGATTTGTAAATAATGCAATTATTAATAATAGTACACTCACCAAAACTGATAACTAAAATGTATTTCATCTAATGTTTTTTTCAAATTTTCATGCAATTTTCATTTCTATATCCATCGAAAATAGTTGTCTGAATGGTTTGAGTGATTAACACTTCGTAAATATTTACATATGGTAGAAGACTTCCGGATTGTTATAGAAAAGTTTCCATTAAAAAAAATGGTTTAGAGTAAATTTTTTAGTAAAACTCCAACAAAAAACTCACAAGAGAAAATCTATTGAAAAAAAGAGATAGAATTATACGTCAAAATGGTGCACGAAAATTTGGATCCAGGATCGCGATATCGTTGGAGAAAATAAAATAATAAAATAAAAGAATGAACTAATCAAACGCGTGTTAAACGTATTAACGATGTCGACAATACATTGCAGTTGTACAAGTATTTAACGACTGTTTACATGGAAATCGAATCATTAATTCCTCCAATCATGCCGTACAGGAAAACAACAACGAGTCTTAAAGAATTCTGTTTACTTACAATCATTACTAATTTTGATGCGATACAGGAGGAATTAGTAGACCAACCGCCACTTTTTATAGTAACGTATTTGAAAAACTGTGTCTTACCAAACGACCTTTCCCGTCAAGAATCTTTATCCATCGCCGGACCGAATCACTGCACCATTTGCACAAATTTGATCTACAAATGCAATCTCTAGTGGATCTAATAGGCCGCAAATGTAGAAACCTAGTGGATTTAGACCTTTCGTGTGTGATTAACGATCCAGTTGGATTCGTTAGAATCAATCCATTTCAATCCGCGATTTTAAATTCATTTGAATCCGTAATCAACGTGCTGCAGCATTTGCCACAGCTTGAACGTTTGAATATGACGCGCAACGTGCAATGCAACGATCGACACGTGGCTGGAATAGCGAAAAACTGTCCACAATCGACGCACCTCGATCTGTCCAAGTGTGTTTCTGTTGGCTACAACGGGATCCGTTCGTTAAGAGCTTGCACGAAACTTGCGTCGTTGAAAATGTGCAAAACCGGCGTCACGGTCGAGGGATGTGTTTTTCTATTAAACCACTTACCACTTTTGAAAGTGTTCGAAAACGATCATTGGCACAGGATGTTTGATCTGTGCAAACGAAGGTTCAATGTAAATCGACCACTGCTCGTTTTCTCAAATTTAATCGAACACGCACCGATAATAATGAAAACGTACGAAGATTTCGACGTTGCGATCGCCTGTTTTCCTCGTCTGCGCAACTTAACTATCTGGCCAAATGAGCAATTAACCATTTTCAGCAGATACAAAATAATGCAAACATTGATCGATTTACAATTGTATCATGTTAATTTCAATTTGTCGCTTATCGATCGCTCGTGTCCCATCTTGGAGATTTTTAAATTCGTAAGGTGTACCGTTCACGTTGAACCCGTTGATTATTCGCTCGAGTGTGTTCCGTTTAAGAATTTACGTGTACTACATGTACGTGACAAGTTTGAGAGAATGACAGAACCACAGATGTTTGCGTTATTGCTCAAATGTAGGAATGTGAAAGAGTTACATTTTGATTCGTGTCGTTCATTGTCCGATAGCGTGTGAGTGTTCGGACGGACGCCACGTGGTCGGGGGAGAGCCACGGAGGCGCTGGACGCAACACACACGATAAAACAAACCACGAAATACACGGAGACACAATATAGTTTTAGTTATGGCTTTATTGGATGTCTAGGGGTATGATTGTAGTGTCCCATAGTGTATTTCCCAAGGCGGCGGTTCCTTCGAACCGTCCCTAATCAGACCGCGTGGCACGGCGGCCATCGGCCGCCATGACACACGAGGTCGGTAATCGGTTTTGGGCCACGCCGCCGAAGTTACGGTTAACGTCCGGCGGACGTGGCGCAACTGGACGCTCAGGTCCCGGCGGGCGATATCATCGCCACGCCGATAGTTTGGGTTATCTCAATAGCCAGTTTTGGAGGCGGTCGCAACACGACCGTTCGCCTTGCTGGTTGATCAACAACTCTCTTGTCCCTACGGGGACCAACCACTTCCGGAAGGGCGACTTCCGGGGCCCGATCCTGCTTGACCAAAGGCCCGCAGCTCCACCTGGTTGCGGGGGACCGCAACAGGCTGCGCGAGATACGAGAGGCGCTGGAGCTGCGCCAAGTGCATTGCCGTTGCAGTGCAGCGACCCGTGCGCAGGGGCAGCTGGTCACATTTCCCCCCCCTGGAAAAAGGTAAGTACGAGGGGGTACAACGCAATCACTGAAGTGGTTGTTGAAAGTTAACACATCGCATTACTTTTCTTTTTTCAGATTATCAGATGACCATATTTCGGACGAGCCATCAGCTAGAACGAAGATCACCGGTAGGAATACACTTGGGAAAATAACAACACTACAAAGGAACACATACACACTTACCCCCAGGATGGAAAACTTGTACAATTTAAACACTATTGAAAAATAAAAATGTAAAATAACACTTGTAATTTAAAAATATATATGAATAAAAAACACTTTTTGAACTTTAAAATCTAACATTTGTAGTTATTGAATCCATTTAACATTAAAAGGTAAGTATGCTAATTTTAACACTTTGGAATAATTAATAATAAAAAAAATTGTTTTGACAATAAAAAAAATTATTTCTGGCACTATAAAAGTCTTAACAGGCTTGGCCAAAATTTCCTTTAAAACGGCGGCGAAAACTTCACTGCAGCGATTTCCCCGGTGTGGGTGGCGTATCGTCGGTTTTTGGCTCTTCTTCAGTTTTGTCGTCGACGAATTCTTCTGCTAGCTTCTTGCGTGACTTCTTATTCGACTTCTTTTTCACGGCGGTAGCTTTGGGCTCGGGAACGACTGGCGGTGGTGGTGGCGGCGTGTGCGACTCCTCGTTCGGTGCGCCGTCAATCTGCATCGCAATCTCGATCGTTGCTTCGGTGGTGACTACATTGTTGTCGCAAACTGGTGGAGGATCCGCGAATCCCTGGAACACGACGTTCGTCGGGCGTTCTCCAACCATCGGCGGCATAATGACAGCCGGCGTCGCCGCTGTATTGGCACCAAACATCGTTTGCGGTAGTTGGCAGGCTGCTGGAAAAGCGATTGCGGCCGCCGTGGCTTTGGTCGGGATCAGGCTCACAATACCTTGGATCGGTTGAGGACCGTACTGTCCCGCCCAAGCTGTTCGTAGCTCATCGGGAGTTTTTTCCGTTTGAGCTGGGATTTTCTTAACGAGTGCGCGTGGCGCATTCGATGTGATTGTGGCCGATGGCGCAGTCAATTGCTGATGAGCCGCTTTCTCGGCGTCTCTTTTTGCCATTCGGTCCTTATGGTCCGCGTGTTTTTTCGCTCTGTACCGAATTTTTGCTTCGGTATTCACGCTTCGTTCACTCAACGTGGGATTTTCGATCGCCACGAGCCGTCGCATTTCCAGCAATTTCTCCGAAATGTTTGGACGGGCGGTCGGTGGTTGGTGAGGAGTTGGGGCGACGATACCTTGTACGGTCGCTTTTGTCTCCTCGGCAGCCTTCTTTTTAAGCACAAATGGCTTATGTGGCGGACGAAGAACCTGCTGCGACGTCGTCGCTGCGGTTTTCTTCGTAGAAATATTAGTAGAGGCAGTCGGCGGCGGTTGAGAGCGTACGCTCTTCGTTGCCGTTTTCTGTCTTTTCTTTGGGGGTTCCGTCGGCGCGGCATTCGCCGCACGCGCTCGTTCCCTGTCTGCGATTTCCTTCTCGCGTTCTGCGCGCGATCGGACGCGCATCCAGTTAATTTGTCGATGGTGCAGCGGAATCGGCTGACCGGGCAGCGTCATGAACATGACAAACCATTCTTCGAGTGGTTGATCCGTCAGCACGATTTCGTCTCCGCCGCAGTTCATGCACGGGATTCGCGACAGATTCCACAGCGTGATGTAGCCGAGGCCGTTGCAGACTGGGCACTGGACCCATTCGTTGTTTCGGTGATTTTCCATTGTTTTTTCAAACTTTTCGTCTCGATTTTCCAGAGAAGTTCCACACGACTGGTCAGTGGCGATCGCAGTGAATAAGTGATTTGATCAACGAATGGTGGTGTTTAAGTATGGAACCGGAAGACGTCCCGCGAACGTTTAATTGGCGTATGGACCGCAGATGTTATGTAAACAGTCTGTGATTGGTCCAAATGGGTCTTCCGATTTGAAGTATCACCTAGCGGTCAATCACGATATCGAATCGACAAAATATGATTTCTCGAAGGTCTAATTGAATCCGAATTTGGATTTGGTCGAGCTGTCGTGGGTTTTTGCAAGCCCACTTGTGGCAACAGCAAGGTCTTTTTCGGTTTTTCCAAAAGGTTTTACTGGTGTTGGCAACTTGGTTGCGATACCAGATTCTGTTGGTCGCACTGGAGTTGGCAATATTGTTGCTGTTCCAGTGTCCACAGGTTGGTTTTCAAGAACTTCTTCATCTTCCTTATCTAAAATGGGCTATCGAGCTCTCTTTCCAGAAGAAATAAGTCTTTTTAAGTTTCCACACTAGTGCATGTACTTATTAATTGTAAAATCATTGATTTTACAAGACTATAAGCATTTGTATTGGTCACTTTAGTGATTATATATGGTGCTTTGAAATGGTCTTTGCGAGACGAAGCTAATGGTATATCCATTTTTCTCAAAGGATGGATTTTTAGCAAAACTAAATTCCCAATTTCAAACTTTCTAGAATTTTCAGCATATGGTCTGAACTTGTCAAATCACAGCTAAATCCTCCAAATCGGTGTTCTGGTAACAAAAACAAACTGGTTTTTACCACAAAACATCTTGATTGTCCACTTGCAGAAGGACAAGCTCCGAGCCCGCCGCCACTTTGCATTTGTAAAGATGACAAAAGTTGCGAGCGAAATCCGGCGCAGGCAGCGTCATTCCTTCTGCGAGTTGGTTCTTCAATACTCGAAAAATGTTGCATTTTTTCAAATACATAGTTTAAATAATTTAAAATAGTGAAGAAAAATGGGTTTCTTGAGTAATACTCAATTTTGGTCACAACGTGGCCTTTATTGCAATGATCGATTTCAGAGTCTGTGGGAAAAACCACGTGAGGATCTGGCTCTGTGGATGAAATGTCATCAAAATAGAAAGTCCTCCATGTCTTTTTCCGTTGGAATCAAAACCATGGTGAGAGCGCAGCCGTCAGTTACTTGGTGGCATCTGTTGACTGCGACTCCTTGTTTCCCGCCATGTCAGGCCAGCCACCAAACTCGTTGGCTGCAAGCATAGCCTGCATCATGCTGTGTTGGGCGGCGGCGATCGTTTCCATTGCTGCCTTGGCGGCTTCCACCTTGAGGGGGCAATCCCTTTCAAAGTGTGCGCCTCCGCAGCCCCAGCAACCGCCAACTCTTGGTTTGGTCGCATAATCTTTGAGCCTATTGCTCGGGACTAGCGCCTTCTCGTTGCTTTCTGCGGCCTTTGTTGCTGCTATCGCAGCGTTTTTAGGCGCAGGGAACAATGTTAGATTGCTTGGATTTCTTAATCCAAACGGGACAAATTCAGGTTTGTCTACACCTGCAGCATTTGGTATTGTTACCATTTGCTGGTTGGATTTTTGAATTGGCGTAACAGTTTCTGTTTTTGCCGCCTCGATGATTGCTGCATTTGTCACAGTTTCCTGATTTATAATCGCGGCCTCCGTAGCAATGCAAGCTTTCCTGAGCGACGCCCAAGTGTTCTCCAAATTAATGGCATTTGCGACCATGTTCTTGGCCGCTGGGCGCAGAATTGCCAGCACTTTTTGAATTTGCTGGCTCTCGTGCACAGGAATAGTCAATTGAGCATATAACTTCTCGAGTCTTATCACTACTTGGGTGGCAGACTCATGAGACAGTTGCTGTGTTTTAGCGATTTCTGCTAAAAGCAGCGCATCGCTCGGACGAAAATGGGTGATAAATTCATGTTCGAATTCCTCCCAATTTGTTTTGGCATGAGAAGAGAACCATGTGGCCGCATCTCCTCGGAAAAACTTAAACAAATGCTCAGCAAGCACTTGGTTCAGATAGGGCAAAGCAAAGCGTAGAGAACGTTTTAAATCAATAAGGAAAGACTTAGCTTTCGTTTTGTCCCCTGCAAACGCTTCAATTCCAATGGATTTGACTCGTTTACTTAGCTCTACTTCATCCATTGGCCTGGGAGCAGGCATAGCCTGGTCAGTTTTGTGAAGAAACTTTTCTCCCCAAGCCAGAAAAAGAGGATTTCCAGTCGTAGGCGTTGAGCCTGTGCTGGATCCAGAGTTTGGTGTTGTCACGGTGGGAGAAATCGTGTTTGAGATTGCAGATTGTGCTCTCAAATTCGATTGTCCAGCCGCCACCACGCTGTCAACGATAGCTTTTTGACTAGCTATCATCTTCAACAAGCTTTCATTCGATAATTTCGCAGAGTCTAACTCCTGCAAAGCATGAGTTAACCGGTCGCTAATATCACCGAATTCCGTGCGCGTTTGCGTTAATTGACGCATAGTGCTATCCGATTTGTCTTGGAGTTCCACCAAGTGATCGGCTAGTTTCAGAAGCGTGTCTTCCCACACTTCGTAGGTTGTCATATCATCGATAACTAGATTAAAGACGTTGCAAGTCGTTTCAAGCATCGCTTGATCCAACCACTTAACTTTAGGACTTGACATATTGTCGTTTGAAGAAGCAATCGAATTATTATCCGAGTCGTTCAAATCTGAATCCGTTGCGGGTGTGAAAGAATTAGGTGCAGGAGAGTCCCACGTGGTCTTACCAGTTCTGGTCGCTGGCATTGACACAATGTGACCAAAAGCAGGACCGCAGCTTGCAAGGTGAACAAGTGGAATTAAGTCACGACCAATGAGGAGACAGGAGATTAGGCTCAAGTAGCCATTCTTGGGAGAGGGATTAGTGATGTCACTTCCCCCCCCTGGTTTCCCATTGGTAGAAAATTAAAATAATTCATAGAATCAATTTCCCAGAGTTCCAAGAAAATGTCGAAATTTCCACATGTTTTTCTATTGTCTTTCCAGTCGCCATGTTTGATTTTTAAAATAAAAACAAAATTTCGACCGTTTTAATGTTCCAATTCCTACATTTCTGCAGAAAAAACAACACTTTTTGAAAAAACAATAGTGATTTTTCGGTTTGGAACTAGAAGTTCTGAACCAGATCAAAATGGTCTGATTCCACAAAAACATGACTTTTGTGCTTTTCTAAAAAAGCACGAAATCATGTCTGTAGAACTTCGAAATTTTCAAACCAGTTAATTTTATCATTGTTAGCAACAAATAACAAAATCAAACCGCGCTAGCGCGCAGACAAACCGATTCTTGATGCCTCGCAAGAAGAAACAGAGGAAGAAAGATAAGAAAATAAAAAATAAAAAATTACAAAATACTGGGTGTTTTTTAATCTAAAAGACACTCAAAAAGTTCCAATTTTTAGCAGAAGGTTTTTGCAGATATTTACACTACGGGGATATTGTTGCAATCTCTTCTTCTGCCCCAAGAGACCAACAAACGCGCCCGCTCACCCCTTTCGGAGACTCATTCCAGTCTGCACGAGGCTGCCTTTCGACAGAAACGTGCCTACACTGAGATGTCTGTTCATCCCAATGAAATGGTGTTTTTTGTGGAACAGTCAGTTGCACTTAAAGTAAGAAGAAAATGCATCTTCTGTCCCTAGTCGCCTTGGGTCCCACCCTTCAGCCGCCATTGTGAAGCCATATCGCCCTCCATTTGACGCTGTATACAACCCGGCATTTGAGGTGATTATTACCGCTGTCAGGTGTGGAGTCCCAAGAAAACCATGAAAATCATAGATAGGGAAGTTTAGAGAAAAAGTAAAAAATGAAAAAGATGTAAAAACAACTAATTTCCAAATTACAGAGATTGCTCCAGACTGTGGTTCGAGCACAGTCCTTTAACAAACTGCAGTAGCCCAGAAATCAAGCAAGAGTGAATAAAATTCAGAAACAAAAGTTACAGGCTAGATTCCCAATCTTTTTTCAAAGTTGGTAGCTACCTGAACGCACAGATATCGTTCCTACGCCCTAACGAACTCTCTGTGCCATTTGAGCACTTCACCATCGGTATCCCCGTACCTCCGGCAGCTCTCCCTGCTGTCCGTGTCCCAATTTCAGCAACTCTTGGGTTAAATACGTTAACTTGCAGTTGCCTACCAACCAGTACACGGGACAGGGTAGGATTATGACCGATGTGAACCCGGATGAGCGCCTTGAGCAACCACAACGCAACCCATAAATTATGAGTCGCAACAAAAATCAAGGCAGTCTTCCCATGTGTGCGGACACTTCGCTGCTACTCGGGTCCAACTACACGCCAACTCACCGCACGTGACTGTTCCCGCGCCAGCGACCACTAAGCTAGCAACCTGCATCCAAGCGACTAAACGTCCTACAAGAAATTTGGTGTCACTCAAAGCTCAGTTCAACATCGCCTCCTCGCCCGGCCCATAATGGAACCAGTGATTGCAGCGTGGCACCTGGAATATGACCGCTTCTCCCCCGTGGGATTTGGTTTGCTGGTGGCCACCAGCGCGCCTCCTCCACGAATCGAGTTTGAATACGCTGCAGACTGTCCCATTACTTTTACTTGGGCTGCGCACCAAGAAATAAAAATAATAAAGAAGGTTTGGAATTATATTCCCCTCCCAACCACTCAGTTTTTTAGGCTAAGCTAGAAAGGAATAGAAGACCGTTGGAAAGTGTGGCTAGTGTAAGTCCCGGCTTGCCAGTACCCAGGCAAGCTGGACATGCAAAGCCACCAATTTTTGTCTGATCAGGGTCCAATGGTCAGCGATTAGCGGCCGTTTCGCCTGCTGACCCCCTGTCACAATCATGACCAAGGAAATTTCCCCCTCTAGTTGAAAGAAAAAATTCATTTAATATTGTGCTTCGCACAATCAGTAAATTAGAATAGTATTCGCAAGAGAATTCAAAATCCTGGACGGGCCCACAATTGTGAGTGTTCGGACGGACGCCACGTGGTCGGGGGAGAGCCACGGAGGCGCTGGACGCAACACACACGATAAAACAAACCACGAAATACACGGAGACACAATATAGTTTTAGTTATGGCTTTATTGGATGTCTAGGGGTATGATTGTAGTGTCCCATAGTGTATTTCCCAAGGCGGCGGTTCCTTCGAACCGTCCCTAATCAGACCGCGTGGCACGGCGGCCATCGGCCGCCATGACACACGAGGTCGGTAATCGGTTTTGGGCCACGCCGCCGAAGTTACGGTTAACGTCCGGCGGACGTGGCGCAACTGGACGCTCAGGTCCCGGCGGGCGATATCATCGCCACGCCGATAGTTTGGGTTATCTCAATAGCCAGTTTTGGAGGCGGTCGCAACACGACCGTTCGCCTTGCTGGTTGATCAACAACTCTCTTGTCCCTACGGGGACCAACCACTTCCGGAAGGGCGACTTCCGGGGCCCGATCCTGCTTGACCAAAGGCCCGCAGCTCCACCTGGTTGCGGGGGACCGCAACAAGCTGCGCGAGATACGAGAGGCGCTGGAGCTGCGCCAAGTGCATTGCCGTTGCAGTGCAGCGACCCGTGCGCAGGGGCAGCTGGTCACAAGCGTAGTTTCGCAACTTGTAGACTTAAATGGACTTCAAAATTTGACAGAGTTATACATTTCTGAATGCAATACGATTACTCCAGAGTCGATTACAAGATTAATGAAGATGCAAACTCTTTTGAAGTTGATGGCCTGCAAAGATTGTCATCATATTGGTGATTTACCCATAAAAGAAATTAGGACTTACATTAGGAAGAACAACTTGGATTTTCAAGTTAAGCTGGATGCTGGATGCTGGATACGGAACATTTTAGCTTCGTGGTTCACTTTATTATTTCTGTATTTTTGTGTGTTTGTTTATTATTATTACAGCTGTGTTACTGATCTATAATATTGAATTTACTTACCGATACTTGTATTGATCAGTTCTGCATTGTGTTAAGTCTGTGCTTCGTGCCAACAGCGCCACCTATGGTCTAATTTTCGCTTTTGTCTACTAAATACACAACAAACAATTTCCTTTTTGCCTTCTGAATGTCTCTCGCAATTTAAAAGAAACAATTGAAAACTGACTCATATTTTAACTTATCTGGAATTTCTCTGGAGACGAATAAAAACCATGCTTTTAACATAAAGACAAGATTTATTGTAACATTATTTGGGGTTTGCATTTGTAAAAACAGAAGAAAGGTCAAACTGGATAAATTTATGACACAAAACCAAACTTCCGTTCACGCATCATACAATCTCACATTCAAAAACACCTCCTCGATGATGGCTTTCCTGCACGATAACGATTACAAACGCGCGACCCCACTCTTCTAAAACTCGTCGGTTTTTACAATCTCTTTTTAACTGAATTTGCATTTTTTTTCTTCTTTAAATACTACAGCGATCCAGAATTACACTCTGAATTCACAGTTGCCGCGACGGGACTTATAACACTTACAACCATTACTAATTTTGATGCGATACAGGATATGGAAATAAGAACTCTTATTTTGTAGATGGAAAACATCGGAACCAACACGGATATTATTTTAGGGTTAAAAGCCAAAATATTGTATATTTTAACTTGCAGCAGAGTGACCATTTGTCGGTCTAGTAATTACAAGTGTACTTGTTTTAATATCAAAATTCACAAGCAAACACCAAGTTGCAGTGTCGCTCTGGTGGGAACAAAGTGTATTAGGTAACTACGAGGCGCTTGATGCAAATCCAACCAATAGCGAATGAATTTCCGTCGGCATAGCAACATTCACTTGTTTGTTTGCATCCTTC
Source organism: Strigamia acuminata (assembly GCA_949358305.1). Classification (NCBI taxonomy): domain Eukaryota; kingdom Metazoa; phylum Arthropoda; class Chilopoda; order Geophilomorpha; family Linotaeniidae; genus Strigamia; species Strigamia acuminata. Next base: position 7,710,559 of record OX442315.1, on the reverse strand, counting down.
CATTTTGTGTTTCCTATTTCTCTGCTTCTTGCATTTTAGGTTGATATTCTTTTACATTTTCGTATTTACGAAGAACTTGATCGATGCACAACCAAAGAACTGCATTCAGATTGGATTCGGAATAAATGGCCATCTGTTCAAAATCCAATCTCAATCCAGTTCCTTGGTTGTGCATAAAAACCAGTTTTTTTGGTTTAACCTAGTCACAATAACGTGATAGGAAGGTAATAACTGATTTGGCTTTCATTTCTGCTTTCTTGCCCTTATTTCTACTAAAAACACAACAAACAATTCTCTCTGTGCCCTCTGAATCTCTTTTTAACTGAATTTGGATTTCTACTTCAGGCGTGCCTGGCTAAATAGTAAATATTAAACTAAATATCAACAATAACAACAATTGTATAATGTAATTAATTTTTTGGCAGCACTCGGCGATGGAAGGTCGTCTAGATCAAACACAGGAGATGGTCCGTTAGCAGTGGGTCATGAACCACCTCGACCCTCGTCACTGGCTGCGGACCAGGTACAGTTGTGTTGAAAATAACTGGACCAAACTGTATATTTTATACATTGTAAATATACTGCCATTTATGTGGACGATAAGTTGAATATATCTGCAAAATATGACCTTTTCGTGTGGACTGACATACTTAATTTTTTAAAATATAAGCCATTTAAATCCGCAGTTAAACAACAGTAATAATTAATTGCATTTGCTTTATTTCAGTTCACAGAATTATTGAAAAATGAAGCCTCGTGTTTTGCTTCGCTGGTTTTTGGCCATCTGTTTGGTTTTATTAATGATGGATAGGGGTGCGTTTGAATCGGTTTGAATTTTGGATGGATAAACCAACTATCCAATCCTATCCGAAAAAAATGGTGGCTCATCCAATCCTAGCATCATTCAATTCAAACCGAGTGCGGATTGCGGATAGGATTGAGTCCCAAACGTCCAAACGTTTCAAACTGATGAATTAAGTGAAAAATGAGCAAAAACTGATAAATTATGTGCAGAAATGACCAAAAAAAAGTTTAAAAGAGCAAAAGTGACCAAGAAAAATTTAAAAAGAGCAAAAATGACCGAAAACGGATGAATTACGTGCAAAACTGACCAAAAATAAAGAAAGAAATAAAAAATAAAAATTTAAAATAGAGTGCATTTAAATTGATTTCTTGAATTTCGGATTATATGGATCTGTTTCGGTTTTTTCCCCCAATCCTATCCAGAATGTATGGATAAAATTTTGAATTATCCAATCCTTTTTTTAAAAAAAACGGATTGATTTGGGACAATCCGAATCCGACTCAATTCAATCCGAATTTGGGTCGGATTGTATCCTATCCGACCGCACCCTTAATGCTGGATGGTAAAGTTCACACAATGTGCCATTTAAATATACAGTGTTTGATGAATAAATGTTTGATTAATTTTATTTGTATTTTCAGTTGTCACGAGCTTGGTGATGAATACGATTTACAACCTTCAAATTACTGTGCGTCCAACAGGTCTTGAATGATATAAATCAAAGGATATTAAATGCATAAACCGTTGTAAAAAATAGGACCTGCACTTACACTTCTCGTAGTGAAAATTTTTTGTACTCAATATGTAATAAATGTTGTAAAAGTTTAGTTACGATTTTTATTTTATAAATTAAATTAAATTAAATTAAAACTAATAATTCTAATTCAAAATCGGACACTTTATTTGAGTTGCAGTGTCGCTCTGGTGATAACAAGTGTTATTAACTATGTGAGGCGCTAGATACAATTCAAACCAATAGCGATGATTTTCCGTCGGCATAGCAACATTTACTTGTTTGTCTTTATTCCATTTTGTGTTTCTTATTTCTCTGCTTCTTGCGTTTTAGGTTGATATTCTTTTACATTTTCGTATTTACGAAGAACTTGATCGATGCACAACCAAAGAACTGGATTCAGATTGGATTCGGAATATCCAATCTCAATCCAGTTCCTTGGCTGTGCATAAAAAACAGTTTTTTTGGTCTAACCTAGTCACAATAACGTGAAAGGAAGGTAATAACTGATTTTGGCTTTCATTTCTGTTTTCTTGCAACAAACAATTCCCTCTGTGCCCTCTGAATCACATTTTAACTGAATTTGGATTTCTACTTCAGACGTGCCTGGCTAAATATTAAGCTAAATATCAACTTGTAAATACAAAAGAAGATCTCAGGACTGGAAAATATATCTGCAATTATATGACCATTTCGTGTGAAAGAAAGAAAGCAGCTTCTCATTTTGAATTTGAATTATTAGTCCTACATTCTACGATGTACTCCATAGATCATTAAGCCATTTAAATCCGCAATTAAACAACAGTAATAATTATTTGCCTTTAATTACAGATCGCAGACATTTTGAAAAATGAAGTCTTGTTGTGTGTTTTTGGTTCTACTGGTTTTCTTCGTCGGTTTGACAGGCTTTACGCTGCAGAGTAAAGTTCACACAATATGCCATTTAAATGTACCGTGTTTGATGGATGAATGTTCAATTAATTTTATTTGTATTTACAGTTTTCTTACTCTTGGTGATGAGTGCGATAAAAACCAGTGAAATGGCTGCACAAAGTTTCTTTGCGTCAGACTCAGATCTCATGAATCAAATAAATCGACAGGAAAATGCATAAACCGTAGTAAAAAAAATTCGGTTAAAGATGTCGTTAAACTAGTACTTTGAAGTTGATAGACTGCAACGATTGTTACCATATCGACGATTTATCCATAAAGGAAATTAGGACTTACATTAGGAAGAACAATTTGGATTTTGAAGTCAAGCTGGATGATGATGTAAACTCGTGTACATTATTGTAATTCTGAAATAAATTATTAAAATACTAACCCTTAATTAAAAATAGATTAATTCGCTTCGATGGAATGTCGTAACGTTGGGCAAACGAATTCCGACGTCCATTCGTATTTAAAGACTGTTTTCACTCGAATTCGTTATTTCTTCGATCATGCCGTACAGAAAACCGCCACCGAATCTCGAGCAATCGTGTTTGCTCTTGATTACTAATAACTTTGATATTATGCAAGACCAACTAGTGGACCAACCGTCCATATTCATCACTAACGTATTCGAAAAACTGTGTCAGCAATTTGAACTTTCCGATCGACCATTACCGTCAAAAATCTTTATTCACTCCGGAACGGAATCGTTGCACCATCTGCACATGTTCGATCGGTCCGTGGAATCTCTATCGGATCAAATCGGCCGAACATGTAAAAACCTCGTGAGTTTAGACCTTTCGTCCGTGCGAAAAATCAAATTTCGACCCGTAATCAAAATGCTGTCACACCTACCACGACTCGAACGTTTGAATTTGGAGGGCAGGAAGGAATGCAAGGACCAACACGTGGTCGAAATAGCGAAAAACTGTCCGAATTTGACGCACCTCGACCTGTCGTCGTGTTCCAACGTCCGCGATCGAGGCGTCCGTTCGTTAAGCGCGAGCACCAAACTGGTGGATTTGGATATCCGTCGAACGGGTGTTTCGGTCGAAACTTGTTTTTTCGTACTAAAAAGGCTGCCCCTTTTGAAAATTTTCGAAATTGACTATAAAATTGTGGCGTTGGATCAACCGCTGCAGATTTGTTCCAATTCCATCACGCATTCGTCGATGGTTGTGCAGAATTATGTCGATATCGACGTTGCGGTCGCCATTTTCCCGCTTCTGCGCAGCTTAAGCATCTGGGCACGGCTACATCTCGAGCCAGATCCTCGTCAGGATTTTAATAATGTGTTGGAACACGGGATAATGCAAAAGCTGACCCGTTTGCATTTGTATTTCATTTATGATGTCAATATTTCACGCGTCCGTCGCTTGTGTCCCGTGTTGGAAAGTTTGGAGTTGGAAGATTGTACGATTGAAACCGGTGTTGTGGATTCGGATTGGTACGTTCCGTTTAAGAGTTTAAGCGTGCTGGATGTGAATGACGAGAATGATGTAATGAGTGAATTACAGATGGAAAGGTTGTTGGTAAAATGTGAGGATGTGAGAGAGATGCGTTTTGATTCGTGCGTTGGATTTTCCGATGCTGTGGTTTTGCGAGTCGTGAACTCGAATGGATTTAGAAATTTGGAAGTGTTGAACATTTGTGACTGCAATACGATTACTTTGAAGTCGATTATGAGTTTGGTGGAAAAAGAAAGTCCTTTCAAGGTGTTGGTTTGCAACGATTGTGTTGGTATTGACGATTCAACTGAAGATGCAATAGACGCTTACGCTAGAAAGCATAATTTAGATTTTGAATTTACACGCTGATAATAATTTCAACCACATCAATATACAGTATATAATCAGTCTGTAAAATATAATGTAAATTTTTACTAAAGAAAATACAAATTGAAAATCCTTGATCAAATTAATAACAAATAAATAAAAATAAGAAATAATAAAAAATAAATTTATTTTGATGAAAATATCAACATCCTATAACAGAGAGAGTGGTAAAATCAACTCGATGAATTTCCTATAATCTGGACGTAATTAAAAATATCAAATCATCAAATAATTCAATACAAAAGTCATTTTGTAAATTTGAAATTCAAAAATTTTCAATTGGATTGAAATTGACTGATTCAAACAGAAACACCCCCTAGGAACTTCCCTGCAACACAATCACTGATTTATTTTGCATGAACTTAACAAAGTGAACTAGTTCGCGAACTTCGTAAGTAGGGGATACGTGGGATTACTAGCACACTGGAGCAAGGAGCAAGGAGGGGGGAGGGGGTAGTGGGTGAAAAATATGAATTTTAATTTTTTTTAAATTTTTTTTTAATTAAAAAAAAAAATCTGTTTCCCCATGTTTGTACTAATTTGTGTGTTTTTTAAAAAAAAATAAATAATTTGTTCTCCTTTTGCATATAATTATATTTAATTACTTACATCATGTAATTATTCACACAAATCAATGAGATTTTCTTTATTAATTTCCCACCTGATGTCTGACATTTTTCTGTGTTAAAGACGTGATGTCGTGTTTGATTTATTCATTATTTTTATGCTTTTATGGCGAAATTGCATTGGAAAAATGTAATATTTTTAGAATTTTTCACATTTAAAACGAAATTACTTGGAAAAATGTCGTATTTAACCATTAAGATTGCATTATAAAAACGTCTAAATATTTTTTTATCGTTTTTAATCACTTCAACCCCTTCAAGCGGAATGAAAAATGTAAAAATCAAATATTTTCTCATTTTTACACCCAACTAATCCAATCGCATCTCTGATTAATAATTAGATTACTAAATTTTAGTAAAATACAGTAAGTTGATTTAACGAAATAAAATAATCGAAGCGACAAATTCCTCACGGATCGGATACCTTGACGTACTTTTTCGCACTTTTTCGCTCGCCATGTCCAGTTGTCCACTGCCCGAATAAATAAAATCGGCCAATTGTTCCCTGACTAACCGTACTTCTCTCTCTCTCTTTCTCCTCGGCAAAACTTCAAACTTTCAACCGCTCGATTGATCGCCTGTCAAAATACATAAACTCAAATTAAATCAGTTCGGCCACGTTCACGATCATAAAAAACTGCTCACGAGAGCAGAGCAGAGATGCAACCCACAATCAAATTCGTAATCGAAACTATCAAACACGCGAGCAAACCGCACCGATCGAATAATCGCTCCGAATAATCGCTCCAGACATCGGCGACTGCAAAACGGAACCATCAATCGTTTCTCGTACTTCGAACACAACCTGAATAAATCGACAGTGGTTTTCTACGGCATTATCCATCATCATCACGCCGGTGCGCACAAATTACTCCATCATCTTGATTAGGCCTAAACGGAAATCTGGATCGAGCAGAGTTGCCTGGATAATAAAGTTGTGACTCCCAGACACCAGACTTTGACTCATGTCCCTTAGTGCATCTTTTCCTCACATGAGGGCAACCCATTTATGTAGGGGAGTTTACGGATTGGCTCCTATATGTGGCATTTGTTCGCTAGTTTGAATTCTTGCAGTGTTGACGCGCAGTAAAACATTGTTGTCATGATATAAATATTTTCATTGTCAAAATAAATAAAACAAACATTTGAAAAAAAATTATTTTTTATTTAATCATTCTCACCACATATTACGGCATAATGGACAATTGGAATTGCTATATGCCCATTGGTTGATGCAAGAATTATGAAAAGTGTGTTGGCATGTCAACATGTTGACATATTGCTCTTCTACAATTTCGTCTAAGCAGATTACGCATTTCACATCAAGTGGTGTAAGTAGAATTTCAGGAAGTAAACCTAATTCCTGCTCTTGCGCTGCCTGCACCTGTTGTTGTTGTTGGACTGGCTGCTGTGGTGGTAATTGGGCTGCCTGCTGTGGTGGTAATTGGGCTGCCTGTGGTGCTGGTGATTGAGCTGGCTGTACTGGCGGGAACAGTCCATCCACTATTATCTCCAAATCGCGTAGCATGTCTTGTTGTTGTTGAGCTGGCTGAATGTGTTGGTTTTGCTCGTGCACTGGTGGCAACAAATCGTTGAGCATTGATTGCTGCTCATCGATTAAATTTTCCAGATTACGAACATGGTTTTGCAGAATGTTAACTTGATGCGCAAATTCTCATTCTCCATGCTCTGTCCATTGCGGTGTGTCAGCACATATTGGAAAGCATAGTTGAGGTCTTCATAAGATGGCCCGTTTAGTGCCCATTGTGGAGGTGGTGGTGTTGGTGGATTTTGTGCAAGAAGAATCTCTTCCAGCAAAGGAGGAAGACCTTAGGGCCACTGGGCGGTGTGTGGCAGTGACGTGGGTCATTCTAGGGTGGCCAAGCGCTCACATCTCTCCTCCGGAAAAGCAAGGATATAGGGGCCACACACAACACCCAACGGGGCTACACAGACCCACAGGCAAGCAACACGAGGTGGAGCTGACTCCGTTCAAAGACAACAGCACCACCACGTTCAGGTTGACAGAGGGTGCTGTCTGTCCGAAGACTACAGCACCATCCGTTTTCAGGATAGCGACACTTGGGCGTCGGGAGTCAACCTTGCCTAGACTGGCCCAAAAAATAAACAAAACTATTGTAAATAATACATGGATATAAGAATAATTCACCGAGTCAGAGCGTAACAAACTCGGGACAGAAAATAATAATGATACAATAAAAAATAAAACAATATAATTTAAAAAATGGCTTCTTCCCCTCACCGGGCACTCATGACAGTGATGCGGCAGCGGTGACGCACGCAGGTTTGTCATCCATGCCTCACGGTGTCGAGCAGGACCCTGAAAATTAAAATTCTAAGATGCCATTATGTCAGGCGTAACCTCAGGAGCGTTACAGGTAACACATTGTTAAGCTAAAAATAATAACCACACCCAACTTTCAGTATGTGTTTGGAGAGTGGATTTGTACAGACTCCAATACTCCAAACCACAAATTCTGAGCATCTGCAACTCGTGAATTTATCATCGGTTGCTCACCAGAAAATAAATCATAAAAAAATTAGACCTTTGTGTCGGTCGGCCATTGTTATCGTGTGATAAATAAATACCTCAGTCATACCCTAGCCAGAGTAACACAAAAAAAAAAAAAATTGCACATTTTCCACCATTCAAGCAAGTGAAATAATTAAACAGAAGAAAACTCAACATAAAACAAAAATAAAACAAACAGCAAAAAATAAAAAATAAAATGACTGCAAGTCCAAACTTGGTGCAAAGGGGGAGAAAAACACAAAAGAAAGGAACACAATGGTGCTTATTCCTGTAACTGCCTGAAGGGAGAGCCACCCCATTCTCAGCAGTGTGTCTGAAATAAAATCAGAGTCCTCAACCACAACAGCACTGAGAAAAATACAATTCAACAATCTTCAAATGAAAAAGCATTCAAGTCCCCACATCTAGGCCTCTGAAACCCAAAGTGGTAGACAAAAATACCCTTCACAATCATCAATTGAGCAAAGTATTAAACATACAATTCAAAAACAGATGCTAATGAAAAAAATACAATTGAAACCAAGCCAAATTGTAAAACAAAGTGTGAAATAAATAAATAAATAAATAAAACAAAATGGTGGACCAAAAGAAAAATTCCAAGTTCACTATCCAGGACAGGGCCCTCAATTGTGACTGGTATGGTTGTTGCCGTGGCAGCCTGGGGACTGGTTACCATGGTTTGGGACACATACTCACATACTCACTCCAGATTGTTGGTTGTTGGCCTTTAATCGTTCGTCTAGGAGTTGGAGACTCATATCACCCGCGTGTTGGCAGTGCCGTGAAGGCGTCACAGTGGTAAATGGGGAGGAGAGCAGAGTCAGCAGTGGGCACGACTGCCCTTGTCGGCTGAGGACCTTCTTACTCACGTTTTTTCTACACGGTGGTCACTCTCTCTCTCTCTCTCTCTCTCTCTCTCTCTCCCCACACCACTTAGCTCCCTCCTTCCTTCACTGGGTCATACCACTCTGCGAAGAAAGGATGACCACTTGGGGTGGCGCTAGTGGGCAAAAAGGCCTTCCACAGTGTTGCACTGGTACCCGCTACTGTTGATTTAATTTTGTTTATTTAATCTTGGTTAAACAAATAAGTAAATGATAGGAATTTAGGAACTTATGTATAAAATTTTCAACAAAAATCATTTTTGACTTGTGCAATATAAAAGAAAAATAAATAAATAAATAAATAAAACTTTGCATTTCATTACTTGTGTGTTGATTTTGTTATTAAAAAATAAGGAAAGTGAATAAAATAAATAGTTGTGAACAATGAAAAAATATATTTTTTTTACAAACTAGTGGTTGGTTTAAACACTACTAGTAAATGCGAAAAGCACTCTTTCTTAGGCAGCAAAGCCAGCATAATAGTTTTGCTGGAGTTTTAAGGGGCAGAAAATTTGCATTTAGCATAATTAATTAAATAAATGACCAATGACTTAAAATTTCACCTGAGTTAAGGTTCAGTATGGTATAAACAAAATCATAAATTTTCGCAAAAAAAATGGATAGGAAAAAAAATTTTCCTATTCAAGAAAGAGCTTGTCCGTAAATCCGTATAGCCTTATGCCTCCAAGGGTTAATCATTGTTATTCGTTGTCTAATAGTGTTGTTGTAAAGCTTGTGAAGTCAAATGCTCTTGTAAATTTGAAAGTGTTGTCTATTTCTGAGTGCAATGCAATTACTTTGTCGTCGATTATGAATTTTGTGAACATGAAAAATCCTTTGAAGTTGTTAGTTTGCAATTATTGTGTAAATATAAACGGTTTAACCATAAAAATTATTGAGAGAGATTTCTTCGTATATATTTATTATCGTTGGACATTAAAACATTTGAAAAATAAATATATTTAAACTTTTCAAGTACTCGATTTTTCTTAAATTTCTGTTTTTTTTTTATACTTTAAGTAGCACATAGTTTGATAGTTCTAGCATCAGATGCCTTCATTCACTTAAATAAAAGCGAAAATTCCATTGATAATTATCACAAAAAAAGATTTCGCGCACACAAGACAATGAACAAGACTAAAAAAAGTAATATAAAAATATCAATAATAATAATAGTAATAATAATAATAATAATAAATCCAAAGAAAACAGCTGCACAAATAATAGGAGATTCAAAATCTCGTTTAATTTAGAGAGAGAAAAATTTGAGAAACGCTTGCGGTGAAATAGGCACGTAAAGCGTTTTCTTGTCGACCAAATCTAAGTCGTTGACGGGTCTTTCAATACACGGATGTCCAAAAGACTAGAACGAAAAACATAAAAAAAAAATTATCAAAAATGTATTCAAATCATTTGATTTAATTAAATTTACCTTCCAAAAAAGGCAACGACAATGGCGACATAGCTGGAGTATTTCTGCATACTCTTCGCGGAGTCCGTACGCCCTACCAAATCAAACAAAATATATTGTAGCGATAAAAATGATTTGACGGTTTGTTACTTAGTCATTTTGGGGGCACAGATTGCAAAAGTGCACTTTTAAATTCAAATCTGCATATTTGCTGATATAGTCGAACCTTGTTTTAAGTATTTCTAATTTTGTGGTTTGTTATAACGAGGTTCCACTGTAAAGCTAAGTACACATAAGACTTTTAGACTCTGAATATTCAGAGTCTGAATTTTCAGGTTGTCACGTTGCAAACTAAATGATTCCGCCTGTATGTTTGGCTGTGTTTTTCCGTGCGCGGAAATTGTTTGGTACACACAATCCGTGCACGTGTTGTAATTGTAACTACAAATGGCGACCAGTTTTAAAAAAATATTGTAGTTTGATTGTGCACAATAAATGGATTACTGTATTTTTAAATTAATAATTAACAGTAAATAATAAAATAAATTAATCAAACATTTTTCGTATTATCCGTCTTTGTATTCAGTATCCACCTCCATCTTGTGTACGACCATTTACTATCGATCGCATTACCACAATGCTTTCTGGGTACTCAGAATTTGTTCGTGCACGAAAACAATTGAATTTTTCCGTGCACCATCACTGCCGTAAAGAATAGAATTCCGGTCGCCAGAATGTTTCCGTGTGTGGTAAGCGGAACTACGTGTACCACATCGACCAAAACTTCTGGCCGCACATGAAAAGTGACCATTACGTGCACGGAATCAGGTCATGTGTACTTAGCTTTATTAAAGAAATTCAGCCTTGTAAAGTGGCTTTCAAGAAAGTAGATCTCTAATCAATGAGAGTTAGTGGAGTCTCCGAACGACTAAAAGATGATTGGCTGATTACAACACTAAAAGGTGATTGGCCAAAGCTGGAATTGGAATGATTGAGATACACACCTCCTGAGTTTGTGATAAGTATCCTCCCAATCAATACTCTCCAACTTGAAAATTGCATCATCGTCATTCACCGGTAGCTCTCCGTCACTCGAATGACCATCGTCTCTTTCGTCGTTGTGTTCATGATGGCCCAACGCTTGTTGCATTTCGGCCTTTTTTAAGCTAATGCAACTGGATCTGCGCACGCAGCGGATTTGCTGCGGACTGAAATGGAATCGGCACAGTTCGCGCCAAATATGTTGCTCTCCCAGTAATTCCTGCATCAAATTATACGCTTTTCCGCCATTTTGAAGGTCCGTGTGGTCGCTCAGCCGCAGCATGATCTCACGGATCAGTTCTTCCGGTAGATCCTGGAGTTTTGGATAGATGGAATCGGCTGGCTGGAAAACAACAAAATGGCGAATTACAATCGGTGAATCGCGGCCTTATACCTTGTTTACACCAAAGTGTTGGATCTCATCATGTGGATATAGATTACCGTATATTATCGATTACTACGCGGGCCTCTAATAGCGCGCGGGGCAAATTTTATTTTTGCCAATAACGCGCGGGCCTTAAATTGCGCGTGGGTACACAATTGGAGGCCCAAAATGTGCCAAAAAAGGATGCCAAATGACACGTTTTGCATACATTTCGGCAGAAAATTACCGAAACTTATGGAAAACGTCTCAATTGTCACACTTTTAGGTGTTTTTCGTTGCCGGTGTAAACAAGGTATTACTTTTTAATCGTCATCAAATAAAGGCAAGGGTGTTTATTTATTTTTTGGACCCGACCCTCCCTGGCTCCTGTTTGAAGCTTTACGGTAACCACTAATTATTCTTTTCATGCCTCTTTAATCACAATGCATTTGGCAATGGAGTCGATTCGATGGATGGTCTGTCGGTGATGTTCCCATAGTTGAGTGGAACCAAGAGGACGACCCCAGCAATAATATTCGAATAGTGTTTTTTGGAGATCGCCAAGAAGTTTTTGGAGGATGTGGATGTTGGTTTTGTTATCGGAAACTGCAATACAATTCAAAAAATGGTTTTATCTACTTGTAAAATCAATAAATAAACAAATAAGTAAATAAATAAGTAAATAAACATTGGCGTCAATTAAATGGATGTTTTAACGGCAACAAAAGTAAACTAGTAGACAATTGATCGGGTTGATAGTTTTCCAGATACACAATTAAGCAGAGGTCAATTAATTAAATGGAATGTTTTAGTTATTGCCAATTTTATTGACTATAATCAGCCATTTAATTAGTTTGTAGCGATTAATGACCGTCTGTTTAGTCTGCACGATTAATTTTCATTGGTTTAATTGTCTGCCGGATTAATTTTAATCTGTTTAATTGTCTGACCGATTAATGTGCAGTTGGTTAATTGTCCGAAAGCCGAATTGAGGTTCGTGTTATTTGTCGCACTGATTAATTGTTATACGTTGAATTTATCTAGAGTAAATAACTCCGTTTGAAAGACACCCAATTAATTGTCTGGTTATCCATTTTTGCATACAAAAATTCATTTTTGCACACAAAAATTATTTTTACACACAAAAATTCATTTTCCACACAAAAATTTATTTTTGCACACAAAAATTTATTTTTGCACACAAAAATTCATTTTTGCACACAAAAATTCATTTTTGCACACAAAAATTCATTTTTGCACACAAAAATTCATTTTTGCACACAAAAATTCATTTTTGCACACAAAAATTCATTTTTGCACACAAAAATCCATTTTTGCACATAAAAAGTACATTTGTGTGTTTAAAACATGAATTCGTGCCGGTTGAAGTGAAAATTGTAGCATTTAAGCAAGTTAATAGCCCTCGCAAATGCTTTTTGAAACAGTGGCAGATGGTGCATGTAATCATCCATTCCTCCTAAGGTCAGAAATATCATGAAAATGACAGTATTCACCTTGAAATGCAACTTCTTCCAACATATTGAATAGAACTCTTTGCGCACAACCACTTAACATAGTCAGATTTTGTGTGATTAAAAGATGCAATAACTAAAATATACATAAAAGAAAAATTATATTAAACAACTCAATGAAAACAAAAATAAAAATAAATAAATAAAAAAAATAAATAAAAAATAAAAAAATAAAAAATTTGCACAAATAAACAAATAAAACTCAATGCCAACACTCAAATTACTTTGCAAATATAATGAAATCTTCTGATATCCCGCACGGCGTTCCGGAAATCCAATCTCTTAAAGGCTTCGCTCAAACCATTAAACCCCGCAATCTGAAACACGAAAGAAAAAAAACAAAAAATAAAAAATAAAATCTATTTCAGGACAACCGGAGTTGAAAAGAAATGCGACAAGCTGTCTAAAGACAAACGAGGAAGCGTCCGCTTTGACTTGTTGCCAGTTTTATATTTAGTCGCGCGATTTCGTCATCCGCAACGAATCATTCCAATCTATGAGTGTAGCATTTACCAATTGCGACATTGCAATTTTTACCGACCGTAACCGTTTATAGTTTTGCCGTCGTTATTTATTTATTTATTTATTTATTTATTTACCGATCAGTAGAGTTGTGCTTTTATTAATTTTATGTCGTCATTAATAGTGTTATTTTCCAATTTTGGTTAGTTTTAGCTTTTCTGGACACTTTCTGCATTTCTAATCTGTTAAAAGTGAGAGATCACATATAGGGAAAACCAGTTTTCACTGAATATATAAAAGTAATAATGTTCAAGTGTGTGGGTGAAACCATCTTCAAACTGCAATTCAATCACACACAAAGTGAATTCCAACTCACCTCACGTGTGCATTTGAGTGTTATTGGACAAAATGGCTGCCAGAACTCGTCTCCATCTGGAAAATAAAATAATAAAATCATCAAATTTACATCAAACGTTGAGAATTTTTATTTTATGCCAGATATGTGTGTGTTGCAACAAGGTTTGACATTTCCTTTTGGATTTCTTCAGTGTTATTTACCATTTAATTTGGTTTCATCACTTGCACACAAAATGTCGTCAATCTTCTCATTGTTCATGCTGTTTTCCAGTTCAAACCTACGCAAAAAAAAATTGAAAAACGACAATAAATATCTGTAATTAGTTCAATTAAATCCTCTTACATAATTCCAAGCACACGTGGTATAATTCTCTCAATTAAATTCCATTCAAACCACCCACCCTGTTTGTTTTCCTCAGCTTAAAATGGCGCCATTATGTCTCCTTTAAGCCCAACGACCAATCGCAAACTCGTCCTGTCGTCGGCAAGCGCCATTTTGTCTCCTTTTAAACTCATAGGGTCTACTTGTTAAAACAAAAAAGGCGCCATTTTGCTTCCCGTTGCGTGGCAACCGGCGAATTTGAATTTTAAACTGATAAATCAGTCGGGCAAATTATAATTTCTAACCACCACACGACTCCTATAATTAGATTCAATTTGTCAGGACATCAATAAACACACGTGACTCGGCAGCCAATTAGATTCGACGAAAAGTGACATCTAGTAATAACGCCATAAATTATACTCCGAAAACGAGATAAAATTTTCGAAAAGGAGAAACAAAAAAACAAAAAACGGAAATTTTAAAATGTTTGCATTTCCCCCCCAATATTTTCTCATTTTAAATTTCGTATGCAAAAAACGAAAACGAGTTTAACCCGAATCTCCATTTACATTTCACTTTGGTTCGAGTGTGACTCACCTTCAATCTGTCCGCCCTCGAAAAAATTCCCATTTCTCCTCTTCGTGACCCCCAAGTTCAACGCCCCCGTACACAATGAACACGTTAACCAAATAAAAAAAAACTACACCTGTGTAATTTTACCGTAATTTCTATCGTTAACGATCCATTAAAGCCGCCATTTTGCCCACCGAGTGACACCTAGTGGCGAAAAATGACGTCATTTGCATCCGCTCCCGTGTTTTAGTGTTTTTGAACCAAAAAAATTGGACAAAATCCAATTTCTTTCCACTTGATATCGTTCACCTTGTCGTGTTAATGCCCTTGCTTTGTTGATGGAACCTTCAACTGCCATTTAGTGATTTATTTTAGCGAAATTTAAATAAAACACGAGTGGGGATGTATTACAAATGGGGATAGATAAAACCCGAATGCATTGACGCGAAAACGGGAGGGATTGACAATGAGGGTTCGATAAAACCCGAGTCCATTGACACGTAAAACGGAAAAAAAATGGATGAAATCGATTTACAGATAAAAGAAAAAAGAAAATAATAATAAAAAGCGGCTGCTCATGCGGAAGGATGAGGACCTCTATCCACCCCCGCCTCCATTTTGACCTTCACATTTTCAAGGATGAACCACTCAATATAACAATTTTCCCTTGCAAATGTTTATTTTGGTTCAAACCTCGTCTCGTCTCATTTTTTTTCCAAAAATTAAAGGTAAACTTTATAATTAAATTAATTATTCAAATGTGATTAAATTTAAATTTAAAAAATTCACAAAACAACAATTTTTATTCATTGCTGTGGAATAAGATTTAAAGTGTGCTCTTCGTTCGGTTCTTTTTCTGTTTCTTGTGTACTTTTGAATTCGTAAGTGAACTGGAAAACTGGATGTTTTTGAAAAACATGATAAATAATTGATTACGGGAAAAACTACCTTGAAATCTTGATGTAAAAAAACATTTAGTGTTCATTATACCAACATCTGGACATAATGGCCACTGTTTAATGAGATGAAAGATGGAGTTTTGTGATTGAGATAAGAAAACTAGAGCAAACCCTTTGGCTAAAATTATCCTCAATGAGAAACGATGAGATAGAATGAAAAGGATTGGTTAATGGCGTCTTATCTTATCTATAATTGTTCATTTATTGTGTTTTATATAGCAATATGTTGAGATAATGTTGTGTTAGTGTTAAATTAATGTAATAAACCTGTAATCAGTTGAAATAATGTTATATTAATGTTAAATTAGTGTTGTAAACATATTATATGTTCATATGATGTTGTTATTAATGTTAAATTAGAATCACAAACTTGTTCGATGTTGATAGAACGTTGTTTTAATGTTAAATTAATGTAATAAGCTGTTAATTAGTTGAAATAATGTTGTATTAATGTTAAATTAGTGTTATAAACATGTTATATGTTGATATGATGTTGTATTAATGTTAAATTAGAATTACAAACTTGTTAGATGTTGATAGAACGTTGTTTTAATGTTAAATTAATGTAATAAGCTGTTAATTAGTTGAAATAATGTTGTATTAATGTTAAATTAGTGTTATAAACATGTTATATGTTGATATGATGTTGTATTAATGTTAAATTAGAATTACAAACTTGTTAGATGTTGATAGAACGTTGTTTTAATGTTAAATTAATGTAATAAGCTGTTAATTAGTTGAAATAATGTTGTATTAATGTTAAATTAGTGTTATAAAACTGTGATATGTTGATATGATGTTGTATTAATGTTAAATTAGAATCACAAACTTGTTAGATGTTGATACAACGTTGTTTTAATGTTAAATTAATGTAATGAGCCTATAATTAGTTGAAATAATGTTGTTTTAATGTTAAAATAATGAAATACACTTAAATTTTGTTGAAATATTGTTGAATTAATGTCACAAACATGTCACCCTTAACTAAACACTTTGTAAAAACTCATTAAAATCCTTCAACTTTTAATTCCTAGAAATTCCAACCAATTTTAAAAACACAGGACTACAATGAAACTCAAATTAAATAGAGCATGTTGGCTCAAATTAGTTTCAAGCTCAACTACCCAAGAAAAAATGGAGAAAAACAAAAGGAAACTAAAATCGTCCATTTTCCTTTTTTTCTGAATGAGTGAAATTGGACCAAAAGGGTTTTGACTTGTGTGTTTATAATTGTGGGAAAAGTAAGTGTTGGTGACCCAAAGTTGTGGGTAAATTGTATAAAAATAGGCTTGATATGGTGTTGTCATGGAAACATGAGATAATTATTGGGAAACTGTATGTAGATGATCTTGAAACGGTTTTCTCAGCCGGTTTACCTTGGATTGATTGCATTGAATAAGTGAGAGAGAAAAAATTGGTTTTTTTTTCGTTGTAATTAAGGATTTGTTCTATTTTGAATTAAATTTGTTTTGTTATGGAAATTAAATGCTAATAAAACGAGATTGTTGGCATTTGAAACAATGTGGCCTTGAATTCTGGTGCGATTATTGATTACTGTTGCACGTGCCATTAGTTAGTCTTTAAGAGTCGTCTTGAAGTCGTCTTAAAAATCGTTTTTCAAAATGGTTTGTGGAAAGTTCGTGTTAAAATCGTTTTAATTTTTTTTTTTGCGTTTTGTTTTTAGTTAAATTTTAAATTTTTTTGTCCGATTTTTTTTTTTTATAGATAATGGTTTTGAAATTCGTTTTAAACTTTTTCGTTTTGAGTTCGTTTAAATTTCGTTTTAAGAAACAAAATAATTTTTGTTTTAACAAAAAAAATAAACTAGAACAATAAAAAATTGTTTTTGTATAAAATCGTTTTCATTTCGTTTTAAAATCCGTTTTAAAACCGTTTTGTCACAAAACCGCGTCTTAAAACCGTTTTATCGTAAAAATGCGTTCTAACATCGAATCAACTTCATTTAAAACTTAAAACAACCAAAAACAAAAACAAAAAAAACTCATAATCGTTTTAAACGCGTTTTAACCTCGTTTTAACTTTCATTTCCAATTTAAAAAAAAAAAATATAAAAATAATTTTTTTTTTTTTTTTTTTTTTAACTAAAAATAATTATTTTAAATTCTAAAAAATATTCCCAAACAAAAACCCCGTTTTGTTTACAAATTGATAACCCGAAAGTGCTTTTTCGTCTTATTTGTCTTGTTTGTTTTACTCACGTCTGTCGCGCATTCCTTCGCAATCTCTCGAGCAATTTTTTGCGCTCCCATCCTTCGTCCGTTTTAACCCATTCCTCGCCCGGTGATCGCCAATCTTGTCCGATAAAAGGCATTCGATGTAATTTGGTTTAGTTAGCAGCACGAACAAGGAGGAATATTGCGCACCAAGCTGAAGGTCAGCAATGGCTTCTGTCTCTTTTATGCGTGCTTTTGTTGACGGAAATGACGTCAGGCGAACAGCTGATTGCAATACATTAAACCTTTCTTTCTTGGCTCATTCCCAACCATCAAATATTTAATTCACAATTATTATTTTTATTTTTAAAACAAATTCACGTCGTCGAAGTTCCGATAAATAAATAAATCGATTTATTTCCTTTATAAACCAATGGCGATCAGTCGCGCGAGCATCGTCTGGTGAGAGAATTTGGAACTGAAGAGTTTATTCACACTCCACACATGAGTTGATGTTTATTTTAGACGTTTTACTCAATCGCGGATGTTTTTTAAAGGGGAAATAAATGGTTTTCGTGGTTTTTCCCATCTTATTTTGTCCACATTCGATCAATATTGAGGATATTTGAGGATTTAGCGGCAAGAAATGCTAAATAGTTGACAAATGTGACATTTCTCATTGTTCTTCCATTCAACTGGAGCATGAATTGCATAGAAACCTATTAAAATCCATGTTCAAACGTGCAGAAAGCATAGTTTTAGGCATTAAATCATGTAACAATAAGGAAAACATAATTATCTTGAGGTTGAAGCCCAAAATTTAGTCCATTGTGGAGCTGTGTGTGGTAGTATATATACCGGCTTGTTTTGATTTACTTTTGTATTAATTTCAATTAACTGCTGGTAGATCAACATCATCCCCTTCACAAGGGCTGGATTGTGGCTTTGGAGGGACTGAGAACTTATGACAGGGATCAAAAACATGCAGTTTTAGACAAAAACATGCAGTTTTAGACAAAAACATGCAGTTTTAGACAAAAACATGCAGTTTTAGACAAAAACATGCAGTTTTAGACAAAAACATGCAGTTTTAGACAAAAACATGCAGTTTTAGACAAAAACATGCAGTTTTAGACAAAAACATGCAGTTTTAGACAAAAACATGCATTTTATGGGCAAAATCATGCATTTTATGGGCAAAATCATGCATTTTATGGGCAAAATCATGCATTTTATGGGCAAAATCATGCATTTTATGGGCAAAATCATGCATTTTATGGGCAAAATCATGCATTTTATGGGCAAAATCATGCATTTTATGGGCAAAATCATGCATTTTATGGGCAAAATCATGCATTTTATGGGCAAAATCATGCATTTTATGGGCAAAATCATGCATTTTTAGACAAAACCATGCATTTTTAGACAGAATCATGCATTTTTAGACAAAATCATGCATTTTTAGACAAAAACATGCATTTTATGGACAAAATCATCCATTTTATGGGCAAAATCATGCATTTTTAGACAAAATCATGCATTTTTAGACAAAATCACGCACTTTTAGACAAAATCATGCATTTTTATTTACCAGGGACCCCTACCCTTGCCTGAAATCATGTAACTACAAGTGCAGATTAATAATAAACTGACAGGTAATTAAATTTTTGTTTATTTTTGTCACAAGAGGCTTAAAATTGTAATTACACTGAACTATCAAAAACAATTTCCAACCACATTCATTAATTAGATCACAATATTAAAGAATAAGAGAAAAACGATGGCGTAAAATCTCTCCATCTAGATTGAAACATCTAAAACATTTTAAGCCTCAAAAAACTCCTACAAAAAAACTAGACTATCTAGAACTTTAGTCTCTCACTGAATAATCATTTAAAAATGACTAGAAAGTGTAAAAAAAATTTACAATATAAAAAAAACAAAAATCTGCACAAAATTGTCCAGCTGCCTTCGAAAACTTGACTAAAACTCAAATTATTTTTAAAAACCAGAAAAATGGCACCAAAACAAAGTTGAAACATTCTGAAATCTTATGTATGAATTAAACATACGTTGAGCGCAAATTGATATAATAAAAACGGTTATAGTCATCTTAGCGACGCTCATTTTAGCAATTTTTACCAAAAAAGTCCCATTTTAGCGATCACGTTTTAGCGACACGGTTTACCGCGACAAGCCAGCTCAAAAAAGTGGTTTGCATCAAAAACAAGCAAGGTTAGGTTCGCGGGGGTCAAGGGGGGGGCGCAGACCCCCTTGTTAGCCCTTCTTAGTAAACCTAAGTATTAGTGCCGTTTTGTGTCGCTAAAATGTTTTGTGTCGCTAAAATTAAATCGCTAAAATGGAATCGCTAAAATGTAGCACATCCAATAAAAAACCCTAATTTAAGTCTGATTTGCCACATTTTCACATTTTCATGAAATCACAGGTTTATACAATCAATTTTCAGTTTTAGAATTGCTTTAGTCGATGAACCACAAGTGCTAAAAGTCTATACATTGAGATTTCAGAATAATATTTCATTAAAAGCACCACAAACAAAATGAAATGCACAAGACAAAGTGGAATGCATTTTTTTTTTTATCTTTTTAAAGAAAAAATAGATCTAAAAAATAATTTTCAATTTCTGATTAAGTCTATCGGCCGACTAATTTTTTAAAAACATTTTTTTTTTGAAAACTATTTTTACGTATGAACAGAAGTAGTATCTGGAGTTTGATACTTTTGTTTGCCAAATGTATTTTTTGAGCAAGAAATCTTTAGAAAAAAAGTCAATTCTCAGAAACCAAAGGATCTTTATCCCATTGGAATCAAAGTGCAATTATTTCTTGGAATTGGAATGGTTGATATCAAAAATGAAAAAAGGAAAAAATAGATTCTGACAAATCTATCGTATAATATGCCTCACACCAGTTTGGAAAGAACACCTTGTTAAAAATGTTAAGCCATATACAAAAGTGGACATCACTGTATTGAAAATGCAATTATGATTTAAACAAACCTCAAGATTTATCAACTTTTAAAAACAAGCATAGTACCAGAATTGTGCATTTTACCGCGATGGTCAAACTTCGTTATAACGAACCACGATGTAATGAATTTTTTGTTATATAATGAATAACGAATTTTGCGTTACGTAATTTATGGACGACCTCAAATTAAGTAATTTTATATCTCATAATTTGTTTGATTTATGGACAATTTTCAGGTCAATTAGTTAAAGCGCCGTTCAATCCATTCATTCAAAAGTTACTTTTTGAAAGGGAAAAAAAGGAAAAGTCAGTTTTTCTTCCTCGAACTGAATGCACCTAGCGTAAGCAAAACTAACAGTAACATACACAATCCTAGTAAGAACCGAAGTCGCTTCATTTCGTCGACAATATTTTTAGGCTGTATCCGCCTCACGTTAAAGGTTTATTTTTTTCCTAACATCCCGCAAACCTAACCTTACCAGTTTTTTTAAACGAATCTCCCTCCAGAGAGAAATAGTTGCAGAGGAAATGATTGGCGATATATCGCTTAGAATAAGCGGTATAATCGCAATATCGCAACATATCGCATTTTAACCCTCGAAGGCATAAGGGTAAAATGTGCCGTTCTGGTATAAGGCATTACGGATTTATGGACAATTTTCAGGTCAATTAGTTAAAGCGCCGTTTTGATTTTTGTAAGTTTATAATTTTATAGAGGGCGCTAGTTATGAACAGTAAAAAAAAATTTTTTTTACCAACTAGTGGTTGGTTTAAACACTACTGGTAAACGCTGAAGCGCTCTTTCTTAGGCAGCAAAGCCAGCATAATAGTTTTGCTGGAGTTTTAAGGAACAGAAAATTTGCATTTAGCATAATTAATTAAATAAATGACCAATGACTTACAATTTCACCTGAGTTAAGGTTCAGTATGATATAAACAAAATCACAAATTTTCAGCAAAAAAAATGGATAGGAAAAAAAATTTTCAGCAAAAAAAATGGATAGGAAAAAAAATTTTCCTAATCAAGAAAAAGCTTGTCCATAAATCCGTATAGCCTTATGCCTCCAAGGGTTAACATGAATTTGGTTCAGGTTATGCGATGACGAAATGATCGGCGACGAAATGAAGAGACCCCGTAAGAAGCTGCTCCGACGTTACATCCTTAGTATGGTTCAAATTTTTGTGTATATCCAGTCATGGCCAGAAATCATATTATTATTTCAAATGCAAATAAATCCAAAATGCTTCAGTTAATGATGGTCGGTAAACAATGGCTTAACTTCTCTAATTGCTACATTTGAGTCAATTCTTTCCAAAAAAACTAAAAAAATTAAAAATGAGAAAAAAAATCCCGCAAGGTGGTCTAAAAAAAAAATATTGTCAAAATTTACAAACAATCGGGTCAAGATGTAACGAGACTTTCTTTGGCTTTTCTACAATTAAAAAGCCATTTGATGACGCGCGCATTTCGTTCGACGATCGAAGTTTCCGCATGGCCGTGGTGCTTGAGGTCTTTGACGTTCAGACCGTCGTTGACCGAAACTGGCGTCCGGCGCACTGTCGGAGGTGGTGTTTCGGTCGCTTCTCGGCCCCGCAGACTCGAGTCGATGGAACTTTCGCTGGAGAAGAAAATGGGTGAACATGACGACAGCGGCGGCGACAGGATTGTACGTAGCGTGTTTACTTCGATGCCCATGCAATTGAAAAACCTTAAAAAAAGAAACAGAAATTAGTTTCGCTGTCAATTTGAATTACGCTTCAACCACTCTTCGATCAATTACTGGTTACCATTTAAGCATGAACCAAGGATAACATGTTCAGAGCGTTTTGCCACCGATGACGCCACATAATATACAGGGTGTCCCAAATGAACGAAGCCAGTCAAATAACGAAAAGACCATTTGAGTGAGATGAATGAAACAAATGTAGTAGTAGTACATCGTTTGTGAGGTTAAATAGCGTATTTTTGCAAAAATACGATATTCTTGGTGTCTCGGCCGCGACTCTTAATGGGTAAAATATGGTAAACTTGTGGATAAGTGTCCATGTTATCGTTGGTTCATGATTTAAGCCGTGTGATTCTATTTTACCTCCATTGATTAAATGCATTGAATTGGCACATTTGTGTATGTTTTCCAATCCCTTGAGAAATTCCATTATCATTCATTCAAGTGGATCTCAAGCTGAATTGCAAGTGCACTGAGCATTCATTCATATAGGTCGATGTAGAGGTCACAACGGAGTATGGGAAAGTAATAAGAATTGACAAGAAAAGCAGTTATGGGGATTGAGTTAAGAAATTGAATTTGCTATGAATCGGTGGCGCCAGCAGCTTGTCACCATTTGCAATAAATAATGAAGTATGACCAAAAAAAAACATGACATGCGAAGAAAATGCACAAATGACATGAAATTTGTCATGTGAAAATTTTTACAAAAAATGCACATTTGTTACATTTTAATTTTCACATTGTGGCCTAAATATACACTAATTGTCAGTCTTTTTTTGTTTCATCTAAAACTCTGGGGACTAGGCCACGTGGCCTTAAAAGCAGACACATTACCGAGACACAAAACCAGACGCTTTTAAATTGGGGCGCTTCTATTATTGCAAACCAAAAAAAATATTTTAATTTTTTGGGGAAATGTGTGTTAACGCTACTTTAACGGAGAAATAACCCTGGTTTATAGGCCCTATGCACTATTGCCTAGTTGGCCTTATGCATAAGGTGTCCCTGACAGGGTGGATCAAAAGTCTGGATGCATCTTTTTTCTTGAAAATGACGGAAGATATATCAATTCTAATAATGCGGTCGAATAGAAGTCAACGACTGATTTGGAGATATTGACATTTTTTACATAAAAGTACCCGTACCACATCTATCCAGTTGTGACCTTAAATTTGAATCGGAAGGTCATCTTCAAACTCATCATTTTGTACTTTTTAATCGGTTGAAGACACAGCAAAATTTCCAATCACAAAGTTGTAGAGCAACATCAAATTAGTGCAACGCAACTTTGCTTAGTCATCGTAAGTTAAATGTTTTTTTTTAAAAGGAAAACAAATCAGCAATCACAAAATTTTGCCGTACATGTATCTTCAACTGTTTAACACTAGAACGGCCAGACTGGTCATTTTGATTTATGATGCTCTACGTGCATACAACGTTTTGGCATCAAATTGAGTTGTTTTAAATTCTGAAACATGCGAAACATGCGAAGAAAATATTAAAACAAAAATTGATGAATTTTATAATACCTGATTAAATTAAAACGGAAATTTTGATTTCAGACACATGCTATTGTGGATAGATCTGGTTCCCCGATATAGATGATTAAACTATATCTAATCATTCATAAAAATATATACAGTATATATATATTACAATATTGCACATTAATTTATTATTTAATCATTAAAAATTATTAAATTATTATTTTCTCAATGGATCATTATGACCGGTTTTAGCCGTTCTAGGTAGGAGGTAAATTCCGGCCGTTCTAGTGTTAAAAAGTACAAAATGGAGTGCGCTATTATTCCGGGTGCGCTTCTATTACAGGGACGCTTCTGCACTGAGCAATACAGTAAATCTTGAAGATTTAAACCACTTGCAAATGTTACAAACCACAACCAGATCTGCAATACACAATAACTATGCAACAACCTTTCCAATTCGGCATCGCTTTTACACATGGCCCTGTGCCTAGTGTCCAAAAACTCGGTGGTACATTTGGAAAATCGGTGACTGATGTCGGACTTGGACCTGAGAATCGGTCTCCGCCTGGCTTCCGCTTCATCCGCCTCACTTTCCTGCACCAAACTTAAACCGTCCAAACCACTCTTTATCGCATCTTCCTTAGTCGACGGACTACAGCTGACGTAATCCGAAGTGTTATGGCTATGACTTCTCTTCAAATCTATGCTTTTGTGAACCAGCAGCGACAGCGAACCGCTAGTACTGGTTTCGGTGATCGTGGTGTCGGTAGGCGTAGGCGAAGTAGCGCAGCTACTTCTCGCTTTCGGGCTCCGACCGATCCCCAGTTTTGTCGGCGACAAGTCCGGCATGCTTTTGTGTATGGAGTAATTACAGTCCTGTTGTTGTCGCGGCTTCAATATGGCATCTCCGCTTCTGATTGGTGGACTGTCCTCTGATTTGTTATTGATATTCTCCTTGGAATCCAACAGCCCGCGTAACATCTTCTGCAGGTTGTCGGAGCAATGGCGCATGTTTTCCGAGTGGTTTCTCCGGAGCTCGACTTTTCCATTCGTTGCCGCTTCGCATCGAAGAATAGTTTCCGGCTGTGTTTTTGATCTCGGCCTAGTGATGATGCCGTGTGTCACACCGTTGACAAGCGCGGGTTCTGAGCTCTTGCGCTTTGCTTCGATGGTGCCGTTGCTGGCGTTGCTGGGGGACCGGCGCGGCGTTGGGAGCGGAGGTTTCGTGTCGCCTACTATCGTGCTGTTACCGTTGGCGATGTTGTTGTTGTTTTTGGGAGCTTTCAGCAGAAGTTCAATGTTTGGATTTGAGCTCACTTGCAGGTGTTCACTGTGTTTTAGTTCCTGCTTGGTGTCCAGGACTTTCTCCGATTTCACGTAGAACGCTTTGCTTTCTTGGAGTAGTTCGACCGCACTTTTACGCTTTGCTAAAAGAAAAATTTAAAAAATGCAGATTAGAATTTTGTTACAAATTTTGTTATACTCTGGCTCACTACAAAGTGGGCCTTTCTCCCATTGGCCGAGCCATTTTACTTGTGTAGTGATACAAAAAAATAGACCAAAACACCAGAATTGCAATCGATGTACAGACATTGTAATCAATTGTAATGCTTACACGTAAACTTCTGTACTCTTCAACTCAATAGTTTACCATTTCTTGATTTCTTCAATTACTCTGATCGGTGTATTTTTTACCCATGATTCACTTCATTGGCCCTCTATTTTTTATGGTTGAAGATCAACCCTAAGTTAAAATGAGGAAAAAAGCACAGATGGGTAGTTTTAACGGTAGCAATAACTTAGGAACAGGAAGACAGAAGTAGTTTCCAAATGGTTGGAAGTACCACATGCTACAAATCCATTAAAAATATAACCCCAAACAACCATTCACTACTTTCTTTTAAAAGATGAAAGATGAAAAATGATTATGTCCTTTGAATTGAAACCTAAAAATTATCTCCAGACTATCATCTTGATTTATTACATCAGATTGGCACGCTTGAGATAACATTTCACCGAGAGAACAAAGACAAATCAAATGGACATATATATCTCTCTTCAGACATTTATATTTGTTCACCAACATACGCTTTAATCCGGCCCTGATTGCATTGCAGCGATTTTTGTATACAGTGAGTCCCCTACAAATGAACATTAGAGTTACTAACTTTCAGAGATACAAACTTCTAATTTTGCGGCATTGCACAAATTAAAAACGTTTTCTTTAATTCTGATTAATAATTTTTCTCGGAACGGAACTCGTTTATATGTAGGGTACTTACCGTATTAAGGGTGCGTTGGAATCGGTTTGAATCGGAATTTTTAAAAATCCGATCCAATCCAAAAAATATCGGATGGATAAACCAATTATCCAATCCTATCCGGAAAAAAATGATGACCCATCCAATCCTATCCTCATTCAATTCAAACCGAGTGCGGATTGCGGATAGGATTGAGTCCCAAACGTCAAACTGATTCATGTGCAAAAATTACCAAAAACTGATAAATTGAGTGCAGAAATGACCAAAAAAAGTCGAATTAAGTACAAAACTGACCAAAATAAGTCGAATTAAGTGCAAAACTGACCAAAATAAGTCGAATTCAGTACAAAACTGACCAAAATAAGTCGAATTAAGTGCAAAACTGACCAAAATAAGTCGAATTAAGTGCAAAACTGACCAAAATAAGTCGAATTAAGTGCAAAACTGACCAAAATAAGTCGAATTAAGTGCAAAACTGACCAAAATAAGTCGAATTAAGTGCAAAACTGACCAAAATAAGTCGAATTAAGTGCAAAACTGACCAAAATAAGTCGAATTAAGTGCAAAACTGACCAAAATAAGTCGAAAAAATTGAAAAAAAAACCATAAGATTTTAAAATAAAATGCATTTAAATCCCACACTTTTGCAAAAACACCAAAAACTCAAAAAAAATTTATTTCACTTACAGCAAATAAAGTTTCAAATTATAAAGATCAGTTTTGGTTTTTTTCCCCAATCCTATCCAGAATATATGGATAAAATTTTGAATTATCCAATCCAATTAAAAAAAAAATCGGATTGACTCCGAATCCGACTCAATTCAATCCAACCCCGTTTGAGTCGAATTGTATCCCATCCGACCGCACCCTTGAACCGTATGTATTTTTGACACTTCCGTTGTCATCCGTGAGACAACTTTCTCGTTAACCCAACCTTGCACCGAGAACTAAGAAAACCACAGATGTTCTTGCCATAGAAACAGTCCCAGATGTGGCACATTGTTCTGCACACACTTCACCCAAACTGCCCAGCAAGCACATTTATAAAAAAAAACATTTGTCATTGGAATGTCACAACCACAAATGGCTTTTCATTCAATCCAGCTATGACACTTTGATTTTGATATCTTATTACCTCACCAGATATTACACCATCCACCAACCCATTCAATTGAGGTTAACTTGCCTTCATGTATAATATGCAATTAGCACTTCACTTTTCACCACCAAATTCAATTCAATTTCAGCCCTTAAGACCCCATTCATTTGCAAAACTCATTATATTTAAATATAACCAATAAATTATTCATCAATTCCCATAATTCAATTCCCACTCTACAAATTTCACCCTTTACTGCACACCAGCCCTCATTTCACAAAACCCAGTAGCCATAACTCACAATGCACTATTCATATTCACAGCATTGCAAATTACTCCCCATCACACCACTTGCATTCAGGCCAGAAATATCCCTAATTTTCCCCACATTTCTCCCTATTTACTCCACTAAATGCCCCATAAAGCTCCCTACATGCCACACCCACCCTTGGAAGCTCTTTTTCTCACCAAAACCATCAGTTTGCAGCAAATCTCTGCACAATAAAAGGGGATGTACTTCATCTAGTCCTTTCCTGGCTCTCCCCATGCTCTTCCACTTGCAAATCAGTTGGGCATTGCCACTGAAATAGGGCCCTACAAGGCCAGCTGTCACTGTCAGCACCATTTTTGATTTTCTGTTTGATAAACTGATTAGTTTTGAATTTTTTAATCAGTCACCAATGGGGGAAGTTGTAGATAAAATTGTGTCAATATTGAGTTTAGTGAAGGTGAAAGGTAATTTTATGGAAGGTTTTTGAGGTGAGGAAGTGTGTATGTACACAGGTGAGTGACTCATTGAATTTTGATGGGTATAAAAAGGTGAAAAATGTGGGAGGAGTTGTGTGTGACAATAGACAAGTTCATTGGACTTTTTTATTTTTGGTGTTTTTTTTTTTTTTGGAGGTGGATAGTTTGGGGTAATGAAGTGGTGTTTTGTTTTTGTTTTTTAGTTTTTTTTTGTTTTTTAATGATTTTTGGTTGGTTGTTTTGGTGGTTTTTCATTGGTGGTTGCAGTGTAATTGATTTTCTCTCTTTTTAAATTTTTGTGTGTAATTTTCAGTTAGAGTTTTATCAAATTTTTTATCATTATCTTCAAGTTTGTCTGTTTTGTGTTTATAGATGTAACTGTAATTAAATTAGTGACTTAATTGGCCAAATGTTATAAAACAACTAAGGAAAAATTTAAAAATACATCAAAATAAATGGGAAAATAAATTAAAATTTTTTTTTAAAAATAAATTAGAAAAATAAATTAAATTTTTATAAAAATAAATAGAAAAATAAATTAAATTCTTATAAAAATAAATAGAAAAAATTGAATTTTTGCAAAAATAAATGTAGAAAATTGAATTTTTGTAAAAATAAATCTAAAAAATTAAATTTTTGTGAAAATAAATCTAAAAAATTAAATTTTTGTAAAATTAAATCTAAAAAATTAAATTTTTGCAAAAATAAACAAAGAAAATTTTGTAAAAATAAATCTAAAAATTTAAATTTTGTAAAATTAAATCTAAAAATTTAAATTTTGTGAAAATAAATCCAAAAAATTATATTTTTGCAAAAATAAATCAAAAAAATTAAATTTTTGTGAAAACAAACCCAAAAAATTAAATTTTTGTAAAAATAAATCTAAAAAATTAAATTTTTGCAAAAATAAACAAAGAAAATTTTGTAAAAATAAATCCAAAAAATTAAATTTTTGCAAAAAAAAACACAGAAAATTTTATAAAAACAAACACAACAGCCAAACACAAAAATCAAACATTTGTCTACAAAAATAAACAAAACGTCAAAATTTATCCCAAAAAACAAAAATAAAAAATAAAATCACAAAAAAATCCAAATCTCCACTAATCTTCCCTCTAAATCCCAAATAGTGTTGTTAGAGTGTCCCATAATCACAAAATGATGGCACAAACAGGAACAGCAGCCCCAGCTTACCTTGATCAATGAGAAACATGTCAGTCAACAAGTTGACATGTGGCCAGTTTTTGAAAAGCAATTTGAGAGTTGGCTTGACTTGTGCGCTGCTTCGTTGACCTTGGTTCAGTTTTTGAGCCAATGAACTGTGTGTGGATGAGTTTCAAGTTTGTTTTAGGTGTTTGGTGTTTGTGCTCAAGTTTGAAGTCTCCCACAACCACAGTGGTGGATGGGGGCGTGGTATTTGGGCCACGTGATGTCTGCTTGTCATCCTGACGTCATTGTGATCATTTAACCCTGTTCTCACACTGTTCGCAAACGGGTTAATGTGGTGTTTCTCAGGGTCGTTAGGATCGTTTTCTTTTGTTTCGAATTTGAGTTGTGAGTTGGAATTTTCTGGTGGGTTTTTTCGAGGGTTTTTTTAGTTTTTATTTTTTTTAATTTTTTATTTTGGAATTATTCTGAAATTTGGAAATTTTACAGTTTTTCTAAACAAAATTTTCGATTTATTTTGTGAATTTTTCGAAATTTTATGAATTTTGGGGAGATTTTCGATTTTTTAATTTTTTTTTCTCTCGAAATTTCGAGGTTTTGATCATTTTGTGTCTGGAATTTGTCAGAAATTTAAATTTTTTATAATTTTATATGCAAAATTTTTTAAATTAAATTGTTGTGTGTGAATATTTCGAAATTTACTAAATTTCTGCAAAATTTTTTAAAATTTCGATTCCGTTTCTCGAAATTCCGAAATTTGATGATTTTGCGTCTGGAATAATTCGAAAATTTTGAAATTTGATGATTTTTTGACTGGAATAATTCGAAAATTTCGAAATTTGATCATTTTGTGTCTGGAATAATTCGAAAATTTCGACATTTGATAAATTTTTGTAAATATTTCAAAATTTAATAATTTTACCCAAAAAAAAAATTTATTTTTTCAAAATTTTCAAAAAAAAATTATTTCCCCCAATTTTTCGAAATTTAATAATCATTCTGCGAATATTTCGGAATTTTATAAACGACTAGGAAAGCGGAAAACAAACCCGCAGCATCGCATCACGTCCCATCTATGCCAACGTCGCGGATCAATTCCCTTTCCTCCCAATTTTAACCAAAAAGAAAAATAAAGAAAAATCGGCCACGCAAAATCGATTTCAAATGTTAAAATGTGTCATTTCACCCAACCAGTCTTACAATTTCGTCCCGTTCCCATAGCAACCACTAACAACCCGCCATTTCACTCAAAAAAAAAAAAAAAAAAAAAAACTCAATTTCAATCCATTTTGAGCACTGCATCAAAATTTAAATATTTTAACCCTAAAAACTGTTTACAACCCTAAGCAACACATGTTTTCTCTTGGACTTGTTCCAAATTTAAACCATGTGTTAGTCTGCTTCTAGTTCCACTTCTTTGTTCATTTTTTATGATTATAATGATTTTTTTCCCTCCTGTTTTACTCTTTTTTCCTTCCAAAGTATTACTTTACAACATCCTGTTTCAGATCAAACAAGACAATAAAAAACAAAAAAAAAATAAAAAACAAAAACTAAAAAATGCAGCCCAAACCCACCAGGGGGCACCCATAACCGCCAAAACAGACAAAAATCACAAAAATTGACAAAAACCAAAAAACCCTTTAAGTCGACCGGCACAATTAACCCTAAAAGCCGGAAAGCCGCTCCGACTAATCTTAATTCTTAGCCAGTAGCTGCCGTACTCGCGTTTAACACCACAGGTCAAGAGAGTAAAGTTCAAAAGCAAATTAGTTCCTGCTTGCTTTTGCACTTGGCGGCGCAATGACTACATTCATGTCTGACATGAACGTATTACAGTCGAAACTCTTTATAACGAATCGCAAGGGACCCGAAAAATCATTTTGTTATAACGAGAATTCGTTATATCGAAATTTTTTAACATGGTGTTCTATGGCCAGCCGACCAAACAAGGTACCGTACCGCCCCGTTTAAACGCCCGGGCGTTTAATTTTTTTTTTCAGCCGCTTCCCCGGCGCCAATTTGAAACCCGGCGCTAAATTGAACCCGGCGCATAAACGAAAATTCGCCGATTTTTTGCAAAAAAAGCCGGTGCCAATTCAGTGAACCGCCGATGACTGCCCGGCGCTAAAACGGGGCCGGCGCTTTATTGAACCCGGGCGTTTAAACGGGGCGGTACGGTATTCGTTATACCGCGATTTTTTATAAAGAGTTTCGACTGTATTTCAATGACACGCTATACGGCAAACCGATATAACAATGTCCAAACTCCGATTGGTTGAACCGTCTCACTGGTGTAGTGGCACACAAAAGTAGCCCATAAACTTAACACAGAATTGTCATCTAACTAGGCAAAACAACCAATAAAAAACTAAACCTTTGTTTACCTGCCAAAAGAAACCAACAAACTACGCTAACATTGTTTGATTGATCAAATAAATAAATAAAATCCATCATTCTAATCACTTTTTACACGTAAATTCATTAAAAATAAACAGAACTACTTTGCCGCGTAGTAGAGCACAGTCCACAGATAGGCGTAATCCGGCTCAACCAACTGGAGTTAGGACATCGTTGTATCGGTTTGGAGTATAGACAAAAACACGCCAAACTATCGACAAGTTCACGATTCCGTAGTTACACCCACACATTGAAATAATGTTGCATTTTGGTTACATGCTTCCTCGTTTCTCGTACAAATTATGATCATTTCTTGCACCCGGGACATCTTTTCTTGTTTATGAATATCATTCTCACACAATCTCACATGCAGAAAACAATTTCCCACATATTGATCCACCACACCAGCATTTTAGAGCAATAACAGTTGGGAGGTGGCAACCTACACACTAATGTTCTCATTTCAATTTCATGCCAGCTTACAGGGACAGAATGTGGTCTGTTATGACAAAACAGTTGACAACAGATGCCAGCTCAAGGACTCCAGTTAAAACCACTTAGTTGCATCATTTTAAGTGATAATAACACTATTCAACTCTCAAAATTATCAACTACAACCCAGGAGCTGCAATGCTGCAATGGGTTATTGACCAGTCTAGATTAGACAACCCATCAACATGATATGGAGATGCTCAGTACTACCACGACACCCGGCAGAAAAGATGGGAAAAAAAACTTTTATCTCGACCCGGGACCCTCTATCTAATGTTTAAGATAAGATTTGCTCCAAACATTGCAGCAAAAGCATTAAATTCAACGCTAAGCTTCGGTAGACCATGTGAAAGTCGCCGTTGAAAAGCGTCGATAGATTTTACGTCGGGCTTGGGCGACCGTCACGGTATCGACTGAGGCTCGATTGGTTCCGCATTTCCACCACTTTGTTACGTAGCCATGGGATACATCGCTTTTTTAATGCGATGTATCGCTTTTGCTGTATATCGCAACTAAATTAATACGTTTGCCGTATTACCCCGCTTATCGCGGCCTGAAATTTAAGTTTTCTTGATATTCTGAAGATTACTACTAAATTTTTGGGAAAATTTATAGAAATTTAGGCCAATTTCCTACATCCTGGACATATATGCGTTTTAAGCATGTTTTTGGCTCAAAATTAAAAAAAAAAATTTGTACGCACTTACACCCGCATGCCGTTAAAACCGGGGTTTATCGGCATGCCGGTAATACTCGCACTGTACCGACATGCGGCAATAAGCGGGGTAGTACGGTACGATTACCACATCGCATTCATATTCGCTTGGGAAAATAATCGCACAGCCCTACTTGTCACTCACCTTGTAAAATCATATCACAGACGTTACAGATATTTAAAATTGGCGCCGAAAATCCACATGGATAATCTAGGGTCAACCGCTGGTTTATTGGTTTATTCCACATCGGTCTGTGTCAAAGCGCCGAAAGTTATGTCACTTCCGGTTGCAATGACGACACCAACATGGAACCAAAACCTGGTATTGCATCGCCTCCGCTTTGACAATTTCTGTGCCGAATGAAAGAGCATGCTGTAGGCGGAAATGAAAGTGAATGCATTGCATTGTGGGAAGTGATGCCCCAGCATGCGGTGAACCATGATTGAATGGTCATTGACATTTCCTAGCCAGACAGCTGTGCTTTATTTACATTCAATACCACTTATACCGTATATTAATCGCACGAAGTTCGTCGAAGCGGCTTTTCCAGCGATCCCGGGTTAAGTACGGACTACGGGGGGCGCCGAACACATGTTTTGCTTGATTCTACCAAACCTCAATTATGGAATTAATAATTTTAAAAAATAAAAAAAAAATAAACAGGAAATAAGTTGGTTCATCTTAATTGCGGCTCAACGTCTAATAACAGTTAGAAATCCATTATAGACTTATATAATTACACCTGCAATTTACACTTTTTTCCTCTTTATATTATTTGACCTTTATTTTGTAATAAAAGTCAAATTAAACCTACAGCAAAATGATCCTTTAGCATTCTCTTTGATAGTTTTGTGTAAAATAAACCATCGAATCGTGTTACCGTCTGAAAATAGCGAAAAGCCGAAGATAAATCCGTTAGCGCGGCGATGCCGTCGCTAACGAATCTAAATTTTGCGAAGTTATGAAGCAAAATATAAATTGTATGAATAACAAATAAATGACGTTGTACGATTTTTATTTGTTTTAAATTAGGTTTTAATTTGTCACCTGAATTGCTCCGCAGTCCAAATCCTTTTCGGAGAAAACTTGATCCGCTTCCGATCAACTTAAACGTGTGTTTTGGACTCACTGTAATTCCTTGTCCGCCCACCATTTTGTCGCTTGCAAAAAAGCCGATTCAGCCTGAAAATAAAAAATAAACAAAAATAATTAACCATGCAAAAATCAATGCAATTCTTCTCACAATTTTTCCAATTTCATGCATGCAGTGGGTCATTATTCTTACTTGTCACCATGGTTACACATTGTTGTCATGATAACCAAAATGGATGCTGTAAATCAATACCACTGCCAAGTGTTGATTTCTCATAATTTATGCACACATTTTCCCAAAAAATCAAACAAAAATCGTGATTTTGTTGCTGGAAAACCGTTGAAACAACTCAATTCAATTACAACAATGTTGTAAAAATGGTTTTTCACTGTTAAAACAATGTTACAGCATTTTTACAACATTGTTTGTGTTGAAACAATGTTTTTAGTGCAGTTAATTGTGATTTTATGGGGCTGGGTGCACTGAGCTTTTAATTTGAATGTTTCATAATTTTGGGATTAAAAATGTGACAATAGCAAGCAAACGCGCGCGGTTGACCCACACTGCGATAGTGGAATAAAGTGGTCGGATTTTACCTATTTCTAGTCGTTATTAGTTCCACGTTGCATCTTTCGGGAGATTGTGAGTGGAGAAGTGAGGAGAAGGTGATAAGATTAGCTCGAATCTGTCCATTGCTTCAATGGGAAGTCCTAAATTCCAACTGTCAACAAACAACTGGGAAAGCCATGATAGTGTGGTTTTTGTTTTGGGTTTTGTCGCACGGTGGCGCGAATGCATGGTTGGAGAGTAGTGGCTGATAACGGTTTTAAAATTACGATTGATTGATTTTAGATGGAACAATTTTGAATTTATTATTTATTTTCTTGTTGAAATTGAAATTTGTTTAATGAATAACAAAGTTCGTGAGGAAATTCCGAAGAAAATTCTTCGGTATTACCGTGTGGTAGCGGTGGCTAGCGGTGGAAATTGGAATTAAATTAATAAGTGTTTGGATTTATACTTGTTTCGGAAGGAATAAAGCAAATAAAGCGACATTCCAAATTTTAAAATATTGATAATAGATTTTAGTAATGTGTTCGAATAATTTTTATATCTAAATTTGGCAAACCTATTCGTATTCGGTAGCGTGGCCGAGCGGTCTAAGGCGCTGGTTTAAGGAACTTTCAGTTTAAATCACCAGTCTCTTCGGAGGCGTGGGTTCGAATCCCACCGCTGCCATATTTTTTTTATTTAAATAAAATTTATTTTCATTTAATACTTTTTATAAAATAAATTCAGCCCATCATTTTTTTCACCACCTGTTCGCACAAAAAAAATAAACATTTCTTTTCAGAACTTTCCAAATGCACATCAGATGTCCCTAGTTGTCCACAGACAAATCAAATGAACATCTAGTTATAATTTTGTGCAATAGGTGGCCAAACTTTAATAAGCAGCTGCTAAATCCAGTTAAATCACTCTTCATCCATACAAATGTTGCAATTTGTTGCAGAACATTTTTTTTTGTGCCGTAAACAAGAAAATCAACTTTCATAACTTTTAATTCTGCAATTTTAATGCAAAAATTTTATATCAATTCTGCACAACATTTAATCCCCTAATAAACAATAAAATAGTTCATCTTTGATGCAAAACAATCTAGGTAAATAAACAATCACATCTGTGTCCAATACTTGCTGATATAAAACTAGTTTTGCAAGCCCAAAGTCAAAAGGTCAAACAAAGAATATTTACAGCAGAAAATCCATCCACCATGAACCCCCTATGGAATATTTGGGCTAGGTCCAATTTATCTGTCACATGTGTGTTTCATCTGGCTGTGGTTGGCTTTCTGGGCTGAAAGAGAATGGGATGTGACAGATGGGAAGGAAACAAAACACTTGTGAGCATGTGCACTGACATTTCTGTCATTAATCATTCAAATGTTCAGTTTGATTTAACATAAATGCAAAGGCTTCTCCTTTGTGTTTTTGGACAGTGTTCCTGAATACTCTTGCTTCATTGGTTGACTCCCATGTTGATACTAGGGGAGGGAGTGGTTATGACTCAACAGAAAGGAACAATGTGGCAGTGACAGCCTGAGGGCTGACTGAAATGCAAGCAATAAAGGAAGAACAGTGAATACTTTGCGAAGTGTTTTAACTTTGTTTTTGTTTGCAATTTCCTTTACGGCTGGCAGGCTGACAGATAGAGTAACGCCTGGCGACAGGGGGCTTCTCAGCCAGGAGTGACTAATGCTGTTTCTTGGTTTTTCGCTTGTTCTTGGGTTTTTTCTTAACAAGGGGGTGGGCCAGCGCTCCCCTTCACCACCCTCCCCTTGTGAACCTCACCTTAACTGTTTTTTTAATGTGGTGGGGAATTGGGCACTTATTTAGTCGCAATGTAGTTGGTATGCATTAGTCATTCCTGGTTTGTAATTTTATTGGTCTGGAGCCCCTGTCGCCAGGCGCTTTTGACGGATAGAGGATCAATGTTAATAATGTTGAAACTTTTTATCTACTTTGTTTGCTTGGGCGGCAAAACATATTTGGACCCCTATAATGGGGTTCCACGTAGGTGCAAGCAGGGCTCGACTGGGAACAAATTTAGTACCAGGAAATCTAGAAAGGTTGGAACACGGGAACAAGTTTAATACCGGGAAATCTGGATAGGTTGGATCACAGGACCAGACAAATAATTTCATAACGCTACGGGCCACCGGGAAATTCCTGTTAACCCGCCAGGGCAGTCCAGCCCTGGGTTGGTTCAATTTTCTTCAGGCTGGTCCTGTACCTAAGGGGGACCCGGCAGATGTAAACTTGCCATTGGGTCCTGGCAAGGCTCGCTCAGACATTGGTTTTTGGGGTCCCGCTAATAAGTTTTTGACGAGGTTTCCCGAGGCCCCGCAAAACCTCCAGCCAGTCTTGGCGCCAAGAACTGTGAATCCGACTGCGTTTTGACAATATCCAAGAAATTTGCCAGTCCAAAAGTGTGAGGTTTGTTGAAAGGACTTCAAAATGAGATAAGAAAAATACCACCTACTGTATATAAGATTTCTTTTAAACATCTACAACCAGGATCAATTAACCGAGATCGTAATCATATAGCAACCAGGACTCCTTGTGTATACCTAAGCGCCATCAGGAATCCAGCATTGTCACCTCTGTTATGACAGAACTAATACCTTGCATGGTGACAGGGCTGGACTGGGTACAAATTTAGTACCGGGAAATCTGGATGGGTCGGGCCACTGGGACAGGCTACGGCGAGCGAGGGATGGGCCACGGTGGGCCCGCCATGGACGGCTTGTCGCGATACACTGTTGTTGCGGTAAATAATGTCGCGGCAAGTATGCGCCCTTTAATTGGTTGGATTTGTGCGACAAGAGTTAAAATCTTCACACGTCAACCTAAATACGTTGGCAGTTTGCAGTTCTGATTCTGGCATTAGAAGAAAATGCACGCGAAGATTTGTTTCAGTGCTGGACTGGCCCGGCGAGCTACCGGGAGTTTCCCGGTGGCCCGTGGCCGCTGTGGCCTGTCGCGGCCTGTCCCGACTTCATTAATTGTGGCCCGGACACCCAGATTTCCCGGCAATAAATTTTTTCCCAGTCCAGCCCTGAATTGTTTCCGGATCATACGGCTAATTTTTTGGGCAATTTTGTATTGCTAATGGGTGTCCCGGTTTTTAATTTCCCAAAAACTAGTTATTCTAATTAAATATTCCCTGATGTAAAAACCATTATTCACATGAGGAAACTACCCGGCCACTGACCACAAAACATATTCTAAAGATAAATAATTAGTATACATTAACACTTTTTTCATTTAATCACTAATAAAGTTTTACCTGTAAAATTGTTGTGGATTTTATTCTGGCAATTGGACTCCATTTCCAGTGATGATATTTACAATTTAATAGAAATAAAAATTTAATACTAGAAATTTCCAGCCTGAAATGAAATTGACTTGTCAAGGAGAATACAACAGCCACTTTAAAAAAGCAATAAGAGTCTGCAGATCAGTAAAACCAGAAAAAGAAAAAAAAAGACAAAAATCAATTTCAGATCCAGGTCCCATGGGGAATAACTGTTTCTGTTTTAGCTGATTACATTCAGACTATACATGTTTCACATAAATGAAGATTGCCAAACATTAAACCATTCTATGACTCACCATTGGCACAATTCCAACATAAAATTAATTTATCCAATTACATCAATTGCAAGCTGACTTGTGCAATTTTCAAATTCTGTCACAGCTGGAAAATTCCATACAGTTTCTGGATATATAAAATGGCAAACTAATATGACTATAAAAATAAATATTGCATATTTATTAATACAAAACTAGTTTCTGTTTGTGTTGGGTTTCTCTTCCCCTTCAATATTGATTCTGGCATTAATAGTCAATGACAGAAAATTAATCAGTACATGCAGACTTATAAATCAATGTTGAAATGCTCCACAGGTCAACCCTTACCACTAAAATTGGCTCTCCCAACAGACTGGATTTAGATTGGTGCCACAGAGTAGCCTGACATAAAATAAACCTTTTATTTATTGTCCCAATGTAGTTCTGTCCTTGTTAATCAATAGGAATTGTGGCTAATATTTTTTTTACAAGAATTTAAGGTCAAATTTCAACTTAAATGCAGAAATGTCATCAATAAATTCCATTTTCTCTCAGCTGGGCTATTATGTAACAATTGGACAACATCCAAGAAAAAAAGTCATTATAAACAGATTAAATTTTTTTTATTGATTATATGTATCAGCAAATGTCAATTATAAATTATTGCATCAAGTTCTATTTTTGTAGACCAATTCTGAAATCATTTTCTGGAACAAATATTATCTTTCTTGACTCATGTGCCTCCACCAAGAAAAGAAATCTTTTTTTGAGGCAACTTTATGCTTCACACAAGATGCTTGCAAAGCATGGTTGCCTGTGCACAACTGGTCTCCATGTTCAAACATGTTTGGTGGCATTGGGGCCATCCTTTTAACATGTGAGTTTGGTGTTTTCTTTTTCCCTACATCTAAAATGGAATATTGAAAAAGTTTCAATAACTTGTGGTATCTGGTCAAACTCACCACTTCCTGATCTGTCTCTATGGTTAAAATTGCATCTCTTTGCATTTCCTGCTGAAGTAATCACTTCACTTGATTGACTTCCTCTTACGGTGTATGAGTCACTAAATCCTGCCTGAGCCCATTGGCTTAAGTCAGCTTCACTTCCAGCAGCCAGTGAATTTCCTTCAAAATAAATACGGAGTAATAAACTTGTATGTTGCATGCAGGGCCGTCTTTACACTTTTCAGCGCCCTGGGCTAATAAAACTCAGGCGCCCCTTGCCCAGCACTTTTCTGTGCCCGGCGCCCTTTTGTGCCCATCGAGCCCCTGTGCTCGGCGCCCCTGGGCTGCAGCCCAGTTAGCCCAAAGGTAAAGATGGGCCTGGTTGCATGAGTTTGTGGACTTATTCAGAAAATTGGACAAATTATTCGATGTTCTTTCTAATTTCTAATATTAGTTTATTGGACAGTGTAAGCTGTTTGGTCTCGACACATGCCAGGCCTTCGGCTCCATAAATGTGTCCAGTTCAGAGTGTACTTTCTTTTGACTGATGGGCATAGTCAGTTTGGGTTGGAGCTCTGGCAACCGATACCCACGACTCTCCAGACAGTGCTGGACTGGCCCAGCAGGATACTGGGAATTTCTCGGTGGCCCGTGACGTTGTGAAATTGGTTTCATTTCCCGTGGCCCGACCTATCCAGATTTCGAGGTACTAAATTTGTTCCCAGTCCAGCCCTATACAGATGACTCTCTGTATAAAACATATCTTATACTCACTGACAGATAACCCATAAGACACATTAAGTCCGTAATCAGGAGCCCCCATGGTTTTCCGGTCCTGATCTAACATAATTTTGCCAGAACGAATAATTCGTTATATTAAAATTCGTAATATAGAAAATATTTAACATGGTGTTCTACGGCTGGCCAACCAAGTCATTTTTAACAATTATATAAAAAATTCGTTATAACGAGGTCTGACTGTATTTGCTGAATAAATTCCAGTCTAGTTGTGAATGGGTGCTCAATTTTATACAGAGGGTGAATTGGGCTGCCTAAAAGTTCCAAGACCATCTGTCCACAATGGACAACCCCAATCCATAAAATGTCACACCACTTTGTCAGGAACCCCCTATGCATGGTACACAATAGGGATAGGGATACAAAACTTTATTGTAACCCTAGACATACTTTTCACTTTTGTAGGTGATATTCTGTCATTTAAATCCTTAATTTCTTCTTTCAATGCATAAATTAAAGAGTTGACTTCCTGCCAATACATTAAATTGATTTAAATATTTATTATACCCAATTTAAATGGACCCACTTACTTCCTCATGCAAAGAAGGATCTCTGTCATCCAACTTTGATCTTAGACACTCATTTTGCTGATGTGCAGCATTTATTTCACAAAGTAAATTGTTCCTCTGGAAAAGATTAAAAGTTCAGCAACCTCAGGGTAATTTGACCTCTCTTGCGAAAGAGGTCAAGCATGTTCATTCCTGACATGACTGATCAATAACCTGATAAACAAAATGACAATTTAAAAAAAATTGGATAAAACTAATTCCTGCATTGCACTGTGCTGTCACAGTTTATTTCAAAAAGTTCCTTTTTTCATCTGTTATATCTGCTATTATCATAATAAAAATCTTTACATGGATTTATTGATTACTTCCACCAGTGTGTGTAAATCATGTTACATTATTGATTCCATGCAACCCACATGTGCTGGAAAAACTGTAATTTATCAAAATATGCCAAAAATAAAAGATAATCTTGAAAGATCTGCATTTTGCATACAAAATTCCATGACATTTAAAAAAAAATTAGATAAAAGTGGATTTATTGACCATCTTTGTCTGGATTTAAAAAATTCTAACATAAAAAACCAGACAACCAATCATTAAACTTCCTATAAATCATATTTAATACACTTATCTTTAATAATAACACACTTGCAAGCCCCGATTAAATATTTAATGCACTAAAACTACAAAATTATTGAATCATCAATTCATCACGCCTGGACTCGCCTTATCTGCCATTAAAAATAAACATCCGGGCCGTGAATGCGCCAAAGCGGCTTCAAGCTTCAAGCTCATTACAGGTTGCCAAGCAACAGTTGACAACCTGAAGTGACTAATTTGATCGCAAACAGTTGATCGATCAGTCATGTCAGTCCCAACGTGCCTGCCCCTACTCACGTATTAGCATTAATTTTAAATCTTTCCCCCAACTGGAACAGTCCAATTTCATAAAAGGTGGTTTCCCTTTTCCGAAATTAAACGAACACGAGTAAATAAATTCCATCTTCTTGCTCGTTAAATTGAATTACCTCTCTCGTTAAGTTCACGTTTTCCAATTCTCTCCTCGCTTTAACTTTAAGCACATCCAGGAAATGGGATAAAGGAAATGAGTCATGAAAAACTGCAAATAAACAAACAAAAACAAAAAAATAAAAACCCAACGTTTCACATTTTATAAAAACCCAGAAAATGTATATTCAGCCGTAACCGAACCAAATGTCAAGCGCCCCACGCGTGACCTATTTTAAAACATGTTTTGGGTGCAAGTAATATAAGTAAAGTGGTGTTGATGCATCAGTTGCTCCTGGCTTGGCCTGAGTCATTCAGCTATGACTTTGCCCTCTTTCCTCTTCCTGCACGACCTCAACTTGGAATCCCAGGGGTGAAAATACATCCTAGAAAGAGAATATTTATACCTTTTTCATGGAGACATTCAGACAGGACAAACAAGTCTTTGTTTGCATCATTTAATTGGTCCAGTACTTTGGCCATTGCTTCGCTGTGGCTGTTTACTGCTAGGCTTAATTTCTTCTAGATCAATAAAAGTGGAATGAATAAATAAGTGGATTAAAATGTGTACTGGGAAATGTAATTCTCTGGTGTTTTAGATGTAATAAAATGAAATGGATTTTGTTTTTTTTCTTTTTTTTAATGTTTGGCTGCTTTCCAAATGGTTGTTTTTCATTTTTATGGTTTTTATCATTTCTTTCAAGCATGAACCAGTTCTGACTGGTTTCAGCAGGATTCAAACAGGATGTCTCAAGGACACTGGAGGGGAAAGCAATTCCAACACTGCTGATGTTCTAGGGATCAATACTTACATATCACTATGTTCCAGACCAACAAATCAATCAAATTCTCTTTTTTTGGTGTTTCTGTTAGTTGTGTCTGGCTTTTGATGAAATGAATGAATAAATAAAGTGGGTATAACAGCTGTTGAAACATGTTTACTGTTGTTTTAGGGTTGTTTTGTTTATTTTTTGATAAAATTACAGATTATGTAAGTTGAGATTGTGTTGGGATAATATGACTACTGTACATCCTTTATCTTGTTCAACTGAAATTGTTTGGTGTTGTATTTCTTCTACTGTTTATTTGTTTTTGTTTTGTTTTTTATTTGTCTGGGACTTTGATTTCATGTTTTTTCATAGAAACAGACAAACAATAAAGCCAATATTTTTCCAAGAAGTCTTTAAAGGGTTATAGTTTTTGGTTTTGTGCAGTTCATTATGGATAATACAATGGTAGGCCTACTTCTGTGGTTTCTTTGCATTCTCTTATTGCAATCACATCTTCACACAGGCGAAAAATGGTGCTGTCTCTTCTAGCTACCATTTCTAACAGATCATCTAAAAGTATTATGGGATAATTTATTTGTATTTTTTTTTTTTTTTGAAAATATTTCTTGTCAATTTTATTACCAACTTGATGCTTAAGAAATTCAATTTGTTCTGAATCATTGTTCTCAATCAAAAGTTTGTCATCAGTAACTTGCATTTCCTGCTGTTTGCTTGATTTTGTTGCACTATAAGTTTTCTCTTCGTTAGCTTCAGCAATATTTCTCTTGCATTTCAACTACCAATTAAAAACACCACTTCAATTATTTTACTAGAAGTAAAAAACAACATAAAAACTCAATGTAAAAAAAAAAAAAAGACATATACACTAAACACAAACCACTGAAGATGGCTGGGAACAGCCGAAAAGCCGATGGAAAAACTTGCGTATTTTAATCGTCATTTAATTCTTTTTAATAAAACACTAAAGTGATACCCATTGAAATAGAAAGTTTTAAACACATATACTCAATGCAAATGTATTTATATATGTAATAATGGCAGCCAAATAGGTTTAAGACCTCACACACCTTTAAAGAAACTCTCATTGAACTCAGCAATCCAGGAACTTTCCTAGGAAGAGGTTTTTCCACCTGTGAATTAGACGTCTGCACCCCCTTATAGCAAGTGGCCCCCATTTAAGAATAGGGTCTGGGAATGTCATCTGCAGGGTCAGCGCAAGGGGTGAGGCAGTGAAGCGGTCGCCTCAGGCGGCATATTTCTAGGGGCAGCATCTTTGGACGCACAATCCAATTTTTTTCCAACAAAAAAATTTTTTTTTTACTGTTCAATAGGGTGGCATATAATAATAATATAATCATTCAAATTATAGTTTGCTGTCCCAAAGGGAAAGGGCAATGCCCCCCCCCCCCTGGATCTGCCCTTGCCACCACCAGGTCTGTCAGGGCCCTGTGCAATTTTTTATGTGCCATATTTTTCATTGTTTTGAATGCTGATCGGTGAATTTTAGGTGCATTAATGTGCCCCATAAGTCTTGGCGCCCTGTGCGGTTGCACTGCGTTGAGCTGGCCCTTGAGGCGAGAATTTTTATGACCAGGATTGTATAGTCGAGCCTCGTTATAACGAATCGCAAGGGACCCGAGAAGTCGGTTCGTTCTGACGAAAGTTCGTTAAATCAAATTTTTTTAACACGGTATTCTCCGGCCAACCAACCACCCAAGCCATTTTTTAACTATTCATTATGACGAGAAATTCGTTATATCGCGGATCGTTATAATGCGCTTCGACTGTATTGCAGCGGACCGGTATTAAGTTGTGGTCAAATTTTGATGGTACTAGGTCCTACCGTAGGTAACATTTATGTAAAACAAACCCAATTTTCATACAATTCAGTATGAGATTAAATGGAGTTTTTCAAGATTATGATAAATCAAGCAACAGCGACAACATTAATATTTTATTTATCTATTTATGGCCTGACACCAACGCGACAAACTTTGGGAAACACTGGCCTAAACCACAGATGGATCTGAAAAGAATATTAGTCTAGAATAGTTAGCGTTGCTACGTTTAACGTAGTGTGATAATTGTTTGATTTTAAACTTCAGAATTAATGGCATTTACTATCCCCTAGAAGGCACCAGCCCTAGAATGTGCTTGGTTTGCTGGTGCCTAGAGTCAAAAGACATTAAAGATCTTCAGTGCTGGACTGGCCCGGCAGGCTACCGGGAACTTCCCGGTGGCCCATGGCGGGCCCACCGTAGCCTGTCTCTGTGACCCGACCCATCCAGATTTCCCGGTACTAAATTTGTACCCAGTCCAGCCCTGGTCTGAGATTACAAATTACAGATTACATATAGGTACTTCGGTTGCAATATTCCAGCAGTGTCACAACTCTTTTCCTGTTGGTTGGATGTTCCTGTACTGAGAAATGTGATGAAATGTCATACTTTTATATGACCTTAATTACAAGTAACAAAGTAACAAAATAATATTTGTCAATCATGTCCTTATAATAAAACTTCCGCTTTTCAACACAATTCATTGAAAAGTTATCCATAATCTTTTAAATTTCTGCCT
This sequence comes from Strigamia acuminata, assembly GCA_949358305.1. NCBI lineage: Eukaryota > Metazoa > Arthropoda > Chilopoda > Geophilomorpha > Linotaeniidae > Strigamia > Strigamia acuminata. Next base: position 7,666,049 of record OX442315.1, on the reverse strand, counting down.
GGGTTACCACTACATAATAATTTCCTTCTCCTTTGAAAAAATAAAGTGGGACACTGACGTAGATTCTATTGTTTCACCTCAAAACTTGTATAACATCAACAAATAAATGATTTTATTTATGGCTAGGGCCCCAGTCTCCAAATATTCTAGTTTAAAGCACTCAGGAATGGCACGCTTTAACAAATTCTTCGTCAAATTAGCTAGCTGCAATGTTTTCTATTAGCATTTCCAAAAAACATCTAAAATAGCATTAGTTTTGGCCTCTGCACCAGTCAATAATAACTGAATTTCAAAGAGAAGGTCAAATATTTTTTTTATCAAACTCCACCCACACATTGTGTGTGAAGTGCCAAATCACATGAGTTTTTTTTGGTAATAATATGTGGAAAAAAAAGAATAATAATGGACGAGAACTATAAGTGGTATATACCGGTAATTCAATTTCAGGGAAAATAATGGGCCATTAAAAAATAAACATCAATAACATGAATAGAAAAAACATGTCCATTTATTTTCTAACTGTCACTTGCTATTTCCTTAAAATATAAATGTAGGAAGAAGGGATGATGTTTGTAGGAAATTTAAGTATTAGAAAAATAAATAAAAATTATTTCCTGCTTTCAACATAAAAAAGGTATAATTTAAAGCACATATATCAATCCATAAATGTTCTAATTGAGAGCAGGATGCCCATCCAATACAACGTGGCTGGATAGTGCAAAAATGCATTTTTTATCTTCAAAATCAATTTTTAAGTGTCAAAAATGCATTTTAAGGTACAAAATGGACTTTATACGTGCAGAAATGTACTTTTTATGTGCAGAAATGCACTTTTTATATGCAGAAATGGCCTTTTTATGTGCAGAAATGCACTTTTTAGTGCAAAAGTGCACTTTTTATGTGCTCTACCATACTGGGGTTTAAATTGAGATAACGAAGTTTCGTAAAAATAAACCGATTTCTCGCATCCCTTGTGATTCGTTATAACGAGGCTCGACTGTACACAAATTTATAAATTTACTTATGACTTTATACTTTTCCTGTAAATTTTCTAATTAGTATTTTTTTTGGTTAATTATTGCAATTATATTTCCTATATTAGACTTCCTTGTAACTATAATCTTTTTTTTACTTCACTTCAGCAACAAACTGTAATAGACTCGTCCTAAAAATTTATTTTTGGCAACCACACTACCTTCCTCCCACAAAACTAGTAATAGACTAAACTCACTTCTCTCAAGCCACATGATAAAACTGCAGTAAAAATATATAATGAACTAACATGTTATATAAGATAGATAGTAGCTTTCCATCACTATTACATGAATGTAAGTGCTGAAAGAACAAATTAGCATAAAAATTGTTCACAATTTCAACTTCAAAAAATATTTTTAATCTCAGTAGCCATTTAATTAATGGGGTGATGTATCCTGATGCAAGATTGCAAGTTGGATCTATAATAAGAAAAATATCAAGATATCAAGATACCCAAAATCTTATAATTGTGCATCCATGCACTATTTGCAAAAGTATTTTTTTCCCGGCGTGCAATAGAGACCCACAAACAATTAAAAGATATATGGCATGCCATCGGTGACTCTCAGGAAACCATGTTAGAAACCTCAAACGACGCATTTTGAGATATGGACTTTTTGTACGATAAAGTTAGCGTAACTCAAAAACAAAGACATGGTGTAAAGCCTGGCGTTAACGCATGCGTTAGCGCACCCAAGCTGCTTCACCAACACACGTTGTCCGAAGCATCTTGTGATTTCGTGCATTATTAACAGCCATGGTGGGGTCAGAAAAAAAACAAAAGTAGTAAAATAGCTGTAACTCTTTTTTTCCTGAAAATTAATTTAGGGGACCAGCTTTAAATTCCTCCAAAAATATTTTTTCTAAATTTATAATAACTAAGTTCTAACATTTTTTTGATTATGAATAAGTTAAACTAATAATAGGAAGAAAATTTACAACATAAAACACCATTACGTGAGCGCTGTACACTATTTTGCCACTTTTTAGTACTAGGCGGTACATTGAAACGCTTCTGCGCATGTGCAGAATCTTGATTTTCCAGGTGCAATTACATTTTTCCTGGCCTCAGCACATGTTTTAATGTGCCCAAACCAGAAAAATGCGATTGCACCTGGAAAAATAAGATTCTGCACCTGCGCACAAGCATTTTAAAAGAAGGCCGATTTGACCGACCACAGCTAGCAACGTGTTGTAACCACGCTTGGCTATGGGAAGGTTAACGCACGACGTATGAAGTTGAAATATTTCGGTGACAAATTATTTCCTCCATTTGTGACTCATTGCCCCCCCCCTAAATTGATTTCAATTTCCCCCAATTAAAATCAAGTACCCCCTAACAATACTTTCGCCTAATATTGGCGATCCCCCCAACCAATTTAGCCCCATTTGTTAGCAGACTGCCCCCAACACTTACGAATGTACCCCCAACATTTACAAATGTACCCCCAACATTTACGAATGTACCCCAACGTTTCCCGAACGTGCCCTATTGATGAATACTTAGAACACTTCATTGGCTGGCACACTGGCCATTTCTAAGGGGCGACAAACAACATCATCAAAACACATGAGACATTACGGGAGAGACTACCCATTGACACCTTCATTGTTAAACTAAAAGAATTGGTGAGATGTTGGTCATTGGATAGGAACTTCGAATCGGTCAATGTCAAGAAGTTTGCTGTAACGCCGTCTGTGTCTTTGCAGCATTACACGGACGGCTACAATTGGAAGCGGTCGAAACCGAGTAGGATTGTCCGTGAACGTGAACATGTAACTATTCCCATTGGTCAAAAACGAAAGCGCGGACGACCATCAAAAGCGAAGCGGGCATTGTGTACACAGTTAGAATGATGGGGGTACATTCCTAAGTGTTGGGAGGACATTCGAAAGTGTTGGGGGTAAAATGGGATGGGGGAGAGCAACATTATTTTTATTTTTATTTTATTATTTTTATTATTTAGTTTATTTGGGAGGATTTTGCCTGGGGGAAAATTAAAATCAATTTCGGGGGAAAATGAGTCATAAAAGGGGGGTCTTTAAATCGAATCCAAATATTTCAACTTCATGCTTGCGCGTTGAAGCTGATGCAACAACGCATGAATGTGAACTAGCCTTTAGAATAGGCAAGCTGTTACAATTTATTTACTGAAAGCTTGCCAAGAGACATACCGTAAAATTAATTAATCAACGTCCTATCCAGTCACAACTAAAATATAAATAGCTACCGAGAGGATTTTTTTATTGATGTTGTCACTGAATATTGAATAGCCTAATTAGTAGCTAAACAAAATTGCTTCTGCACCTGTCGTTGCCAGCTGCAACATCAACTATTTTGCAACCAACAGTTGAGAAATCCTATACTAATGTGAGATCATGTTCCTACAGTACTCTTTTTTTTTACTGTGAAAATTAAAACAAATGAAGACTTAGAGGTTGTAAATTCTAAAAACAAATTAAAATTAAATTAAATTAAAATGAATTTCTTATGAAACAAGTTTTATTAAAAGTGTGGCTTTCCAGCAAGCCAAGTCATCCTGCAGGCGCCCAATTTAATTGAAAATACTATCAAACCTCGTTATAACGAATCGCAAGGAACCCAAAAAACCAATTTGTTGTAACAAAAGCCCGTGGTATCAATTTTTTTAACATGGTGTTCTATGGTCAACCAACCAACCAAGCCATTTTTAAGTATTCACTATAACAAAAAATTTGTTACATTGCAGTTCGTTATAACGAGGTTCGACTGAAGTAACATAAAATATTTGCTAAATTTTTTTTCAAGAAAAAGAAATAACTTAAAACCAAAATTAAAGGTTAGGGTAATGGATAATCTGCGGGTCCCATTTATTAACCCACTAAATTTCCTTGGATTCCCACTTTAAAAAAACTAACTCTTCCACTAACTGACTATCACTAAATTAATTTTTTTGTCCCACTATTTTAACTTAACCCAAATAAACTAATTTTACAACTGGGTTTATCTTTTCAAACTGCTTCAACCATGTCTCAGAAACATTACATGGGCAATTTATTGACCGTGCACACCAAATAAAATGTGCATTAAAAATCACCATAAATAATTTCATACTATCCTTCCAGTTTATTATCACTTACCAGTGCAGAAAAAAATTGCAGGAAATAAAAATTAACTAGTATCCATCATACTGAATATTGATGTACTGCATACCAGTAATTAAATTTAATGCAGGGTTTCAACATACCTTATTAAAATTGATGCTTCCATTTGCTCCACCGCCCATTCGAGCCACTTGCAGGTCATCAAAGCCCGGACAGTACATTTGCAGCTGGCACGTGAGCAATTGATTTCGGGCTTTTAGTTTCCGGAGCTGTTTAATTAAAATTTTCTGCTCATTGTCAGACTGGCCCAAACTTTGCTCCAGAGATGATAAAGTCTCCCGCATAGTTTTCAAACTGAACCTCAATTGATCCACATCTCCATGGCAACAGTGATTGATTGAATGGGAAGTCAGTATTCTGGGTGCAGGGATTGCTTTATAAGCATTCACTTTATTCTGGAGGAATTCTTTTAGTTTTGCTTACATTTCTTCAGTTTGTGTACTGACTGTAGCTGCACTGTTGCATTTATCTTGTAGAACAATTGGTTGTGCAAGTGGTATTCTTTTTAGACAGCTTTCTCTTTGGTTAAGAAGATTCTCATATTTTTGCATTAGGCTTGAGAGTCTAAGATTACTTCTTTCTAATTCCAGACACATTTCCTTCTACAGTAAAACAAGATGGTTACTTGCCTTATTTTATATCATTACCGTATTTTACCAATTAAGAGTCGCCCTCGAATAGTAGCCTCGCCTAAGACACCAAGAATACCGTATTTTTGCAAAAGTACGATATTGTTTCCGTATTTAACCTCACGAACGATGAACTTACGCTTAAACAAATGTAACAAACGAAAAACCGAAATTGTAATTGCCGACAAAAATGGCAGTTTTGAATAAGAGCCGCGGTTCTTAATCGATAAAATACGGTAGTTTATTTTTAAATAACATATTTTTGATTGTGTCTGAAGCGAGGAGAGAAATAGTACTAAATGATGGTTGATTGCAGTGCTGGATTACCGAATAGGAAGAGTAGGCCTTTGGGGCCCGCGACAACGGATCAAAATAATATTAATTTTATATTGAAAGAAAATTTAATCAACATTTCTTAAATTGTTTCCAGAAGATAGAAAAAAGTTAATCAACTCAAAGAAATAAAAATTTTACTTTAAGAGGGGGCCGGAGTTTCGATTGCCAAGGGTCCTCCACAGGGTTTAATCCGGCACTGGTTGGTTGGATGACTCTGAAGATGTGATTGGTCTAACAAATTTTCAAGAATGTACTGCAGAAGTTTGCACAGATTTGAAGTTATTAGACAAACTTTTGCTAAGAAAATACCCCAAAATGCTCAATACAGTTCCCAGATTACACCCATGATATCATTCCAACGTTTTGATACAGCAGATGAAAATCTTGTTAATGTAAAGTATATCATTGTTGATACAAACCAATCACCTTAGTAAATCTCTGGGACAAGTGAAGATTGCAATCACTTTGGGACCTCTTCATTTCTTCAATATTTTAATCATACTTTATTATCAACAAAAATTAAACTCTGAAATGGCAATAAATCACAGTTAGAAAAAAATTGTTTATTATAAACTTAAATTACAAAAACACATTAATAACAAAAACCATTGTTTTCTTAAAGCATTAATTATGATTCAAATCTTATTTTTTTGCGAATTAGCAAAATCTACTGGATCTAATGGAACTACATTAACAACCCCCATTTCCTTCAATTTATTAGTAACTTGAGTGTTCACTAAAGCACTTCCCTGCAACACAGGTATCCCCAGGCCACATTTCCCCCCATTTGATCCATTACATGACAATGGGATAAATGTGGTAACACCACAAGATGCTAAAGTCTCTATTGCTGCTTTCTGCAAGTCAAGAACTGGAATAACCATGGAAGAGTCGCGAAGCGATGGAGGGATGGTGACAGACAGGGGAAAGGACTTGGGTGAATCAACACTTTCTCGTGGCAGTATATGATTACAGTTCTTTTTATGACAGAGGTAAATTTTGTACTGTCCAAACTTTTTCCCACAATTAATACAAGTAATCTTTAAAGCAGGACTCAAATAGGAATATTTCTGCTTGGCGGAGGTAGCCAATACGTGTTTCGAAGACATTTTTTGCATTTTAAGGCAAACGTCGTCCGAAGTATTCGAAAGTTTGCGCTTCGGAGCAATGTTTCTGGTTTGCAAGGCAACTTTTGTTTGTCGATTTCGCCGTTCACTTTTAGTCAGTTTTGAGAAGTAGATCGAACATAGTCTTTGATATTCCTTATTTAAGTCACTAGGGGTGAGTGAATGGCTTTTCGCATGTTCCAACGCCTCCGAAAGTTTGTCGAACGGGCAGTCGCAGTAATGGCATGACAGAGTAACAGGTCCATCACTCAAATCAGATTGCATAGGAGATAGATTGACTACATCCGATAAACATCTTTCTACATCTTCTGGCCCAGGAAGACATTTAACTTCGCAGTCCATTTCAACATCAATCGGATTCTCTTCATCCACCGACATTTTGTCTTCGTTCCTGAAATCTTCATCGTCCAATGACAGTACCAAACTGTTGTTGTCATCATTTTCACTTCCGACAGATGCAGCATCGTCCGCTTTAATCTCAAGAACATCATCAAACTCCTCCGACAGAAAACTGTTTCCACTCAATTCATCGATAGTGCTCTTCTCTTCGGTAACCGTTGTCTCCAGAATTGCCTCCAGAACTTGAGATACATCTGATTCAACCCCATCAACATCCAACAACTGATGGGTAACCTCAATCACATCAGTTATATCATCCAAAATACTTTTTACAATATCTTCGTCTTCATCTACTTCCAACAACTCTACAAAATCATCATCTAGTGTAGCAAAATTGTCAATGCTCATTATACTTTGCATGTCTTCGCCTAAATCCAACTGATCTTCAGACACGGTCCTCACCGAAGAAATTATGAATCCGAATTCATTCTCTTCGTCCTGAAATTCAGTCTCCGATGGTGTCGACGGCCTTTCTTGCTTGATGTTGGGCATCGTCGAAAAGGCATTCGGAGAACAGAAGATTATATCAGGACTTATGTTATCAGTTTCTCTATCCTTTATGTGAGTAACTAAGTGACTTGACAGTTCAGCTGGATTAGCAAAATCCCTTGAACAAATCCCACAAGTCAGTGATTCAACATCCTGTACGCTTGTTTGGCGAGTGGTGTTCATATACGGTAATGAAAGATTTGTTTCGTGGGTGGAAGTTCCCGGTGGAAATTTGTGGTTCAGTCTGGGAGGTGGCTGTGAAGGCGGCGGCATCAGTATACTACTTTCCTTCGGTCTCATGCAATTACCAGCCACATTGGCACTTGAGTACTGAGGTTGGTGCCACTGCCGACTTGTAGCTTGTTGGTACGAAGCAGTGGGATAACTCTGGGTAGTGGAATTGGTGACAGCATAGTAGAGGTCCTTACTTTGTGGTGCAAGGTATCTGCATGATGACTGATTAGGCTGTGGTTGGACATTAATTGCCCGTTCACACAGTCTAGGTCGTCCCCTGCTGAGAGGATATGGCGGAGGAAGATTAGGTCTGGCTACAGTCTGCTGTTGCTGAGGGTACCTAGGTGCCAATGGCGGATAATTTGACTGGATCCTGTATGCCTGTTGCTGTTGAGCTTGTTGTTGTTGAGCTTGTTGTTGTTGAGCTTGCCGTTGTTGCTGTTGCTGCAGAGCTTGTCTTTGTTGTTGCTGCTGCTGCTGAGCTTGCCTTTGTTGTTGCTGCTGCTGAGCTTGCCTTTGTTGTTGTTGCTGCTGAGCTTGCCTTTGTTGTTGTTGTTGTTGAGCATGCTGTTGTGCAGTATACTGCATCTGTCTCAGCTGTTGCATTCTGGCCATTTGTTGTTGTTGTTGTTGTTGTTGAGGTGAATTGAATCTATTCTGCTGTGTAGTTCCTGGTTGCTGAATTGAGTTCTGCATTCTGGGCAATTGTATGGTCAGTATTTGCCTGGGTGTTGGTAGCTGTTGTTGCAATTGGATATTTTGCTGATTTCTGACTTGCTGCCCACTGGCCATCCCAGCACCGCTGTAGATTACTTGCGTGTTTTGTGGAATTCTGTTTACAGGGGTCAGTGTTGACTGGGACGTTATGGGATATGGTGGAAATTGCCTATTGCCAGGTAACAAAGCACTTTTGGAGAATACGCTGCTGTTGTCTCGCACTTGCCGCGGATAAGAACCTGGGTTGATTGCCTGCTTTTGGTAATTGCCAGGATTGAATGGTAATTTCTGATAATTACTCGGATTACTCGATAATTGTTGGTTATTTCCAGTGTTATTCGGTGGCTTTTGATAATTCCCAGGATTAATCGCTACCCTTTGGTAATTTCCCAGATTGTTTGGTAATCTCTGATAATTTCCTGAATTTGTGGGTGTCTTTAGGCAATTTGCTAAATTGGTGGATCTTTGCGTGATAGGAACTAACGGTGGCACGCCCCTATTCACCATTGGTAGCATTCTTCGAGCATAGGTGTTGTCCACAACATTAGTTGAATTATTAATTGGTGGATGAGGCTTTGGTACTGGCAATATGCTGATGTTTGAATTTCCTTGCTCTGGCCTTTTAAAGTTCCCGAGACACGTGACATCTGGCTGAAGATTCTCGAGCGCCGTAATGGTTAATTCTTTATTCCGTAGTAATGGTGTTGGAACATTCGGTGGACGCTGCACAGTAGTTGCTTCGGTCACGACAATTGGAGCCGAAGTTGCCGAAGTAGGAATTGAAGAGAATGAATTTGACGAAGACGAAGTAGTCAACGGCCTGGAATTTATCGGCATCACCGTCAGATGTTGATTCTTCAAAATCTGAGAAATTGCTTGATTCGCCGCACGGGCTTCGGTCTGTGGCTTGGGCAATATGTGTACTGGGTTTCCTTGACTCTGGGCCTGAGTGACTGGTGTAATCCCTGCACTCATAACATTCTGGATGACAGGTACCCTCTGGGAAGTAGCCGGAGCTGGTAGCAATTGTGGATAAATAGTCTTTTTCTGACTTGTTGGAATTATCACTAGACTTTTAGGATTTGTACTAATCGGCACCGTGGTAATCGAAGGACCTAACGATACAGTTTTGACTGCATTTGTTGACGGCGTTATTACACACGGGCTAAGATCACCCTGAAGATTTCGAAACGTTACAGTTTTAGAAGTAGTTGCTTTCACTGCTTCATTCAAATTGTTCTCTGGTTTCTTCAGCACTGACCCTCTCCTGACAGCACTGTCATCGCTGATCTGAACCACTTCGCGCTGTGTAACCTGTGCTGCCATAACCGGCCGCCGTAAAATCGCTGGTAACAGCCGCGCTTCCTTCTGCGCATTCTCTTGGACACAGCCTCCACTAGTGCTGTTCGAAGTCGATTGATGTATCAGTCTGTGCTCTCTGAAAGCATTGTAGTTGTTTAACACAAAGCCACATATGTTGCATGTCAAATGGGAACCCTTGTGAGACATTGTGTGCAAGTCCAGTTCCACTTTGGTCCTGCACTGTGTGGGGCACAAAGTGCACTTGTAGCCGGAGGGCAAATTTGCTTTCACGGTTGCAGATTGCGTAGCTGAAGACAAGGCCTCCATTTCCATTCTCTGCATTTGTGCGGTGAACGTTTGACTGCTGACAACCGAATTTGATGATGATTGAAAGGCTGATTGCATGCCCAGCTGGGGAGTTGCAACCGGCTGCTGAAATTGGGTCACGGTTTGATTTAGCGTCGACGTTAGGACCGGATATGGAGCTTGCATTATCTGGGAAGTGTTGTAATGCGGTTGCTGCTGCATGACCGGCATCACCATCTGTGAGTTTGTGGCTACAGGTAGAATTACCGAGTTGACGGCATTATGGATCCAATTCTGTTGGATGTACATGTTCTGCTGTAAAACAGTCGTGTGTTGTTGCACCACCGTGTTTTGCTGTACAACTGCTCCGCTCATTTGATTGGCGCTATTCTGAGAAAACTGTATTGATGGTACCGACACGCTCTTGACCACGAGCGGTTGAACAGCTGTCAGGTAATCAGGTATCCTGTTGACATTCCCCGATGGAACAATAGAAAAACTGCTAGTATTGGCATTCAAAACTTCGTTCGATGGATTGTACGGCACTAGCGCCGTTGTCGCCATTCCTTCAGCAGCTATTGCCTTTTCTTCTGGAGCAGTTTGGTCAGTTTCAACAGCAGTCAGAATTGCATCCATAACGTTCTGCATCGCTTCCGTATCGGATAGTACTGTTTCCACGGTCTGATGTACTGATTCTTCTTCAATTGATGTTATTTCCTCAGTATTCGACACTGGTACTTTGTCGATTACTGTAGTATCGCTAGCTGATTGCACAGTTTCTGAGGTTGGGTTGTCAACATCTGTTGCATTATCAATAAAGTTCGACTCGAATGCTTCGGAAGATAAACTGCTATCCAAGGATTCTGAATTGTTGTGCTCCCAATTTGCAGTTTCAAGTGCTTCACGGTTGGAATCGCTGACTCTTCTGAGCCGCATGCGAGTTCCTCCTCTAGCTTTGTCAATGCTGTATATTCTAGTTTCGTCTGTCCCCGTGTCCCACGATGACACCCTATGCCGTCTTCTTTGCCGGCTTTTTGTCCAGTCACGAATTTCTCGTTTGCTGAGCACTTCAAGTTTGAGAATTGGAATTTCGTCTGAATAAATATGACTGAGCAGATGTGCTTCAAATTCGTTTTGGGTCTGGTATTCAATTCGGCAGCGAACACATCTCATCATTTTCGATGAAACTGAAACAAAGTTTGAACTTAACTTGAGAAATCGCAATTTACAGCCCTGTTCAAAAAAACTGGACTCTCACTCTTGACGAGCAATTAAAATTGTGAGTAATTTCGTGTTTTGCCACTAGATGAAACACCAGACATTAACAGGTGATAATACTTGTATAGCATAGAGTGAGGGTGCACTTTTTTGGAACACCACTGTACATAATCAACAATAATAAGTGCAACAATTCACCCAAACAATGTACAAAAAGTTTCTAAAGACAAAGACAACCAGTGAACACCCGAATCACCAAACATCAAATTTCTTTCCTCATACCAAATTTGCCGAATAATTTTTTTTGAAATTCTATGGCAAAACCTAAATCTAACATGTGACCCGTTTTGTCCAATTTGAATGACGCATGGAAAACTCAGTGGCTGATTGTTGAGTATTTACAAGTTTGACTGCCGCAGTTGTGCAACACATCCAAGCAATATGGGAGCACCGAAATACAACCCCAAACAAAGGCGCCAAAGTACAAATCGTGAATAAACATTTTTTCGATGGCACATTTTCAGCTTTGGGGCAGTTTTAGAAGGGGGCGCACATCTAGCGCGACATTATTTACCGCGACAACAGTGTACCGCGACAAGCCGTCCCAAAAAAATGGTTTTGCATCAAAAAACCAGTAAGGTTAGGTTCACAGGAAATCAAGGAGGCACACCCCCCCCCCCTTGTTAGCCCTTCTTAGGAATTAGAAAAAGAAAAACCCAAAATACACGCAGTCGCAGTTTCCAAAGTCGCGGTACATTCATGTCGCGGTAGATAGTGTCGCGCTAGATCACATGCCCCTTTTAGAAGCATATCTTGAAAAAATGGTTAAGATTAGATTCGTGATGAGGGTAGATCAGATTAACGTGCAAAAGTCACGATTGTTCTGTGTGATGATTTGGTGGTATATATTATTTTATATAAAAATGCAAAGTTTCCAGGCAAATTTAAGTTATTTTTTTAATTCATCAGAATGCATTTGACCAGAAACAAAAACTTAAATTTCCTTCACTATCTCAATGCTTACTGTTCATCTGCTTTGATATCCAGATAATAAAAATATCTCTCCTTTGTGTTTTTCAAGCTTTGTATAGAATTAATAGCTAATAAATAAACAAACAACAACAGAATACTTCAATTTTTGTTGCTCTAAACTTGCACAATCTTATTTAACAGTCTATTTTTGAAAACAACCTGAAAAATCAATGCATCATGACACCCAATACTTGAAATTCAACCCCAACTTTAACTGTTGCAACTTCCAACTGCCAAAATTCCAAGATAAATTATAAAATCCTTGATAGCAAACTATTTGGCAACCTGCCAAACTCACATGGAAAAAGTTCAATTGTTGAAGAAAAAAAAATTCCAATTCTAGGCACCACTTAACATTTCCCTCTAAAAATCCAAACAAAGAGAAATTCAAAGAATTCTATATATACCTGGTGTTTTCAATGCAAATGAATATGCTGATCTCTTGTTCATTCCTGGTGAATTGGAACCTCCCAACTGTGCAAAAAAGAGAGGAAAAATATTTGAGATAAAAATACCACAAGAATTTTATCAAATCAGATTTGTTCTCTCAGGATTGGGAGAACCCATTAGACAAAGGGTGAGAAAGTAAAAACCCTCTGATATCTCTGGATTGCAATCCCAATTGGTACAGCATGGGGATATGAACCAAAGTCTGTATTCATATCTCCCAAGATACAAAGGTCAACTCTTCCTCATGTGGCATGTTCAATACATGTATTGTGATTGGTGATGGCTGTTTTATCACAAAAGTTGTTTTTTTTATACAAAGCCCTCAAACAGGATGTAAGAGAAGTAATGATTCATTTCCTGTTCAAAACCCATGGGCATGACTCACACAATTGAAAATATTTACACTTGAATATTCAGCCTAAGTGGTAACCTCTTTTCACATTTGGAGCAGATGGGGCCCCAAAATCAAATAGTGTCTGGGGCCCCAAAATCAAATAATGTCTGGGGCCCCAATTGACCAAAATAATTACTAGTCCAACACTTTTACACTTTGAAAATGGCTGCACACAGCAATAATTTTTCAGACAAAAGGAGCACCTATACAATTCATGGGCCCCAAATCATCTAGTGGCTAAAACCCCAACTCTGGCCATTGATTTTCTCTTAAAAGGTTGTTTTTCTCTTGCATACTATTGTATATTTGTCAGAATAAATCAATGAATGTGTCACACTTACAAGAAATTGGGCATGAATAGCACTTTGCCAAGTGCTCTTAATTCTTCAATGCCTCTTGCTTTCTGCACCGAGCAATGGATAAAAGATCCAAGCAAGCCGCTCAATGCAATAAACTGAATCAGGCAGCTTTACAGCATGTGCTGTATCAATAATTGCTGTTTTCCAAACTATATTAAGCTAGTAGTCTGTGATGTTGTAATAATTAATTGGTTTCGCAGCATTGCCCCCAAATAGCAACTGCAGTCACTTTTCAAAACAACTGTATGTTGCAATTAAACCAAAAACAAGAAAAAGCCGAAAGTCATCACACAGTAGGCGCGTTCAATTCCAAATTACCAAAATCCGATTACAAAAACTTCATTGTAGAATCGGTTTTTAACTCGTTCAAAGTAAACCTTGAGCATGCGCAGATCTGACTTCCTTCGCCGATCTATTCGATTTCAAAATGGCCGCCAGAAAAACGTGTCGAAATCGGGTCGAAATCCAAAGAATCCATCCCACACGTAGATTATGAGAATCTGTTTTTCGAGAATCCGATTCTAAAAAATATGACGCGTTTTGCATCATTTCCTCCAGGATAAATCGAGATAATCGAGGGAATCGGTTTTTCGATTTGAAATTGAACGCACATCATTAGCTCAGGGATAAAAATTCTTGATCATGTGACCCTTCTCAACCAATAAGGCCAAGACAGCCAACCGCAGCCGCAATCAAATATTATGGCAAAAATCTGCAGGTTATTTTAACCATTCCCACCTCTAATTCCAACATTTCTTACGTGCATAATAAATGTTCATGATCAAATAAGGACTTGAAAAAAGCAATTAAAAATACTGTCACATATCAAAGGAGGTTGCCATGACCACAAATCAACTTAAGCGTCGTTGAAAAGCCTGAAGGAACTGTGAAGAACAGAAGGATGGTGATTCTGACTTTGAACTGTGGCCTTAAACAGCAAAACATATTTTTCCTAGTCCTCAAATTTGATAAGCATTTTTCTGATTGGCTAATGATAAGATAAATTGGAGATTTGAAGGGTTTGCATAAAGATCAGCACAGTGGCAATAGTGGAAGGTTTTTACAGTGAATAGAGATAGAAACTTTTTTGTTTTACTTCTACTGTTGAAAACAGCTGCCTGCGTAGACCGAAAATATATATAATATAATATATATATGATATATATAATATATAACATATATAATAAGATGAATAAATTATTTTTAATTATGTTATAAAAAAAATTTCGCATGTGCACAGCTGCAAACAATTACAATAACATTGACTTATCATTTCTAGCCTAGCCTATGTGAGGTTAATTGCTGTTTACTCATAAAACCCCAAAAAAAGGTTTTCGTCTTTTTTCTTACCGTTTACAGAAACCCCAAAAGCCATGTCCAAATAATAACTGAGCAAGCATCTAGTGAGCCAAAAACAAGATTACCAGCCAAGATATCCAAAAATCATCTATTTATCATGTGAATATCCAGGAAACCCAACACATAAAGAAGACAGATTCCTGGCTAGACAAGCTAGACATTAGGTGCGTTCAATCTTCTAGACGAAAGTCACTTAACTGACTTAACTGCCTTTCAGAGAGTGGAAGTGACGATAATTACGTCACATTTTGACCAAGTAAAGTCACTAAAGTGACTTTCAGGAAAGTAACTGAAAAGTTCCTTTTCCACCTTTTAAAAGTCACTTATGTGCGTGCGCATGCGCATTGCACATTTAACAAAGCTACAGTGGCAGCCATTTTGTTCTCGATGAACACGGTAAATTCACACGTGTGGCACACGGTAAATTCACGTGTGGCACACGGTAAATTCACACGTGTGGCACACAGTAAATTTACGTGTGGCACATGGTAGATTTACGTGTGGCACACGGTAGATTTACATGTGGCACACGCTAGATTTACGTGTGGCACACGGTAAATTCACACGTGTGGCACATGGTAAATGGAAATGGAAATCTGGTGGTAAGTAAGTGCATTCAAACAAAAGTGACTTTGAGGAAAGGAAGGAAAGTGAAAGTCACTTCTTCTAACCCAGATTGAACGCACCTATTGATTATTTCCTCCAGACCCTTTATACGCTTCCTACAGTTTGGGCTATCTTGATGCTAAATTCAAACAACGCATCACATTCTGCGCATGCATTTAACATGGAAATTGCCAAGCTTGTTGCACAAAGAAAAAATAAAACAACAATATTTTGGTACTTTGCCGTAAATTACTTTCGGCGATGAGTTTATCGTTGTTTAATAACTTTATTTTAGCATTATTAGGCTTAATACTGCTAAATAATAACTGGAATTAGAAAATCGTCTGCGCAGAATGGGATGCCTTGTACAAATTTAGCATCCATATCCCGGGCGCGAACTGAAGGCAAGTGGTAATCTGTAGTACCACTTTCTGAAGACCCAACCATGCATTTGCACCGAGAGTTGCACAGTGAGCCCTTCCTAGCAAATAGCATCATTGCAGCATTGTGTAGAGAATTAATGACGCCATCATTCCTTTGAACCAATCACAAGACAGACAATACACCAATCGTCTCTTCGTTCTATATTTTAGTACACTTTAATCATGAACCAAGGATAACGTAAACACGCATCCGTATATTATTTCCTATTGATTCGTTGTTCTGTACGCTGATTGGATGACAGCAATCACTTGTCATGCATTGCTTGCCAACTAAGCATGTTTGTTACTTATTGTCATCCCAGAATATGGTGCGGCTATACCGTACCGCCCCGTTTAAACACCCAGATTCATTCAAGCGCCCGCCCCGTTTTAGCGCCTGGCAGTCATCGCCCCAAAAGTTTATAGGCGCCGGGCTCGTATAAACTCCGGGTAAATGCGAAATTACGTTCAGATAACGTACCAAAAGTACTGCATATGTTACGAATGACGGTACTATTTCCGTCGGTAAAATTTCTTAAACACCTTACTGTTCAATTTATTCATTTCCTCTGGTGAGACACCGTTATGGCTCCAATGAAATCTGTTTATGACTATTTATTTTCCCGAAAACTAATTTCGCACTTTTTATCTGGTTAAGCGCCGGGCCCGATTAAACGCCGAGTTTCATATTGCCGCCGGGTAGGTCGGCTGAAAAAAAAATATAAACGCCCGGACGTTTAAACGAGGCGATACGGTATATTAAATGGCGGCATCGGTGGCCATGTTGTCCTTGGTTCACGCTTTAATACACAATCAATCAAATGGGAAAAAACAGAAGCGCCTGGCAACAGGGGTCTCCGCCCAATGAAATTACAGACACAAACCAGGAATGACTGATGCATGCTAACCATACCTCGACTAAATAAGTGCCCAATTCCGCATCACATTAAAAAAAACAGTTAAGGCGAGGTTCGCAGAGGGAGTGGGAGTTCAAGGGGGGAGTTCTCCCCCCCCCCCCCCCCCCCCGCGTTAAGAAAAAAACTTAATAACATGTGAAAAACCAAGAAACAGTATTAGTCACTCCTGGCTGAAAAGCTCCCTATCGCCAAGTGCTACTGGAAAAAACCCACTAGTTTTTTCCCAGAAGCCTTTGCTAGCAATCTCATTGGTTCATCTCAACCAATCACACGCATTTAATTCAGTTTCCCCAATAAAAACATGTCAGTAATTGTTATCAACCTTGTTTGCTTATTCCCAATATGTTTGGTTGTCTGAAATTGATAACAACTTTGTTTGTGGTTGTTTACTTCCTTCTCATTGTTGCAATCTGGTCCAAACACATTGTATCACTTTAGAAAAACAAGTGGAAACACCTCCATTAGTGTGTGGCTTTGGAATGTGGTAGACCTGGCAACAGCTGTCAAGCTCCGGTTATTCTGAAAACTAGGTCAAGGAATGTTTCTGCCTCTTTGTTTTATATGTGCAAATGACATTGATTCAAGGACGAACACCGCGTGATCCCTTGGGTTGGTTGGTTGCCATGGCAACCCCCCACCAGCGTGGTAGGCCGGTTCAAATGGGTTTTATTTTTTCCTGAGGCTTTGTGCTTGGAAATGTCGATTTTCAATGTGGGAGCCAATCAGGAGCGAGGATGGATTTCCGATGGTTAAGTTGGTCGCGTGTGATTGGTTGGGGGAGGTGATAGTTATTGACATGGTCTAATGATTCGAAAAGTAATGGGGTGACTAAAGTGTGGTGTGAATGACCTGTGTTCGATTTTTGAGTGTGGAATTTTCAACCAATCACAGAGTTGCTGGTGGTGGGCCTGGGGCTAGGAGATTTTTGGGGCAGAAAGATTTGTTAGAATTTTCATAAATTTGGGAATTTGCATGTAAAATTTTAAAATTTCCGTGAAAAATTTTTAAATTTCCGTAAAAAATTTTTAAATTTCCGTGAAAAATTTGGAAATTTCCGGGAAAAATTAGGAAATTTCCGGAAAAAATATAAAAATTTGCTGAAAAGTATGAAAATTTACTGAGAAATTTGAAAATTTGATAAAAAATTGAAAATTTGATAAAAAAATTAAAAATTTGATAAAAAATTAAAAATTTGATAAAAAATTGAAAATTTGATAAAAAATTGAAAATTTGATAAAAAATCGAAAATTTGATAAAAAATTGGAAAAATTTCAAAATTTCTTGAAAAATCTCAAAATTTCTTGAAAAATTTCAAAATTTCTTGAAAAAATTTCAAAATTTCTTGAAAAAATTTCAAAATTTCTTGAAAAAATTTCAAAATTTCTTGAAAAAATTTCAAAATTTCTTGAAAAATTTCAAAACTTGTAAAAAAAATTTCAAAGTTTCTTGAAAAATGTCAAAACTTCTAAAAAAAATTTCAAAATTTCTTGAAAAATGTCAAAACTTCTAAAAAAAAATCAGAATTTCATAAAAAATTCCAAACCCACAACTTTATCCCAACTTTTAAACATAATTTTATAAAAAATCTCCCACTTGACCATCCAAAATCCTCACTTCAGGACATCAGGACGATTCCGAAAACCCAAACCTTAGTCAAGGTCATTCCGCAGAATCCCAGCATTCTCAACCAGTACAAAAACCATCAACTTCCACAATCCCAATCGGCTTTTAACTCCTAAAACAAAACGGAAATTCCCCTTATCTTTGAATTTCCCCACATCAAAACACGAACATTTTAACATTTCAAGTTGAATTACCTCATTTAATCTAATATTGTGCAACAAAAACACCCAGAAACCCTTAAACACACTCCTGGCAGTCCTATCAGAACCCCTGATTACGAGATCCCTAAGTTCTATGCACACAGTATCAACTGTCATGGCAACCCTCCATTTATAAAGATCCGTATTACCCAGCTTACACCGGCATGCCAGTAAAATGTCAAACATGCCGGTATAAGCGAAAAAGCTAGTTTTTGATTTTTAATTAAAAGAGCCCGGATGAATAATTATGTTGGAATTTGAATAAGAAAATTGAGTTTTCTTGATACATTTTGGTACATTTTGGTACATTTTGGTACATTTTGGTACATTTTGGTACATTTTAGTACATTTTGGTACATTTTGGTACATTTTGGTACATTTTAGTACATTTTGGTACATTTTGGTACATTTTGGTACATTTTGATACATTTTGGACATCTAAAAATGCTTTTTGTGTTTGTTTTGGTTCAATTCTCATCGAAAAATGTATAACGACATGCCGGTAAATACAGGTTGTACTGGCAGTCGCCTCAAATTCGAGTTACACCGGCCTGGGTAATACAATAGTTGGTCTTACCACTACAACCCTGCTAAAACAAAAACATTTTTCTATACCCTGCATCAAATCTGGCCCCAAATCCAAGGTCAGGTGTAAAAAAAAAAATCACTGCTGAATATTCAGATAATGTGACTAATGAACTAATTAAAAAACATGGAAAATTTACATAAAATTATTAATACCTACCATTAATTAATAAAAATTGCGAAATTGTAAATATTGTACATTTTTATACGTTTTTTAAATATTTTTTGCCATTTTTTAACTCTTAAAAATGAAATATATTCAGAATACTCACTCTGATCTTGACTTTCAGGCCACCGCTTTTCTTGCTTGTTGCCATAAAATTCCACTGCAATTGAGAATAGGCTGTGAGTAATCATGAATTCATAACTGTGATAGAAATCCGCGCGCTATTGAAAAGTTGCCCGCCGATTGCCGTTCAAAAGCGTTGACAACTCGCGCTCACCGCATTTCCCGCGAAGTTTTATCTGACATTTACCGCCAACCGTTCGCTTTCACTACTTTTTGAGCCAGCCGATCATCGAACGGACGTCTCGCGGTTCAATCGTGTTCGGTTTAATTGGAAAATAAAAATTACTTTGTCCTTACCTGGAGAAACGAGATGCAACGACCCTACAGGCTTCACCACGTAAGTCGGGGGAAGTGGCCATTACGGTCTGGAGCGGAGTGATCTCGGCGAATGCGTTTTGGGTGGAAATAGTCCCACAATAACATTGGGGTTTGTTTCGGGTTGGATGTTACGTATTTTAGATTGTTGAGTTGTGTTGTTGTTGGCGTTGATGGTTTGTATTTCGGGTGTGTGGGATTCGGTCGATTGTTTCGTTTGGAATTGAGTCGTGGCGGAGGGTTAATATTTGGTGCTTGCGTGATTAATCTGGATTTGGATCCGGAATTTAGGTGCAAGTATTTTGTCGTCATAGAGTATCTTGCCTATGGCAATTAATCCAGGAAAAAGGAATTGGATGACGTTCCCAAACTCGCCGCTGCGTGGCAGCATTCACCGAAGCCAAAATGGCGGCACCTTCAAAAATGAAAATATAAAGAGAAAATAAAATAAAAGAAAATAAAAGAAAAGAAAATATATACTATAATAGAGAAAATATATATATATATAATATATATTATATATATTATAGTAAACTTTAAGAATTTCTGAAATTTTAATCCCTCGGTTAATCCTTCAGTTCCCCACTGTTCAATGTTAATCCCAATTGGGACTATTTAGTAAAAGTCAAGAGTGGTGAGATTCAGCTGGTTTGCACCGGTTTGCATAAAATAAATTTTGTATAAATAATTTATATTGCAAAAGAAAATAAACGTGCACTGAAAAAAAAATTAAATTTCCAAACATTTCCAAGTTGGAAATTAATATGGAAAATTTGAATTTCCTATTATGAGAAAATTTGTTGGAAATGTGTTGTAAATATTTTATACATTTCAGAACTTTTGGAAATTAGTAGTAAATCTTAACGGTGAAATCTAATATTTCCAATAAATTGAAAATTTGTGGTGACCCATCTTAGGGTTGGAAGGGTTAATATTATATTTACAATCAGTTTTCTTTCAGATGGAAATGTTGTTTGGATATTTCCAATCTTTAAACATGTGTTGTAAATGTCTGAAATGAAAACTATCATTTCACAATAAAAATACATAAAATCAACAAAAATAGAGTAAAACAGAGTCAGGAACAAGATATAAATACAATTTAAAATAACTTTTTCCTCAACATATTTACAATCGAGTAGAGAGACCATTCCCATAACTTTTTTTTACAATAACTTCGCAAACATTTTCAATTGTGTAATTTTGAAATTTCACAATATATTTTAAATATATTTTCAATAAATTTCCAAATTTTCTACCAATATAAAAATCTACTATCCTCCATTTTGAAAATTTTTGTCGCTAGGTCAGCTACAAAAAAGAATAGAAACCGATTTGACGATCCCACAGAATGACGACGATGCGGTTAAATGTTGGTCACTATACTCTGGCCAACCTCAAGAGTGCACCTCTGTCCCATTGGCCGAGCATGATTACTTCCAAATGTGGACTATATTCTACCACCAGGAAAAGTAGTTTTGTTCTGTTTTAAATTTGTTTGAATATTATAATAATTGAAATGATGTAAATTTATTTGTTTTGTATAATAGAATGTATTTTCAATTCATGAAATAATGTTTTATGCTGTTCTTATTTCAAAATACTTGTTTGTTCAGTTTATTGGTTGCTTTATCAGGAAAGCAAGCAATTTTTGAATTTTTTTATTGGTTGTTGTGTCTGGAAAGCACTCAACATGTATTTTGGTCTACTTTTGTGTATGACTACACAAGTGAATTGACTCGACCAATACGACAGAGGTGCACTCTTGAGGTTGGCCGGAGTATAGAACGTAACTTAGAATCAGTCAATGCGGAGAAATTTCCTGTGTCTGCTAAGATTTACAGATGCAAGCACATTGTAGGGATCACGATCATTGAGAATTTGCTTATCGTACCATCTGAGGCTAAAACTGTTCCCATCAGTCAGACGTGTAAAAACTTTTTTTGAAAAAAAACTTTAGAAATGGGCCTGATTCCGTAAAGCCGAAGTATATTGCGTCAGTGACATAGCAAGAAGTCAAATGGGCCAATGTGCAACTTGGGCAAGGCCGGATTAGGAATCCATTTGACTATGAAACTTTCTTGGTCCCAACCACAACAACTTATACAGTATTCTTTTGCATATCCGAGGCCCGCAGATCCACCTGGTTGTGGGGAACTGCAACAGGTGCACACGTTGTTGGGAGCGGCTTTTAAGCTAGGTTCACACTTGTGTTCACACAAGACGCAAGGAAAGGTCTTGCGGCCAACCAATTACGATCGACTCCAACTCTCGTCGATTCATGTCCGGTTTTAATCGATTCAGAGAAAATATACATCGCAAATTGCAACATACTGTAAGCCAAGGGTTCGCAAACTTTTTAGCATCGCGGCCCATTTTTAAGCAAGGTGATCTTCCACGCCCCAATTCAACCACCAGTGCAGTAAATTTTGCAAAAATAAACTACTAAAAAAAAAAAAAAATTTTTTTTATATAATTTTGCATAAAATTATACATGAGTTTGCAAAAAAAGCTTGTCCTATTTAGGCGTGTGTGATGGATGCCCCACCAAATGTGATGTACAAGTGGTCACTTACCGGTTCGATGACCAAAAGATCTGTTGATCACTTTTTGCAGCCAAAACTTTATTCTTGATAAAAATGCAAAAAAGGCCGAACTCACTCTTTAGCACCAAAATGAATTTGTTCCTCACGAGTGACGATAAAATTGAGTTTGGTATTGTTTTCACTCGAATTTTCCTTAAAACTCCCTTTTATTTGACTCATTATTTGTTTGGCTCATTTTTTAAATTATTTTAGAACAGATAATTGTTAATTCAAAGAAAGAATAAGACTTTACTGAGACAAATAGGAAGACAACTATTACTGACACAACTCAAAACACAATATTAAGTGACGTTTTCATTCTTCGGTGGAACTTTTGTAAATCCTAAATATTTACAAGTAAAATAATAATAATAATAACGTAATAAAATGTGTTAAAAATAAAAATAACATCAATAATAACAATAATTTAGTCAATTATTATTAATTATTATTATTGTCATTTAGAAGGATTAAAGAAAAAAGAAAATTATTGTTTCAGTTTTTCGAAATGTATTTACATTTTGTTTCGATAAATTAATCAATTTTGACTGCGGAGTAAATTTTTCGAATAAATATGTATGCGGCGTAGAAACCGACCGTTCCCGTTAGAAACCAGAAAGTTATAACCATGAGGAACGTGTAGCCGAAATACAAGAGTGTGGGAATAAATTCTGTGATTTTCAGCTTCGTCGCGAAATAAAACGTGGAATAGGCAAAAATATAAATGGCCGAACCGCCGGATGTAATGAATGATCTCCACCACCAATGGTAATCCTGCATTGGAAGAAAAAAATTATAAATCAACAGAAATTTGAATTATTTCTGCATTTTTAGAAGATTTAGATGCAAATTTTATGCATTTCAATGGCTTTTGGGTGGAAAAATTGCTAAAATAATCATAAAAATGAATTTTTTGAATGCAAAAATGAATTTTTGAATGCAAAAATGAATTTTTGAATGCAAAAATGAATTTTTGAATGCAAAAATGAATTTTTTGGTGGAAAAAATAAATTTTTTGGTGGAAAAAATGAATTTTTAGATGCAAAAATTAATTATTTATGCGCAAAATTGCAAAAATAAATTATTTAGGTGCAAAATTGCAAAAATAAATTATTTAGGTTCAAAATTGCACAAATTAATTATTTAGGTAGAAAAATAAATTTCTTCCTAATAGTAAATGCTTACTTCTCCGCAAAGTTGAAAATAGACCATCACGATTGCAATTTGCGAGCAGGATATGACTAAAATAATGAAGACGAGAAACAGAAAACCAAATAAATAATAAAACTGGTTTTCCCAAAGTGCCTGAAACAAAGTTAAAAAAAAAAAACATCTTTAGCCAAAAAATAAAAATAAAAATACACGAAATAAATCATAACTTACGGTTAGGATGAAAAATAGTTCAATAAACATTGCACCGAAGGGTAGAACACCCGCCATTAAAGTACTAAAATACAAAAACATACATTTCAATCCAGTTTGAATTTTTACACACATTTTTGAGAGTTTACGGCAAATTCAAATTTTGTAATATTTTATTTAAAGCAGCTAATTCATTCATTTAATGCCTTGTAATGGTCAATTCACGTTTTAAATACCTAATTCACGTTTTTAAATACCTAATTCACGATATTTAATACCTAATTCACGGTTTTTAATACCTAATTCACGGTTTTTAATACCTAATTCACGTTTTTTAATATCTAATTCACGTTTTTTAATACTTAATTCACGTTTTTTAATACCTAATTCACGGTTTTTAATACCTAATTCACGATTTTTAATACCTAATTCACGGTTTTTAACGTTTTATCTCAAATAATTTAAGTTTTTTAACGTTTTAAACGACCTAGTTCACGTTTTTTAACCTTTTAAACCAGCTAGTTCACGTTTTTTAACGTTTTAAACCAGCTAGTTCACGTTTTTTAACGTTTTAAAACGGCTAATTCACGTTTTTTAACGTTTTATACAGACTAATTCTTGTTTTTCGACGTTTTAAAATGGCTAATTCAGCTTTTTATCGTTTTATAATGGGTAATTCGTGTTTTTAACGTTTACACGAATTTAACCACCGTATTTAACTCATTACTCAGTTTTTAACATCAAATTTAACGAATTTCAACGTTAAATGTCGTATGAAGAAACTGAATTACTCGTGAAACAAAAATGCGCCATTTTTATAATACCATAAGATCTCCATTTTGAAATGGAATTCTTACCATAATACTGGATTCATATACCACACTTGTTCGGGTACTTGACGCGGTATTTGGTTCGTCCTGACCGGGTGTTCGTACGGTTGTTTACGGTAACCGAAATAATAGCCGAGGAAGACGAGCGGTAATGAGATACCGAACCACAAACACAACAAAGCAACCATGGTCGAAAAAGGAACCTAAGAAATGTAAAACTCAATTAAAGCAAAATTGTCTTCAGTTTTCTTAGTTTTCGTCTCACTGCGCCACTCGAGTGTTTTCCCCAGATGAAAAAATTTAAAAAGAATCCAGTACCGAAAACTATGCTCGGATATAACGTTGCGGTCTAAAAATATATTTAAAAAATAAAAAATATCAATATTACCGTATGTAATGATTAAATGTTGTGCAGTAGCAAGAAACTTATCTACGTATTACGTCGAAAAGTAACCAAAATTTTGATGAATTTTGACGAAAATTAACCAAAATTTTGATGAATTTTGACGAAAATTAATAAAAGTTTAATAAAATGTGACGAAAATTAACAAAAGTTTAATGAATTTTGACGAAAATGAACAAATTTGGACGAAAAAACACCAATTTTTGACGGAAATTAACCAATTTTGACGAAAAATAACCAAATTTTCACGAAAATTAACCAATTTTGACAAAAATTAACCAATTTGGACAAAAGTTAACCAAATCCTGACGAAAATTAACCAAATTTTGACGAAAATTAACCAAATTTTGACGAAAATTAACCAAATTTTGATGAAAATTAACCAAACTTTAATGAATTTTGAGAAAAGTAACCAAACTTTGATGAATTTTGACGAAAATTAACCAAACGTTGATGAATTTTGACGAAAATTAACCAAACGTTGATGAATTTTGAGGAAAATTAACCAAACGTTGATGAATATTGACAAAAATTAACTAAACGTTGATGAATTTTGAGGAAAATTAACCAAACTTTGATAAATTTTGAAAAAAATTAACAAATGTTGATAAATTTCAACAAATGTTGATAAATTTCAACAAATGTTGATAGATTTCAACAAATGTTGATGAATTTCAACAAATAAATAAATTTCAACAAATGTAGACAAAAAATAATAAATTTTCGACAGACTTCAATAAAAAAAACCCCAACCCACGATGATTTTTGACGAAATATCAAATCATCAAATATTAGAAAATGCCCGAAAGATGCTTGCTACGCGACTGCTTAAAATTACCAACCATTAATGCAGCTTTTCTCCATTGAACACCGCGAATAGTTTTGTACAACCGAGCCGACAAATAGCCAGCAATTAACCTGTAAAATATTCAACATTAACTTTTAATATTTACTAATTTCTACATTAAAATTACCCCATGAACACGTATAGAAAGATGGCCGCTGTCATCAATGCGCCGCGGGAGGCCGGCGACAACATTCCCAGCATAGCAAAAACTATATTTTCAAAGATCGACTTTGATTAATTAAAATTTTTTTTTAAGAAATTCTAAAATGTAAATTACAGATTGTTATTAGCGACATGAAGAAAATTTGAATGCCGCTTCCGATGACGCTCGCGAATAGTTTCGAACGGCGCGGAGGTCGAAATACGTCGCCATGCACTAGTTTCCATCCCGTTTCCTCCATTGCATCTTCCTGATAAGAGTCGTGAATTAGAAGATTGTACACGTAGGTTTATTTAAAGGGGTAAAAACGAAAAATAAATGGAATGACTAACTTAAAAAATAATGTTTGTTTAAGAAAATTGGTTTGTGGGTTAAAAATGGTTGCTTTAGGGAAATAAATATTGTTTTTTCGGTTCAAAAATTGGTTTTTCGGTTCAAAAATTGGTTTTTCGGTTCAAATTGGTTTTTCGGTTCAAAAATTGGTTTTTCGGTTCAAAAATTGGTTTTTCTGTTCAAAAATTGGTTTTTCAGTTCAAAAATTGGTTTTTCAGTTCAAAGATTGGTTTTTCGGTTCAAAGATTGGTTTTTCGGTTCAAAAATTGGTTTTTTTGGTTCAAAATGTAAATTTCATTTTAAAAAAATTCGATTTAAATTTTAAGAAATGCGATTTTCATTTTAAAAAATGCGATTTCACTCAAAAAATGCGATTTTCACTCAAAAAAATGCGATTTCACCCAAAAACTACGATTTTCACTCAAAAAAATGCGATTTCACTAAAAAAAAATGCGATTTTCATTCAAAAAATAATTTTTTCAGTAAAAAAAATGCGATTTTCACTAAAAAAAATGCGATTTTCATTCAAAAAATAATTTTTTCAGTAAAAAAACTTACATTTCTTTATAAAAAACCAATTTTCCCTAAAAAAAAACACTAAATTTCATCAAAAACCAACATTTCTTAAAAAAAAAAAAACCAATATTTTTCACCCAAAAACCACTTCAAAATCCAAATTTTTGTTTTGCTATCTCTATTCTCTATTCCAAAAATATAAAAAACGTGTACAATGTCATCATCTTTGTTGTATCTTGCAATATCTTTCCGTAAACTCCGCACGATAATCATCGTCAATATGCCTAAAAGATAATTAAAAAATGAAAAAATTAATGAAAATTCTTTGAAAACAATAAAACAAAAATTCGAAATGAACCTGAGAGAAAGAACACAACAACTAAAGAATTGACGATCGAAAACCAGTGAATTTGGACGTCACTCATCGCCAAATAAATATCCCATCGCGACGCCCAACGAATGTCACTTTTGGTCCAACTTATCTCGTACGTGAAATATAATTCCGTGTCACCGTCGGGGTTTATTGCTTGCGGTCGGTGTTTCGCCGGAAATTTGCAGCTCGTCGTTCCAACTTGGCAGGTCAGGTCGTCTTTGGCAACGCTAAAATTTAAATAAAATTAGAAATTAATTTTTTTTTTAATTTTTAAAAATGGGAATTTTAATACCTCTCTGTTTCGACCTCAAAACCAACCACTCGGTATGCGAGTCTGAAAAATAAAGGTTTTTATGTATATTATTTATACATAATGTTTGGTTATGGTAAAAAATTGAAAGAAATTTTGTCAAAAATGATAAATTTGTGTAAAATCTATAAAAAAAAATGATAAAGTTGTCTAAAAAATATAAAGAATTAAAAAATTTTCGAAGAGTATGAAACAAATATAGATAAATTTGTCAAAACATTATAAAAATAATTAAAAACGTCTAAAAAACACCAAAATAATGATAAATTTGTATAAAAAACACCGAAAAAATAATAAATTTGTCAAAAAAACACCAAAAAAATGATAAATTTGTCAAAAAAACACCAAAAAAATTATAAATTTGTCTAAAATTAATGAAAACATCGATAGATTTGTCTATAAAATACCCAAAACAAATAAATTTGTCTATAAAATACACAAAACAAATAAATTTGTCTATAAAATATCCAAAACAAATAAATATGTCTATAAAATTATAAATATCCTCAATAATTTTCATTTTAAAAATCCTCACAGAACTCAAAATAAACTTTAAAAAAATTTATAAAATTTCTTCAAAATCCCAAAAAAATCATTACTCGTCTTCAGTCGTATGATATTTCAGATGAAGCTTCAAATGGTTATTGATGTATGACTGCAAAAAAAAAAAAAAACAATAATAAACAAAAAAAAACACAAAAAAACTCAATTCCCACTGCACCTTTCCATTCTGAACATAACCAAGCTTATATCCATGCTCGTATTGCGGTTCCTTCGAATCCAACATCTCAAACCTCGTCGCGCACGGCAAATTATCAATTATCCTAACCAAAAATACCAAATCAAAACAAAAATAAATAAATAACAATTCAATAAACCAATCCTCCATCAATCCACTCACAAATGAACATAATACGAGTGTTCAATTCGACTCGTAACTAATCGACTCGCTTTCTCGTTCCAAGTCATCGGCACGCCAAACGTATGACAAAGCAACCTCGTGCTCATATTCGTCGCCATTTGCAGCTCATAAGGTGTGTTAACGATCCTGTCTCCGCGGAGAACTTCGCCTGCAACAAACACGAATCGAATTTATTAATTTTGTTCGATTTTTTACATTTTTTCGTCAATTTTTACCCAAATTCTCTGAAATGTATACAATATCTCCGAGTTTTGGCGTGCAAAACTGGATGGAATAGTAATCGTACGGAAGCTGCGTGTATATACTGGTCATTTTGACTGCCTAGAAGTGAATAAATGTTGATTTTTGTCGTTTATTTCGATTTGTTTGGCCGCAGCGGTTTCGTTTTACCTTCACGTCAATTTGTTGTCCTTTTTCAAACTCCACTGGGGCGACTCCGGGAACGTAAAACCCCCAACTTGGGTTTAGGATAAGTGTAAATGTGAATATAAATATCTGAAATGGTGAGAAATGTTGAAATAAGTGTGTAATTTTGACTAAATTAAATTAAAATTGATACCTTGTAGAGGTCCGTTCCGTACATTTCGCCGGCCATCTTCGATTAAATCGTGAGATCTAGTTCGGAGGAGAAGTGACGTCATTAATTCTCGGGTTGGTAGCGAGTTTAATACGTGTGATGAAATCATTGGTAAACCTAAAATTAATCGGGTTGTCGGATAGCTGATGGTGATGAGCCAGCTTACAAGTTAGCAAAAGATGGATTGATACTTTTTCACGTATGCGGACGTTCTGAGTAGATTTTAAAAGAAATAAAATCAATGTGTTTTATTATCAAAGTGAAATTTTACAAACAAAATTAAAATTTTATGAACAAAATTTTTGTAGTTTTAGACCCTAGTTACATTCGTTTTTCCAATTTTTAGTCCCATTTTTTATGGCCTAAAAAATATATTCGAAAGGTTTAATTAAAATATAAAATATTTTTGTTTAATAATAATTTAGTGGGCCATGAATCATTTTCTACCGTCAGTTAGCAGCAGACCCGAGTCGACTCTAATTTGACTTATTTTTAACAAACTTTTTTAGAAATAATAAAACAGTAATAAATTATTTACGAATTAAGTTATCTATTTTTTAAAATTTATTTATTAATTTCTTTTTTGGTAAAAATCGTGCAGTGGCACAGGTCTTGATTTAGCCAAACATTCCATTTCCGTTTTCCGTTGTGACTATCTTCCAGCGTGTACTGTGCTAAGCTTCTCTGGCTCAGCGCTGATCCAACGATTATCTCGGCCAGCAACGAAAATGGTAAGCCATCCGTACCCCAAAACACCTTCCAAACATTCATTTACCATATTTAATCAATATTTCCAACAGGCGTACAAAGATTCAGGAAAACAAATCGCGGATGATGCCCCGATTCATCGCATCAGAATCACCCTTACCAGCCGCAACGTGCGCAGCTTGGAGAAAGGTAATAGAAATTGATGAAAATCATTAAACACAACGTTTATAACTTTAAATATGTTCTCACAGTGTGTACCGACCTCATCCGAGGTGCGAAGGACAAAGAATTGAAGGTGAAAGGACCGGTCCGCATGCCGACTAAAGTGCTGCGAATCACGACCCGAAAAACGCCTTGCGGAGAGGGATCCAAGACTTGGGATCATTTTCAAATGCGAATTCATAAGCGTGTGATCGATTTACACAGCCCATCGGAGATTGTCAAGCAAATCGTATCCTTTGATTAAAAGAAATCGATTATTTCGGGTTTTTAATAATATTTATTCGTATTTTTTAATATTTTTTGGTGTTTTTGTTAATTATTTGATTTTTATTCGTATTTTCCAAGAGTATTTTTGATATTTTTCCGTATTTTACTTAACTAAATGTTTCAGACGTCCATTAGCATCGAACCGGGTGTTGAGGTTGAGGTGACCATCGCTGACAGTTAGAATGTGTCGTTAATAATGATGAAATTGGAATAAAATTTTGAAAATAAAAAAAATTGAATATGAATAATGTGTTTTGTATTTATCACGATATCGAATTATTTATTGGATACAGGCCATGTGGATGACCTTTGAAAGCTATTTTAAAGCAAATTTGGTGCAGAAATATATGTAATTCTATTATCCCTTCACACAAGCAGCAATAATAACTTCAGAATTTTGATAATATTTCATAATCATCCATCTTAAAAGTACAGTATCTCGTGTTGCAGTAAAATAAATTATAAAATTAAATTAAATTGTTTCTTGTAGAAATATAATTCCAAATTGACGAGCAAATAGTTGATTGGAACTTTGACGAACACAACTTCGTCCAAGATTGGAAGCAGTGTTGTATCTCGTTCATGCTTTCATGGATGTTTTTCTTGTAAAAAGTGATTAGAAATGAATGTTTTTATGATAACAACGTCATCTAAACATTTAAACTAACATTTTTGCAACGTTTTCATCACCAAAAACTCCTAAAAGTGAACAAAGTTCAAATTTTTCATTCATCTGTGAATCACGTGAGTTATACGTTTTTTACACAGTATCTTGTAATAACGAAAGACCGAGATCCTGTTTGACTTTTCAAGTTCATTTACTGCAAAAACACATTTTTATCGTCAAAAAATGTACTTTTTTCGTTCAGAAATTCACAAGTAATTTTTTAGGCCCGCCAAAATCTCCTCCAAGAATTTCCTCACGATTCTGATTGGCTATCAAAGTCACATGACCAAAACACCAGCAAGCTTGAAGCTGGTAAATCAAACTCAGTTTGATCCGAGCGGGTGAGCACAAGCTCGCTTCAAAACAAAGCTTTGAATAAAAACGCAAGCTCGTGTTTGCTCAAGCGCGCGAGTTTTTAGCCGCTTTTCCAAGTAAAAGCAAGCTTTGGAATTTTACCGATTTCCACCGTTAGAGACCCGCGGTGAAGCCCACCTACCAGGGGCGGATCTAGCTTTTCGGGGGCCCGGGGCTTGAGGTTTTTTCGGGGCCCCTTTATCGAAATTTTTAATAGCAACCTTTCATCTTTTTTGTTTTTTTAGCAACCTTTTTTTTTTTTTTTTTTTTTAGTACATGGCCCTGCGTCTTGGGGGCCCCCCTAGAATTTGGGGGCCCGGGGCTCAAGCCCCATTAGCCCCTATGTAGATCCGCCCCTGCCACCTACGAAAGCCGCCCGAAATGCAATTCCTCGCCTTGCTAGAAGCTTCTGCGACAAAATTGTGTCATGTCAATTTATGAAATGTTTTTGCGGTTTGAAGCGGATGTATAAAATATATATATAAATCGATTTTATTCATTGGAAATGTCAATTCGGTAACGAAATTAATTAAATTTGTCATTCTATGTGCGAATTGCTCGATAAAAAAACAAAAACAATCGTGCTCAGATCATCAATTATAAAATTATTAATATCACAAATTGCACGCTCTTATTATTGCGTTTCAGCAACACTTAAACCTATTTTATACAATTTGATGTCATGGATAGATAATATTCTATCCGTAACATCAAATCGTATAAGAAACAGTTTGCCAAACCGTCACAATAAAATCTCCCTTCATCCACACGATTCCACTTAACATTTTGGACTCAAAATCGACATTTTCTCCAATCATGCCGTACAGGAAATCACCAGCGACTCTCGAGGACTTCTCCATCTTAGCAATCACCTCCAATTTCGACGCGTTGCAAGACAAACTACTCGAACTCTCCTTCATACTCATCAACAACATATTCGAAAAACTCTGCCAGCAATTCCCACTTTCCAAACGACCCGTGCCCTCGAACGTATTCATCCACCCCAGAACCGAATCACTGCACCATCTCCACGTGTTCGACCTCCCCGTGGACTCTTTGTTGGAGCGAATAGGCCGCGTGTGTAGAAAACTCGACGATCTAGACCTGTCGTCCGTGCGTCAAATCCAGTTCCAGCCCGTCGCCAAGCTGCTGCAACACCTGCCCGCACTCAAACGACTCAATTTCGAGCGTTGTTGGGAATGCAACGACCAACACGTGGACGAAACGGCCAGAAACTGTCGACTGTTGACGCGCTTGAACCTCTCCATGTGCTTCAGAGTGAGCGACAGCGGGATCCTGTCGTTGAGCGCGTGCACTAAACTCGTCAAGTTGGACATAAGCGCCACCAGGGTGACAGACGGCGACGGGACATCTCTTCCTTTTGAGCCATTTGCCGCGCTTGAAAGTGTTCGAAATCGACGATTTCCACGAGATTTGTCATCGGTTGGAAGAATTAAACCGATCGCTCAGCATTTGGTCCAATTCCATCGAGTATATGACGCTTACGGTGGATAAACGCGAGGAAATCGAAATGGCGGTGGCGAGTTTCCCGCTTCTGCGCAGTCTGAGCGTGTGGTACGCGCAGAACGGAAGTCAGGATTTTGGCACGATGTTTGAACACGAAATAATGCAACGTTTGACTCGTTTAAACCTCTTTATCATTCCCCGCGTGGATGTTTCGCTTATCGATCGGTGTTGTCCGTTGTTGGAGAGGTTGGAGTTGGTTTGTTGTTCGTTCGCGAACGAAAATGGCGCCGAGGCCGAGCGTGTTCCGTTTAAGCACTTGCGAGTGTTGGACGTGGACGATAGGGTTAAGGAGGAGACGGAGTTGGAGATCACGGAGTTGCAAGTGGAGAGGTTGTTGGTGAAGTGTCGGAATGTGCAGGTGCTGCATTTCCATTCGATTTTGGGCTTGTCCGATCGCGTGGTTTTGAAAGTTGTGAATTCTAGTGGTTTTCGGAATTTGAAGGCGATCTCTGTCTGCCAGTGCAATAGGATTACTTTGTGGGCGCTGATGGGTTTGATGAGGATGGAGAATCCTTTGAAGGTGTTGAACTGTAAGGATTGTATTAATATTCATGATTTGGCCGTGAGTGTTGTTGAGAATTATGTGAAGCAGAATAATTTGGATTTGGAGATCAAGCAGGTTTCGGATCATGAATTAAAGCGCTATTTGGTTTCGTTGGTTTGAGTAAGAAGTTAGTATGCAAATTTATGATTTGAAATAGAAATATTGTATTGATTGTAAAGAGACCAAGAAAATGTGATGTGTATAATAAATGCTTCCTGGATTGAGTCGGATTTGCCAAAAATGTGTTTTTTCGACTTTAGAATCGACTTTACCGTAAATTCTCTTATTAGAGAGTTTGCGGGATGCATTTTTCCCTTACAGTTGGTATAAAAATAGTGTAAAGGAAAAATGATAAATTAAGTTTTTGCGGGCTGCATTTTTCCCTTATCACTACACTATGATCGTCAAATTCGTCAATGGTGGGCGACGGCTCGTAAATTTTCCTCGGTTTGGTCACCGTCAAATATGGACATCGGGTGATAGGAAAGATCTTTTTTTCGGTGTGACTCAGCATAATTTATATTTGACAGCCTCGTACTCACGTTGGGTGGTTTGGAGTAAAATAATGAAGATGCACATGTCTCAATAATCACATAAGGGGCTGAAAATGTCAATAGGCTTGATAACGTAAAAAATAGGAGGCTTAAGCGGCGCAATAAGGTTAGAATGGTGAATTTGCGTTGTTGAACGCGTGAAAATCATAAAAGGTGAGGTTGACATTCTCACTATAATTCTAGGAGATGGTGCTCGGTCGAAGTGATAGGATGAGAAGTGATTTTGTTAAGGAGAAATGCTATTAAGTCACCTTGATCACATGTTGATTGGCCTAAAGGAATGAATCTGCTGAATAAAATAAGGTGAAAAATAAATAAAGATAGAAAAATAAAGATGGATTAGTTTAAAATTAAAAAAGCAGTATACATGCCAGTGACAACTTTGCTGATCATGTAAACAAATCAGTTTTACAGAAAAGACAGTTGTACAAGATGAATTTTGGACACATTGCCCATTGCATAATACATTTAAACACCTGTGGGAAAAACATAACTGTCCTGGAAATAAATTTAAACATATACGCTGTATGCATTCCTGTAGGTTTACAATTGTCGGGACGACGTTATTGCCAGTCGAGAATGAACCGCTAAATAAATATGATTTCCAATCTTTTAACTCTTGCAGGCATAAAGCTATACGGATTTATGGATAAGCTCTTTCTTGAATAGGAAAATTTTTTTTCGTATCTATTTTTTTTTGCTTAAAATGTGTGATTTTGTTTATATCATACTGAACCTTAACTCAGGTGAAATTTTAAGTCATTGGTCATTTATTCAATTAATTATGCTAAGTGCAAATTTTCTGCCCCTTAAAACTCCAGCAAAACTATTATGCTGGCTTTGCTGCCTAAGAAAGAGCGCTTCAGGTAACAGCTTTTCGCATTTACCAGTAGTGTTTAAACCAACCACTAGTTGGTAAAAAAAATAAAAAATTTTCACTGTTCATAACTAGCGCCTTCTATAAAATTAGCAGTGCTGGACTGGCCCGTGGCCGCTGTGGCTTGTCCCGACTTCATTAATTGTGGCCCGGACACCCAGATTTCCCGACAATAAATTTGTTCCCAGTCCAGCCCTGAAAATTAATTGCAAACTTTCAAAAATCGAAACGGCGCTTTAACTAATTCACCTGAAAATTGTCCATAAATCCGTAATGCCTTATACCAGAACAGCATAAGGGTTAAAAAATTCACTCACTTAAAAATCACCCACCGTACGGTATAAATGTAGATTTTATCAATTTTATCAATTAAAATTCACTTTTAAACCTTCATTTTATTCTTCAAAAGTACATTTCTCAAGTCTCACTCCGCAGGAACAAGCAGCATTTCATTTCAATCATTGAAATGTCATTCAATTCATCTATTCAGTGAAACCAAAGACCGTTTAAACTCATGACCCGTATTCTGCTTAATTTCCAAATCCAAATTATTCTGCTCGACATACTCCTCAACGACATCTATGTCTAAACCATCAACATTGGCGCAATCGCTGCAGTTCAACACCTTCAACGGATTCTCCATCTTCACCAAACCCATAATCGACTCGGGAGTAATCGCATCGCACATAATCAGCGACAACGCCTTCAACTGATCAAACAACTTATCATCGACGAGCTTCAACACCAAGCGGTCAGAAAACGCAGAAACCGAATGGACATGGAGCTCTTGCACGTTCCGACACGTCCGCAATATCCCTTCCATGTCCGCCTCCGACGTTTCCAATTCCGACTCTTCTTTCACCTTATCGTCCATATACAACACCCGCAACTTCCTAAACGCAACATCCTCGCCACTTTCGCCCGTAAAAGTACAACACACCAACTCCAATCGCTCCAACATCGGACAACATCGGGCGAGCTTCGAAATATTAACGCCGTGGATGATTAACAGCTTCAAACGGGTCAATCGCTGCATTAACACGTGCTCCAGCATTAAATTTACGTTCGCGCCGCCATTCGACGTGTACCAGAAGCTCAAACTGCGCAGAAGCGGGAAACTGGCGACCGCGATGTCGATTTCCTCTCGTTTGTCCACCGAGAGCGCCGCGTGTTCGAGCGTGAACGAACAAACTCGCAGCGATTGGTTGACTTTCTTTTGCTCTGCCAGCAGGTGGCACATCTCGTGGAAATCGTCGATTTCGAAGGTTTTCAGCCGGTGTAGGTTGT
Source organism: Strigamia acuminata (assembly GCA_949358305.1). Lineage (NCBI taxonomy): Eukaryota > Metazoa > Arthropoda > Chilopoda > Geophilomorpha > Linotaeniidae > Strigamia > Strigamia acuminata. The sequence goes on along the minus strand of OX442315.1, from coordinate 7,630,337 downwards.
TTAGGAGGAAAAGGTGGCCCTTGACCGTTACCTTGGTCGAACAGACGTCTAATTTAACCAGTTTGGTGCAGGCGATCAACGAACGGACTCCGTCGTCGTCCACGCTCAGACACATGGAGAGGTTCAAGTGCGTTAATAGTCGGCAGTTTGCGGCCACTTCGGGCAGGTGTTGTTCGTTGTACTCCCAACAGCGCTCCAGGTTCAGACGTTTGAGTTGCGGCAGACGTTGCAGCAGTTTGTTTACGGGCTGGAACTGGATTTGGCTTTGGCGCACGGATGTCAGGTCTAAATCTTGGAGGTTTGTGCACACGAGGCCTATTTGTTCGAGTAGGGATTCCATGGGTAGATCGAAAACGTGCAAGTGGTGTAATGATTCCGTGTTTGGATGGATGAATATGTTTGAGGGCGCGCATCGGTTGTAGAATTCGAATTGCTCGCATATTGTGTCGAATATGCTGTTGATCCACATTAATGGGAGGTCGACTAGTTTGTCTTGCATCGCGGCGGGGTTGGTGGCGATCGTGAATGCGCACAATTTGTCCAGTCTCTGCGGCGCTTTCCTATGCGGCATGATTATGTACTTGCGCGTGAACGGGCTTTGAGTGCAGCGGCCATTTTGTTATTTCATCGTGAATCTCGATGTTGGGTCCGGAATTTTTGATGAAATGTGTGTCGGTATAGAGTATTTAACCCGTGACGGTTTGGTTAACGTGTTTAAACGATCCATAGCATCGAATTGTGGAAAGTAGGGTTAAGTGTTGCTGATATGCAACAATGCGAGCATGGAATTGGTGTTGCGATGTGAATAAATCATTGTTTTCTCGTAAATGATACCCATGTCAACAACCAATTGTTTCACACAAATCAAATTTATGTTTCGTTTTTTTTTTATTTTTATTATTTCTTCTACAGTTTAATTCATTTGTTTTACAGTTTATTCGTTGTTTTTACAATTTGTTATTTAGATTTTCTCTTTAATCGTTGGCACTCGATTTCTAGCACTAAGGTGGCCACATAAATTGACGACCACCTTTTGGAAGAGATGTTATTTATTAATATTCAGAAAAAACATGATGAGGATTGTGAAAACCAGAGCGTTTTAGGAGCAAAAGGACGAGCATCAAGACTCAGAGTCGCGCAGTGACGCCAACATCGAGGCGGCGCTTTTGGAGATCGGGTGACGCGGAAACGGAAGTCGCTGATGAACCCCGTTTTTGAACACAATAAATCTTGTCTTTAACCATCAAGCATGATTTTTATTCGTCTCAAGTAAAAAGTTTAGTTTAGTCAGAATTTCATTCAGAATTCAATCAAAATTACCGTATTTTACCGAATAAGAGTCGCCCTCGAATTGTAGCCGCCCTCGAATAGTAGCCGCGGCCGAGATAGGCGACTTGATATAAGAGCCGCCCTCGAATAGTAGCCGCGGCTCTTTTTCGAGGACGACTCTTGGAATAATACATATGGTAAAGCAGTCAACATACTTTTGTCTTTCGCATGATTTTGTTCCAACTCATTTTGTTTTCTCACTACACCATCTGACAATTAAAATCAATTCAGAATAAATCAAAGTACGATTTTTACGAATTAATTCTACCAATCTTGTCAATCAGAATTTTCTTGTCCTCGGCTGAAACAAAGTTTTCATTTTTTTTTGTCTTTGGTTTTAACTAAATAAACAAAATTATTCTTACCCACAGCTTTAGTCAATTGATCTAAAATCAAAGGAAATCAACATTAAAACAGCAATCAATAAACGTTTGAATCACTTACTGTTTGCCATTATCACAGTGGTCAGAGTTTTTTGGTAGTTTTCTAAATTGTTCGGTTTGCTGTTTAGTCAGTGTCTCTAAAAAAAAATTCTCATTTTAAGGTTTAAAATCACGCGAAAACAGTAGCAGTGCATTTGGTAGATGTAAAACCTGGACGGTACGCAATTTCTCAAAAATAAGCCATGCTACCAGCTGCATTCAAAAATTAAAATAACAATTTTAGTTTAAGCGTATTTTAAATTTTAACATGGGTTTAAACAGGAAATGAGGTCATTTTTGGTTTAAAATTGAAGTAAAACACAAAATATTTTAGTTTTTGAATGCAGCTACTGTTACTGCGCACTTCGTTCAAGTACTGCAATTCAAACTGCCAAGATAATTTACCAAAAAACTTTCTTGGGACACCGCGACAAAACATTCAAAATCAGACTGTCCCAGCAAAACTGGAACATCTGGTGTCTGGTCACCCTGATTAAGATGGAACAATTTACCTTCTCGCAATTTTACATCTTGTGGTGATTCGGCATCACCTGAAGAAGTAATTAGCGGTGATTATTGTGTTACTAATACTCGCCACTAGAGCGCGCTAGAAATACCGACTAGACTGACTAGTCTCGTGTTTCTGCGAACCTGCATAATCGGAAGGATTTGCATATGACGTCATTTCCGGTTAGTATATAACGCCGATACTTGACCGGAAACGACACTACAGTTACCACATTTCAGCAAGAGCACCATTTACCTCACCTTTCAGGCCGTTTCACGGATTGATCGAGGACCGGTGCCCGCTGACCATCTCAACTGTACAACAGCCACATTTATTTAGCGTAGCCAATCTACGCTAGAATAAATATTCGAACGATATTCGTTTAATTCGCACGAGAAAGCGAATTCTCGCGTGTTCATAATAACACGTGGAAATACCCTAGACAACAAACATAGACCACGCGTAGGACTAAACAATTGGATCCGCCATTGTTTAGCGGCAACTCGTATTCGCAGCCGAATCCGAGGACCAACACAGGAAACATCTTGACTTATATTTGTATTAGTAAGCGTGTTTTAATAAAGCAGTATTTGAAATATATTGTATTCCCGAGTGTATTATTTATTATCTTTAACCACAAAGTCGAATCACGACACGTGGGGGCCTGTCCGGGATAGATTTGCTAACCTTAAGACAATACTTTAAATAATAACCGGGATCTTTCGATCGATCATTATATCGTAAGAAATGACAAAAACTACCGCAGAAGATAGAAAAAGGCGTAACGACGAAAAGGATAGAAAAGAAGCCGAAGAAATCGAACGCCAAAAAGCGGAAGAAGCGAACCACGTGGAACCAGAAGTCGAGACTAACTCGACTAAAGTTTCAACGGAATCATCAAGTGAAAGCCTTCCCCTTGCAAGACAACTTCCGTTTACGGGAGGCGAATTCGAAGGATCAGGAAGCTCTCACGAAGAAAACGGACTAAATAAATCGTTCGAAAACCCTCGATTCGGATTGAAAAGCCCAAGACCTGTCGAAAAGGATCCCAGTGAAATGGATCTAATGACTCTTCTAAATAAAGCGGCAAACACAAGTGCCGCAATGATCAACGAGGCTGCCCGCGCAGACCAAGCAAGAACAGTCGCGTTAGAGAAGAAGAAAAACGAATTGATGGAAGATTTAGCCAGAGAGCATCGCGAGAAATTAGCTGCCATGGAACAGAGCTTGGCACAAGAACACCAAGCTAAACAAATGGCACTGGAGCGCGAGCTGGCTCGAGAATTGCTCGCGAAGCAGAAAATAATCGAACGAGAAATGGCAAAGGACTGCCAGATCCGGCCGCCAAGCAACGGGTTAAGCCAGCATTCGGAGCCAAACTCCGTACAGAGCTCCCCAGAACGGTCTCACACAGCTAAGGAGCTGGTAGCCAAAGCAATAGAAGTAACTCGGGTAGCTTGCGCACACGGCATCGAGATCGACCAGGACAAGGATCCCTACGCAGAGCTAAGCCGAGTAATCGACCTAGTAAATCAGAGGACTGAAAAACGATCGGCAGATAACACGGCCAGACGCGGAGAGAAACGACGTCGGGTCGGAGCAGATCGACAACAGTCCGAGACAGGCGGCGAAGCAACGTCAGACAGCGAAAGTATCGACTCTCAAGCATCTCACGGCAGTATCCGAGTCAACGGACTAGATAGCATCTTGAACGAATCGGACGAAGTCAAAGGAGAACTGTACGAGGCGTTTATACAAGATAGGAGGAATAATCAGGGCGCGCAATCATGGGCAATAAAAAACTCATTCGCAATGAAAACTGGCCAAACCAGTAATAACAACCCAGGCGACCCTAACGCAGAACTAATCAGATGTATAAATCAGAAGAATCAAATACGCAACGAAGTAGGTCAAAATAAACTGGCCATGCCGACGCTCGAGGAGATTAACGCAGTTAAAAATCACCTCGAAAAGAAACACGCCGCCGAAGCGTATGCTGGGAGAGATTCCTACGTTTTTATCAAAAAAACGAACGAAGGCCTCACGGGGACCCGACTGGACGATCTGATACCGCCCGGAACAAAGTTGAGCCAAACCTCCGCTCCAGAGAAAGCGAACCCAGATAACTCAACCATAGCGCAAGACCTCACGAATAACCCGAACACCGCGGGATCATCAGGGAAAACGTCGTTCCAACACAATCAGTTCGGACTGACGGGCAACGGTACGCATTACCCAAGCCTCCCTTCCGACAATCCACGATCATCACCGCTGCTTAGTGAGACTGACTCGCTAAGCAACCAACTACGGACGATGAGAGACGAACTCCTTCAGGCCATGGACCAAAAGCTTCAACAAAGCCGTGGCCAAGAGACCGAGGAGGACGATCGAAGCGAAGGATTGTTGAAACGTTACTCCGCAGACCGATGGCTGTATTCTCGCAAGGATAACAACATCAAGTGGACGACCCTGAGACTAATTAAGTTCGACGGATCCTGGAACGCCGGCAACTTGTTTTTGGACGAAGTCGCCCTGACGATTAATCGCTTAGGAGCGGAACCCGACGAAATGGTTGCACGCGGAATACCAGAAATGCTGATCAACCGGGCCCGAAACTGGTACGCTGATGTCCAACCCCGAAACTGGGAAGATTTCGTCATAAAGTTCCACAATCAATATGGCGAGACGAGCCAAGAAATCCAGAAAAGAGTAAGCTCTATGAAGCAAGCTCCCGGGGAAACTCTGAGGGAATACGTACAACGAGCCGACAGCCTGTTCCGTGAAATGGACAAACCATTTGACCAACACGCTCAGAAAGCTCTCTTCGAACAAGGACTAAACGAAACCGCAACCAAAGTCCTACGAGAAATGAACGCTCCTAAGGGGGATAATTTCAAAGCCATCCTAGCTTTCGTCGAGAAGAAACACACCGAAGTAAATGCTCGGTATAACGAAAATCTGACAAAAGAAGAGCGAGCTCTAGGAGTGGCCCGACAGCAACGAATACAGGAGCGCAGCATAGACTCCACTAAGCTGCTCCAATCGCGAAATTATCTAAACGGAAGTATAGAGCCACTCCCCTCAAAGAAAAACCAACAAGCTTCTAACCCTTTACCACCTCCGAGTAAGGCCTATCGCACGCAAACTAACGCCGCCGAGGAAAAGTCGGAAGACGAAGTAAGCGAAGACTCTGAGCAATTCTCGGAAAGCGATGAGGCTGACGAAGGTATCAACGATGTGGTACACGCAAACATGGGGAAGGAACTGGCGCCCAGCTACCGACCTCAGATGAAGTCCAGAAAATCGGAACACCACAACCCGAAAACAGAGGCGACTTCCGAGAAGAAGGACTACCCCAAAAAACCTTTTGAGCGGGAGGGAAAGAAGAAAAGCCCTTGTAATTTCTGTAACGAAGACGGCCACTGGCGTCAGGCCTGCCCAAAACTGGCAAAGAAAAAAGCCGACGACAAGGCCGCAGAGCGTGAGGAGCTAGTGAAATTGCTCGCGAAGGAACAAGACAAAATCTTGAAGGAACTCACCGCCAAACTCGACAGTATGACAAAAAACTGGAACTCGCGGGCGGAACAAAAGTGATTCCACATCCGCTCGCGATAACTTCGAAAACGATGGACCTTACTCTGGTGGAAAAACAAATTAAAGAAATGGAAAAATTGTTGGAATTCTTCGAGGAAGCTGCCAACGAGGAAGTCACAACTCCAACCAAAAAACGGAAATTCGAAATTAGAGACGAAGACGGTATAGCCAACGCTTTCATGACTTTGCCGCTTGACCAAGGGGCCAATCCTCTTAAAAAGCGAATACTTCGTTGCAACCTATCAACAGAAGCGAAGAGCGTACTGGCTAAAATACCAGTCTCTTTCGGCAAAAAGGTGTTAATGGGACTACTCGACTCGGGAGCGGATCAGTCGTTTATCTCCACCGACTTATTCGAATCACTCGAAGAAAAAATACAGAAAAAATTACGGGGAATGAACGAGAACATTCGAGTTCTTACAGCAGCGGGAGAAGTTAGAGCAGTGGGGACGTTATCAACCGATTTTGTATGGGAAGGAGGCACGATTAAGCATTTCTTCATCGTGTTACCAACCCGAGACACAATCCTGCTGATAGGAATGGATTTGATGGAACGGATGAACATCCAGCCCAACCCAGTCACACGTTCGTGGAATTACATCGACAACCACGAGGACCCACGACTACCCATAATACCTCCGGAACTCCTAGACAAAGCTAAGGACGACGAGGAATGGGGAGGAGGCGAAATTAAGAAGTTCATCCAAGACTATAATTTTAAGTCGTTTAATACTATCCTCCAAGAGGAGAATTTAATACATAATCTGGCCATGGACGCCAATCTTGGAGAAGAACAAACGAAACTCCTCGAGGAAATGCTCAAGAAGCACTCGAAGAACTTAAATAAAGATCCAGGAAAGACTAGTTACGTAATGCACGAGATCGAATTGGTTACGGGAAAACCGGTGCGAGTACCTTTTAAAACTATGAATCCCCAAAAGAGACATATCGTAAGAACGATGTGCAACGAGTTGCTCGAAAAAGGGATCGTGTCGCACGCCATCGGAGAATATGGAATGAGGATTGTCCTCGTCATGCGACCAGGCTCCGAACCGCGCCTCTGCATCGATTATAGACCTTTAAACGCCATAACCGTCATCGACCCCATCCAAATGCCGTCAATAGAAGCGATTCTACGGGAGCTCGCCCCATTTAACTGGGTCACGACCATGGACTTGTCCAAGGGTTACTGGCAGGTTGAATTGCGGGAAGAGGATAAAGAGAAAACAGCTTTTTGGGCACCACAGGGTCGACTGATGTTTAATGTAATGCCCTTCGGGTTAGTAAACGCACCCGCCACCTTTCAAAAACTAATAGAAAAAGTTCTCGGCGATGCCTTACACAAATACGCATGGGCTTACCTCGATGATATAGTCATAGTCTCCCAAACTTTTGAAGACCACCTGATACACGTGAATGACGTCATGGAGCGACTCACAAAAGCCGGTCTAAACATTCATCCAGGGAAAAGTAAATTTTGCCGCAAAGAATTGGCATTCCTGGGTTACACAGTCGGAACAGGTGGCCTATCCATCGACCCGAAAAAGACCCAGGCGATTAGCCAGTTCCCCGCCCCGGAAGATGTAAAAGGAGTCCAACGTTTCATGGGCATGGTGAATTTCTTCAATCGATTGCTCCCAAATTTGGCAGACGTCGCGGCACCCATCACAGATCTGTTACGCAACGATAAAGATTTCGAGTGGACTGACCACTGCGAAACATCGTTTAACAAGATAAAACAAATGCTGATCGATGTAAAACGAATTCCCCTACCAGATCTTAATCGAGAATTCACTCTTCACACCGACGCCAGTCGAATTGGCCTAGGTGCTGCGTTGCTTCAAAAGCATGACATCGACGGAGTAGTGTTAGAGGTCCCGACGATGTTCATCAGCCGGAAATTACAAGCAGCCGAAAAGAATTATAATGCGACAGAGTTAGAATGTCTAGCCGTCGTCTGGGCAATCCGAAAATTCAGACCATACCTGGAATTTACCAAGTTCAACGTACAAACTGACCACGAAGCACTAAAGTGGTTAATGGCGTTGAAGGAACCGTCCGGAAGAATGGCTCGCTGGCAGCTAGAATTAATGGCTTGTGACTTAATCATTGAATACCGACCCGGAAAATTCAACGTCGTGGCAGACGCCCTCTCACGAGCCCCAGCTTCAGACCCCGAAGACGAGACCGACTGCGGAGAGGACGACTCACGCCTCTTCTACTGTCCGAACCCCGTCCGAAAATGGGAATTTAAAAAGCTAAACGAATTACCCAAGGAGAAACTCGAGTCAGGAGACCAAAATTATTACAATTATTGGCTCCGAGCATACCAGTCTGTCAAGGACGCTCACCCAAATTACGAGCTAACGATAGAACCTCGAATCTCCGACAAGTACGTTCGAGCATTCGTCGCCCACGTAAGCAAGGGGACGAATAGTAAGCCGCCCACCAGGGACGAATTAATAGCCGCCCAGATGACAGACGACTTCTGTAAAACTTATCGAAACTTCATCACAGATAAAAAATTTCCCGACGAGAATTTCGACGAAATCCAACGCGAAGAATTCGAAAGAGAAGCCTCCACGTACTTAATCGAGGATGGACTTCTACTAAAACACCACCCGAATTTCCGCGATGATCTGACGGAGACGGGAACTTCGATGAAAGTCGTTATACCCAGGAGTCTGCTGACAAGGTTTCTGTGGATGGTCCACGGACACCCGCTCGCCGGACATTCTGGAGTGGCCAGAACGATCTACCGAGCAAATCAACTTTATTTCTGGCCAAAAATGACCCGAGATATCGTTCGTTTTATTCATCACTGCCCCAGATGCCAAGCGTGCAAGCCGAGGACGCCCAAGAGCTACGAGAGAATCTCACTTGGCCCTTTCGCACCCTTCGATTGCTGGAGCGTGGATTTAATGGGCCCAAAGCCCACGTCATCCAATAAAAACAAATATATATTAGTAATCATGGATGTCGCGACTGGATGGCCCGAACTCTTTCCAATGGAGAGACCAACTAAGCAAAAAATCATTCGATGTTTGTACGAAGTGGCGCTTCATTTTGGATTCCCTCGAAAATTAATCTCCGATAATGGACCACAATTCGCGTCAAATTTGTACAAAGACTTCTGTAAAAAATTCGACATCGAGACATCATATACATCAACCTATAATCCACGGGCCAATCCCGTCGAAAGGTTAAATCGCGATATAAAATATGCACTAGCAATTTTCACCGATGTTCACTCCAGCTGGGACGAATATCTTCGTGAAATTGCCTTCAGCATCCGCACAACGATCTCAAGGAACCGCAAATTTTCTCCCGCGTTTCTAAACTTCGCTCGGGAACTCAGAGTACCCTGGGACCCACGAATACCGGAGGAAATACTGGAAATTGATCCTGAGAAGCCTCATATTTATGTCGACAGACTGGAGCAAATAATTTCGGCCACTTATCAGCACATGATGTCACACATATTCGACATGAGAGATCGTATTAGCATTGCTGGAAAGGATCGGCCCTTCTGCAATTTTAAAGTCAATGACCTCGTCTGGAAAGACACACATATTCAGTCCAGCGCCGATAAGGGGATCCACGCAGGCTTAGCAGACAAACGCGACGGCCCGTACGTCATACTCGAAGCCCACGGCGGAAACGCTTTCAAGCTAAAAAGATTGGCAGATAACGTTAATTTTAGATCGATCCACGCCCGAGAATTAACTCCATACTTACCTGAGTTTCCTCAAGAGGCTTGGACGGAATATCAGACGAAACCAGCGCAAAATCCAATTATTCGCGACATGTTTTTAGATGAACAAACTGGCCCAACCAATTTAGTTCAAGATGAGTCACACGAAGCGGCCGACGCCCCGGATGAGATTTCGGAGAGGGAGGAAATAGTCGAAGAATCTCCTAAAAAAGGAAAGCAATCAAACAAAAATAAGACTACAAGAATCCTCAAACCTGATAAAATATACGGTATGCGTCGACACAAGCCAAACCCGTTCATAAAAGACGGGAAACTCGTCGGAAAACAAAAAGCGACTCCGGCCATTGTCTCAAACAATCGATAAAAACAACCACAGGGGGGACACCTGTTACGTCCCACAATGCGTCTTAATTGGCCAAACCAATCAAAGATGACATGAGACTAATAGTTAACCTCTAACCCGACCCACATTTATCACTGTCATCTCCGACTAAGCGACGATCACCTCGAGGCAGCCGTAAATCAAAGTATCAAATTAATTTCCGAAAAATGAAAAGAAATGATTGGAAGAAAGAAATTGAACGGGCCGTAAACAACGCTTCCGAGGATGACGATGAAGATCAAGTGGATTTGTTACAAATCATTGTAAACAACGAAGAGGGAAATTGGGACGAACCCAATGAACCCGATGTCCAACCCGACGTAAGTAAAAAAAAAAAAAAAAAAATAGAAAAAATTCAAGTATCGATAATCAAAAATACGAAATAAGTTCGTGGACTGACCACAAACGAAAAAATAATTTAACTTTAAGTGACAAATTATCAAAATTAATCAAATACCGAAAGAAAAATTAACTTCAAAACACGTGGTCGAAAAGCACATGGCCGACCATGACGCCATCTTGTGTTAGACGAAAGAATCTCTACAAAAATATGACAAATTAATCAACGATCCTAATATATTTATTAATATTCTAATATTTAGGACGGATATCGCACTACGTGGGGGCAAATCGACCCGAAAAGAGTTTCCGCAGGCAGCTTATGGCGCGAAGTAATCCCCATACTGTTCCGACAAGCGCTCGAAGAAGCGGTCGACTTTGAACCATGGAAAATTCGCCTTTTATTGTCCCGTGCGATCAGCCGCTACTGGTCCAGCCAGCAAACGTTGATCCACTACATGCCGCGCCAATATCAAGCAGCTTTACGGGCAGTTATCTCGAGAAATATGGACCCGCCAGCGCCAATCCCGAATCCACTAATCCGAGCCGCCTTTCCTGACGACCAGCGAGGATGGGACGTTTACGAACAATGGCGCGACGCCGAAACAGATGAAGAAAAACACCAGATCCATATGGCATATTACGAAGAAGTAAGGCGGACCGCACATGACGAGGTTTTCAATTATCTACAGCCGGACGGTTACTCGACCGAGGAAATCAGGTTTTGGCTCCTTCAGATCCGCGAAGACCGGCCCGACCGCCCAGATTGGAGACCGAGACACGGTTTCATCACCTCGCAACGAGCAATGCATCAATTGCATTTTTTGGGCTTCTTTGGTCGCAAACGCCAGAAAGCCGAGAAACGTCTCTCCAACGAGCACGACGAAGCAGGCTGCTCAGCGAAGAAACAATGCCTGGACAAGCCAAGCACTTCCAGCAGCGCGCAGAATAAGAAACCCGCGACAGAGAAACGCCTGGCCAAACCAAGCGCTCTCTCTCGCCTGGGAAAGACGGAGGCCCCACAAACATCGCGATTTCAATCCAGGGACGCCCCGTCAACCAGCCGAAGAAGAGAAAATGTGCGCGAACGCCCCGACCGTCGAGAGGATCAACGCAGACGCGATAGGAACCAAGAAAATTGGGACGATTATCGTAGAAATTACTTCCGACGGCGGGAAGAAAACAAGGAATCCTGGAATAGACATCGAGAGGAGTTCCTACGCGAACGTGATGAGAAAGCCCGACGTGAACGAGAGAACCTCCGGTTACAGGACGAACGAAGAAGGAGAGGATCGGAGAGTCGCGCACGTTCATGGAAAGCGTATCGCGAAGAGGAATTACGACAGCGAGATAGGAGACGCTGTGAAGTCATCAAATCGATTTGGGACAGTCCCGAACCGATGAAGATTGACGACGAAGTGATTATCGACGAGGTCCCCGAGCAGAAGAAGATGTATACTCAGGCGGATCTCCTCGCGGTGGTTATGAAATACCAACAAATGCAGCCGAAACCAGTCTACCGCCCGACCCCCTCGACCGCCTCGAGTCTAGAGACGGCGCCAAGTGCTTTCATCAAGCCGGAACTCTCACAGACGAGAAGCGTAACATCCAGCGTCAGCCTCCCAAGCGCCTTTCGCAAGAAAGTGATAATCGGCGCACCGACACTGAGTTCTGAAGAACAACTCAGACATCGAGAAGCTCGCTTTGGACCGACCAAAGTCGAACCTCTCCCAACTATCCCCGAAGCCTCAACTTCAACGAGAACTCCAATCGTTTGGGACAAGCCCGAACCGGAAAAATCAAGACGTCTGGTCAGATCTGTGCCTCAGCCAACGACATCCACGGGACCCAATCCGATGTTGCCAGCCCCAGCAGTCATCCAAGCCTCGACTCCAATCAACCCTTCGGAGGTAACGTTGCAACAGTTTCTGGAGGTAACGACCGTGGAGCAAGCTAGAGCGCTTTTGTGCGAGATGGACTCCTACCAACAAAACGTGATCCAAAACGTCATCACGAACCTTCAGCGGATCTCAATTGAATATACGCAGAACAAAAATCGGGATCATCCAAATTGGAATACGAGGATCGTGGTTGCCATTACCGACTTGATGTCGATTTTGCTGGCCGCCGCCACCTTCCGAAACGCACGTGTTGCTGTAGCAGCCTGGATCGTGGTGGCCCACGAGGGTTTCCAAGTTCCGCCGGCTCTCGTAGACAGCTGGACACGTCTGGTGCCCTCTGCGGCAGTAATTCGAGCCCAAATGGTGGCCCAGGACCCGGATCCAGAGGCCTCCTACCAGAACGTTCGAGCGATAATTCAACGCTCGCTCCCGTCACCTTCGGCGGCCACGCCAACCGCAGAGGCTCCGGTTCCCAGGGATCCGACGCCTCCTCCTCCGCCTCCGCCGAGGGAGAAGGGACCCTCCGAGCCACTGGCCGAACCAGTCCCGCTCAAGAAGAAGGAACCCAAGAAAAAGATGCTCCTCCCAAAGTCGAGCAAGAAGGTTCCAAAGACGACAGAGCCTCAAATCGCCGCCAGACTCAGGATGTACTTCCCAGGGTTGTCCTTTACGAAGGACACGGAGGCAAAACTACTCCAGTCTCCAGATCGTGGCTATTCTCTTTACGTCTGGATGAAGGACGCTATCGAAGCCGGAGCCGGAGGCGAGCGCTTCATCCAACATCAACGACTACTCCGAGCCCATCGCGCACCAACCAGCATCGCCGAGGCCCAAAGAATCCACCACACCAATCAAGGTATGTCGGCCTTCCTGCCACCAATTTGGGCCCACGAACGAACGGGAAATCCGCTGGAAGCGCCGGGACACCTACGTTTCTACTTGAATGAGAGCGAAGACCCCTCGGACTACTCTTCAAGACTGACCACATCTCCCAACCTGGACGAACCAAGTTCGGAAGATAAGCCGAGTTATGCCGATAACTTGAAGAAATAAGTAATTAGAAATCGTGACGAGAAGACTGTCTTCTCCAAACTAGGAAATTATTATTATTTGTTTGCGTATCAATTATTTAAGAATGTAAAATATTTTATGCACCATTCATCATCATTTAAATAAAAAGATTATTTTATGATTAGATATTGTTCCTCCTTTTATTTAAGGGACCCCGATGATTTATTCTCGGGGAGGGACGTGTGGTGATTCGGCATCACCTGAAGAAGTAATTAGCGGTGATTATTGTGTTACTAATACTCGCCACTAGAGCGCGCTAGAAATACCGACTAGACTGACTAGTCTCGTGTTTCTGCGAACCTGCATAATCGGAAGGATTTGCATATGACGTCATTTCCGGTTAGTATATAACGCCGATACTTGACCGGAAACGACACTACAGTTACCACATTTCAGCAAGAGCACCATTTACCTCACCTTTCAGGCCGTTTCACGGATTGATCGAGGACCGGTGCCCGCTGACCATCTCAACTGTACAACAGCCACATTTATTTAGCGTAGCCAATCTACGCTAGAATAAATATTCGAACGATATTCGTTTAATTCGCACGAGAAAGCGAATTCTCGCGTGTTCATAATAACACGTGGAAATACCCTAGACAACAAACATAGACCACGCGTAGGACTAAACAATTGGATCCGCCATTGTTTAGCGGCAACTCGTATTCGCAGCCGAATCCGAGGACCAACACAGGAAACATCTTGACTTATATTTGTATTAGTAAGCGTGTTTTAATAAAGCAGTATTTGAAATATATTGTATTCCCGAGTGTATTATTTATTATCTTTAACCACAAAGTCGAATCACGACAATCTTCCGCCAGTTTTTGCATTTGTTTCGACTGTTCATCAAACATCTCCTTTAATAAACCTAAAAAAAAATCATTCAATCAGTAAAAATGGTTTCTCATTTTCAATCGTTCCAAACATGATTTAAATAAAAGAAAACTCAAATTAAATGAGATGACGATGGCTAGTCGCGTAGTTTACCGTAATCATGTCCCATTTTGCTGCTTTGTTCACGTTGTTTCAAGCGGATGTCGTTCATTTCCTTTTCTTGCTTTTCTATGTGAATAAAATTTAACCACTTGACAAAGAAAACCATCTGCTGGTTATATTTTACCTAAAAGAACTTTCATTTCTTTGCAGCACTCGTTCTGTTTTCATCAAAATTTAAATAAAATTGTTGGGTTTATAGGTTGTTCAACAACATTATTGATTCTACTAATACCTGACCACTGCTGCTACCAGCTGCGTTCTTATGTGATACTAGTCCGGAAAATAAACGTTCCAAAATCAATCCGTTACTCGCGATCGATTGCTGAAATGTAAGAAATTTACTAACACAAGCACGGATGATTGATTTAACATGGGATATCATTATTCATTACTATTGTAGAGTTTTTCGAGTTTGAGACAGACGTATTACGTCGCCAGAGGGCGTTTGGACGTAACACGGGCATTGTCAAGATGTCAGTTAGACGTTTATTGGCAACAGCCAATAGGAGCGAGCGATTGAACTATTTAAGACTGTGTATTGTTGAATAAAGATCACTTTGAATTTAAACTAAGTCGTGTGTGCGTCGCGGACCAGCGGGTCCGCCATTTTTATTCGAAGTCAGCTTTTAATAAGTTTACATCAGAAGTGGGATGAAGGATTCTATGCGACGATAGAAGGATTCTATGCGACGATTGACGAATTCTATGCGGCGATAAGCGATTAAGTAAAAGAAAAAGTTGAAAAAAAACGAGACGACGATTGTTTTTGCGGCGGAAGCGAAATTCGGGGACGACAAAGAACCACGTGGACGGTTCGGGAATCAAGACGAGAGATTTGCCGAGACGACACGTGTTACGAGAAGGTTACGAAACGAAAGTATGCGATTATGAAGCCGACGACGACAAAGCGGGAAAGAGCAATTACGCCATGCGGGGCCGGGGTGGCATAGACGGGCGCACGTGGGGCGATTCGGACGATTCGGATGGAAAAGCAGAACTAGGTGCGAAACGAGTAGACGTTGATGCGACGCAAGCAATGGATGCGAGTTCTAACGAATTTGATGCGATTCCAGTCGAAGTTGATACGAAGTTGGAGGAATTAGATGCGCAAGAACTTGACGTGGAACAGGGGGAGTTTGGTGCGGGTTTGAGGGAGACGAACGATGGGGTTAGCGATGTATTAAATGGCGATGACGGAAGCGATGACGAAGACGAAGCGATTCAAAATGGAGACGAGACGATTCGAGATGGAGACGAAGAAACGGTGATTTTGATGAAAAGAGCGAAACAAATCGCGATGCGGACGAGAAAAGTCGAGATGCGGATGAAGATGTAAACGAAGATGTAAATGCAGATGTAAACGCAGATGTAAACGCAGATGTAAACGCAGATGACCACGAAGATGAAAACGAAGATGACCACGAAGATGAAAACGCAGATGACCACGAAGATGACCACGAAGATGTAAACGCAGATGTAAACGCAGATGTAAACGCAGATGTAAACGCAGATGTAAACGCAGATGAAAAACGCAGATGAAAACGCAGATGACCACGAAGATGAAAACGCAGATGAAAACGAAGGTTAAACAAGATGAGCGTCGGCGAGGACGCCGACATTTAGTCGGATGACCGAGTGTAGAGTTTTTCGAGTTTGAGACAGACGTATTACGTCGCCAGAGGGCGTTTGGACGTAACACGGGCATTGTCAAGATGTCAGTTAGACGTTTATTGGCAACAGCCAATAGGAGCGAGCGATTGAACTATTTAAGACTGTGTATTGTTGAATAAAGATCACTTTGAATTAAACAAGCAAGCGTGTGCGTCGCGGACCAGCGGGTCCGCCATTTTATTTGAAGTCAGCTTTTAATAAGTTTACACTATTATACAGGGTGTTTCATTTAAGACGTTACAGTCAATTTCCAGAATAAGTATTTGCTTTTTCAAAAAACCAAGCAGACTAGCCTATAGCAAATTAGGGATGACGAATCCAATAGTGTTATCAAATTTTATGCCAGACATGCAACAATGCACTTTTCATTCGCTAACTCGTTAACTGGTCGAGATAGAGCAAAATTTCCGATTACAAAGTTGTAGAGCACCATCAAATTAGTACTATCCAACTTATCTTATTCACCTTAAGTTAAATGTTTTAGTTTTAAAATGAAAACAAATCAGCTAAAATAAAGCCAGCCATTGTGGCAAAACTTAAATTTCTACTGCAAAAGTACTGAATTTCTTCAATAAATTTATTCAAATTTACATTATTATGCAAGTAAACAAGAAAAACCACCGTCTTTTTTAATGCCTGAATTATTCATAAGAAGAAAAAATTTCAATTGACTGATTTGTTTTCTTTTTTTTAAAAAAAAACAACAGTTAACCTAAGGTGACTAAGATAATTTGGATAGTACTAATTTGATGGTGCTCTACAACTTTGTAATTGGAAATTTTGCTCTATCTCGACCAGTTAAGGAGTTAGCATATAAAAAGTCCATTGTTGCATGTCCGGCATAAAATTTGATTACACTATTGGATTCGTCATCCCATCTTTGCTTGGTTTTTTGAAAAAGCATAGACTTATTTTGACTGTAACGTCTTAAACGAAACACCCTGTATTATTTTAGTCAATTGGGTAATTGACGACCAATCATTTTTAATGCAATTATTCCACCTCGGTTTGAAGAGTCAGCAGTAATTTCATCATCAACTCGGCATGAGAATTCCCACTTTCGTGTTTTTCAACTTCCAATTGATTTCCCTGCAATGTTTTGACATTGTAGAATAATTATGATTTCCGTTGGGAATAATATCTGCGCACCTGAAATTCACAACCGATTGGCGAAAACTTGCACTTGCGTAAGTAACGGACACATTCTTGCACATGGCTGCCCATCTGTTTGAAATAAGAGTTTAATGTTCTTTATCTAAATCACATTTTTTGAGTGCAGTTTAAAGTTTGGGATAATGGCAATTTTTGAAAAGTGCGGTTTTTTGGTTTTCCATTTTTCCTAATTGAGTATTATAAAATTCAGCTTTTTAAGTTGTAAAGAAAAATTAGTCGTATTAAACAATTTATTTTATTGTATTTGTATATTATATATTTAACATTTTTACAGATAATAACCATTCAAAACAACAAGGGCATTTAATAATTTATCCAATAAACGTGAACAAAGTTTATTACAAAAATGACTACGGTACTCAACAAAATGTCCTTTCCATATTTGTTGATGTTGGTTTTACTGTATTGTAGAAAGTGCTTCATAAAGATGATTAAGGCTATTTATTTTTAGACATGTTTTAAACATGTCAAAGAACGAATAGCATTAATTATTGCATTAAACTTTGTTCACATTTATCAGATAAATCGGATAAATGTTATGTTGAAAGATTATTACCTGCAAAAATGATAATATTACACAATAAAAAAAATTGTTTCATATGACTAATGTTTCTTTACAAATTAAAAAGATTAATTTTATAATATATTATATTTATATACAGGGTGTATCAGAATTCATGTTACACAGAAATAAGGGGTATAGAGGGGGACCAGGAGATCACATTTCCACTAATCAAAAATTCCAAAAAAAAATTCCCACATGGTTACAACCCCAAAAACAATGGAAGATTTCAAATATCACGTCACGCATATCGCCCACATTTTCCAAGTTAAAGCGCAATTATCAAATAAAAAGATACAAACCTATCATTTTAATGTTAAAGAATCATAAAAAAAAACCAAAAATCTGGAAAAACTAAAATAAATCATTTATGTAAAAGATTAATTTCCTTAGATTATTTACCAAGTTATGCATTTGAACATGTAGAGCATTTCTTGTAATAAACTTCTGCTGTTGGCTACCGATTGTGTCTTTTTATTTGAGAATTACGCTTTAACCTGGCAAATGTGGGCGATACGCGTGACGCGCGATATTTGAAATCTTCCATTGTTTTTGGGTTGTAACCATGTGGGAAATTTTTTTTGGAATTTTTGATTAGTGGAAATGTGATCTCCTGGTCCCTCTCTATACCCCCTATTTCTGTGTAACATGAATTCTGATACACCCTGTATATACACTCACAAGTGTTGGTATGCCGAAATCTGTCTTGGCGCCACATCGATAGCAGAAGATGTCAACACTAAGCTGTTCCTTGGTGAAATTAGATTTCACACCACATCTATACAGAAAATACAAAAATAAATAAATAAAAGTTGTGAAGTAAGAAATTTGAGCTTAGATTAATCAGTTAGTTGTTCCACTGCAACTGGAAGTCCGGCCACTTGTTGGTTTCGGTTTTTGAGGAGCGCTAAGCAACAAACCGAGCAACAAACTAACTCATCGACAGATGTCTGTCAGATGGATTATTATATTAAACCACGGTCCGTGATTAAACTGAATAAAGAAATTGCCACTTACTTGGAACAAGTAAACACTTGCAAATTCATCGCGACTAAATGGAGACGATGAGACGATGAGACTCGACGAAGTAAGCACCTGGCGTGTCTAATCGGAATATCGTTTTTCTCCGATTTTGAATTCGCTCGATACGATACAATGACAAAGCTGTTCGATCAAGACCTTATTTTCCGCAAAAAATCAAATTTTCGTTACAAAAATAAATACTTCCGATATTTTTGTAGATCTATTTTTATATTTGTTTATATCTCCCGAAGGAGTGGGCCGATCCCGGAGGTACTGCAATACCGGGCCAACCCGTGGCAGGGGTGGAGCAAGCTCCGAGCACCCCACCTGGTTCCAAAAATCAGTTTAATATTCTGGGCCCTCAATGAGGACCGTATCAGATATTAAGCTGATAAGAACAGATACTACACTTTGATCTTAGCCAAAAGGCCGAGAAGCGATACCCAACTAACTCGGCCAAAAACACCCAGTCCGACATGTTTCTCTACTCGCATTGGCACATCACTTTACTTTCAAATTGTAATTTTGGAATGATAATTAAATGTAAAATAGCGGCAGTTAATCTATTTAGTTTTGAATATTATTCATTATTATTATTATATATCGGATAAAGGGTTTTGATGGATTTGTTTTTGAGTAAAACAAAATTCTCATATTTATTCATCTGAAGTGCACAGTTGAGTAACGGGTTAGCTACAACGCTCCTACTAAAATTTTAGAAAGAGTGATACACTCAGTGCTTTTTAAATATGTATTATCAATCTGGAAACTTCAAAATTTATAATTTATCATCACATTTTACTGTAGAGTTCAAATTATTCCGTTTATTTTTATCGATAAAGCACATCAAGTATTAATAATAATGAATATCGTCACCAGATGGCAGCTGCCTGCAGTCATGAAGCAGTAGTCATTCCAGGTAGTATGGCAAGCCATAGGAGCGAACCGTCAAGTAAAAGTAGTATATCACTGATTTATAAAATAATTTCTTTTATACAGTGCCCAAAATAAATAAAATCCTTCTTTTTGCGACCCAAACCTATAGTGTAGTGAATAATCGAGTGGAATAATAAACGGAAGCAAGTAGTGACGCTCTGGTGATTATTTCGCAACCAAAAAGAAGGAATGTACGGTATTTCATAAGTCCCAGCCGGTAAATTTCAAACTCACACACACAAAGCACAAAAGTAAAATTTTGATTGTTTTTTGATACTTTATTTGACGTATTTTATATACGGTACTTTCTTACGTTATTTCTCTTTTTATTTGATACTTTTTGCTATGTTTCATACTTTTTGAAAAAATAAAAATAATAAAATAATACATGAAAAAAGGTGTTTGTATTGTGTTTTTATTGATCACAAACAACAATAATAAATGAATAAAATACATCATAGCAGTGAAACTAAATAATTAACAAATGACTAATCACTGCTTCCAATTCAAAATCCAAGTTGTTCTGCTCAACGTACGAATTAACGACACTTCTAGCTCTCTTATTAATCCTAACACAATCCCTGAACATTATCTCCTTCAACGGACCCTTCATTTTCACCAAACTCATGATCCCCTGTAAACCAATCCCACCGCAATCAAAAATGGCCAACACCTTTAAATATTTAAACGCACTTGCATTTACAAGTTTCTCAACTACGCCATCGCACAATGCAGGACACGCCGCAAATTGCAGATCTTCCACATTCCCACACATTAGCAACAAGCTTTCCATTTGTAATTCTGTGATTCCCGGCTCTAAAGCGCTAATCTCTAGTGCGCGTAACCGCTTAAACGGAACACGTTCACCCGAATCCAAAGAGTCAGTTTCGTTGGAAATTGAACACGTATCCAATTCCAATTTCTCCAACACCGGACACGAGCGATCGATGAGCGAAACGTTAACGCCAGAAATCATTTCTACGCATAAACAGGTCAATCGATGCATTATCTCGTGTTGCAACATGAAATTCAGAGTTTTATGCGAACATTCAAAGATCTTTAATTTGTGCAGACGAGGAAGCATGGCGACCGCAATGTCGATTTCTCCGCATTTCTCGACCGTTATGATCGCATTTTCGATTAAATCAGAACGAACGAGCAGTGTTCGGTTCGATTTGAATTCTTTTTTGACTCGATTGAATATCAAATGCCAGCAATCATTCTCGAAAACCTTCAAAAGCGGCAGAAGGTTCATTAGAAAAATACATCCGTCGACCGTTGCGTCGGTGCCGCAGATGTTCAACTCGACCAGTCCGGTGCAAGCAGCTAACGAACGGAGCCCACTGTCGCGAACGTTGTTGGTCCAGTTCAGATTAAGGTGCGTCAACAGTGGACAATTTTTCGCGATTTCCACCAGATGTTGATTGCTACCATCCCAACAATGCTCCAAATTCAAACGTTCGAGCTGCGGCAAGTGTTGCAACAGCTTGATTATCGGTTGGACCTTGATTTGACGCACGGACGAAAAGTCTAAATCCACGAGGTTTTTGCATATGGCGCCTATTTGATCCAACAGCGCTACCGTAGGCAGGTCAAACCTGTTCAAATGGCGCAATGATTTCGTTCTAGGGTGGATGAAAATGTTTGACGGCGCGGGTCGTTCGGAAAATTCAAATTGCTGACATAGTTTTTCAAATACGCTGTTGATGAATTCGTCCGGTTGGTCCGCTAATTTGTCCTGCATCGATTCGAGGTTGGCGGTGATTGCCAGTACACATAATTCTGCGAGGCTCTGTGGTGCTTTTACGTACGGCATGTCGATGGTGGACGAATGTTTGATTTCGGAGCCTTCTATCCACACGTGTTTTTCGAATAAGTCACTGCGTGATGTGTGGGGGTCACAAACCGAAAAGAGCGGATGAATAAAGAGGGCACTGCATGCACTAATACTGTATGTATTATTAAAATAAAGAAAAATTTGGTGTTGAAGTTTGTTTTTATTTGCAATGAATGCAGAAGACAATTATTGTTACTGTGAGGAAGCAAGTAGTGATTTTGCCGAAAGTTCATGTTGGCAAATGCCAATAGTGCCACAACTCACAATGAATGGCGAAAAACGTCTATCACACGTTTGCCCCGTGATTGGCTGTGATTGGCGCACTAGACACGTTTATAAAGAATTTATTCCGAGATATTTATCATTCGCGTCTGACCACTAGACGACATGCTACGCAAGAAATCAGCTCCGAGTCTTGAAGAAATATGTCTACGTGCGGCGACCACTTATTTTCGAGAGAAAGAAATGCAAAATCAACTGCTAAATCAACCGCGCATGCTAATTAATAAGCTCTACGAAAGACTGTGTAAGCAATTTAAACGTGGCGATCACGATCAAGTTATGTTTTCAAAAGTATTCATTCATTCCGGCGCGAAATCATTACACCATTTGCATTTGCTTGATCTGCAAATAACTCTTTATGATAGAATAGGAGAAGTGTGTAAAAATCTTGTCGATTTAACCTTGGGAAAAGATAAAGGAGATCCTAATCCGTCAATCGTTACACTGCTACAAAGTTTACCAAAACTTGAACGTTTAGTCCTTCTGTATACAGTAAAATCCACGGCTGAAGTTGTTGCTGCGATCGGACAGAATTGCCCACTTTTAACACGCCTCGATATTTCGAATTGCGTCTGTACTGATAATGAGCTCCAGTCGTTAAGCAGTTGTGTTAAGTTGGAGTATTTGGATATTTGGAATCAAACAGAGCAAGTCACTGTGAATGGGTGTTTATTCCTTCTCGACCAACTGCCCCTTCTAAAAAAGTTTGAACATAATTATTGGGACCAATTACTTCTTATGCTAACAAACCTGTCGAATGGAAGTCAAACATCGCGGACTTATTTTATCGAAGAAACTGAATCTCCGATAGAAAACAAGTATGTTCCTATTGTGACGAACAGTTTTCCTTATTTAAGAAGCTTAGATGTGTTTAATGACGGAACTGATCTGGATTTTAATACTTTAACACGGCTACAAGGATTAACCAGTCTCTGTCTGACTTTCAATGGGCCGGTCAGTATTCGACTTGTAGATCACGCTTGGCCAATGTTAGAGAAATTAACATTAATAGAATGTACAATCGTCATTGAAAGTGATGATAATATTAATGCTCCGTTAAAAAACCTTCGTCAATTGATTTTATATTGCAACGATTTCCCCATTACTGAACAAGAAATGAAAAAGTTATTACTACCGTGTAAAAGGTTAGAAAGATTGTTCATTGCTCGTTGCCAAAGTCTTTCTGACGATTTAATTTCGGAACTTGTTGAGTCGAATGAGCTGCAATATCTGATAAGTTTAGAATTACATTTTTGCAACTTAATTACTTCCACTTCAATCATGAAATTGTTTGGACTGCAAAATCCAATGTGTAAATTCAGAATGTCTGATTGTGATAATATTGACATTGATCTACTTAAAAGCTATGTTAAAAGTCAAAACTTGGATGTGCAGGTCGAAAAGGCACCCTCAATTATTTGGGTTGGTGACGCTTAACAGGTGACACTTGAACGGGAGGACATTTAACCGGGCAACACTTGAACGAGTGACACCTGAACTGCACTATGTAAATCCGTCTTTTAATAAAATCTAAATATATTTGTTAATTTACAATAATCCCAGACATGGATAAATTAGCATTTATTTTGTCTACAAATTAAACTTTCTATATCTATAATTTGCTTTATTTATTAAAGAAAAAAAATATTTCTTGTCTTATTCAAACAAAAATATTAAATAAAAATTTAAAAAAATATTATAGCAGTAAAACTAAATATCACTTAATTTAAAAGATACAAACTTACAAGAATTGTTAGATTTAACTGCAAAATCCAAGTTATTCTGCTAAACGAAATCGTGAATTAAATTTATGGCTAATATGTGAATAAGTTAGCATCTTCAATGGACTATGCGTTCCAACCAAATTAATAACTGACGTTTCAGTAATCATATTGCATTGATAAAGTGATAACAGGTTTCAAATTTCTAACAAGGAGACCGCAGGAGTGTGTCCCTCACAATTGTTTTATTTTTTAAAAAATAAAGTATTGTTATTATCTAAACAGTCAATACTTTCATTATTTAAATGCAACGCCCTTTCACATTGTTACAAACAGTCACAGCACACATGATTCTTTACTGTGTGTAGAAGCATTACTCTTTCACTTTTTTGAGTACCGGTAAGCTTGATTCGACGCACGGCGACAAGTCCACGAGGTTTTTGCATATGGCGCCTATTTGGTTGATGAATACGTCCGGTTGGTCCACTAGTTTTTCTTGCATCGATTCGAGGTTGGCGGTAATTGTCAGTAAACTCAATTCTGCAAGATTCGCTGGTGCTTTCACGTACTGCATGTCGACGGTGGACGAATGGTTCTAGGAAAATTAGAATATTAACAGTGGCTCACAAAGATAATCAAAATTAGTCTGCGTGATGACAAATTATTCCAGCTATTGCAAGCATTGAAAGCACTGAAACAACAAAGGTATATTTGTAAATTTTGTAGAGTTTTATAAATTTAATAAAATAATTTTCACTTTTTAGATACGACACTCGCAACGAAACTTACAGGTGTGTAATAAATTATTATTATTATTGATCAATTATTATTTGGATATTTTAATTTATAGGATGAGCTTCGAGATCGTTTGACATCATTTGTGCAAAAACTTTTAGGCCGACATGACGGAAAGGATGACGATCAAATTGAAGATCGCTTTCAGGATTTTGTAAAAACGACGGTGACCCACTTAATCGAGCGTTGGGTTTATGGACTAGTACAGTCATGGAGAGTGAAAATCTGTCTCTTAAGTGATCAGCTAATATTAATTGAGTTGTAAACTATGGCTGAAATTTAGTCTTTAGCTAGACCAGGGGTCGGCAACCTGCGGCTCGCGAGCCGCATGCGGCTCTTCGGATGCCAAGGCGCGGCTCTCCAAGATGCGGCGTCGCTAAAACAGGCGTCGCTAAAGTATATAACTGGAAGAATGTACTTCACTGTAGCAACGCCCGTTGTAGCAACGCCGTTTTTTAATCTAATGAAACCTAACCTAACCTGACCTAACCTAAACAAACTAACCTAACCTAAACAAACTAACCTAACCTGACCAAAACTAACCTAACCTAGCTGAATCTAAGCAGCTGAAACACGGCGTTGCTAAAGTTATATACAGGGTGTCCCAAATGAACGAAGCCAGTCAAATATTTCCTGAGCAATTGCATCTAGGCCAACTTTGATAAAGCAATCATATAGGAAGTTGGGTGAGAGCAATCCAATGATGTCATCAAATTTGACCTTGAAAGCGATTTTCAAGGTCATTCACTTGCTAACTTCTAAACCAATCAGGTTAGAGCAAAAAAGTCAATTACAAAGTTGTAGAGCGCCATCAAATTAGTACTACCCAACTTATCTTAGTTATCTTAAGTTAAATGTTTTCTTTTTAAAAAGGGGACAAATCAGCTGAAATAAAGCCAGCCATTGTGACAAAACTTAAATTTCTATTACAAAAATATTGAATTACTTAAATAAATGTATTCAAATGTGCATCATTGTGCAAGTAAACAAGAAAAACCACTGCCTTTTTTAATGCTCAATAATTATTTTATCACAAGAATAAAAAAATTCACTTTGCTGATTTTTTTTCTGATTTGTCCCCTTTTTAAAAAGAAAACATTTAACTTGTCACGGTCCTGACTTTAGACAGTAATAATTTTCAAAATTTTAAGCGCATTTTGCGCCTTTCCCTTAATTTTTCCCCAATTTTATTAAGAAATTGTTCTAGTTTCTCTAAATTATTTTATTTTTCCCAATTCTAAATTTATTATTCTATTTTATTTTATTTTCCTTATTTTTGACATTTATCTTTAATTTGGCCTGGTTTTAATCACCCCATCCAGACAATTCATGAGAATTCTGCCACAAGTTGATATAATCACGCTCTAAATTTGCATATTTCACCCCTGATCGCCTGTTTTCTGCCCAGTCCCCATTGGGAATTGACTTGGCCTTTGACATGTGATCGGAGGTGACTTGTTCTATCAAATAACTTAGAACAGAGAGAATAATTTTCGCCTTCGACTAGTCAACATCTCCTGTCTTAACTAGGAGATTTCCAAGTGCGATTTATGTTGCGTCTCAACGCATATGGTCATTATGCAGCCCGAATTCTTATGGTTGGCTATCTAACCACTACATTTATTATTTGCCCATTATTTGCGTACGAATTACTGGAAAAACGGCGTATTCGACGGTCTTAATTCGTCAATACATTTTATGCCACGACTGTGACTTCTTCCTCAGCCTAGACATTTTGAACTCATACTCGTCTCAATTGCGTATTCATTTTATTATCGACGGCCCGACGACGTTGTCTGCGGTTTGGTACCTGTGCGCGCGTTCACCCAACGTTTGCGCGTGTCCAGGAGAAGAAACATACTCTTCGTAAGTACGCCTAGCAAGTGACGACATTTTCCCTTAGTGAAGAGCGATATTCGGTCTCAACTCGAGTATCAACGTTCGCCATTTTGCGCGGCGCCCGAATTGAATCCTGCATCCATAAAATACAGATTTCACGAATAGACGCTGTCTTAACCTAGCTACCACCCCCGGCAAAGTTTTAAGAGTTGCAACGCCTGCGAACCTAAATTTTCTGGTTATTACAATCCCTGGAAATTCTTAAATTTCCGAAACTATTGTTAAAAAGTCGACTACGACGTGACAGATTTTTATTAATTTCCATTAAGTTTTCACTCTAATTGTGTTATTTGCACATCTCGATCAATTCCGATTTCGGTTAGCGTGTGGATCATACCCTCTATTCGGTGATAATTGATTCATTGTGTGAAAATAATTTCTGGCTGCCCGAATTTTGTCCGATACTTCATCATTAACACCGTATGAACGAGATCGCTCATGATGCTTATGGTGATGACCATGGTGATGGCCACCAACGTTCTGAAATAAAACCGTCAACATGAGGAGACAAGTAATGATTAAAATTCCAATCCAATTCTTCATATTTCTACAAATTATTTTTTATAAAAAACGAAGATTTTAAGTTAATTCAATTTGAAATAAATAATTCGTACCCTTGATAGGCAGTGATTCTGTGCTTCTGCACTGTAGCTGTTTATTGCTCTAGGTTTGACAGTAAATGATCCAAGCGGATTTACATGTTTGATGGCTTTGTTAGCAAATTAATTACTTGTTTAGGAATGTGAAACCATTGTTTGAGCTTTATATAATTAACAAGATTGAATTATTATCAAGTTTTTCAACTGAGATTAAAATTGTAATTGCAGAGGACCAAATTAAGGGTGTGGGGCTCCCTTGAATTTTATAAGTGCATTTTATAAATGTAATTTTTTGCCTAAAAATGCAATTTATTCACATAAAAATGTATTATTCTCACAAGATTATGCAATTTTTCATTGGAAAACGCATTATGTCATACAAAAATGCATTATGTCATACAAAAATGGATTATTTCATTACAAAATGCATTTTTCTGCCTGCAAATGTATTTTTTTTTCTTGAACTGTAGAATCTTCAATAATTAAATTGCTGTAAAACAAAGTTAATTTGGCCTTGCCGGGTGACTTTGACCACAAGAAAAAAAATTGTTGTGTCTGCTTAAGAGAAAACTTTTAGTAGTTTGTCACGTCTGGATTCTCAAGTTGGTGTTGAATCATGGTTGACTAATTAATTTGCGCAGGTGTTTAGTTCGCGCAAATGGGTCGCAGGCTCGTGAAATCGTTCGGGATAATGCCGCCGCGCAATATAGACGGTTGGCGGTAAAACGGTCTCAACTCGCTGTTGTTACAACTATATATTTTAACGACAGTTCTCTTTACTTACGGTTGATGTTGTTTGTAAAAATAAGTGTACACTGGGTCAATCTTTAACATGGGTGGAGAATGATGGCCAGGCATAATAAAAGATATAAAAGGCATTAGATTTGCGCAATAGGACTAGTTTTAGTATGAATGCGGTGTTTAGGCGCAAAGAAAGAGAGGTTTGACATTCTCATTCCACTGGACCAGGTGTAAAAGGTGGTTGGCAGTCCAGATGGAAGAGGAGAAGTGTAGCTATTGTGGTCAGCAAAGCTATATGTAAGCTCTGATCAGGTGATCAGAGGGCCAAACTATTTGTGTGAATAATTATTTCTAAGAGGAGGGGGAAAGTTGAATTAAATGTGATTGTTGGAAATAAATGAGATGCGCAAGAAACTTCATGCGCATATATTGTTAGGATGAGTTGGCATAAATGAGTCATTTAGGTTAAATAAAGTAGGAAATAATATAAGATGTTGGAAGAGTTTAACTAATCAGAACAAGAGAGGGGTAAGGTGAACGAAACAATGTGATGCGCAAAGAATTATTTGCGCCCATTCAAAGTAGAATAACTTAGGAACACTGAAATGAAATAACAGAGAGAAAAAGGTAGGAATAATATAAATTAAGAAGAATTATAATGAGGTGAAAAACATGCCCATGACAAGTTGATGGTGGAAAATGTATGGATTACACGATTTACAGTATCACCAACCTCTTACTACCAGAAGTTTTCACACAAACAGACATAACAATTTTGTAACCCCGTTTGGATAGGTGTGAAGTTACAGTACCTTGCACAGAAGGAGTTGCAGTTGCAATGTCACAATGCAGCGAAGACCACCAGCCATAGGTTTTGCACAATGTCAAAACTCAGAATGAATGGCGAAAAACGTCCATCATACGTTTGTCCTGTGATTGGCGCACTATACACGTTTATAAAGAATCCATTCCAAGACATTTATCATTCGCATCTGACCACTACAGACGACATGCCACGCAGGAAATCAGCTCCGAGTCTTCAAGAAATATCTCTACGTGCGGCGACTACTTATTTCCGAGAGAAAGAAATGCAAGATCAACTGCTAAATCAGCCGCCCATGCTAATTAATAAGCTCTACGAAAGGCTGTGTATGAAATATCGACGTGGCGATCGAGGTATACTTTCAAAAGTATTCATTCATTCCCGCGCGAAATCACTACACGATTTGCATTTACTTGATCTGCACGTAACTCCTCTTCATGATAGAATAGGGGAAGTGTGTACAAATCTTGTCGATTTAACCTTGGGAGAAGATGTCAGACATCCCAATCTGTCAATCGTCACACTGCTACAAAGTTTACCGAAACTTGAACGTTTAGTCCTTCTGTATACAGTAAAATCCACGGACAAAGTTGTTGCTGCGATCGGACAGAATTGCCCACTTTTAAAACGTCTCGATATTTCGGGTTGCGTCTGCGCAACTGATATTGAGCTCCAGTCGTTAAGCAGTTGCGTCAAGTTAGAGTATTTGGATATTCAAAGAACTCGTGTCACTGTCAGTGGGTGTTTATTCCTTCTCGACCAACTGCCCCTTCTAAAAGAGTTTATGCATGATCACTGGAACGAATCACTTCTTATGCTAACAAACCTGGCAAACGGAAGTCAAACATCGCGCACTTATTCTATCGAAATAATTGATTTTGCGATAAGTAACAGCTATATTCCTATTATAACGAACAGTTTTTCTAATTTAAATAGCTTAGAAGTGATAGATGACGGAACTTATCTGGATTTTAATAGATGGCCACAAGGATTAACCTGTATCTTACTGATTGACGTTAGGCCGGTCAACATTCGACTTATTGATTGTGCTTGGCCAATGTTAAAGTCATTAGTATTAGTAAAGTGTACAATCGTCAATGAAAATGATGATAATATTAATGCTCCGTTGAAAAACCTTCTTCAACTGTCTTTAAATTGTGACGATTCACTCATTACTGCACAAGAAATGAAAAAGTTATTGCTACCGTGTAAAAGGTTAGAAAGATTGTTCATTTTTCAATGTCAAATTCTTTCTGACGATTTAATTTCGGAACTTGTTAAGTCGAATGAGCTGCCATATCTGATAACTCTAGAATTTCATTCTTGCCACTTAATTACTTTCAATTCAATCAGGAAATTGCTTGAACTACAAAATCCAATGTACAACTTATACATACATGATTGTAATAATATTGACATTGATCTACTTAAAAGCTATGTTAAAAGTAAAAACTTGCATTTGCAGATCGATAAGTCACACACAACTACTTTTATCATACCATAAAATGTAAAATCAAACTGCACTATGTAAATCCGTCTTACGTCGTATAATAAAATCTAAATAAATTTGTTAATTTACAATAATCCCAGAAATGGATCCAGTCGTAATGAAGAAAGAATAAGAAAGCAGAATCGGCACTCACCATGCGATGTGGTCGAAACTTGCCTGGCAGACACTCTGAACATGGCCTCGTAACCTCTCAAGCTAATAAATGAGAGAAATTAGTTAAATATACAGTATGAACGAATAAAACGTGTTGTTGCTTTACCGTCGCCGCATGCGCCATTGGTCCCGTCGAGTGCGCCGGACGGTGACAATGTTCGTCTTCGAAGTCGTGCTCAAATGGTTCTGAGTTATACCGGGTGGCCCACATAAAACCAACAATACAAGGAGGGTTACGAAGTGTCACTCAAAACAATGTATACACACACAAAATTAAATATACATTAAACATTACCTGTGGGCAGTGTTGTTTAATTAACGGTTCTAGTGCAGTTTTTTCCGTTCTTTCGTTTGGTGTTTAGCTTTTGACGATCCAAGCTTTCATTCTCGAGATATTTGCGATTTTAATCAATCATTGTCCGAATTCGCACAAGTTTGATTGCACTAGTCATTCCTGAATATTGTGGTATTTTTGAATCTCTTCAATGGTACTTTTGTGGATTTCTTCAGATGTACCAGTACGAGATTTTGCTTGATTTTATGAGATTTTGCTAAAGTAAAGTCGTATGGTACCAAAAAAGTGTTACAGGTACCAGTTACCAGTCCAAAATTGTGGGTTTTTTTTTAAAAGTACTGTGTACCTGTAACCGACGCGTACCCAGGAGACCTAGGACCGTACCCGCCCGTACTTGTAGGTCTAGAACCCATCAATGTAATAAATATATTCATGCCATATTTGTCGTAAGTTCCATTATTCAGTACACTTTTAGCGCACACTTTTAGCTTATCTCGCGTAGGTTGTTGACAGCTTTAGCAATGTATTTTCTGATCTTTCGTTGG
The DNA here is from genome assembly GCA_949358305.1 of Strigamia acuminata. NCBI lineage: Eukaryota > Metazoa > Arthropoda > Chilopoda > Geophilomorpha > Linotaeniidae > Strigamia > Strigamia acuminata. The sequence continues at coordinate 7,599,512 of OX442315.1, read as the reverse complement.
TAATTACTAAAAATGATTCTGAAAAAATTAAAATAATAAAATAATACATGAGAAATGTGTTTTTATTTACCACGAACTTATTACCCTAAAAAGAAATAAATTAATTAAAATACCATACATCAATTACAAATGACTAATCATCGCTTAATTTCTTCAATTCAAAATCCAAGTTCTTCTCCTTAACATACGCATTAATTACACTCCTAGCTCTCTTATTAATCCTAACACAATCCCTGAACACTATCTCCTTCAATGGATTCTCCATTTTCACCAAATTCATGATCCCCTGCAAACCAATCCTAGTGCATCCAAAAAGGCCCAACACCTTCAATCGTTTAAACGCATTTGCGTTGACAAGTTTCAAAACTACGCTATCGGACAATGCACGGCACATATCAAAGTCTAGCTCTTCCACATTCCCACACATTAGCAACAACTTTTCCATTTGTAATTCTCTGATTAATGTCTTCTCAAGAGTACTGACCTCTAGTGCGCGCAACTTGTTAAACGAAACACGTTCGCCCGAATCCAAAGCTCCAGTTTCGTTGGAAATTGCACACGTATCCAATTGCAATCTTTCCAACACCGGACACGAGCGATCGATGAGCGAAATGTTAACTGCGGGAATCATTTCCACGTGTAAACTGGTTAATCGCTGCATTATCTCGTGTTGCAACATGAAATTCAGAGTATTACGCGAACAGTACGAGATGTTTAATTTGTGCAGACGAGGAAGCATGGCGACCGCAATGTCGATTTCTCCGCATTTCTCGACCGTTATGATCGCATTTTCGATTAAATCAGAACGAACGAGCAGTGTTCGGTTCGATTTCAAATGTTGTTTGACTCGATTGAATATCAAATGCCAGCAATCATTTTCGAAGACTTTCAAAAGCGGTAGACTGTTTAGTAGAAAAATACATCCGTCGGCCGTTGCGTCGGCGCCGCAGATATTCAACTCGACGAGTTCGGTGCAACTCGCTAACGAACGGAGCCCACTGTCGCGAACGTTGTTGGTCCAGTTCAGATTAAGGTGTGTCAACAGTGGGCAATTTTTCGCGATTTCCACCACATGTTGATTCCTACCTTCCCAACAATGCTCCAAATTCAAACGTTCGAGCTGCGGCAAGTGTTGCAACAGCTTGATTATCGGTTGGAGCTTGATTCGATGCACAGGCGACAAATCTAAATCCACGAGGTTGTTGCATATGGCGCCTATTCGGTCCAATAGCGCTTCCGTAGGCAGGTCCAACTTGTTCAAATGGCGCAATGATTTCGTTCTCGGGTGGATGAAAATGTTTGACGGCGCGGATCGTTTGGAAAATTCAAATTGCTGACATAGTTTTTCAAACACTTTGTTGATGAATTCGTCCGGTTGGTCCGCTAATTTGTCCTGCATCGATTCGAGGTTGGCGGTGATTGCCAGTACACATAATTCTACGAGGCTCTGTGGTGCTTTAACGTACGGCATGTCGACGGTGGACGAAAGTTTGATTTCGGAGCCTTCTACGCACGTGTTTTTCGAATAAGTCACTACGCGATGTGCGGGGGTCACAAACGGAAAAGAACGGATGGATAAAGAGGGCGCGAAATGTGTCACTGATGCACATCCACAGTGGCGCCCTCTTTGACTGAGCATGTATGTTGTTTGTGGAATTTACAAGATCGAGACTCTGAAATTCCAAAAAACTCATCACGTCCACACTACCCATCTTCACGTTTCTGCCAGTCTCCAGTGCACGAAAAGTTTCGTTTTCTGCTCGATAGATTTTTATATTTTATCTGATGAAAGATACTTGTGGACAAACACAGAAGCGTTGTAATTCATTTTCTTTATTTCGCATTGGTGGTGGTTGGATTGCACTTGCGATTCTTTGACGTATAAATCGTACTATCTGTTCTGCTCCAAGGCAGCCATGATTTGCTGACTCGAGAGAGAATTTTGATCGATTCTGCGCACTCCATGCAACAAGCTCAGTGCTGGAACGGCACGCACGTGTTAACCAGGTAAGGATTCTTAAATGTGAATACTTTGTAGCCTGAAAGAGGAATTAATTTACCGGTATTAAGTGAATAATACGGAGTAAAAAATTTGATATTAATTAGTGACGCATTAACTTGTAAGTGTTCAAAAGGACCAGTTTTGCCTAAAAATGCATTTTCATATCTAAATAAGGCTCAGTTTTGCATGAAAATGCATTTTTACGTCTAAAAGAAGCCATTTTTTGTCTAAAAATGCGTTTGGTACTCTGAAAATGCATTTTGTTTAGCGAAAAATTAATCACAAGCTTGTAGACTTCTAAACCTTGTGTTTAGAAAGTCTATTGAAACGGCTCTGTCTGACTTCAACGTCCGGTCACGTGACCTGAATGTAATGTTTCTACTTCCGGTACTTCCGGTTTGTGTAATATCCCAAAAAAATGAATTAAAAAATTAATCAGACGATTGGAAAGTAGACTTTTCTGGTGGAGTTTTTGGTCTACTTTCCAATTATAACGATGAAATTGGCATTAAATATAGTTAAAAGAGAGAAAATGCTAAATTACGGCGAAATGTAATGGAAAAAAGCGCCACCTGGCGGATCCCGTAAGCTATAATGGAGGCAGAAATCTTCGTCTCGAACTGAAAAATGCTGTTTTCTATCTCGAAATGAGATTTATAAATTTTGAAACCAGTCTCATTCGACTGGAAATCCAAATTTGCACCTGCCTGTATCTTTTTTCTTTTTATTTGGTCGAAAAAAAGTAGCATTACGATCTACCAAAGTCGGCGATCGAAGGGGAAATTCAGGGGGAAATTTGAAAATGTTCGTGGCGATTCGTTTTTTTATATTTTCTATGTCGTAATGAGGTCCAAAAATTATTAAACCAAGCTCATTTTGAAGAGCGGACAATTGCGCACAAGCCTGTATTTTTTTTATTACGATTCGGTCGTGAAAAGGTACCGATTCGGGCAGGGCTGGACTGGGAACAAATTTATGGCCGGGAAATCTGGGTGTCCGGGCCACAATTAATGAAGTCGGGACACGCCACAGCAGGCCGCGACAGGCCACAGCGGCCACGGGCCACCGGGAAACTCCCGGTAGCCCGCCGGGCCAGTCCAGCACTGGATTCGGGCCATCTTAGCGGGCGATCGAATAGTTTTTGAAAAAATTTGGATTCGACCAAGAAAAAAACTCAATATTTTGAAAAAAGGACCGATTAGAATGTTTAAAAAAAGTTTCCTGTGTAGATTCTGCCGCTGAAAACGATTTTGCTAATAACATTTCGATCGGATTAACGGTTGACTTTTTATTAGCAAAAATCGATCTTATTTGTGTGATTGTGAGGTTCGGACTACCTCACGTTCGCGTCGCGTGCGCGTGCCGGCCGTCGCGTGTCGTGTGTAATGCGCGTGTGACGTTTTGGCGTGTGTCGCGCGTGTTTGCCACCTGGCGCACCTGCCGGTGCTGGCCGATGACGTCAGATGCCTGGCCAATAGTAGAAGTCGTCTCTTCACCAGCTGATTTGCTTTGTTTACGTTTTTGTAGTTTTTGGAATGATTAAACAGTTTTGTACAACACTTGAACCAAGAGAGTCGTTAATTGCTTTCTCGTTGAACTTCACATATCCGACATGGCGCAGTTGACACGTTGAGCCGGGATAACGTCGCCGATACGTGAAGAGACGTGTAAGATTTCGCTCGCTTCGCGATCAGACGGACATTTGTACCGCGATAAAAGTGAAAGGACACTCGTGCGGTGTGTGTGAAAGAAGGAAAACTCGGGACATAAAATGGCGGACATGAAAAGTGTTTTCACTTCGACTAGCGAGCCGGTTTTGGACCTTTTGACGTGCGATACCATTCGCGACGAATGCTTGCTGCGCGGAATTGACGTAAGCAATTGCAAAAAGAAAAGTGAATTTTTGGCCACTATTTTAGCGGACAACGTGGCAAAAGATGCAGCCAAGGTCAAGCCCGAGCCAACCCAGACGGCCATCGTGTCAACCGCAACGGGACTCGCGGGACAGATTAAAGTGCAGCACGAGGTGGACACGACGAAGGGAGTGCCCGTGTTCAAAGGAAAACGTGACGAGAACGTAGAACATTTCATCGAGTGCGTCGAGCGTGCGGCCACGTTGGGAAAATGGACCGAGCACGCGAAAATTGCGGTGGCAAACGGACAATTGAAGGAGGAAGCTCTGTATTGGTATGACATTTTTGGAAAAAAATTCGTTTTGTGGTCAGAGTGGGTGGCGTCAATTAGGGACTATTTTTTGGACGTCGACACCTACGATAGGTGGAGGCAGCGAATCACTGCAAGAAAGCAGCTGGAGAACGAGTCCCTCGCCACATATTTTGCCGCAAAAATTGCACTGATCGAGACAACAAAGAAGGCGTTTAGTTTTTCGAAGGATGACACGATAAATGTCACAGTAGAGGGAGTTCGCGATTTGCATACTCGTGATTTATTTCGTATGGCAAAATTTGACTCTTTTATTGAATTAATTAGGAAGGGACGCGAAATTGACCGGAACAGAGAGGCCAGTGGATCACCACCGAGGACGACACCGAAGGAGGCTGTGAAAGCCAAGCTCGAGACCCGAATTAGGACGCCACGTGACGACACAACATACAAAAAGGGAATGGATATGTCGAAGATGCAGTGTTGGCGGTGCAATGAGATTGGGCACTGCTCATTCGACTGCACGAAGGCGAAGAAACCCGAACAGAAGGACGAAGAGGCGAAGAAACCCGAACAGAAGGACGAAGAGGCGAAGAAGCAACAGAAGAGCGTCACGGGAAAGGCGAACATTTGCATGGTCAGGACAAAGTGTCCGGAATCGAATCTGGTGGTCGTTGATTGTCAGTCAGCTGAGCTCGGGGGACAGGTGGAGGCCCTGATTGATTGCGGGGCAAATTGTTCATCCGTGGACCAGGTATACATTGGTGATACCGTCGAGATCCGGCCAAATTTGGAGAAGGAATACTTCAAAACCGCAAACGGCGACAAACAAGTATTGGGCCATGTAGATCTGAACGTGCAGATTGGAAGAATGAGGACCACGATTAATGACGTCGCTGTGGTACAGGACCCGCCTTTTCCACTGATCATCGGGATGGATTGGCGCAAGCAGGCGGGCCTGGCGTGGATGATATCCGGCGACGGGGACGTGACTTTCTACAAGGAAATTAAGGATTCAACGTCAATGACGAATTGCCTTTTGCGTGCCAAGCAGCAGATTTCCGCCGAGGACCAGCTGTTTGGGGAGGAGGTGGAGGCGCTTGTGGGGGCGGTGGACGAGGACGTTTTGCCAGAGGAAAGGGAGCGACTCAGGCGGGTGTTGTGGAAGCACAGGGAAGCATTCAGCGAACAGGACGAACTGGGCGTGTGCGTGGACGAGGAATGCGAGATTCGTCTGAAACACGATAATCCCATCAAAGTCAAACCAAGAAAATTCTCGCCAGCCGACGAGAGGGCGTGCAGTGAGACAATGACGCTTTGGTTGAGGTTGGGAATTTGTCGGCCCTCAACGCCGCAGTACAATTTTCCGTTGTGGTTTGTCAAACAGGGAGAGACCAAGCAAAAGCTGAGACCGGTACTCGATTTACGACGTTTAAATGAGATTGTGGACGTGTCTATGTACCGGATGCCAACAATTGATGAAACAATAGAATTTTTATTAGAAGGGCAACCAATGTATTTTAACATTGGCGACGTTGCGATGGCGTTTTATCACGTTATGCTGCGTAGCGGGGACTGTCATAAGATAGCGTTTTTGACACCGGAAGGGCTCATGGAATTAACAAGAATGCCGATGGGTTTGAAGATTTCACCATTCAAAATGCAAGAAATAATGGACAAGTTGTGTAGACGGGTGGAGCGCACTGCTGCATACGTGGATGATGTCGGCCAATCCAGTCGCATCGTGGAGGAGTCAATTTCGAGATGGGAAAAATTTTTGGAGGAATTGGAAAAAAAGGGTCTGCGAGTTCGCTTGTTAAAATGCCAACTTTTGCGGAAGGAAGTGAGTTTTCTCGGGTATATTGTGTCACGGCAGGGGAAGAGACCAGACCCAGCGCGCTTGCAGGCCATTGACCGGTTTCAGCGTTTTCGTAACGCAAGGGACGTTCGCGAATTCTTGGGATTTGCCGGGTACCATCGCCGGTTCGTGAAGGGATTTGCCGCAAAGACCAAAATACTACAGATGCTCACCAAGAAGGACGTACGCTTTATTTGGACCGGGGCTCATCAGGAGGCAGTGGAGGCGATTCGTAAAGAACTGAAGGCGTGCGATTGGCTTGCCCATTTTCAACGCGAGGCCGAGACGTGCGTGAGTGTGGACGCAAGCCACGACGGCTTGGGCGCTACTCTCCAGCAGCGGCAGGACGGAGAATGGGTTACCATCGCTTTTGCATCGAGGGGAATACCGGAGTCGTACGCTGCGGCCCATTCAAATGAGTTGGAGTGCCTCGCCGTCTACTGGGCGATCACCGAGAAGTTTCGTTCATATCTACTGGGGACAAAGTTTGTGCTGTTTACAGACAACTGGGCAGTGGCTCACATGCTGGCCAAGACGGACTTAAACAGAAAATATGCGAGGTGGATTTTGGACTTGCAAGAGTTCGACTTCACAATGAAACACAAGAAGGGGAAGGAAAATGAGATTCCGGATGCCCTTTCTCGTGCGATCGAGTCTAGGGTGGCGGTCACACTGGCAACGATTAAACTGAGAGATGGCACATTGAGGGAGGAACAGGAAAATGACGCGTTTTGTAGGGAGAAGGCGGCAAATTTGCCAACAGAGTTTGAGATGGTCGAGGGGCTGCTGCTTCACGTGGAGATGCGGCGAAATAGAAAATGTTCACAGATAGTGGTCCCGAGGAACATGACCGAAAAATTGATGAGGGCAGTCCACGAGTCATGTGGGCACGCGGATGCCTATAAGACATTGTCGAGATTAAGGAGAAGACATTGGTGGAAGGGGATGCAGGGAGCCGTTAAGAGTTTCGTGCGTGGTTGTCGGGAGTGCCAGCGTCAAAACCACAGAACCGCAAAGCCGTTGGGTCTGTTGGCAAACCGGCCCATCCCGTCCAGGCCGTTCCACACGATCGCGATTGACCATGGCGGCCCATACCCATGTAGTGGGGGAAATTTATTTGTGTTGGTAATAATTGACTTATTTTTCAAATTTGTTGTGGCAGTGCCAGTTCGTAACACGAAGGCGGCAACATCAGTCGAGAAAGTTAGTGCGGATGTTTTCGGACGCTTTGGACCCGCGAGAAAAATTATCACGGACGCTGGGACCTCTTTCGTTGCCAAGGAGTTTGTGAATTTCGCGGAGGGCGAGGGCGCGGAGGTGGAGGTCTGTCCACCATACCACCACGCCTCTAACGGTTTAGTTGAACGAATGGTGCAGACTATCGTCCAGAAGCTGCGAAAGGCCGAGGGGGGGCTGGAGAAGTGGGCAAGGAACTTACAGGCCCAGATATGGGCGATAAACAACACGGTGCAGTCATCATCACGATTCACGCCATTCGAGCTGGTGCATGGCTACACGCCCGATTTTAAAGAGGAGCTGGTAGTGATCGAGGAGGAGGAACAGACGGAGGGGCTTGAGAGGCTGTGGGAGGATAGGGAGGACGCAATTCGCAATCTGGAGGAGGCCGGAAGGTCGCACAAAGACCGTTTCGATCGCAATAGAGAGGCGTCCGGCCTGCAGACGGGGGACAGGGTGCTTTTCACGAAGGGACAACGGCAAAGGAAGTCCGACGCACTTTATGAGGGCCCCTACACAATTGTGGAGCGTTTGGGGACGGAAGTTTTTATTTTATCAGGTGATGACGGACGAACATGGAAGGCACACGGCGCCCAATTAAAAAGGTTCAGCGGAGAGGAAGCCGTGATGGGGGCCATCACCTCCCCTAGGGGGGGCGTGTGAGGTTCGGACTACCTCACGTTCGCGTCGCGTGCGCGTGCCGGCCGTCGCGTGTCGTGTGTAATGCGCGTGTGACGTTTTGGCGTGTGTCGCGCGTGTTTGCCACCTGGCGCACCTGCCGGTGCTGGCCGATGACGTCAGATGCCTGGCCAATAGTAGAAGTCGTCTCTTCACCAGCTGATTTGCTTTGTTTACGTTTTTGTAGTTTTTGGAATGATTAAACAGTTTTGTACAACACTTGAACCAAGAGAGTCGTTAATTGCTTTCTCGTTGAACTTCACATATCCGACAGTGATTGTATTTTGAACCATACGTAATTATTACAATCGAATCAATCGAATCAGATATTGGCAGATTTAATTTAAATTGAGTTGACTTTCACAATTAATAAATTTATTTACTTTTAGTTACAGAAATAAATGTTCGACGCCTTTATGCCAGTAAAAAGAAATCAACAATATATTACTTTAAAAATGCAAAAAAAAATTATTCAATTCAATTCAATTCAATTCAATTCAATTTACCGGTACCAGGTTTGTTTTGCAGTTACAATTTGCGCACAAATTGAAGTTTGAATACGAATTAGAGATATAATCCTTCAACATCTGCGCTACTTCGATACACTTGAAGAAATTGACTTTCGACGCTACAACCATAGAGTAAAGAAGATATCTTGTTTACTCTATGCTACAACCATCTTGGCGGCGAGGAATTGAAGCGACTGTTAGACTGACAGATATCATTTTCCTCTTGTTGCGTTCCGGGTATTTATCCACGAAATACTTACCTTTTTTCCTGGATAAACCGCAAATAAGATGCCGTTTATAGGCCTTAAACTCTAATGCCTGTAAAATGTGTCTATACTCTTTCCACACTCAAGAGTGACCCTGGAAGCTGGGCTCCCATTGGCCGAGCTATCTCTCTAGTGTAGCAGTAGTTGCATTGCAGTTCTAAGTAGGCCAATGGTTGCACAGCTTCCAGGGTCACTCTTGAGTGTGGAAAGAGTATAGGGGTATTTTTATGAAATAATAACTCTAAATTGGTTGAATAAAAATAATACAAAAACAACTTTATTCAGTGAATTACAGTTATAATTTGAATGAAATATAATAAATGTAGGAAGTTAGGAATTAACGACTAGAATTAACGGTTAATAAGTGAGAAAAATGGAAATGAAACGTGTGAGTGATGAGACTCACCCGAAACAAAGGAATGCGCTAACAACGGCGGTGTTGATTCCAGTTGTTTGTTGAATCTTTTCAAATGTCTCTGGCTTCTTTGTAAATGTAAATGTTGGTTGAAATAAAATGGATGCTTGTTGTCATCATGAAATTTGTATGTTCACTGGGGTTAAAGTTTATTGTCTTACAAAAACTATATACAAGAAACGCTTGGAGCAACACTAATCTGATAATTGGCCTCAGCTGCATTCCGAAGTGGGGAGCTGAGGCCAGGTTGAGTGACAAGAAAACCTAACCCGAATAATTAAAAAGTTTATTGACACTAAATTGTAAATAAACAAATAAAAAACATAATAAGTGCAAATGCAAAATATCAAATCAAGAAATATAAAAATTAGCAAATAAAGACACGAAAATATTATAATAAGAATTAATAAGAACAAATATCAAATAGAAAACATTATTAAATCAAGTTTTACAAAATAGCAATAATAATGGCACATTAAAGGGAATGTGCACCCAAATTAAATGTCATGAAATCAAATACAAATTGCAAAAATATTAATAAATCAAAATACACAAAAATAACATATAAACATCACATTAAAGGGAATGTGAACCCTGGAGTAAAACGCCAGTTTTCACACTCCCCCGCGCCGATTTTATTTTGAACTTCTAAATGGACCAAACGCTGAATCGGACGTCTCAACCTCGCCCCATTTGGAGTGATAATTTTTGAACGACTCATCTTTGGTGTTATTTAACAATGCAGCCAATTCCTTGTTTGTACGGTGAAAGGTTGTCCCGTTGTCTCTGTACAATGTCTTTGGTAGTCCTTGGCAACTTATGAATTGTTCGAATGCATCAATGAAATCAGGCGTGTTGAGCGATGGCACCAATTCGAGATGCACCGCTCGGATGTTGGCACAAATAAATAATGCGATGTATGCCTTTGTCTTGTGTCCTCTAATGTACATGGATCCCGCGAAGTCAACTCCTGTAACCGCAAATGGCTCGCAACGGATGATTCTGTCAAATGGCAGCAGTCCGGGTGATTCTTGCATCAATTTTCCCTGCACCTTTCTGCATGTGACACATCGACTTAATGTTGACTTCAAGGTTCTCCCTGCGGCCGGCGTCCAGTAGGATTCTCGAAATTGGGCGAGCATCGCTGTCAAGCCACAGTGGAGAACCTGAGAATGAGAATGCAAAAATATGAGCTTAGTTAATTGACATTTTTGTGGTAACACGATAGGTTGTGTTGCCGTTTGTTCATCTTTAGAGGTTTGGAGTCTGGTCCTCAGTCTCATTACTCCATTTGCATCGATGAACGGGTTGAGCAGCTTTAATTTGGATCCTGCCATCAATAGTTTCCCCTCGGTCAATTGTTTCATTTCTGCAGCGTAGTGTTGCTGCTGTGAGGCGATGATCAATTTTTGTTTTGTCCTCACGAGTTCTTCTGCATTTAGAACCCTTTGTCGACGGTGTCCGCTGTCGGCTTTCTGTTTTGAATTGTGTGCGAAATGATAGCACCAGGCCCTCACTCGACATGTGCCTAAATACAAGCTGGAAATTGGAAATGCAATTTTTTTTATTATTTTGTTGAACTGCATTCGCATGGGTTTCTCCGCTTGGCTTCTCCTCTTTGTCAGCTTCACTGTCCAATTCGTCTGGGTCTATGGGTAATTTTATTTTATTATTTGGCCCTTTCCACCCCAGGTCGTCATTTATCAGTTCCGCTGCGTTGATGCCTCTTGTCAGTCGGTCGGCTGGATTTTCCGGGCCCGCGACGTGTTTCCATGCTTTCATGTGTGATTTTTCTCCAATTTCGATTGCCTGGTTGTTTGTGAACGTTGGTGGCCGCTTGGATGTATTGCTTATCCAGTGTAGGCAGATCTGGCTATCGGTCCAATAGTAGTCCATCACCTCCTTCAGTTGGTCCTTAAGTCGTACCGCGAGGAGGTCGCCCATCAGTTCCAGTTTGGGCAGCGTCAATTGTTTTACTGGGACTACTCTAGATTTAGAAAATAAAAAATTTATTATGATTAAATCTTCTTCTTTTCGGCTAGCATCGCAAAATATGTGGATTTTGTTTATTTGACATGGCTTGAATCCAATCCATCTTGGCAGTTGGAATTCTTTTAATTTGGGGATTTGATTCGCCCATTTTTCCCAAGTTTCTTGCATTTCTTCATTTAATTCCTCGACCCATTTCAAGTTTCTTAACCACAAGGTTTGGAAAAAAATCTTTGCCGTGATGGTGAATGGACTTGCGAATCCCAATGGGTAAAAAATTTGTGCAGTTTTGCGGATGACTTCTCGTTTGGTGATTCGCTTGATTTCGGCGTCGTCTGTAGTTTCCACAGCAAGGCTTATCAGGTCTGCGTTTGGACTCCATCGCAATCCCAAAACTTTGGTCTCACCGTCATTCATCAGGTTACAATCAGATGGGACTTCTTGTTCGGCGATTTGGTAATTGTCAGCAAGCTCGTCTGATTTCACTGTCCACGGCAGCTGGACGGAATAATGGCTCCCTGTCCAGTTGCTGGTTTGATTGAATTTCTTGATTATTTCCTCATCTCCCGTGGCGGCCATTGATTCGTGCTGGACTCCAATCGATTCGAGCTCCCAAAAATTGCGCAACAGGTCATCTGTGGAAGGAACAATAGTTATTTTGTTGGCCTGCGTGGGCGACGCGATGAGTTGCGTCCCCTGCGTCGTTTGTTCGTGCAGTGTCCACCCCAAAATCGTGTGTACAGCGGCCAAATTTTCTTCAATAAATTTGGAGCAACTCGTGGTGATCTTGTTGTTATGGTCCACGCCGAGGAGAATGTCCACTTCGCTTGAATGTAAGGCGGCCTGTTTGCAATTCACTTGGATTCCCAAGTCTTTCAATTTGTCATTTAAGGCGCTGGTTGGAATTTCTGTCGGAGTGGTTGTGCACCGCGGCGTTTCAATTGCATCGATTAACATGGCTGGAGATGCTCCGTTGGCTGGTTGTATTTTCACCTGCACTCGGTTTCTCACTTCCATTTTGGGGTGCTGACCAAACGTGGCGAGGTTGATCTTTTTCGTTCCCAATTTTTTCAAATTTAATTTCTGGGCCACGTCAGCGCGAATAAATGTGCGCTGTGCTCCGCCGTCTATGTAGCAGACACCCTTAGTTTGCAGCTTCTCTCCGCTCAATTGTGCCATTTGGATCATCAAAAATTCAACAACTGGTCGATTTACGTTGACAACTGCGTTTTGTTTGTTTTCAGTCACCTCAATTTGTCTACCGGAACTTGATTCGTTCGTTGCTGTCTATTTCGGCTTGGTGCACAAATATGTGTGGTGCTGCCCTTCGCATCGATAGCACTTCATTGACGTGCGACACTCGTTGGTCGGGTGCGGTGTTCGTCCGAGGCATCGAAAACAAACGTTTTTTGCCTTTAATTTCTCCATTCGTTCTTCAGCGTTGAGTGGGCAGACTTTTCTGTCGTGGCTCTTCGACTCACAAAATTGGCAAGTCCTGACTGCAACTGACATCATTGATGCGAAACTTTCATAGACTCGTTTATCTCTCTTGTCAAATCGTTTCTTCTCTTTTTTGAAATTTGAGGAGTCTGGAACTGCATTTAATTTCGGTTGGGATTCAGTTGGCCTCGATTGATTTGCCATCATCTCGTATTGGGCTTCTTTCGTCACGAAATCGTGTAGCCAGTTCATGAGACGAGGGACTGATCGCTCCGCAGCGTTCTCTCGATCATATTCACGCATCAGTGTACGTGGGATTGCTGTGGGCAGTGCGGGAAACAGCGTCCTTTGATATTCCTTGAGGCCCACATCGATGTTGCTCAAATTTTCGATGTTTATCTCGACGTGGCGGTGCAAATGCTGCAGTCCAGCGTGATCCTTTTCGTCCTTTACTGCAGGTAAAACGGATAAATTATTTATAAATCGATTTTCAAGCAAAATTTTATCGCCGTATTTCTTTTTTAAGCGATCAACTGCGACCAAGTAATTTGGTATTGTTATTTCTAATGCTTTGATGTCATTCAAAGCATCCCCGTGCAGATACGTGCGCAGGTGAAGCAATTTATTTATATTGTCCAACTGTGTGTCGTCTCCATATTGCACGCTAAATGTTTTCCAGAACCCACTCCAATCCTCTGGCCGCCTATCGTCAAATTTTGGCACTTCCAACGGTTTTCTTTTTATAGAATTGTTGATTGTTGGTATTACGGCTTGATTTAATTGTAGCGGTAAATTTTGAGGAACAATGGGTTGAACTGGGTAATTTTGAGTGTTGTACGATACAATGGCGGCTCTTGTTGTTGCAGCGCAGTCTTCAATGGCGTCGAGCGCGTTGCTCACCTCATCCACTTCAAGGTCGTTCTTGGCCAAATCCATAGCTAAATCACTAGCTTTTGTCACACGCAGCATTTTTCCTGCCAGTTGGTCTGTCCAGATGCCTAGTATATCTTTGGTCACGACTGGCACATCAGCAAAGGCAGTTGTAATGGTCGCCATCAGTGTTTCAGCAGCTTGGATGGCTGTGGTCAAGGCCCTTCTTTTCAACTCGAATTTTGGAGGCATTTTGTACTTGCAGTTGTTATGTTAGGGGTATTCCCGAGTTTCGGCACCAAAATGTTGATTCCAGTTGTTTGTTGAATCTTTCCAAATGTCTCTGGCTTCTTTATAAATGTAAATGTTGGTTGAAATAAAATGGATGCTTGTTGTCACCATGAAATTTGTATGTTCACTGGGGTTAAAGTTTATTGTCTTACAAAAACTATATACAAGAAACGCTCCTATTGGAGCAACACTAATCTGATAATTGGCCTCAGCTGCATTCCAAAGTGGGGAGCTGAGGCCAGGTTGAGTGACAAGAAAATCTAACCCGAATAATTAAAAAGGTTAATGACACTAAATTGTAAATAAACAAATAAAAAACATAATAAGTGCAAATGCAAAATATCAAATCAAGAAATATAAAAATTAGCAAATAAAGACACGAAAATATTATAATAAGAATTAATAAGAACAAATATCAAATAGAAAACATTATTAAATCAAGTTTTACAAAATAGCAATAATAATGGCACATTAAAGGGAATGTGCACCCAAATTAAATGTCATGAAATCAAATACAAATTGCAAAAATATTAATAAATCAAAATACACAAAAATAACATATAAACATCACATTAAAGGGAATGTGAACCCTGGAGTAAAATGCCAGTTTTCACAGGCGGTTAATAGTTGAGCGCAAAAATTGGCACAGTTTGTTGCGCTCAAAATGGCGAGACGAACTCGCCTGAAAAATTGCTCTCGTTCGTACGATGGCTTTTACCTGTAAGCTCCGGAGGAAGCTCACGGTGGCTCACAGATATCGACAATGGTTCACGGCGAGAGTTTTGCCTGTGTTGACGACGGCGTGCCCGGACAAATCACGGAGTACTCGATAATCGGCGGCGAGCTGGTAAAAATTCCTTTGTACGTTCGATGGCGGCAGACTGTAAACTCCGGAGGAAGCTCGGGGTGGTTCACAGTCGTTCACTATGGTGGCCCAGAAGGGCCATCGTAATTTGTTCAAAAATAGACAAATTTACACGTGGCCCAGGAGGGCCATCGGCCCAGAAGGGCCAAAAAAAGAAAAAATTTCAAAAATGAAACAATTTCAAATTTTTGGAAAAGCCGTGGCCCAGAAGGGCCATCGACCCAGAAGGGCCACCCAAATTTTTTTCATTTTTGATAAAATATCCACGTGGCCCAGGAGGGCCATCGGCCCAGGAGGGCCAAGAAAATGAAAAATTTCAAAAATGAAATTTTTTTGAAATTTTTGAAAAGCCGTGGCCCAGGAGGGCCATCGACCCAGAAGGGCCATCGAAATTTTTTCTATTTATTGGAAAAAAGTCCACGTGGCCCAGGAGGGCCATCGGACCAGGAGGGCCAAAGTCCCATTTTGATTCTTTTTACTCGTACTTTATTATTAACATTATTATTATTATCATCAAAAACATGTCTAACATTCTTTATTTCATTCAACCAATGAATTGTGTTTGTGGCCCCTTCTTTAAATACAATTTAACTATACCTGGTGAACCAAAGAAATTATTAACATCCCCATTGATTATGCTGCTGTCGTCCTAATAATTTGCCTAGACCTAATACTCGCCATTATTTCCCATACGGCCCGGCACAACTCGCTGCCCCGCACTTCCCCGCATCGCATCAACAGGAGCCGGCGTGCACCGTGAGCCAGTTAGCGGCCAAGCGTCGAATTCGTCGTTTTGTTAGTCGCGGACTCCGGTTTTCAACGACTGGAGTTTCGGGAGTCCCGTGAATTCCGTGATCGGGTCGGGTAACCCTGGTTTTGCGTTTGGCGGGGTCCACGAGTACTTTGCGCAGCCGCAATATCAACATTCGCCCGATTCGGGTGTCGATGGATGCGGGCAACAGTCGCCTGATTCGAGCGACGGGGTTTCGGGCTCGGAGTCGCCGGCGTGTGCGGATCATCATCGAGTGTTGGCGGGGAGTCAGGATTGCGGCTCGGGGCTCGTGCAACACGGATTGAGGCCGCAGATGATGCGTGGTCCGTATGATTGGATGAAAAAAGCGTCGTATATGACACAATTGAGATTTTCAGCCGTTTAAAATGCATTTTAAACGTACAAAGTCACCTTTTTCTTGGGTTTTTATGTTTTAGACGTTTTATTTGATGTTTTAAATGTTTTAAGCCATTTTTCGTACTCTATTTTTACATTTTTTGAATGATTTAGCCATTTCGGTGGTGTTTTTATGTTCGTGGGAAGTTTTTGGATCATCTTGAGGTGTTTTGGGACTTTGGCCCTTCTGGTCCGATGGCCCTCCTTGGCCATGTGGAGTTTTTTCCAATAAATAGAAAAATTTAAACGTGGCCCAGGAGGGCCAAAAAAATAAAAAATGAAAAATTTCAAAAAAATTTCATTTCTGAAAGTTTTTATTTTTTTGGCCCTCATGGTCCGATGGCCCTCCTGGGCCACGTGGACTTTTTTCCAATAAATAGAAAAAAATTTGATGGCCCTTCTTGGTCGATGGCCCTCCTGGGCCACGGCTTTTCAAAAATTTCAAAAAAATTTCATTTTTGAAATTTTTCATTTTCTTGGCCCTCCTGGGCCGATGGCCCTCCTGGGCCACGTGTAAATTTTATCAAAAATAAAAAAAATTTGGGTGGCCCTTCTGGGTCGATGGCCCTCCTGGGCCACGGCTTTTCCAAAAATTTGAAATTGTTTCATTTTTGAAATTTTTTCTTTTTTTGGCCCTTCTGGGCCGATGGCCCTCCTGGGCCACGTGTAAATTTTTCCATTTTTGAACAAATTACGATGGCCCTTCTGGGCCACCATAGTTCACGATGGTTCACAAGTCTCGGAAAGAAACAACGGGACTCAACGATGGCCGACGGTGAGCGGGTTTTCTCGGGCGTTACCCGAGATTCGTAATTAAATGGCAAATGTAGCTTCAGTGGAAACAGCAGAGTCTTGACTCACCAAAACGTAAAACACGGTCAATACCGGTACTTGAATCACTTTGTTTGAAGTTCGAAGCAGTGATCAGTTGTGTTGTTGTTGTTGGTGTGTGTATGTCAAGAGTGGACCAAACCGCCAAAATTTGGGGTTTTATGCACTCTCGAAATCTGCGTATCAAATGTGCGCAGATAGTTAGTTTTGGTACAACAAAGGAATTTTGTTGCGCCAAAATCGTTAGTATTGCGCCATAACCGTTGGCAAAATGAAGGGTGGAGTGTGCCTAGGTACACTTCAATTCGGCACAGAGATGCTTCGCAGAGAGCGTAATTTAGTGGAACAAAGCATTTTGCTGCACCAAGCGGTTAATTAACGGCCTCACCCCAGCTAATATTGGGGTGAACCGCGCTAGGGGAGTTTTTCTCCCCTAATTATGTAACTCGGTTTGGCGTGTGCCAAACAGAAATAGAACAAAATAAAATACAATATACAATTTCGTCCGTGGTGACGTTTTTATTAAATTAAGACATTAAAATTACTCAAAAACGACTCACAATCTTCCCATATTATTTACCGATCGTGCTACGTCGGCAAACATACTATTTGGCCTTCTGGCCGCCAGTAAGTCATCTGATACTTGATCTGTATAATGATGCTTATGATGCTTATGATGCTTATGGTGATGACCATGGGGATGGCCACCAACGTTCTCAAATAAAACCGCCAACATGACGAGACAAGTAATGATTAAAATTCCAATCCAATTCTTCATATTTCTACAAATTATTTCTATAAAAAACGAAGATTTTAAGTTCATTCAATTTGAAAGAAATAATTCGTACCCTTGTTACGCAGTGATTCTGTGCTTCTGTACTATAGCTGTTTATTGCTCTAGGTTTGGCAGTAAATCTTTCAACCGGATTTACATGTTAGATTGCTTTGTTAGCAAATTAATTACTTGTTGAGGAATGTGAAACTATTGTTTGAGCTTTACATAAATAACAAAATGGAATTATTATCAAGTTTTTCAACTGAGATTAAAATTGTAATTGCAGAGGACCAAATTAAGGGCGTGGGGCCCCCTTGCATTTTATAAGTTGTGGTGACCCTGCGGGTGGTCGTCCCTCCAGTGGACGCCATCCGCATGAGTCACTAGGAAAGGTCAGTTCCCTCGCGTTGGCTCCGCCTTCCCCCCCTGGGAAGCGCGTGCCCCGAGGGGGTGAGGTGACGCGTGGCCGGCCCCATTGGCCGAGCCAGGCCCCTCACCCTGGCCTATATCAGGTAGAGTTTCGCGCCCTACAAGCAGAACTTACACAAACGACACCAAGAACACAGCAACTACCTCACTGTCAGGCCAACTCCACCAAAAGTTAGGATTGATAGAGGACCGCTGATTCCAGTGCAACTGTAACTCTCACGAATTTACACTGTGTGTTATTTCCCCGCGAAAGCAGGAAAATAACCCTTGTGGATTCACACTAAATAATCGACCCACGATTATTTCCATTGCGAAGTGTCCGAGTGCCCTGTAAGAAACTCCCCGTTTCTGGACGGAGCCTTGCGACGCTAAAACCAACCCCTAGACAACAGGCACGGATAGAAGACTCGAAAGAGCATTCCACCGCGTCCGTGAACGACGAATCCGTGACGAATTTACGACAACTCGAGATGCCGCCTTTGTTCCGCCGACCACGCGGAACCGACGACGCCATCTTGGGAAATCCTTTGTTCGACTCTGACCAAGTCGACTCTAGTTTTATACTGAGTGTATTTTAAGGCTTACGCCTATTGAATAAACCTATTTGTTCATTTAAATATACTTACAAGGGGAGAGCACCAATAAGCTATCACAGATTGTTGTAATATTAAACAAGAAGGATTGTTATATCATGCTGAATGAGACCCTAAAATAATTTCATTCCATAAACAGCCAACAATGCAAACAATGAGCTGAAAGTTGGCACTATTTTGTCTGTGTATACATCAAATCTGAGCAATCAGGCCTAGTGTATGAATACTGTAAACAACAGTTGCTAGGTAAAAAATAGTTCCAAGATCCAAGTTCAATTTTACCATTTGAGATTCAATGATGTTATTTCCTCTTTTGATATCACATGACATATGACATCAGAACTTTGTTCAACAACATGACTGTCTTCATGAAGACAATAATAGTTTGTAGTGGTGGTTCAGTGGTTAAGGCAATGGACCAGGAATCTTTCCACACAGGTTCAAATCCTGTTGGGTGTGAATATATTTACATTTATTTTTTGTTAAATTTTAGCAGTTATTTTAATGTTTGTAATTTTATATTTGTTTCCAGAAAATTTTAATTTGGTTAATTTTAATTTTTTAACAAATATAAAATTACAAACATTAAAATAACTGCTAAAATTTAACAAAAAATAAATGTAAAAATTTTCACACCCAACAGGATTTGAACCTGTGTGGAAAGATTCCTGGTCCATTGCCTTAACCACTGAACCACCACTACAAACTATTATTGTCTTCATGAAGACAGTCATGTTGTTGAACGAAGTTCTGATGTCATATGTCATGTGATATCAAAAGAGGAAATGACATCATTGAATCTCAAATGGTAAAATTGAACTTGGATCTTGGAACTATTTTTTACCTAGCAACTGTTGTTTACAGTATTCATACACTAGGCCTGATTGCTCAGATTTGATGTATACACAGACAAAATAGTGCCAACTTTCAGCTCATTGTTTGCATTGTTGGCTGTTCATGGAATGAAATTATTTTAGGGTCTCATTCAGCATGATATAACAATCCTTCTTGTTTAATATTACAACAATCTGTGATAGCTTATTGGTGCTCTCCCCTTGTTAGTATTCATTTGGGTAATTTACATATTTAGTAAGATCACAGGTAAAGTAATACACGTTAGCTCATTAAACCTATCACCAGGTAGGACGCGACACGTGGGGGCCTGTCCGGGATTTAGAAATAAATCTCAACTGAACTTGTGATCTCTCATTTAATATAATAACCCAAATCGAAGAATTACTCAAAGAAATGTCAAACCAAGATGAACGATCCGCGTCTGATAACGAGCGACCTACGCTCGAAAAGGGAAAACGGACCTCCGACTATAACTTAAGGTCGGGCGGCCCGGTTCCCGAACAATCCGCGAAGGCGAAAGCCCGAGCGAATCGGAGGAAAGCAAAGGCGCAGAAAGAGGAAGCAGCTGCTTCGCTCGAGGCCCTAACCGAGCCCGAGCGAGAGCCGCTCTCCTCAGATATGCCCTTTGTCGAAGATACCGATACGGAAGTCCTAGAAAATCAAGAAGAAATTCGCGATACAACAACAGGACGAGTGCCGATACTGGTAGCCGAGGAGAAGACGAAAACTCCGAGGCGAACAACCACAATCGACAGCAACCCATCCCCAGCAAAAAGTCACCAATCCGCCCCCCTAAACGAAACTCCGGTACGAAGCACGAGCGGGACCCCGATGGCCTCCAGAGCCTCGGCGAGACCTGCCCCTGTTTTCCCCGAAGTAGCCCATTTAATTCATCTATCGCAACAAGCAGCCCGACTGAAGGCGGTAACCGATATTCCGCCAGGAACGTCAGTCTGGGACTCGATTACTATACTCACAAAAGCAATTTGCGCAGCACAGGCCCCGACGCCTGTATCGCAAGAAACGCCGAGTGACGTAGGTAACTTCGTGCCCGATCCTCACAAGGCCCTTCACGAATCTCGGGAGAAAGCCCGAGAAGAATCGAGGCAGGAAACGATAAATCGTCAGCGTAGAGTAAGCGCTGAGAGGAGAGAACTTTGGAACGAGGAAGAGGAACGACTACAGCGTGAAAAAAGGACCACGGAGGAAACGGAAGAAATGGTACAGAAGATAAGGGAAGAGCAGGAAGCAAAAATACGAAGAGAATGGAATAATACAGTAGAAGGAAGGCACAGAGAAGCCCAAGACTACGAAGAACAATTCCGAGCCCTCCTGGCCCAACGAAAAGCCGAGAAATTGCAGAAACTGAGAGAAGAAGCTCAGCGGCAACACCAGAAGTGGGAAGAACAATACCACGAAAGGATGAAAGCCGCAAGAGCAAGGAGAGAAAAGGAGCAATTTCTTGAAGAACAAGAAGAATGGGAGCGGTACAGATGGACCGACGAGTACCAAGCTAAGAAAAAAGCGATAATTGACGAGCAAAAACGATGGGAAGCCGAAAATTGGGAAAAGGAAACAGAGAAATTCCAAAGAGAGTACGAGCCGGACGTTTCGGAGAGGAATAAAAAGGAGGATCCGAAAACGGACAAAGAGCCCACCAGCGGTTCCAACGCCGAAACAAAAAAGAGGAAGTCACAGGAAGACGACCAACCGGATAGAAAATCCAGAAACCGTAACCCCTCGAAACGATCCGAAAGAAGCGCCGCAATCGACGCGTTACTTAATAAAAAGAACGCGAATAAGGACCGCGAGCGCCCAGAAAGCGAAGAGAATAAATGGCATTCTTTTTACGGGAGCAGCGACGAAAAGGAGCCGCCGCCCTCCGGAGGCTCGAAGAAATCACGGGATGGCGAAGAAGTCCCCCCGAAGGGACCAAGAGACCGCCCACAAGGCGACCCTTCCGACCCCTCTGATTCATCGGACGACGACGACCAAAGTCGACCATCATCCGGATCGCACCGAGAGAGCCGCGGCAGCAACCAGCACCATTCGGACCGACCGAATGCCTCCAACCGATCTTCGCACAGCTCTTGCCCTTCCATACAGGAGGGGAATTTCCAGGACTCTGCCGGCCGACAATATACAATGGCTGAACTGGGACGTGCCTTATTGAACTCTTTCCGAAAGGAAGGAATCCACTTAGGCCACCCCGGAGATGAACATAACCGCGCCGGTGAAAGGGTCAAACGCAAATATGGCGTGCGTAACGAACCAGCGGCCGAAGCCACGGGCAACATCCGCTGGCAACACTACGTACAAACGCGATTCGACGGTTCGTGGAAAGCGAGACACCAGACGAGATCAGCAACAAATTGCGTGGCCTCCGTCAAGCCCCAGGTGAAACACTCGCCGACTACGACGCCCGAGTGAAATTACTCTTCGCCCGAGCACCGTACGAAATTAACCCTGCCGGGTTTACGATGATTTTCTATGGGGGATTGTCAGCACATTCACAACGAATATTGCTGGACATGCGTGCTCCCCGCACTGGCAACTATCGGGATGTCAGTAATTATCTCCTAACCAATACGCTGGAGATAGAACAAAGGTACTACGCCTCACTGTCACCCGAAGAGGCGGAAGCCCACGAAAAGCGACTGATAACCAGCGCCGAACGCCATAAAGCTTCCGAGAAACTAATGAGACCGAGCGAATACCTCAGCGGCATAATGAGCCTCACTGAGGCGTCTTCGGGACGGACGCTGACACCAAAAACCGGTATAACGCTCCCAAGCAACCCGATTGCTGCCCCAAAGAAAGCTCCGACGACTACGGCGATGCAGGTGACCTCGACTGACTTAGCCACCTCGGCAAAAGCAGAAGAAACGTCACCTCCCGCGGCGGTCGCCGAGCCGGCAGAAGAATCAACCGATGAAGACGACCTGCACGAACACCTCGAAAACTTATCGACGGGGTGCGACGACCAAGGCCCGTACCTTCATCACGCGCACCGAGCGCTAGCCATCACGCAATTCAGAGCACACGCCCGAGCCACCAAGGAAAAGGGGGCGCCGGGCCTAAAAAGACGGTTCCCAACAGCATTCGTCCCGAAAAAACCGGGTTTCACACCCACGGGCGACAAAAGCAACATCAAATGCTACAGCTGTGGGGAATACGGCCATTATTCCGACAAATGCGAAAAAACGGCCAAAATCACTAGTGAAACACAGACTATGATGAAGATGATGGCCGAGTTAAATATCGCCCTGGCAAAAAACTGCCAAGCGCAGGCGTCGTCGAAGAAATAGAATCGACTTCGTCTGCGAAAGCCGAGGAAATAACAAAGAAGAAGAAATTCCATACTGGACCTGCCGGTCACGCCATACTTGATGCCCAAATCAAAGACCGAGCCCAGTCCGCACCAGAGAAGGAAGAAAAAGTGACGCTGAGAGGCATGCAAGTGAGGACGGAGAGCAAGACAGACGGCAATTGGGCCGAACTCCCGTTTGACCTAGACGTCGTACCGCAAAAATTGCGAGTATTTCACTGCAATGTCTCGAAGTCACATTGCGAGACGCTCTGCATGTTGCCAGTGACGATTGAAAACCAAAAGTTACTGGGACTACTAGATTCCGGAGCGGACCGTTCTTTCATATCCGAAGATCTAGTCGAAAGTCTAGACATCGAGAAACAGATGATGAAAGTCAACGAGAACGTAGAATTGCTCACGGCTAATGGCTACGTAAAGCCCAGAGGCGTAATAAAGATCACCATCGACTGGAAGGGAGGGAACCTATCCTACCCCTTCCTAGTGCTACCATCCCACGACAAAGTATTCCTCCTCGGAATGGACATCATGGCCAAACTAAAAATACAACCAAATCCGATAACGAGATCGTGGAATTGGATAAGCCCCGAAGGTGAAAGGCCCGCTCCAGTGATACCTCAAAAATTACTGGACGAGGCCCGAGATAAAGAGGAATACGAAAGAGGATTGCGGAAATTCGTACAGGATTACGACTTTGTAGCATTCGCTCTGGAATTGCAAAGAAGCAACATGGTTGACACGTTGGTCGAGGAAGCCGCTCTACAAGTCAACGAGGCATCGTTATTAAAACGAGTGCTTCGCAAGCACGAAAGGATCCTCACCAAAACGCCCGGAAGAACGACCGAAGCCGTACACGAGATCGTACTGACGACGGACAAACCGATTCGCGTGCCATACAAGGGGATGAATCCCCAAAAACGGGACATAGTGACCCAGATGTGTCAAGACATGCTCGATAAAGGCATCGTCACAGAAGCATTGGGCGAATACGCGATGAGGATCATCCTAGTAATGTAGCAGAGGAGTGCGCTCACAGTATAAAATACTGTGTGTGGAAGCGAGTTTAAATGCCGAAACACGGCTAATATGAGCGCAATGACGTGCGCGCACCTCCAGCGCTTGAAAATGGTGGAAAATAAAGTCACTGCACTCTAAAGTGCTCATGAGTGACAAACACAATGTAAAAATAAACTAAATGTTTAATAAAAACGAAAATGCTTACATAATGTGGTCCATTTAGATGGAGAAAATACATGAGTGCTTGCTGGCATGCAAGCGGCCATTGTGGTTGTGAAAAACATACATGCACACCATCTGGTGTTAATAATAAGTAATACAAAAGTAAACAGTATAGAGGCAGCATTATGCCCAATGTTAAATAATGAAATAAATCCTAATAAATACACTAGGCTGCATAATGCAGTAATACATTAAGAAATGTGCAAAACAAGTACGGAGGACTGTTTGGCATCGATAAACAACAAGTAATGCGACCCGGCTCCGAGCCTCGCTTGTGTATCGACTACCGCCCGCTCAATGCAATAACGGTGATAGATCCGATACAGATGCCCTCCATCGAAGCGATTCTCCGAGAGCTGGCTCCATTTAATTGGGTAACCACCATGGACCTGTCAAAAGGGTACTGGCAGGTCGAACTCCGACCAGAAGATAAGCTAAAGACAGCGTTTTACTCGCCTATAGGGCGATTAATGTTCAACGTAATGCCATTCGGACTAGTGAACGCACCAAGCACATTTCAAAAGTTAATCGAAGGCGTCCTCGGAGATATGTTACATGATTTCGTATGGGCATATCTCGACGATATCATTATTGCGTCGGACACTTTTGAGGAACACATAGAGCACATAGACCGAGTGGTCTCCCGTTTAGCCAAAGCTGGACTCCATGTCCACCCCGGAAAGAGCAAGTTCTGTAGAAAAGAACTTGCCTTCCTAGGCTATCGAATCGGAGTTGAAGGGATCGCCATTGATCCCGAAAAAGTACGAGCAATAAATGGATTCCCGGCACCCGAAGATATAAAGGGAGTCCAGAGATTCATGGGGATGATTAATTTTTTCGGCAGACTGCTCCCCAATTTGGCAGAAGTAGCCGCGCCCGTAACGGACCTCCTGCGAACCGACCGCGAGTTCGCGTGGACGGCCGAATGCGAGGCCGCCTTCAGCGCCATAAAACAAATGCTGGCCGACGTCGACAAAATGCCGCTACCCGATCTAAACCGACTGTTCGTACTGCATACCGACGCCAGCCGGGTTGGCTTGAGAGCAGCCCTCTTGCAAAGACACACGTATAACGGAGTAGAGCAAGAAGTACCCTGTATGTTCATAAGCCGAAAAATACAGGGAGCCGAGAAAAACTACACGGCTACAGAACTGGAGTGCTTAGCCGTAATATGGGCTGTTCGGAAATTTCGTGACTACCTAGAGTATACGAATTTCGAGGTGCAGACCGATCATCAGGCATTAAGTTGGTTGATGAAGTTAAAAGAACCATCCGGCAGACTCGCCAGATGGCAACTCGAACTCATGGCGTGCGACATAACAATAACATATCGCCCCGGAAAATTCAATCAGGTAGCCGACGCTTTATCGCGAGCCCCGGCGTCCGACCCCCATGGTCCGGACGACGACGGCGAAGACGATTCGCGTCTACTTTATTGCCCGACGCCCAGACGGATTTGGCGCCTCCGTAAAGCGAACGAATTGCCCGTGATGGAGCCCGCTGATAAGACTTTTTGCGGCTTCTGGACTCGGACGTACCAGCCAGCTGGAACAACCGACGCAACCACGGAAACAAAACCTCCAGTCGTCCCAGAAGCCCCGAAAACTCTGCTGCGAGCCTTCACGGCCACAATAGAAAAGAAAACGCAATACGCGCCGCCAACAAGACTCGAGTTCATCGAACATCAGGCGACCGACGCCAAATGTCAGATAATGACTCGATTCCTAGAAAAGGGGGAATATCCGGTCGACATGACGAATCCTCATCGCAGAAAGCAATTTGCTAAGGAAGCCACCAGCTACCTGATAGACGACGGGTTGCTACTGAAATACCACCCGACGTTTCAGGACGACCTTAGCGGAGCGGGAAACGCGATAAAAGTGGTGGTGCCTGTCTCGCTACACACCCGATTGCTGTGGCTGATGCACGGGCACCCACTCGCTAGCCACGCCGGCATAGCAAGAACATTGTACCGCGTGAAGCAGATATTTTTTTGGCCAGGAGCCCGCCAGAAAATAACGAAATTTATTCGCCACTGCTCCCGGTGCCAAGCATGTCGACCTCGCGACAAAGTGGCCAGAAACACAATGTCTCTCGGCCCCTATGCTCCGTTTGACTGTTGGAGTGTTGACTTGATGGGCCCCAAGCCCACAACAAGCAACCGCAACATGTATATACTTGTAATTATGGACGTAGCGACCCGTTGGCCCGAGTTGTACGCCCTCGCGAAGCCCTCGGCGGAAAATATCGCCGAGTGTCTTTACGACGTGGCGTTGCGATTTGGGTTCCCCCGGAAGCTCATTTCCGACAACGGGCCCCAATTCAGGTCCAAAATATACAAGGAGTTCTGCAAGAAATTTAAGATGGAGATTTCAAACACCTCCACTTATAATCCTCAAACGAACCCCGTAGAAAGGCTAAACAAAGACGTGAAATACGCTTTGACGGTGTTCACCGACGTACACAATCGGTGGGATGAGTATCTACGTGAGATAGCATTCAGCATTCGCTCCACCGTATCAAGAACACGCGACTTCTCACCGGCGTTTCTTAATTTCGCCCGCGAACTAAGAATGCCGTGGGACCCACGAGTTGCGGAGGCAGTGAATGTACTGGACCCCGCTAACCCACACGAGTACGTATGTCGTTTGGAACAGACAATTTCCGACACATATCAGCACCTAATGACTCACATCTTTGACCTACGGGAAAGAGTTGCAGAAAAAGAAGGAGAATTAGATTTCACGAATTTCAAGGTCAACGACCTGGTGTGGAAGGAAACACACATATTATCGAATGCTGCGAGGGGCATCGCCGCAGGTCTGGCCGACAAAAGGGACGGACCCTATGTAATTGTGGCAGAACACGGCGGCAACGCCTACCAATTGCGCAGATTAACAGATAATAAAAATTTCCAGTCGATCAACGGCCGGGAATTAAAACCATATCTACCAGAATTTCGCCAAGAAATATGGCTGGAAGGTCAGACGCACAGCGGCCAAGGCGGCACAGTGGTCGACACATTCCAAAATAACAACGAAATTGGCGAAGGAGCAGACGAAGATGACGAATTTTTCGACGCCGAAGCCCAACCCGCAGATGCTCCCGATCAAGCGGAGCAAACAGTCTCGGAGAGGGAGGAAGCAGAAGAAAATACTTCTGAAAAAGAAAAAACAAAATTAGAAGAAGTAAACAATACCGCAACATCGGAGATGAGCGACCAAGTGGGAGCCGATACCACTCGCGAGCAAAAACGCAACCTTCGATTGCGAAAATCGAAGAATCCGTTCATCCAAGACGGAAAAATCACCGGGAGAAACTAGAAAGAAATAAAAAGGTCAAGACATGTGATTGCGGCGTCGTAAAGTTGAAGAAATTCACTTACGAGAGCTGCAACGCATGTCGAGACATAAAATTCGGCTAAGTCCGAACTTCGTCGTCAGTTATCACCGTCAATATCGAAAAGCGAGATTGCATGACGTATCGGTCGAAACCCCGTAGCGTAACATGCGCACGGCTCGATCGCATACGTCGGCCCCGTAGCTCCACGCTCGCACGGACAAGTCTCGTACCGTACGAGACGCGTCCGTGACCCATAATCCTCTGCGCCGTTTGGTTCCACTTCCGTTTGTTTTCTTGAAAGCAAAAGCACGCGTTCTCTCTCTTTCACCGTGAAAGTAGAAAAAACCTCTTTCTTTCAAGTTGAGCAATCTGAGTTTTTCTTTATGGCCGATCGACGCAACCCGAGAATTGACCCCGACGCCTCGTCCTCCAGAGACAAGAGCGAAGGATTGGTCATCGAGGCGGAGGAAGAAGATTGGGATGAGCCGGAGCAACAACCACAGGTAACATAAGATCTTCCCGTAAGATCGAAAATGTAATCCGCCGACATCCGACACCATGTCGGATTGTGGCGCGTGATAACTTGACTGATGAATTCTTTTTTGTATTTATTTTGTTGATTTTCGGTAGAATCGGAGCTCGGGCGCGGAAACCTTTTTCGTGCTCGAAGATCTCCGATCTCCAAACCCAGACAAAGGAATTGTTTGCCAAGATGGCGTCGCTAAAAAATTAGAAAAAATTAAAATCTGAAAGTAACGTTGAAACTTCGTAATAAATTAAAATACGAGTAGAAAAGCTTAAATAAAAACAACCGATTCTTTTATATTACGCGACGTTGTTTTGAGCGGACCTCCTGAATCTAAAAAAGGTAGCAAGAGAAAGACTGAGCTACACCAGCGGCCAACCACCGCGGACCTGCGAATAATCAGGACAGAGAGGAGCGGCCACAACCGAAAGAAATTTTGGTGCCACCGCCGATCTCACAATTTTTATTCCAAACATTTATAAAAAGGGTATCGAAATTAAAATGTATTTAATGCTTCAGATTGACCCGCTACAATCATGGGACGCCCTGCCGTCTACAGTGCCCACCAAGGGCAACATCTTCCGGCTAGCGATGCCAGAATTTATCCGGCTAGCCTATCCAGAGGAAGACACCGATGTCTGGGCCCTGAGATTACGCTACTCCCGAGCGATCGAAGAATTCTTTGACCGACCCAGGACGCTGGTCGAATGTTTGCCCAGGCAAATACGAGAAAGGGTGGGGCCACGGATCGATCCCGATTTCGATCCGTCGAGCCCTATTTTTTCAGAGCTACTTCGAGCTCGGTACGGCGGTACCGAGGCGGACGAGCGCACCGGCCTTCGGTGGCGCAACGCCGCAACGCCAGAAGAGCGGAGACGAATCGTCCGCGAGGAAATCGCTCGCCTAGAGCGAACGGCAACCAGTGCCGTAGTACGAGTTTTGGAGCGGAATGGTTTCTCGACGGGAGAAATCAAAGAATGGTTACGAGAGGCCCGCGAAGACCGCCAAGCAACACCGTGGGTGCCGCCCGTCGGCTTTATCGCCACTCAAGCCGAAATGTGGCAGCTGCATCGAGTCGGCATCCTTCAGAGCGGCACACGAGTCAGGAGGCTAAAGAGACAGGCCTCAAGCTCGAACAGCGGCCCTGCTCAGCTTGGACAGGCCCTCTCCACCGAGGAGAGCGGCCCGTCGACGAGTGGGACGCAACCCGGCCATTCGAACAGTTGCGACTCAAGAACGCAAACGGTCGTCCAGTCGGGAGGCCTACGCTCCGTCGTAATAGTACCCGCCTCATCCCGCGAATTACGGATAAATCCAGAGGCCGTACCTTCCAACTCGTGGAGCGACCAGGTCGACGAGCAGGAGAGACAAGCGGCTACCGCAGCCGCGCCCTCTCTCTTCCTGGTGCGTACCGTCCGGCCGTCGGACGAAGAGTCGACCATGTTCGACCAAGCGGAACCCCCGTACAAAATCCGAAGAGACTCGGTACCCCCTTCGCACATCGAAACCGCCAACACCAGGCGCAACCGGAAGAGCAGAGCCCGCCGCAGGCAAAGAATGCAGACTCTGCTAGCAAAACTCGCCGCCGCCGAGAAGAGGCCGACCGCCGCCGGTAGTTCGGACTCGCCCAGAGCCGAACCCGCAGCCGTGTCGTCCTCCAATCGGAAGAAGGGACCCGAAGGATGGTGCGAAACCATCGAAAAAAAAATGGATCTGGACGAGGAGATGGAGCCGGAAAAACCCATGTCCCGCAGAGAACTGGCAGAGGTACTCACCAGCGCCTTCCGCGGATTCTCCGCAAACCGGCCGACGTCCTCCACAGACCGAACAGTAGCTGCGCCGTCCGCACCAACCTTCTATTAGTATGCGATTAATTATTTTGTCCGTTTCCCCATGCATTTCTGGATAGGCATGGTAGATATGTGCGTTGGCATCCTTTGGATACCCGTGTAGCGCATATTAATGCTACTCTTATGTGTTAACGCACATATTCTATGTTTCTTGTGTCGTCTGCTTGAGAGAGCGATAAATGTTGTTTTTCGTGTTGTTTATCGGTTAATTATGCCTAGGTTAACATTTACTTATATTGTAAAGAACAAATCAATGCTTGTTGCTATTGATTTGTCCTATTGTTATACTTTGTACGGTTTGAGACCAATTAGCCTCAAACCCAGTTGCTTTTATGTTTTCATGTGATTAAAACATGGCGGGCGCGAAGTGCGAGCTCCCCGCACATTTTAAGCTGGTTTCAACTCCTTTCCGATGTTTCCTGGCCTCCACGGACTTATCAAATGGTAGCAGAGGATTCACGATCGGGCCAACAGGTTATTGACGAGTTCGTGAGGTTTTTCGGGCGAAAACGAACGTCGGAAGTTCGTCGCAGATCGTCGCCGAGACGTATCGCCGAAAACCGGAATTTTTCGCGAAGGACAGCCGTGACAACGTGTGCGGACAATTCTACAGTGAATTTGGAGCAAAACGGTGTAAGGAACATTGCATTTCGTTTATTTTTCGCCGATATAACCGAGTTTTTCTCGGGCGGCGCCATTTTTGTTTTTCCGGAACTTTGCTGCAAACCACGGCAAAGTTAGCGTGTCTACGAGTGTGTACGGAACGACACACGCACGCCCAACGCTTGGACGAACGAATACGTCGATTAGCCGCTGCATTTGGTGTCTTTCCAGCGTGGGAACGTCTGGAAACCGTCATTTTGCGAAGAAGTCGTCGCGAATCGACGATTGTTGCACCGGCAGCCATTTTCGTCTGTGCGAAAATCAGGCGCAACGGCTGGGCAGGTTGATGTTTATTACATTTCACCAAAGCATGACAGAATTCGAAGTCGTGTTGAAGTTGTGCGGTGGTGTCGGGACGAGGGATACGAGTATATCTCGGAATTGTTCAACTTCAAAGACATCAATGTCGGTTTTGCTGGTTGTTGCTCTGTAGAGCCTGACACCTACGAAGAGGCTGTGACAGGTGTTGGGAAACCTGATTGGGAAAGGGCAATGGAGGACGAAATCGACATTTTTAAAGAACGAGAGGTGTATGTCGAGGTTGACAAAAGTGAAGTCAAGGATAAAACCTTGCTAGGATCAAAGTGGATTTATAAACTCAAAAGGGATCATACGGGTGCGATTAGCAGATATCGTGCTCGTCTTGTTGCACAAGGGTTCAAGCAGAAGCCCGGCATTGACTTTACGGAGGTCTTCTCCCCCGTAGTCAACTTTGTGTTGGTCATGATGTTCTTTTGTACTCTTGTAGTATTAAGGAGCTGGCGTGACTTACACCTTGACATCAAGGCCGCATATCTATATGGGGACCTCGATGAGGTGCAGTACATCAACATCCCCAAGGGATATCGAACACCTGAAAACCAACACAAATGTTGGGAGTTGAGAAAATCTCTCTATGGGCTTCATCAGTCTGGTCGTATGTGGTACCAGCGCTTACACGACCAGCTGATTGAAATAGGTTTTGAACCGGTTTTGGGTCTTAACTGTGTGTATAGCTTGGGTTCGGACGCCATACTCATCTTTTACGTCGACGATATTGTATTATTTTCGAGGGATGAGTTGGCAGAAGAGTGCGTTTTAGAATGGATTCAACAATCTTTTGAGATTGTCAATTTGGGCCCCGTCACCCTTTTATTAGGGATTGAGTTTTGTAGGGACGGGGGGAATATTCTCATTCATCAACGCACCTATATTGCGAAGCTCTGCAAGCAATACGGTATTGACCCATCTCACCGTGTCAGAGTGCCTGGCACGCCCGGCACTATGATCCAAAAAGTCCAAACGGGAGAACGTGTTAATTCGAGTTTTCCATATCGGTCTCTTGTTGGAAGTTTGCTCTTCATCGCAAGTCGCACAAGACCCGATATCCTGTTTTCCGTAATTGTATTGTCTCAATACAACGAGACTCACTCGACACGACACGTAAACATGCTGCTTCAAGTGTTGCGTTACCTGGCTAATACGCCGAATTTCTCCATTAATCTTGGGAACTGCCAAAGTGACAAGTTAACTGTTTACACAGATGCGTCTTACGCACTGGACCAAGACAAGCGCCGAAGTTTTGGCGGGCACATTATCTATCTGGGTGGTGTCCCCGTCTCCTGGAACTGCCATAAGCAGACCATTACCGCTCTTTCCATTATGGAAAGCGAATTCTTGGCGGTTGTGGACGGTGTGAAGGAGATAATTTGGTTAGAACGCATATTTGACGCGGAAGTGATGATTGACGGGTTTGACCGGGAAATACCATGTGTTTATGCCGATTCGATGCCTGCGATTCAATATGCGAAAAACCGCATAGAAAATCGCGCAAACAAACACATAGACGTGAAGCTGCATTTCTTGCGCGACTGGTTCGAAAAAGGTGTTTTTCGAATCAGGCACATCCCTGGGACCCTCAACGTCGCGGACATTATGACAAAGTGGTTGTCCCGCGCAAAATTGGACGCGTTGTGCGAGCACATTTTTGTCGCGACAAATTGATTAATCGAAGGGGGATTTATTAGTATGCGATTAATTATTTTGTCCGTTTCCCCATGCATTTCTGGATAGGCATGGTAGATATGTGCGTTGGCATCCTTTGGATACCCGTGTAGCGCATATTAATGCTACTCTTATGTGTTAACGCACATATTCTATGTTTCTTGTGTCGTCTGCTTGAAAGAGCGATAAATGTTGTTTTTCGTGTTGTTTATCGGTTAATTATGCCTAGGTTAACATTTACTTATATTGTAAAGAACAAATCAATGCTTGTTGCTATTGATTTGTCCTATTGTTATACTTTGTACGGTTTGAGACCAATTAGCCTCAAACCCAGTTGCTTTTATGTTTTCATGTGATTAAAACATGGCGGGCGCAAAGTGCGAGCTCCCCGCACATTTTAAGCTGGTTTCAACTCCTTTCCGATGTTTCCTGGCCTCCACGGACTTATCACCTTCCATCCGGTCCAACCAAGCTGGCCGCCTCTCCTCGAGGCCCCACCACCAGCCATAACCAGATGGGCGCCCCCTGGAAACATGCGACCAGGCGAGGCGTTCCTAGAATACGTCCCGCACCAACCACCAGGACTGGCTCCCCCGCCAGTTCCTCCGCCAACTCAGGCCCCGAGGCCGGCTTGTGACGCCATGTGGTACGAGGAGAAAGAGCGGGATGCCCGAAATCGGCGAGAGGCAGCGAATCCCACCTTGGGAGAACTACAGGCCCACCAGGCTGAATGTGAGCACCCCGCTACCGCCGAACGGGCCTTGACGCAGGCTGACGCCGCTCAGACGGAGCACATCAATTGGGCGATAGCCCAAATGCGCAAACTATCCGCCACTTTTTCGGCAGATCCAAACCGCGCCCTGCCGCTCAGCCGAAGCAGCTTAAACGCCGAAGTAACACGCGTGATGTCCGAAATCCTGTCTCCCGCCCTCTTCCTGGACGGCCGACAGTCGATGGCCGCCTGGACCATAATCGACAGAGAGGGCGTCTTTCTGAACAGGGCCCTCTACCAACTTTGGGCCGAGTTTACACCAGCCGCGGCCGACCTCCGGTTCGAGTTGGCCCGCTCCATGGAAAACCCGAATTTCCAGTTCGCGAAGATGCGTTCGATGGCGTTCCGCTACAAAAACCCAGGGGTCCACCCGACGTTGCTACGAAAGGTCGCCGAAGAGGCATCCGCTAAGGAGGAGGCCGTCCGCCCCATCGTGGTGGCCGAGACGGTTCCTCCCGAGCCTGCCGCCCGGAGTTATATCCCGACTCCAAAGCCTGTATTCCCGAAGGAACGAAGGGCGAGTACGCGGCCAAAGTTAATCCCGAAGCGATCACGCAAGGGACCCCAGACTCCCCCACTGCCGTCGCCCTTGCCACCTTCGACGAGCATGGACACCCTGTCCTTGGAGGAAACCACTCCACCGCTGGAAATTCCGTTGCCACCGTCTCCGCCGCCTCTGCCTCCACCGGCGCCCGCGCCAGCCCAGCTCTACTTACGACTGGAGGTGGAGTATCCTAACCTACAGATGTCGGAGGCGACTCGTCAAGCGTTGCTGGCCACCCACCGCCAAGGTGAATCCTTCCTGCAATGGATGGCGAAGGAGATAAGGTTGACCAACGACCCGATCCTCCACCAGCGGCTCCAGCGGGCTCACCGAGAGCCCCTCACCCCGCCGGAAACGCAGCGAATGCGCCGATGTCCCAACCGCTTCCCCGCTTCGACCCAAATCTGGGTGCACGAAAGAAGGAACAGCACGGACGGACCTCCCGGCCACGCGCAGTTTTTTATTAACGAATCGGAGAATCCAGCAAACCTGACCACGTCGCTGCCCGATGGCCTTCCTCCGCCACCGCCAGCCGTTAATCTCCCAATCCTACGCCCCCGCGGAGGAAAGTTGCCCGCCATTGCGCTGAGGGACCAGATAGGGTAATCGCCCCGATCGATGATCGAAGCTGAGGGAGGGACGTGTGGTGACCCTGCGGGTGGTCGTCCCTCCAGTGGACGCCATCCGCATGAGTCACTAGGAAAGGTCAGTTCCCTCGCGTTGGCTCCGCCTTCCCCCCCTGGGAAGCGCGTGCCCCGAGGGGGTGAGGTGACGCGTGGCCGGCCCCATTGGCCGAGCCAGGCCCCTCACCCTGGCCTATATCAGGTAGAGTTTCGCGCCCTACAAGCAGAACTTACACAAACGACACCAAGAACACAGCAACTACCTCACCGTCAGGCCAACTCCACCAAAAGTTAGGATTGATAGAGGACCGCTGATTCCAGTGCAACTGTAACTCTCACGAATTTACACTGTGTGTTATTTCCCCGCGAAAGCAGGAAAATAACCCTTGTGGATTCACACTAAATAATCGACCCACGATTATTTCCATTGCGAAGTGTCCGAGTGCCCTGTAAGAAACTCCCCGTTTCTGGACGGAGCCTTGCGACGCTAAAACCAACCCCTAGACAACAGGCACGGATAGAAGACTCGAAAGAGCATTCCACCGCGTCCGTGAACGACGAATCCGTGACGAATTTACGACAACTCGAGACGCCGCCTTTGTTCCGCCGACCACGCGGAACCGACGACGCCATCTTGGGAAATCCTTTGTTCGACTCTGACCAAGTCGACTCTAGTTTTATACTGAGTGTATTTTAAGGCTTACGCCTATTGAATAAACCTATTTGTTCATTTAAATATACTTAGTATTCATTTGGGTAATTTACATATTTAGTAAGATCACAGGTAAAGTAATACACGTTAGCTCATTAAACCTATCACCAGGTAGGACGCGACAAAGTACATTTTATAAATGCAATTTTTTGCCTGACAATGCAATTTATTAACATAAAAATGCATTAGATGCATTAGATGCATAGATGACGGAACTCATCTGGATTTTAATACTTTAACATGGCCACAAGAATTAACCTGTCTCTTTCTGATTTACGTTTGGTCGGTCAATATTCTACTTATTGATCACGCTTGGCCAATGTTAAAGTCATTACTATTAGTAGAGTGTACAATCCTCAATGAAAATGACGATAATATAAATGCTGTTTTTAAATTGTGACGATTTCCTCATTACTGAACAAGAAATGAAAAAATTATTGCTACCATGTAAACGTTTAGAAAGAATTTACATTCTTTATTGGCAAATTCATTTTGACGATTTAATTTTGGAACTTGTTGAGTCGAATGAACTGCCATATCTGATAACTCTAGAATTTCGTTTTTGCCACTTAATTACTTTCAATTCAATCATGAAATTGCTTGGACTAGATAATCCAATGCACAACTTGTTGAGATCCGGGAATTTATTTGAATAAATACTTACCTTTTATCCAAATAACTCACAATCGAGATGCCTCTGTGGGACTTAAACTCTAATAGCCTGTAAAAATGAGTCTATAGAAAAATGAGAATACAGTTTTGGTTGAATAAAAATGACAAATTGTGCTTTATTCGTGGAAATTACAAATGATTTAGGAATGTTTGTTTTATTTAAGCATGTATAATGGGTGCGCCCCACCAATAATCAGCTCGCGCCCCACCAGTGAGGCGCGCCTCACCGTTTGGGAAACCCTGGTCTATTCCATGAAAATTACGGAAATGACGTCATTCCTGTAATTTTCATGGAATAGACGGCTTAGACTTGGGACAGACGGAGTTTCTGCGTGACCTCTACATCGCTCATTTGCGACGAGTTAAATCCCGGGAAACGTTAAATTATAACGACGGGAATGCGAAGCTAATGAAACGTTCGTTGTACGCGATCTGTTTACATCTCGGCGCCGGCGTATTACTCGCATTTGGCGGCGTTCTGAGCGAAGAAACTTTTGGAAAATCTTTCAAAGTTTGTGGTTAACCATTTGTGGATAACCATTTGAATGATTTAATTGCAAAATTGATTGTTTTGTGTCGTTAATTTATTATTATTTCAGTTCGATGGTGATACAGTATGAGACGTAACATTAAGGAGTGCCGCAAATCAAAGTTTGATTTAAGTTTAGATTTGGGTTTCTGTAATATATTGGGGTAACAAACTATGGAAATTTCTCTTGGGTTTTTTTTTTAATTAGGGGCAGGGTTTAGAAGTCTAATATGTAATGCTTTCCTGCATTACAAATGTTTACTTGTTTTCATTTGCAACAGCGTGAATGTACTAGTATGTATGTGCACTTAGAGGGTGCGGATGGTTCGTAAATTTGTGTGTGGATATTAAAGGATACCTGGTCATTAGCTTAATTTGAGTTAATTAAATGAGGGCGCGAGATAATCGTTTATACACTGTGAGTAGAAAAAAAAATTACTTGGGTCGGTAACTTCCCCAAGAGGAGATGAAGTAAATATAGTTCGCTTACACCGTTAGTAGTGTTAATTACAGGCTAAAAAGTATAAAAAAATTATTTCACTGTATCTAAATGAATAGCTTAAAATCTTACATCGAGCACTGCTTTAAGCTTATTACAATCTGATTCAGATAGAAATTGAGAAACAGCCATGGCAACAAACACCACCAAAACAATAACAATAATCTTCATGTTGATGACTTCAATCCTTTTCAAATTCTGTGGATTGCATACGCAGTAAATAAGTTATACATATACCGTAGGCAAATACTTGTATAAACTGTAATCACTAAAATATTTTTCATTATTTTGATCTTGGTATTATTTTTGCACACAGAGGCAGATCGAGGTTGGAGGTGGGGGGAGGGGTGTCATGTGAACCATGGCTGCCACCTTGAGTGATAGACAAACTAAAAACATATTGGGTAAACATAAAACCAAAAAAACGGTTTTCCGCAAAAACAAAAATTATTTTAGGCGCCAAAAATTCCTTTTTTGCCAGAAAAAAATTCATTTTTAAGTCATCATTTATAAAAATTCTTTTTTTATATGCAAAAATGAACTAACAAAACAAAAATGGTAGCACAACATCCCAAGTTTTTCATTAGAGTGAGGTCACGGATTAGAATCTGGGGTGAGGTGACGATCGTTTTGTTTGCTTGGTCACCCAGTGTCTGCACAAGGTTGGGTTTTCTGGACGACAATTTTCGACAAAATAACTCGTTTATTTTGCCTACAACGTCTTCAAAACTCCACTTTTTGCATTCATTTAGGAAAAGACCCCCCAAAACAAAATTCGCATTTTTAGATTGAAAAATTAAGTCGGGAAGGTAATACTTGCCTGGAATTGTAGATTCAATGCTGACACGAGAATGTCTGATGGAAATCCAATGTTTGAGCAGAGCATTTATATACACAAATTTTGAATAGAAAATTTTTTACGACGTCCCCCATTCAACTGACAAAAATAATTGACATCTGGTTTTAGAAAGAACGAACCTTTGTGTTTTATGATTTTGCTGCATCAACGGCTATAATAAAACCTAAAACGTTCTTTGTTACGCCAAAAATTTATTCGCATAAATTTTTAGCTACGTAAAAAACAAATTTTTAACGGGCAGTGCATCCTGTATTTGCTTCCGCATTACTAACTCGACCTTGATTACTTTTAAAAAAAAGACTTGTAAGACAATTTATCTGTCCGAAAAGGCCAGGAAAAGATCATGTTTTTATTGTTTTTCATAAACCAATTTTGTATCGAATAAAAAAGAATATTATAAGTATTAAGATTGCACGAATTATTCGGATTTGCCTTGCATATTTGCGAATTTATTATTATGTGAGGAAATAATGATTTCATCTTTATTTTCACCGCCATCGTCGATCAAGACCGATACGACGACGCCCGTCGCAGAGAAGGCTTCAGTGCCATGCAAATTCATACCGGTATAATTTCCATTATTTTTACTAATATTCATTATTTATTTAGTATTTGTATAACGTTTAGTGTTAAGAAGTTAATTTTATCATTTGTTGTAAAGAAACTAGTACTCATATTTAAATTATTCAAAATTAAGAATAAAGTAGTTTTGTTATTTTTGAGAAATTTTGCTCTCATCAATAATATTTCTCACATTTAGAATTGATAAGGGGCCATCCATAAATTACGTAACGCTCCAAGGGAGGGGAGGGAGTTTCAGATTTTGTAAAGGGTCATTAGTAAGGGAGAGGGGGGGTTCTCAATAATGTTACGTTCCTTGAAAAAATTTTTTTTAATGTTTTAAAATTGAAAATATCGCAGTTTTGAGACTGATTTTTGAAAATTTTTGGGGGGGGTGTTTTATTATTATTACGTAATTAGGGGGATGGGGGTTTGGGAATTTGTTACGGCCTTGTTACAGGGGGGGGGGGGGGAGGGGGTCTAAAATGTCCAAAATTGGCGTTACGTAATTTATGGACGGCCCCTAAGTTTCAATGGAGCAACCCGATTGCAACTCAGTTTTAGATAGTTATAATTCAGGATCACAAAAACGTTGTTTATTTCCAGTTAAAAGGGAAGTTTTCCTTTGATATGGACCGATTAGAACAGCATTCGAAATCATATTATTTTAGGGCTACAAGCCAATGCATTGTAAAGTTAAAAGTATTGCATTAATTTGATAATTTTTTGTTCTAGTTATTATATAATAAGTTTTACTTGAATAAATGTTAAATTTATTTGAGAAAACGTCCGTTTCCATACTTTATTTTATCGCTTCACATGTTCACTGTTAACTAAAAACTATCTGGCGCAAGATAGCAGGTGAATGTGTGACTGCTTGGCCACCCACGGTGACACGTGTCACTCCACACACCGCCCAATGGCCCTAAGGTCATTCCTCCTTGCGGAGTGGACCGACACAGTGAGGGAAGGAGGGAGCAGAGTGGTGCTCTCCTCCCATTCACCACTGTGATGCTCAGTAGTGTGGCGATGGACCCACTACAGCCTCAATGAGCGGTTACAAGGGTAAGTACGGTGGAACGCTTATGTTAAACCGGCCTCGTCACCCGTGGAGGTCACTCTCTGTGTGTGACGGATCGGTTGGTGGTGTAGCATGCCTTCGTGGCATTGCTAACACGGGTAGATGGGAGACTCCAACCTGAGTATGCGTCCCAACCATGGTAACCACTCCTCCGGAAGCCATGTCGAAGAACATACCAGTCACAAATGTTAGCGTCGGTACGCCATCGTCACAAACTGATTATTCAACTGCTTCACAGTATGTAATAATGCAATATTTTATATGGAATGGATCAGGCAGGTTCTGGTTCCGCGTGGCGGCTTGAACAATGGCACAAGGAGTGCACAACCTCGCAGTAGACAATATTCGCGATACTGCAGCGATACTGCAGCGCCATCTGCTGAGCGAACTTTATACAGTCGAATACTGACTGAAGGTCGCGTTGTGAGCTTATTTACAATGGCAGTTTCGCGTGTTTCTTGCGCTGTTTCGCTGTGTTTTAAGAATGGTAGAAAAAGGCCATTGATGGAGTAACTTGGCAATATCAAACCTAGCCACGACGCTTTGGTGTTAGGACAACGTTGTGGTGGTTTTGTGTATATTAAAGTCGAATACTGCTATTAAATCGGCAGAGAAAAGTACACGTATGCATACAGGTAATAAAAAGTTTATTTGCGGATTTTTCTGCAATGCGCCACAAAACCGCCCCAAAACCAATGCATTGTTGAGTGGTAACCAAGGAAATCAAGTAACTGTACATCGAGAGTAATCGGCCATATTCTTGATCTCACATTTGCACAGCAAACTTCAAACTTTTTCTTGCCTGTGATAACGTCGTCCATGATTGATATAAGGGGCCATCCATAAATTACATAACACAAAATTTGGGATTTTTAGACCCCCTCCTTCCCTCTGTAACATGGTCGTAACAAATTCCCGAACTCCCCCACTCCCCTAATGATGTAACAAAACTGAAATTCTCCTTCTTCCCAAATTTTCAAAAAATTATATCAAAAATTATTATATTTTGATTTCTTAAAATTTAAATTTTTTTTTTTACATGAAACCTAAGAAAATTTAAAATTCCCTCCCCCCTCCCCTTGATGAGTTACGTCATTTATGGACGGCCCCTTTTAAGGAAAGATGCCGTCCATAAATTACGTAACGCAAATTTTTGGATTTTTAGAAACCCTCCCCTACCTGTAACAAAGTCGTAAGAAATCCGCACACCCCTTCCCCCCCTAAAATTACGTAACAAAACTAATCACCCCCTCCCCTCAAATTTTTATACACCGGTATAATACAAATTCAACTGACAAAAATAATTGACAAGTGGTTTCAGAAAAAACGAACCTTTGTGATTTACGATTTTGCTGCATCGATGGCTATAATAAAACGTAAAACACAAATTTCCAAATGGCAGTGCAGCCTGTCGCGCTCAACTCGGTCTGTCGCTAATACGTGGTATGAGTCACTCTCTAATCTCGCAATACCGCTTTACTCAAGCGGTTACCCAAATAATGTAACACGGCAAGACAATGTAAAAGGTAAATATAATAAATGTATTTATTATACGGGAATATACAGTTAAAAGGGAATAAAATATGTAAGGGAATAAAAAGGTAAAAGGGAAGGTGTGTGAAGTTGGCGGGAAACTGGTCGAGGTCGTCCTTTGTCGCTGTGGATCCAAGATGGCGTCCGCGTGGCAACGTGGTGTCGTCTTAGGCCGGCGTGGCAATGAATGGCGTCCTCGTCTCACGT
This sequence comes from Strigamia acuminata, assembly GCA_949358305.1. Lineage (NCBI taxonomy): Eukaryota > Metazoa > Arthropoda > Chilopoda > Geophilomorpha > Linotaeniidae > Strigamia > Strigamia acuminata. The sequence continues at coordinate 7,558,756 of OX442315.1, read as the reverse complement.
TTTTCGTTCGGTCCTTCGGGCTCACGCTGGTCGGGCGCGAGTGAATGCCTAAAAGGTCTTACTTCGGCTGTTGTCTAGGTTTTAGGGTTTTGTGTAGGTGTCCGGCGATCACACAGCGGCGGACGCTTGGTGGTTCCCGGCGAAACACACAGCGGCGGGAACGCTCGTCGTGGTTACTGCAATTTAGGCTTGTGCGACCGTTTGTCTGCACAACTCGCTAAATTGGAGTAGGTTTACTATTTCTAGCTGGCTTGCTAAAATAGTGTGGTAATCTTGTTTCGCAGGTTACTCTGCGGAGGTTAACACAAATCAATCGTACTCACGTTGGAAGTCCCTTGTCCTAGGTCACTTCTGAAGTCTTTGTACTTAGGCTTGATCGTTTTAGGACGTTTGGCTTTTACGTGTATCTTGGTTGATTTTTGTGTTGGTTCTCCCCGCTCAGTGCAAAGCAAATTCCTTTGCACAAAGCGGGGGGTGACAGGTGACTAAAGCCACCCAATGGTGGAGAAGACGAATCTCCCCCACTCCCCCAGGGCAGACGCCCGTCCATTGACTGGATGTCAATGCTCTGAGGGAAGGGAGGCGCGCGTGCGACTCCCCCTCTTTACCCGTATGTAGGCCACGAGAGAAACTCTTCGTGCCCCACCCCAGTCGGGTCACCACACGTCCCCCTCCCAGCTCTGACCGCGCGTGTTCGGAGCGATCAATCCTTCTTGCTGGGACCCGACGCTGGATCTATCGCCTGGGCGAAACTCACTCCAGGGACGGGCGGCTCAGCGCCGGGCGGCACAACGCCGGGCGGCAAAACCAGATCTCCAACCAAGGCTGAAGACTGGTTGCGGGGGTCCTCGTGCTCGGAAATAAAGCACAATTCGTGGCCGCCGGCTGGCTCGTACGGGGCACGTCTCCTCTCATGCAGCCAAACCCGCGGAATGAACGCCGAAAACCCGGAATTGGTGTGCCGGATCGCGTTCGCCTCCGCGGCCGTTCGAGGCGCACGGTGGGCCCTCAGCAAACGCTGATGGAGGATCAAATCGGTGGTCTGGCGCACCTGGTTGTGCAACCAAACGAAAACTGATTTCCCTTTGTCCCTCTGTGCGAGAATGAATTTTCGCGTCGCTGTCGTCATTGACAGCTGAGAAAACTCGTCGCACAACTTCTCATAATAGTTCGTCTGAGGCTTCGCCGTTTTCGCTGGCTTGGCGCTCTTCGGAACTACCGCCTGTTTGATCGTCTCTTCCCGCGTTTCTTGGGCTGCGGGAGGCGTCAGGCTCTGGCGAGCGGCGGACATCGTTGGCGGCGTCCGACACAGCAGGCGTCTCGGCTTACCCGCCGCATTTGATAGGACGGGTGTCTGTGGTGCCGCTGCTGGTGGCATCGGTGGCGGCGGCGGAGGTGGAGTTGGGGCTCCACGTGAAGCAGTCGAAGAGGCGGCGTCGCTCTCCATCGGCTCTTCACTCGTGACCATCATCGCGCACGGCTGCGTCGATGGTGTCGGCGCCCACGTGGTAACGGCGTGGCGGAAGGCCATGCTCCGCAACTTGTACCCCTCCCATTCGGAGTTTACCACGTCCCGGGTCAGCTCGAATCGAGTCATTGCCGGGTTGGGGAGAATGGCGCTCCATTCCCCAATAAGTGCACGAGGTATCTGTACACCTTCTCGGTCTACGACGGACCAGCAGGCCATCGCCTGTCGCCCGACCCCAAAGAGCGAAGGGGTTAACAGCTGGACCATGATTTCGGTCAAGGCCAGCTGCAGACGACGGCGGTTTACTGGATTGCTGCGGTCGGAATCTTCAGCGAACGCACGCGAGTGATGTCGCATCATCGAAATTCCCCACTCGATGAAATGGCGCTGAGTGACGTCGGCGCCCTGCAGAGCAGCGGCGGCGGCTCTCGGGTCCTCCATCACGAATGAGAAGGCTAAGAGCTCTTCGACCGATGGATTGGCTGCTTCTCGAGCTAGCCGTGCGTTTTCGTCACGCTGTTCATACCACATCGCTGTGCGGTCGTGTCTTGCCGTGCTCGGGTAATATTCGCCGATCCGAGCCTCGTGGCATTCCCGCGCAATACTCTGGTGCACGGGCAACATCGCAGGGGCGTCGACAGCCAAGTTTGGCGTAGTGCTCGAACTCGGCATCGGCGGCGGAGGCGGAGGCTGCGTCGGCGGCGGCAGCGTCAATGACTGCTGTGCCGGCAACGGCAGCGTCGCTTGCGCCTCAGTCGTCGTGACTTGAGGCGCCGGAGCGGGCGTAACGGTGCTCGTCGGCGGAACGACGGCCGTGGGTCGCGAATTCACGTATTCGCTCAACCACCGTGCCACTTCGTGTGGAATCACGGTACCATCCTCGACGATGCCCATCTTGCGGGCGAATTGCATCGCAGGGTCGAAACGCGACAATTTCTTGCGTTTCATCTGAGTGATGATCTCGCGAAGGTCCCGCGTGTCTGGCGCTAGGACACGACGCTCCCCGGAAGATCTGCCACTCGACTTCGATCGTGCTTCTCTCGCTTCCTTCGCTTCTATTGCTTTGAGAGCGTGTTTGGGAAGGGGAATTCCCCGCGCTTCGCAGCTGGCGAAATACCGCTCTTTGCGGTCTTGTTTCCGCTGCTCGCGATGAGTCAGCGGACGTCTGCCGGCACGGGGACGAGAGACTCGCTCTTCGTCACCCGAAATCCAGACTTCTCGAGTCTCTTTACCGTCTTTCATCTGACGGTTGACAAACACCCTTGGTCTGGTGTAATTCGCGGAGTCGCGCGGTGGCTGCGCTGACGTTCCCGCTCCATCGTCCTCGGTGGCGCTCTTTTCGACGCGCTGTTTCTTTGACGCGCCCGGAGAACGCGAATCGCTGTTCCCCGTTCCTTTGGAGCGCTTGCGCTTCCGTGGGAAATTATACTTGGGGCCGAGAATCCCCAAGTAATGTAACTGCCACATTTCGGCTTGTGACGTGAGAATCCCCATTCTCGGTCGCCACTGTGGCGTAACTTCTCCTCGCCGAATCTGCTCGCACCACAGATGTATGTCTGCGGTACTCATGCCTTCGTCCTGCAAGACACGCTCTGCAACCGCCGGCGCAGTGTCAATTAGCTGCTGGCGGTAGTGTTGATACACTTCTTCGCGGGCCTCCTCGGTCTCGGCCGCTTGCCACGCGAACAATACATGTTCCTCCACTGGCCTGCCGGAGTATTGGCTCGACAGGGCCGAGTGGAAGATTGGCGACTTTGGGTCGTCGCTGCGAGCTAACTCTGCAGCGACAACAGCTCGAACCGACTCCGGAAATGCATCCAGGAGAGAGCAGTCACCTACCCATCGCTTGGCGAGGGCGCGCGAAAATAATACGCGAATGCGATACGGATTGGCATCATCGCCAAAACAACGGCGGAGAAAATCGGGCAAGACGCCTCGATAAATGCCAGCCCGCACAATGCATGCGGGGCTGAGCGCTCCCCACGTGTTTCGGAGCTCCATCTGTAATGATGAAAAATAAACAATTAATAAAATGTCGAGAGACACGGAGATAAATAAGGGTGGGCTCGAGGAACGTCGCATAAACGTGCGGCCGCTCGTCGAGTCCGATTCCTGTTCATCGGTAGAAATTCAGGACAATTCGTCCTTTGTCAGGAAGAAAGAGTCTTCATGGCACATCTGGCTCACGTCCAAAATAACAACGGGACGGAATCGAGCATTGAAATCCGGAAATTCTCTTCGGATTATTTAATATTTTACATGTAAAATTATTAATTCGTAATAATTACGTAAATTCGCAATTTATTCGCAAAATCTCGAACGTCGCTAACGAACATATAAATAAATGTTCTGGTCGAAATTAAATCGTAAAGAATAAATTTATCAAAACTAAAAAACTTCAAATCCGAAGTTATGTATTAATTTAAAATCAATCAATCAATAACGACATCGAGAAAAATCACGAACAAACAGCGAATCAAAATTAGAAATCATTGTCTCTGTTAATCATTTAACGACTAATTTCAATAAATCATTTCCATTTCTGGAAATTATAAAACAAAGCTCGAGTCCTTTTGTCTCGTCTACAATTGTCGTGAGTCATCTTCAAGGAGCGAGGCGACAGTTTGTCTGCGATCGCGTCTTTGAGGACAAATAATAGGAAAAAATACAATCGCTCTCGCGATCGTGGATATTAGTATAATAATTATACACTATTTCGAACGCAGAGCGTTCATGTCAAGTATTAGTCAAATGTTTCTCATATTCAACCGCACGGAGCTAACAAGGGGAGAGCACCAATAAGCTATCACAGATTGTTGTAATATTAAACAAGAAGGATTGTTATATCATGCTGAATGAGACCCTAAAATAATTTCATTCCATGAACAGCCAACAATGCAAACAATGAGCTGAAAGTTGGCACTATTTTGTCTGTGTATACATCAAATCTGAGCAATCAGGCCTAGTGTATGAATACTGTAAACAACAGTTGCTAGGTAAAAAATAGTTCCAAGATCCAAGTTCAATTTTATCATTTGAGATTCAATGATGTCATTTCCTCTTTTGATATCACATGACATATGACATCAGAACTTTGTTCAACAACATGACTGTCTTCATGAAGACAATAATAGTTTGTAGTGGTGGTTCAGTGGTTAAGGCAATGGACCAGGAATCTTTCCACACAGGTTCAAATCCTGTTGGGTGTGAATATATTTACATTTATTTTTTGTTAAATTTTAGCAGTTATTTTAATGTTTGTAATTTTATATTTGTTTCCAGAAAATTTTAATTTGGTTAATTTTAATTTTTTAACAAATATAAAATTACAAACATTAAAATAACTGCTAAAATTTAACAAAAAATAAATGTAAAAATTTTCACACCCAACAGGATTTGAACCTGTGTGGAAAGATTCCTGGTCCATTGCCTTAACCACTGAACCACCACTACAAACTATTATTGTCTTCATGAAGACAGTCATGTTGTTGAACAAAGTTCTGATGTCATATGTCATGTGATATCAAAAGAGGAAATGACATCATTGAATCTCAAATGATAAAATTGAACTTGGATCTTGGAACTATTTTTTACCTAGCAACTGTTGTTTACAGTATTCATACACTAGGCCTGATTGCTCAGATTTGATGTATACACAGACAAAATAGTGCCAACTTTCAGCTCATTGTTTGCATTGTTGGCTGTTCATGGAATGAAATTATTTTAGGGTCTCATTCAGCATGATATAACAATCCTTCTTGTTTAATATTACAACAATCTGTGATAGCTTATTGGTGCTCTCCCCTTGTAAGTCTCGTGCGTCGACACCGACTTCTACCTGATTAGGTGGAACCACATTCATATCCTGATCCCAATTCTCCTCAGCTCCGTCTCCTTGCCCGATCTCGAGCATTTCTTCCTCTCTTTCGTCCTCATCCATCGTGAGGATCGTGCACACAGGTCAAACCACGGTAAAATGATAAAAAACTCCTCGTAAAAATGGATAAAAACTCGGTTAAATTAAACACGAAGTGGATCACGTGCGGACGGCGATCAGCTGATTTAGCGGAAGTCCGGGTGAAAACGAGGCAATCGTGGTGGGTTCTGGGTAATTTACTCCGGAACCAGGTGTTTGAGACTTGTGCGCAGCAGCCCGTGCGCATGTTACGCTACGGGGCTCCTTTGTTTCTGTAGCAGAGGACGAAAAACTGGCACGAATTATCGTGCAAACTAAGGAAAAACGAGTGGTCAAATCGCAAATGGCGGCTACGATTATCGGAATTAACCAGACCGATAATTCAGACCAAAAACGGCCGTGCAAAGCACTTATATGCCGTAACAAAGAACACTGAATGCTTAAAAGCATAAAATAAATTTAATATCAACGAAAATACTCACGTAGGAGTCCATAATTGCATGAAAAACAAGAGGCTGGCTGAAAGTCATGGCCGTCGCCATCTTGGATAACAGAATACAACAGTAACGCCAACTAGTGGCGGAATAATACACTATAAGCACAAACAGATAGCAACTGCAACGTGCTTAATGTCAAACACAACTAAAAGAACATAGCATCGTGCATTCAAGCACGGATTAAAGGAAATATGGAATAACGATATAACTAATCGATATAAACATTGTAAAACAATAATACGAGAATATATAACTAGAAACATATTAATAAATTAATAGAATAGGATCCATATCAGATCAAATGATGTTTTACACATCAACAAATCCCCCCATGATCTAATATGGATTTACAATTGATCTGGGAATAAATAAAGCAGAACACGGGACTTTACGGTGTCTGACGAAAAATAAATAATAATATTTCGGAATTATCGTGTCGGGTACTTTTGTTTACATCACTTAACTAAGCTCATAATTCCCAATCTAACTACACGATAAAACCTCGAATCCGGTAAAATAAACAAGGAATGTCCGAAAATAACGTTTGAAAATTAAGATGTCATAGTCGGTTACTGGCAGAAGATTCCCGAAGTGAGCTTCCGAAGTCGATCAGATGGTAGCCATTTGGTGAAAATGTCCGCTACGTTATCATCACCCGGGATTTTCCGTAATTTGAATACTTTTGCCACATACCACTCCCGCAACCAGTGATACTTCACACGAATGTGTTTGGTCTTCGCGTTTTCCACGTCGTTGGAGGTGAACTGGATGGACGCCAGCGCATCCGAATAGACGATGGGACGGGAAATGCGGTTCAAATGCGGGAGTTGCGAAAAGACGTGATCAAGCCAGTAGAGTTCCTTTACGCACTCGACGAGGGCGATGAACTCCGCTTCCATCGTCGAGCACGCAACCGAAGACTGTTTCTTACACGACCAACCGATGGGGACGTTTCCGATGTACGTGATGAATCCCCCGAAGCTAAGAGATGTTTCAGTGTCGGAGGCCCAAGAAGCGTCGGTAAATGCCCATAATTGGCTTGTCGTGCATCCGGACAATTCAATCGCAAGATCAGGCGTATTCGCGACATAGCGGAGAACTTGAAGAAGTGCGCGAATATGTGTCTTGTTATAACAATTGTTATACTGGGATAACGCGATGACGGAATAGAGAATGTCCGGACGAGTTCGAGAGGCGAGGAATAAAAGTGATCCGATTAATGACCGATATGGGAAGTCGGAGAGATTTTCGATGGATCCTTTCTTCAATGTCGTTCCAGGTGTAACGGGGACTTTGATCATCCTGTCGGCAGAAACCTCGAACTTCTTGATGATTTTGTCGATATAAGACCGCTGAATGATGAACACCCTCCCCGCGGTTCTTATGAATTCGACACCAAGCAATCTGGAGATGGGCCCGAGGTTAACGATTTCGAATTTCGATGATATCAGCCGAATAATTCGATCCAAGATGCTGTCCGTCGAGTAGAAAAGAACGATGTCATCCACGTAGACAAGCATCACGGCCGATGTCCCGAATATATAAACGCAGTTACACGCTGGAAGTTTTCGAAATCCGAGTCCTCGTAGTGTTTCATCTAACTTCTCATACCACTGACGGCCAGATTGGTGGAGACCGTACAGTGATTTAATGAGAAGCCAGACGTTGTCGGGGTTCGAGCAATGGGCGCCGGCTGGAATTCGCATGTAAACTCGATGCTCCAATTCTCCGTAAAGATACGCGCACTTTACATCCAGGTGCGCGTCTTTCCACCCTTGTAGAATGACGAGTAGACAGAAGAAGAATCGGATGAGAACGAAGTTTACAACCGGGCTGAAGACCTCATCGTAGTCCACGCCGAGAGTCTGTCTGAAACCTTGTGCGACCAATCTGGCGCGGTAACGAGTAATTTGTCCGGAGGTGTCGGTTTTTAATTTGAACAACCATTTGCAGCCGAGGATTGTCGTGTTCGGAGGCTTCGGAACTTCTTGGTAAACCTCGCGTTTCTTGAAGGTTCCCAATTCTTCGTCGATAGCTTCCTGCCACTTAGGGGCATCCGGAAACTTGACAGCCTCTGCGCACGATCCTGGTTCTCGACGGCAAAAATGGACTCGATGACGAAGTGCCGGCATGACGGGTAATTGATGCTCGATGTTTCCGAAGTAGAATAGATCATTGTCGTAAAGAATTCCCTCTTTATCGCAATACTTTTGGATATCGGGTTTGGAGCGTAAACGAACACCGGGTTTCGGGAAATAATAAACATCGATCCTGACTTGGCCCGGAACTTGATCTTTGCGTAAATGTTCCTCTCTTCGCCAATTGCTGCACGGGTTGTTTCCTCCCACCGAGCGCCATTTGTAAGATGTGGCACCCATTTCAACAAGAATGGGCTGCTCTGCAGTGCGAGTCGGTGCGGAGCCCCTCCTGGCGGTCACGAGTCTTGTTGGAGATCCCGGTGGCGTATTGGTCGGAGTGCCAGTCGGTGTAGTGCCTGTCGAAGTATCTGGACGCAATGTCGGTAATATTAAATCGGCCATTACTTCGATTGGTGGCATCGCTTGCGCACCCAATACCGGAGATTGTCGACCAGGTGGAGGCGATTGGATACCCGGTGGTGGAGCGCGCGGAGGCGCGGAATCGTCGGAGTCATAATCTGACGAGTCTGGATCGTCTGAGTCAGGACCTGTCGACCATGTCGAATATTGGATCGTGTCGTCGAATTTGACATGAGACGGTGGCGTAGTAGAAGCACGAGGTCCGGGTTGAAAAGACTCTTCGAATGTCGGTTGGGAAGGGCGCTGAGAGCGACGATAGGACTGTCGTTCATCAATCTTCACGTGGATCGACTCCACGACTTTGTTGTCGACGGGGTTCCAAACACGATATCCTCGAGTTCCCACCGCGTAGCCGACTAAAAATCCTTCCCAGGCGCGAGGCGCCAACTTGTTGCGTCCCGGAGCGGTGTAATGGACCCAACATTTCGATCCGAGCCTACGGAGATGCCGAACAGAGAGAGCACGTTGCCGCCATAAAATATACGGCACTTCATTCTTAATACGGGAATGTGGGCAGCGGTTCTTGATGTAGGAAAATGAAACGGCAATTTCGGCCCATAGTTCTTCGGGAAGTTTCGTCTCATCCAACGTCGCCCGCATGAAGTCGGCCATCGTCCTGTTAATGCGTTCGGCCGTGCCGTTCGTCTGGGGGCTCGCTGGATTCGTGCGTTGTCCCTGAATTCCACTTTTACGTAGGTAATCCATAAACTCGTTCGACATAAACTCCCCGCCTTGATCAGTTCGAATGGCCTTAACCCGCGTGTCTGCGACGCGTTCGATGCGAGAAACGAAATCCTTAAAGCATTCGAAAGTCTGAGATTTTTGAGCCAGCGGGAACATCCACGTGTAACGCGTTGCGTCGTCGATTATGGTAAAAATGTAACGAGCACCGCCAAAAGAGTTAACTGGATGTGGTCCCCAGAGATCCATGTGGAGAAGGTCCAACGCTTTTGACGTCATCGGGTGTTCGTCGGGTTTGTGTGATGCCCTGGTCGATTTGGCCACCCTGCAGTGATTGCAGGTCAATTCCTTCGCGACTTCAGCCGGTTCGATGCCATAAACCTGGTCGTTGGCTGCTAGAAGTTTCATCGCGTTGGTATGTAGATGGCCAAGTCGACTATGCCATATGCCGGTCGCGTCCTTTTTAGCAGTTGGAGCTGCGACCTTCTTCTGATTGACTTTAGGAGGAGGTGTTTTCAAGGACGGGATTGTTTGCAATACTTCGGCAAAGGTTTGTGAAGGGGAAGGAGCGGTAGGATTGGCTTGTGTAGGTGAGTTAGGGACAGGTGTAGGAACGGGAGGAGATTTCGGAACAGGAAGAGATTGCGTTTCCTGTGTTAAGGGAGGAAATTCTAATCGAAAATCTGTCAATGCACGTTCCTTCGGCTTCTTTCTAGGTTTGGGAACCTTTACAAAATCTTCCTCAACGGTCACTAATGTCTGTACTGGAGGTAAAGATTGCGAAGTCGAAATCACATTTGTCGCAGAAGTCACCGGTGGAGATAAGCCATCCACGTAGTAAAGTCCACCCTTCTCTTTGGCACGTAGAACAGAATGTTGGATGTCAGACTTGAAAACGTTTACTTCACCTTTGTAAACATGGATATGGAATTCATTTTTATCGATTTTCGACACCGAAATTAGATTAGCTTCGAAGTTCGGCGCGTAGAATACATCTCGGAGATTCACTACACAAAGGCATCCATCAATGTTCGTTTGGATTTGGACCGTTCCTTTCCCAGTCACTTGCGAGGTGCCTTGGCCGAGTTCAACATCGAATGGTACAACTTTCACGAAGTCCGTAAACCATGACGCGACGTGGGAAATGTGATCTGTCGCGCCACAATCGACGATCCATTCGTGGCTCTGCATAAAATGAGCAGCGGGCATCTCGGTGATTTGTGGCGGTGCGTTTACAAAGAAGTTAGCGTCCCACCTAACTTGGGAACTGCCCTTAGGACGACCATCATTGGATTTATTCGAACTGTTCTTTCCCCGTTTGCGACTTTTACTTCTCGAAGGGCGTTGGAGTGACACAGAAGGATTGGAATTCCTACTTCTTCGAAGTTCAGGGCACTTATTCGCGTAATGTCCCATTTGGTCGCAGTTGAAACATTTAATCGAGGAAAGCGGTCGATTCCGGGAGCGAGAGCGAGTTTGATCCGTCGCGTAAGCCTGTGAAGATGACGAAGTTTGATCACGAGACCTAAATGACCCTTGTCTCATGTACTCCGAGAGAAGTTGTTCGGACACTGTTTGGGGTTTAAACTTGTCGTCTTCCCAATGGTAGATCGAGAAGGAGACCTGCGAGTACTCGGGGGGTAGCAAATCCAGATACTGATACGCATGGTGATCTTCTGATGTTTTCTCGCCAATGTCTTTCAATTTCTGGACGTGGTAATCCACACGTCCCAGAAAATCAGCCATCTCTTCCCCCTTTTCCAATCGCAGTCCGAGGAATTCACGCCGTAAAGCTGCTTTTCTGGCACGGGAGCTGGGCGCGTAGATTTTGGCCAGCGTATCCCACGCCTCTTTAGGCGTATTGCAGTTGTCCAGCGCTGATTTCTTGGGTTCGGAGACAAAACCATAAATCAATCCTAGCGCCTTATCTTTGCGGCGTTTATGTTTCTTTAATTCCTTCGGATCGGCAGTTTTCTTAATTTCCTCCTCGTCCTCTTCTGTGACATGATGCCACAAAGATTCGGACTTCAACAGCATCTTCATACTGCGCGCCCACATCTCGTAGTTTCCTACGGCAAGTATGGGTACACGCGTCAACGAAAGTTCGGAAGACTTCTGCATGATCGGTGTCCAAACACAAACGTGAAAAATATCGTGGCTTTAGAAGTGGTACGGGCGGTCGTATTTCGAAGAACGGAGCACTGTGGAGAAGCACACACGTATCGTCGCACAAATCACTCGAAGCACTGTCAAAGCGGAAACCACGACGGGGAGGCAATGCTACAATTGCCTTGATAACCTGTGCTGAGTATCCCCCTAACGCCCTTTGCAAACCGCCTAGGGCCACGGAAACGTTAGGTGGCGCAGGGATAGCCTCAACACAGAATACAAATTTCACGAGCCCGACTGGACTAAAGGTGAAATCGATACTAAGGGACCCACTCCAAAATAACTTAAATCTAACAATAATAATAACGAAATCTGAAAAGCAATAGGAAGGCGAAATTGATGAATCTGTTGCGGTGCTCGTCGCAACACGCAACCACGCGTAGAAAACGCGGAAATTGATCAAAAATCGTCGAATTGCAAAATCGTCGGTACTGTACGCACACCGGGGTGCAATACAGCGGGCTGGACCCGTTTCTGGTTGATAACGTCGCTTGGACGTTGTCGAATCGTTGAAAATCTGAAAAAGACAAAATAAATTCGGAAAATTCGCGAAACCCGCGTAAATTTCCCGGTTAACGACGAAAATAATCACACTTTGTGTGTGAAAACGTTGCTGCACGTTCAAAACCGTCGTCGTAAACTTTAAATCGTCGAAATCTACAAATAAACAAAAGAAAACCCGGAAATTTCGCGAATCCCGCGCAAATTTCCGATTATCGGCGAAAAACGACGACTTTCCCGTGTCAAAACGTTGTCCCACGTTTGAGAACGTAGCTGGTAGCAGGAAAAACGTTGTCACGTCGTAGAATCGTCGTAGGAAATCGTCGAGACCTGAAAAATACAAATTATCGCCGAAAATCGCGAAATTCGCGAAATTTAGCGATAAATTAGTGGAAAATCGCGTGCTGTGTTGGAAAGCCAACCATCCTCTGCTACCAACTGTAGCAGAGGACGAAAAACTGGCACGAATTATCGTGCAAACTAAGGAAAAACGAGTGGTCAAATCGCAAATGGCGGCTACGATTATCGGAATTAACCAGACCGATAATTCAGACCAAAAACGGCCGTGCAAAGCACTTATATGCCGTAACAAAGAACACTGAATGCTTAAAAGCATAAAATAAATTTAATATCAACGAAAATACTCACGTAGGAGTCCATAATTGCATGAAAAACAAGAGGCTGGCTGAAAGTCATGGCCGTCGCCATCTTGGATAACAGAATACAACAGTAACGCCAACTAGTGGCGGAATAATACACTATAAGCACAAACAGATAGCAACTGCAACGTGCTTAATGTCAAACACAACTAAAAGAACATAGCATCGTGCATTCAAGCACGGATTAAAGGAAATATGGAATAACGATATAACTAATCGTTATAAACATTGTAAAACAATAATACGAGAATATATAACTAGAAACATATTAATAAATTAATAGAATAGGATCCATATCAGATCAAATGATGTTTTACACATCAACAGTTTCTACACCCGTGCGCGATCGCTGCTACGGGGTCTTTTGCACGCGGTATCCGACCCGTGCCGATAATTTTGCTACGGGTCCCGCGTTTCCACGCCATCTTGTGACGTGAATTCGACCGAAATCGCTTGTTGGACTTAGCGAAATTTTTCAGAGTCTCGGATTTTGATGGCTAGCGCTGTCGATCGATCAATTTTTTGTTTTCAGCGTCGCCATCGACTCGTAACGTTTTTCTACTCCTTTCCTACGACCTTTCCGTCTTTTATAAACGGATTACTTCTACGGGGCCGCAGGTGATGAGTCGAGACAGGTACGACGTTTTTTGTTTCTAGTGTCTGTACCTCCTCATTATTGTTTTCTTTTTTATCCGTGTTTTTTGTGTTTGTTTCAGGAGTTTCTCCTGTTTCCCCCCCGACCAAAATTGGATCCGGAACGGATTCAACGATCTCGTTTACCGGAGGTGAAGGGGCGTCGAAATACTCCTCGTTGTCGCTTGGCGGTGCTTTTTCCGACTCGCCAGCGAACATATCGACGATTTGGCCGTCAGTTTTGGACTTGACTTGGCCCTTGGCCCACATTTCTTGCGGGAATTCCGGAATGTACGGAGTTAACTCTCGTACTTGGATCGATTTATGCTCGGTATTATCCTCGAGCTTACGCAATTTATATGCGTTACCGCCATGCTTGTCGATGATCACATACGGACCGTCTCTTTTGTTGGCCAAGCTGGCGGTGATTCCTCTCGCTGCATTTGAGAGGATGTGTGTGTCCTTCCACACTAAATCATTGATCTCAAAATTCACAAATTTTCTACCGCTTTTATCTTGTAAAATGCGGTCGCGCATGTTAAAAATGTGCGCCATCATATGCTTGTACGTGCTCGAAATTGTTTGTTCCAATTTATACACGTACTCATGTGGTTTTTCGGGGTCCACCACATTTACCGACTCTGCTACTCGTGGGTCCCAAGGCACTCATAGCTCTCGGGCGAAATTGAGGTAGGCCGGAGAAAAATCTCTCGTCCTTGAGACCGTCGTTCGTATGCTGAACGCGATCTCCCTCAAGTACTCATCCCAACGATTGTGGATGTCAGTGAATATGCTCAATGCATATTTAATGTCCCTGTTGAGTCGCTCAACGGGATTCGTTCTGGGATTATAGGTCGAGGTGTGTGACGCTACAATACCGAACTTTTCACAAAATTTACCCCAAATTTTCGAGATAAATTGGGGTCCGTTATCGGATATTATTTTACGTGGAAATCCGTAACGTAACGCTACGTCGTAGATACATTCAACGATTTTTTCTGCTGAAGGTCTAGCGACGGCGTACAACTCGGGCCAACGAGTTGCTACGTCCATTATAACAATAATGTACGCGTTTTTATTTCCCGTAATGGGTTTTGGGCCCATCACATCGACACTTAAACAATCAAAAGGCGCGTAAGGCCCTAAGAAAATAGTTTCGAATGGTGATTTACTCCTCGGCTTGCACGCTTGACATCGCTGACATTGGTGGACAAAAAGAGCAATATCTTTTTTCATCCCTGTCCAGTGAAAAAGCTGTGTAGCACGATAGAGTGTTCTGCTTACTCCCGCATGACTTGCAAGCGGGTGCCCGTGTAACGACCACAATATACGACCAATTAAGGAAGCAGGTATTACTACCTTTACTGCGGTGTCTGATTCACTCAAGTCATCTTGGTGATTTGGGTGATGTTTCACCAAAAGGCCGTCATCCAGTAGGTAATCTATGGATTCGTGTGCATAGCGGCGCTTCTGCCTTCTGGTCAGATTGGGCGGATATTTTCCTGTCAGTACGAACTTAGCTCTATCCTGACATTTCTTGTCTAATTTTTGTTGCACAATTATTTCCTCCCTTGTCGGGGGATTGCTTCGCATTTGCTTGCCGACATGAGCGTGGAAGGCGCTTAGAAGCGGGTCATTTATTCTCCGCTCTAGCTTAAATTCCTTCTTTGCATTTGGGTAATTGTCAGCAGCTGGTTGGTATAACCGCGTCCAGAATCCACAGAATTTTACATCTGCTGGAGACGCGGTAGGAATTTCATTCATTTTCCTTAAATCCCAACGATGACAACTCGTTGGGCAGTAAATGATGCGGGAATCATCCTCGCCATCATCGTCAGCGTCGATAGGATCTGACACCGGTGCCCGTGACAGAGCATCAGCCACGACGTTATATTTGCCGGGCTTGTATTGAATGGTCAAGTCGCATGCCATCAGTTCTAACTGCCATCTGGCTAGTCGACCGGCTGGCTCCTTTAATTTCATCAGCCATTGTAACGCTTGATGATCTGTGTGGACTACAAATTTGGTATATTCGAGATAATCTCTGAATTTCCTTATAGCCCACACAACTGCCAAACACTGTGGCGTTGTAATTTTTTTCAGCGCCTTGGAGTTTGCGACTTATAAACATGCACGGCAGGTCTTGTTCGACTCCGTCGCGCACGTGTGTTTGGAGCAATGCTGCTCCCAACCCAACTCTGCTGGCGTCCGTGTGTAATATGAACGGCCGGTTCAAGTCGGGTAGAGGCATGACTCCAACTTCAGTCAACATCCTCTTTATCGCATTAAATGCGATGTTACAATCGTCTGTCCACTCGAACTCCATTTCAGTTTTCAGGAGGTCGGTTATTGGAGCTGCGACCTCAGCAAGACCCGGTAAGAGTCTGCCGAAGAAGTTTATCATCCCCATAAACCTCTGAACCCCCTTAACGTCTTCGGGCGGTGGAAAACGATGAATCGCATCAATTTTCTCGGGGCCGATTGCTAGCTCGTTGACACCAATGCGATAACCCAGGAAAGCTAATTCTTTACGGCAAAACTTGCTTTTCCCTGGATGTACGTGCAACCCAGCTTTCGCCAGCCGGGTGAGCACTTGGTCGATATGCTCAATGTGCTCTTCAAATGTTTTTGAGGCGATGACAATGTCATCTAAGTATGCCCACACAAACTGATGCAATATATCACCCAATACGCTCTCGATTAGCCTCTGAAAGGTACTGGGAGCATTCACTAAACCAAACGGCATGACGTTGAACATCAACCGTCCAATTGGCGAGTAAAATGCTGTCTTTAGTTTATCCTCTGGCCTCATTTCTACTTGCCAGTATCCCTTCGACAGATCCATCGTCGTAACCCAAGAAAAGGGGCTAAGCTCTCTCAAAATGGATTCGATCGACGGCATCTGTATGGGATCTATCTCCGTCACCGCGTTTAATGGGCGGTAATCAATGCATAGACGCGGATCCGAGCCCGGGCGCATCACGAGCACAACTCGCGTCGCGTATTCTCCTTGGGCCTCGGAGACAATGCCGCTGTCTAGCATTTCTTGGCACATTTTTTGCACTATTTCACGTTTTTGCGGGTTCATTCCCTTATACGCAACTCGTATAGGTTTATTATCCGTCAATTTAATTTCGTGAATAGCCCTATTTGTTCGGCCCGGTTTTTTCGACAGGATCCCCTCGTATTTAAGTAGGACCCTTCGTAGGGCTGCCGCTTTATTTAATTCTAAAGCGGCGTCGGCGACAAGCGTTTCTACTACATTGTCCCGTTGCAATTCTGTTACGAATGCTTTAAAATCGTAATCTTGAACGAATTTTTTTAGGCCTTTCTCCCACTGTGTCTTGTCGGCCGCTTCTTTTATAAGAACTGGTGGCACGACAATTGCGGGTCTTTCTCTATCATTTCTGATATAATTCCAAGATTTCGTTATTGGATTTGGTTGTATTTCCATTGACGCCATGAGGTCTAAGCCCAACAGAAAAATTCTGTCGCACGTGGGCAGGACCAGGAAAGGGTGCTGTTCTACCCCTCCGAGCCACTCCATGGTCAATAATATTACTCCTTTTGGACGCGCCATTCCGTTGGCGGTTTTTAGACGTACATTTTTATTAACGCCTTTTATCTTATCGGTGAGACCCAATGATGCTACTATGTCTTCGGAAACGAACGAGCGATCTGCTCCCGAGTCTAATAGTCCCATAATTTTTTCGCGTTCTATTGTCATGGGCAGCATACATAGGCGGCTGGTGTATTCGACCGCCACGTTGCACATGAAAACACGAAATTCTTCTGTGTCTTCGTTGACTACTTGAGGTAATTCTTCAAGCAGTAGGTTCGGTTCTTCCACTTCAACCTCAGCGTTTGCAGTAATTACCTGCAAAGCGTTGTTGGCCCTGTCTTGGATCTGGGCGTTAGCTATGTCACTACCCATTTCTTTGACTGGTGGCGTTTTATCGAACCCTTTGTTGAACCCCTTCTTCTTCATGAATGGCGCAGACGGTCGAGAAGTTATTTCTTCGCCGCCTGCGCTGACTCGTTTTTTGACTCGTTTTTTGCCATGGCGAGTTTAATCTCTGCCATCTGCTTCATTATCGCGTCAAACTTAGCGTCTTCTTTCGCTGTTCTTGGGCACTCATTGGAATAGTGGCCCGGTTGGTTACACTTGAAACAGCGAATATTTGATTTGTCTCTTGGGGCTTCAATCGATTTTTTTCTTTTCAGGGTCTGCTTTCGACGGTGGCGTGTAATTTTTTCGGAAATACTTCGGAATCCGGCCGGCATTTGGTTTTAACCTGGCGCGAAATTCTTCTACCGCTCTATCTCGATGGATGAGATGTACTAGCGGTCCTTCCTCATCGCAACCCGTTGATAGAGTGTCGCGATAACTTCGTATTTCTTCGTCCGTCGAATAATCGTCTTTTTCTTCTTTTTCGTCTGATTTTCCGGCATCTTGTCCGGCTTCCTCCCCCTCCTTGACCTCCTCCAGTGTCGCTTTCATGGCTGACGCTGTCGGTGCCTTTTTAGGGGCGGCCAAAGGGTTGGAAGGCAGCGTGGATGTCAGTTTATTTTTTATTTGTAAACCAACGCTAGCTTCTGCCAGCTCCATTATACCGCTAAGATATTCAGTAGGGCGCATTTTGTCTGTCGCCCCATATCTTTCCACACTCAACTTGAGACGGTTAGCGGTTGCTGCTTTCTCCGCTTCTGGTAAAGCGGAATAGTATCTCTTCTCGATATCTATCGTGTTCTCGAACAGGAAGGCGCTCATTTCTTCGTAGCTGCCTCCTGTCGGTGCCCTTTCTTCCAGTAGCACCCGTTGCGAGTACTCCGACAAACCGCCGAGAAAGAAAAGGTTGAATCCCGTGGCATGAAATTCCATCGGGGCCTTTTCGAACAACAATCTGGCGCGAATGTCGTAATCCATTATGGTTTCACCAGGCATCTGGCGAAGACCTCGCATCTTTCGGCTCACCTCTTCGGGTGTCTCGCCGTAGCGCAGGTCGAATCTCATTAAAAAGTCGTCCCAATTGACGCCTTTCAATCCTTGGTACCACTCACGTGCCGAGCCTGTCATTAGCTCGACAATACCGTGGGTGAGCATGTCTCCTACGGTGGCTTTAGTGGCAGTCTTAATTCGAATTACTTCGTCAAGGAAGCGATCTCCCGCTTTCCATGACCCGTCGAAACGGTTCTGAATATAAAATTGCCACCTAATATTCCCGGTAACACTCATGGTGTCACGTCGGAAGACAGCGTATTTTTTCTTTACGCGGTCGCCAGTGCTACGATTACGATCGTTTCGTTTGCTCAGATCGATTCCCTCGGCTTTTAACGAGCCAAGCAGGGCTCTTCCAAGCTCCCCCATCGTATACTGCCGACCCGTCGAATCGGTAAACGCGCTTTGTCGGGGAAGGTCCTGAAACTCCTCCCGCCGGTGGTCGCTATTTTCCGATCGACGTCGTTTCTCTCTCTCGCGCGGAGAGTTGGATCTCTTCCGGCGATTACTTGATTTATCATTTCGTCTGTCGTCGTTGGACGAGGGGTCGGAGCTGGGGTCGGGAGACGGTGAGCGGCGTGGCGGGTTGCGCCGTGAAGAGTTTGACTCTTTCCGGCCCCTACGACGGTCGTCACGTTCCCTTTCCCTGCGTTCATCGTGTTCTCTTTCCCTTTGTCTCTCTCCGGAACCTCTCTCCGAATCGTGATGACTGGGTGCATTCGACTCCAGTCCATCCGACGACGAATCACTGTTTCCGTAGTGATACTGTTGCTGTCCTCTCTCGCGTTGACGTTCCTCTCGTGACGAGGTGCGGTCTTCGGAATGTTTTCTCGAAGGTCCGTCGTTTTTGAAGATGGGCACCGGCTGTGGCCGGTCGCTACCCCGCGGGTCGTCGCGTTGTCGGCTCGTGTGAGTCTGTTCTTCGTTACGACGCGTGTTGTTCGCATTTATTAATCGGTTGATAGCGTTGTTAGTATTATCGTCTAACGCCATCATGCGAGGTCGAACGCGTTGTCCGGTCGAAACTTCCCGTTTGCGTGGAGTGACTGGCACTTCCTTTTTTCGCTCGGGTTTGGGGCTGACCTTCGGCGTGCGCTTCGGGTCGCCTTCGACGCTCTCGTCGGACAATTCGAACGAGCTAACTTCTGGCTTGCGAACGGATTTTGGTTTGTCTCGTTGCAGCCTAGCCATGAAAGCTTGTTCAGCTTCTTGCTGAGAATAGAATGCATAACGATGTGCATGTAAGGCTCGATCAACTATTTCAACCTCTTCTGGAGTGGTCGGAACGCGCTGGGATTTGCCGTACTCGAGAGCTCTCGCTTCTCTTTCTGCCAGCTTCCGCTTTCTCTCGCGGATGGCTTGTCGGGGCTCATTCTCGGCATCCGCTTCGAATTGAGCGGAATCTACCATTTGTTGAGCGTATGCGTCTTCAACAATGGTGATTTGTGGGGATAACCTGTGCGCTCTTAAAGCTGCACGTACGATTTGCAATGTTTCGTACACAGTTATTTTTCCCGTTGGCAGAGTGTATCGTACACCTTCTGCCTGTGCCAACTGCATCGTGTCAACCAATGTGGCCGAGACGCTGTAAGGCTGGCTCGGAACACGCTCAGTTTTTGACGCATTGGACTGGTGTCCTTCAGACCTGACCGAAGCTGGGCGGCTTTGCGTAATTGGCGTGTTTAGTGCCGAATTAGCTGTCGTATTTGAGGCCGTCTTTTGTATCGGAGACGCCGCTTTCGGACTGCCCACCTCGGTGTCGTGCATTAGACGAGGCGATTGGTTACGGGACGAAACCTCGTTTCCGCTCGTCTCGCCGTCACGGTTAGAACGCGGCAGTTTGGAGTGAGATTGCTCTTCACCCCGCTCTGTCTCGTCCGATCGCTGCCTCGTCTCGGCGTGAGACGGGTGCGATGCCTCTGATACGCTTCTGCGATCGGGATTAGGCTTGCGCCGTTTTTGCCTCGCTTCGTGCGCTGAGGCTTTGGGTAAGGGACCTCCAGATCGCAAATGATAATCGGCGCCTTTACGGCTACCGGCTCTCTTGTTTGCGTCGGAGTCGGAATCCGTTGCTCGGATATTGTCTGCCATTTTTTGGGTATGAAAATGATCTCAAGTTCTATTCGAGTCGTTTAAATCGATCCCGGACAGGCCCCCACGTGTCGCGCTCAACTCGGTCTGTCGCTAATACGTGGTATGAGTCACTCTCTAATCTCGCAATACCGCTTTACTCAAGCGGTTACCCAAATAATGTAACACGGCAAGACAATGTAAAAGGTAAATATAATAAATGTATTTATTATACGGGAATATACAGTTAAAAGGGAATAAAATATGTAAGGGAATAAAAAGGTAAAAGGGAAGGTGTGTGAAGTTGGCGGGAAACTGGTCGAGGTCGTCCTTTGTCGCTGTGGATCCAAGATGGCGTCCGCGTGGCAACGTGGTGTCGTCTTGGGCCGGCGTGGCAATGAATGGGGTCCTCGTCTCACGTTTCTCGTTCGGTCCTTCGGGCTCACGCTGGTCGGGCGCGAGTGAATGCCTAAAAGGTCTTACTTCGGCTGTTGTCTAGGTTTTAGGGTTTTGTGTAGGTGTCCGGCGATCACACAGCGGCGGACGCTTGGTGGTTCCCGGCGAAACACACAGCGGCGGGAACGCTCGTCGTGGTTACTGCAATTTAGGCTTGTGCGACCGTTTGTCTGCACAACTCGCTAAATTGGAGTAGGTTTACTATTTCTAGCTGGCATGCTAAAATAGTGTGGTAATCTTGTTTCGCAGGTTACTCTGCGGAGGTTAACACAAATCAATCGTACTCACGTTGGAAGTCCCTTGTCCTAGGTCACTCCTGAAGTCTTTGTACTTAGGCTTGATCGTTTTAGGACGTTTGGCTTTTACGTGTATCTTGGTTGATTTTTGTGTTGGTTCTCCCCGCTCAGTGCAAGGCAAATTCCTTTGCACAAAGCGGGGGGTGACAGGTGACTAAAGCCACCCAATGGTGGAGAAGACGAATCTCCCCCACTCCCCCAGGGCAGACGCCCGTCCATTGACTGGATGTCAATGCTCTGAGGGAAGGGAGGCGCGCGTGCGACTCCCCCTCTTTACCCGTATGTAGGCTACGAGAGAAACTCTTCGTGCCCCACCCCAGTCGGGTCACCACAAGCCTGTATTTGCTTCCGCATGCCTAACTCGAATTTGATTAGTCTAAAAAAAAAACTCGCAAAAGTCGTAAGACAATTTACCTTTCTTAAAAGGACAGGAAAAGATCATGTTTTTATTGTTTTTTCATAAAACAATTTTATATCACATAAAAAAGAATATTATTAGTATTGCGATTGCCCGAATTATTCGGATTCTCCTCGCATATTAGCAAATTTATTATTATTTGAGGAAATAAAGATTTCATCATTATGTTCACCGCCATCGTCGATCAAGATCGATGTAACGACGCCCGTCGCAGAGAAGGCGTCAGCGCCGTGCAAATTTATATAATTTCTATATTTTTATTAATATTCTGTGACCGCTTGGCCACCCACGGTGACCTGCGTCACTCCACACACTGCCCAATGGCCCTAATTACATGCATGATTTGTCCTTTATTTATTGTATAGGTCACATAACATTGTGACTAGTTTACTTTATAATTTGTTTTACTTTGATTAAACACTTGCTTCTTGTGTTTTACACTGAAAGTTTATACTCTTATTTTTTACCCCTCCCCCCCCCCTGCATAGGTTAGCTCTGCTAATACAAACAGTAAACCAATATACTAAGATTGATTTATGATGATTCAACTGAAGCATTTGTGCTCATTTCTAACCAGGCTGACGTTGGCACAACATTACATTCGCGATAGTCTACAGACAGACCGATACCTAATGTTAAAGTTTCTCAAAATCTATGCCTTGGATTTTTCTAAAAATTGCACAGCATGTTGTCAAAGTTAGGTGTCTGTCTAGACCAGCGGTCGGCAACAGGCGGACCGCGGTCCGGATACGGACCGCAGAAGGTCGAAACTTGGGCCGCGGTGACGTCTTAGCGACGTTTTCCTTTCGGTTTTTTGGTTTTTTGGTGTTTTTTTAATTGTTTTTCCTGTTTTTTTTTCGTGTTTATTAGGTTTGATTTCTATTTTTTTGGTTTGTGTGTGTCTATTGGGGAGTTTATTTGGTTTTTAAGTGTTTTTTTTTTTCCGTTTTCTTAGGTTTTTAGTAATGTTTCTAAGTGTTTTTTTTTCTGGACCTCAATAAAAATTTCCAATACTATCCGGACGACACTTGAAATTATTTGCCGACCCCTGGTCTAGACTATCGCAAATGTAATATTGTGCTAACTTCAACCTGGTCCATAACACACCAAATTGTCAAATCGATACTTGTTAAATGAATAATCCCATATACAAGGAGACAGAAGAATCCACATCACCTTGCGGCGATCCGGGTTTTTACTTATTAAATTATATAAATTCAATAGGCAATCGTCGGTAAGATGCCGTACAGGACTTCTACTCTGTGGCCAAATGTTTGTCTAGGGGAATGATTTTACACAGAGTAAAGGAAAAATTAGATAGTTTTAATCGTTCAAAATACAAAGGAGGTATTATTTAAAATGTTTGGGGTCGATCTGGCTTCTTCTTCAAATGTACACTCACAGTTGACCGTTGGCTCCAAGATGGCGTCGATGGCGTCGTGTGAGCGCGGGATTTTAGCGGAGTAAACTCGACGCTAAAATACTTTGCTAAAATATACTAAAATCCTCGTGGAGCACGCTCGACACGAGAACACGTCTTGCACACAGCGGTTCGATTATTACGGAGCAAGCTCGACGTAACAATCGGTCTTTACACAAATCGCTTTGTGGAGTTAAACTCAACACAAAGCCTTCAAATTGACAGAGCAAGCTCAATGCCAATTCACACACAGAAATGGCTTAAATTACTTGTAGTAATTCAAGCTAGAAAGTTGCTATTCCGTACAGTGGGTACAGACCAGCGATGAAACTCAATTCGTCCAAGAATCACAGATCACACTTTGCAGTTTTGGCAGAAGTTTGACACGGTTGTGAACAGTTTGGAGGTGGAATCAAGAGTGCGGGAAGAGTGGGCCAAAACCGTTTGGCTCACTTCTAAATCTGCTCAGAAAAGCTGCGCAGATGACGAGTTGCACAAAGATCACACACGGCCGCCTTCGGGTCGTGTGCAACAATTGAGCCGGGCACGCGCGAGGGGAAGGGATGCTCCGCCCAGGCACACGCCTAGCAGCATCATCAAAGCAATGCACGCTGCAGCGCGATTGGTTGACGCTGTTGCTGGGCCAAAACTTGCTGCAAAACACAATATTATTTGGGTAATATTGTGTCTTGTTTTATATTTTATTAATGTATGTTTTATTTCAATTTACATTGAAACAAAACATATAAGCTTGTTGAATATGTTTATAAGACAATTTGGAAATATGGTGCACACTCAAATAGGAATATTTGAGGTCACCACAACCTTTTGTACACATTCCATGTGGTGGGAAAAGATATTTAGATGATGAATTGTGAGTGTTTGGACGGACGGCATGTGGTCAGGGGAGCGCCATGGGACACTGGACACAACACACGATGAAAGTAACCTCCGAAATACAACAAAGACAAAGTTGGAGATATTGAATAGCTTTATTGTTGTCTGGGGGTATGAATGGTGTCTCAGGTGTATTAATTAATTAATTAATTACTTGTTTAGGAATGTGAAACCATTGTTTGAGCTTTTCATAATTAACAAGATGGAATTAATATAAAGTTTTTCAACTGAGATGAAAATTGTAATAGCAGAGGACCAAATTTTATAAGTTCTTTTCATAAAAGCAATTTTTCATTGGAAAACGCATTATGTCATACAAAAATGCATTGTTTCATTACAAAATGCATTTTTCTGCCTGCAAATGCATTTCTTTTTGCTTGAAAAGACATTTTCTTGTGGAATCTTCAATAATTAAATTGCCGTAAAACAAGGTTAGTTTGGCTTTGCCGGGTAACTTTGGTCACAAGAAAAAAATATTGTTGTCTGTTTTTGAAAAAAACTTTAAGTAGTTAATGGTGGAAAAGGTATAGATTCCATGATTTACGGTATCGCAAACCTCTTACTACTACAAGTTTTTACACGGACAGACATGACATTTAAACCTTAAGTATAGAAAAGAGTGCAGTGTATAGTTGCAATGTCACAATGTATCGACGAACATCAATCGTAGGTTTTGCACAGTGTCATGCAAATTATCTCTTGGATTTGATTGCAATGATTAAGGACGTCCCTTGAGTGTCCTGTATTGCAATTCAAAGCCCGAACTACCATTAATACCGTGATATAGATCGTAATCGGCGCCATTTTGCCAAAAGTTCATTTGCCAATAGTGTCACAACTCACAATGAATGGCGAAAAACGTCTATCCCACGTCTGCCCTGTGATTGGCTGTGATTGGCGCACTAGACACGTTTACAAAGAATTCATTTCGGGACATTTATCATTCGCTTCTGACCACTAGACGACATGCCACGAAGGAAATCAGCTCCGAGTCTTGAAGAAATATGTCTACAAGCGGCGACCACTTATTTTCAAGGAAAAGTAATGCAAATTAAACTGCTAAATCAACCGCGCATGGTAATTAATAAGCTCTACGAAAGACTGTGTAAGCAATTTAAGCGTGGCGATCACGATCAAGTAATGTATTCTAAAGTATTCGTTCATTCCGGCGCGAAATCACTACACCAGTTGCATTTATTTGATTTGCACATAACTCCTCTACTTGATAGAATAGGAGAAGTGTGTAAAAATATCGTCGATTTATCCTTGGGAAAAGATGAAGGAGATCCTAATCCGTCAATCGTCACACCGCTACAAAGTTTACCGAAACTTGAACGTTTAGTCCTTCTGTATACAGTAGAAACCACGGCTGAAGTTGTTGCTGCGATTGGACAGAATTGCCCACTTTTAAGACGTCTTGATATTTCGAATTGCGTCTGTACTGATAATGAGCTCCAGTCGTTAAGCAATTGTGTCAAGTTGGAGTATTTGGAAATTTGGAATCAAACAGATGAAATCACTGTGAATGGGTGTTTATTTCTTCTCGACCAACTGCCCCTTCTAAAAAAGTTTGAACATAATTATTGGCACCAATTACTTCTTATGCTGTCGAATGGAAGTCAAACATCGCGCACTTATTCTATCGAAGAAACTGAATCTCCGATAGAAAACAAGTATATTCCTATTGTGACGAACAGTTTTCCTAATTTAAGAAGCATAGATGTGTTAAATGACGAAACTGATCTGGATTTTGATATTTTAACACGGCTACAAGGATTAACCAGTCTCAGGCTGACTTTTATTGGACCGGTTAATATTCGACCAATTGATCACGCTTGGCCAATGTTAGAGGAATTAATATTAATAGAACGTACGATTGTCATTGAAAGTGATGATAATATTAATGCCCCGTTGAAAAACCTTAGTCAACTGATTTTATATTGCAACGATTTCCTTATTACTGAACAAGAAATGAAAAAGTTATTGCTACCGTGTAAAAGGTTAGAAAAATTGCTCATTGGTCGTTGCCAAATTCTTTCTGACGATTTAACTTCGAAACTTGTTGAGTCGAATGAGCTGCCATATCTAATAAGTTTAGAACTACATTCTTGCAACTTAATTACTACCACTTCAATCGTGAAATTGTTTGGACTGCAAAATCCAATGTCTAAATTTTGCATATATTGTAATGACCTCGACTCTTATGCCCAAATAAGGTCACTACGGTTGCCACGGCGGGTCTTATCAATCTCAATATTCTTCTAATATCAAAACAATAACTGCTAAATGAGGAGAAATATTAATATAAATATTAATATCTCTACTCAGACTAAACTGACTATTAAAACCAATTATTCTAAATAAACACACTTTTATATTAAATGCAAATGAAATCGTTATTTATTCGGGGTGAATACGGGGTTAATAATACAAACAATGGTAAATTATATAACACTAAGTTTAAATAAAGAAGACGTTAGTAATAATGGAAAATATAAACAATCTTCTCTCGCGACGTGGCTGGCTTGGCGATGTCGTGCTTCTCTTTTATCGCAAACGGCGATAAAACAACACTCGCAAGGTGCGAAAATAGAACCGAGATATTTGGAGAAAACGTGTTTCACACACACAAATCGATTCTACTCACGACTCTGCAAACTCCTCTCCGCGACGGCTGGCTATTCGGGAAATTCCTCAGCGACAAGGAATTCCGTAGGCGGCTGGTTGTCGTTGTCACGTTCCGGCGGCGTCTCGCAATTCGGGTTCCGTAGCGGTTCCGTAGACTGCGGCAGTGTCGCTTCTCGTCCTCGTCTGGCACACAGTAAATCTAATCCCAAGTTCCCGTGAAACACGGTATACAAGGAATCAAACTTCTACTTGATTAAACGCTCAAGGTTAAGCGCCCGCTTGTTTGGAGTACAAGGCTAAAACTCTCTTGCTCTGAGTGCAAAGATAAACTCCCTTCTTGGGTGAACCAAGATGGCTTCCAAAACTCTCTAATTCCTCAACTCAAACTGGCTGTTTGAGCAAGAAAAGGCCTAGCTAAAGATTCTCTAAAGCAAGACAAATACCTAGCTGCTTTTCCCTGACAGCAAGGTGAACTCAAGTATTCCTTTGGCAGAATAATCACAATCATATAATTACTGGGTTTTGGAAACACTGGAGCAAAATATGACAATGACTGGTACTGGTGAAATGGAGACTTGAACTGGCTTGTATGATGATTTCTCCCAGCATCCTATCATGACAACTCCTTATAGGGACCAGGATGCACATCCTGTGCTAACTCCTAGGGCCGGTTGCCATAGTGATCCCTACAGCTGGCTCTGGTGACTCAATTATTTGCTCAAAGTAAGAGAACTTAATTAATAAATGAAGAGACCAATATATTATGAGAAATAAAACATGATTACATTTATTCTCTAAAATACACTGGTTAACTAATTCTTTGGAAAAACTGACTGATTGCTCTGGTATTTCTAATTTGCATAGTCCAATAAATATATTTAAAACACTTTGAAACTCTTAAAAAACACACAATAATTGTTCTTGCAATTTTCTCACCCCTGGTGTCCTTCCAGGTCACCACAATATGATTGTGGTAATATTGTTGACATTGATGTATTTAAAAGCTGTGTTAAAAGTAAAAACTTGGATTTGCAGATCAAAGAGCTTCTTGATTATTAGTTATACCCTTAATAATCTACCGTAAAATATAAAATCAAACTGCACTATGTAAATCCGCCTTATAATAAAATCTAAATATATTTGTTAATTTATAATAATCCCAGAAATGGATCCAGTCATAATGAAGAAAGAATAAGAAAGCAGAATCGGCACGATGTGGTCGAGACTTGCTTGTGCATGGTCTCGTAACTTCTCAAGCTAATAAATGAGAAAAATTAGTTAGATAGTATGAACAAATAAAACGTGTTGTTGGTTTACCTTTGCCGCGACATAACTTACATGACATACATGACATATAATCCACGGACTCTCCCACTTCGATCCGCGGATTGATTGCGCAGATTGTCCACCCGTCCGATCCGCAATCGACTCTACAGTCGGGTGATTTGCCATCCGTTCCGAACCCACTGAGTGTGCCATTTTTGCAAACAGGAAGTTAACGCTTTGTTGTGTAATGCGGATCTGCTGCTCACAAGTATCCTAGAATCAGAAATCTTTTTCCAGTTTACACATACAACAAAAACTAAAATTTTGCTTATTAATGTATACTGGGTGTTCTTAAAGTCTGGTTCCCTCCAAATATTTCCTGAGCCATTGGAAACGCAAGAACGTTTCCAATGGCGAATTTCAATATACCCAGATTTGCCATTGTAAACGTTATTTGCGTTTCCAAAGGCGAATTTCAATATCGGTACTCGTTCGTTTGATTTATCAGGAATTTCTACTCTGATTTCTTAAACTTCTATACCGGTGCTATCGGAGGTTTGTGAGATCAGAGGAACCTGCCCTCGCCCTGGCTCGGTTAGAGCCGTGGACGATGAAGTTTGCTCGTCCTTTTTGGCCTTCGATTTTTGTTTGTTCGCTTTGGCTTTAGCCTTGGCGGACTGCTTGGGAATCGGGCCGCCCAACCTTGAATGGTAGTCGGAGGCTTTTTTTCCCTTTTCGGGCCTATTTGGCTCTGTATCAGACGCGGATTGTTCACCTTTGTCTGACATTTCTTTGGGTAACCTCTGATTTGGTTATCTTATCAAGAGAGATCACAAATTCAGATTGAGATTTATTTCTAAATCCCGGACAGGTCCCCACGTGTCGCGTCCTACTTCGTATAAGTTTCACTGCATGAAATTAGAACTTTCCATACTGAAAAGTAATGAAAATTTGTTGTGAAAAGTTTAACTTTATAATGTGTGGAAAGTTGTTGTGAAAGATTAATTGGAAAGCTAGCTTTACCAACATGAAAAGATGTTGTAAATGTTTATGCTTGTCGACTACTTAGACAAGACAGCAATGAAGGCTGACACAGATCAACAAAAACGTTTACTAGTGAAACGAGTTGAAGGAAGTACAAGTGACAAAAAAATACAAAAAGATTTGCCATTGTGGGTGTATGCAAAAAAATGATTTGCCAATTGCTTTACTAACTTTTAACTTAGAATAATTATTAACTAGTATTGATACCTGAATTTCTTCTAAGTTTTAGATTTTTATAACTTTATTAGTGAAAATTAATAATAATAATAGTAATAATTTCTATTTATTTATTTATTTATTTTTTATTTGTGAGAATTTTATTTTTTAAGTGACAATTTCACTTTTCATTTGTAAGAAATTTATTTTTTATTTGTAACAATCTTTTGATAAGTATAAAACAAATTTTTAAACTTGTCAATTAATTATTTTACATTGAATTTAATCTATTAAAGTAATTGTAAAGCTATAAAAACTATACTTATTTTCTCTAGTAAAGACATTCTAACCACTAACTTTACATGAATTGTAAAGGTGACTTACAACTCAGGAAAGTTGTACTTGTAAACGCAGGCTTTTTATAGGAAAGTTGTTGTAGTAAAGTCAACTTTAGCACAACAAGTAAAGTCAACTTTAATAATTGTTAAAGATGGGCTTTCCAAGAACTTTTCTGATCATTCACAACATGGAAAGTTCCAATTTCATGCAGTGTTTAAATACTACTTAAGTATGCTAACGTGGTTTACTTTACCTGAAATCTGTTAACTTAATACCCAAATAAATACCAAATGTATATGAAATAAACAAGGATTTATTCAGTAGGCTTTTACGCCTTAAAATACAGTCAGTAATATTCTCTAGAGTCGACTTGGCTGAGTCGAACAAAGGATTTCTCAAGATGGCGTCCTCAGCTTCGCATGGTCGCTGGAACAATGGTGACGTCTTGAGTTGTCGTTAATTCGTCACGGATTCGTCGTTATAGACGCGGTGGAATGCTCAAAGAGTCTTCTATCCGTGCCTGTTGTCTAGGGGGGTATGTTTAGCGTCGCAGAGGCCTCGTTTGGGAACTGGGGGTTTCTTACAAAGCACTCAGACACTTTCGGTGAGGTGGAATGATAGTCGGGCTTTCACAAGGGCTATTCGGGGGGAATAGCTCTCTTGTAAATTCGTGAGAGTTACAGTTGCATTCAGTTCAGCGGTCCTCATCCTCAATCAATCCTAACTTGTATTTGAACTTGGCCTAATGGTGAGGTAGTTGCTGTGTTCTTGGTGTCGTTTGTGTAAGTTCTGGGTTTATGCAGGAAACGCCGCCTTTTATGCAATGGAGTGAGGGGACGGAGACAACCAATGGGATTGTCCACCCATCGCCTCACTCCCTTCGGGGCATCCACCTGCTCGGGGAAGGTGGAGCCAACAGGAGGGAAATTACCCGCTTACTCAGGTGACCCAGAGGGAAAACATCCACTAAGGGGACGCTTATCCAACTGGGTCACCACAACCTGTCCTTTCAGGAGGCGGGTCAGAAAAGGAGAAAAAGACCCTTGTCAATGTGATACAGAGGGGGTCACCCAAGGAATGTCACACGCTTTTCTGGGTCACCACAAACTAATCAGTAAATTTACGATACTCAAAATGACGGAGGATTCAGTCAGTGTTAAAGCAATAAAATTTAGGTAGCATCACAAATTAGCATATTGTGAAATGCAAAGGAAGTGAACATACAGTAGTAGTTATAGTTTATGACATCTTGTTTATTTAAGCAACATACAGTTCGTGAATTTTCTTATTCTTGTAGATTTAACCAGTAAGAGTAATATTAGGACAACCCTGAAAATAGAATTTTAAAAAAAATAAATAAAACAAAAGAAAACAAAAAAAAAATAAAAAAAAAAAAAAAAAAATAAATGGATATAATAATAATAATTTTCTGGACCAATTTGGTGTTGCTGAGACATTAGAAAATCACGCACACTATCGCGCAATTCCGTTTCATTTTTCGTAACATTTTTGTAAAACAACACTTCTGCGCGGCCGGAATCGCTCCGACCCTCGCCTATTAAGTCTCATTTCTAAAACATTTGGTTGGCGATATTTTTACTTACTTCTAAAAGATTGTCTTGAATGCACCCAATATAAGCGTCGGGAGCTATATCCCCCTATTTAAAAAATAGTACATAATTAATATTTTGAACAATGAACACAGAGTAATTGAAGAGAATAATAAACCACAGACACCATGTAAAGTTGGTTAAGACCTCACCATAGAAAAAAAGTATTAAAATAAAAATAAATCGCTTTCATTGACTCTGGTGTATGCTTCATATAACTATTGGGAGTTATATTGCAAAGTGGTTCATTCTCTCCGATTACTCATTTTGCGTATTGAACAGGATAATGCATATAAAGATATTACTAAAAATTTTATGAAATTAGAGATTTAAACGACAGGGTATTTGGGAATTGACTACATTGAGATTCTTTTGTTGTTTTGTCATGCACTGATTACTCTCTAGCCTAGTCAGCATCAGGTTGGCCAAGTCTCAAGAAGAGATCTTAACAGAAGGCAGCAGAAATTATTGCAAAAAACAATGAAGAAGCTCAATTTTTTTTTCCTTCTGACATAAGTGTTTAAAAATTCTGTTGGCAGATTGCACCATTTTAAGTGAAAATATTTCAAGTAATATCTGCTTCATACCACATTGTGTTGTGTTGCTGCTTTTATGATGTTATTAAACTAATAAATGATGCCACATCATTAAAATTAGTACTTTTGCATCGTTTTACACCTCGTATATCTAGTACTGTAGATTGTTTACTACAATTTCAAATACTGAGTCGAATGATTTCATAAAAATCGTGTTAGTGATATCTTTGTATGTCTGGACCTGAAAATCGCATTAATATAAGTAAAAACTCTATGCCCTTACTGCACATACCGCTACCGCTTGTACAACAGAAGGTAGAGCCTGAAAAAAAGGAGTTTATTTTCAAATACTCTGTACATGGAGATACTTCTGAATAGTCTAAGGTATAAACGAGTATTTAATTTGAGTAGGTTTCTAGGTTCTCACAGTTCTCGGCATATGGCGACGGGGGCCCTCCAATGGCGAGGTTAAGAGTTCAAAATAAAAAAGGAAAAATCAGGGAAAAATAATTTGGAATTAAGTTTTCAAATAGAACCCCTAAATAAGGTGTCTGACATACAGGGCCACATAAATCGTAAATCCGCATCTAGAGTCAATTCCTATCTATGAAATCAATCGAGGTAGTGGCAAACATTAAACAAGCATCACCACCTCACTGCAGGGGGAGTCCTTTCATTTTTAGACTTCTAAACCTGATGTTTAGAAAGTCTAATAAAACGGTCATTTCTGTCTGTCTGTCTGTCCGTCCGTCCGTCCATCGTCATCGATTCCGCAAAAACTATAGCAGCTAGAGCCAAACGGACAAACTCAGCATACCTGTATTAGTATCCTAAGGTGTTTTCGTACTTTTCCGACCTCCGGTTGAATTAATAAACCCGTTTTAGAGCACTTAGACGGCTTAGACTTGGGCCAGACGGACTTTCTGCATGAACCTCTACATCGCGCATTTGCGACGAGTTAAATGCCGGGAAACGGGAAATTATAACAACGGGAATGCGATCTGTTTACATCCCGGCGCCGGCGTATTACGCGCATTTGGCGGCGTTCTGAGCGTGGAAACTTTTGGAAAATCTTTAGGAAAAGTTTGTGGTTAACCATTTGTGGATAACCATTTGAATGATTTAATTGCGAAATTGATTGTTTTGTGTCGTTAATTTATTATTATTTCAGTTCGATGGTGATACGAGACGTAACATTAAGGAGTGCCGCAAATCAAAGTTTGATTTAAGTTTTGATTTGGGTTTCTGTAATATATTGGGGTAACAAACTATGGAAATTTCTCTTGGGTTTTTTTTTTAATTAGGGGCAGGGTTTAGAAGTCTAATATGTAATGCTTTCCTGCATTACAAATGATTACTTGTTTTCATTTGCAACAGCGTGAATGTACTAGTAGGGTGTGGATGGTTCGTAAATTTGTGTGTGAATATTAAAGGATACCTGGTCATTAGCTTAGTTTGAGTTAATTAAATGAGGGCGCGAGATAATCGTTTATACACTGTGAGTAGAAAAAAAAATTACTTGGACCGGTACACTGCTTAAGAGGGTTTGAAATAAATCTGGTTCGCTTACACCGTTAGTAATGTTAGTTACAGCCTAAAAAGTAGAAAAAAATTATTTCACTGTATCTAAATGAATAGCTTAAAATCTTACATTGAGCGCTACGTTAATCTTATTACAAACTGATTCAGATGATTCAGAAACAGCCATCGCAACAAACACCACCAAAACAATAACAATAATTTTCATGTTGATGACTTCAATCCTTTTCAAATTCTGTGGATTGCATACGCAGTAAATAAGTTATACACATACCGTAGGCAAATATAAACTGTAATCACTAACGTATTTTTCATTATTTTGATCTTGGTATTATTTTTTGCATACAGAGGCGGATCGAGGTTGCAGCTGGGGGGGGGGGGGGTCATGCGAACTATGGTTGCCACTTTGAGTGATAGACAAACTAAAAACATATTTGGTAAACATAAAACCAAAAAACGGTTTTCCGCAAAAACAAAAATTATTTTAGGCGCCAAAAATTCATTTTTAGCCAGAAAATAATTCATTTTTAAGTCATCATTTATAAAAATTCCTTTTTTATATGCAAAAATGAACTAAAAAAACAAAACTGGTAGCACAACACCTTAAGTTTTTCATAAGAGTGAGGTCGCGGATTAGAATCTGGGGTGAGGTGACGATTCTTTTGTTTGCTTGGTCACCCAGTGTCTGCACAAGGTTGGGTTTTCTGGACGACAATTTTCGACAAAATAACTGACAATATGATATAGATGTCAGCGACAGCAATAATCTTCCTGGCCTCTCTATTCTTTCAAAGAATATGGATCGTAAATGGAAGATATAATACTCGAAGATAACTAACTATCTCGTTTATTTTGCCTACAACGTCTTCAAAACTCCACTTTTTGCATTCATTTAGGAAAAGACCCCCAAAAAAAAATTTGCATTTTTAGATTTAAAAATTAAGTCGGTTAGGTAATACTTGCCTGGAATTGTAGATTCAATGCTGACACGAGAATGTCTGATGGAAATCCAATGTTTGAGCAGAGCATTTATATACACAAATTTTGAATAGAAAATGTTTTACGACGTCTCCATTCAACTGACAAAAATAATTGACATCTGGTTTTAGAAAGAACAAACCTTTGTGTTTTACGATTTTGCTGCATCGACGGCTATAATAAAACGTGAAACGTTCTTTGTTACGCCCAAAGTTTATTCGCATAAATTTTTAGCTACGTAAAACACAAATTTTTAACTGGCAGTGCATCCTGTATTTGCTTCCGCATTACTAACCCGACCTTGATTACTTTTAAAAAAAGACTTGTAAGACAATTTACCTGTCTGAAAAGGCCAGGAAAAGATCATGTTTTTATTGTTTTTCGTAAACCAATTTTGTATCGAATAAAAAAGAATATTATAAGTATTACGATTGCACGAATTATTCGGATTCGCCTTGCATATTTGCGAATTATTATTATTTGAGGAAATAATGATTTCATCTTTATTTTCACCGCCATCGTCGATCAAGACCGATACGACGACGCCCGTCGCAGAGAAGGCTTCAGCGCCATCATATTTTTTACTAATATTCATTATTTATTTAGTATTTGTATAACGTTTAGTGTTAAGAAGTTAATTTTATCATTTGTTGTAAAGAAACTAGTATTTAAATTATTCAAACTTAAGAATAAAGTAGTTTTGTTATTTTTGAGAAATATTGCTCTCATCAATAATATTTCTCACATTTAAAATTGATAAGTTTCAATTGACCAACCCGATTGTAACTTAGTTTTAGATAGTTATAATTCAGGGTCAAGGTCACAAAAACGTCGTTTATTTCCAGTTAAAAGGGAAGTTTTCCTTTCATCTGGACCGATTAGAATAGCATTCAAAATCATATTATTTTAGGGCTACAAGCCAATACATTGTAAAGTATTGCACTAATTTGACCTTTTTTTGTTCTAGTTAATATATAATAAGTTTTACTTGAATAAATGTTAAATTGATTTGAGAAAACGTCCGTTTCCATACTTTATTTTATTGCTTCACATGTTCACTGTTAACTAAAAACTATCTCACGCAATATAGTAAGTGAATGTGTGACGGCTTGGCCACCCACGGTGGCACGTCTTACTCCACACACCGCCTAATGGCCCTAAGGTCATTCCCGCTTGCGGGGAGGACCGACACAGTAAGGGGAATCAGAAAAGAAATTTAAGTACTTAACTGGTCAAGTACTTAAGTGTGGATATGCAACTGAGCATGCCCAGTGTGTAAAAACAAACTTTAAAAATGTTCTGGGCATGCTCAGTTGCGTATCCACACTTAAGTACTTGACCAGTTAAGTACTTAAATTTCTTTTCTGATTCCCCTTACTGAGGGAAGGAGGGAGCAGAGTGGTGCTCTCTTCCCATTGACCACTATGATGCACAACCTCCGCAGTAGACAATATCCGTGATACTGCAGCGCCATCTGCTGAGCGAACTTTATACAGTCGAATACTGACTGAAGGTCGCGTTGTGAGCTGATTTACAACGACAGTTTCGCGTGATTCTGGCGCTGTTCCGCTGTGTTTTAATAATGGTAGAAAAAGGCCATTGATGGAGTAACTTGGCGATATCAAACCTAGCCACGACGCTTTGGTGTTAGGACAACGTTGTGGTGGTTTTGTGTATATTAAAGTCGAATACTGCTATTAAATCGGCAGAGAAAAGTACACGTATGCATACAGGTAATAAAAAGTTTATTTGCGGATTTTTCTGCAATGCGCCACAAAACCGCCCCAAAACCAATGCATTGTTGAGTGGTAACCAAGGAAATCAAGTAACTGTACATCGAGAGTAATCGGCCATATTCTTGATCTCACATTTGCACAGCAAACTTCAAACTTTTTCTTGCCTGTGATAACGTCGTCCATGATTGATATAAGGGGCCATCCATAAATTACATAACACAAAATTTGGGATTTTTAGACCCCCTCCTTCCCTCTGTAACATGGTCGTAACAAATTCCCGAACTCCCCCACTCCCCTAATGATGTAACAAAACTGAAATTCTCCTTCTTCCCAAATTTTCAAAAAATTATATCAAAAATTATTATATTTTGATTTCTTAAAATTTAAATTTTTTTTTTTACATGAAACCTAAGAAAATTTAAAATTCCCTCCCCCCTCCCCTTGATGAGTTACGTCATTTATGGACGGCCCCTTTTAAGGAAAGATGCCGTCCATAAATTACGTAACGCAAATTTTTGGATTTTTAGAAACCCTCCCCTACCTGTAACAAAGTCGTAAGAAATCCGCACACCCCTTCCCCCCCTAAAATTACGTAACAAAACTAATCACCCCCTCCCCTCAAATTTTTATACACCGGTATAATACAAATTCAACTGACAAAAATAATTGACAAGTGGTTTCAGAAAAAACGAACCTTTGTGATTTACGATTTTGCTGCATCGATGGCTATAATAAAACGTAAAACACAAATTTCCAAATGGCAGTGCAGCCTGTCGCGCTCAACTCGGTCTGTCGCTAATACGTGGTATGAGTCACTCTCTAATCTCGCAATACCGCTTTACTCAAGCGGTTACCCAAATAATGTAACACGGCAAGACAATGTAAAAGGTAAATATAATAAATGTATTTATTATACGGGAATATACAGTTAAAAGGGAATAAAATATGTAAGGGAATAAAAAGGTAAAAGGGAAGGTGTGTGAAGTTGGCGGGAAACTGGTCGAGGTCGTCCTTTGTCGCTGTGGATCCAAGATGGCGTCCGCGTGGCAACGTGGTGTCGTCTTAGGCCGGCGTGGCAATGAATGGCGTCCTCGTCTCACGTTTTTCGTTCGGTCCTTCGGGCTCACGCTGGTCGGGCGCGAGTGAATGCCTAAAAGGTCTTACTTCGGCTGTTGTCTAGGTTTTAGGGTTTTGTGTAGGTGTCCGGCGATCACACAGCGGCGGACGCTTGGTGGTTCCCGGCGAAACACACAGCGGCGGGAACGCTCGTCGTGGTTACTGCAATTTAGGCTTGTGCGACCGTTTGTCTGCACAACTCGCTAAATTGGAGTAGGTTTACTATTTCTAGCTGGCTTGCTAAAATAGTGTGGTAATCTTGTTTCGCAGGTTACTCTGCGGAGGTTAACACAAATCAATCGTACTCACGTTGGAAGTCCCTTGTCCTAGGTCACTTCTGAAGTCTTTGTACTTAGGCTTGATCGTTTTAGGACGTTTGGCTTTTACGTGTATCTTGGTTGATTTTTGTGTTGGTTCTCCCCGCTCAGTGCAAAGCAAATTCCTTTGCACAAAGCGGGGGGTGACAGGTGACTAAAGCCACCCAATGGTGGAGAAGACGAATCTCCCCCACTCCCCCAGGGCAGACGCCCGTCCATTGACTGGATGTCAATGCTCTGAGGGAAGGGAGGCGCGCGTGCGACTCCCCCTCTTTACCCGTATGTAGGCCACGAGAGAAACTCTTCGTGCCCCACCCCAGTCGGGTCACCACACGTCCCCCTCCCAGCTCTGACCGCGCGTGTTCGGAGCGATCAATCCTTCTTGCTGGGACCCGACGCTGGATCTATCGCCTGGGCGAAACTCACTCCAGGGACGGGCGGCTCAGCGCCGGGCGGCACAACGCCGGGCGGCAAAACCAGATCTCCAACCAAGGCTGAAGACTGGTTGCGGGGGTCCTCGTGCTCGGAAATAAAGCACAATTCGTGGCCGCCGGCTGGCTCGTACGGGGCACGTCTCCTCTCATGCAGCCAAACCCGCGGAATGAACGCCGAAAACCCGGAATTGGTGTGCCGGATCGCGTTCGCCTCCGCGGCCGTTCGAGGCGCACGGTGGGCCCTCAGCAAACGCTGATGGAGGATCAAATCGGTGGTCTGGCGCACCTGGTTGTGCAACCAAACGAAAACTGATTTCCCTTTGTCCCTCTGTGCGAGAATGAATTTTCGCGTCGCTGTCGTCATTGACAGCTGAGAAAACTCGTCGCACAACTTCTCATAATAGTTCGTCTGAGGCTTCGCCGTTTTCGCTGGCTTGGCGCTCTTCGGAACTACCGCCTGTTTGATCGTCTCTTCCCGCGTTTCTTGGGCTGCGGGAGGCGTCAGGCTCTGGCGAGCGGCGGACATCGTTGGCGGCGTCCGACACAGCAGGCGTCTCGGCTTACCCGCCGCATTTGATAGGACGGGTGTCTGTGGTGCCGCTGCTGGTGGCATCGGTGGCGGCGGCGGAGGTGGAGTTGGGGCTCCACGTGAAGCAGTCGAAGAGGCGGCGTCGCTCTCCATCGGCTCTTCACTCGTGACCATCATCGCGCACGGCTGCGTCGATGGTGTAACGGCGTGGTAACGGCGTGGCGGAAGGCCATGCTCCGCAACTTGTACCCCTCCCATTCGGAGTTTACCACGTCCCGGGTCAGCTCGAATCGAGTCATTGCCGGGTTGGGGAGAATGGCGCTCCATTCCCCAATAAGTGCACGAGGTATCTGTACACCTTCTCGGTCTACGACGGACCAGCAGGCCATCGCCTGTCGCCCGACCCCAAAGAGCGAAGGGGTTAACAGCTGGACCATGATTTCGGTCAAGGCCAGCTGCAGACGACGGCGGTTTACTGGATTGCTGCGGTCGGAATCTTCAGCGAACGCACGCGAGTGATGTCGCATCATCGAAATT
The DNA here is from genome assembly GCA_949358305.1 of Strigamia acuminata. NCBI lineage: Eukaryota > Metazoa > Arthropoda > Chilopoda > Geophilomorpha > Linotaeniidae > Strigamia > Strigamia acuminata. Next base: position 7,520,353 of record OX442315.1, on the reverse strand, counting down.
CCCCACTCGATGAAATGGCGCTGAGTGACGTCGGCGCCCTGCAGAGCAGCGGCGGCGGCTCTCGGGTCCTCCATCACGAATGAGAAGGCTAAGAGCTCTTCGACCGATGGATTGGCTGCTTCTCGAGCTAGCCGTGCGTTTTCGTCACGCTGTTCATACCACATCGCTGTGCGGTCGTGTCTTGCCGTGCTCGGGTAATATTCGCCGATCCGAGCCTCGTGGCATTCCCGCGCAATACTCTGGTGCACGGGCAACATCGCAGGGGCGTCGACAGCCAAGTTTGGCGTAGTGCTCGAACTCGGCATCGGCGGCGGAGGCGGAGGCTGCGTCGGCGGCGGCAGCGTCAATGACTGCTGTGCCGGCAACGGCAGCGTCGCTTGCGCCTCAGTCGTCGTGACTTGAGGCGCCGGAGCGGGCGTAACGGTGCTCGTCGGCGGAACGACGGCCGTGGGTCGCGAATTCACGTATTCGCTCAACCACCGTGCCACTTCGTGTGGAATCACGGTACCATCCTCGACGATGCCCATCTTGCGGGCGAATTGCATCGCAGGGTCGAAACGCGACAATTTCTTGCGTTTCATCTGAGTGATGATCTCGCGAAGGTCCCGCGTGTCTGGCGCTAGGACACGACGCTCCCCGGAAGATCTGCCACTCGACTTCGATCGTGCTTCTCTCGCTTCCTTCGCTTCTATTGCTTTGAGAGCGTGTTTGGGAAGGGGAATTCCCCGCGCTTCGCAGCTGGCGAAATACCGCTCTTTGCGGTCTTGTTTCCGCTGCTCGCGATGAGTCAGCGGACGTCTGCCGGCACGGGGACGAGAGACTCGCTCTTCGTCACCCGAAATCCAGACTTCTCGAGTCTCTTTACCGTCTTTCATCTGACGGTTGACAAACACCCTTGGTCTGGTGTAATTCGCGGAGTCGCGCGGTGGCTGCGCTGACGTTCCCGCTCCATCGTCCTCGGTGGCGCTCTTTTCGACGCGCTGTTTCTTTGACGCGCCCGGAGAACGCGAATCGCTGTTCCCCGTTCCTTTGGAGCGCTTGCGCTTCCGTGGGAAATTATACTTGGGGCCGAGAATCCCCAAGTAATGTAACTGCCACATTTCGGCTTGTGACGTGAGAATCCCCATTCTCGGTCGCCACTGTGGCGTAACTTCTCCTCGCCGAATCTGCTCGCACCACAGATGTATGTCTGCGGTACTCATGCCTTCGTCCTGCAAGACACGCTCTGCAACCGCCGGCGCAGTGTCAATTAGCTGCTGGCGGTAGTGTTGATACACTTCTTCGCGGGCCTCCTCGGTCTCGGCCGCTTGCCACGCGAACAATACATGTTCCTCCACTGGCCTGCCGGAGTATTGGCTCGACAGGGCCGAGTGGAAGATTGGCGACTTTGGGTCGTCGCTGCGAGCTAACTCTGCAGCGACAACAGCTCGAACCGACTCCGGAAATGCATCCAGGAGAGAGCAGTCACCTACCCATCGCTTGGCGAGGGCGCGCGAAAATAATACGCGAATGCGATACGGATTGGCATCATCGCCAAAACAACGGCGGAGAAAATCGGGCAAGACGCCTCGATAAATGCCAGCCCGCACAATGCATGCGGGGCTGAGCGCTCCCCACGTGTTTCGGAGCTCCATCTGTAATGATGAAAAATAAACAATTAATAAAATGTCGAGAGACACGGAGATAAATAAGGGTGGGCTCGAGGAACGTCGCATAAACGTGCGGCCGCTCGTCGAGTCCGATTCCTGTTCATCGGTAGAAATTCAGGACAATTCGTCCTTTGTCAGGAAGAAAGAGTCTTCATGGCACATCTGGCTCACGTCCAAAATAACAACGGGACGGAATCGAGCATTGAAATCCGGAAATTCTCTTCGGATTATTTAATATTTTACATGTAAAATTATTAATTCGTAATAATTACGTAAATTCGCAATTTATTCGCAAAATCTCGAACGTCGCTAACGAACATATAAATAAATGTTCTGGTCGAAATTAAATCGTAAAGAATAAATTTATCAAAACTAAAAAACTTCAAATCCGAAGTTATGTATTAATTTAAAATCAATCAATCAATAACGACATCGAGAAAAATCACGAACAAACAGCGAATCAAAATTAGAAATCATTGTCTCTGTTAATCATTTAACGACTAATTTCAATAAATCATTTCCATTTCTGGAAATTATAAAACAAAGCTCGAGTCCTTTTGTCTCGTCTACAATTGTCGTGAGTCATCTTCAAGGAGCGAGGCGACAGTTTGTCTGCGATCGCGTCTTTGAGGACAAATAATAGGAAAAAATACAATCGCTCTCGCGATCGTGGATATTAGTATAATAATTATACACTATTTCGAACGCAGAGCGTTCATGTCAAGTATTAGTCAAATGTTTCTCATATTCAACCGCACGGAGCTAAGTCTCGTGCGTCGACACCGACTTCTACCTGATTAGGTGGAACCACATTCATATCCTGATCCCAATTCTCCTCAGCTCCGTCTCCTTGCCCGATCTCGAGCATTTCTTCCTCTCTTTCGTCCTCATCCATCGTGAGGATCGTGCACACAGGTCAAACCACGGTAAAATGATAAAAAACTCCTCGTAAAAATGGATAAAAACTCGGTTAAATTAAACACGAAGTGGATCACGTGCGGACGGCGATCAGCTGATTTAGCGGAAGTCCGGGTGAAAACGAGGCAATCGTGGTGGGTTCTGGGTAATTTACTCCGGAACCAGGTGTTTGAGACTTGTGCGCAGCAGCCCGTGCGCATGTTACGCTACGGGGCTCCTTTGTTTCTGTAGCAGAGGACGAAAAACTGGCACGAATTATCGTGCAAACTAAGGAAAAACGAGTGGTCAAATCGCAAATGGCGGCTACGATTATCGGAATTAACCAGACCGATAATTCAGACCAAAAACGGCCGTGCAAAGCACTTATATGCCGTAACAAAGAACACTGAATGCTTAAAAGCATAAAATAAATTTAATATCAACGAAAATACTCACGTAGGAGTCCATAATTGCATGAAAAACAAGAGGCTGGCTGAAAGTCATGGCCGTCGCCATCTTGGATAACAGAATACAACAGTAACGCCAACTAGTGGCGGAATAATACACTATAAGCACAAACAGATAGCAACTGCAACGTGCTTAATGTCAAACACAACTAAAAGAACATAGCATCGTGCATTCAAGCACGGATTAAAGGAAATATGGAATAACGATATAACTAATCGATATAAACATTGTAAAACAATAATACGAGAATATATAACTAGAAACATATTAATAAATTAATAGAATAGGATCCATATCAGATCAAATGATGTTTTACACATCAACAAATCCCCCCATGATCTAATATGGATTTACAATTGATCTGGGAATAAATAAAGCAGAACACGGGACTTTACGGTGTCTGACGAAAAATAAATAATAATATTTCGGAATTATCGTGTCGGGTACTTTTGTTTACATCACTTAACTAAGCTCATAATTCCCAATCTAACTACACGATAAAACCTCGAATCCGGTAAAATAAACAAGGAATGTCCGAAAATAACGTTTGAAAATTAAGATGTCATAGTCGGTTACTGGCAGAAGATTCCCGAAGTGAGCTTCCGAAGTCGATCAGATGGTAGCCATTTGGTGAAAATGTCCGCTACGTTATCATCACCCGGGATTTTCCGTAATTTGAATACTTTTGCCACATACCACTCCCGCAACCAGTGATACTTCACACGAATGTGTTTGGTCTTCGCGTTTTCCACGTCGTTGGAGGTGAACTGGATGGACGCCAGCGCATCCGAATAGACGATGGGACGGGAAATGCGGTTCAAATGCGGGAGTTGCGAAAAGACGTGATCAAGCCAGTAGAGTTCCTTTACGCACTCGACGAGGGCGATGAACTCCGCTTCCATCGTCGAGCACGCAACCGAAGACTGTTTCTTACACGACCAACCGATGGGGACGTTTCCGATGTACGTGATGAATCCCCCGAAGCTAAGAGATGTTTCAGTGTCGGAGGCCCAAGAAGCGTCGGTAAATGCCCATAATTGGCTTGTCGTGCATCCGGACAATTCAATCGCAAGATCAGGCGTATTCGCGACATAGCGGAGAACTTGAAGAAGTGCGCGAATATGTGTCTTGTTATAACAATTGTTATACTGGGATAACGCGATGACGGAATAGAGAATGTCCGGACGAGTTCGAGAGGCGAGGAATAAAAGTGATCCGATTAATGACCGATATGGGAAGTCGGAGAGATTTTCGATGGATCCTTTCTTCAATGTCGTTCCAGGTGTAACGGGGACTTTGATCATCCTGTCGGCAGAAACCTCGAACTTCTTGATGATTTTGTCGATATAAGACCGCTGAATGATGAACACCCTCCCCGCGGTTCTTATGAATTCGACACCAAGCAATCTGGAGATGGGCCCGAGGTTAACGATTTCGAATTTCGATGATATCAGCCGAATAATTCGATCCAAGATGCTGTCCGTCGAGTAGAAAAGAACGATGTCATCCACGTAGACAAGCATCACGGCCGATGTCCCGAATATATAAACGCAGTTACACGCTGGAAGTTTTCGAAATCCGAGTCCTCGTAGTGTTTCATCTAACTTCTCATACCACTGACGGCCAGATTGGTGGAGACCGTACAGTGATTTAATGAGAAGCCAGACGTTGTCGGGGTTCGAGCAATGGGCGCCGGCTGGAATTCGCATGTAAACTCGATGCTCCAATTCTCCGTAAAGATACGCGCACTTTACATCCAGGTGCGCGTCTTTCCACCCTTGTAGAATGACGAGTAGACAGAAGAAGAATCGGATGAGAACGAAGTTTACAACCGGGCTGAAGACCTCATCGTAGTCCACGCCGAGAGTCTGTCTGAAACCTTGTGCGACCAATCTGGCGCGGTAACGAGTAATTTGTCCGGAGGTGTCGGTTTTTAATTTGAACAACCATTTGCAGCCGAGGATTGTCGTGTTCGGAGGCTTCGGAACTTCTTGGTAAACCTCGCGTTTCTTGAAGGTTCCCAATTCTTCGTCGATAGCTTCCTGCCACTTAGGGGCATCCGGAAACTTGACAGCCTCTGCGCACGATCCTGGTTCTCGACGGCAAAAATGGACTCGATGACGAAGTGCCGGCATGACGGGTAATTGATGCTCGATGTTTCCGAAGTAGAATAGATCATTGTCGTAAAGAATTCCCTCTTTATCGCAATACTTTTGGATATCGGGTTTGGAGCGTAAACGAACACCGGGTTTCGGGAAATAATAAACATCGATCCTGACTTGGCCCGGAACTTGATCTTTGCGTAAATGTTCCTCTCTTCGCCAATTGCTGCACGGGTTGTTTCCTCCCACCGAGCGCCATTTGTAAGATGTGGCACCCATTTCAACAAGAATGGGCTGCTCTGCAGTGCGAGTCGGTGCGGAGCCCCTCCTGGCGGTCACGAGTCTTGTTGGAGATCCCGGTGGCGTATTGGTCGGAGTGCCAGTCGGTGTAGTGCCTGTCGAAGTATCTGGACGCAATGTCGGTAATATTAAATCGGCCATTACTTCGATTGGTGGCATCGCTTGCGCACCCAATACCGGAGATTGTCGACCAGGTGGAGGCGATTGGATACCCGGTGGTGGAGCGCGCGGAGGCGCGGAATCGTCGGAGTCATAATCTGACGAGTCTGGATCGTCTGAGTCAGGACCTGTCGACCATGTCGAATATTGGATCGTGTCGTCGAATTTGACATGAGACGGTGGCGTAGTAGAAGCACGAGGTCCGGGTTGAAAAGACTCTTCGAATGTCGGTTGGGAAGGGCGCTGAGAGCGACGATAGGACTGTCGTTCATCAATCTTCACGTGGATCGACTCCACGACTTTGTTGTCGACGGGGTTCCAAACACGATATCCTCGAGTTCCCACCGCGTAGCCGACTAAAAATCCTTCCCAGGCGCGAGGCGCCAACTTGTTGCGTCCCGGAGCGGTGTAATGGACCCAACATTTCGATCCGAGCCTACGGAGATGCCGAACAGAGAGAGCACGTTGCCGCCATAAAATATACGGCACTTCATTCTTAATACGGGAATGTGGGCAGCGGTTCTTGATGTAGGAAAATGAAACGGCAATTTCGGCCCATAGTTCTTCGGGAAGTTTCGTCTCATCCAACGTCGCCCGCATGAAGTCGGCCATCGTCCTGTTAATGCGTTCGGCCGTGCCGTTCGTCTGGGGGCTCGCTGGATTCGTGCGTTGTCCCTGAATTCCACTTTTACGTAGGTAATCCATAAACTCGTTCGACATAAACTCCCCGCCTTGATCAGTTCGAATGGCCTTAACCCGCGTGTCTGCGACGCGTTCGATGCGAGAAACGAAATCCTTAAAGCATTCGAAAGTCTGAGATTTTTGAGCCAGCGGGAACATCCACGTGTAACGCGTTGCGTCGTCGATTATGGTAAAAATGTAACGAGCACCGCCAAAAGAGTTAACTGGATGTGGTCCCCAGAGATCCATGTGGAGAAGGTCCAACGCTTTTGACGTCATCGGGTGTTCGTCGGGTTTGTGTGATGCCCTGGTCGATTTGGCCACCCTGCAGTGATTGCAGGTCAATTCCTTCGCGACTTCAGCCGGTTCGATGCCATAAACCTGGTCGTTGGCTGCTAGAAGTTTCATCGCGTTGGTATGTAGATGGCCAAGTCGACTATGCCATATGCCGGTCGCGTCCTTTTTAGCAGTTGGAGCTGCGACCTTCTTCTGATTGACTTTAGGAGGAGGTGTTTTCAAGGACGGGATTGTTTGCAATACTTCGGCAAAGGTTTGTGAAGGGGAAGGAGCGGTAGGATTGGCTTGTGTAGGTGAGTTAGGGACAGGTGTAGGAACGGGAGGAGATTTCGGAACAGGAAGAGATTGCGTTTCCTGTGTTAAGGGAGGAAATTCTAATCGAAAATCTGTCAATGCACGTTCCTTCGGCTTCTTTCTAGGTTTGGGAACCTTTACAAAATCTTCCTCAACGGTCACTAATGTCTGTACTGGAGGTAAAGATTGCGAAGTCGAAATCACATTTGTCGCAGAAGTCACCGGTGGAGATAAGCCATCCACGTAGTAAAGTCCACCCTTCTCTTTGGCACGTAGAACAGAATGTTGGATGTCAGACTTGAAAACGTTTACTTCACCTTTGTAAACATGGATATGGAATTCATTTTTATCGATTTTCGACACCGAAATTAGATTAGCTTCGAAGTTCGGCGCGTAGAATACATCTCGGAGATTCACTACACAAAGGCATCCATCAATGTTCGTTTGGATTTGGACCGTTCCTTTCCCAGTCACTTGCGAGGTGCCTTGGCCGAGTTCAACATCGAATGGTACAACTTTCACGAAGTCCGTAAACCATGACGCGACGTGGGAAATGTGATCTGTCGCGCCACAATCGACGATCCATTCGTGGCTCTGCATAAAATGAGCAGCGGGCATCTCGGTGATTTGTGGCGGTGCGTTTACAAAGAAGTTAGCGTCCCACCTAACTTGGGAACTGCCCTTAGGACGACCATCATTGGATTTATTCGAACTGTTCTTTCCCCGTTTGCGACTTTTACTTCTCGAAGGGCGTTGGAGTGACACAGAAGGATTGGAATTCCTACTTCTTCGAAGTTCAGGGCACTTATTCGCGTAATGTCCCATTTGGTCGCAGTTGAAACATTTAATCGAGGAAAGCGGTCGATTCCGGGAGCGAGAGCGAGTTTGATCCGTCGCGTAAGCCTGTGAAGATGACGAAGTTTGATCACGAGACCTAAATGACCCTTGTCTCATGTACTCCGAGAGAAGTTGTTCGGACACTGTTTGGGGTTTAAACTTGTCGTCTTCCCAATGGTAGATCGAGAAGGAGACCTGCGAGTACTCGGGGGGTAGCAAATCCAGATACTGATACGCATGGTGATCTTCTGATGTTTTCTCGCCAATGTCTTTCAATTTCTGGACGTGGTAATCCACACGTCCCAGAAAATCAGCCATCTCTTCCCCCTTTTCCAATCGCAGTCCGAGGAATTCACGCCGTAAAGCTGCTTTTCTGGCACGGGAGCTGGGCGCGTAGATTTTGGCCAGCGTATCCCACGCCTCTTTAGGCGTATTGCAGTTGTCCAGCGCTGATTTCTTGGGTTCGGAGACAAAACCATAAATCAATCCTAGCGCCTTATCTTTGCGGCGTTTATGTTTCTTTAATTCCTTCGGATCGGCAGTTTTCTTAATTTCCTCCTCGTCCTCTTCTGTGACATGATGCCACAAAGATTCGGACTTCAACAGCATCTTCATACTGCGCGCCCACATCTCGTAGTTTCCTACGGCAAGTATGGGTACACGCGTCAACGAAAGTTCGGAAGACTTCTGCATGATCGGTGTCCAAACACAAACGTGAAAAATATCGTGGCTTTAGAAGTGGTACGGGCGGTCGTATTTCGAAGAACGGAGCACTGTGGAGAAGCACACACGTATCGTCGCACAAATCACTCGAAGCACTGTCAAAGCGGAAACCACGACGGGGAGGCAATGCTACAATTGCCTTGATAACCTGTGCTGAGTATCCCCCTAACGCCCTTTGCAAACCGCCTAGGGCCACGGAAACGTTAGGTGGCGCAGGGATAGCCTCAACACAGAATACAAATTTCACGAGCCCGACTGGACTAAAGGTGAAATCGATACTAAGGGACCCACTCCAAAATAACTTAAATCTAACAATAATAATAACGAAATCTGAAAAGCAATAGGAAGGCGAAATTGATGAATCTGTTGCGGTGCTCGTCGCAACACGCAACCACGCGTAGAAAACGCGGAAATTGATCAAAAATCGTCGAATTGCAAAATCGTCGGTACTGTACGCACACCGGGGTGCAATACAGCGGGCTGGACCCGTTTCTGGTTGATAACGTCGCTTGGACGTTGTCGAATCGTTGAAAATCTGAAAAAGACAAAATAAATTCGGAAAATTCGCGAAACCCGCGTAAATTTCCCGGTTAACGACGAAAATAATCACACTTTGTGTGTGAAAACGTTGCTGCACGTTCAAAACCGTCGTCGTAAACTTTAAATCGTCGAAATCTACAAATAAACAAAAGAAAACCCGGAAATTTCGCGAATCCCGCGCAAATTTCCGATTATCGGCGAAAAACGACGACTTTCCCGTGTCAAAACGTTGTCCCACGTTTGAGAACGTAGCTGGTAGCAGGAAAAACGTTGTCACGTCGTAGAATCGTCGTAGGAAATCGTCGAGACCTGAAAAATACAAATTATCGCCGAAAATCGCGAAATTCGCGAAATTTAGCGATAAATTAGTGGAAAATCGCGTGCTGTGTTGGAAAGCCAACCATCCTCTGCTACCAACTGTAGCAGAGGACGAAAAACTGGCACGAATTATCGTGCAAACTAAGGAAAAACGAGTGGTCAAATCGCAAATGGCGGCTACGATTATCGGAATTAACCAGACCGATAATTCAGACCAAAAACGGCCGTGCAAAGCACTTATATGCCGTAACAAAGAACACTGAATGCTTAAAAGCATAAAATAAATTTAATATCAACGAAAATACTCACGTAGGAGTCCATAATTGCATGAAAAACAAGAGGCTGGCTGAAAGTCATGGCCGTCGCCATCTTGGATAACAGAATACAACAGTAACGCCAACTAGTGGCGGAATAATACACTATAAGCACAAACAGATAGCAACTGCAACGTGCTTAATGTCAAACACAACTAAAAGAACATAGCATCGTGCATTCAAGCACGGATTAAAGGAAATATGGAATAACGATATAACTAATCGTTATAAACATTGTAAAACAATAATACGAGAATATATAACTAGAAACATATTAATAAATTAATAGAATAGGATCCATATCAGATCAAATGATGTTTTACACATCAACAGTTTCTACACCCGTGCGCGATCGCTGCTACGGGGTCTTTTGCACGCGGTATCCGACCCGTGCCGATAATTTTGCTACGGGTCCCGCGTTTCCACGCCATCTTGTGACGTGAATTCGACCGAAATCGCTTGTTGGACTTAGCGAAATTTTTCAGAGTCTCGGATTTTGATGGCTAGCGCTGTCGATCGATCAATTTTTTGTTTTCAGCGTCGCCATCGACTCGTAACGTTTTTCTACTCCTTTCCTACGACCTTTCCGTCTTTTATAAACGGATTACTTCTACGGGGCCGCAGGTGATGAGTCGAGACAGGTACGACGTTTTTTGTTTCTAGTGTCTGTACCTCCTCATTATTGTTTTCTTTTTTATCCGTGTTTTTTGTGTTTGTTTCAGGAGTTTCTCCTGTTTCCCCCCCGACCAAAATTGGATCCGGAACGGATTCAACGATCTCGTTTACCGGAGGTGAAGGGGCGTCGAAATACTCCTCGTTGTCGCTTGGCGGTGCTTTTTCCGACTCGCCAGCGAACATATCGACGATTTGGCCGTCAGTTTTGGACTTGACTTGGCCCTTGGCCCACATTTCTTGCGGGAATTCCGGAATGTACGGAGTTAACTCTCGTACTTGGATCGATTTATGCTCGGTATTATCCTCGAGCTTACGCAATTTATATGCGTTACCGCCATGCTTGTCGATGATCACATACGGACCGTCTCTTTTGTTGGCCAAGCTGGCGGTGATTCCTCTCGCTGCATTTGAGAGGATGTGTGTGTCCTTCCACACTAAATCATTGATCTCAAAATTCACAAATTTTCTACCGCTTTTATCTTGTAAAATGCGGTCGCGCATGTTAAAAATGTGCGCCATCATATGCTTGTACGTGCTCGAAATTGTTTGTTCCAATTTATACACGTACTCATGTGGTTTTTCGGGGTCCACCACATTTACCGACTCTGCTACTCGTGGGTCCCAAGGCACTCATAGCTCTCGGGCGAAATTGAGGTAGGCCGGAGAAAAATCTCTCGTCCTTGAGACCGTCGTTCGTATGCTGAACGCGATCTCCCTCAAGTACTCATCCCAACGATTGTGGATGTCAGTGAATATGCTCAATGCATATTTAATGTCCCTGTTGAGTCGCTCAACGGGATTCGTTCTGGGATTATAGGTCGAGGTGTGTGACGCTACAATACCGAACTTTTCACAAAATTTACCCCAAATTTTCGAGATAAATTGGGGTCCGTTATCGGATATTATTTTACGTGGAAATCCGTAACGTAACGCTACGTCGTAGATACATTCAACGATTTTTTCTGCTGAAGGTCTAGCGACGGCGTACAACTCGGGCCAACGAGTTGCTACGTCCATTATAACAATAATGTACGCGTTTTTATTTCCCGTAATGGGTTTTGGGCCCATCACATCGACACTTAAACAATCAAAAGGCGCGTAAGGCCCTAAGAAAATAGTTTCGAATGGTGATTTACTCCTCGGCTTGCACGCTTGACATCGCTGACATTGGTGGACAAAAAGAGCAATATCTTTTTTCATCCCTGTCCAGTGAAAAAGCTGTGTAGCACGATAGAGTGTTCTGCTTACTCCCGCATGACTTGCAAGCGGGTGCCCGTGTAACGACCACAATATACGACCAATTAAGGAAGCAGGTATTACTACCTTTACTGCGGTGTCTGATTCACTCAAGTCATCTTGGTGATTTGGGTGATGTTTCACCAAAAGGCCGTCATCCAGTAGGTAATCTATGGATTCGTGTGCATAGCGGCGCTTCTGCCTTCTGGTCAGATTGGGCGGATATTTTCCTGTCAGTACGAACTTAGCTCTATCCTGACATTTCTTGTCTAATTTTTGTTGCACAATTATTTCCTCCCTTGTCGGGGGATTGCTTCGCATTTGCTTGCCGACATGAGCGTGGAAGGCGCTTAGAAGCGGGTCATTTATTCTCCGCTCTAGCTTAAATTCCTTCTTTGCATTTGGGTAATTGTCAGCAGCTGGTTGGTATAACCGCGTCCAGAATCCACAGAATTTTACATCTGCTGGAGACGCGGTAGGAATTTCATTCATTTTCCTTAAATCCCAACGATGACAACTCGTTGGGCAGTAAATGATGCGGGAATCATCCTCGCCATCATCGTCAGCGTCGATAGGATCTGACACCGGTGCCCGTGACAGAGCATCAGCCACGACGTTATATTTGCCGGGCTTGTATTGAATGGTCAAGTCGCATGCCATCAGTTCTAACTGCCATCTGGCTAGTCGACCGGCTGGCTCCTTTAATTTCATCAGCCATTGTAACGCTTGATGATCTGTGTGGACTACAAATTTGGTATATTCGAGATAATCTCTGAATTTCCTTATAGCCCACACAACTGCCAAACACTGTGGCGTTGTAATTTTTTTCAGCGCCTTGGAGTTTGCGACTTATAAACATGCACGGCAGGTCTTGTTCGACTCCGTCGCGCACGTGTGTTTGGAGCAATGCTGCTCCCAACCCAACTCTGCTGGCGTCCGTGTGTAATATGAACGGCCGGTTCAAGTCGGGTAGAGGCATGACTCCAACTTCAGTCAACATCCTCTTTATCGCATTAAATGCGATGTTACAATCGTCTGTCCACTCGAACTCCATTTCAGTTTTCAGGAGGTCGGTTATTGGAGCTGCGACCTCAGCAAGACCCGGTAAGAGTCTGCCGAAGAAGTTTATCATCCCCATAAACCTCTGAACCCCCTTAACGTCTTCGGGCGGTGGAAAACGATGAATCGCATCAATTTTCTCGGGGCCGATTGCTAGCTCGTTGACACCAATGCGATAACCCAGGAAAGCTAATTCTTTACGGCAAAACTTGCTTTTCCCTGGATGTACGTGCAACCCAGCTTTCGCCAGCCGGGTGAGCACTTGGTCGATATGCTCAATGTGCTCTTCAAATGTTTTTGAGGCGATGACAATGTCATCTAAGTATGCCCACACAAACTGATGCAATATATCACCCAATACGCTCTCGATTAGCCTCTGAAAGGTACTGGGAGCATTCACTAAACCAAACGGCATGACGTTGAACATCAACCGTCCAATTGGCGAGTAAAATGCTGTCTTTAGTTTATCCTCTGGCCTCATTTCTACTTGCCAGTATCCCTTCGACAGATCCATCGTCGTAACCCAAGAAAAGGGGCTAAGCTCTCTCAAAATGGATTCGATCGACGGCATCTGTATGGGATCTATCTCCGTCACCGCGTTTAATGGGCGGTAATCAATGCATAGACGCGGATCCGAGCCCGGGCGCATCACGAGCACAACTCGCGTCGCGTATTCTCCTTGGGCCTCGGAGACAATGCCGCTGTCTAGCATTTCTTGGCACATTTTTTGCACTATTTCACGTTTTTGCGGGTTCATTCCCTTATACGCAACTCGTATAGGTTTATTATCCGTCAATTTAATTTCGTGAATAGCCCTATTTGTTCGGCCCGGTTTTTTCGACAGGATCCCCTCGTATTTAAGTAGGACCCTTCGTAGGGCTGCCGCTTTATTTAATTCTAAAGCGGCGTCGGCGACAAGCGTTTCTACTACATTGTCCCGTTGCAATTCTGTTACGAATGCTTTAAAATCGTAATCTTGAACGAATTTTTTTAGGCCTTTCTCCCACTGTGTCTTGTCGGCCGCTTCTTTTATAAGAACTGGTGGCACGACAATTGCGGGTCTTTCTCTATCATTTCTGATATAATTCCAAGATTTCGTTATTGGATTTGGTTGTATTTCCATTGACGCCATGAGGTCTAAGCCCAACAGAAAAATTCTGTCGCACGTGGGCAGGACCAGGAAAGGGTGCTGTTCTACCCCTCCGAGCCACTCCATGGTCAATAATATTACTCCTTTTGGACGCGCCATTCCGTTGGCGGTTTTTAGACGTACATTTTTATTAACGCCTTTTATCTTATCGGTGAGACCCAATGATGCTACTATGTCTTCGGAAACGAACGAGCGATCTGCTCCCGAGTCTAATAGTCCCATAATTTTTTCGCGTTCTATTGTCATGGGCAGCATACATAGGCGGCTGGTGTATTCGACCGCCACGTTGCACATGAAAACACGAAATTCTTCTGTGTCTTCGTTGACTACTTGAGGTAATTCTTCAAGCAGTAGGTTCGGTTCTTCCACTTCAACCTCAGCGTTTGCGGTAATTACCTGCAAAGCGTTGTTGGCCCTGTCTTGGATCTGGGCGTTAGCTATGTCACTACCCATTTCTTTGACTGGTGGCGTTTTATCGAACCCTTTGTTGAACCCCTTCTTCTTCATGAATGGCGCAGACGGTCGAGAAGTTATTTCTTCGCCGCCTGCGCTGACTCGTTTTTTGACTCGTTTTTTGCCATGGCGAGTTTAATCTCTGCCATCTGCTTCATTATCGCGTCAAACTTAGCGTCTTCTTTCGCTGTTCTTGGGCACTCATTGGAATAGTGGCCCGGTTGGTTACACTTGAAACAGCGAATATTTGATTTGTCTCTTGGGGCTTCAATCGATTTTTTTCTTTTCAGGGTCTGCTTTCGACGGTGGCGTGTAATTTTTTCGGAAATACTTCGGAATCCGGCCGGCATTTGGTTTTAACCTGGCGCGAAATTCTTCTACCGCTCTATCTCGATGGATGAGATGTACTAGCGGTCCTTCCTCATCGCAACCCGTTGATAGAGTGTCGCGATAACTTCGTATTTCTTCGTCCGTCGAATAATCGTCTTTTTCTTCTTTTTCGTCTGATTTTCCGGCATCTTGTCCGGCTTCCTCCCCCTCCTTGACCTCCTCCAGTGTCGCTTTCATGGCTGACGCTGTCGGTGCCTTTTTAGGGGCGGCCAAAGGGTTGGAAGGCAGCGTGGATGTCAGTTTATTTTTTATTTGTAAACCAACGCTAGCTTCTGCCAGCTCCATTATACCGCTAAGATATTCAGTAGGGCGCATTTTGTCTGTCGCCCCATATCTTTCCACACTCAACTTGAGACGGTTAGCGGTTGCTGCTTTCTCCGCTTCTGGTAAAGCGGAATAGTATCTCTTCTCGATATCTATCGTGTTCTCGAACAGGAAGGCGCTCATTTCTTCGTAGCTGCCTCCTGTCGGTGCCCTTTCTTCCAGTAGCACCCGTTGCGAGTACTCCGACAAACCGCCGAGAAAGAAAAGGTTGAATCCCGTGGCATGAAATTCCATCGGGGCCTTTTCGAACAACAATCTGGCGCGAATGTCGTAATCCATTATGGTTTCACCAGGCATCTGGCGAAGACCTCGCATCTTTCGGCTCACCTCTTCGGGTGTCTCGCCGTAGCGCAGGTCGAATCTCATTAAAAAGTCGTCCCAATTGACGCCTTTCAATCCTTGGTACCACTCACGTGCCGAGCCTGTCATTAGCTCGACAATACCGTGGGTGAGCATGTCTCCTACGGTGGCTTTAGTGGCAGTCTTAATTCGAATTACTTCGTCAAGGAAGCGATCTCCCGCTTTCCATGACCCGTCGAAACGGTTCTGAATATAAAATTGCCACCTAATATTCCCGGTAACACTCATGGTGTCACGTCGGAAGACAGCGTATTTTTTCTTTACGCGGTCGCCAGTGCTACGATTACGATCGTTTCGTTTGCTCAGATCGATTCCCTCGGCTTTTAACGAGCCAAGCAGGGCTCTTCCAAGCTCCCCCATCGTATACTGCCGACCCGTCGAATCGGTAAACGCGCTTTGTCGGGGAAGGTCCTGAAACTCCTCCCGCCGGTGGTCGCTATTTTCCGATCGACGTCGTTTCTCTCTCTCGCGCGGAGAGTTGGATCTCTTCCGGCGATTACTTGATTTATCATTTCGTCTGTCGTCGTTGGACGAGGGGTCGGAGCTGGGGTCGGGAGACGGTGAGCGGCGTGGCGGGTTGCGCCGTGAAGAGTTTGACTCTTTCCGGCCCCTACGACGGTCGTCACGTTCCCTTTCCCTGCGTTCATCGTGTTCTCTTTCCCTTTGTCTCTCTCCGGAACCTCTCTCCGAATCGTGATGACTGGGTGCATTCGACTCCAGTCCATCCGACGACGAATCACTGTTTCCGTAGTGATACTGTTGCTGTCCTCTCTCGCGTTGACGTTCCTCTCGTGACGAGGTGCGGTCTTCGGAATGTTTTCTCGAAGGTCCGTCGTTTTTGAAGATGGGCACCGGCTGTGGCCGGTCGCTACCCCGCGGGTCGTCGCGTTGTCGGCTCGTGTGAGTCTGTTCTTCGTTACGACGCGTGTTGTTCGCATTTATTAATCGGTTGATAGCGTTGTTAGTATTATCGTCTAACGCCATCATGCGAGGTCGAACGCGTTGTCCGGTCGAAACTTCCCGTTTGCGTGGAGTGACTGGCACTTCCTTTTTTCGCTCGGGTTTGGGGCTGACCTTCGGCGTGCGCTTCGGGTCGCCTTCGACGCTCTCGTCGGACAATTCGAACGAGCTAACTTCTGGCTTGCGAACGGATTTTGGTTTGTCTCGTTGCAGCCTAGCCATGAAAGCTTGTTCAGCTTCTTGCTGAGAATAGAATGCATAACGATGTGCATGTAAGGCTCGATCAACTATTTCAACCTCTTCTGGAGTGGTCGGAACGCGCTGGGATTTGCCGTACTCGAGAGCTCTCGCTTCTCTTTCTGCCAGCTTCCGCTTTCTCTCGCGGATGGCTTGTCGGGGCTCATTCTCGGCATCCGCTTCGAATTGAGCGGAATCTACCATTTGTTGAGCGTATGCGTCTTCAACAATGGTGATTTGTGGGGATAACCTGTGCGCTCTTAAAGCTGCACGTACGATTTGCAATGTTTCGTACACAGTTATTTTTCCCGTTGGCAGAGTGTATCGTACACCTTCTGCCTGTGCCAACTGCATCGTGTCAACCAATGTGGCCGAGACGCTGTAAGGCTGGCTCGGAACACGCTCAGTTTTTGACGCATTGGACTGGTGTCCTTCAGACCTGACCGAAGCTGGGCGGCTTTGCGTAATTGGCGTGTTTAGTGCCGAATTAGCTGTCGTATTTGAGGCCGTCTTTTGTATCGGAGACGCCGCTTTCGGACTGCCCACCTCGGTGTCGTGCATTAGACGAGGCGATTGGTTACGGGACGAAACCTCGTTTCCGCTCGTCTCGCCGTCACGGTTAGAACGCGGCAGTTTGGAGTGAGATTGCTCTTCACCCCGCTCTGTCTCGTCCGATCGCTGCCTCGTCTCGGCGTGAGACGGGTGCGATGCCTCTGATACGCTTCTGCGATCGGGATTAGGCTTGCGCCGTTTTTGCCTCGCTTCGTGCGCTGAGGCTTTGGGTAAGGGACCTCCAGATCGCAAATGATAATCGGCGCCTTTACGGCTACCGGCTCTCTTGTTTGCGTCGGAGTCGGAATCCGTTGCTCGGATATTGTCTGCCATTTTTTGGGTATGAAAATGATCTCAAGTTCTATTCGAGTCGTTTAAATCGATCCCGGACAGGCCCCCACGTGTCGCGCTCAACTCGGTCTGTCGCTAATACGTGGTATGAGTCACTCTCTAATCTCGCAATACCGCTTTACTCAAGCGGTTACCCAAATAATGTAACACGGCAAGACAATGTAAAAGGTAAATATAATAAATGTATTTATTATACGGGAATATACAGTTAAAAGGGAATAAAATATGTAAGGGAATAAAAAGGTAAAAGGGAAGGTGTGTGAAGTTGGCGGGAAACTGGTCGAGGTCGTCCTTTGTCGCTGTGGATCCAAGATGGCGTCCGCGTGGCAACGTGGTGTCGTCTTGGGCCGGCGTGGCAATGAATGGGGTCCTCGTCTCACGTTTCTCGTTCGGTCCTTCGGGCTCACGCTGGTCGGGCGCGAGTGAATGCCTAAAAGGTCTTACTTCGGCTGTTGTCTAGGTTTTAGGGTTTTGTGTAGGTGTCCGGCGATCACACAGCGGCGGACGCTTGGTGGTTCCCGGCGAAACACACAGCGGCGGGAACGCTCGTCGTGGTTACTGCAATTTAGGCTTGTGCGACCGTTTGTCTGCACAACTCGCTAAATTGGAGTAGGTTTACTATTTCTAGCTGGCATGCTAAAATAGTGTGGTAATCTTGTTTCGCAGGTTACTCTGCGGAGGTTAACACAAATCAATCGTACTCACGTTGGAAGTCCCTTGTCCTAGGTCACTCCTGAAGTCTTTGTACTTAGGCTTGATCGTTTTAGGACGTTTGGCTTTTACGTGTATCTTGGTTGATTTTTGTGTTGGTTCTCCCCGCTCAGTGCAAGGCAAATTCCTTTGCACAAAGCGGGGGGTGACAGGTGACTAAAGCCACCCAATGGTGGAGAAGACGAATCTCCCCCACTCCCCCAGGGCAGACGCCCGTCCATTGACTGGATGTCAATGCTCTGAGGGAAGGGAGGCGCGCGTGCGACTCCCCCTCTTTACCCGTATGTAGGCTACGAGAGAAACTCTTCGTGCCCCACCCCAGTCGGGTCACCACAAGCCTGTATTTGCTTCCGCATGCCTAACTCGAATTTGATTAGTCTAAAAAAAAAACTCGCAAAAGTCGTAAGACAATTTACCTTTCTTAAAAGGACAGGAAAAGATCATGTTTTTATTGTTTTTTCATAAAACAATTTTATATCACATAAAAAAGAATATTATTAGTATTGCGATTGCCCGAATTATTCGGATTCTCCTCGCATATTAGCAAATTTATTATTATTTGAGGAAATAAAGATTTCATCATTATGTTCACCGCCATCGTCGATCAAGATCGATGTAACGACGCCCGTCGCAGAGAAGGCGTCAGCGCCGTGCAAATTTATATAATTTCTATATTTTTATTAATATTCTGTGACCGCTTGGCCACCCACGGTGACCTGCGTCACTCCACACACTGCCCAATGGCCCTAATTACATGCATGATTTGTCCTTTATTTATTGTATAGGTCACATAACATTGTGACTAGTTTACTTTATAATTTGTTTTACTTTGATTAAACACTTGCTTCTTGTGTTTTACACTGAAAGTTTATACTCTTATTTTTTACCCCTCCCCCCCCCCTGCATAGGTTAGCTCTGCTAATACAAACAGTAAACCAATATACTAAGATTGATTTATGATGATTCAACTGAAGCATTTGTGCTCATTTCTAACCAGGCTGACGTTGGCACAACATTACATTCGCGATAGTCTACAGACAGACCGATACCTAATGTTAAAGTTTCTCAAAATCTATGCCTTGGATTTTTCTAAAAATTGCACAGCATGTTGTCAAAGTTAGGTGTCTGTCTAGACCAGCGGTCGGCAACAGGCGGACCGCGGTCCGGATACGGACCGCAGAAGGTCGAAACTTGGGCCGCGGTGACGTCTTAGCGACGTTTTCCTTTCGGTTTTTTGGTTTTTTGGTGTTTTTTTAATTGTTTTTCCTGTTTTTTTTTCGTGTTTATTAGGTTTGATTTCTATTTTTTTGGTTTGTGTGTGTCTATTGGGGAGTTTATTTGGTTTTTAAGTGTTTTTTTTTTTCCGTTTTCTTAGGTTTTTAGTAATGTTTCTAAGTGTTTTTTTTTCTGGACCTCAATAAAAATTTCCAATACTATCCGGACGACACTTGAAATTATTTGCCGACCCCTGGTCTAGACTATCGCAAATGTAATATTGTGCTAACTTCAACCTGGTCCATAACACACCAAATTGTCAAATCGATACTTGTTAAATGAATAATCCCATATACAAGGAGACAGAAGAATCCACATCACCTTGCGGCGATCCGGGTTTTTACTTATTAAATTATATAAATTCAATAGGCAATCGTCGGTAAGATGCCGTACAGGACTTCTACTCTGTGGCCAAATGTTTGTCTAGGGGAATGATTTTACACAGAGTAAAGGAAAAATTAGATAGTTTTAATCGTTCAAAATACAAAGGAGGTATTATTTAAAATGTTTGGGGTCGATCTGGCTTCTTCTTCAAATGTACACTCACAGTTGACCGTTGGCTCCAAGATGGCGTCGATGGCGTCGTGTGAGCGCGGGATTTTAGCGGAGTAAACTCGACGCTAAAATACTTTGCTAAAATATACTAAAATCCTCGTGGAGCACGCTCGACACGAGAACACGTCTTGCACACAGCGGTTCGATTATTACGGAGCAAGCTCGACGTAACAATCGGTCTTTACACAAATCGCTTTGTGGAGTTAAACTCAACACAAAGCCTTCAAATTGACAGAGCAAGCTCAATGCCAATTCACACACAGAAATGGCTTAAATTACTTGTAGTAATTCAAGCTAGAAAGTTGCTATTCCGTACAGTGGGTACAGACCAGCGATGAAACTCAATTCGTCCAAGAATCACAGATCACACTTTGCAGTTTTGGCAGAAGTTTGACACGGTTGTGAACAGTTTGGAGGTGGAATCAAGAGTGCGGGAAGAGTGGGCCAAAACCGTTTGGCTCACTTCTAAATCTGCTCAGAAAAGCTGCGCAGATGACGAGTTGCACAAAGATCACACACGGCCGCCTTCGGGTCGTGTGCAACAATTGAGCCGGGCACGCGCGAGGGGAAGGGATGCTCCGCCCAGGCACACGCCTAGCAGCATCATCAAAGCAATGCACGCTGCAGCGCGATTGGTTGACGCTGTTGCTGGGCCAAAACTTGCTGCAAAACACAATATTATTTGGGTAATATTGTGTCTTGTTTTATATTTTATTAATGTATGTTTTATTTCAATTTACATTGAAACAAAACATATAAGCTTGTTGAATATGTTTATAAGACAATTTGGAAATATGGTGCACACTCAAATAGGAATATTTGAGGTCACCACAACCTTTTGTACACATTCCATGTGGTGGGAAAAGATATTTAGATGATGAATTGTGAGTGTTTGGACGGACGGCATGTGGTCAGGGGAGCGCCATGGGACACTGGACACAACACACGATGAAAGTAACCTCCGAAATACAACAAAGACAAAGTTGGAGATATTGAATAGCTTTATTGTTGTCTGGGGGTATGAATGGTGTCTCAGGTGTATTAATTAATTAATTAATTACTTGTTTAGGAATGTGAAACCATTGTTTGAGCTTTTCATAATTAACAAGATGGAATTAATATAAAGTTTTTCAACTGAGATGAAAATTGTAATAGCAGAGGACCAAATTTTATAAGTTCTTTTCATAAAAGCAATTTTTCATTGGAAAACGCATTATGTCATACAAAAATGCATTGTTTCATTACAAAATGCATTTTTCTGCCTGCAAATGCATTTCTTTTTGCTTGAAAAGACATTTTCTTGTGGAATCTTCAATAATTAAATTGCCGTAAAACAAGGTTAGTTTGGCTTTGCCGGGTAACTTTGGTCACAAGAAAAAAATATTGTTGTCTGTTTTTGAAAAAAACTTTAAGTAGTTAATGGTGGAAAAGGTATAGATTCCATGATTTACGGTATCGCAAACCTCTTACTACTACAAGTTTTTACACGGACAGACATGACATTTAAACCTTAAGTATAGAAAAGAGTGCAGTGTATAGTTGCAATGTCACAATGTATCGACGAACATCAATCGTAGGTTTTGCACAGTGTCATGCAAATTATCTCTTGGATTTGATTGCAATGATTAAGGACGTCCCTTGAGTGTCCTGTATTGCAATTCAAAGCCCGAACTACCATTAATACCGTGATATAGATCGTAATCGGCGCCATTTTGCCAAAAGTTCATTTGCCAATAGTGTCACAACTCACAATGAATGGCGAAAAACGTCTATCCCACGTCTGCCCTGTGATTGGCTGTGATTGGCGCACTAGACACGTTTACAAAGAATTCATTTCGGGACATTTATCATTCGCTTCTGACCACTAGACGACATGCCACGAAGGAAATCAGCTCCGAGTCTTGAAGAAATATGTCTACAAGCGGCGACCACTTATTTTCAAGGAAAAGTAATGCAAATTAAACTGCTAAATCAACCGCGCATGGTAATTAATAAGCTCTACGAAAGACTGTGTAAGCAATTTAAGCGTGGCGATCACGATCAAGTAATGTATTCTAAAGTATTCGTTCATTCCGGCGCGAAATCACTACACCAGTTGCATTTATTTGATTTGCACATAACTCCTCTACTTGATAGAATAGGAGAAGTGTGTAAAAATATCGTCGATTTATCCTTGGGAAAAGATGAAGGAGATCCTAATCCGTCAATCGTCACACCGCTACAAAGTTTACCGAAACTTGAACGTTTAGTCCTTCTGTATACAGTAGAAACCACGGCTGAAGTTGTTGCTGCGATTGGACAGAATTGCCCACTTTTAAGACGTCTTGATATTTCGAATTGCGTCTGTACTGATAATGAGCTCCAGTCGTTAAGCAATTGTGTCAAGTTGGAGTATTTGGAAATTTGGAATCAAACAGATGAAATCACTGTGAATGGGTGTTTATTTCTTCTCGACCAACTGCCCCTTCTAAAAAAGTTTGAACATAATTATTGGCACCAATTACTTCTTATGCTGTCGAATGGAAGTCAAACATCGCGCACTTATTCTATCGAAGAAACTGAATCTCCGATAGAAAACAAGTATATTCCTATTGTGACGAACAGTTTTCCTAATTTAAGAAGCATAGATTGTGGTGACCCAGTTGGATAAGTGTCCCCCCAGGGCGGATGCTTGTCCTCTGAGTCACTGTGATTGAAGAGTCGTTCCCCCCCGAGTTGGCTCCACCTCCCCATGGCAGGTGTGTGCCCCGAGGGGGAGGAAGCGGCTGATGGTCAGCCCCCATTGGTTGATCGCCGGCCCTTCACCCCACTGCATAAAAGGCTGTGTTTCCCGCCTAAAGTCAGAACTTACACAAACGACACCAAGAACACAGCAACTACCTCACCGTCAGGCCAACTTCAACTACAAGTTAGGATTGATCGAGGATCGCTGAGTAAAGTGCAAACTGTAACTCTCACGAAGTCACTTGCGAGCTATTCCTGCGAAAGCACGAGAATAGCCCTTGTGAAATCACCCAGAATAATCGCCCAGACGATTATTCGCCGAAGTAAGTGTCCGAGTGCTTTGTAGGGAACCCCAAAGTTCCTAGACGAGGCCTCTGCGACGCTAAACAAACCCTAGACAACAGGCACGGATAGAAGACTCGAAAGAGCATTCCACCGCGTCCGTGAAGACGAATCCGTGACGAATTAACGACAACTCGAGACGCCGCCTTTGTTCCGCCGACCACGCGGAATCGACGACGCCATCTTGAGAAATCCTTTGTTCGACGCTGACCACGTCGACTCTAGAATTATTACTGAGTGTATTTTAAAGGCATAAAGCCTGGTGAATAAATTACCTGTTTATTTACATACATTTGGTATTCATTTGGGTATTTACATAATTGATCACAGGTAAAGTATTACACGTTAGCGCTATTTAAACCTATACCAAGTAGGACGCGACACGTGGGGGCCCGTCCGGGATTTAGAAATAAATCTCAAATCTGAACTTGTGATCTCTCAATAAGATAACCCAAACCGTAGAATTACCGAAAGAAAATGTCAGACAAAGATGAGCAATCCACGTCTGACACCGAGCAGAGAATGCCCGAGAAGGGAAAAAGGACCTCCGACTACCACCTAAGGTCGGATGGTCCCGTCCCTGAAATGTCCGCAAAGGCGAAAGCCCGAGCGAATAAAAGGAGAGCGAAGGCGCAGAAAGAGGAGCAAGCTGCATCGCTCGCGGCCCTAGACGGGCCAGAGCGAGAGCGGGTTCCCTTGAATATGCAACCCTTCGAAGATACCGATCCGGAAGCCATAGAAAATCGAGAAGAAATTCGCGAGATATCACCAGGACGAGTATCGATATTGATGACCGAGGAGACGGATGAAGCTCCGAAAAGAACGGTCACGATCGGCACAGACCCATCGCCACCAACGGCTCAGACGTCCGTAAAACAAACCCCACGGAAAAACGACGGCGGGACCCCGATAACCCCCCGAGTTACGGCGAGTCCTGCAGTTGTTTCCTTCGAAGTATCTCACCTAATTCGGTTGACGCAGCAAGCTGCCCAGCTAAAAGCGATGATAGACATTCCAGTAGGAACGTCAGTCTGGGAATCGATTACCCTACTCACTGACGCTATCTGTGCGGCACAAGCCCCGACGCCGGTCGCAAGACCAGCAGCGGAGACGCCCATGCCCCAGGTAACGCCCAGTGACACCGGAGGTTTCGCGCCAGACCCCAACCGAACACTTCACGAATCCAGAGAGAAGGCCCGCGAGGAAGCCAGACAAGAAGCGACTAGTCGCCAACGAAGGCTGAGCGCAGAGCGACGAGAACTCTGGAAGGAAGAGGAAGAAAGGGAGCAACGCGAGAGAAGAACCACCGAGAGAACAGAGAAACTGGTCCAAAAAATGAGGGAAGAACGAGAAGCTAAAATTCGAAAAGAATGGAACGCAACAGTAGAAGGGCGACATCGAGAAGCTCAAGAGTACGAGGACCAATTTCAAGCGCTAATAGCTCAAAGAAAAACAGAAAAACTACAAATGTTGCGAAAAGAGGCCATTCTACAACATCAGAAATGGGAAGAACAACATCGCGAGAGGTTGAGAGAAGAGGAAGCCAGAAAAGAAAAAGAACAGTTTCTGAAAGAGAAAGAAGAGTGGGATCGAGTCAGATGGACCGAAGAGTACAAAGCGAAGAAACAAGCTATAATAGATGAGCAAAAAAGATGGGAAGCCGAAAACTGGGAGAAGGAGACAGAAAAGTTCCAGAAAGAGTACGCACAAGACGTCTCGGACAGGAAGAAAAATGAAGAAAACCTGAAACGGAAACCAGAACCCCCCAGCGGCTCTGATACCGACACAGGAGAAGGTGCAACAAAGCCGGCAAAAACGGCGAAAAGGGGGAAATCTCAAAAGAGAGACGAGTCGGTCCCAAAAACAAAGGACCGTCACCCCTCAAAAAGATCCGAGACGGGAGCAGCCATCGACGCGTTACTCGAAAAGAAAAACGCAAATAAAAATCGGGAACGCCCCGAAAGCGAGGAAAACAGATGGCATTCTTTTTACGAGAACAACGACGGAGGGGAGCCGCCGCCATCCGGAGGCTCGAAACAGAAGAAGGCTGGCGGAGAGACCCCACCGAGAGGGCCGAGGTTTCACCCCCAAGGAGATCCCTCCGAGCCCTCCGATTCGTCGGACGACGACCATCCGAGTCGACCGTCTACAGGGAGGAGTCAAGAAGACAGCGATGGGCACCGGTCGAACCGGCCGAATGCTTCAGACCGCTCCTCCCGGAGCTCCAACCCTCGTTCGGAGGAAGGGAACTTTCAGGACTCATCTGGCCGACATTACACGATGTCTGAGCTAGGCCGAGCCCTGCTGAACTCTTTCAGAAGAGAAGGAATCGATCTAGGCCATCCAGGCGACGAACATAATCGCGCTGGAGAGAGGGTTAAGCGTAAATATGGCGTACGAAACGAACCAAGCAGCGAAGCCACGGGTAACATCCGTTGGCAACACTACATACAAACACGATTCGACGGTTCGTGGAAGGCCGGAGACCGCTTCCTAGACGAAGTAATGCGTATCAAGAAAGCGACAAAAGCCACCGTCGCCGACATGCTAACCCACGGTCTAGTGGAGCTAACCACGGGGTCAGCTCGAGAATGGTATCAGGGACTGAAAAACCCAACCTGGGACGATTTTCTCGTCCGTTTCGATCTCCGATACGGCGAGACTCCAGACGAGATCAGTAACAAATTACGTGGTCTACGGCAAGCCCCAGGAGAAACATTAGCCGACTACGACGCCCGAGCGAAACTCCTGTTTGCAAGAGCGCCGTACGAAATAAACCCCGCTGGTTTTACGATGATCTTTTACGGAGGATTATCGGCCCACTCGCAAAGAATTCTGCTAGACATGCGTGCACCCCGCACTGGCGATTACCAAGATGTCAGTAACTATCTTCTAACAAACACGTTAGAAATAGAACAGCGGTATTACGCCACTCTGCCCCCGGAGGAAGCTGACGCGCACGAGAAACGGTTGCAGACGAGCGCCGAACGTCACAAGACCTCAGAGAAATTAATGAGGCCAAGTGAATATTTGAGCGGCATAATGAGTCTCACCGAAGCATCCTTCGGACGAATGCTGACGCCTAAAGCAGGCAGTATTCTTCCAGCCAACCCGATAGCTGCCCCAAAGAAAGCACCGGCAGCAACGGCGATGCAGGTGACCTCGACGGACTCCACCCAGATGGAGAAAGTCGAAGAGACAACACCTCTCGCCACGGCTAAAGAAGAGGAGCCAGCATCAAGCGACGAGGAAGCCCTAAATGAGCACCTCGAAAACTTGTCGACGGGATGCGACGATCAAGGTCCCTATTTGCACCATGCACACCGGGCCTTAGCAATCGCACAATTCAGAGCACACGTGCAGGCAACAAAAGCGAGAGGGGCATTGGGAGGAAAAAGACGATTCCCGACGCCCTTCGTCCCGAAAAAACCGGGATTCACTCCCACAGGGGATAAAAGTAACATCAAATGTTACAGCTGCGGAGAATACGGTCACTACTCCGACAAATGCGAAAAAACCGTCAAAGAAAAAGGCATCATGCAAACCTTGATGAAAATGATGATGGAGTTAAATACTAATCTAGCAAAAAACTCCCAAGCGCAGGCGTCGCCGAAATAAATTCAGCTTCGTCTGCGCCAGCCGCGGAAATTAAAAAGAAGAAATATCACACTGGACCCGCAGGTCATGCCTTGGCAGAAGCACAGATCAAAGATCGCATGCAGACCATTCCGAAGAAGGAAGAAACAGTGACGCTGACAAGTATGCAAGTGAGAACGAAGCCGGAGGTCGACATAGATTGGACGGACCTCCCGTTCAATCTGGAGGTTGAGCCCCAAACATTACGCGTTTTTCACTGCAATGTCACGAAAACACATTGCGAAACTCTGTGTATGCTGCCAGTGGAGATCGAAAACCAAAAATTGTTCGGTCTGCTGGATTCAGGAGCAGATCGTTCATTCATATCCGAAGATATAGTAAAGGACTTGGATATTGAAAAAAAGGTGGCACAAGTGAACGCGAACGTAGAATTGCTCACCGCCAACGGCTACGTCAAGCCGAGGGGCGTAGTTCGCATCATGATCGACTGGAAGGGGGGGAACCTGTCCCACCCCTTCATAGTCTTGCCATCCCACGACAAAGTATTCCTCTTAGGGATGGATATCATGGCAAAACTGAAAATTCAGCCAAACCCGATAACCCGTTCATGGAACTGGATAAGTCCCGAGGGAGAACGGCCAGTCCCCGTAGTTCCCCAAAAATTACTGGACGAAGCCGAGGACAAAGAGGAATACGGAAGAGGATTGCGAAAATTCGTCCAAGATTACGATTTCGCAGCCTTCACTCTGGAATTACAGAGGAGTAACGTCGTGGACACACTGGTCGAGGAGGCAGCACTGCGTGTTAACGAGGCATCGCTACTAAGGCGAGTGCTTCGAAAACATGAAAGAATTCTGACCAAGACACCTGGTCAAACGACGGAAGCAACCCACGAAATAGTCTTAACCACAGACAAGCCGATTCGAGTGCCTTACAAGGGGATGAACCCCCAGAAAAGAGACATCGTGACGCAAATGTGCCAAGACATGCTCGACAAGGGCATAGTAACGCAAGCCCTGGGCGAATACGCCATGCGGATCGTCCTGGTGATGCGTCCAGGCTCGGAACCTCGACTATGCATTGATTATCGCCCCCTGAACGCGATAACGGTTATAGACCCGATTCAGATGCCGTCTATAGACTCGATCCTCCGGGAACTGAGCCCGTTCAAGTGGGTAACCACGATGGATCTGTCAAAGGGGTATTGGCAAGTGGAGCTAAAACCAGAAGACAAACTAAAAACGGCTTTCTACTCCCCGATAGGAAGATTAATGTTCAACGTGATGCCGTTCGGGCTTGTAAACGCCCCGAGCACGTTCCAGAAATTGATCGAAAGCGTGTTGGGAGATATGCTTCACGACTTCGTGTGGGCGTATCTCGACGACATAATAATAACGTCGGACACATTCGAAGAGCATATAGACCACATCGACAGAGTGGTCTCTCGCCTAGCCAAGGCGGGACTCCACATCCATCCAGGGAAGAGCAAGTTTTGCAGAAAAGAGCTTGCCTTCCTAGGATATCGAATAGGAGTCGAGGGAATCGCGATTGAC
Source organism: Strigamia acuminata (assembly GCA_949358305.1). Taxonomy (NCBI): domain Eukaryota; kingdom Metazoa; phylum Arthropoda; class Chilopoda; order Geophilomorpha; family Linotaeniidae; genus Strigamia; species Strigamia acuminata. Next base: position 7,492,270 of record OX442315.1, on the reverse strand, counting down.
CCCGAAAAGGTCAAAGCAATAAACGGATTCCCCGCCCCCGAAGATATAAAAGGTGTCCAAAGATTCATGGGCATGGTCAATTTCTTCGGCCGACTACTCTCTGGTCTGGCTGAGGTGGCCGCGCCTATAACGGATCTCTTACGAACGGATAAAGAGTTTGAGTGGACGGTCCAGTGCGAGGCCGCATTTAGCACTATCAAGCAAATGCTGGCTGACGTCGAAAAGATGCCATTGCCGGACCTAAACCGACCGTTCGTGTTGCACACCGACGCGAGTAAAATCGGACTGGGTGCAGCCCTTCTGCAGACCCACGTGTACAACGGAATCTCGCAAGAAGTACCCTGTATGTTTATAAGCAGGAAAATACAGGGCGCGGAGAAAAATTACACGGCAACGGAACTAGAATGCCTAGCCGTAATTTGGGCAGTTCGAAAATTTCGCGACTATCTGGAGTACACGAACTTCGAGGTTCAGACAGATCACCAGGCACTAAGCTGGTTGATGAAGCTCAAGGAACCTTCCGGCCGACTCGCAAGATGGCAACTGGAGTTAATGGCGTGCGATATAACAATTACGTACCGCCCCGGGAAGTACAATCATGTGGCCGACGCCCTCTCAAGAGCCCCAGCCTCTGACCCCCAGGGACCAGACGACGACGGCGAGGACGACACCCACCTCTTGTACTGCCCAACTCCACGCAGAATATGGCGCTTACGAAAAGCAAACGAACTGCCGGTGATGGAGCCCGAAGATAGAACGTTTTGTGGTTTTTGGACTCGAACGTACCAGCCAGCTGGGACGAGCGATTCAACGTCCGCAATTCAACCTCCGCCCCCCGGAGAAACCCACAAAACACTACTACGCGCCTTCACAGCAAAAATTGAAGAAAAAACGCAATATGCTCCACCCACGAGACGTGAGTTCGTCGAACACCAGGCAGCAGACACAAAATGTCAAATTATAACACAATATTTGCTGAACGGCGAATTTCCGGAAGGGATGACAAACCCACACCGCCGGAAACAGTTCGTCAAAGAAGCAACAAGCTACCTCATAGATGATGAACTCCTGGTAAAATACCACCCGACATTTCAAGATGACCTCAGTGGAGCGGGAAACTCGGTGAAAGTGGTCGTACCGGCATCACTGCACAACCGACTGTTGTGGCTGATGCACGGACACCCGCTCGCCAGCCATTCCGGCATAGCGAGAACCCTTTATCGAGTAAAGCAACTTTTCTTCTGGCCGGGCGCGCGGCAAAAGATAACGAAATTTATCCGACACTGCCCCCGGTGCCAAGCATGCAGACCGCGAGATAAAGTAGCCAGAAACGCCATGTCTCTCGGACCCTACGCACCGTTTGACTGCTTAAGCATAGACTTGATGGGCCCCAAGCCCACAACGGGAAACAAGAACATGTATATTCTCGTAATTATGGACGTGGCCACCCGATGGCCGGAGCTGTACGCCCTCGCGAAGCCCTCGGCTGAAAACATAGTCGAGTGCCTTTACGACGTGGCAATGCGATTTGGGTTTCCCAGAAAACTCATTTCGGATAACGGCCCCCAATTCCGATCAAGAATATATAAAGACTTCTGTAGGAAATTTAAAATGGATGCATCGAACACCTCCACATATAATCCTCAGACAAACCCAGTCGAGAGATTAAATAAAGATATAAAATATGCGCTGACAGTATTCACCGACATTCACAATCGATGGGACGAATACCTGCGAGAAATCGCTTTCAGCATTCGCTCAACCGTGTCACGAACACGCGAATTCTCACCGGCGTACCTCAACTTCGCCCGCGAATTAAGGATGCCATGGGACCCACGCGTTGCCGAAGCTGTTAACGTATTAGACCCGTCGAGCCCACATGAGTACGTGTGCCGGTTGGAACAGACTATATCCGACACGTACCGGCATATGATGGCGCATATTTTCAACATGAGAGAGAGAATCGCAGATAAAGAAGGCGATCTCGCTTTCGCGAACTTTAAAGTGAATGATCTAGTGTGGAAGGAGGCACACACGTTGTCCAATGCAGCGAGGGGCATCGCCGCCGGTTTAGCCGACAAGAGGGACGGTCCCTACGTAATTGTGGCCGAACACGGAGGCAACGCATACCAACTACGCCGCCTAGAGGACAACAAAAATTTTCAGTCGATACATGGCCGAGATTTAAGGCCATATCTGCCAGAATTTCCACAGGAAATTTGGCTGGAAGGTCAGACACACAGCGGCCAAGGGGGCACCGTGGTCGACACGTTCCAAAAAACAAATGAAGCTGAAAATATAGCGGAAAACGAGGATGAATTCTTCGACGCCGAATCCCCAGCCGACGAGGCTCCAACTCAGCCGGAGCAAGCAATTTCGGAGAGGGAGGAAGCAGAAGAATGTACTTCTGAAATGGAAAATAAAAAAATTAATAATGAGAAAAATGCCAACACATCGGAGATGAACGAGCAAGTAGAGTCACGATCTACGAGCACGTCGAAAATCAACCTTCGACCACGACGAAGCAATAATCCGTTCATTCGGGACGGCAAAGTCGTGGGGAAGAACTAAAAATAAAAGAAAATGTGATAACATGGAGCGGAGGCCTTGTAAAATAAAAAGATTTACTTACGAGAGCTGCTGCACATGTTGAAACGCGAAAATTTGGCTAAGTCCAAACTTCGCAACGAATTGTCGCAGTCACCACTAACAGACGAGAAGTTATGACGTATCGGGCGACCACGTGACAATGAAACCACGCGGTCGACCCCGTAGCGTCATTACCAGCACGGCGGATCTCGCAAAATACGAGACGCGTTCGAGACCCACAATTCTCAGCGTCGATAGGCCCAGTTTCCGACTGTTTTTAACACGACGAGACGTGTTTTTGCTTCTCCCCCAAAGAGAAAGACAAAGACCTCTCAAACAAAAACTTCATTTTCCTAAATTGAAATGGCCGATCGACGCAACCCACGATTAGAGCCGAGCGCATCGTCGAGAGACGAGAGCGACGGCCTAATCGTAAATGCAGAAGACGATGAGAATTGGGACGAACAACCGCCGTTGCAGGTAAATTAGTGTGATTTCCCCAGAGAAATCACATAATTCTTTGAATCTGTTGCATCCAACCCAGATTGGAGCGTGACTTGTGACTGATATATTTCTTTCTGTTTTATTATTGATTTAAGGCTGGCTAAAAACCCGAGAGTGGACCCAGATTCACCTCGGAGTCAAGGCCGCCAAAAAACTAGAACAAAGGAAGTGTTCGCGGAATGGCGTCGTGGCAAACCAAAACCAAAACTAAAGGTTTTCTTTCTTTTAAAATTAAACATCGTAATAAATTAAAATACGATTAGAGTTAAAATAAAAAGTTTAACGTAAGAAATTAAAATTTAACGATCGGTTTTGCCTGCGACCCCTTCCAAAAAAGCGGATCACCTGAGTTCAAAAGTAGTGTTGGATCAGCGCTACGACGGCGGAGATCATCGCAGAACTGCGAAACAAGAAAATAAGACCGACGGCCGCAACAAAAGAAAGGAGTTGCTGCCACCGTCGATCTTGAACATATTTCTGATCCCCATCGTTAACTGGGATTTATTATATTAATCTTGTGATCTAAAATTATTCAGGTCGACCCGCTAGAATCGTGGGACGCCCTGCCTCCGACGGCGTCAACCGCCAACAACATCTTTCGCGGAGCCCTGCCGATTTACCTGCGGCAGGCCTATCCTGCAGAGACCAGCGCCTGGAAAATCCGATTGATGTATTCCAGGACCCTCGAGGAAAAATTCGAGCGATCAAAAACGCTGGTCGAGTGCATGACGAAGGAGATGAGGGAGCGAGTGGGGCCGCGGATCCCACCCGATGCGGATCCGCCGAGCCCCGTTTACTCCGGGTACCTGGAAGAGGCTTACCCAGGCACGGTGGCCGAGCTGCACACCTCCCATAGGTGGAGCGAGGCCCCGACCTTGGCAGCCCGCCAGAGAATAGTGGACGACGAGATCAAACGCTTAAAGCGCACCGAGACTCACGGAGTAACCCGAGTTCTCGAGAGAAACGGTTTCTCCCCCGAAGAAATCCGTAGATGGCTTCGCGACATCGAAGAAGATCATCTGACACCCAGATGGATACCGCCGGCGAATTTTACGGCCACGCAGTCTGAGATGTGGCAGTTATACCACGCTGGTATCCTGGGAAGTCGCCGCCATCACAGAAGATCGAAGCGTCCGGCGGAGTCCGCCCCACGCGGACCCGCACGAAGAAGACAGGCCGTCTCCCCAACAGAGGCCGGCCCGTCAACGAGCCGCGACTACCGCAGCCGCTCGAGCAGCTCCAGTTCCCGAACTCGAGTTGTCGTGCGCTCGGAGTGTCGCCGAGTAGTAACGCTCGAGCCTGCCTCGCCAGACGACGCGCGGGCTGAGCGAACAGTCGAATCTTCCGCCCACTGGGCTGCGAGGACCGAGACACACCAAGATCGAGGAAAGAAAAGATCCTCGTTGTTCATGGCGATTACCACACAGTCGTCAGATCAATCCTCGTCGCGACGAACCGTCTCATCACACCAGAGACCGAATTCTCCGACGGACGTCCCCCAGAGGACGGCCCAACGAAGATCCGTCGCAGCCAGCACCCGGAGGAATCGAAAGCGCAAAGTACGTCAGAAGTTGCGAGCGCAATCCCTGATAGCTAAGGGATTAGAGAAGGAGCGAGAGATGGCCGCCGCGAAACGGTCCGAACCCCAGAGTCTCGGACCCACGGCTGGACCGTCCAGGCGCCAAGCAGAGATTGATTTGGGAGAGTTGACGGAAGAGCAAATGTCCCCAGATGAGTCGGACAAAGGTGGGCCGGTTACAAAACAGGATCTGGCCGTAGCATTGAAGAACGCCTTCCGAGGATACGCGGCCAACCGGCCGTCGGGCTCAACACCGGCTGTGCCCACCGCGCTTGTGCCCCCACAAGTGCAATCGCGATGGCCGCCACTCCTCGAGGGTACAAACCCAGCCGTGACCGCTTGGACCCCTCCCCGGATGATTCCGGTGGGGGATCCAGCTCCGAAGCGGGTCAGATACGATAATCTACCCGGGCTGGGCCGTCCACCGTCCCCCCCAACGCCACGAGTGTGTCGACCTTATCGCAACGCCGAATGGTACGCCCAGCGAGAGATGGACGCTCGATGCCGGCGTGAAGCGGCCTATCCCCCACTCAGCGAGCTACAAGAATATCTGGCCGAATACGAGAACCCCGCGATTGCCGAGTTGGCCATACGACAGGCCGACGCCGCCCAAACTCACCACATCAACTGGGCGATCGAACAGATGCGGACGTTGTCACAGCAATTCAGTGACAATCCGGACCGCGCTCACCCCTGCCATCGGAGCAGTTTGAATTTGGCTGTGACGAACGTACTGGCCCAGCTGCTATCCCTGGGCGTCTTCTTGGACAGTCGGCAAGCTATGGCGGCCTGGACAATCGTCGACCGTGAGGGAGTTCACCTTCCTCGGGCGTTGTACCAGGTATGGGCCGGATGGACTCCTGAGCCCGCCTCGCTGCGCTTCGACCTGGCCAGAAATACGGAAAACCCAGGCCTACAGTTTTCAAAGATGCGTTCGTTAGCATTCCGCTACCGGAACCCCGGAGTCCACCCTTCCTTGTTGCGAACAATTCGGGAGGTTCCGGAGATACCGGGAACGGCGGCGAGCCTTCCACAGGCCATCGAGACCGCCCCCCCAGAGGCGGCGGTCCAACCATACATACCGACCCCAAAGCCGGTATTCCCGAAGGAGAAGCGACACGCGAATCGACCCATATTGATTCCGAAGCGTTCCAAGCGAGGACCCCGAACTCCTCCGCTGCCCTCTCCTTCACCACCAGCGGCAGGGCTGGCCGCTCTCTCTGCAGAGCCGGCTACGCCACCGTTGGAGAGCCCAATGGAGATTCCGCTCCCACCATCGCCTCCGCCGCCCCCAGCAGCGCAGCTTTATTTGAGGCTGGGAGTGGAATACCCCTTCCTTCAGATGTCGGAGTTCACGCGACAACGCATCATTGACTCCGACGATCACGGCGAATCAATCCTCAAATGGCTAAACAGAGAAGCCCGATCCACCATGGACGCCGTCTTCCATCGCCGTATCCTACGGGCCCACAGGAAACCCGGATCGAGCGCCGAGTCGCGAAGGATCCGACTCGTCCCCGATCGATTCCCCGCGTCTACCCGGATTTGGATCCATGAGCGTACGGGGTTGGTTGGCGAGCCAGCCGGCAGTCACCCGCAGTACTTCATCAACGAGCGACAGAATCCTGCGGATCTGACAACCTCTCTGCCCCCGGATTTACCACCGTCGCCCCCGGCAGTGCCACCAGTGATCCTCCGCCCATGCAGAGGGGTGCTGCCGGCTCTTCGCAGAGGAGAGCGATAAAATTGAGATCGCTCCGATCCGAGATCGAAGCTGGAGGAGGGACGTGTGGTGACCCAGTTGGATAAGTGTCCCCCCAGGGCGGATGCTTGTCCTCTGAGTCACTGTGATTGAAGAGTCGTTCCCCCCCGAGTTGGCTCCACCTCCCCATGGCAGGTGTGTGCCCCGAGGGGGAGGAAGCGGCTGATGGTCAGCCCCCATTGGTTGATCGCCGGCCCTTCACCCCACTGCATAAAAGGCTGTGTTTCCCGCCTAAAGTCAGAACTTACACAAACGACACCAAGAACACAGCAACTACCTCACCGTCAGGCCAACTTCAACTACAAGTTAGGATTGATCGAGGATCGCTGAGTAAAGTGCAAACTGTAACTCTCACGAAGTCACTTGCGAGCTATTCCTGCGAAAGCACGAGAATAGCCCTTGTGAAATCACCCAGAATAATCGCCCAGACGATTATTCGCCGAAGTAAGTGTCCGAGTGCTTTGTAGGGAACCCCAAAGTTCCTAGACGAGGCCTCTGCGACGCTAAACAAACCCTAGACAACAGGCACGGATAGAAGACTCGAAAGAGCATTCCACCGCGTCCGTGAAGACGAATCCGTGACGAATTAACGACAACTCGAGACGCCGCCTTTGTTCCGCCGACCACGCGGAATCGACGACGCCATCTTGAGAAATCCTTTGTTCGACGCTGACCACGTCGACTCTAGAATTATTACTGAGTGTATTTTAAAGGCATAAAGCCTGGTGAATAAATTACCTGTTTATTTACATACATTTGGTATTCATTTGGGTATTTACATAATTGATCACAGGTAAAGTATTACACGTTAGCGCTATTTAAACCTATACCAAGTAGGACGCGACAAGATGTGTTAAATGACGAAACTGATCTGGATTTTGATATTTTAACACGGCTACAAGGATTAACCAGTCTCAGGCTGACTTTTATTGGACCGGTTAATATTCGACCAATTGATCACGCTTGGCCAATGTTAGAGGAATTAATATTAATAGAACGTACGATTGTCATTGAAAGTGATGATAATATTAATGCCCCGTTGAAAAACCTTAGTCAACTGATTTTATATTGCAACGATTTCCTTATTACTGAACAAGAAATGAAAAAGTTATTGCTACCGTGTAAAAGGTTAGAAAAATTGCTCATTGGTCGTTGCCAAATTCTTTCTGACGATTTAACTTCGAAACTTGTTGAGTCGAATGAGCTGCCATATCTAATAAGTTTAGAACTACATTCTTGCAACTTAATTACTACCACTTCAATCGTGAAATTGTTTGGACTGCAAAATCCAATGTCTAAATTTTGCATATATTGTAATGACCTCGACTCTTATGCCCAAATAAGGTCACTACGGTTGCCACGGCGGGTCTTATCAATCTCAATATTCTTCTAATATCAAAACAATAACTGCTAAATGAGGAGAAATATTAATATAAATATTAATATCTCTACTCAGACTAAACTGACTATTAAAACCAATTATTCTAAATAAACACACTTTTATATTAAATGCAAATGAAATCGTTATTTATTCGGGGTGAATACGGGGTTAATAATACAAACAATGGTAAATTATATAACACTAAGTTTAAATAAAGAAGACGTTAGTAATAATGGAAAATATAAACAATCTTCTCTCGCGACGTGGCTGGCTTGGCGATGTCGTGCTTCTCTTTTATCGCAAACGGCGATAAAACAACACTCGCAAGGTGCGAAAATAGAACCGAGATATTTGGAGAAAACGTGTTTCACACACACAAATCGATTCTACTCACGACTCTGCAAACTCCTCTCCGCGACGGCTGGCTATTCGGGAAATTCCTCAGCGACAAGGAATTCCGTAGGCGGCTGGTTGTCGTTGTCACGTTCCGGCGGCGTCTCGCAATTCGGGTTCCGTAGCGGTTCCGTAGACTGCGGCAGTGTCGCTTCTCGTCCTCGTCTGGCACACAGTAAATCTAATCCCAAGTTCCCGTGAAACACGGTATACAAGGAATCAAACTTCTACTTGATTAAACGCTCAAGGTTAAGCGCCCGCTTGTTTGGAGTACAAGGCTAAAACTCTCTTGCTCTGAGTGCAAAGATAAACTCCCTTCTTGGGTGAACCAAGATGGCTTCCAAAACTCTCTAATTCCTCAACTCAAACTGGCTGTTTGAGCAAGAAAAGGCCTAGCTAAAGATTCTCTAAAGCAAGACAAATACCTAGCTGCTTTTCCCTGACAGCAAGGTGAACTCAAGTATTCCTTTGGCAGAATAATCACAATCATATAATTACTGGGTTTTGGAAACACTGGAGCAAAATATGACAATGACTGGTACTGGTGAAATGGAGACTTGAACTGGCTTGTATGATGATTTCTCCCAGCATCCTATCATGACAACTCCTTATAGGGACCAGGATGCACATCCTGTGCTAACTCCTAGGGCCGGTTGCCATAGTGATCCCTACAGCTGGCTCTGGTGACTCAATTATTTGCTCAAAGTAAGAGAACTTAATTAATAAATGAAGAGACCAATATATTATGAGAAATAAAACATGATTACATTTATTCTCTAAAATACACTGGTTAACTAATTCTTTGGAAAAACTGACTGATTGCTCTGGTATTTCTAATTTGCATAGTCCAATAAATATATTTAAAACACTTTGAAACTCTTAAAAAACACACAATAATTGTTCTTGCAATTTTCTCACCCCTGGTGTCCTTCCAGGTCACCACAATATGATTGTGGTAATATTGTTGACATTGATGTATTTAAAAGCTGTGTTAAAAGTAAAAACTTGGATTTGCAGATCAAAGAGCTTCTTGATTATTAGTTATACCCTTAATAATCTACCGTAAAATATAAAATCAAACTGCACTATGTAAATCCGCCTTATAATAAAATCTAAATATATTTGTTAATTTATAATAATCCCAGAAATGGATCCAGTCATAATGAAGAAAGAATAAGAAAGCAGAATCGGCACGATGTGGTCGAGACTTGCTTGTGCATGGTCTCGTAACTTCTCAAGCTAATAAATGAGAAAAATTAGTTAGATAGTATGAACAAATAAAACGTGTTGTTGGTTTACCTTTGCCGCGACATAACTTACATGACATACATGACATATAATCCACGGACTCTCCCACTTCGATCCGCGGATTGATTGCGCAGATTGTCCACCCGTCCGATCCGCAATCGACTCTACAGTCGGGTGATTTGCCATCCGTTCCGAACCCACTGAGTGTGCCATTTTTGCAAACAGGAAGTTAACGCTTTGTTGTGTAATGCGGATCTGCTGCTCACAAGTATCCTAGAATCAGAAATCTTTTTCCAGTTTACACATACAACAAAAACTAAAATTTTGCTTATTAATGTATACTGGGTGTTCTTAAAGTCTGGTTCCCTCCAAATATTTCCTGAGCCATTGGAAACGCAAGAACGTTTCCAATGGCGAATTTCAATATACCCAGATTTGCCATTGTAAACGTTATTTGCGTTTCCAAAGGCGAATTTCAATATCGGTACTCGTTCGTTTGATTTATCAGGAATTTCTACTCTGATTTCTTAAACTTCTATACCGGTGCTATCGGAGGTTTGTGAGATCAGAGGAACCTGCCCTCGCCCTGGCTCGGTTAGAGCCGTGGACGATGAAGTTTGCTCGTCCTTTTTGGCCTTCGATTTTTGTTTGTTCGCTTTGGCTTTAGCCTTGGCGGACTGCTTGGGAATCGGGCCGCCCAACCTTGAATGGTAGTCGGAGGCTTTTTTTCCCTTTTCGGGCCTATTTGGCTCTGTATCAGACGCGGATTGTTCACCTTTGTCTGACATTTCTTTGGGTAACCTCTGATTTGGTTATCTTATCAAGAGAGATCACAAATTCAGATTGAGATTTATTTCTAAATCCCGGACAGGTCCCCACGTGTCGCGTCCTACTTCGTATAAGTTTCACTGCATGAAATTAGAACTTTCCATACTGAAAAGTAATGAAAATTTGTTGTGAAAAGTTTAACTTTATAATGTGTGGAAAGTTGTTGTGAAAGATTAATTGGAAAGCTAGCTTTACCAACATGAAAAGATGTTGTAAATGTTTATGCTTGTCGACTACTTAGACAAGACAGCAATGAAGGCTGACACAGATCAACAAAAACGTTTACTAGTGAAACGAGTTGAAGGAAGTACAAGTGACAAAAAAATACAAAAAGATTTGCCATTGTGGGTGTATGCAAAAAAATGATTTGCCAATTGCTTTACTAACTTTTAACTTAGAATAATTATTAACTAGTATTGATACCTGAATTTCTTCTAAGTTTTAGATTTTTATAACTTTATTAGTGAAAATTAATAATAATAATAGTAATAATTTCTATTTATTTATTTATTTATTTTTTATTTGTGAGAATTTTATTTTTTAAGTGACAATTTCACTTTTCATTTGTAAGAAATTTATTTTTTATTTGTAACAATCTTTTGATAAGTATAAAACAAATTTTTAAACTTGTCAATTAATTATTTTACATTGAATTTAATCTATTAAAGTAATTGTAAAGCTATAAAAACTATACTTATTTTCTCTAGTAAAGACATTCTAACCACTAACTTTACATGAATTGTAAAGGTGACTTACAACTCAGGAAAGTTGTACTTGTAAACGCAGGCTTTTTATAGGAAAGTTGTTGTAGTAAAGTCAACTTTAGCACAACAAGTAAAGTCAACTTTAATAATTGTTAAAGATGGGCTTTCCAAGAACTTTTCTGATCATTCACAACATGGAAAGTTCCAATTTCATGCAGTGTTTAAATACTACTTAAGTATGCTAACGTGGTTTACTTTACCTGAAATCTGTTAACTTAATACCCAAATAAATACCAAATGTATATGAAATAAACAAGGATTTATTCAGTAGGCTTTTACGCCTTAAAATACAGTCAGTAATATTCTCTAGAGTCGACTTGGCTGAGTCGAACAAAGGATTTCTCAAGATGGCGTCCTCAGCTTCGCATGGTCGCTGGAACAATGGTGACGTCTTGAGTTGTCGTTAATTCGTCACGGATTCGTCGTTATAGACGCGGTGGAATGCTCAAAGAGTCTTCTATCCGTGCCTGTTGTCTAGGGGGGTATGTTTAGCGTCGCAGAGGCCTCGTTTGGGAACTGGGGGTTTCTTACAAAGCACTCAGACACTTTCGGTGAGGTGGAATGATAGTCGGGCTTTCACAAGGGCTATTCGGGGGGAATAGCTCTCTTGTAAATTCGTGAGAGTTACAGTTGCATTCAGTTCAGCGGTCCTCATCCTCAATCAATCCTAACTTGTATTTGAACTTGGCCTAATGGTGAGGTAGTTGCTGTGTTCTTGGTGTCGTTTGTGTAAGTTCTGGGTTTATGCAGGAAACGCCGCCTTTTATGCAATGGAGTGAGGGGACGGAGACAACCAATGGGATTGTCCACCCATCGCCTCACTCCCTTCGGGGCATCCACCTGCTCGGGGAAGGTGGAGCCAACAGGAGGGAAATTACCCGCTTACTCAGGTGACCCAGAGGGAAAACATCCACTAAGGGGACGCTTATCCAACTGGGTCACCACAACCTGTCCTTTCAGGAGGCGGGTCAGAAAAGGAGAAAAAGACCCTTGTCAATGTGATACAGAGGGGGTCACCCAAGGAATGTCACACGCTTTTCTGGGTCACCACAAACTAATCAGTAAATTTACGATACTCAAAATGACGGAGGATTCAGTCAGTGTTAAAGCAATAAAATTTAGGTAGCATCACAAATTAGCATATTGTGAAATGCAAAGGAAGTGAACATACAGTAGTAGTTATAGTTTATGACATCTTGTTTATTTAAGCAACATACAGTTCGTGAATTTTCTTATTCTTGTAGATTTAACCAGTAAGAGTAATATTAGGACAACCCTGAAAATAGAATTTTAAAAAAAATAAATAAAACAAAAGAAAACAAAAAAAAAATAAAAAAAAAAAAAAAAAAATAAATGGATATAATAATAATAATTTTCTGGACCAATTTGGTGTTGCTGAGACATTAGAAAATCACGCACACTATCGCGCAATTCCGTTTCATTTTTCGTAACATTTTTGTAAAACAACACTTCTGCGCGGCCGGAATCGCTCCGACCCTCGCCTATTAAGTCTCATTTCTAAAACATTTGGTTGGCGATATTTTTACTTACTTCTAAAAGATTGTCTTGAATGCACCCAATATAAGCGTCGGGAGCTATATCCCCCTATTTAAAAAATAGTACATAATTAATATTTTGAACAATGAACACAGAGTAATTGAAGAGAATAATAAACCACAGACACCATGTAAAGTTGGTTAAGACCTCACCATAGAAAAAAAGTATTAAAATAAAAATAAATCGCTTTCATTGACTCTGGTGTATGCTTCATATAACTATTGGGAGTTATATTGCAAAGTGGTTCATTCTCTCCGATTACTCATTTTGCGTATTGAACAGGATAATGCATATAAAGATATTACTAAAAATTTTATGAAATTAGAGATTTAAACGACAGGGTATTTGGGAATTGACTACATTGAGATTCTTTTGTTGTTTTGTCATGCACTGATTACTCTCTAGCCTAGTCAGCATCAGGTTGGCCAAGTCTCAAGAAGAGATCTTAACAGAAGGCAGCAGAAATTATTGCAAAAAACAATGAAGAAGCTCAATTTTTTTTTCCTTCTGACATAAGTGTTTAAAAATTCTGTTGGCAGATTGCACCATTTTAAGTGAAAATATTTCAAGTAATATCTGCTTCATACCACATTGTGTTGTGTTGCTGCTTTTATGATGTTATTAAACTAATAAATGATGCCACATCATTAAAATTAGTACTTTTGCATCGTTTTACACCTCGTATATCTAGTACTGTAGATTGTTTACTACAATTTCAAATACTGAGTCGAATGATTTCATAAAAATCGTGTTAGTGATATCTTTGTATGTCTGGACCTGAAAATCGCATTAATATAAGTAAAAACTCTATGCCCTTACTGCACATACCGCTACCGCTTGTACAACAGAAGGTAGAGCCTGAAAAAAAGGAGTTTATTTTCAAATACTCTGTACATGGAGATACTTCTGAATAGTCTAAGGTATAAACGAGTATTTAATTTGAGTAGGTTTCTAGGTTCTCACAGTTCTCGGCATATGGCGACGGGGGCCCTCCAATGGCGAGGTTAAGAGTTCAAAATAAAAAAGGAAAAATCAGGGAAAAATAATTTGGAATTAAGTTTTCAAATAGAACCCCTAAATAAGGTGTCTGACATACAGGGCCACATAAATCGTAAATCCGCATCTAGAGTCAATTCCTATCTATGAAATCAATCGAGGTAGTGGCAAACATTAAACAAGCATCACCACCTCACTGCAGGGGGAGTCCTTTCATTTTTAGACTTCTAAACCTGATGTTTAGAAAGTCTAATAAAACGGTCATCTGTCTGTCTGTCTGTCTGTCCGTCCGTCCGTCCATCGTCATCGATTCCGCAAAAACTATAGCAGCTAGAGCCAAACGGACAAACTCAGCATACCTGTATTAGTATCCTAAGGTGTTTTCGTACTTTTCCGACCTCCGGTTGAATTAATAAACCCGTTTTAGAGCACTTAGACGGCTTAGACTTGGGCCAGACGGACTTTCTGCATGAACCTCTACATCGCGCATTTGCGACGAGTTAAATGCCGGGAAACGGGAAATTATAACAACGGGAATGCGATCTGTTTACATCCCGGCGCCGGCGTATTACGCGCATTTGGCGGCGTTCTGAGCGTGGAAACTTTTGGAAAATCTTTAGGAAAAGTTTGTGGTTAACCATTTGTGGATAACCATTTGAATGATTTAATTGCGAAATTGATTGTTTTGTGTCGTTAATTTATTATTATTTCAGTTCGATGGTGATACGAGACGTAACATTAAGGAGTGCCGCAAATCAAAGTTTGATTTAAGTTTTGATTTGGGTTTCTGTAATATATTGGGGTAACAAACTATGGAAATTTCTCTTGGGTTTTTTTTTTAATTAGGGGCAGGGTTTAGAAGTCTAATATGTAATGCTTTCCTGCATTACAAATGATTACTTGTTTTCATTTGCAACAGCGTGAATGTACTAGTAGGGTGTGGATGGTTCGTAAATTTGTGTGTGAATATTAAAGGATACCTGGTCATTAGCTTAGTTTGAGTTAATTAAATGAGGGCGCGAGATAATCGTTTATACACTGTGAGTAGAAAAAAAAATTACTTGGACCGGTACACTGCTTAAGAGGGTTTGAAATAAATCTGGTTCGCTTACACCGTTAGTAATGTTAGTTACAGCCTAAAAAGTAGAAAAAAATTATTTCACTGTATCTAAATGAATAGCTTAAAATCTTACATTGAGCGCTACGTTAATCTTATTACAAACTGATTCAGATGATTCAGAAACAGCCATCGCAACAAACACCACCAAAACAATAACAATAATTTTCATGTTGATGACTTCAATCCTTTTCAAATTCTGTGGATTGCATACGCAGTAAATAAGTTATACACATACCGTAGGCAAATATAAACTGTAATCACTAACGTATTTTTCATTATTTTGATCTTGGTATTATTTTTTGCATACAGAGGCGGATCGAGGTTGCAGCTGGGGGGGGGGGGGGTCATGCGAACTATGGTTGCCACTTTGAGTGATAGACAAACTAAAAACATATTTGGTAAACATAAAACCAAAAAACGGTTTTCCGCAAAAACAAAAATTATTTTAGGCGCCAAAAATTCATTTTTAGCCAGAAAATAATTCATTTTTAAGTCATCATTTATAAAAATTCCTTTTTTATATGCAAAAATGAACTAAAAAAACAAAACTGGTAGCACAACACCTTAAGTTTTTCATAAGAGTGAGGTCGCGGATTAGAATCTGGGGTGAGGTGACGATTCTTTTGTTTGCTTGGTCACCCAGTGTCTGCACAAGGTTGGGTTTTCTGGACGACAATTTTCGACAAAATAACTGACAATATGATATAGATGTCAGCGACAGCAATAATCTTCCTGGCCTCTCTATTCTTTCAAAGAATATGGATCGTAAATGGAAGATATAATACTCGAAGATAACTAACTATCTCGTTTATTTTGCCTACAACGTCTTCAAAACTCCACTTTTTGCATTCATTTAGGAAAAGACCCCCAAAAAAAAATTTGCATTTTTAGATTTAAAAATTAAGTCGGTTAGGTAATACTTGCCTGGAATTGTAGATTCAATGCTGACACGAGAATGTCTGATGGAAATCCAATGTTTGAGCAGAGCATTTATATACACAAATTTTGAATAGAAAATGTTTTACGACGTCTCCATTCAACTGACAAAAATAATTGACATCTGGTTTTAGAAAGAACAAACCTTTGTGTTTTACGATTTTGCTGCATCGACGGCTATAATAAAACGTGAAACGTTCTTTGTTACGCCCAAAGTTTATTCGCATAAATTTTTAGCTACGTAAAACACAAATTTTTAACTGGCAGTGCATCCTGTATTTGCTTCCGCATTACTAACCCGACCTTGATTACTTTTAAAAAAAGACTTGTAAGACAATTTACCTGTCTGAAAAGGCCAGGAAAAGATCATGTTTTTATTGTTTTTCGTAAACCAATTTTGTATCGAATAAAAAAGAATATTATAAGTATTACGATTGCACGAATTATTCGGATTCGCCTTGCATATTTGCGAATTATTATTATTTGAGGAAATAATGATTTCATCTTTATTTTCACCGCCATCGTCGATCAAGACCGATACGACGACGCCCGTCGCAGAGAAGGCTTCAGCGCCATCATATTTTTTACTAATATTCATTATTTATTTAGTATTTGTATAACGTTTAGTGTTAAGAAGTTAATTTTATCATTTGTTGTAAAGAAACTAGTATTTAAATTATTCAAACTTAAGAATAAAGTAGTTTTGTTATTTTTGAGAAATATTGCTCTCATCAATAATATTTCTCACATTTAAAATTGATAAGTTTCAATTGACCAACCCGATTGTAACTTAGTTTTAGATAGTTATAATTCAGGGTCAAGGTCACAAAAACGTCGTTTATTTCCAGTTAAAAGGGAAGTTTTCCTTTCATCTGGACCGATTAGAATAGCATTCAAAATCATATTATTTTAGGGCTACAAGCCAATACATTGTAAAGTATTGCACTAATTTGACCTTTTTTTGTTCTAGTTAATATATAATAAGTTTTACTTGAATAAATGTTAAATTGATTTGAGAAAACGTCCGTTTCCATACTTTATTTTATTGCTTCACATGTTCACTGTTAACTAAAAACTATCTCACGCAATATAGTAAGTGAATGTGTGACGGCTTGGCCACCCACGGTGGCACGTCTTACTCCACACACCGCCTAATGGCCCTAAGGTCATTCCCGCTTGCGGGGAGGACCGACACAGTAAGGGGAATCAGAAAAGAAATTTAAGTACTTAACTGGTCAAGTACTTAAGTGTGGATATGCAACTGAGCATGCCCAGTGTGTAAAAACAAACTTTAAAAATGTTCTGGGCATGCTCAGTTGCGTATCCACACTTAAGTACTTGACCAGTTAAGTACTTAAATTTCTTTTCTGATTCCCCTTACTGAGGGAAGGAGGGAGCAGAGTGGTGCTCTCTTCCCATTGACCACTATGATGCACAACCTCCGCAGTAGACAATATCCGTGATACTGCAGCGCCATCTGCTGAGCGAACTTTATACAGTCGAATACTGACTGAAGGTCGCGTTGTGAGCTGATTTACAACGACAGTTTCGCGTGATTCTGGCGCTGTTCCGCTGTGTTTTAATAATGGTAGAAAAAGGCCATTGATGGAGTAACTTGGCGATATCAAACCTAGCCACGACGCTTTGGTGTTAGGACAACGTTGTGGTGGTTTTGTGTATATTAAAGTCGAATACTGCTATTAAATCGGCAGAGAAAAGTACACGTATGCATACAGGTAATAAAAAGTTTATTTGCGGATTTTTCTGCAATGCGCCACAAAACCGCCCCAAAACCAATGCATTGTTGAGTGGTAACCAAGGAAATCAAGTAACTGTACATCGAGAGTAATCGGCCATATTCTTGATCTCACATTTGCACAGCAAACTTCAAACTTTTTCTTGCCTGTGATAACGTCGTCCATGATTGATATAAGGGGCCATCCATAAATTACATAACGCAAAATTTGGGATTTTTAGACCCCCTTCTTCCCTCTGTAACATGGTCGTAACAAATTCCCGAACCCCCCAACTCCCCTAATGATGTAACAAAACTGAAATTCCCCTTCTCCCCAAATTTTCCAAAAATCATATCAAAAATGATTATATTTTGATTTCTTAAAATTAAAATTTTTCTTTTTTTACATGGAACCTAAGAAAATTTGAAATTCCTTTCCCCCTCCCCTTGATGAGTTACGTCATTTATGGACGGCCCCTTTTAAGGAAAGATGCCGTCCATAAATTACGTAACGCAAGTTTTTTGATTTTTAGAACCCCTCCCCCACCTGTAACAAGGTCGTAAGAAATCCGCACACCCCTTCCCCCCCTAAAATTACGTAACAAAACTAATCACCCCCTCCCCTCAAATTTTTATACACCGGTATAATACAAATTCAACTGACAAAAATAATTGACAAGTGGTTTCAGAAAAAACGAACCTTTGTGATTTACGATTTTGCTGCATCGATGGCTATAATAAAACGTAAAACACAAATTTCCAAATGGCAGTGCAACCTGTATTTGCTTCCGCATGCCTAACTCGAATTTGATTAATCTAAAAAAAAAGACTCGCAAAAGTCGTAAGACAATTTACCTTTCTTAAAAGGACAGGAAAAGATCATGTTTTTATTGTTTTTTCATAAAACAATTTTATAACAAATAAAAAAGAATATTATTAGTATTGCGATTGCCCGAATTATTCGGATTCTCTCTATGGCAAATGTAATATTGTGCTAACTTCAACCTGGTCCATAACACACCAAATTGTCAAATCGATACTTGTTAAATGAATAATCCCATATACAAGGAGACAGAAGAATCCACATCACCTTTTGTACACATTCCATGTGGTGGGAAAAGATATTTAGATGATGAATTGTGAGTGTTTGGACGGACGGCATGTGGTCAGGGGAGCGCCATGGGACACTGGACACAACACACGATGAAAGTAACCTCCGAAATACAACAAAGACAAAGTTGAAGATATTGAATAGCTTTATTGTTGTCTCGGGGTATGAATGGTGTCTCAGGTGTATTAATTAATTAATTAATTACTTGTTTAGGAATGTGAAACCATTGTTTGAGCTTTTCATAATTAACAAGATGGAATTAATATAAAGTTTATCAACTGAGATGAAAATTGTAATAGCAAAGGACCAAATTTTATAAGTTCTTTTCATAAAAGCAATTTTTCATTGGAAAACGCATTATGTCATACAAAAATGCATTGTTTCATTACAAAATGCATTTTTCTGCCTGCAAATGCATTTCTTTTTGCTTGAAAAGACATGCGAAAAATGTTACATCGCTTTATTTACCTGCGCGGTAGTGCGAGCCGTGCATCTGGAGTTAGTATCGGATTTATCAACGGAGAAGTTTATCTTGGCCTTCAAACGCATGATTTCACGGCGAGGAATACCGAGTGTCGTATATTCAGACAACAAAGTTTACCGAAACTTCAACGTTTAGTCCTTCTGTATACAGTAGAATCCACGGCTGAAGTTGTTGCTGCGATCGGACAGAATTGCCCACTTTTAACACGCCTCGATATTTCGAATTGCGTCTGTACTGATAATGAGCTCCAGTCATTAAGCAGTTGTGTCAAGTTGGAGTATTTGGATATTTGGAATCAAACAGATGAAGTCACTGTGAATGGGTGTTTATTTCTTCTCGACCAACTGCCCCTTCTAAAAAAGTTTGAGCATAATTATTGGGACCAATTACTTCTTATGCTGCTGTCGAATGGAAGTCAAACATCGCGCACTTATTCTATCGAAGAAACTGAATCTCCGATAGAAAACAAGTATATTCCTATTGTGACGAACGGTTTTCCTAATTTAAGAAGGATAGATGTGTTAAATGACGGAACTGATCTGGATTTTAATGCTTTAACACGGCTACAAGGATTAACCAGTCTCAGGCTGACTTTCATTTGGCAGATCAATATTCGACTTGTTGATCACGCTTGGCCAATGTTAGAGGAATTAATATTAATAGAATGTACAATCGTCATTGAAAGTGATTATAATATTAATGCTCCGTTGAAAAACCTTCGTCGACTGGTTTTACATTGCAACGATTTCTATATTACTAAACAACAAATGAAAAAGTTATTACTACCGTGTAAAAGGTTAGAAAAATTGTTCATTGGTCAGTGCCAAATTCTTTCTGACGATTTAATTTCAGAAGTTGTTGAGTCGAATGAGCTGCCATATCTGATAAGTTTAGAATTACATTCTTGCAACTTAATTACTTCCACTTCAATCGTGAAATTGTTTGGACTGCAAAATCCAATGTCTAAATTCTGCGTATATGATTGTGATAATATTGACATTGATGTACTTAAAAGCTATGTTAAAAGTAATAACTTGGATGTGCAGATCAAAAAGCGTCTTGAATATTAGTTATACCATTAATAATCTACAGTAAAATGTAAAATCAAACTCCACTATGCAAATCCGTCTTATAATAAAATCTAATTCAATATATTTGTTAATTTACAATAATCCCAGAAATGGATCCAGTCATAATGAAGAAAGAATAAGAAAGCAGAATCGTGCTCGGCCTCGTAACTTCTCAAGCCAATAAATGAGAGAAATTAGTTAGATATACACTTTGTACAGTTTAAGGCTATACTGTTAATATTACTGCAATTATTGCAGATTAATAACTTTAATGGATTATTGAGGTTTATCAATTTTAAGATCAATGGTAAAGTGATAATTTTACATTAAGAATGCGATACAACTTTCAAATTTTTAAGCCCACTCAAGTTTACCAATTGTAAAACAATTCTGGCATTAACGGAAGGTTTTGAGTTTACAATATCTGGTGTAATATTCTTTTTATGTACGGAAAATAACAAAAATCACTTTTTGTTTGAAAGAAAATGACTATAAATACTGATTTTATTTCGTCATTTGCAGTGCAGTAGTATTTAGGTCTGTGGCCAAACGATGGCGCACGATGTGCAAGCATGAAATGCCAACGATAGCAACAGAATATTTGTTCGATGTTTTGAATGTGGCAGTAAAACTAAATATCACTTAATTTAAAAGATACAAAATTACAAGAATTGTTAGGTTTAATTTCAAAATCCAAGTTATTCTGCTTAACCCTCAGATGGACATGGCAATATTCCTACATTTCAAAATTCAAAACATTTTTCTTAAGCAATTTAGACATTTAAACATTAAAGTATTCATTCACAAACAATTCAAAATATTAAAAACAATATTTCTTAAACAATTTCCTTCAATCCAAATTGGGCGATCAATTCTTCGTGTTTTGGCTTAAAAAGCCCCTTGGTCAACACATCGGCGACCATCTTCTCACTCTCCAGGAATTCTATGTCGATATCTCCCCGCTCACATGTTTCTCGAACAAAATGGTGGCGAATGTCGATGTGCTTGGTTCTGGAATGAAAAATTGGGTTTCGCACCAATTTGTGTGCCCCCTGATTATCGCTATAAATGAGGGTCGTTTCTTTCTTCTTGTTGATGTATTTAATTTCGTCTAGGAAGTTTCGCAAGTAGATTGCTTCTTTTGACGCGTCGGCCAACGCCATATATTCTGCTTCGGTCGACGAGGTTGCGACGGTCTTCTGCTTTCTTGCTTCCCAGCATATTGTCGCGTTCGCGAGTTTAAAGCAGTAGCCGGTGTACGAGCGACGGTCGTCCAAGTTTGCTCCCCAATCTGCATCCGTGTAGCCGACTAAGTCTTTTCCGGTCTTTTCGAATTTTAGCCCGAGATTCGATGAGTGCTTCAAATATCTTAGGACGCGTTTTGCTGCTGTCCAATGAGTTCCGGTGAAGCACGTATTATATTGACTTAATGCGCTGACGGTGTAGGAAATATCGGGTCGAGTGCAAACGGCGAGGTACATGAGTGATCCGATTAAACTTTGGTACGGGAACTTCTCTGGATCCAGTAGCTCTTCGTCGGTCCCATCCTCCTTTTTCTTGTTTTTCTGCAATTTCTGATTTGCGTCGAGTGGAGTTGTGTTTTTCGAGCAGTCTTGCATTCCGAAACGATTCAGTATGTCCTTAACGTATTTTTTCTGCGCCATCGTGATTGATTTCGTCTTTTCGTCCTGTTTAAACTCGATTCCCAAGCAGTAGTGAATTTGTCCTAAATCCTTCATTTTGAACTCGCTCTTCAGGTTCGATTTTAATTTCTCCAAGTTTCTTTTGCAGTTCGTTGCGATGATAAAATCATCCACGTAGATTGCGACGAGCGTGATGACTTCTCCATTCATTTGGTAATACACGCATGGGTCTGCGTTTGTTGGCTTCAGTCCGTGCTTTTGCAACTTCTCGTCCAGTTTTTTGTACCACTGGCGACCCGACTGCTTCAATCCGTATAACGCCTTTTTCATCCGGCAGACTTTTCCTTTCTTGATTTTTATTCCAGCAATAAATTCCAAATATTCGGGGAATTCCATAAAAATTTCCTCTTCGATTTCGCCGTTCAAATATGCCGTTATCGCGTCCATTTGGTGTACGGTCAATCCCAACTCGGCTGCGATTGCCATCATCATTCGAATTGATCCCGGTCGTGCGACGGGCGCGTAGGTTTCAAAGTAATCGATGCCTGGCTGCTGTGCATATCCTTTGGCGACCAGTCTGGCCTTTCTGCGTTCGATTGACCCGTCTGCTTCAAATTTCGTGCGGAGGACCCATCTACATCCGATTACGTTTCTATTTTTTGGTCGGTCGCACTCCTCCCACGTTTCGTTTTCGATTAAAGCGTCGTACTCTTCCTTCATCGCTTTCATCCATTCTTGTGGGTCGTTTCCATTCAAAGCTTCGGCCGCTGTCGTTGGATCGTCGAGAATTGCTATCTGTGCAATTTCGTCCAAAACTTCATTAGTTGTTGTCGGATTCTTTCTGGTGTATTTCTTTCTGGGTGGGTCCCCATTTCGATTTGGGTAAGGTTTTGGCGTTCTCGAGGATCGTCGTGGAATTATTTGCGCGTTTTCATTCTGACGAGGTTCGGCTTCTTCGTGTTGCGTCTCTCTCTCGTCCTCATTATCGGGCTCGTTCTCGCCTGCGCTCTCGACTTCGTCCTCGGAAATTTCGGTTCCATTCTCGATTTGATCTGTTCTGCAATCGGTGAGAATGTCATTAAAATTATTGTTATTATCGTTTTCTTCACATTCTTCATTCGTTTCATTTTCCGATTTTTCGACAAATTTCACATCGCGACTTTTTATAATTTTGTTTTCGCTTTTTGACCACAAGCGATACGCCTTCGATCCGTCCCAATATCCGATGAGAATACATTCTTTTGACTTCGGTTCGAACTTCCCCTTGTTCGGTTTCTTGTCCAACGCGAAGACTCTGCTTCCAAAAACTCGAAAATAGTCGACATTCGGTTTTCTTCCGGTCCAGACTTGATGCGGGATTTCATTTTCCAAACTTCTAGTCGGGCATTTATTTCGGATGTGGCATGCAGTGTTGATTGCTTCCGCCCAATATGAGTTAGGCAATTTTGCTTGCAGTAACATGCATCGTGCCATCTCGATCAAAGTTCTATTCATTCTTTCCGAGACGCCATTTTGTTCCGGGGTTCGTTCGACGCTGGTTTGGCGCTTTATGCCGTTTTCTTGTAAATATGCGTCGAATTTCTTATTTACATATTCCTTCCCGTTGTCCGATCGTAAAACTTTTAGTGCGCAACCAGTTTCCCTCTCGCAAAACGTTTTAAATGACTTGAATGCCTCGAAAACTTCGCTTTTGTGCTTCAGAAAATACACCTTGCACCACCTCGATTTGTCGTCGGTGAAGGTCACGAAGTATCTTGATCCGTTCATGGACTTTGTTGGCATTGGTCCGCAAACGTCCGAGTGTACAAGTTCCAGCAGTTTTTCGCTTTTTGACGTGGAGTCAGGAAATTTCGTACTTGCGTGCTTCCCCTCGATGCAAGTTTCACAAGTTGGCAGCTTGGCGTCCTTTTCCAAATTCATTCCGTCCGCCTTTTCGTTTAGTATTTTCAGACTTGACTCGTTCAGGTGCCCAAGTCTTTTGTGCCATTCTTGTATTTTCGTACTTGCGGGTTTTGCAGGTTTTGATCCGGTTCCGACTTCGATTTCCGCTGCAGTCGCAGCCTCCTCGGTCTCGTCGACGATGTAATACAGTCCGTTCCTTTTTTCGGCGGTGAATACGATTTCTCCCTTCGGATTTATCACTTCTGCTGACTTATCATCGAAAATCACCTTGTGTCCCCGTTCTGTGATCTTCCCGACCGACATCAAATTCGTTCGTAGATCTCGCACCAAAAGAGTTTCCGCCAAATCCAGCTTCACATTTCCGTTCCCGGTGTTGACGACAATTTTCGCGGTTCCTTTTCCGTCGATTTTTGTACTCGCTTTGCTGGCCAAATTCAGTTTTTGGTTTTTCAGGAATTCGATCGTCGAAAATGTTGAATCGTTCGAGCACATGTGGGAGCTGGCGCCGCTGTCCAAACACCAATTTTTCGGTCGTGACGTCTCGCTTATCAGCGCTGTCTCGATTTGCTCGCAGAAAAATAATTCGTACTTGGATTTCTCGGCTCTTGATGCGCTTTCCTTCTTGCTTTTACTTCGGCAATCGGCGATTTTGTGGCCAATTTTTCCGCAACCGTGACACTTGTATTTGAAAACTGGCTTCTCGGTCGAATTCGAATTTTCGTCGCCGTATTTCTTTGGTTGCTTACGTTTTTGGAACGTTTTTCTGGCCATCATGGCGTCCGACACGTCTTCTTTTCCTTTTCCGCGGGCGATCGACTCGTCTTTGATTTTTCCCTCCAAAACTTCCAGCGATGGCAATTTATCTTGGGATTCTATTGCGCATCGAAAGTTGTCGTAGGAATTTGGCAAACTCAGTAGCAGTAGAATCGTTGTGAAATCTTCGGGCATTTTAAAATCCATGTCTAGCAATTTGTCTACTAGTTCGAAGAATTCTTTTAGGTGACTCTCCACGTTTTCTCCGTCCGCCATCTTGTGTGTCGCGAGTCGTTTTAACAACGTGATTTTTCTTGCCGGTCCTTTCGATTGGTACACACTATGCAACTTCCTCCACAATTCATTTGCGGTGCTGCAATTTTTGGCCATTCGAAGTTCAGATTGCTTTATGTTTAGCAAAATGTCATTTTTGGCTGTTCGATCACTTTTCTCCCACGTCTCGATCTCCTTCATACGTTTCGCGTTGCCTTCAATGGTCTCTGGTCGTTTCGACGTACCTTCCGCGTGCACGAGTAGGTCCCGTTGATCCAAAATTGCTTCCATCTGGATCTTCCATGTGTCGAAGTTTTCCTTTCCCAACGCCTCGATTCGAGCTGAATTTCCGCCGCCGTTCGCCATCGTTTCTTAGTTCTGTTTCTTGTGGAATGTTCGTGTTAAATTCGTTTTTAACTTCCTCGAATGTTCCGGTACAAAACTTGATGATTTTTAAGCGCAGTGGAAGCGTGCTGGGCCCATAACCTGTAGTTTTTGTTCTAATATGTTGGAGGCATAAAAATGGAGACGCTTGGCTTTTTGGTGAAATATTAACAGTGATGGTTTTAATCTAAAACAGATGTTTAAAAGTGCGCGGAGCACTAAATACAAAACAGGGCACTGATTGGTCAGTGCCAAATACAGGTGCACAGGTGGTAAAGACACCTGGCGGACAGGAATATAACATTCAATAAAACAACAAATACTGATTTTATTTCGTCATTTGCAGTGCAGTAGTATTTAGGTCTGTGGCCAAACGATGGCGCACGATGTGCAAGCATGAAATGCCAACGATAGCAACAGAATATTTGTTCGATGTTTTGAATGTGGCAGTAAAACTAAATATCACTTAATTTAAAAGATACAAAATTACAAGAATTGTTAGGTTTAATTTCAAAATCCAAGTTATTCTGCTTAACCCTCAGATGGACAACAATGTACAAATTTTGGGACAACACTCTTCTTGAATAGGAAAACTTTTTTTTGGTTTAATATAATTTTCTGAAATTTTCTGACTTTGTTCACACAACGATAATGTTTGTTTCCAAAAAAATTTGGAGTGTTCTGTACATTATTTACTTATTTATTCATCTTTGAAAATTCTGCCCCTTAGAAATTCCAGCTTAAATTTAAGTTGGCTTCTCCTAATCTTATAAAAGCGCTTCTACTTAGCGCTTCCAATTTTTATCAGCAGCCACCGTATGGCGCTAGTAGTCCAACACGTGTGATTACGGTTATGATTACGGTTCCATTTCTGGCTAAAATATACATTTAAAATTAAATTTTTTTGGATCAATTTAACTTTTTCAGTTAAAATTAAATTTTTTAGGATAAATTAAACTTTTTCACTTCAAATTAATTTTCTTGGCTCAACAACAGTAGCGCCAAGTACGACAATTTTTTGCACTACTCTAACAGCGCTTAAGCTAACAGCCTTCCGGATTTAATTATTTTGTCCCAAATTTTGTACATTGCGAGCACCAAAGTGTCGTCTTTGGACATTGTCCATCTGAGGGTTAACAAATTCGTGAATTAAATTTATGGCTAATAAGTTAATATAAATACACTGATCATAAGGGGGGGGGGGGGTTAGCATCTTCAATGGACTTTGCATTCCAACCAAATTAATAACTGACGTTTCAGTAATCATATTTGCATTGATAAAGTGATAACAGTTTCAAATTTGTAAGTGTGCATTTACGTTTACAAGTTGTAAAACAACTCCATCAGTTAACGCATTACAATGTAGAAAATCTAGCTCTTGTACATTCTGATACTTCAGCAATAACGTTTCCACTTGTAATTCTGTAATCTTGTTAGAACAAATAGTTCACACATATTTTACATAAGTTCTTGAACCGAATTTACAGCTTCAGTTTCATTGAAAATAGAACAAAAGCTCAAATTCAATCTCTCTAACATCGGACAGAAGCGATCGATAAGTGAAATTTGGACATCATTGGTACAATATAGTAAACAGACAAACAGACATGACAATTTTCTTTTCCTATGGTCACAGTAATTTCGTTTAAATAGGTTTGACCTTACCTTGCACAGAAGGAGTTGTAGTTGCAATGTCACTATGTAGCGAAGACCACCATCCATAAGTTTTGCACAGTTTCATGCAAATTATCTCGTGGATTTGATTGCAATGATTGTATTGCAATTCAAAGCCCGAACTACCATCAATACCGTGAAATAGATCGTAATCGGCGCCATTTTGCAGAGAATTCATGTTGCCAATAGTGTCAAAACTCACAATGAATGGCGAAAAGCGTCCATCATACCTGTGATTGGCGCACTATACTCGTTTATAAAGAATTTATTGTGAGACATTTATCATTCGCGTCTGACCACTAGACGTCATGCCACGCAAGAAATCAGCTCCGAGTCTTCAAGAAATATCTCTACGTGCAGCGACCACTTATTTTCGAGAGAGAGAAATGCAAGATCAACTGCTAAATCAACCGCGCATGGTAATTAATAAGCTGTACGAAAGACTGTGTACGCAATTTCAACGTGACGATCGAGGTGTGCTTTCAAAAGTATTCATTCATTCTGGCGCGAAATCATTACACGATTTGCATTTACTTGATCTGCACGTAACTCCGCTTCACGATAGAATTGGGGCAGTGTGTAAAAATCTTGTCGATTTAAACTTGGGAGAGGATGTCGGAGATCCTAATCAGTCAATCGTCGCACTGCTACAAAGTTTACCGAAACTTGAACGTTTAGTCCTTCGGCATAAAGTCAACTCCACGGACAAAGTTGTTGCTGCGATCGGACAGAATTGCCCACTTTTAACACGCCTCGACATTTCGGGTTGCGCCTGGTTAACTGATATTGAGCTCCAGTCGTTAAGCAGTTGTGTCAAGTTGGAGTATTTGGATATTCGAAGAACTAAAGTCACTGCCAGTAGGTGTTTATTCCTTCTCGACCAACTGCCCCTTCTAAAAGAGTTTGCGCATGCTCACTGGAAAGAATTACTTCTTATGCTAACAAACCTGTCGAACGGAAGTCAAACATCGCGCACTTATTCTATCATAGCAATTGATCCTGTGATAAGTAACAAGCATGTTCCTATTCAAACGAATAGTTTTCCTAAATTAAGATGCGTATTTCTGATAGATGACGGAACTTATCTGGATTTTAATACTTTAACATGGCCGGGATTAACAAATCTCAGTCTGATTGACGTTAGGCCGGTCAATATTCGACTTATTGATCGCATTTGGCCAATGTTAAAGTCATTAGCATTAATAGGATGTACAATCGTCAATGAAAATGATGGTAATATTAATACTCCGTTGAAAGACCTTTTTCAACTGTTTTTAAATTGTGACGATTTCCTCATTACTAAACAACAAATGAAAACGTTATTGCTACCGTGTACACGTTTAGAAAGATTGTACATTCTTTATTGTCAAATTCTTTCTGACGATTTAATTTCGGAACTTGTTGAGTCGAATGAGCTGAAACATCTGATAACTCTAGAATTTCATTCTTGCCCCTTAATTACTTTCGATTCAATCATGAAATTGCTAGGACTGCAAAATCCAATGCATGACTTATACCTAGTTCATTGTGATAATGTTGACATTGATGTACTTAAAAGCCATGTTAAAAGTAAAAACTTGGATATGCAGCTTGAAAAGTCAGACACAATACCCATGATAATCTAGCATAAAATGTAAAATCAAACTGTACTATATAAATCCATTTTATGATATTTGTCAGTTATTTATCCGAGACTCACCGTCGCTGATACAGCATCCACGCTTGTTCGTGAACCATTGTGAACAACTGTAGACCACCGCGAGCTTCCTCCGGAGTCTACAGTCTACACCATCGTACGAGCGACCAAATTTGTCTAGTAGCGCCTGGCGACAGCGAGGCTCCTCAGCCAGGAGTGACTAATGCCGTTTCTTGGTTTTTCGCATGTTCTAGGGTTTTTTTCTTTTTTTTCCTAACAAGGGGGGGCGCTAGCTTACGGGATCCGCCAGGTGGCGCTGTTTTCCATTACATTTTGCCGTAATTTAGCATTTTCTCCATTTTAACTATATTTAATGCCAATTTCATATTTCTAATTGGAAAGTAGACCAAAAACTGCACCAGAAAAGTCTACTTTCCAATCGTCTGATTAATTTTTTAATTCATTTTTTGGGGATATTACACAAACCGGTGTGGTGATCTCAAAATATTTCACCAACTTAGAAGATAAAATTAATTGTCTTCTAATTAATTTGACTGTGGCACACGCCAAGTCAGATCATGTGACCGAGGGGAGAAATCCTCTCTAGGCACATATCACCCCAGGTTGTCCGGGGTAAAGACGGTTATTAACCGTTATGGTGCAATATGGTGTAATAACCACTAGTTGCACCCATTTGAGCTAAGTGCGCAGGTTTTCTGCGCAATATCGAAGCGTGCCGGGCTCGCGCCTTAGCTCAAATCGGGACTCTTGACAAAATACACAAACCACAAACATCACTGCTTTTCTGCTCCTGACAAAAAGTATTGATAGTGGACCGTGTAACCGTTAAGTTTCACCAGCTTATTTTGTAAAACGTACAAAGCCAGCTATCCTGCTTGAATTAGCCGCAGCTAATTCCAGCAATCGTAACGAGAAGTTTCCCGACGATCGTGAACCATCGCCGTCGCTGTCGCGCGAACGTCAGCCACCGCCATCGAACGAGAGCCGGACGCCTGCCCCGTGAACCACCGCCACCGAGCCGTCGTACGTAGGACAGAAGAAACTCACGAGAACCATCGTCGTTAGGACCATCGTTCGTGAGTTTTCCTCGAAGAATTCGTCTTCAAACAACCGCCATTTCTGCCGCTTTGTAGCTTGCAACAGTCGTTGCAAGCCCTTCCATTGTTTCCCGCTCAAATTACTTTGCGACTTGTCGCACTCGCTCATTTTAACTAGTCATTTCATTATATTTTATTGTACTTAACTTAATAAAGAATTTGTGTGATTTTTATCATAAAAACTGTGTCTTTATTTCTCTCTATTGTAAATTAACCCTAGACAATTTACGGCCGCTGATTGTAAGTCTTTTTAAGCATTCACCTGCGGTTTCAAGCCTATTAATTAGTAATTTGCTTGATATTAACCCGGATCGCAGCACGTGGGGGCCCGTCCGGGATAGTCATTGTATAACTTTGTTAGTTAAAATTTACCCGCCATTTTTATCTTGCTTATCTTTCTTCTCTATCCTTTCTTGTCTTCATTGAAAAAATGGCGACTCCAGGCGAAAAGAGACCGAGAGGCAGACCAGCGAAGAGACGAGTGGCGATCGATCTACCAGCCGTGGATCAAGAAGTGACTGAGTCACAAGAACTGTTTGAAGCCATGGATCAAACAGCTAACTGTAACTCGGCACAGTTAATCGTGAATGAATTCACGCAAGCGTTGGAGCGACAACAGCCATCCCCGCCCAGCGGCCAGTTGGACTTAAATAATCCAACTGGAAGTGGCCGTTCCAAGTCGCAGAACGATGATTTGAATTTACGAATTCAATCATCAAGTGCGGAGCACTCGCTGAATTCATCACCAGTTCAAGGTGCAGCGCATCAAGATTCTGAGAACTCCAATATGGAAGTTTCTCATTCTCCCGTGCGTGTAACCATGATGGATGCACTCCGTGAGCAAGCTAGGCTCGAGGGAGTAAAAGTCACTAGCGAAATGACTGTAGAACAAATCCACAAAGCTATGGTTCGCAAACAATGTCAAAAAGACGTTGAAATCGTCAGAACAAGCTTGCAAGCAGAGTTTGAGCGAATGCATGCAGAAATGCAGCAGCAAAACGCCGAACTAAAACAACAACGTGCGAATGACCATGTTAAGTTGTTACATCTAGAGCAGGAAAAAGCTTCCTGGCTAATTACTGACGAAGAGCAGCAACAAAGGCTCGAGCAACTAAATCAAGCACAAAATGATTTAGAAATTGCTAATGAAAATTTGAGAGCGGCTAACGCAAATTTGCGAGAAGCCAACACAAATTTAATGACTACCGAACTAACCGCCCCAGTTCGAGCGAGGGAAATAAATCCCTCTTCTCACAATGTAGAGAACTATGCTGCAGAACAAGCAGCAAGAGCTAAGAGATTAGCACAACGAGAAAATGAAATATTTCTCGCTCGACAGCAGTTAGTAATTGATGCTGGTCAAGCCGCCAAAAGTCTAAGCACTGCAGAGCAGTTATTACGTGCCGACTTACGTGCTTCCAAATCACCTGAATTGATTGATTTAACATCAACTAAACCAAAAGTCAGTCGACAATCAAGCTGGACTGACAGTGATGACTCACGCAGTAGTCGTGGTAGCCGTAGTAGTCACCACAGTCGCAAAAAGCGAAAGCGACAGCCGGACCCGAGTGAATATCATCCGCCTAAGGTCTCGCAAAATGCAGACCAATTCTTTAGCAATAGTGATAAGTTAATCCAACTATTGGCTGGCAAGAATAATGAACGTGAGAAATCACGAGATCGTGAACGCACGCACGATAATCCGCGAGAAGGCTCACCAAAACGAGACTGTCACAACGACATCCGTGATGGGCCGAGATACCGTGGAAATCCGCCAGGTGGTGACCCACCAGGTGGAGACAGTTCAGATGGACATGGAGGTGGCCACTCACGTGACCACAATTCGAATGGCAATCGAGGTGGAAGGGGACCACCAAATGGAGACCGTCGTCCGCCAGATGGCGACGATCCTCCGGACCCTGATCCGCCGCCAAATCCGAATCATGAATCTGCTTCAGATACAGATTCCTCACACCCCAGTGTGAGAGGGCGATCTCGTCATAGAACGCGTGGGAGAACTCAAAGACCCGATTTCTACACGAAAGATGAGATTGACCAGCTGTTGAGACAAAATGCTCAACAACAGCGAAAAAACAGAAAGGATAAAATTATTTTGCAAAAAATAAACGAATTTACTTCTGATAAATGGACTCATCAAACAACAGATGAAAGATTCATTAGATGGGATCGAGTTATCCCACATGCCTATAATGGAAGTTGGCAAGCAGGGTCAAACCTCTTGCTGGAAATATTCGAACTAGGCAAAGTTTACAGTTTTAGCTGTGAAGGTGCGTTGGCTCATCTAGTACCACGAATACTAGTTGGCGACGTCAAGGAGTGGTTTCGTCGAAAAAACTTCACAAGGTGGGACGACTTCGTTAAACAGTTCATGTTTAAATTTAGTGAATCGAGCGAAGACATCAAGATGCTCTGGAGATGTCTTAAGCAATGAAAAGGCTGTAGAGATTTGATCAACCGTATGGTGCTTGTATTGTTCACATCGCACGTTTCCGTATTAGTGCGACTGTTAAGCAACTTGTTTATTGTTACATCATGTCCCGGAGTTGAGGATCGGTTAATATTGACTTTTATTAATGCGTGTTACGTTGCCACAACCGTTTCCCCTTTGTGTAATGATTTAGCAAGTTGTCGTCTGCTCAAATGAGCATTTTGTTCATATAATTTGTTCTGTTATTAGTTATCTTTGTTTTAACTTTGTACAGGATAAATCAACTGATGTTAATCATTGATTTGTCCTATTGATAGATATTGAGTGCAGTTAGCCTCAATGTATGTATTTTATGTTCACTTATTATGCCTGGAATAAAAATGGCCACTTGCATGGAAAAGTGTTTTTTTTCGTGAAAGTGCTGCAAATAAGTGAAAATGTGTTTTGTTCCGTCACTAAATTTATTAGTGAGTGTGGTGTGGTCGTGTGGTGCGAGTTTTGTGCCCACAGTGTTTTGTGCAAGGAGAACGTCTGTAACAGACAAAGTGAATGCCTGCAAGCAAACAATGGACGACACACACAAGGCACAATTGAAACTGGAAACACAAGACCAGAATGTCTCTAACAGACAGACAGTGCTTAACGCACTTGATGAACAATTTGAAAAGGAAACAAGTGTTCTTGGAAAAGAGAGAGAATATTTGAAATTGAATCCTGATTTGGATATGGATGTAATTGTATTGTTATTAACACATTTAGTACATAAGAGTGAACTAACAGATAACATAGACACTGTGATAAAGGGCATGGCTAATTTGATCTTAGCAATTTGTGAAATGCGTGTGCTTAAGCATGAAATGAATGGGCATTGGGATAGTGAAGTGCAGAGCACGGACAATTGTAGACAGGGTCTTAAGGTGATTAATTCAAACAGGGTTTCGAAAATCACACAAAATTGTTCAAAAATCTCGAATGCCAACATGGAAAACAAGGAAAATAACCAATGTAGAATTGGTAATTTGGAATATTCGAACCGGGTTCGAAATAAAAAGAACGAGGGGGACGGGGTTAATCAAATTAACATTCTAGATTCTGGTAGACAGAAAGAACAAAGGGTTTTTCTAAAAACCGAGAAAAAGAATCCCCCTTCTTTAGAACAGAACAGGAAATTGGATGACAAATTGGATTGTATAACCACAGTTAAAAGTGGTAACCCCCTTAATGGTAATAAGAGAAACAAAGGAATTAAATGCAGGCCTACAAAAACAGAACATTCAAACCGGGTTTGGAATGAAAACAAAGAGGGGGATCCAATTAGAGAATTGAATAGCATGATTGTGATTAATAGAAGTGAGTTTCTAAAAGGGATTTCAGGGAAATCTAAGAATTGCTTAAGTAGTCAGAAATCAGATATGACAATAGGAATTAATCAAAATGATCATTTGAATTCTGGTACTAAAAACCAGAAAAAGAATTCTAGAAAGGGAAATGTTAGAAAACAGGTAAACTGTATGGACTTTACAGCAAAGGACAGGGTCCTCCCATTTAATTTATGGCATACCCGCTTAGGGTATTTAGATAAAGACAGTGTTCTTAACATGAATAGGTCTAGTAATGTTTATGGGGTTCAATTAGCAAACACAGACACTACTCCTCATACCTCTTGTAAGACAATAGGAAATACAAAAGTTAAAATTCCCTCAATGCAAATGAATAATGACAGGAAAGCTTTAGAAGCTGTACATTTGAGTGTTTGGAGGGCCCCACATGCAACAGGGGAAAAATATATCATTATAATAGATGATTGTTCTGAATATGTGTGGCTTAGGCCATTAAAGAGAAACAGCATTTTAGTGGAATTTCAAAATTGGTTAAATGAAATTAAATGCTTGACAGGAAGTGTGAATAAGGTTTATTTGGGCCCTGGAATGGATTTTTCCATAGAGGAATCAACAGCTTGGGTAGAATTAATGGAAGATTTCGGGATTACAATTGAAAGTGTAGGTTCTGATAACCCAATGACTAACTCCATCTCCGAGAGGGCTAATACAGATATTATAAACGGGGTGGAAAGTTTAATTGTAGAGAATAAATTCCCCAATAATTTGTGGTTGGAACTTGCCAACACAATGGTCTATTTAAAGAATAGAGCCCCCAGGATCAATTTAAATTGGAAAACCCCATGCAATGTGCTGTATAACAGATGCATTTCTGTCCGACACCTTAGGTGTATCGGGTCAAGAGTGAAAGTTTTTCATGTCAAAAATGGGGAAAAGTATTCCTGGGTGGGCGCTCTAGTTGGATATTCTAATTCACAAAGAAAATACCGGGTCTGGGACCCGAAGAGAAATAGGGTATTTCAGACAAATAATGTTACAATACATGAGTGGAGTTATTGGCACGAGGGGGAATTAAAACCCTCTCTGGAAATTTCCAACATTGAGAATTGCATTGAGAGTTTGGAAGCTGAAATTCCATCGAAGGTTGGGGTGCCAATATCCCCTCATCAGGAAGTCCCCTCAACATTAGACTTGTTGAAATTAAGTGAAGAAGTCGACATTAATACGTGTGAAAGTATTGAAAACGAGGGGGAACATTTAAGAAGTGATGAAGAGTTTTATGAAAGCCTCACTTGTGAACAGGAGTCTTCCTCCTTAGTGAACACAGTGGAAGATGAAATTTCCCCATTGGAACAAGAGCAGAATTTCAGTAAAGAGAAAATTAATTTGTCATCAGAAATTCCCCCAAGTCTAACAACTAGTTTGGTTGATAAAATTGCATTGCCGACACATAGGGAAGTTGACATAGATGAGTGTAAACCTATTAAAGAAGAGGAGGAACACTTGCAAAGTGTAGAACTGGAAGGATTGAAACAAGAAGGGAAATTTAGTGATAAGGAAACTAATTTGCCAAAAGAAATTCTTCCAGGGTTAACACATGAGGAGTCTGAGGCAATTACAAACAAAAGGGAAGAATTGGAACAGTTTACATTGGAATTTGAGCCCAAATCTGATGAAGGGTTTAGACAGGTCAATTCCATGGAAGTCTGTGAGTTTTCTTTGATGTCCCTGGAAGATGACATATCCCCAACACCGATAGAGACATTGACAGGTGTGAATGAATACAAATCTACTGGGATAGAGGGGGAATGTGAAAGGACAAAAAGACGTAAGAAAAGGTGTAGGAAAATCAAGAATGTTGACTTAATGAAAACAAAGGACGATGAATATCAATTGACGGTTAATGAACCGATATTGGATATTGAAATGACTGAAATAGAGCAGTTTTTAAGTCTCACAACTGAAAATGATGTGGACGTGAGACTTAAACAAAACTTAGACATGAGTAAGTGGAGGAGACAAACCACAACACACCAAATAGATGATTACCAAGAATGGGTCAGTGTTATCTATATTTCACCGAACAATGACCGGATTCAGAATGTAAATGAGGTGGAGAAGTGGTGTGTTGCAAAGGGTTATGTTTTTAATTCGAGTCTATTCGATTTTCGTAACATGGATCCGACACACCCAGCATATCCCGTTTATACTGTGCGGTTGATTGAACTTAAAAATTCGAGAATAATCAGAGATAAATCAATCAGAGGTACACCTGTTGTATACTGACCAGACTAGCATTTGTTTTCCGTTTGGGATGTTGTAGAATATTCAAATATATGGAGTTGTTGTTTTTCAAGATAACCATACATTGATCAGAGGGGGATTTGTAGAGATTTGATCAACCGTATGGTGCTTGTATTGTTCACATCGCACGTTTCCGTATTAGTGCGACTGTTAAGCAACTTGTTTATTGTTACATCATGTCCCGGAGTTGAGGATCGGTTAATATTGACTTTTATTAATGCGTGTTACGTTGCCACAACCGTTTCCCCTTTGTGTAATGATTTAGCAAGTTGTCGTCTGCTCAAATGAGCATTTTGTTCATATAATTTGTTCTGTTATTAGTTATCTTTGTTTTAACTTTGTA
The DNA here is from genome assembly GCA_949358305.1 of Strigamia acuminata. Lineage (NCBI taxonomy): Eukaryota > Metazoa > Arthropoda > Chilopoda > Geophilomorpha > Linotaeniidae > Strigamia > Strigamia acuminata. The sequence goes on along the minus strand of OX442315.1, from coordinate 7,456,394 downwards.
CAGGATAAATCAACTGATGTTAATCATTGATTTGTCCTATTGATAGATATTGAGTGCAGTTAGCCTCAATGTATGTATTTTATGTTCACTTATTATGCCTGGAATAAAAATGGCCACTTGCATGGATTTCAAGTGCAAGTTTTATACTGCTGTCTGCCTTCATTTTGGATACACTCACCTGCCTATTATCCAACAAAGGCGACAGCTTACATTCGTACATGCTAAGAGCAGAGAATCTGCTTGGCAGAATGCCACATGCTGTTACTGACGCAACAGCAGATGATCAGTTTAGAGCTGGTCTCACAGAATATAGTAAAAATATTCTGATGATGTCGGACGCACCCGACCCGGGGAAATTCTCCGAGTTAAACAAGTTCATGGAAGTCAATCAACTTCGTATTGACGAAAAGTATAAAGCTTACCTGACTGATACAGAAAGGTCAGCATACTTAAAGCGAGAGAAGAAACTTGCTGAGCAAAACAATGAAACCTTTAATGGTTTGCAATTGTTGCAGCCACCTAGTTATGAAGACTTTCTAGACGAAGTGGAAGGGAAGAGTTCGAAAAAAGAATCTTCCAAAAAGGATCTTAAAAATCCTCATTCAGTTCCGAAGTTACATGCAAATATAACAGGAGCCGAAACTCCGCCGTCTGACGCTGAAAAAGCTGAAGAGGAGGAGGAAGCAGGAGACGAGACGTTGGCTTTATTGGCCAAAGCAGCGGCGTTGTTAGCAAAAAATAACCCAGTTGCAGGCAAATGGAAGGCAAGAATAAAACCAAAAAATGTTTCATTTGACGCATCAAAGGTGAATACCGAAAAGAATTCGAAATCACCCGCGGTGTCGCCTGAGCGCCGGTCTGACGCTCGTTCTCGTTCTGCCTCACCAGCAGCAACGAAAAAGAAATCGCCTGCCACTGATCCATGCAAATTATGCAAAAAATTAGGGCATTGGCAAAAAGACTGCCCCTCCTCTAAAAAGGACAAACCAGTGTCAACAGCTGAGTTTGAAAAAGCAGTTAAAGTAATAACTGACTTGTTTCGAAAAAACTTGTAGACGCAGATCCATCAGGTCTATTGGACGCTGCGTCACCTCCGAAATCGGAATCAGAAAATGAAAATCTGAAGATATTGGATGAAATCGAAACTACAATCGATGAATTAATTCAGCAAATTGAATTAGAAGAATCTCTAGAATTAAAAAAGGAGATTGTCGGCGAAACTCCGACTAACGATAATTCCAATATTCAAGATAAAGTCGAAGTTAAAGATGATAGACCAAGCTCAGTTCCAGAGACTCCTGGAATTGAGGAGTGCATTAAGTTATTTGCAGCTACAACTCTTAACACCAATGAGTTATTAGATGAATTGCCCTTGGAGCCTCCAATTACAATTCCTCATAAATTGCGCAAGTTTGAGTGCAAAGTGGCTGGAATACCAAACAGCCAAGACCTTCCAACGTTAAAGTTAGAAACGTTAAAAGGTGTAATAACTGGAATGTTGGACTCAGGAGCAAATAAGAGCTTCCTAGCCACTTCAGTTATTAATCAATTAGGTCTAGAAAAATACCTACGACCTATCGGACCTGGTGTAAGGGTTACGACGGCAAGTGAAGAAGTCACTCTAGATGGCACAATCCATCTTTCATTTCGGTGGACACATGGCACGTTACGTCATCCGTTTATCGTAATACCAAATAAGTATCCAATGGTACTATTGGGTTGCGATTTTATGAATAAATTAAAAATTCAACCTAATCCTCAGACGATGTCTTGGAATTTTACGCAACCTGTGGATGCAGATTTACCCTACATTCCGCAAGCGCTGCTAGAACGTTATTTGGAGAAAATAGAGGAACCCGATTCCTCATTTGTGACTTTCGCAAAAGCTTACGCTGCAAGTGTAACTCAAAGCAAAATTGATGAAGAGAATTTCATCCAAAAGTTAGTCGAAGAAGCTAACTTAAATTTGGAGCAATCCAAATTATTAGAAAAGATGTTATCCAAACATAAAAGGATTATTTCTAAAGATCCAGGTAAAACACACCTGGTTAAGCACAAAATTGAGCTTGACATGGATAAACCCATCCGTGTCCCCTTTAAGAGCATAAACCCTCAAAAAAGGGAAATAATCAGACAACTTTGTCAAGACATGATTGACAAAGGCGTAGTCGTCAAAGCTGAAGGCGATTACGGAATGCGGCCAGTCCTAGTCATGCGACCAGGAAACAACCCACGCTTGTGTATTGATTTTCGTCCAATCAATACACATACTAAGTACAACCCGCCTCAAATGCCAACAATTGAGGAAATTCTGCGAGAAATCGGAGAATTCGAATGGGTCAGTACTATAGATCTGACCAAGGGATATTGGCAGATAGAATTGCGACCTGAAGACAGAGAAAAAACTGCCTTCTGGAGTCCAATGGGAAGACTAATGTTTTTAGTAATGCCTTTTGGATTAGTAAATGCACCAACAACTTTCTAACAATTGATGGAAAAAGTTTTGGGTGACGTTTATAGAAAATTTGCATGGGCATATTTGGATGACATAATTGTTGTATCCAAATCGTTCGAAGAACACATTAAACATTTAGATATAGTGTTTAAAAAATTAGCAGAAGCTAATTTACATGCGCATCCTGGCAAGACGCATCTCTGTAGAAAGGAATTAATTTTCCTAGGCTACAAAGTAAGAGTAGAAGGACTTGCGGTTGACCCTAAAAAGGTCGCTGCAATTACGCAATTTTCTGCTCCTACCAATCTGAAGGAATTGCAAAGATTTCTAGGCATGGTGAATTTCTTTCACCGCCTAATCAAGAATTTGGCCACGGTAGCAGAACCACTAAGGCCACTCTTGAAGAAAGATGCAGAGTTCGACTGAGAACTGCATCATCAGGCAGCATTCGACGCCATAAAAGACTTGCTTACGAATGCTGAAACGATGAAAATGCCAGATTTATATCTGCCATTTATTGTTCATACTGACGCCAGTAGACAAGGGCTGGGTGCAGCCCTTACACAAAAGAAAATTGTGGATGGCCAAGAAGTCGAAATGCCATGCGTGTATGCAAGCAGAAGCTTGCAGCCCGCAGAGAAAAATTATACTGTGACAGAATTGGAATGTCTCGCAGTAGTATGGGGATTGCGCAAATTTCGCCCATACTTAGAGTACACTACATTCACTGTACAAACGGATCACCAAGCCTTAAAATGGTTGATGTCGTTATCTGACCCGTCGGGCAGATTAGCTCGTTGGCAAATGGAGCTGATGGCGTATTCGTTCGAAATACAGTACGTCAAAGGTCCGCTAAATGTAATAGCAGACGCATTGTCATGTGCACCTGTCAGCGCACCTGACGAACCAGAAGACGATGGCGATAATGATGATTTATTATCATATTGTCCATCTCCTTGCCGAAGTTGGCAAATGGGAAAATTGAACGAATTACCCAAGTCCATAATCGTCAATGAAGATGATCAAGCATTAATTAATTTTTGTATTAACATGCATGATCCGTCAGGAACCCCTGACGTCGAATTAAGAGCTATGATGGCTAGAAAATTCGAGCTGCCAACAACAAATGTTTTAATTAAAGCATTTGCAGCTAAAATTGCTAAGCAATTAGAATGTGATCCTCCAAAGAGAGATGACATTATTGCGGCGCAAAAAGCAGACAAATTTTGCCAACATATTCGCAATTATTTATTGAACAAACAATATCCAAGTTACATAGTAACTCGTCTTCAAAGAAGAAATTTTGAAAGACACGCGAGTACTTATCTCATTGAAGAAGATATGTTACTCCATTATCATCCTACCTCTACCGATGAATTAGGAGAGGATGGTAGGGCACTTAAAGTTGTTGTGCCAAGAAAATTGATTTATAAAATCATTTGGTTGATGCACGGACATCCATTGTCCGGCCACCCAGGCATTGCGAGGACAATGTACCGAACTCGAAGAGTTTATACCTGGAAAGGTATGAAATGTGATATTACACGTTTTATTCAACATTGTCAAGGATGTCAGGCCTGTAAGCCCAGATCGAAGACAGAAATAGAAGGCGCTCAAATTGGACCATTTGGACCATTTGACTGCCTCAGTGTGGATTTGTCTGGTCCCAAACCAAGAACCAGGAAAAACAATACCCACATTTGCGTCATCGTAGATGTCGCTACGCATTGGCCAGAATTATTTCCAATGTGTAATCCAACGGCAATAAAGGTTGCCAACACAATTTATCACTTATCAATGACTTTCGGATTTCCGAGACAAATTATAAGTGATAATGGACCACAATTTTGATCACAGGTCTATAAAGAATTTTGCAAAAAATTCAGTATGTCGCGAACACCGACATCGATTTATCATCCACAAAGCAATCCTGTGGAGAGAACCAATCGAGATATTAAATATTTAGTTTCGATTTATTTAGATATTCACGACCAGTGGGATGAGTATCTACGCGAATTTGCATTCAGTTTAAGAACAACTGTAACAAGAGGCAGAGATTATTCTCCAGCTTTCTTAAATTTCTTTAAAGAATTAAGGATTCCTTGGGATCCAAGAATTCCAGAAGGAATTTTGGTTATTGACCCAAAAAATCCGCATTTATATGTTCAAAAATTAGAAGCAATAATTGCAGAGACGTATCAGCACATGATGTCTCACGTCCTAGATTTGAGACGCCGTATCGAAGCTGAAAAATCAGACAAAAAATTCGATAATTTCAGACAGAATGATTTAGTTTGGCGAGAGTCTCATATTCTCTCAAATGCCGCTAAAGGAATAGCAGCAGGCATTTCGCCGAAAAGGAATGGGCCATATGTAATTGTCTAAAGGTTACAAGGTGGCGCCTTTCAACTTCGACGGCTAAGCGATAATAAAAATTATCCAGCAGTTCACGGCACTGAATTGATGCCGTACTTTCCCGTTTTCAACCAAGAAATTTGGCTGGAAGGGGAGGAAGTGGGTCAAAAAACAAAAAATATTGTTAATACCTTGGATGATACTGAATTATCCAAAATTCCTGTCGAAAACACGGAATCGAGTGAAAAATCGAAACTCAAAAATAACGAAGTCGATGAAATAAACAAGCGACTTGAAAATGTTTCTCTTGATGAAAATCTAGAAAAGGAAATGTTTTTAGAAAAAGAGAAAATTTCAAACAATGAAGAAAATAACTCATCTGACATTGGAGACGATTCAGATGACAATCTAAACAAGTTGGATTGTACTTCGCGAAAGTCAAAGTACAACTTGAGATCTCGCGTTCCGCGAGCCAAGACATAGCGTTGACTTTCACCTTTTGGGTTTACCCAAAAGATCCGAGAGAGCAATCTCGTGACGTCATTCGTAGTCCACACTCGAATGACAACGTTCACAATACGTTATAATTTGTGACGTCATTCGGTGTCACCGAAACAAGTTTGTTTCTTCAATCAACGAACTTAGCCACTTTTCCGATAGTTTCGAAGTGGATGCATCGACTCCGATACAGCACGACAGTTTTCCTTGATTCAGCAAACTGTAAGTAGTTTTTCTGAAAGAAAAATTTGATAAAGTATATTTGATATAGTTTATTATTCTTTCTAGCCGAAAGAATTTCTTTTTCGACGCGAAAAAGAAAACAAATGGCAGACGACGAGGTAAACCTCCATGCGGATGAGAACATGCCGCTGGAAGGTGCCAATAACGATGCCCAGCTATCGTTACAAGAAAGGGTAAATTATTAGGATAAATTTTACTAAGTGTTTTAGTCAGAAAAATTGAGTAAAATCAAGTTTCCTGACTTCAAACACAAGCCGCTAAAAAATTGAAAATGGCGGCTATAAAAGTCACGTGCTTCAAGCATGTGCGAAGGGAGTTGCCATGACAACCAACATCCCTTAGTGGCTCACTGCCACAAGCGCTAAGCTTAAAAAATATTTCAAATAAGAAATTATTTGTTTATTTTTAAAATAAACTAATTTATTTATTTATTTTTTTTCGAATATAGATCGAGAGAGATCGAGAAACGCCGTTTGCGCTCCCCGATCACGTGCCGACTCAGCACCCGCTTATTTTTCGGGCAGCCTTACCCGAGAAAATCAGGCGTCTGAAGACAGCAAACAACACGTGGTGGAAGTTGCGCCACGACTTCTCGAAGTCCGCCCTGCAAGGTCTTGGAGCAAAAGGCCGATTCATAGAGCGCCTTCACGTCGACGGAGTCGACGAAATCGAGTGGACGCTCGACGAGAGCCCCCCAGGACCGCTGGCAGCGGAGATGTTGAACAACCAGTGGCCAGTGACGCCCCGAGAGCGTCACGAGCGCAGAAGAGTGCTCAAGAGTACCGGAATCAATTACGGTGCTCTCAACCAAGTGAGGAAAAACCTCAAGACGACACAACGCGAAGTCGTCCAACGGTATCGCAAATCCGTTCGTGACGGGAACCCGCAATTTCCCGCCACACAAACCGAGCTCCACCAGTTGGCGCTCGCCGGGTGTTTCAACGATTTTCCGGGATTTTTCCCGTCCAAAGCACTCAGAGCTGCCGCTGTGCAGCTCCTAGTCGATGAAAATCGACAGCTCGCGCGAGAGAGAGAACTCGACGAGCAAGCACGATGTGCTTTGCCATTCTTCCAAGAAGATGCGCTACCGGCCCCAGCGGCCAACAATCTTCCGCCGCAAGACGAGGATTTGAGGGTGGGGCAATCCCCTCCGTCGGTTCCAATCCGACCGATGTTCCGCGAATCGAGCCGCGATCGAGAGGAGCGACAGAGGCGATCGCGCCCATATTCGACTGAAGCACCACCACCACGCCCGCAGTCGCGACGAGGACGAACCCCAGAGTCGATCGGCTTGTCGTCTTCGTTAAGTTTCGAATCGGACTCCACAGTTAAGTCCGCCCGAAGTAGCCGAACCGCCTCCACGTTCAAAGTGGACAACCCGGCTACTCCATACGCCATACGTCGTGTCGTCGGTGATACCTCTCCCGACTGTAGCGTGCCGGTACCTGGACACGCTAGCCGCTTGCCCGAACATGGATATGTTCCCCGCTTGCCGACTGGAGTTAGCAACCTACAGCTCCAGCCATTTTTCAGTGAGTCATTCGGACCACAATGGACCTGCTACGAGCAGCAACCCATTAGAGCGCAGCAAGAAATGCTCCAAAAGCTGGACGCATATCAAAGCGCCCAGATCGCCGAGTCGCAGAAGGACTGGCAGAGACTAGCTGAAAGGCTAGAACTCTCCGACATCAAGACCATTGATGATCCCCGCCTGATGGATTTTCAGCGTCAGCTAATTCCGGGGATGACTAGGGTGTTGTACCCTGGTGTTCTTCCTTCGCCAGGACAGGCGTTGGCGGCCATTGCGTATCTATGGACCGCTCCGATGGGCCTGTCGGAGAAGAAAGTCGAGCTGTGGTATTATATCAGGCTCGACCCGCCTACGATCTTAGCAGAATTAATTAAGCAAGTCATAGCAAACGGCGAGACCGAAGAAGAGGCCGCCGTTCGGTTGCGAACCGAGTCGTCCTTTGCGAAGGCCACGGCGCAAGCAACCGGGAAAACACCGCTTCCGGTTACGAGCGCCACAGCAGCCGCGTCACTAGCTGCTTTCCAGTCGGCCCAAGAAGGCGCTGGATGTTCGTTTTGGCCGGAGAACCCGACAAGTTCTCCAACTCCATCCGGAGTTCAACGGGCTGTCGAACCCCGTAAGCTCCCAGGAATTGGTCGAGCGCAAGGACGAGGAAGTTTGCCCTCGTCAACCTCCGCACCCGCGTTGGTTTTCTTGGGCTCGCCGAGCCATTTCAACGATGCCACAACGGAAGATTCACGACCGCCGCCACCAGCCAAGCCGGAGAAGACGGTTAAGCCGCTGAAGAAAGAGTCGGCTTTCAAAACTCTAATGCGCCTGTATCCGCACTTCTATTTGACACCGGATACTCAAACACTGCTAAGCAACAATCACAAGTTGTTGAGGCAGGTGTTTATGTGGCTCGAGGACCACATCCGGGTGTTAAGCCCACCATCAGTGCTCCATGACCGACTCCTGAGGGCACGATTGGCGCCAGCGGATCCGATAGAGTTCGCGGCCATGGGATTCTTCAACCGAGCGAACTCGGCGAGAATTCTTCAGGTCTGGCTCCATGTCAATCCAGGCATGGTGTCTGGACCTAACGCAGGACGAGATCTGTGTACGGTTAACGAGCGGTCAGATCCGAGGAATAACGACACGGATATGATGCGCCCGTTGACGCCTGAGCAAACTCAGAGCATGGACGAATCATAAATTGGTTCGTTCATTTTCTCTCCATGTAAGATTTGTCTTAAATGGGGGGATGTGTGGTGATCTCAAAATATTTCACCAACTTAGAAGATAAAATTAATTGTCTTCTAATTAATTTGACTGTGGCACACGCCAAGTCAGATCATGTGACCGAGGGGAGAAATCCTCTCTAGGCACATATCACCCCAGGTTGTCCGGGGTGAAGACGGTTATTAACCGTTATGGTGCAATATGGTGTAATAACCACTAGTTGCACCCATTTGAGCTAAGTGCGCAGGTTTTCTGCGCAATATCAAAGCGTGCCGGGCTCGCGCCTTAGCTCAAATCGGGACTCTTGACAAAATACACAAACCACAAACATCACTGCTTTTCTGCTCCTGACAAAAAGTATTGATAGTGGACCGTGTAACCGTTAAGTTTCACCAGCTTGCTTTGTAAAACGTACAAAGCCAGCTATCCTGCTTGAATTAGCCGCAGCTAATTCCAGCAATCGTAACGAGAAGTTTCCTGACGATCGTGAACCATCGCCGTGGCTGTCGCGCAAACGTAAGCCACCGCCATCGAACGAGAGCCGGACGCCTGCCCCGTGAACCACCGCCACCGAGCCGTCGTACGTTGGACAGAAGAAACTCACGAGAACCATCATCGTTAGGACCATCGTTCGTGAGTTTTCCTCGAAGAATTCGTCTTCAAACAACCGTCGTTGTTCAAGCGCCATTTCTGCCGCTTTGTAGCTTGCAACAGTCGTTGCAAGCCCTTCCATTGTTTCCCGCTCAAATTACTTCGCGACTTGTCGCACTCGCTCATTTTAACTAGTCATTTCATTATATTTTATTGTACTTAACTTAATAAAGAATTTGTGTGATTTTTATCATAAAAACTGTGTCTTTATTTCTCTCTATTGTAAATTAACCCTAGACAATTTACGGCCGCTGATTGTAAGTCTTTTTAAGCATTCACCTGCGGTTTCAAGCCTATTAATTAGTAATTTGCTTGATATTAACCCAGATCGCAGCACCGGAAGTACCGGAAGTAGAAACATTACATTCAGGTCACGTGACCGGACGTTGAAGATGGACGGACAGAACCGTTTCAAGAGACTTTCTAAACATCAGGTTTAGAAGTCTAAAAGTAATAAATAAATTTTAAAAAAAAACTATATCTCTATAAATAAATAAAAAACATTGAAGTTTTATAAATAAAAAATAACACTGAATCTTTATAAATAAAAAATAACATTAAATCTTAATAAATAAAGACTAAAAAACAAAATCTTTATAAATAAAGACTAAATAACATTAAACCTTAAAAATAAAGACAAAATAACACTAAATCTTTAATAAATCATCAAAAATCAAAATTAAAAATAATAATAATAATAAATTTTAATTAATTTTCAACTGAGCTTCGAGTAAACCTATAACAATACTTTCTTTATTAACTGATTTACTCACGTATGTCTTGTTATTTAGGAAATAATGCCTACTTGTTTTGCACCGGAGTGTAGATCAGGGTATCCATCAGAAATTCTTCTTCCTAAGCGCCACTTTTTCCAATCTCCAAAAAATGCAGAGCAATTTAAAAGATGGGAAAATGCAATTCCAAGAAAAGATATGAAGTTATCAAAAAGAAGCCGTGTTTGCGATATCTATTTTATTCCATCTTGTTTAATCCAAGATGATGTTTTTTGTATAAATGGAAAGGAAGTGAAAATGCCACGAATCAGGTGGAAACTACAAGATGGTGTGATTCTATTAATATTTCCAAATCTTCCTCCTGGCTTTACTAAAAACATCAAAACAAGGAAACCACCAAAACCACGTGTCAGTGTTCCTGTTGAAGTTATGGAAAGCAGACCTACTTCTGATGACGAAATGATGGAAGCTGAAGCTAACACTGAGAATGAAGTGAAGGTTTCTCAAGCAGAATCCAATAAACAACTCATTCTAGCACAGAAAAAATTGTCTAAATTAGAAAAAACGAACAAATTGTTACTAAAACGACTTAAGAGTTCAAATGTGTTAAAAAACATGTACAGAATGCAGAGAAATAAGGCTCAGAAAATCCTCAGAGATGCAGAAGCAATTCACAAACAATCCTCAAAGCATAGTACACCAGCAATTCATAAGAAATACAGGATGGTGTATGAAATGATGATAAAAATGTCAAAATGTTTGCAGTCAAAAAAAAAAATGGAATGAGATATACTGATGAATTCTTGTTGGAAAGTGTTTTACTTCGGATAAAGTCACCAAAAGGTTACATGCATTGTTTAAAGCATGAACTATTGCCTTTACCATCACCAAGACGACTGCAGCAATTGACTCGAGGATTAAAGTGCAGTTATAGAATTAATTTCAATTTTGTACTGGCTATAAAAAATAACTTTGAAGCTAAAACTCCTGACAAACGGTGTGGTGTTTTAATTTTTGATGAAGTTAAATTACGTGAGACTGTTGATTTCGACAAAAGCCAAATGAGCTTCAATGGATTTGTGAATTTGGGTGAATTTACACCAGAGGAGAAGAAAACAAAATTAGCAGATCATGCACTAGTCTTCATGTTTGTGCCATTTATTGAAAGTTGGGTTCAACCTGTAGCTTGTTTTGCTGCTCAAGGTGCAACATCAGGAGCCATTTTGTCGAGATTAATATTAAGCGTAATTATAGAATTAGAAAATGCTTCTGCTCAGGTGATGGGCATAAGTTGTGATGGGGCCTTGTTGATTCCAGTTGTTTGTTGAATCTTTCCAAATGTCTCTGGCTTCTGTTGTTTTATTGAATGTTATATTCCTGTCCGCCAGGTGTCTTTACCACCTGTGCACCTGTATTTGGCACTGACCAATCAGTGCCCTGTTTTGTATTTAGTGCTCCGCGCACTTTTAAACATCTGTTTTAGATTAAAACCATCACTGTTAATATTTCACCAAAAAGCCAAGCGTCTCCATTTTTATGCCTCCAACATATTAGAACAAAAACTACAGGTTATGGGCCCAGCACGCTTCCACTGCGCTTAAAAATCATCAAGTTTTGTACCGGAACATTCGAGGAAGTTAAAAACGAATTTAACACGAACATTCCACAAGAAACAGAACTAAGAAACGATGGCGAACGGCGGCGGAAATTCAGCTCGAATCGAGGCGTTGGGAAAGGAAAACTTCGACACATGGAAGATCCAGATGGAAGCAATTTTGGATCAACGGGACCTACTCGTGCACGCGGAAGGTACGTCGAAACGACCAGAGACCATTGAAGGCAACGCGAAACGTATGAAGGAGATCGAGACGTGGGAGAAAAGTGATCGAACAGCCAAAAATGACATTTTGCTAAACATAAAGCAATCTGAACTTCGAATGGCCAAAAATTGCAGCACCGCAAATGAATTGTGGAGGAAGTTGCATAGTGTGTACCAATCGAAAGGACCGGCAAGAAAAATCACGTTGTTAAAACGACTCGCGACACACAAGATGGCGGACGGAGAAAACGTGGAGAGTCACCTAAAAGAATTCTTCGAACTAGTAGACAAATTGCTAGACATGGATTTTAAAATGCCCGAAGATTTCACAACGATTCTACTGCTACTGAGTTTGCCAAATTCCTACGACAACTTTCGATGCGCAATAGAATCCCAAGATAAATTGCCATCGCTGGAAGTTTTGGAGGGAAAAATCAAAGACGAGTCGATCGCCCGCGGAAAAGGAAAAGAAGACGTGTCGGACGCCATGATGGCCAGAAAAACGTTCCAAAAACGTAAGCAACCAAAGAAATACGGCGACGAAAATTCGAATTCGACCGAGAAGCCAGTTTTCAAATACAAGTGTCACGGTTGCGGAAAAATTGGCCACAAAATCGCCGATTGCCGAAGTAAAAGCAAGAAGGAAAGCGCATCAAGAGCCGAGAAATCCAAGTACGAATTATTTTTCTGCGAGCAAATCGAGACAGCGCTGATAAGCGAGACGTCACGACCGAAAAATTGGTGTTTGGACAGCGGCGCCAGCTCCCACATGTGCTCGAACGATTCAACATTTTCGACGATCGAATTCCTGAAAAACCAAAAACTGAATTTGGCCAGCAAAGCGAGTACAAAAATCGACGGAAAAGGAACCGCGAAAATTGTCGTCAACACCGGGAACGGAAATGTGAAGCTGGATTTGGCGGAAACTCTTTTGGTGCGAGATCTACGAACGAATTTGATGTCGGTCGGGAAGATCACAGAACGGGGACACAAGGTGATTTTCGATGATAAGTCAGCAGAAGTGATAAATCCGAAGGGAGAAATCGTATTCACCGCCGAAAAAAGGAACGGACTGTATTACATCGTCGACGAGACCGAGGATGCTGCGACTGCAGCGGAAATCGAAGTCGGAACCGGATCAAAACCTGCAAAACCCGCAAGTACGAAAATACAAGAATGGCACAAAAGACTTGGGCACCTGAACGAGTCAAGTCTGAAAATACTAAACGAAAAGGCGGACGGAATGAATTTGGAAAAGGACGCCAAGCTGCCAACTTGTGAAACTTGCATCGAGGGGAAGCACGCAAGTACGAAATTTCCTGACTCCACGTCAAAAAGCGAAAAACTGCTGGAACTTGTACACTCGGACGTTTGCGGACCAATGCCAACAAAGTCCATGAACGGATCAAGATACTTCGTGACCTTCACCGACGACAAATCGAGGTGGTGCAAGGTGTATTTTCTGAAGCACAAAAGCGAAGTTTTCGAGGCATTCAAGTCATTTAAAACGTTTTGCGAGAGGGAAACTGGTTGCGCACTAAAAGTTTTACGATCGGACAACGGGAAGGAATATGTAAATAAGAAATTCGACGCATATTTACAAGAAAACGGCATAAAGCGCCAAACCAGCGTCGAACGAACCCCGGAACAAAATGGCGTCTCGGAAAGAATGAATAGAACTTTGATCGAGATGGCACGATGCATGTTACTGCAAGCAAAATTGCCTAACTCATATTGGGCGGAAGCAATCAACACTGCATGCCACATCCGAAATAAATGCCCGACTAGAAGTTTGGAAAATGAAATCCCGCATCAAGTCTGGACCGGAAGAAAACCGAATGTCGACTATTTTCGAGTTTTTGGAAGCAGAGTCTTCGCGTTGGACAAGAAACCGAACAAGGGGAAGTTCGAACCGAAGTCAAAAGAATGTATTCTCATCGGATATTGGGACGGATCGAAGGCGTATCGCTTGTGGTCAAAAAGCGAAAACAAAATTATAAAAAGTCGCGATGTGAAATTTGTCGAAAAATCGGAAAATGAAACGAATGAAGAATGTGAAGAAAACGATAATAACAATAATTTTAATGACATTCTCACCGATTGCAGAACAGATCAAATCGAGAATGGAACCGAAATTTCCGAGGACGAAGTCGAGAGCGCAGGCGAGAACGAGCCCGATAATGAGGACGAGAGAGAGACGCAACACGAAGAAGCCGAACCTCGTCAGAATGAAAACGCGCAAATAATTCCACGACGATCCTCGAGAACGCCAAAACCTTACCCAAATCGAAATGGGGACCCACCCAGAAAGAAATACACCAGAAAGAATCCGACAACAACTAATGAAGTTTTGGACGAAATTGCACAGATAGCAATTCTCGACGATCCAACGACAGCGGCCGAAGCTTTGAATGGAAACGACCCACAAGAATGGATGAAAGCGATGAAGGAAGAGTACGACGCTTTAATCGAAAACGAAACGTGGGAGGAGTGCGACCGACCAAAAAATAGAAACGTAATCGGATGTAGATGGGTCCTCCGCACGAAATTTGAAGCAGACGGGTCAATCGAACGCAGAAAGGCCAGACTGGTCGCCAAAGGATATGCACAGCAGCCAGGCATCGATTACTTTGAAACCTACGCGCCCGTCGCACGACCGGGATCAATTCGAATGATGATGGCAATCGCAGCCGAGTTGGGATTGACCGTACACCAAATGGACGCGATAACGGCATATTTGAACGGCGAAATCGAAGAGGAAATTTTTATGGAATTCCCCGAATATTTGGAATTTATTGCTGGAATAAAAATCAAGAAAGGAAAAGTCTGCCGGATGAAAAAGGCGTTATACGGATTGAAGCAGTCGGGTCGCCAGTGGTACAAAAAACTGGACGAGAAGTTGCAAAAGCACGGACTGAAGCCAACAAACGCAGACCCATGCGTGTATTACCAAATGAATGGAGAAGTCATCACGCTCGTCGCAATCTACGTGGATGATTTTATCATCGCAACGAACTGCAAAAGAAACTTGGAGAAATTAAAATCGAACCTGAAGAGCGAGTTCAAAATGAAGGATTTAGGACAAATTCACTACTGCTTGGGAATCGAGTTTAAACAGGACGAAAAGACGAAATCAATCACGATGGCGCAGAAAAAATACGTTAAGGACATACTGAATCGTTTCGGAATGCAAGACTGCTCGAAAAACACAACTCCACTCGACGCAAATCAGAAATTGCAGAAAAACAAGAAAAAGGAGGATGGGACCGACGAAGAGCTACTGGATCCAGAGAAGTTCCCGTACCAAAGTTTAATCGGATCACTCATGTACCTCGCCGTTTGCACTCGACCCGATATTTCCTACACCGTCAGCGCATTAAGTCAATATAATACGTGCTTCACCGGAACTCATTGGACAGCAGCAAAACGCGTCCTAAGATATTTGAAGCACTCATCGAATCTCGGGCTAAAATTCGAAAAGACCGGAAAAGACTTAGTCGGCTACACGGATGCAGATTGGGGAGCAAACTTGGACGACCGTCGCTCGTACACCGGCTACTGCTTTAAACTCGCGAACGCGACAATATGCTGGGAAGCAAGAAAGCAGAAGACCGTCGCAACCTCGTCGACCGAAGCAGAATATATGGCGTTGGCCGACGCGTCAAAAGAAGCAATCTACTTGCGAAACTTCCTAGACGAAATTAAATACATCAACAAGAAGAAAGAAACGACCCTCATTTATAGCGATAATCAGGGGGCACACAAATTGGTGCGAGACCCAATTTTTCATTCCAGAACCAAGCACATCGACATTCGCCACCATTTTGTTCGAGAAACATGTGAGCGGGGAGATATCGACATAGAATTCCTGGAGAGTGAGAAGATGGTCGCCGATGTGTTGACCAAGGGGCTTTTTAAGCCAAAACACGAAGAATTGATCGCCCAATTTGGATTGAAGGAAATTGTTTAAGAAATATTGTTTTTAATATTTTGAATTGTTTGTGAATGAATACTTTAATGTTTAAATGTCTAAATTGCTTAAGAAAAATGTTTTGAATTTTGAAATGTAGGAATATTGCCATTCAGGGGAAGTGTTGTTTTATTGAATGTTATATTCCTGTCCGCCAGGTGTCTTTACCACCTGTGCACCTGTATTTGGCACTGACCAATCAGTGCCCTGTTTTGTATTTAGTGCTCCGCGCACTTTTAAACATCTGTTTTAGATTAAAACCATCACTGTTAATATTTCACCAAAAAGCCAAGCGTCTCCATTTTTATGCCTCCAACATATTAGAACAAAAACTACAGCTTCTTTGTAAATGTAAATGTTGGTTGAAATAAAATGGATGCTTGTTGTCACCATGAAATTTGTATGTTCACTGGGGTCAAGTTTATTGTCTCACAAAAACTATATACAAGAAACGCTTCTATTGGAGCAACACTAATCTCTTAATTGGCTTCAGCTGCATTCTTAAGAGGGGAGCTGAAGCCAGGTTGAGTGACAACAAATCTAACCCAATCTAATTAAAAAGGTTAATGACACTAAAAATGTAAATAAACAAATAAAAACATAATAAATGCAAATATCAAATATCAAATCAAAAAATATGGAAATTAGCAAATAAAGACACTAAAATATTATTATAAGAATTAATAAAAGCAAATGTCAAATGAAATATTATTAAATCAAGTTATAACACTAAATAACACTAATTCTACACATTAAAGGGAATGTGAACCCAAATCAAATGTTATTAAATCAAATACAAATTTAACAAATAAACCAATGACATTAAAGGGAATGTGAACCTGGAGTAAAACGCCAGTTTTCACAGGCCTCAACAAACAAGAAGGCTTGGAAGGAATTGGGCATTAATGTAAAAATTAATGCTACAATAAATAAAATTGTTAATCCAACAGATAGTGGCAGACACATATATGTGTTTGGCGACTATGTGCATGAGTGGAAATGCATTAGAAACCACATTGAGAAAGCCAAAAAGTGTATTGTATGTGCTCGGTAAATTAATTTAAAGTAAAATAATTAATTTTTTGATTGAATTTTTAGTTGAATGAGAAAATGGTCAATTATGATTTCTTTGATCGTTTGTTGGAGCGTGACAAACAAAATGGAGGATTAAAATAAGAAAACTTAAGATTGGGTCAGTCTAAGTTAGAAATGAATAAAAAAGAAGGGTGGGTAACCTGCCCGTGACAGAGCTTTCAGCCTCCAATTTCTATAGTTTAATGAATTATATTTATTTAGTTATTTGTCGACGATGTAAGAAATAAACACAACAAACATGAGTTTGACATTTTTTAATGTGTGAAACTTCATTTTAATGATGGAAATAACAGTTTTTATTAAATAAAATCATAATAACAAAAACTAAATTAGTCATAACAATCACAACAATAAATAAAAAACCAAACTACTTCTCCTAGTAGTAGTATACAGTCTGGAGTTAGTAGTAAACTGGCTCGACCAATGGGAGTACACATTGTGAGGTGCCTTTTTGAATGCAACTCGAGTATATACAGTATGAACGAATAAAACGTGTTGTTGGTTTACCTTTGCCGCACGCGCAAGCCTCCATTGCTATTTAAACGAATATCCATCCAAAGTTGTTGCGATGCAGAAAAGCCAACCGTAGCTCTGGGATAACAATGCATTACACCAGATTCGAACCACTATTTAAGGGCTGCAATTTGTATAGTTTAATGAATAATATTAATTTTTTTATTTGTCGACCTTGAATTTATATAACATTATTCATACAAATAAATGTCAATAGGTGCGATCAAAGTCAATTGGATTATGTGACTTACATGACTGATTTGTCTGAAATGTCTTATCAGTCACCGGAAATGATCTAATTTACATCAGCAGATAAAAATCCAAATTTGACTTACCGATATCTTTATTTGCTTTTTGATCAGATTCATTTTTTTTAAGATTCATTTCAATCCACACAAATAATTTGGTTAAATACACCACCTGTTGGCAAATTTGACAAACATGTTTGAAACAAAATGGCAAATAGAGGTTTGAAACAGAAATTTTACCCATTTTATTCCATTTTTCATAATTTTTACAAGTTTTTCACGACTTTTTCATCCGTTTTGATCGATTTTTTACATATTTTACCCCATCACTGGTCGTCCTGGTACGTAGGGGACTCTTGGAAAATTCCTCGTAACTCTGGCCCCCGGTAAGTCGTTTGAAACTTGATCTGTATCATTTTGCTTTTGGCTTGATGGCCCTATTCCTCTTGCCTGTAAGTCGTCTGATGCTTGATCTTTATCACTATCCGAAGGAGATCGCTCATGATGCTTATGGTGATGACCATGGTGACCGCTACCAACGTTTTCAAATAAAACCACCAACATGAGGAGACAAGTAATGATTAAAATTCCATTCCAATTCTTCATATTTCTACAAATTATCTTTATAAAAAACAAAAAATTTGAAAGAAATATTTCATACCCTTGTTAGGCTGTGATTCTGTGCTTCTGTAGCTGTATGTTTGGTAGTAAATGTTTCAACCGGATTTACATGTTTGATTGCTTTTGTTAGAAATTAATTACTTGTTTAGGAATGTGAAACCATTGTTTGAGCTTTACATAAGTAACAAGATGGAATTATTATCAAGTTTTTCAACTGAGATTAAAATTTGTGGTGACCCTGCGGGAGGTCGTCCCTCCAGTGGACGCCATCCGCATGAGTCACTAGGAAAGGTCAGTTCCCTCGCGCTGGCTCCGCCTTCCCCCCCCTGGGAAGCGCGTGCCCCGAGGGGGTGAGGTGGCGCATGGCAGGCCCCCATTAGCCGAGCCAGGCTGTGACGGTTATAAAACCGTATAATTTCCGATTTGCCGCCAGATGGCGCTATTTGACTAAAAGCGCGCATTTTCGAATGAATTGCGAGAATTATAATTAATTGTCGGAATGACGTGAATAAATATAAATTATTTATTAAACATGATAAAGTATTATTTACTTAAATATTGATTCTGCCGAATCAATATTATATTTTATATTTACTTGTTGAAGGGGACCAATCGGACCCTTCTGGACCCAATTCCATATTAGGTCCGAACCCCGGTCTCTATTAGGTCCGGACTAGTGATCCACGAATCCGTCGATCCAGGCACCTGATTGGCTGTCGCCAATCTGATTGTTCTCAGGAACTATATAAGCTCTGGTTTTCTACCAGGCCCCTGGCTTGATTTGAATATTGTTTGTATGTATTGTTGGTTATCGTTTGATTTCTCTCTTTCTTATCGACACATCAGGCCTCCTCAGCTCTCAATGGATATGTAGACTTACTATCTCGTTATTGCTTGTTGTAGGGCCCATCGGGGAAGGCTAACCTTGTAGACATGTTGACAACATGAAATGGCCCCGTAGTGTTAGCCAGCTGTTCTAAGGGACAGTAGGATTTCATACGGTGGCATAGTATAATGCTCATGCACGGGATTGACTAACCCGTTAAATAAATGTCAAACTATATGATCGGTGATAGTCGCATCTATCTGAGCGATTCCTCGGACGAGGGTCAGACGCTCTGCCAAGAGCGTGTGTGCGGGAGGTCCCACCCGAGCACGAAACAAACACGGACAAATGCTATTCCAGGGCGAATTGCGTATCATAGGTCCTTCCGTACTTTAGTGGTCGGTGAATGGCATATTTAAAGGCACACTACGCCGGGTTGGTAGCCCGTGAGAATTGTCCGTGAAGACATTTCGTTAAACAATTACTCAGGTATTGGTAATCCTGGAATTGGTAAATCCATAGGAATGTTTACCCGGTGGTTGGTACCACCGATAGCGATGTAAAGCGTACAAACAAATACTCGGCGCCTGATCACGAGATCTTGTCGTCGTAAGGCATGCTGGCGGATGGAGCCTCAACAACTCCCGCGACGGTCCTGTCGACTGTCGTGACTGTCCCCGCCCCATTAATATTTATACAACAATTCATTTGTTGTATTCCACTAATCACTTTGTATTTATTTGACCTGGAATATTCTACAGAATATTCCTTTCCATACGAAGGACTCTTCGTATTATTAGATATTCGAGCTGCGGACCAAATACGTCTCCGTAGCGTTATTTGTGACGATGCCGCAAAGTCAGCCGTACCCTTCGTGCATCGCCCGGATCCTCAACCAGTGTAGCCGCCGCTTACACGTATCCAGAACCCCGAACCATTTGTATTCGTAGAAACAAGCAAGTAAAACCGTAAGTTTATATCATTTCGTTGTTTTATTCATTTAGCGCACATTTCGTAGCTTATCTCGGTTAGGTTGTTGTTAGTCTTAACAACGTCTTGTTCCGACCGATTTATCTCTTAAAATGGCTAATAAATCAGCCAAAAGTAGAATCGTCACAAGTGGAGGTTCTACCGAGATAAGGCTGCAAAAATTCAAGTGAATTTTGAGTTGTGTGTGTTTATGAGAATTTAGGAAATGTGCTTACGGTGTTAAAATTTCAAATGAAATTTTTTACGGTAAAATTAATGTTTGTTTTACAGTTCTCCTCGTGAAACTTTTCTAGGAATTTCATTAGGACCGCCACAAGCGGTTCTACCGACGATAGACTACAATTCTTATTCAAATGAATTTGGAAATCGTGCTCGTGAAAAGTGGAGTTTGGATAATTTAGTCTTACGACAAAATTTCTTGTAAAATAAGTTTCGAACGAAATTTATATCTTTACTAAATGTATTGAATGTTGTTTTGTGATTAAAATCACAAGAACAACGATTGTATTCCCTTTAATTTGTTTTTCTGAAGAAAAAATTATATATTTGTGTAAAATGATAATTTTACCGCGTGGTCAGGCCTAAAAACCTACCACGAAAGTTTGAAAATCTTGCCCGAACTTGTCGCTGTTACGTCCGCCCGGGTAACGTCGTTTCGCCGTCGTCGATCCGAGAAACCACGTGGTTGGGCTTAATACATAAAGTTCGAACATTTCTCGAAGGAAATTCAAAAATGAATTCCAGTATTCGCCGGTTGTTTTGATTAAAACAACCAAGTTTAATTCTGTTTGAGATTTCAAATAAAGAATGTTTTTATATTTCAAGGCCTAATTTTATTTGATTAAATAAAACGAAGGAAAAGTTGATTCAATGGAATAAAAGATATTTTATTTCGATAAATTGTTCTACATACCTGATTTACATTCTAATTTACAAATGTGTTAATCACCTTTTGGTTTTAAGTCTTTAAAACCAATTTCGCGAATAGAATCCCATTCGAACTTAGCAAAGACTTTTGCTGCTACGATTGCCTAGCAACGGTGTTTTACGGGAAAGCTACCCAAATTGAACGATTTAACGTGCTTTCACAAATTGTTGCTAAACGATTTAAAAAATGTCGAGAATCCAGTTTATTCGAAGTAATAAATCTCATGATAAGTGTAATTCACTTGCATTGTGTTTTTCTGCAGGAAAATCAAACATTTGCGTAAAGAACGAAAAGTATAATTCACTTTTATCCAGATTTTCCACCGGAAAATTGAACGTCAAGTAAAATGATTATTTTACCACGTGGCGAGGCCTAAAAAACTCACCACGGAATGTTTGAATTCTAATCCGAACTTATCGTTGTTTTGTCCGTTCACGGAACGTCTAATCGTCACCGTTACGATCATACGCGCGGACAGGCTTAAACGAGAAAGTTTAATTTCCCAAAAAAGAATTCGAGTTCGAATTTAAAGTAAGTTTCGTACGAAGTTTATTTATCCAATTTTGTTCTTGTGATTGAAATCCTAAAGAACGATGAGTGTATTCACTTATAAATGTATTTTCGGTAGAAAATTCGAACGATGGCATAAAATAATTATTTTACCATGTGGTAAGGCCTAAAAATCCTATCACGGGAATTGGAGAATCCAATCCGAATTCGACGTTGTTTTGTCCGTCTGGACAACGATAATTTGCCGTCGTAGTTACAATAAAACACGCGGTCAGGCTTAAATGAAGATTCAACCCCGAAGGAATTCGAATTCTAATTCCAGTTTTATCGGTTGTTTTCACATAAAATAACCTAAACCACAAAATTCCGTTTGGGATTTCACATTAAGTTAAAAAACTTATTAATATTTTAACCTAAATTTATTTTGAAAAATAAAAACAAGACAAGTTGGTAAAATTGAAAGAATAGGTTTATTCGTGTTAAAGGTTTATTTACAAAATAGACACATACCTGATTATCTTTACATTTGTATTGTACAATCAAACCCTGATTTTAAAATGTTGAAATCCGAATTTTAAAAGGAATTGAAGATCGTTCAAATGTTCAATTCCGGCGAAGCCATTTTCGCAGCTGTGTTGCCTAGCAACAGAATCGCGGAGTTTTACCGAGAAGCCGCCAGGTTTCCAGGCGTACTTTCCTGAATTGTTGCCTAACAATTCAATCATCGTGAATTCGGTTTATTTGACTAAATAAATCTGGATTTACCTAAAAATAAGAGTAATATTTATTTCGGTTTATTAAAATAAATCGAATGATACGATTAACTGGAAAAATTTCAGTTGAAATTTATCCAAATTTTAATCATGTTTACATTAATCTTGTAATTAACATTACAAGAAAGAACGTTGCATTCTTTGAATTCTTATTTTCTAAAGAAAATAGTAAATTTTGCGAATTGCAAAATCGAACGATTTTGGTGTAGAAAAGGAATAAAACTTTATTCTTCATTCTCGAAATAAAGGATGAAATTTCCAGGATATTTACAACGTAAATAAGGAACTTTCCATTACAATTTTTTTTTCATTTGAAAAAATGGATTTTACGGTGAAATATTAAATTTACCACGTGGTAAAGTTTAAAATTTTACCACCGGGGGATGAAGATTAAGCTGACTTTGATACGTTCGTGTCCGCCCCCAATTCATCGATTTACCGTAGTTTCAATCGAACACGTAGAAAAACGACATGACGTCCATCGAAAGAATTCGTAGACAACGTCAAAACGATCGGTTAGGTATAAATACCTAATCTTGTTTGAAAGTTTGAATAAACTAGAAAGCATATAATTATTTATGCCTAATAATGTCAGAATATTTAAATAATGTTCGAATCCAGTTTTTCAGAAGATTCTAAAGAATATTCTGAAGAAACGGAGGGGGAGGAGATACAAGAAACCTTGTATACCGCCTTAACAGAGACAAATACATTAAAAAATGTGCATTCCTTCACTTTTTTCACGGAATTGCGTTCGAAATTCCTCGTTACTTGCCGTAAAGCTACCGAATCAAATGATTCAACGTGCTTTTATGGGATAAAAAGTAAAAAAATTACTAGATTTTGTAAAAATCAAGTTAGTAAGTTTTAGTTAAAACTGAAATTTATTATTTGATAAATTCAAATAAAGAACGGAATTCAGCAAAGCCGTCGATTCAATCGATTCAACGTACTTGTGAAATTGTGGTTTTTAATACTTTAAAAATCCCGTAAAGGTTACCATTTTTATTAATAAAATTGGTGATATTTTAAAAATACTTGGAAAAGTATCCATTTTATTTGGTGACTACGTCATAACCCTGAAATCTGACAAGATTTAGGTTCCACGAAAATAGTGATTTCTACCAATCTCAGATGAGATTAGAGTCTCGCGAGACTGACGTTTGACAATCAACCAATCAGAGAGGTGTATCGAAGTACCCATACTTCCATTCGAAATAGTGTAACCACTGCTTCGTTTGCAACCTTCCTGAACGTTACGACTTCATCGTTATCTCTCAGACTTCGGAAATTTTATTTTTCAATTTTAGTTATGACTAGTAACCAGCACTCGATGAACACACGCGGTAAGGAAAGAACTTGTTTGACCGGTAGAATAAGTTTAACCGGATTTGTGCCAGTTTCTAACGAAACTGGATTAGTAGAGGAAATAGTAAACCACGTGGTCGGTAATAGTGTTTCGAATGAAACAACGGAACCGATCAGAATTATAGATCCTAACTTGGTACAGACTGAACTAAATTCTCCTGTGGAAGGAAATCTTCCATCGGATGGATCACATTTAGGTCCGACAGGACTTTTATTTTGTACTGATTATGGTTTGAATCCAAACCAATTCCGATCAATCGTCGAAATGGTGGATTTTGTTATGTTAAATAAACTACCTTTTAAAGGATCTAGATCTAGATCTCGTTCTTCCGCTAATTATGGATCTAACGATCCACGATTAGGTTCGACTCCTTCGACACCAATTAGTCGGTATCGACAGAAAGCAAATCTTGATCCCGTTTGGGCTCATAGACATTTACCTTCACCCGAATCATCCTTGAACGATACTCAAGATGTAGTTACTAATGTAACAAACAAGAACGTACGAATTGCTAATTATGTGCGCGATCGTAGTGTTTTGCAAAATAATTTTAGATCGCGTTCGCGATCACCTCACTTTGGATTGTCTTCAGATGAATACATTAACATGGTGAAAAGTGTGTATACATTGTTGCAAAAGGGGCAGAGTACTTTCCAAAAGTATTCACTGAAAGCCGACGAGAGCGAGCTACTCCTCGCATTTATCAGGAAGGTGGCATCTATTAATTATATGCCGCTACAAAAAATGGTTCACGAATGTGTTCCAAGCTATTTGTTACACTTTACTCAGAATTGGTTTTGTGAAAATCAACATAAAATTTTCAATTGGAAAATATTCGAATACCTGTTCCGCGAACAATTTGTAACAACACACTTAGAAAGAACAGTACAGTTGATTTTAACAAAACAACGAGACTCAGAGAGTCTGTATTCCTTCATATACCGATTCTATAGAATGTGGAATTTACAAGGTTATTTAACCTCCAAAAGTGCGGTTGCACTATTTTTTGACAATCTCACTAGAGATAGTACCTATCTGTTACGCAAACAAAGAGTGCCAACTCATTGTTTAAAGAAAATTTATAAGGTAATCCGTAACAATGAAGCTTTATTTGGTGAAATCTAAAGATGAACCTATAAAAGACTATTTAGTAATTAATTACAAAACAGTCTTACGAGTTTCATAACTGAAATTCTTAATAAAAGTGGATAAACTTGAAACAAACGTTTCTAATTTGTCTGAAGCAAAATGCTAGATCCGGGGGATAAAATATTATCCCACCAAACTCAAAAGGTTTTAAATAAATCTCGATCACCGGAACTTTGAATAAAGCTTCGGTTGATAAAAGTTGAATTTATTCAATAGAATAAAAAGTTTTTAATAAAAACTTGTGTGGTATTTAGATAAATACTTTAAGCGGTGTAGTGATTAATAAATCACACCACCGGGGGATAGTTTAAATCGGATACAAAATTCTAGGATTCTAGAAATGATGATAAATAAAAGAAGTTTTATTTCGGAACAAATATATTTTACGCTCGTAGAATAAATTGGTATTGTTTTCTAGAAGAAAATAAAATACGAGTTAGGTTACACGACTACAAATAAATATTTGTAGTAATTAGACAATAGTCTAGTTATTTGTGTAAAAGGTCCCCAGTTAAAGTAAAATTCAAGTCTCGGTCGAGGCTTGGGATATTAAGCAGCAAAAGAATTATGTTTTGATTTTATTAAGTCAAAATTCGAAGAGTTGTTACAAATCCTCTAATAAACATGTTCATGTTTGAATTAGATCGGTAGAGTAAGATTTCAATCGAAATCGAGTGGATGACGAATATGAATGACATGTTCCGAAGAATCCATCCCGTTGCCTTGCAACTAGGAGGTGTATTGTACAGGAAAGCCAATTAGTCAATTGTGTTATGAGTTTCTGAAAGAAATTAGTGTGATTAATTTTGACTAAAATTAATAGAGCAGGTATTGGATTATAAATAATTCAATAAAAATCAGGGTGAACATCTTAAACTTAAGAAGTAATCTTTCCGATGACAAATATAGAGTTAGTAAACTCTTATGTTTGCCACCGGGGGATGTGTGACGGTTATAAAACCGTATAATTTCCGA
Organism: Strigamia acuminata; assembly: GCA_949358305.1. Taxonomy (NCBI): domain Eukaryota; kingdom Metazoa; phylum Arthropoda; class Chilopoda; order Geophilomorpha; family Linotaeniidae; genus Strigamia; species Strigamia acuminata. Next base: position 7,430,920 of record OX442315.1, on the reverse strand, counting down.
TTTGCCGCCAGATGGCGCTATTTGACTAAAAGCGCGCATTTTCGAATGAATTGCGAGAATTATAATTAATTGTCGGAATGACGTGAATAAATATAAATTATTTATTAAACATGATAAAGTATTATTTACTTAAATATTGATTCTGCCGAATCAATATTATATTTTATATTTACTTGTTGAAGGGGACCAATCGGACCCTTCTGGACCCAATTCCATATTAGGTCCGAACCCCGGTCTCTATTAGGTCCGGACTAGTGATCCACGAATCCGTCGATCCAGGCACCTGATTGGCTGTCGCCAATCTGATTGTTCTCAGGAACTATATAAGCTCTGGTTTTCTACCAGGCCCTGGCTTGATTTGAATATTGTTTGTATGTATTGTTGGTTATCGTTTGATTTCTCTCTTTCTTATCGACACATCAGGCCTCCTCAGCTCTCAATGGATATGTAGACTTACTATCTCGTTATTGCTTGTTGTAGGGCCCATCGGGGAAGGCTAACCTTGTAGACATGTTAACAACATGAAATGGCCCCGTAGTGTTAGCCAGCTGTTCTAAGGGACAGTAGGATTTCATACGGTGGCATAGTATAATGCTCATGCACGGGATTGACTAACCCGTTAAATAAATGTCAAACTATATGATCGGTGATAGTCGCATCTATCTGAGCGATTCCTCGGACGAGGGTCAGACGCTCTGCCAAGAGCGTGTGTGCGGGAGGTCCCACCCGAGCACGAAACAAACACGGACAAATGCTATTCCAGGGCGAATTGCGTATCATAGGTCCTTCCGTACTTTAGTGGTCGGTGAATGGCATATTTAAAGGCACACTACGCCGGGTTGGTAGCCCGTGAGAATTGTCCGTGAAGACATTTCGTTAAACAATTACTCAGGTATTGGTAATCCTGGAATTGGTAAATCCATAGGAATGTTTACCCGGTGGTTGGTACCACCGATAGCGATGTAAAGCGTACAAACAAATACTCGGCGCCTGATCACGAGATCTTGTCGTCGTAAGGCATGCTGGCGGATGGAGCCTCAACAACTCCCGCGACGGTCCTGTCGACTGTCGTGACTGTCCCCGCCCCATTAATATTTATACAACAATTCATTTGTTGTATTCCACTAATCACTTTGTATTTATTTGACCTGGAATATTCTACAGAATATTCCTTTCCATACGAAGGACTCTTCGTATTATTAGATATTCGAGCTGCGGACCAAATACGTCTCCGTAGCGTTATTTGTGACGATGCCGCAAAGTCAGCCGTACCCTTCGTGCATCGCCCGGATCCTCAACCAGTGTAGCCGCCGCTTACACGTATCCAGAACCCCGAACCATTTGTATTCGTAGAAACAAGCAAGTAAAACCGTAAGTTTATATCATTTCGTTGTTTTATTCATTTAGCGCACATTTCGTAGCTTATCTCGGTTAGGTTGTTGTTAGTCTTAACAACGTCTTGTTCCGACCGATTTATCTCTTAAAATGGCTAATAAATCAGCCAAAAGTAGAATCGTCACAAGGCCCCTCACCCTGGCCTATATCAGGTAGAGTTTCGCGCCTAAAAGCAGAACTTACACAAACGACACTAAGAACACAGCAACTACCTCACCGTCAGGCCAACTTCACTAAAAGTTAGGATTGATCGAGGACCGCTGATTCCAGTGCAACTGTAACTCTCACGAATTTACACTGAGTGTTATTTCCCGCGAAAGCAGGAAAGTAACCCTTGTGAATTCACATCAAATAACCGACCCACGGTTATTCCGCCACCGAAGTGTCCGAGCGCCCTGTAAGAAACTCCACGTTTCTGGTCAAAGCCTTGAGATGCCAAAACCAACCCCTAGACAACAGGCACGGATAGAAGACTCGAAAGAGCATTCCACCGCGTCCGTGAACGACGAATCCGTGACGAATTTACGACCACTCGAGACGCCGCCTTTGTTCCGCCGACCACGCGGAACCGACGACGCCATATTGGGAAATCCTTTGTTCGACTCTGACCAAGTCAACTCTAGAATTATACTAAGTGTATTTAAGGCATCAAGCCTATTGAATAAAACCTATTTGTTCATTTACATATACTTAGTATTCTTTATTTGGGTATTTGCATAATAGATCACAGGTAAAGTATCACACGTTAGCTCATTAAACCTATCACCAGGTAGGACGCGACAAATTGTATAATTGCAGAGGACAAAATTAAGGGCGTGGGGCCCCTTGTATTTTATAAATGCATTTTTCTCACACGATAATGCAACATGTGGTGACCCCAGAGGTCACTGGTATTCTAGAATCAGAAACTTTTTCCAGTTGTAATTCGGGAGGACCCAGTTCTCACATACAATAAAAACTCGAATTTTGCCTATTAAAATGTATAATTTCATTACGTTTGCGGCAATCCGGGTTTTACATTTAATATTCGAAGGAATAACTAAATAAATCACCGTTGAGATAAGGACTTGTAAGCGCCATTACTGAAGACGAACCGGTAAAGGCAGTTCAAGGGGCGCGGGACTTCGATATCAAGGATAAGAAGTAGAAAGAATGGAGCAAATGTAATAGTGAAGCCCTAGGAATTATAGTACTCACCATTTCAAACGAAGAGGCGACCAACCGACCAGCTGCCTTGATGAGACAAATGCAAAGAAGGTTTGGGCAATTTTACTACTCGAGGACCAAAGGATTTGAGGCGGCATAGTACCAATCTTGTCCGTAGCAGCCTTCTTGTCAGGTCACATTGTATGTCTTATTGCTACATGATAAGAATTCCTTATATTGTCCCTTCTGATATGGCATGATCAATGTAATGTATGGGTCAAGTAGGCAATTACTTGAATGTTGTAATCCCTATTTATACACATGTGTTTATACAGTGGTGGAAAAAAGTTTGAGACCACTACAAGGTTCTTAGTTGCAAGTCAAATTATGACTTGAAAATTTATTTACAGGTTTATGTCATGACAACAAAGCATTGTTTAAAATTATAAGACAATAACTCAAATCAAATTTAAGAAATAAAAAAAATTGTTTAAAAAATGTCATTTGTGCTGGAAAAAAGTTTGAGACCATGTGCTCTAAATCATCCAAAAATATAACCAATTTTCAGTTCTAATGTTTGGTATGCTTCCTATTTGTTCTAATAACTATAATGAACCTATTTGTCATTAGTGAGTTTGCGGTTGCCAATTGTTCCTTATAATTATGAGTTACAAGCTCATAATTATAATTATAATTCCTTCTTGAAATAGGCACTTGCGGTACAATAAACATTTTATAAATTATACTTATAAATACCATGTGAACAGTACAAATCTCTTGCATGTAATGGTAGAACAAATCCATATGCAAAAGAAAATGAAAATCTGTAGTTTTACTAATTTGACAGTTTTCAGACATGAAATTGTCTTCCAGTTCATTTATTTGCTTACCTGGAATGATTTTAGTTGTTTCTATCCTTCGATGGCAGAAAGAAATTGTGATTGAGGCTGATTGTTGAAACAGGTCAGGCAGCCATTTTGAATTTCTATTAGCACCATCAGCGCCATTTGCAATAGTGGGAGGAGCTTAAAATAGTGTTAAGCGATCTGATTGGCTCCCTTATTTTACAAAATAGTGTAAAAATTGAGGAGTTACGTTATGTTATAAGTCCAATTTTATAATTATGAGCTTGTAACTCATAATTATAAGGAACAATTGGCAACCGCAAACTCACTATTGAATTACCTAAATATTTTAGATTATTTGCTGTTGTCCTTAGCATGGGTAGGTGAATTATTTGGTGAAATTCAAACGTTGGAGCTTTAATTTCATCTCTAAACGGAAGTAGAGTAATAAGTTAATCAAACACTCATTTTTTAAATTCTCATCAACTCTGCACCACACAAATTTTCTATAATCACTTGTACTCCTAACACACACAAATGATTTTATCACTTAATATACTTTCTTTCAGTAACCAACAAGTCAATTTTTATGGTCTTTACACCACTAGCAGAGATCAGCATTGGCGTAAAAGTTCTACCCGTTACCCGCCCGTTACCCGTCCCCGCTTAAAATTTCTTACCCATACCCTACCCTACCCGTACCCGTACCCATTCCCAATCGCATTTTACATAGAAAATCGTCGGTTTTCGAAATTTTTTCATTGAAAATTGTCGAATTTAGACATTTTCCCGTCGAAAATGCCGAATTTAGACATTTTTCCATTGAAAATCGCCAACGCATAACCGTTAGTCGCGGGAGATCTGTAACCGTACGGTTACGGTTACGGGTACGGGTACCCGATGCTGATCTCTGACCACTAGTAACAATTTGACCTGTGCAATTTTAACCAAAGAGATTTACAATTTTTACATAATGCTCTTCAGTAGCCGAATCCCATTTAATTTAGACAATTATGCAATGTGGGATCACGCACACATGAAATTGGTGCAGTTACCACTTAATGTTTATCTGCCCACGTGTTAACTCTTCATTTTGTTGAAAATACTCTTCAAACGTCTATCTTCACTTTGTCGCGTCCTACCTGGTGATAGGTTTAATGAGCTAACGTGTATTACTTTACCTGTGATCTATTATGCAAATACCCAAATGAATACCAAATGTATTTAAATGAACAAATAGGTTTTATTCAATAGGCTGGAAGCCTTAAATACACTTAGTATAATTCTAGGGTCGACTTGGTCAGAGTCGAACAAAGGATTTCCCAAGATGGCGTCGTCGGTTCCGCGTGGTCGGCGGAACAAAGGCGGCGTCTCGAGTTGTCGTTAATTCGTCACGGATTCGTCGTTCACGGACGCGGTGGAATGCTCTTTCGAGTCTTCTATCCGTGCCTGTTGTCTAGGGGTTGGTTTTAGCGTCTCAAGGCTCTGACCAGAAACGTGGAGTTTCTTACAGGGCGCTCGGACACTTCGCGATGGAATAACCGTGGGTCGGTTATTCGGTGTGAATCCACAAAGGTTATTTTCCTGCTTTCGCGGGGAAATAACACACAGTGTAAATTCGTGAGAGTTACAGTTGCACTGGAATCAGCAGTCCTCGATCAATCCTAACTTTTAGTGAAGTTGGCCTGACGGTGAGGTAGTTGCTGTGTTCTTGGTGTCGTTTGTGTAAGTTCTGCTTGTAGGGCGCAAAACTCTACCTGATATAGGCCAGGGTGAGGGACCTGGCTCGGCCAATGGGGGCCGGCCACGCGCCACCTCACTCCCTCGGGGCACGCGCTTCCCAAGGGGAAAAGGCGGAGCCAGCGCGAGGGAACTGACCTTTCCTAGTGACTCATGCGGATGGCGTCCACTGGAGAGACGACCACCCGCAGGGTCACCACAACTTGAGTAATATTTTGAGCTCTACCAGATCTGCAGACAATAGCAGAAGTTTCAAATTAAGCTTATTTATACATTCCTCATTATAACTTGAAGTTAGCGCCATTTAGGAACAGCGCCATCTATTGACAAAATTAATCACTTATTCGATAAAAGTATGTAACCGTCACAAGTTTTTTTTTTCCACGACTATACACCGGTATGTTGAAGACTCAATTTTTTGCCCAAATGTAAACTTTAATTTCAAACTCCAAAAAAAGTTACAGACACCATTTTCTATTTTTTTCCCATTCGTGCTAATTCTTTCCAAAATATGGCCGCCGGGAGGTAGTCTGATACTTGATCTGTATCATTAAGGGGTTTCATAAATGACACGCTGAAGGCGCTGAAGTGATTGTTCCAATAATCACAATCACTGCATTATTGAGGACCCACACCAGATCCAAGTGATTATTCCTTAAGTCACATAACTTTTTTTTTTTTTTTTTTATTATTCTTATTTTTTTAATGTATTTTTGTAACCTATTTATTTATTTTTTTAAATTAAATTAATTATTTATTTTAATTTTTTTAAATATTTACAACCAACTCTTATTTCCTTAGTTTAAGCACTCTTCAGCACTAAAAACTCCTTTTCAGACGATTATAAATAAGCGCTGAAACGCTGAAGCGATTATTCATGTGATTGGCCCATCCAAGTCACATGATAATCGCTTCAGCAGAATAATCGTCATAATCGCTTCAGCGCCTTCAGCGCACCATTTATGAAACCCCTTATTGTACAGAAAAAAATAGATCGCTCATGATGCTTATGGTGATGACCATGGTGGCCACCAACGTTCTCAAATAAAACCATCTACAAATTGTGGTGATCTCAATGTAATTCACCAACTTAGAAGATAAAATTAATTGTCTTCTAATTAATTTGACTGTGGCACACGCCAAGTCAGATCATGTGACCGAGGGGAGAAATCCTCTCTAGGCACATATCACCCCAGGTTGTCCGGGGTGAAGACGGTTATTAACCGTTATGGTGCAATATGGTGTAATAACCACTAGTTGCACCCATTTGAGCTAAGTGCGCAGGTTTTCTGCGCAATATTGAAGCGTGCTGGGCTCGCGCCTTGGCTCAAATCGGCACTCTGAAAATAAACACACAACCACAAACATCACTGCTCTTTCCTCTGAATTAGTATTGATAGTGGACCAGTGTTTCTCAGTTTCACCTGCTTGCTTTGTAACAACTTACAAAGCCAGCAATTCTGCTTGAATTAGCCGTCGCTAATTCCAGCAATCGAAGAAGAGAAGTTCCCGTGTCGCGTGAACCATCGCCGTCGCAGTAGCGCGAACTGCTGCCACCGCCATCGGACGTGAACGGACGCCTGCCCGAACGTGAACCACCGCCCCGTGCCGTCGTACTTCGTGTGGAAGACTCACCGTGAACCATCATCGTCTGAGGATCATCGTACGTGTGAGTGAAGACGAGGAAAATAGCGGAAGCCATTTTCCTAACAACTTTGGTTGTCAAGCGCTTTCGCCGCGCTTTGTAGCTTGCAACAGTCGTTGCAAGCCCTCCATTGTTTTCCCGCTCATTCTTACGCGACTTGTCGCTTTCGTGATATTAATACTAGTCATTGTATTTATTAAACGAATAAAACGTGTATATTTTATTGATAAAACTGTCTTTTTATTTCTCCTTATTACACTTAACCCTAGACAAGTTTAAGGCCGCCGATTGTAAGTCTTTTATAGCATTCACCTGCGGTTTCTGCTTAATTTATTAGAAATTAAGTGGATATCAACCCGGATCGCAGCACGTGGGGGCCCGTCCGGGATAGTCATTGTATAAATTTTAAACTATCAAAATTTAAAATTTACCCGCCATTTTTATCTTGCTTACCTTTCTTCTCTATCCTTTCTTTATCCTCATTGAAAAATGGCGACTCCTTCAGAGAAGAGACCGAGAGAAAGGCCGGCGAAGAGACGAGTGGCGATCGATCTACCAGCCGTGGATCAAGAAGTGACTGAGTCACAAGAACTGTTTGAAGCCATGGTTTAAACAGCTAACTGTAACTCGGCACAGTTAATCGTGAATGAATTCACGCAAGCGTTGGAGCGACAACAGCCATCCCCGCCCAGCGGCCAGTTGGACTTAAATAATACAACTGGAAGTGGCCGTTCCAAGTCGCAAAACGATGATTTGAATTTATGGATTCAATCGTCAAGTGTCGAACACTCGCTGAATTCATCACCAGTTCAAGGTGCAGCACATCAAGATTCAGAGAATTCCAACATGGAAGTTTCTCATTCTCCCGTGCGTGTCGCCATGATGGACGCACTCCGTGAGCAAGCTAGGCTCGAGGGAGTAAAAGTCACAAGTGAAATGACTGTGGAACAAATTCACAAAGCTATGGTTCGCAAACAAAGTCAAAAAGACGTTGAAATCGTCAGAACAAGCTTGCAAGCAGAGTTCGAGCGAATGCATGCAGAAATGCAGCAGCAAAATGCTGAACTGAAACAAAAACGTGCAAATGATCACGTTAAGTTGTTAAATTTAGAGCAGGAAAAAGCTTCCTGGCGAATTACTGACGAAGAGCATCAACAAAGGCTCGAGCAACTAAATCAAGCCCAAAAAGATTTAGAAATTGCTAATGAAAATTTGAGATTAACTAACGCAAATTTGCGAGAAGCCAACACGAATTTAATGACTGCTGAACTAACCGCCCCAGTTCGAGCGAGGGAAATAATCCCCTCTTCTTCTCAAAATTTTGAGAATTATGCTGCAGAACAAGCAGCAAGAGCTAAGCGATTAGCACAACGAGAAAATGAAGTATTTCTCGCTCGACAGCAGTCTGTAATTGATGCTGGTCAAGCCGCCAAAAGTCAAAGCACTGCAGAGCAGTTATTACGTGCTGACTTAGCTGCGCAAGCTCGTGAAAATGAGATTCTTCGCGCAGATCTACTGACAGTACAAGAAAATTTTGCAGTAGTTGTACAAAAAGTACAAGACATTTGCGGAGAAGATAATTTTGCAAAGCCAGCCCCAGTTTTGCATAAAGGTGCTTACAAATCACCTGAGTTGATTGATTTAACATCAGCTAAACCAAAAGTCAGTCGACAGTCAAGCTGGACTGACAGTGATGACTCACGCAGTAGTCGTGGTAGCCGTGGTAGCCATCACAGTCGCAAAAAGAGAAAGCGACAACCGGACCCGACCGAATATTATCCCCCAAAAGTTCCACAAGATTCGGATCGATTCTTTAGCAATAGTGACCGATTAATTGGATTGCTAGAGAAAAAGAATAAAGAACGTGAGAAACCACACGATCGTGGACGCACACACGATAATCCGCGAGAAGGCTCACCAAAACGAGATTGTCATAACGACATCCGAGATGGGCCGAGATACCGTGGAAATCCACCAGGTGGTGACCCACCAGGTGGAGATAGTTCAGATGGACATGGAGGTGGCCACTCACGTGACCACAATTCGAATGGCAATCGAAACGGAAGGGGACCACCAAATGGAGATCGTCGTCCGCCAGATGGCGACGATCCTTCGGACCCTGATCCGCCGCCAAATCCGAATCATGAATCTGCGTCAGATACAGATTCCTCACACCCCAGTGTGAGAGGGCGATCTCGTCATAGAACGCGTGGGAGAACTCAAAGACCTGATTTCTACACGAAAGATGAGATTGACCAGCTGTTGAGACAAAATGCTCAACAACAGCGAAAAAACAGAAGAGATAAAATTATTTTGCAAAAAATAAACGAATTTACTTCTGATAAATGGACTCATCAAACAACAGATGAGAGATTCATTCGATGGGATCGAGTTATCCCACATGCCTATAATGGAAGTTGGCAAGCAGGGTCAAACCTCTTGCTGGAAATATTCGAACTAGGCAAAGTTCACAGTTTTAGCTGTGAAGGAGCATTGGCCCATCTAGTACCGAAAATACTAGTTGGCGATGTCAAGGAGTGGTTTCGTAGAAAAAACTTCACGAGGTGGGATGACTTCGTTAAACAATTCATGTTTAAATTTGGTGAATCGAGCGAAGACATCAAGACGCTCTGGCGACGTCTTAAGCAACGGAAAGACGAAAGCTTACATTCGTACAAGCTAAGAGCAGAGAATCTGCTTGACAGAATGCCACATGCCGTTACTGACGCAACGGCCGATGATCAGTTTAGAGCTGGTCTCACAGAATATAGTAAAAATATTCTTATGATGTCGGACGCTCCCGACCCGGGTTAAACGAGTTCATGGAGGTCAATCAACTTCGTATTGACGAAAAGTACAAAGCTTACCTTACAGATGCCGAAAGGTCAGCGTACTTAAAGCGAGAGAAAAGACTCGCTGAGCAAAACAATGAAACCTTTAATGGTTTGCAATTGTTGCAGCCACCTAGTTATGAAGACTTTCTAGACGAAGTGGAAGGGAAGAGTTCGAAAAAAGAATCTTCCAAAAAGGACGTCAAAAATCCTCATTCAGTCCCAAAGTTACACGCAAATATAACTAGAGCTGAAACTCCGCCGTCTGACGCTGAAGAAGCTGAAGAGGAGGAGGAAGCGGAAGACGAGACGTTGGCTTTGTTGGCCAAAGCAGCGGCGTTGTTGGCAAAAAATAACCCCGTTGCCGGCAAATGGAAGCCAAGAATGAAACCAAAAAATGTTTCATTTGACGCATCAAAGGTGAATACCGAAAGGAATTCAAAGTCATCTGCGGTGTCGCCTGAGCGCCGGTCTGACGCTCGTTCTCGTTCTGCTTCCCCAGCAGCAACTAAAAAGAAATCGCCTGCCACTGATCCATGCAATTTATGCAAAAAATTAGGGCATTGGCAAAAAGACTGCCCAACCTCTAAGAAAGACAAACCAGTGTCAAATGCTGAGTTTGAAAAAGCAGTCAAAGTTATAACTGACATGTTTCGAAAAAACTTGTAGACGCAGATCCATCAGGTCTAGTGGACGCTGCGTCATCTCCGAAATCGGAATCAGAGAATGAAAATCTGATAATATTGGATGAAATCGAAAATACAATCGATGAATTAATTCAGCAAATTGAATTAGAAGAATCTCTAGAATCAAATAAGGAGATTGTCGGCGAAAATCCGACTGACGACGATTCCAATATTAAAGATAAAGTCGAAATTAAAGATGATAGACCAAGCTCAGTTCCAGAGACACCTGGAATTGAGGAATGCATTAAGTTATTTGCAACTACAACTCTTGATTAGGGTTTCTCTACCGGTATTTACCGGTATTAAAAACCGGTAATTTTTGAGGAAATACCGATTACCGAATACCGTTTTTATTTCGGTATTGGTACCGGTTTTTGTTGTTAGATGTCACTGCGATAGTGACATTTGTAACAATTGAATGTGTTGATTTTGGTGTTATCTTTGATGCGGGTAGTTGCCCACATCAAAGTTAAAAATAAATCAGGCAGTAGTGACTCGTGCATCGTGTCGTTGTGTGATCTGTCATCTCAAGTGTGTTTAAAAAATAAATACACTTTTATTCCAAGGTATGGTTAATGAGAAATTTTGTAAATGTATACTAATTACAGGGTTTTAACTTTTAGAAAAGTGTAATCATGTCATCAGTGTGGAAATATTTTGATAAAGTGGAGAATAAAGATGGAGGACAGTGCAAAACATGTGGCAAGACAATAAAAGCAGCTGGTGGATCAACAAGTGGGATGATTGCACATCTAAGGATTCACGGTCATGACATCAAGGCCAAAAGAAAAAATGAAGGAATGACGAATGCTACATCTACACCTAAAAAACCCAATTCACCTTTGTTAAACTTTGTGAAAAGAGAATCTGTGGAAGAAATTGTGTCTAAGCTGGCAACTTTGGATGGTTTTTCTATCCACGGTATTACAATGTCTAAATTTATCCGGGAATCTATTTCAAATCGTGGATACAGTCTGCCAAAAAACCCATCTCAAGTTATGAAAATGATTCTCAAATGCTATGAACAAGCAAAATCACAACTAGTCGTGGAACTTGGGGCTTATAAAAACGATGAAAAGAAGTTTTCAATCACTTTGGATGAATGGACCAGTACCAAAAATCGAAGATATTTCAACATTAATTTACATGATTTTAAAGGTGAAAATTACAACTTAGGATTAGTTCGAATTCTTGGAACATGTGATGCTAAAAAAATTCAGCAAATTGTCATTAGTCACTTAAAAGAATTTGACCTTGATTTGGAGACAGATGTTGTGGCATCAACAAATGATGGGGCTGCAGTGATGATCAAGTATGGCAGGGAAAATCCAACTGAGCCCCAAATTTGCATCAATCATGGACTTCATTTGGCTGTCACTGACATATTTTATAAAAAAAATTTGGATTTTGTAAGTGAAAACCTCAATGATCAGGATTGTGAAGAAGATGATGATGATGATGATGAAGATTTAGATAACGTACCTATTGAAGATACAGCATTAAACATTGTTAATAGTTCAACATTGGAAGTGCTTCCTGATATAAATAATATTTCAGCTAACTTGAAAGCCATGCGTAAAATTATAAAGTTTTTTAGAAGTTCTCCAGTTAGAAATGCGGTTTTACAAGAAAAAATCTGCATGGAAAAAGGTCGAGAGTTGGAATTAGTTTTAGACTGTAAGACACGGTGGAATTCTATTTATCCAATGCTGGAACGATTTTTAAGTCTTAAACAGTGTATTGAAGAAAGTATGAATGAATTTGGTGCTGCAGCAGCTAATCTTTTTGAAAATGTGGATATTCAACTAATGCAACATTTATGTGATACACTAGCCCCTTTGAAAGTAGCTGTTGAAGCATTGGGAAGAAAAGATGCATCTATTTTGTCAGCAGAAGGAATCTTAGACTTTTTATTTGATAAGCTTGAAAATTTGGATACAGACTTGAGCTCTCAACTTATCAATGCACTAAAATCAAGAATTGAAGCTAGACAAAACATAAATTTAATCTCACTTGCAAAATTTCTCCACAATCCTGCAAGCATCAAACATTCGAAACAAAATCGCTTTGAGTATTCATCTAAACCAACTATAATTAACTATGCTAAAGGACTGTTAAAAAGATTGTTTGCTAAACCAGCTGATCTGGACATTCCTGAGACTCAACAACCAGAAGAATTAGTGATGGAAACATCCATTGACTTGAGTGAAAATCAACCTGAAATTACTTTACATGATGAGTTAAACAATGCCATTTCAAATGCTCTTAATGAACCACAACAACAGGCAAAAAATAATTTAAATTCTTTAAAAAAAGAATTTACATTGTTTGAAACAACTGGAACACGTTCGAAAAATTTACAGTTGTTGTACGATGCAATTAAATCTGTAAAACCTACATCTATAGACAGTGAGCGAACCTTTTCCATTGCCAGTAGTTTTTGTACTAAAATCAGATCAAGATTGTCTGATCAATCTTTGAATGCGCTTGTATTTTTAAAATTTTACTTTTTAAAAAAAGAAAATTAAAATAAAAATAAAAATATTTAACATTGTAGCCATGATTATTATTTTTTACCGAAAATTACCGGTTTTACCGGTTTTTTGAATATTTATTACCGAAATACCGGTTATTTGAAAAGTCCCATTTTTGAGAAACCCTACTCTTGATACCAATGAGTTATTAGATGAATTGCCTTTGGAGCCTCCAATTACAATTCCTCATAAATTGCGCAAGTTTGAGTGCAAATTGGCTGGAATACCAAACAGCCAAGACCTCCCAACGTTAAAATTAGAAACGTTGAACGGGGTAATAACTGGAATGTTGGACTCAGGAGCAAATAAGAGCTTCCTAGCCACTTCAGTTATTAATCAATTAGGTCTAGAAGAATATCTACGACCTATCGGACCTGGTGTCAGAGTTACGACGGCTAGTGAAGAAGTCACTCCAGATGGAACCATCCATCTTTCATTTCGATGGACACATGGCACGTTACGTCATCCGTTCATCGTAATACCAAATAAGTATCCAATGGTACTATTGGGTTGCGATTTTATGAATAAATTAAAAATCCAACCTAATCCACAGACGATGTCTTGGAATTTTACGCAACCTGTGGATGCAGATTTGCCATACATTCCGCAAGCGTTGCTAGAACGTTATTTGGAGAAAATAGAGGAACCCGATTCCTCATTTGTAACCTTCGCAAAAGCTTACGCTGCAAGTGTAACTCAAGGCAAGATTGATGAAGAGAATTTCATCCAAAAGTTAGTCGAAGAAGCTAACTTAAATTTGGAGCAATCCAAATTATTAGAAAAGATATTATCCAAACATAAAAGGATTATTTCTAAAAATCCAGGTAAAACACACCTGGTTAAGCACAAAATTGAGCTTGATATGGATAAACCCATACGTGTCCCCTTTAAGAGCATAAACCCTCAAAAAAGGGAAATAATCAGACAACTTTGTCAAGACATGATTGACAAAGGCGTAGTCGTCAAAGCTGATGGCGATTACGGAATGCGGCCAGTCCTAGTCATGAGACCTGGAAATGACCCACGTCTGTGTATTGATTTTCGCCCCATCAATACACATACTAAGTACAATCCACCTTAAATGCCAACAATTGAGGAAATTCTACGAGAAATCGGAGAGTTCGAATGGGTTAGTACGATAGATCTGACCAAGGCAGATAGAATTGCGACCTGAAGACAGAGAAAAGACTGCCTTCTGGAGCCCAATGGGAAGGCTTATGTTTAAAGTAATGCCTTTCGGACTTGTGAACGCACCAACTACTTTCCAAGAATTGATGGAAAAAGTTTTGGGTGACGTTTACAGAAAATTTGCATGGGCATATTTGGATGACATAATTGTTGTATCCAAATCGTTCGAAGAACACGTTAAACATTTAGATATAATTTTTACTAAATTGGCAAAAGCTAATTTACATGCGCATCCTGGCAAGACGCATCTCTGTAGAAACGAATTAATTTTCCTAGGCTACAAAGTAGGAGTAGAAGGACTTGCAGTAGACCCTAAAAAAGTCGCTGCAATTACGCAATTTCCGGCTCCTACCAATCTTAAGGAATTGCAAAGATTTCTAGGCATGGTGAATTTCTTTCACCGCCTAATCAAGAACTTGGCCACGGTTGCAGAACCATTAAGGCCTCTCTTGAAGAAGGATGCGGAGTTCGATTGGGAACTGCATCATCAGGCAGCATTCGACGCAATAAAAGACTTGCTTACGAATGCTGAAACGATGAAGATGCCTGACTTGTACATGCCATTCATTGTTCATACTGACGCCAGTAGACAAGGGTTGGGAGCAGCCCTTACACAAAAGAAGATTGTGGATAGCCAAGAAGTCGAAATGCCATGCGTGTATGCAAGCAGAAGCTTGCAACCCGCTGAAAAGAATTATACTGTGACAGAATTGGAATGCCTCGCAGTAGTATGGGGATTGCGCAAATTTCGCCCATACTTAGAGTACACTACATTCACTGTACAAACGGATCACCAAGCACTTAAGTGGTTGATGTCGTTATCTGACCCGTCGGGCAGATTAGCTTGTTGGCAAATGTAGCTGATGGCGTATTCGTTCGAAATACAGTACGTCAAAGGTCCGCTAAATGTAATAGCAGACGCATTGTCACGTGCACCTGTCAGCGCACCTGACGAACCAGAAGACGATGGCGATAATGATGATTTATTATCATATTGTCCATCTCCTTGCCGAAGTTGGCAAATGGGAAAATTGAACGAATTGCCCAAGTCGATAATAGTCAATGAAGATGACCAAGCATTAATTAATTTTTGTATTAACATGCATGATCCGTCAGGAACCCCTGACGTCGAATTAAGAGCTATGATGGCTAAAAGATTCGAGCTCCCAACGACAAATGTTTTAATAAAAGCATTTGCAGCTAAAATTGCTAAGCAATTAGAATGTGATCCTCCAACGAGAGATGACATTATTGCGGCGCAAAAAGCAGACAAATTTTGCCAACATATTCGCAATTACTTATTAAATAAGCAATATCCAAGTTACATAGTAACTCGTCTTCAAAGAAGAAATTTTGAAAGACACGCGAGTACTTATCTCATTGAAGAAGATATGTTACTCCATTATCATCCTACCTCCACCGATGAATTAGGAGAGGATGGTAGGGCACTCAAAGTTGTTGTGCCAAGAAAATTGATTTATAAAATCATTTGGTTGATGCACGGACATCCATTGTCCGGCCACCCAGGCATTGCGAGGACAATGTACCGAACTCGAAGAGTTTATACCTGGAAAGGTATGAAATGTGATATTACACGTTTTATTCAACATTGTCAAGGATGTCAGGCCTGCAAGCCGAGATCGAAGACAGAAATAGAAGGCGCTCAAATTGGACCATTTGGACCATTTGACTGCCTCAGTGTGGATTTGTCTGGCCCAAAACCTAGAACCAGAAAAAACAATACCCACATTTGCGTCATCGTAGATGTCGCTACGCATTGGCCAGAATTATTTCCAATGTGTAATCCAACGGCAATAAAAGTTGCCAACACAATTTATCACTTATCAATAACTTTTGGATTTCCAAGACAAATTATAAGTGATAATGGACCGCAATTTCGATCACAGGTCTATAAAGAATTTTGCAAGAAATTCGACATGTCGCAAACACCGACATCAATTTATCGGCCACAGAGCAATCCTGTAGAAAGGACCAACCGTGACATAAAATATTTGGTTTCGATTTATTCTGATATTCACGACCAATGGGATGAATATCTGCGCGAGTTCGCATTCAGTTTGAGAACAACTGTTACGAGAGGGCGAGATTATTCTCCTGCTTTCTTGAATTTTTTCCGAGAATTAAGAATTCCTTGGGATCCAAGAATTCCGGAAGGAATTTTGGTCATTGATCCAAAAAATCCGCATTTATATGTTCAGAAATTAGAAGCAATAATTGCAGAGACGTATCAGCATATGATGTCTCACGTCTTAGATTTAAGACGCCGTGTCGAAGCTGATTAATCAGATAAGAAATTCGACAACTTCAGACAAAATGATTTAGTCTGGCGAGAGTCTCATATTCTCTCAAATGCCGCTAAAGGAATAGCAGCAGGTATTTCGCCGAAAAGGAATGGGCCATATGTAATTGTCAAAAGATTGCAAGGTGGCGCCTTTCAACTTCGACGGCTGAGCAATAATAAAATTTATCCAGCAGTTCACGGCACCGAATTAATGCCGTACTTCCCAGGTTTCAACCAAGAAATTTGGCTGGAAGGGGAGGAAGTGGGTCAAAAAACAAAAAATATTGTTAATACCTTGGATGATGCAGAATTGTCCAAAATTCCTGTCGAAAACACGGAATCGAGTGAAAAATCGAAACTCAAAAATGAAGAAGTTGATGAAATAAACAAGCGACTTGAAAATGTTTCTCTTGATGAAAATCTAGAAAAAGGAAATGTTTTTAGAAAAAGAGAAAATTTCAAACAATGAAGAAAATAACTCATCTGACATTGGAGACGATTCAGATGACAATCTAAACAAGTTGGATTGTACTTCGCGAAAGTCAAAGTACAACTTGAGATCTCGCGTTCCGCGAGTCAAGACATAGCGTTGACTTTCACCTTTTGGGTTTACCCAAAAGATCCGAGAGAGCAATCTCGTGACGTCATTCGTAGTTCACACTCGAATGACAACGTTCACAATACGTTATAATTTGTGACGTCATTCGGTGTCACCGAAACAAGTTCGTTTCTCCAATCAACGAACTTAGCCACTTTCTCAGTAGTTTCCAAAGTGGATGCGTCGAGTGCGTTATAACACGACAGTTTTTTGCGAATCTACAAACTGTAAGTAGTTTTTCTGATAGAAAAATTCGATAAAATATATTTAATATAGTTTATTATTCTTTCTAGCCGAAAGAATTTCTTTTTCGACCCGAAAAAGAAAACGAATGGCAGACGACGAGGTAAACCTCCATGTGGATGAGGATATGCCGTTGGATGGTGCCAATAACGATGCCCAGCTATCGTTACAAGAGAGGGTAAATTTTTAGATTTATTTTTACCAAGTGTTTCAGTCATAAAAATTGAAAAAATCCTAGTTTTGTGACTTCAAACACAAGCCGCTAAAAAATAAAAATGGCGGCTATAAAAGTCACGTGCTCCAAGCATGTGCAAAGGGAGTTGCTATAGCAACCAACATCCCTTAGTGGCTCACAGCCACAAGCGCTAAGGTTAAAAAATATTTCAAATAAGAAATTATTTGTTTATTTTTAAAATAAACTAATTTATTTATTTATTTTTCTTCGAATATAGATCGAGAGGGATCGGGAAACGCCGTTTGCGCTCCCCGATCACGTGCCTACGCAGCACCCGCTGATTTTTCGGGCGGCGTTGCCCGAAAAAATTAGAAGACTGAAGACGGCAAACAACACGTGGTGGAAGTTACGCCACGACTTCAGCAAATCGGCGCTGCAAGGACTTGGAGCGAAAGGCTGATTCATCGAGCGCCGTAGAGTGCTAAAGAGTACCGGAATTAATTACGGTGCTCTCAACCAAGTGAGGAAAAACCTCAAGGCGACGCAACGTGAAGTCGTCCAACGGTACCGCAAGTCCGTTCGTGATGGGAACCCGCAACTTCCCGTCACACAAACCGAGCTCCAGCAGTTGGCGCTCGCCGGGTGTTTCAACAATTTTCCGGGATTTTACCCATCGAAAGCACTCAAAGCTGCCGCTGTGCAGCTTCTAGTCGATGAAAATCGACAGCTCGCTCGCTCGAGACAACTCGACGAGCAAGCACGATGTGCTCTGCCATTCTTTCGAGAAGATGCGCTCCCGGCCGCAGCAGCCAACAATCCTCCGCCGCAAGACGAGGATTTGAGGATGGGAAGACTCCCTCCGCCGGATCAAGCGACACGCCCGATGTTTCGAGAATCCAGCCGCGACCGCAAGGAGCGACAGAGACGATCGCGCCCATACACGACTGACGCACCGCCACCACGCCCGCAGTCGCGAAGAGGACGGACGCCCGAGTCTTTCTGCTCGTCGTCATCGCAGAGCTTCGAGTCGGATTCCACGATGAAGTCCGAGCGCAGTAGTCGAACCGCCTCCACCTACAAAGTGGACAATCCGGCTACTCCATACGCCATGAGACGTGTCGTCGGGGATTTGTCCACCGACTATAGCGTGCCAGTCCCAGGCCACGCTAGCCGCCCACCAGCGGGAGCTCGCATGTTGCAGCTGAAGCCGTACTTCGACGAGTCCTTCGGGCCTCAATGGGTGTACTACGAGCACCAACCCATCAAAGCACAGCAAGACGTGCTTGGAAAGCTGGATGCCTACCAAAGCGCCCAGATTTGCGAATCGCAAAAGGGTTGGCAACGATTAGCCGCCCGGCTGGAGAATTCGGACATCGAGAATGTCGACGATCCCCGGTTAATAGAACTCCAACGTCTGTTAATTCCGGAGATGATCAGGGTATTGTACCCTGGTGTTATGCCGACGGTCGGGCAAGCGTTGGCGGCGCTCACTTATTTGTGGACGGCCCCAATGGGACTTTCTTAGAAGAAAGTCGAATTGTGGTACTTCATCCGACCACATCCGCCTACGATCCTGGCGGAATTGGTTAAACAGTTGGTCGACCACTGCGAAACCGAGGAAGAAGCCGCAGTTCGGTTGAGAACCGAATGATCTATCGCGAAGACCACGGCACAGCTAGCTCGAGGCATATCGCTTCCTGTTACCTGTGCCACAGCAGCCGCATCACTAGCTGCTTTCCAGTCGGCTCAAGAAGCGCCTGGATGTTCGTTTTGGACGGAGAACAAGCAAAGTTCTCAAACTCCAGCCGGAGTTCAACGGACGGTCGAACCCCGTAAGCTCCCTGGAGTAGGACGAGCGCAAGGACGAGAAAGTTTGCCCTCGTCAACCTCCGCACCCGCGTTGGTTTTTTCTGGCTCGCCTGAGCAGTTTGACGAGGCCGTAACGGAAGATTCGCGTCCACCGCCTCCACCGCCACCAGCCAAGCCGGCAAAGACGGTTAAGCCGATGAAGAAAGAGTCGGCTTTCAAGACTCTAATGCGCCTGTATCCGCACTTCTATTTGACGCCGGATACACGAACACTGCTAAGCAACAACCACAAGTTGTCGAGGCAGGTGTTTATGTGGCTGGAAGACCACATTCGGGTGTTAAGCCCACCATCAGTGCTCCATGACCGACTCCTGAGGGCACGATTGGCGCCAGCGGATCCGATAGAGTTCGCGGCCATGGGATTCTTCAACCGAGCGAACTCGGCGAGAATTCTTCAGGTCTGGCTCCATGTCAATCCAGGCATGGTGTCTGGACCTAACGCAGGACGAGATCTGTGTACGGTTAACGAGCGGTCAGATCCGAGGAATAACGACACGGATATGATGCGCCCGTTGACGCCTGAGCAAACTCAGAGCATGGACGAATCATAAATTGGTTCGTTCATTTTCTCTCCATGTAAGATTTGTCTTAAATGGGGGGATGTGTGGTGATCTCAATGTATTTCACCAACTTAGAAGATAAAATTAATTGTCTTCTAATTAATTTGACTGTGGCACACGCCAAGTCAGATCATGTGACCGAGGGGAGAAATCCTCTCTAGGCACATATCACCCCAGGTTGTCCGGGGTGAAGACGGTTATTAACCGTTATGGTGCAATATGGTGTAATAACCACTAGTTGCACCCATTTGAGCTAAGTGCGCAGGTTTTCTGCGCAATATTGAAGCGTGCTGGGCTCGCGCCTTGGCTCAAATCGGCACTCTGAAAATAAACACACAACCACAAACATCACTGCTCTTTCCTCTGAATTAGTATTGATAGTGGACCAGTGTTTCTCAGTTTCACCTGCTTGCTTTGTAACAACTTACAAAGCCAGCAATTCTGCTTGAATTAGCCGTCGCTAATTCCAGCAATCGAAGAAGAGAAGTTCCCGTGTCGCGTGAACCATCGCCGTCGCAGTAGCGCGAACTGCTGCCACCGCCATCGGACGTGAACGGACGCCTGCCCGAACGTGAACCACCGCCCCGTGCCGTCGTACTTCGTGTGGAAGACTCACCGTGAACCATCATCGTCTGAGGATCATCGTACGTGTGAGTGAAGACGAGGAAAATAGCGGAAGCCATTTTCCTAACAACTTTGGTTGTCAAGCGCTTTCGCCGCGCTTTGTAGCTTGCAACAGTCGTTGCAAGCCCTCCATTGTTTTCCCGCTCATTCTTACGCGACTTGTCGCTTTCGTGATATTAATACTAGTCATTGTATTTATTAAACGAATAAAAAGTGTATATTTTATTGATAAAACTGTCTTTTTATTTCTCCTTATTAAACTTAACCCTAGACAAGTTTAAGGCCGCCGATTGTAAGTCTTTTATAGCATTCACCTGCGGTTTCTGCTTAATTTATTAGAAATTAAGTGGATATCAACCCGGATCGCAGCAAAATTCCATTCCAATTCTTCATATTTCTACAAATTTTTTTATACAAAACTAAAATTTCAGCCTCATTCAATTTGAAAGTTATATTTCATACCCTTGATAGGCAGTGATTATATGGGGTTCCATTTATGTGTACACTATTTTCCCTTATTTTTACACTAAAAAAAAAACTAAATTTTACACAACCCCGCTTTCTTTTTTCTGCCTAACCTAACCTATAACCTAACCTAAACCAGTCCTTGATGTGTGTGAATTTCTAGTGTTGAAATAAGGAAAAATAGTGTTGCTATTCAGAAATTTAGTGTAAAAGTCAGGGATTTTTAGTGCAAAAAAAAGTAAAACAAAAAAACTATGTTTTTGAAAAAGGCTTTTATGCTGTATTCCAGACTAAAAATTTGGCAAATGAGAAATCGTATTTTAGCAATTAAAAAAAATGTAGCTCAGATCAAAAAGTTATCAGCACCATTCAAAAGAGCGGCAAATTCTACACTGGAAACATTATAAAAACATTTTAATCGGTTAATTTTCAAACTTGTGGTTTTTTCATGGTAATTTGAAAATTTTTCAAATTGTCCGCCAAATTTGCCATGCGGTCGCCGGCTACGATCGTAACAAACGCACCTTTTTTCAATCGAATCCAAAAAAGAAATATACAGGCTTGTGCAGAATGCAATTTCCAATCAAATGAGCGTGGTTTCAGGATTTTTAAATCCTTTTTTAGTACCGAAAACATCAAAATTCGTATCGGGCGAACATTTTGGTATCCATTAAAGAACAAGGGTTCCGCCAGGTGGCGCCCCATTTTGCTTACAATTTGCCGTAAATCAGAATTTTAATTCGTACTTCCACTCCACAGCTCTAAAAAATGATTTTTTTAAAAAAAAAATTGTATTATAATATGTGAAATGACCTGTTCTAGGGCTTGACGAAGCCTAAATTTTAATTTTTTGCTATGCTGAATTGTTATTTAGAAAATACATCCAAAATTAGACAAACCGGAAGTTTAATAAGGGAAAAAAGTGTACAATTAATATAATTCCGATTTTCTGTGCTACTGTAGCTGTTTATTGCTGTTGGTTTGGCAGTAAATGTTTCAAGCGGATATACTGTATAGTACATGTTTAATTGCTTTTGTTAGCAAATTAATTACCTGTTTAGGAATGTGAAACCACCGTTTGAGCTTTACATAATTAACAAGATGGAATTATTATCAAGTTTTAAAACTGATATTGAGCAAACGAATTTGTTGCACCAAAATCGTTTCTATTGCACCATACCCCTGGCCAAAAAGAGGGTGAAGTGTGCCTGGGCACACTTCGGTTCTGCGCACTAAATGTGCGCCGTGAGCTTAATTTGGTGCAAAAGTTGAGCAATCCTGCACCTGCAGGCCTGGCACACGTCAGATAGGCGCAGCAAATCTGTGCAATTAGCTTGTTTTGGTGTAACAAAGGATTTGTTGCACCAAAACGGTTAATTAACGGCTTCACCCCAGCCAAATTGGGGCGCAATATGCTTAGGGAGTTTTCTCCCCCTAATCACGTGACTCGATTTGGCGTGTGCCAAACCAAAACAAAACAAAAATACACAATTTCTCTAGTGGTGATGAATTTATTTTACAACTGAAATAAATAAACATTTCAGAATCACCACAAATCGAAGTCGAATGGATTATGTGACTTACATGACTGATTTGTCTGAAATGTCTTATCAGTCACAGGAAATGATCTGATTTACATCAGCAGATTGTGACGATTCTACTTTTGGCTGAATAATTAGCCATTTAAGAGTGATAAATCGGTTTAAACAAGACATTTCTACAACTAGAAATAACCTAATTGAGATAAGCTATGGAAATCTGTACAACGTGAATATGTGATCAAATATAATAACTTACGATTTTCGTGTGATATAATTACATGTTTATTAACATTACAATTGGGTTGGGGTTCTGGATGAGTGTAACGGCGGCTACACTGGTGGATCCGGGCGATGCTGTTCGAGTGGTGCGGCTGACTTTGCGGCATCGTCACAGTTAGCGCTACGGAGACGTATTCGGTCCCGCAGCTCGGATATCTATTAATACGAAGAATCCTTCATATTTGGTTGGGAATATTCATTAGAATATTCCGTATTCAAATCAACAAAACATTATTAGTGTAATATAACAAATGAATTGTTATATTGTTATTCTATGGACGGGGACAGTCACGACAGTCGAGGGGACCATCGCGGGAGTTGTTGAAGCTCCATCCGCCAGCATGCCTTACGACGACAAGATCTCGTGATCAGGCGCCGGGTATTTGTTTTCTGCGACAAGTCGCTTTCAGTGGTACCAACCACTGGGTAAACAGTTCCTGGGGGACTACCAGATCGGCATTACCAATACCCGAGTGTTTGTTTAGCGCAAGGTATGAATGCAATTGCTCACGGGCCACCAACCCGGTGCGTCGCCTGTGAATAAGGCTTTTACCGACCTCGGACAAGTCTTGCCCACTTAACGGAAGGGCCAATGCACCGCATCGGAACCCTGGGAAAACGGTTTGCCCGTATTTGTTTGACGGGTTTGACTTCCCGTATATGTGCTCTGGCAGAGCATCTGACCTATGATCGGAAAACAAACTGCGCCGTTTGCGCAGGAGGAGAATTTTTGAATGAGGTTTTTCGTACTTTTTGTGAACAGATGGGCTTTAAGCACGAGTTTACCGTGCCACACAGCCCTTCTACAGTTCGCGCACGATATCTTGATGCTAAATTCGTACTGCGCATCCCATTCTGCGCAGACAATTTTCTAATTCCAGTTGTTTTTTAGCAGTATTAAATACACGCACGTGACTCAAGTTTTTTTTTCTGACACAGGATGGCGTGGAAGAAGTAACAAATGTGGAAGGCAATGCTTAAATCACTTTTAATAACGAGTTTATTCTTATTTACTTTTATTTTATCATTATTAGGCCTAATATTAGGAAAGAAAGCTTGATTGTAATTTTCTTTCAATATCAAATCAATATTGTTTTCATCGGTTGTAGTGTATATTTAAACTAACAGTTAGATTTATTATCGAAGCGGAATAAAACACTCTTCATTTGCAGAAGGTAGAAATTAGAAAATTGTTTATTTATAAGAACAACTAGGTGGCGCTGTGGGAACAGTGTCATGAAATAACAGGTACACTACTTGAGTGCATTGGATAATGCAGGGAAGCGAACACAGCAGCGGGGCCAAAGAGCTCTTCCAACCCTGAGATGGGTCATTTTGTGACCCCGTTTTAAAAAAGTTATTATTTTTATAAGAAATAATTTTTTTTTTATCTGATTTTTGGTCACTATTCCTTTGAAACATCACCAGACACTATACCACAGTTGAAATTTTTTTAAATTTTTAAGTTTTTCTATAATTTGAACTCAAAGTTTAACTGGGTCAAAAAAGACCCATCTTAGGAGTCCAAAGGTAAAAATTATGATCATCAGCAGGCTCCGCTAATGTTAATCATGTCCACCACGTCCATATGGCGTTCACTACATGAATAGACAATCTAACCCCATTGGCCAGATGTTCGGAATTCCCTAAAACCCGGATTTTGCGCATGCGCAGAATCTGGGTCAAAAAATACCCATCTTAGGGAGTGAAAGGTGGCCAATTCTTTCGGGTTGGAAGGGTTAAAGGCGCGGGCCTCAAGCTGGAACCTACTCTCAGGGGCGGATCTACATAGGGGCTAATTGGGCTTGAGCCCCCAAATTCTAGAGGGCCCCGAGTCGTTACAACAAACTAACATTATAACAACCCTATTTTTTGGGTCCCTTGCGATTTGTTATAAGGAGTTTCGACTGTAAAATCAATTATAAAATTTAGGGACCTAAAAAGTAAGAACCAACAAATCTGTTACGGAGTATTTTTTTTGGAATACAGAGGTCCCCTACTAGAACCAATAAATAGTATAAACCCATCCCTTGTGAAGTTAAGTGGTGCCCCCTTTAACTAATCTTTGAACACACTCAGCTTTTATTAATCTCTTGTTTATCAATTTCCAACTTCACTTTTCACCTTACAACAATATAAGGTCCATTTTATTGTCCAAAAGTACATTTTTGCAAGCCTCACTCCATCCAGGAAGCATTTGTTACAGCACATTTTCTTGGTCTCGTTTCGATCAATCAAATGTTTTTATTTCAACTTTCTCAACACAACTAATCACAAGTTGTTTTATTACATGTTGATCAAACCATACATTTACATAAATATTTTTATTAAAAAAAAAAAAGAAAACAAAATAAGAAAAGCTGATTTCATCCCATCCCTTAGAAAGTGTCCAAAATATCAATCGATCAATCAATCAATCAATTTCTAATCTTTCTTATCACTTGGTTTTGAATCATTCAAAATGGCCCATGCATCGTCATCCCACTCTTTATCCCAATGATTGTTTCTCTTGTCAGAACTGTCGTCAAAATCAATTAAAAGATCCTGTCCTTTGCTTTTACTTTTTGAGCTACTTTTGCTGCTTTTCTTCTCTTTTTTCGGTGAACTTGATCCTTTTTCTTCTTTGCTGTTGATCCAGGTATCCCCTTGACCCCAATCCTCATGCTCCCATTGGTCTTTTTCATTTGATCTGCAAGTACAATTAATCATGAGATTAAGCAAATCTCAAACTGCTGCATTCACGTTTAATCGGTGCAGTGGAGAATGACTTGTGACAAATTACAGCCGCTTTTCTCTTTTATTATATAATTTGTGACACATAGTGAAATCTAGTTCATGGGGTTATACTCAGCTGCTAAATAACCTTGAAGTTGGTTGGCCTATTTTCATTTACTTTTCGAAATAACCAGTTACTAGGCTTGTGCACGTTTACAAAACAACGCAGAGCATTATTTTTTTTTTACGATAACGCAACGCGTTATTCTAAAGATACCGCATGCGTTATTTCGCAACAACACAACAACGCTGAACAACGCACTAAAAGCAGATATTAGCTTTATATTAAATATAAATATATTCCATGGATTTATGCATTTATCCGGTCTCTACTAATTACTAATATAAGGTGCGCGCCATTTGTATGGAATAATCAGTTTTTTTGTAATAATTTATTTACGCTGCATCTAGAATCAAACCAATTTTTTAATCCATGTATTTTGTCCTTTGAATTCGTTTAAAATTAACAAGTTTATAATTTTCCTAAAAAAATAAATTTGGCAGTGATTTTACACAAAAATGGGGGATGAACCGATCCGGAATGCTATAAATAATAATTTCTATTGTAGACAATCAATAAAAAAAAATGTGCCAAAAAAAAAAGATATTTAGTGCTATGTTTATTGAAAGTGAAATGGCGAAAAACACCTTGGCATTTTAAAGCTGCGTGTGCTTTTTCGTTTTTATTTTTATAAATCATTGCAATAGAAAAATTTCTGAATTGCTATTTTCTCTAGTGTTATGAAACCAGAAATCATATTTAAAAAAAAATTATTTCACATAAAAATAATGATTTTTTACAAATGGTGTCACAAAGAAACCCATCTTAGGGTTGGAAGGGTTAAATGTCCTTTAGTGGCAATGGCTGCATTCAATATTGATGCGTTTTGCAAGTAAAGTCACTTCAAGCTTCAATATTGAACGCAGCTATTAATAAATCACTATCATCTAAGTTAATGCTTAACTCTCTTATCTGCAGATTACAAGTCACCGATGCAAATAAGTGCTATCATTCACAACAGCAGTTGCCCTTTAACTAGTCTTAATCAAGTCAAAAGTCAAACTATTATGAAGCGGCTTCTACCAACGGCGGTACCAGCAAATGCATAAATATATTGCAGAACCTTCACTTCTAGTCCATTTAAAATGATTTGCCCTTGGGTGTAAATAAATAGAGAGTTAACATGGCATTCCACTCAATGCTTCTTAAACTTTTTCCATTCACGACCCTTTTCTACCGAGAAATTTTTACGCGAGCCCAGGAAACATAGGTACCGTATTTCATCGAATAAGAGCCGTGGTTTTATCAGCAACTACAATTTGTTTTTCGTTTGTTACATTTGTTTAATTTAACGAACGAAGCGTGAATGAAACAAACGAAGCTTACATTTATCGTTTGATGTTAAATATGAAAAGAATACTATAACCCCAAACAACGTGGTCTTAACTCCTATTGGTCGGTTAGCGTCATTTTAGCGAACATGTCATTTTAGCGACACAAAAACCAAGGTTTTAGCGACGCTACACGATAAAAAAAGTGGTTTTCATCAAAAAACCAGTAAGGTTAGGTTCGCGGGGGGGTCAAGGGAAGCGCAGCTCCCCCTTGTTAGCCCTTCTTAGAAATTAAACCTAGGTTTTTGTGTCGCTAAAATGACATGTTCGCTAAAATGGGACTTTTTCGCTAAAAT
This sequence comes from Strigamia acuminata, assembly GCA_949358305.1. Lineage (NCBI taxonomy): Eukaryota > Metazoa > Arthropoda > Chilopoda > Geophilomorpha > Linotaeniidae > Strigamia > Strigamia acuminata. The sequence goes on along the minus strand of OX442315.1, from coordinate 7,403,792 downwards.
GAGCGTCGCTAAAATGATGGAGATCCCTATTGGTTGAGCCAGATTACGCCTAACTGTAGACTAGGCAGAAAAGTAGTTCTGTTTATTTTCAATGAATTCCAGTGTAAAACGTGATTAGAATGATGGATTTTATTTATTTGGTAATAAAATATTTATTTTATTTGCTAAAATAAGCTTTTCCTCCTTTTAATCAATCAAACAATGTTAGCATAGTTTGTTGGTTTCTCTTGGCAGGTAAACAAAGGTTTAGTTTTTTATTGGTTGTTTTTCCTAGTCAGATTACAATTCTGGTGTTATGGGCTACTTTTTTGTGAGACGACTCAACCAATCGGAGTTAGGACCACGTCGTATCGGTTTGGAGTATAGGTGCATTCAAAAACTCATTAACGGTTGCTTAAACCCGTTTAAACGGGCTGAAAATAAACGGCCTAAATAAGTCGTTTAAATCTCAGTGTAACAAGTTTTCTCGTTCAAATCGCACATTTTGACTGCCATCTTGGATTTCTGTCAGATCGATCGCGACGATCGGAGATCTAAGTACAATTTTGCAGCAGTTCTTAATTTTTTTTGAAGTAATCAACATATTAAGACTAAAAACTATTGAAAAAAGCGAGGGAAGAAAAACCTTGAAAAAAATATCCATATGCGCAGCGGGGTGATGACTTGGAACTTGATTTGGAATTCCAGATCAAATTTGGCAGTTAAACAATCGTTTATTCAGAACTAAAACATTTTGTCTACAAATTCGTTTGGAAACTAAAATTTAAATGAAAAGTTATTGAATGCGCCTGCTGTATTTCTGCGACAATACGGCGACTCTTATTTGTGACATACAATATACAAATCAAAACAAAATTCGCGACTCCCACATTCAGTTATGTGACCCTTTTTCCAACATAACCTAAATGCGACAATATAGACACTTTATATCTGAGAAAACTGCCTTGCAAGCAGAAAATGTGAACCAGGATACGTTTCCCTATCAATAGCCATTACGAACTACGGTGCCTGAATTTTGTCAAGGCCAATTGTATAAGGCACAGTACACTTTTGTTTTAAATTCATCAAGTGTAAGCAATTACCTTAAGAAGGAAGTCAAAATTCAAATCAATTAATTAGATTAACACATTTTATAAATATTTATGAGTTTTAAGTTGGTTTAGTTGGCAGACAATAAGCAAGTGTTGAAGAAATTTCACTTATGCAATAAGTTGCATGGTAAATGTTGGGTAATTAAAAAATATAGAATTTTCTTAAGTTATTGTTCAACAACCATTAAAATAAGAGAAATTACTAATCAGATATTCTGGTCACTCGGTGTGATTCACACATTTGCATAATTGTATCCACAACCTTGATAATTTCAGCTATTTTGAGATTGTTATTAATTTAAGCGTCCTGGTTTGTGTCATTACCTCATTAAGTATTCAATGTGTCGCTCTGGTGCGCACAAATTGTCTAGTTTGTCTGGTCAATACTTTCTTTTGTTAAAAATCTATACCGGTAGCAGTAGTAACAGCAAGCACAACATGTTTCACAAATTTGTCCGCGATCCCACGTATACAGTCGAGCCTCTTTGTAACGAATCGCAAAAGGCCCGAAAAATCAGTTCTGTTATGTCAAAATTTGTTAACATCCAACTAAGCCATTTTAAAGTATTCGTTGTAACAAAAAATTCGTTATATCGCGGTTCGACTTTAATTTTTAAAAAAAAAATCTGTAAAACATCCCAATTGCCAATTATGACGTTTCACGTCTGTTTATGTTGATTATGACATCAAAAATACAATATATCACATTACTTGATTGTTATTTCGCCCTTGAAATACAAACCAAAACCACGTTGCCCAGGACCATCAAGACCTCAAGGTCCTGGACTTCTCAACTTATACGCACAAAAACTTAAAGCACGATTTCATTTTCAAATGATTTGCTATTCAGAATTCGGTGACTTTAACATTCGCTAAATATCCGGTAATCGGTATTCTATAATTTTAATGTTCGATAAATATCGAGTACTGTATTTTATCAATAAAGAGCTGCGGCTCTTATTCAAAACTGCCATTTTTGTCAGCGATTACAATTTCGGTTTTTCATTCGTTACATTTGTTTAATGTAACCAACAAAGTCTGAACGTCACGAACAAATGTACGGTTCATCGTTCGTGGGGTGAAATACGGAAACAATACCGTACTTTTGCAAAAAATACGATATTCTTGGTGTCTCAGCCGCGGATACAATTCAAGGGGGGCTACAATTCGAGGCCGGCTCTCAATCGGTAAAATACGATATTCAGTATTCGGTAAATTTAATATTTGGTAACTATCCAGTATTCGGTGTTCGATAAACATAAATCGTGTAAAAGCAGAATTGAATTACGTTTCTGAACTATGTTAAATTAAACAAAGTATGGCTACGTTCATATACAACTTGAACGTATTATTTTCATGACGCGTTGTGATTGGTTAAGAGAGATGCACCGAGATACATTGATGAAAATACTCTGTTCAGTCTATGTTGCAAAAACGAATAAGGTTAGGTTTGGGAGGATCTTAGGCCCCTTTGTAAAACCCTCGTAAACATCGTTTTGAGAAAACGTGCATTGTGGAAACGAACCGACATCAATAAATCTCAACCAATCACAGCGCGTCATTAAAATAATAACTTCACGTCGGACATGAACATAGCCACTGCCTAAATCAAAATCGTGAAAAAAAAAGACCTTGTATAAACAGAATTGGATGTAAACGTCCGATATTCAATGATTTTAATATTAGGTGCTATATCCAGTATTCGGTAATATTAATACAGTCGAAACTCTTTATAACGAATTGCAAGGAACCCGAAAAATAGATTCGTTGTAACGAGAATTCGTTATGTCGAAATTTTTTAACATGGTGTTCTATGGCCAGCCAACCAAACCAGCCATTTTTAGGTACTGGTATTCGTTATATTGCGATTCGTTGTAAAGAGTTTTGACTGTATTCGGTAACTATCCGGTATTCGGTGATTTTAATATTCAGTAACTACCGTATATTATCGATTACTACGCGGGCCTCTAATAGCCAGCGGACCTCAAATTGCGCGCAGGGCAAATTTTATTTTTGCCAATAACGCGTGGGCCTCGAATTGCGCGCGAGTACACAATTGGAGGCCTGAAATGTGCCAAAAAAGGATGACAAATGACACGTTTTGCATACGTTTCGGCAGAAAATTACCGAAACCTATGGAAAACGTCTCAATTGTCACAGTTTTAGGTGTTTTTCGTTGCCGATACGTTAAAAAAACCCAGCATCGGCTGCCTGGCCGATGCTGGGTCAAAATATTTTTTTTCTAATGGCGAACGGGTGCGCTATTTACAAATATACGGTATCCAGTATTGTAATTTTACTATTCGGTGCATCCCTAATCGTTAATTTTTTTATTATATAAAAAAGTCAATCCGAGTCTGGTTGCGTTGTGCATTTATAGGCCCAAAACCTGTGTCCTGAGTGTGCCATTATACTTACTTCTTGGGTGAATCTTCTTTTTTACCCCACTCCCATTCCTCGTCTTCTTTCTCCGGAGATTCCTTTTCACCCAAAAGAGGCATATCACTTCTGTCAACAGTTTTATCTCTGTAATTTAGAACAAAAAATTATCAAACCGTGTCAAATGCAGCAACCACAAGCAAAACTAAACGAAATACTGATTTTAATATTGAAACAAGACATGATAAATGTGTAAAAATAGCAAATTAGGTCTATCCGATATCATTTTATAAGAAAAACATTTGTTTTTGTTCATTTTTTGATACTTCTCATCCTCTTTAAGAGGATTTGCAAAGAATTTAGGGGGATCCTTGAGTGCAAGGTCATCTGGGGTAGGTGGGGCATCAATGGGAGGTTGTTAAGGGGCCAAATACCTGAGAGATATAATGTTACAGGTGAGTCAGTGATAAGAGTTTGGTGAAAATTTTAGTGTTTGTTTTTGTTGTTGTTTTTTGGATTTGTGGCAGGAAATTAAAGAGGTTAAACACTTCCTTTTTTTTCTGTTGTAATAAAGGGCATGGAACTGACATGAGAGATAACAAAATATTACCCCATGTTTGGATGGAGTTGCTGATAAACTTTGCATGACCCGTGGATCAGTTAAAGTTTACATCAGTTTTTGTCTGGGTTTGGTGGAAGTGAGAATTTGTTAAGTGGATTTGATGGTGGAGGTTTCTTCTTCTTCATTGTTTGGCAAAGATTTTGTGTTTGGATGTTTTTATATTGTGTTTTTAGTGTTTTGGTTTTGGAATTAGTTAGAATTTTTTTTTTAAATAGGTTTCTGCAATTATGGAAATTAATTTTGAAGATTTTTGCAATTTTGGAGATTAGTTTTAAACATTGTAGAAATTTTGAACAATAATTTTTAAGATTTTAGAAATTTTGAGCATTGATTTTGAAGATTTTTACAACTTTAGAAGATAAATTTTCAAGATTTTTGCAATTTTAAACATTAATTTTCAAGATTTTTGCAATTTTAAACATTAATTTTCAAGATTTTTGCAATTTTAAACATTAATTTTCAAGATTTTTGCAATTTTAAACATTAATTTTGAGATTTTTGCAATTTTAAACATTAATTTTGAAGATTGATGCAATTTGACATAAATTATGTCATTTTTACAATTTTTAACATTAAATTGATCAAATTTTGCAATTTTTAATATAAAATTCAACAATTTTGCAATTTTTAATATTACATTCAACAATTTTGCAATTTTTAACATTACATTCAACAATTTTTGCTATTTACACCATTAACTAATTTAATTTTTGCTATTTAAACCCCATTAACTAATTTAATCTCATTAATTTTTAATGCCATTTGCCATTTTAATGCCATTTGTCATTTTAATGCCATTAAAAAAAGAATCCAAAAATATCGACCATTCCCAACCAAAAAAAAAATCCAAAAAACCATAAATTCTGATTTTCAAATCCATCTGCAACCGAAATTTTCCAACCAAACCCAATCCCCAAACCCCAGATCAAATTAAATAATCCATCCAAATCAAAACCTGAAACCTCCAAAAAATCAACACTAATGACACCAAACCCCAAACCAAAAAAAAAAAAAAAAAAAAAAAAAAAAAAAAAAAAAAAAAATTCAAATTCAAATTCAAACACCAACTCACTCCTTATAATCCTTCTTCAAACTCCCATAAGCAGGCACCTTTTCCTGGAAGAAATTCCCCCCCATGAAAGCCACAGATACCCAATCCATGGCCCAACACTGCAATTAACTGCAAACACTCAGCAATCACATCAGACTGGCCACAACAGCAACAGCAGCCATGCAATTTGCCAACACATGCACTAATGATTCCACTTCTTCATAGAAGGAGCTGCGCGCGGACCAGTTCACTTTCCCAAGGGGAGTTACAGTAACAATAGCGACCGACTCTTGTTATTTAGGCCTAAAAAATTTACCATTTTATGTCATTAAATTGATTAAAAAAAAACAATTTTTTTTGTTCTTTTTCAAAGTAAAAGTGGTTTCTTGGTCATGGATCAATGGAATTAACATTTGACCTAGTTTGGGTGCTGACAGAAGTGGGATCGTGTTGATTTATGCAAATTTTTGGTTATTTTGTTTATGTAGTCGGAAAAAGCAGGTTAGGTTGCAGTGTAATGATCAGGGCGCTGTTGGGTGTCATTTTCAGGCTGGGAAAAACTATTTTGTTTGAGTAATTACTGATGGGAAGTGTGGAAGTGTGAAATATTTGCAAGTGTGTGTTGAAATATTTCCTCATTTATCAGAATTTAGGTTGTTTTTGCATTATTTTGCTGTTAAAAATGCATATTTTTACAAAAATCAAATTTTGTGAATAGAAAAATGCATTTTTGTACAAAAATTAAGTTTTGTGTGCATGAAAAAATGCATTTTTGTACAAAAAATCAAGTTTTGTGCATGAAAAATTGCATTTTTGTACAAAAGTCAAGTTTTGTGCATGAAAAAATGCATTTTTGTACAAAAAATCAAGTTTTGTGCATGAAAAATTGCATTTTTGTACAAAAGTCAAGATTTAAGCATCATAAAATGCTTTTTGTGTAAAAATCAAGATTTATGCATGAAGAAATGCCTTTTTGTATAAAAATCAAATTTTATGCATGAAAAAATGCCTTTTGGTGTAAAAATCAAATTTTAAGCACGAAAAAATGCCTTTTTGTATAAAAATCAAATTTTATGCATGAAAAAATGCCTTTTTGTATAAAAATCAAATTTTATGCATGAAAAAATGCCTTTTTGTATAAAAATCAAATTTTATGCATGAAAAAATGCCTTTTGGTATAAAAATCAAATTTTATGCACGAAAAAATGCCTTTTTGTATAAAAAACAAATTTTATGCACGAAAAAATGCCTTTTTGTATAAAAATCAAATTTTATGCATGAAAAAATGCCTTTTTGTATAAAAATCAAATTTTATGCACCAAAAAATGCATTTTTTAGTGCGAGGTCAATTTTATCACTTGTAATAAGTTAAATTTTTCATCTATTAATGAATTTTCTAAGGATAAAGTCGATTTTTCATCCAAAAATGCATTTCATATAAAGCTTTAACGTTATTTATTTTGTTTGTTAATTTTGTGTTATCGTACTCACTTTGACTTTTGATGTGGCAATCTATTTCCTGTTCCTGAAGCGAGTAGCGATGTGTTTTCCGACGGGGAGAAATCGACAGAACTTAAAGTTGTGGGTTTGTCCCCGAACAAATTAGAAATATCTTTCCATCCCTTCTTGCTGGCATCTTGCACCTAAATTCATTAATAAGTGATTAGTTAGAATGAAAACATAGAAAATAAAGATGTTTGGGAAATATGGGAGTTAAAAATTCGGACAAGTACGTCAAATTTGCTCAGAAGTTTTTCTTTTTAAAAAAATTTGCTAAAATTTTGTCTAAAATTATCAAAAACATATTGATAATCAACAAAATTTGCATGAATTTATCAAAAAAATTATTTTATCCAACAAAATTTGCATGAATTTATCAAAAATTTGATTTATTCAACAAAATTTGCATCAAAAACTCGTTGACAGACAGCAAAATTTGCCAAACTTGGCCAAAAACCTTCTAAAACTTACTGATATTCAACAAAAATTTGCCAAAAACAGTAAAAAATATACGAATGCTATACCGCCCCGTTTAATAGCCCGAGCGTTTATATTTTATTTCAGCCGACCCACCCAGCGCTTATTCGGGCCGGTGCATAAGCGAAAAATCTCAGATTTTTGGCAAAAAATGGTTTTTTTTCCGTTTACTCTTGGAGGCATAAGGCTATACGGATTTATAGACAAGCTCATTCTTGAATAGGAAAATTTTTTTTCCTATTCATTTTTTTGCTGAAAATTTGTGATTTTGTTTCTATCATACTGAACCTTAACTCGGGTGAAATTTTAAGTCATTGGTCATTTATTTAATTAATTATGCTAAATGCAAATTTTCTGCCCCTTAAAACTCCAGGAAAACTATTATGCTGGCTTTGCTGCCTAAGAAAGAGCGCTTCAGTTAACAGCTTTTTGCATTTACCAGTAGTGTTTAAACCAACCACTAGTTGGTAAAAAAATATATATTTTTTCACTGTTCATAACTTGCGCCCTCTATAAAATTAGTTGCAAACTTTCAAAACTCGAAACAGCGCTTTAACTAATTGACCCGAAAATTGTCCATAAATCCGTAATGCCTTATACCAGTACGGCACATTTTACCCTTATGCCTCCGAGAGTTAAACAGATTTTCAACAAAAAATAGTAATTTTCCCGTTGAAATCACTGATTTTTGCAAAAATGAGACCGGCGACCAAATGAACCCCGGCTACAATACGGGGCACTGCAATATTTTACAAAATTTGCCCAAATTTTCAAAAACAGTAATATACGGTTGCAAAATCTTTATCAAATACCCAAAAAGAAAATTAAAAAATAAACTTATTCAAATAAACGAAAAACAAAACAAAACAAAACAAAATCCTAAAAATAAATAGAAATCAAAAAGCAAAACTAACTTTGTCGGCAATAGAAGTCATTTGAGTGTGAACTTCATCTAAAAGCTTTCCCTCTTTAACCTACAAATTCAAATTCAAATTCAAACGTAAACAAAACAAAACCAAAAATCGATCGATTAAACCACAAAAAAAATAAAACAAAACAAAACATTGTCCACAATATTCCACCAAATCACCTTTTCGGTGACGGTCTCGCTGATTTCCGCCACTTTCTGGGTCGCGACGGACCCGAATTTCACGGCCTGCGAATGAAAAGAAAAAATCAAACTTTTCAAAAATCTCAATCAATCAATTAATCAATCAATCAATCAATCTCGCTTTTCTACCCCTTCGCTGGCTTTCGATGCAATTTTCCCGGCTCCGATCGTGAACGAGGACCAGCCGGTGCTCAACGAGGTAAACGCGGTGTCGAAAAATTCCTGCGACGCGCTTTTGGGCGGCGGTGCCATCGTGTAGCCGAACCCGCTGTATTTTCCACCCTGGCACGGCGGAACGTCGCTGAAAGTCAAACAAAAAATATATTTTTTTGTTTATATATTTTTTTGTTTATATTTATTATATTTTTCACTTTTGTGTTTAAAAATGTTGATTTTTGGATTTTTATGTACATTTGTGTGGATAAAACTCACATTTTCATACTTAAAGGTGCATTTCTTTTACATTAAAATGAATTTTTTGTACGAAATGAGGCATTTTGTGCTTAAGTTACATTTTCTTCAATTCTGTACAAACATGACATTTTTTTGCGTTGGATGACCAATTTTGTGCACAAAAATTGCATTTCGTTCATTGACAAAGTAGTTTTTAAGCTGGATGATCAATTTTGTGTTAAACTGAATTTTTTTTTCGAGCAAAATAAGCCATTTTCCATGTAAAAACAGCATTTCCATCCATAAAGATGCATTGTTAGCATTCAATATTTAAAACCAAGTTTATCCGACTATTTTTTGACAATATTTTCTATTTTCTGCATAAAAAATGCATGAATAATTGCAATTTTCCAAAAAACGTCCACTACTGAGGCTCAGCAATGCATTTTTTGCCACAAAATGACATTTTTAGCCATAAAACGACATTTTTAGCCATAAAACGACATTTTTAGCCATAAAACAACATTTTTAGCCATAAAACGATATTTTTAGCTACAAAACGACATTTTTAGGTTTATAAAACGACATTTTTAGCCATAAAACAATTTTTTAGCTATAAAACGGCATTTTTAGCCATAAAACGACATTTTTAGCCAAACATTTTCTCTTCAAAATTACTCGGGTCTTGTGCTATTATCCATTAATTTCCTATTAAAAAATTCTTCGGTTTGACTTTGATACCCTGTGCAACTGCTACTGCAAAAAAAAAAAAATAAAAACATTGTTATTTACTTATTTCCTCTAAAACAACAAAAACGCAAAAAATTCCTCACTTGGGGTCATCCCAGTTGTCCGAATAACTATTACTCGTCGTGGACGAATGCAATTTGGTGTAATTACTAAACGAAGAGCTTTTCTTCATCGAAACATAATTCCTAGCTTTCGACGTTTCTTCGCTCCACTTCTTTCCCTCGGCCAACGTGGCGATCTAAAAACAACAACCACGTACAATTGCTTAACGATCAGAGATGGACCCGCCAACTAACGCTAAAATTTCGCTTTTTTTGCCAAAATACACATTTCGATAATTGTCGCTATCGCTAGCTAGCTAGCTAGCTATAAAAATGTTAATTTAGCTATAAAATTGGCAATTCTAGCTAAAAAATCGGCAATTTTGGCCGTAAAATCAGTAATTTTGGCTGTAAAATCGGCAATTTTAGCTATAAAATCGTTAATTTAACTATAAAATCGCTAAATTTAACTATAAAATCGCTAAATTTAACTATAATATAAAATCGCTAAATTTATCTATAAAATCGCTAAATTTAGCTATAAAGTCGTTAATTTAACTATAAATTCACTAAATTTAGCTATAAAACCGTCAATTTAATTATAAAATCGCTAAATCGGCAATTTTAGCTATAAATTTGCTAATTTCAGCTATTTTATCGTTCAGTAAAAACATTTTCACGATAAACGCCCTCAAAACGTACAAATTAGCGAATTCAAACACTTTTCATTAGCTAAGCCAAAATAAATCGCTATAATTTTTACAAAATTATCAAATTTTTAGCTTTTCCAAAGTAGCAACAGCGAAATTGCATTAGCGAGCCCAACACTCTTAACGATAAACATGAATTGTCGATGTTCGGAGAGTGACCTTGTCTCTGTAAAGCGCGGCAGCTTTGGTGTTGTACTTTTCTTGTAGCGTCATCTTCTCGTCCCAGTCCAGCTGGGATTGGAAGAAATCTCGCGCTTTCCGGTTGCCGCCGACTTTCATTTTCTCCAGTTCGATGTCTTTCCATTTGTCCATCGTGTTTGAGCGGACGAAGCTGCGGAATTCAAGAAATGGAGATGTTAATGTAGTAATTATTATGATAATGTCGATTTAGTGCTCGGTTAGGTTTTTTTTTGGAATTCAAATTATCAATTCAAGTTGTAATTTGACCATTTGAATTGGAATGGGTTTCAATTTTGTTGGATAAGAATTGAAATTAACGCGTGGAAATCGAAAAGAAGAAATATAAACTGAAATATCAATAGTAAAAATCAATAAACATTGAAATTCATCAATTAGTTTCGATTTTAGTCTATGGTAATTGAAATTAAGCAATTAAAAGTGAAATTATTAAAACAAAAATGGATTTAATCGAATAAAAATGAAATTAATCAAAGAAAAACAAAATTAATCGACTAAAAATGAAATTAATCGAATAAAAATGAAATTAATCGAATAAAAGTGAAAACAGTTGATTAAAACTAAAAAAAAAACAATAAAAACAGACAAACCAACCAACCAACTAGAATTAAAACTGCAAAATCAAAACAAGAATAACTTGTCTGTCCATCACTTTTCAAACTCACCATTTTTTGCCTTCGATTCCCGAAACAACAATTTTAAAAAATTAAAAAAAGAAAAAAGAAAAAAACATTTTTTTCAAGACTTTCCTTTTAAAAAAATCCTCACAAAGAAGCCGAAAGCCCTTCGAAAACAACGTTACGTTAAAACACGTTATTTGCAACGAACAACGGTCATTTTAACACATTTAACTCCCGAATATCTCAGTCGGTAGAGCATTAGACTCCGTTCTCAAGCCTCAACCATAAAAAACCTTAAGAAAAACTATTATTTAAAACATTAAACCGCAAAAATATAATCAATCCATTAAAAATTAATCATAAAAACACCAAAATTAACCCAAAAAAATAAAAAAAAAGAACCAAAAGTAACCAAAAAAATAAAAAAAAAGAACCAAAAGTAACCAAAAAAATCTAAAGACCAAAATTACCCAAAAAAATAAATAAAAAGACCAAACAAATAGATAAAAAGACCAAAATTAACCAAATAAATAACAAAAAGACCCAAATTAACACAAAAAAATCAAAAACTAATCACAAAATCAATAAAAACATTCATTTTGCTTCCCAAATCAATGACACTTCATCTCAGACATATTTTTCATCATTTTCCAATCAATTTCCACCTTAAATGAACTCCTAGTCCCCTGTGTTTGCCCGAACATTCTAGACAAATCCAAATTCCATATGTGACACTCGCCCATTGTGGATTGTGAGTCGAACATTCAAAACAAATCTGAAATTTCATTTTAAAAAAAAAATAATTAATTTTATTTGAATTTTCAAATGATTATAAAATTATATTATACTCGTTGTTTTTGTACACTCACAGTATTATCGTGCAGTGGTTTAAGTTCCTGTAAAACTCTCCTTGTTCGCGGACTGGCCATTTTGAAAGGAAAAGTGCAAGTTTTGTTTCGATGAAAAAATCAAAGGAAAACTTTTTTGAACAACTCAAATCGAAATGATAGGAGAAGTAATGACGGTATCGGACGAAATGTCGGCTCGATAAATCAATAAATCGATAGATGGGGAAGGGATTTCGAGTTTGTCGAGTGAGGACAGGTGTCCACGTCCATCGTCAATTTGATGCTAGTTGAAGGACGGAACCCTTGGTTGGTTATCGTAACAGCGATTGGTTTATTTTTGTTTTTAGATTTTTGGATTTTTAGATTTTCTGATTAAAATTATATCTTTTGTTGTTTCGTTAATTTGTTTGTTTTAGTTTGTTTGTTTTGGTGAATAGGGCATGAAGTTGTAGGTTTTGGTCTGTAGATAGATAAAATATTTTTTTAAATTGTCACACGAGGGCATTGATTTCCTGCATGGTACGGTAGCCTAGCAGGACGATATAAAAATTGCAGATGAAGACAAGCGAACAGATTTATCAAAATTAAATATCTAATTTCCAAAACACATTCGATCTTTAAAAGATTTAAATAAATTAATTAAAAAAAAATTGTCAACTATATATTTTTTTTAAAATTTACCCTCGAATTTACCTCAATAACATAACTATGGCCATATCACGAGCTCAAAGACACAAATAACTGACCACATGATCCCTCTCACCCAATCAAAAAAGAGCTTAATTTCGAAATGAGTGTTTAAAACCCATTAAAATACTCTCAAAATAAATTATTAACAACTTCCAAATGTGAAATAAATATAAAATACACAATTAAATTAATGCTAAATAGTAAATACATTTAAAATGACCCGAGCTGTATTTTTCGAACTACTTTCCAATTGTGCATCTGTAACCATTACGTAATGGCTGCTGACAGGTCAGCAGCCAATCACAGTCGCAATAAGGTGTATAAAGTTGCGTAAACACGCAAAATTGCATCACAACATCCTGCAATTTCAAACGTTTTACGCGAGTCAACAATCATGAGCTGGAGACAAAGCGCAGGACAAAGCGGTGGTGGCCCCGAAGTTTACACCGACGGCGCGTGCGAAAATAACGGTCAATCCAACGCGAAGGCTGGTATCGGAGTCTATTGGGGTCCGGGTGATCCTCGGTAAGTGAAAAATGGTTAATTTATGTATTTATTGCATTAAACTGTATTTTTTAATTGAAGAAATGTGAGTGAGGCGCTGAAAGGACGCCAAACGAACAACAGGGCCGAGATTCACGCGGCGATTCGAGCCGTTGTTCAAGCCCGGGCACAAGGATTTTCTGCAATGACGATAATTTGCGACAGCTTTTTTCTCATAAAAAGTAAGCGACTTAATATGATTTGTTTTTCAATAATATTTTAATATTTTTTTTACTTTTTAGGCATGACGGAGTGGGTGCCTGGTTGGCGTATGAATGGCTGGATAAAGGCTAATGGCGAGCCGGTTGAGAATCGCGCGGATTTTGAGGAGTTGATTGAGGAGTCCGATGGAATACGCATAAATTGGGTAAATTCATTTGATTTTTTTAAGTTTTATTTTTTTTAAATCCATTTAATTTTTTAGAAATTCGTGGAGGCGCATTCCGGAAATCCGGGCAACGAGGCTGCGGATCGTTTGGCGAAGCAAGGAATTCTGAAACATCGTTGAATTCTTTGTTTGATTTGGATTTTGTCCATTAATGCATTTTCAAGAACATAATTATTAATGTCACAAAATAAGACGATAAATTTCGTCTGTTTTGTCGTATGAAACGGTATTAATCAACATTTCACACGAAATAAAACGTTAAAAATGATCAGTTTCTTTTTTATTGAAAATTTTTATTGTTGTTGCGTCTGCGCACATCGATAAAGTCGATTAAATAACATTACATACGAATTAAAATTTAATTTAATTTTGTTTTATTCTTGCAAAAGCGTTAACTGATGATGGGATAAACAAAAAATATTTACATATAGTTAAAACATTTTAAAAAAAAATCTATTATCCGTAATCAATTCATCTGTATTAAAGTTAGAAGTTAAAATGTCTTTTAAAAAAATTCTATTATATAATGCCATAGTTTCAAATCTGTGCATTGCAGCATTGTTACGTCTGATGTATTACATGAAATTGTGGTTTTTAATTAATAATTTAATTTAATTTTTCGCATTGTCTATTCCCACAAACGTTTGTGGAAATAGACATGTGTCTATTCCCACAAACGTATGTGGGAATAGGCGGCCTTCACTGAGCCGGCTATTTCCACGAACGGCCATCATTGGGCCGGCTATGGTATGATGAGCCAAAAGAATGTCGAAATTATGTGAATTATGTATACACATTTTTCCTGTCACGTCGTCACGTATACAATGCCTGTCATTATTTGGGGTATATAACTCCCCAACTATTGTTGAATAAATCATCAGTTGTCTTAATAATATGGAAACCGAAATTGATGAATTATATTTCCTTACCATTGAGACAGAATTTACAGCATTATCTTTTTTTAAAACTTGGAACGAATTTGCAGATGCATTCGAAAAGTTCTGCAATTCTACTTGCAGTCCACTTTTTGTGATTCAAAGTTCTCGCAGTATTGAGAAAGAGAATCTGCGACCTGCTGTTCGCAAACTCCCACTTTCCATTTGTGACCGTCAGGCCACCTGGGGTGACCTACGTCACTGCCACACACCACCATACGGCCCCAAGATCACCCCCCTGATTGGGCAGGGTGATCTAGCCCGGGGGAAGGAGGGAGCTGAGTGGTGTGGGGAGGAGTTGCAGAGAGAGAGAGAGAGTGCGGACACCGACCAGGACGGTCGTGTGTTGACAGTTCCAGGGTGTTGTATCGAGGGGACAAGACGTGTCCCGGCTGTGAGGACTCTGCACTCCTTCCCATTCACCACAGAGACGCTCAGTATCTGGTTCACCCCATGATGCAGCCTCCATGAGTGGCTTCTGCGGGTCGTAGGTAAGTACAACATGAATGTAATGTTGAACCGACCACGTCACTCATTGGGCTCATGCCCAGTGTGTGACGGGTCGGTTGCCAGTGCGGCGTGCCTTCGTGGCACCCCTGCAACGGGTAACGGGATTCCCCATACCCCTAGACAACGCAATAAAGGCCAACCAACCAATATTGTGGGAATCTTAGTTATTTACGTGAAGTATGCGTCCCTACCCAGTGTGGGAATAGACACATGTCTATTTCCACAAACGTTTGTGGAAATATCCACGGCCTTAATTTTTTTGAAATTAATTGCACACATTCTTTATTAATTATTTTTTACCTAATTACCAAAACACATTCGATCTTTGGGAGATTTAAATAAATTTATTCAAAAGAAAATCGTCAACTATTCATTTTTTCAAATTAATCGCAATCACGTGACTATGGCAATATCACAAGCTCAAAGATACAAATAACTGACCACGTGATCCCTTTCAACCAATAAAAAAAAGAGCTTAATTTCAAGGATATCAGCACCAACTTTACGAAATGACGATAATTTGCGAGAGCGAATTTCTAATTAAAAGTAAGTGTTTTAATTTAGTTTTATATTAAAATTATATTTGTTTTTTTATTACTTTTCAGGCGTAACTCAGTGGATGGAGGGCTGGCGACGAAATGGCTGGAAAACGGTTAATGGAGACCTGGTTGGTTGAAAATCGCGCGGATTTTGAGGAGTTGATTGAGGCGTCCAAGGGAGTACGAGTTCATTGGGGAAATTGATTTGATTTTTATTTTTTTTTAAATTAAAATTGAAATTTTTTTATAAATTTTTTTTTAAAAACTTTTAGAAATACGTGGCGGCGCACTCGGGAAATCCGGGCAACGAGGCTGCCGACCGTTTGGCGAAGCAAGGAATTCTCAAACATCGTTGAATTCTTTGTGTTTGATTTGGATAATTAATAATCAACAATCTCATGGAATAAAACGTTAAAAATTATCCGATTTTTTTTTATTGAGAATTTTTATTTAAAAAATACGAATATAAATACGAATATAAATATATTCGTGGTTGTTGCGTCTGCGCACATCGATAGAGTCGATAGAAATTAAAATTTAATTTAATTTTGTTTATTAATTTGTTTATTATTAATTTTAATTTATTATTTTGTTTAATTAAAATTTCATTTATTAATTTATTATTTTGCTTAATAAAAATTTAATTTAGCTTTGTTTCATTCTCGCAAAGCGTGATGGGATAAACAAAACTATTTATGATGTGCAAGCTTCGTCCAAGGTCACAGGTGTCCAAGGTGCAAGAAACGTTTGCCACAGCACGGAACTGGGATCGTGGTTTGTAGTCAATATGCCGTACCAGAGACGTCTAGAAGAATTATGTTTATCCATGATCATCGATAATTTCATTTCGACGTTTCAACCCATTTTACTGGAACAATCCTTACCGCCCGTGTTCAGTCGAACAATATACGAACGGTTGTGTCAAAATGGCGGCGATGAACCTCAAACCCGAACGTTGGAACCGGACATATTCATTCATTCCAACACCACATCTTTGCAGCGTATAGATATGTTTGCCTTGCCGAATCGTCGTGTATTGCATAAGATAGGCTTAGTATGCAAAACTCTAGTCGATTTAGACTTAAAAACGCTGGATGACATCCCATCTCGACACATACTCAAACTTCTGCCACAGATGGCGCAAATACAACGTCTTAGTTTATCCAACCAGTGGGATTGCGCGAACCAGGTTGCGGCCAGTATCGGTAAAAATTGTCGACAACTGATTCAACTCAACTTAAATTCGTGCACATTTATCACCGACACCGGGATCGCTCGTTTGTCCGCGTGCGTAAAACTCGAGCATTTGGAAATCTACTTTACCCGTACGACAGCCGTGGGATGTTTTCGTCTTCTAAACCGACTGCCCGTGTTAAAAGTGTTTAAAAACGATCACGACGTATTCCCGCGGTTAAAACGACAAGCAAAATCGAAGCCGGGCCGCACTTATTCTTTAAAACAATGCCCAGCATCTCTCAAGAGTGGCCGAGACGTCGCTATGATGTTCACCATTTTCCCCAAATTGACCAGTTTGTCTGTAAATAACGACACTGTATTGGCCCTGCATAAATGCGAATACAATGTGTTGTTTGGAGGGTTACAACGATTGACTTGTCTGGATCTAATGTTTATTGAATCGATTAGTCTTCGGCTTGTTGGTCGCTTATGTCCGAAGTTAGAAGAATTGAAACTCTTTGGGTGCTCGTTTTTGAAGGAAATCGATGGTGAGGATGTTTCGTTCGCAAAGTTACGGCGTTTAGTAGTAGATTTGATGGATGCTGATTTACGTGCGTTATTTTTACAGTGTCGGAATGTGGAGGAAGTAGAAGTTAGTGGTTGTGTAGGATTTAAAGATGATTTAATTTCGCTAATTCTTGACGAAAATGGTTTTCAAAATCTCAGGGTTTTAGATGTTTGTTCGTGCGATTTGATTAGTTTGGGTTCGGTTTTGAAATTGCTGGAAATGCGGAATCCGTTGAGGAAGTTGAGCGTAAAATGTTGCAATATTGGACTGGAAGATTTTGCTGAAATTGAAAAGTACGTCCAAAGATACAATTTGGATGTTAGTCTTGACTAAGTAATTGAAACTGTCATTTTGTTTTGTTCATTTTATTTTCTTGTTTTATTCTTTTAGATTTTTTTTTAAAATGATATTTTGTCATGAAAATTGCGTAAATGATATTTTGTCATGAAAATTGCGGAAATGATATTTTGTCATGAAAATTGTGTAAATGATATTTTGTCATGAAAATTGTGTAAATGATATTTTGTCATGAAAATTATGTAAATGATATTTTGTCATGAAAATTGTGTAAATGATATTTTGTCATGAAAATTGTGTAAATGATATTTTGTCATGAAAATTGCGGAAATGATATTTTGTCATGAAAATTGTGTAAATGATATTTTGTCATGAAAATTGTGTAAATGATATTTTGTCATGAAAATTGTGTAAATGATATTTTGTCATGAAAATTGCGTAAATGATATTTTGTCATGAAAATTGTGTAAATGATATTTAGATATATCTTTTATTAAATAAATTTATTCAAGAACAAATCGTCAGTTGTTTATTTTTTAAAATTTACTACACTTGTGTGACACATCACAAGCTCAAAGATACAAATAACAGCCCTCGTGAGAAAGAGCTTGAATTGAATTGAATTTTGACAAGTTAAAAACATACTTACTACTCGTCCAGGGTTGCATTTTGTAATTTATAAAATCAGAACCGTTAGTGTCAGCAAAAACAATTTTTTACTTTTGACATAATTCATAATTTCTCGATAAGATAACTCGTCAATATTATCACAATTAAAGAAGAACAACTTAATCATGCCATTTGTTAAGCTTTTTCTGCCGGCCCAACTCACTTGAGGCAATTAGCGTGGTGGCCCAATACACTTGTGCCAAGTTTCGCAAATTCAAATGGTTATAACTTTTGGCCCATTCAAGTTAAAATTTCATTTTTTTAAAAAATATAAAGCCCAATGTTTGTTCTATAAGTTGTATTTATTTATTTTAATTAAAAACATTTTTTAGGGTTCAAATTTTACGATTTTATTTCTTGCAACATCAAACAATGCATGCAGCCCAATACACATGGGTTTGGGTTGTACCCTTTCATGTAATCGGAACCTCGTGCCGGAGAAGTCACTGGAATGAGTTATTTCATTTTAAACGAAAATTTCATTAACAATCCGTTCACTCTGTCAAAAATATGACATTTTTTTCATAATTTACGCAGCTTAATTGTTCTGTCGTATTTCAACCATTGGATTTGTCAGTCCCAACAATTATAATGAAGGAAGCGGAAGTTTGTGGTGACCTCAAATATTCCTATTTGAGTAAGCACCATATTTCCAATTTGTCTTGTAAGTTGAAATAAAACATATACTGCCATAGTTAAATAAAAGGCACAATATTACCCAAATAATATTGTGTCTTGCAACAAGTTTTGGCCCAGCAACAGCGCCAACCAATCGCGCTGCAGCGTGCATTGCTTTGATGATGCTGCTAGGCGTGTGCCTGGGCGGAGCATCCCCTCCTCTCGCGCCTGCCTGGCTCAATTGTTGCACACGACCCGAAGGCGGCCGTGTGTGATCTTTGTGCAACTCGTCATCTGCGCAGCTTTACTGAGCAGATTTCGGAGTGAGCCAAACGGTTTTGGCCCACTCTTCCCGCATTCTTGATCTTGCTTCCAAACCATTCACATCTGTGTCAAACTTATGCCCAAACTTGCTAAGTGTGATTTGTGATATCTGGAAGAATTGAGTTTCATTGCTGGTCCGTGCCAACTGTACGGAATAGCGCCTTTCTGCTTGAATTACTACGTGTAATTTAAGCCATTTCTGTGTGAAATTGACATTGAGCTTGCTCTGTCAATCTGAAGGCTTTGTGTTGAGTTTAACTCCACGAAGCGAACTGTGTGAAGACGGATTGTTGCGTCGAACTTGCTCCGTAATAATCAAACCGCTGTGTGCTAGACGTATTCTCGTGTCGAGCGTGCTCCACGAGAAGTTTTAGGTGTATTTAGAAGTAGGTTTTTGGCATTGAGTTTACTCTGCCAAAATCCCGCGCTCACACGACGCTATCGACGCCATCTTGGAGCCAACGGTCAAGTGTCCAAGTACGAGAAGAAGCCAGATCGACCCAGTCATTACATATTATTTCGAATATATTCATCGTGTATTTTAGACGATTAAAGCAATCTAATTTTTCCTTTTACTCCTCTGTGTAAAAATCATTCCCCTAGACAACCATTTGGCCACAGAGTAGAAGTCCTAACGGCATCTCAACGACGATCACTTGATAAGTTTACCCAATTTATTAAGTGAAAACCCGGATCGCCGCAAGTTATAATGGCATGATGAAAATACTAAACTTTGCAGATATTGCAGCGCATTCGATTCAATAAGTATCGGAATTAAATCGCCAAAATAAAATTTCATGCATCATGCACGATTGAGACGCAAAAACGACGTAACAAAAGAAAACTCATGACTTATTCTTATTTTTATTACAACTGATTGAATTATTGCAAATTAACAAATGTATTTAAATTTTATTATTATTATTTTATTAATTTAGTAGGAAAGAAAATGGTCAAAGCCTACAAATCCAGGGACGTAGTTCATTAAGAAATTGTATTTTCTTTATAAGCCAGCAGTCAAATTAATCTGCAGCTGCACATCCAAGTTTTTCCTTTTCACATAGGTTTTAATCCGATAAAGAGCTCGCTTGTTAATCTGATTACACTGAGAGATGCGTAGCCTATTCATTGGGTTTTGCATTTTCAACAATTTTTTCAACGAACTGCGACTAATAAAGTGGCATGATACAAATTCGGCCATTTTCAAATGTGATAGCGCATTCGACGCAACAAGTTCAGGAATTAAATCGTCAAAATGTATCGGACAATTAACAATGCTCAATACTTCTAAACTAGGTACCAGTAACGTTTTCATTTGTCCTTCAGTAATGAATGAATCGCGACAGCCTAAGATCCGAAGGTTTTTCAATGGAGCATCCATTTCAATGAAATTTGTACACTCTGTTAATAATAATTTCTCTAACATTGGCCAAGCACGATCGATAAGTTTCAAATTGACCAACGGAGCTTCGAACAAATGAAGAATCATCAATCGTGGCGACCATATTAAAATATTAGCGTCGACATGCTTCAAATTTAAGGTTGTTAAATGAGGAAAACTCTTAGTTAGCATGGGAATGCGTTTGTTAGTTATCCTTGTAATTGGAATATTTTCAATGGAATAAGTGGGCAATGGTTTACTTGTATTCGAGTATTCAACTAACTTAGTAAATACTTTGGACCAGTAATCATGTTCAAACAATTTTAAAAGGGACAGTTGGTCGAGAACGAACAAACACCCATCGGCTGTGACACGAGTCTTTCTAACATCTAAACACTCCAGTTTGACGCAACCGATTAACGACCGGAGCCCAACGTCGGAAATGGTTGAACAACGCGCAATGTTAAGACGTGTTAAGAGTGGACAATTCTTTCCGATTACAGCGACAACTTCATCCGTGCACTGTTTACTTGAACAAAGATTCAATCGTTGAAGTTTCGGTAAACTTTGCAATAGTTTGACTGTGGCATTCTCAGTTGGCATTTCTCCATAATATTCTGTCATGTTTAAATCGACGAGGTTTTCACACACTCGGCCTATTTCAGCGTACAGCGGAGTCATGGATAGATCAAAGTTAGACAAATGATGAAGTGATAAAGCGCCCGAATAAATGAAAATGTTTGAAGGAAGACGTAGGTCAGTGCGTGAAAAGTCAACTCGCCGGCTCAGATGTTCAAATACGCTGTTAATAAACGTGGGTGGTTGATTTCTAAGTTGATCTTGTATCTGTTTTTCTTGAAAATGAGCAGACGCCACTTCTAAGCATAATGCTTGCAGACGCGAAGCTGATTTCTTGCGTGGCATGTCGACTCTGTGCGGCAGATGAGAATGATTGAAGTCTCCAACAAATTCGTTATGTACGGGCCAAACTGTGGTGTACGTTCTCCACACGTTTGTCGGCCAAATCGAAGATGGTTTATGATTGGATGACGTTTTTGCCGAAATTCTAAAATTAAAAGTTCTTAAAAAATATGACTGGCCGTCTTTGAATTTATGTCTTGGGAGTGTAAAATGAAATTTATTGTCTGCATAAATAACAAGAAAACGTGTCTGCAAAGCAGAAAAGTTTTGCAAATCCTTAAAAAGCAGAAAAAAAATTAAGTTTACTAGATAAATTATTAAGTTTGTGAATAATGGCAGAACGACCTCGTCCATTTCGGTGATTGCGTCGGCCACCAGAATGTCCAACTTCTCGATCTTTGGTCCCTTTAAAAGTAACTGTGCTTGTATGCACAAAAGCTTTACTTCATTTACCGGATCTTGCTTCAATTCATTTTTCAATGTGCTGAATATATTTCGAACGTTCGTCCTCGCAGCTTCCCTTTGTCTTCGGTTCTTCTCCAAATCTGCCATTGCGATCGATTTTCCTTGGTTTTTCTTTTAAAAAGTCCCGGGTTTCGGCACCATATGTTGCTTTTGCAACTCCTAAGACAATATTGGACAATTAAAAGTTACTTTGGTTTCACGATGTTTCCGAAATTTGGCTGATTCTTGTGGATGACAAATAAAGCACACGTTCACACGGATTTACATTTGACAGTGAATATTTTATTTAAAACAGGAAATAGGTAAATGTTCTATTCCCCACCCTTAATCCATCAATAAAATGTCCCAATACAGAGTGGGTCACCGAAGTGACCCTCTGGTGGCCAAACATTGCGCCACCTCCAATTCCCCCCTAAACGTTGGCTTCTACAGGAACTCCAGTTTCCACATAGTAGCACACAGTGAGTAATTGACTCAGCCAATGGATAATAGGCCCAATTTATAGTGAGCCAGAGTATAGTGTTTGTGCCTCGGTTTGTGCCTTTGTGGTATTGTGTTTAGTTCAAATATTGTCACTAATCGGCGGTAAGATGCACTTATAGTTTCTATGGCGACCGCCGTTTGCGCTATCTTATTGTATTTTGATGAATCGCACTTCTTCGATTAAATGCATGTTTGTTACGTTTGAAAGGTGCCAAAGTGTTAGCAGGTTAAGGTAAAGATACGAGAATAGATAGATCATATTATTTTGGGGTATTATTGGATTTTCTTTTCCGGTTTATAAAGTTCGGTGCAATCGTGCATCAAACGTTAGGCCTAACTCGCTAAACTGAATTCGAACGATTAGCGGCGATACCCCGACTGTTTAGAGTATAGTCTATATACGTATAAATATTATTTAGAGTGTGTCCAATTAAATTAATAATGGTTTTCGAACTTAATTATTATTATTTTTTCATTTCAGACTACGTTCATTTCAAGTTACATTGTCATTGAAGTAAAAAAATGAAGAGAACTCGTGAGGTTTACAATTGCAATCTGTGTGATTATTCGTGTACATACGTATACTTATTGCAACAGCACATGCTTAAACACACTGGCGAAAAGCCTTTCAAATGTCAAATGTGTTCGCTTTCATTTCGACTTAAAACTTACATGACTGCCCACAAGCAAATTCACAATCTTAGTGGGAATTTAAGACGTCATCTTTTAACCCATACAGGAGAAAAAGCATTTTAAACAGGAATAGAAATTTAAAAATGTTGGTTTTATACATCTTGTTTATAATTTTTAAATTCAAGCGCTGATTTTTGGTTTTGTTTGTGCATTTCACTTTTTTTTTTATTCTTGGTTTATTTTCAATTTTAATTCTTGCATTGTAAATAAAATGTAAAAATTTCTTTCACTTTCACATTTTTGTATGTTCTGAATTAAATTTTATGACTTGAAAACGAGAAATTTCCAACGATTCAAGATGATTACATTTAGCTATAGCTGCTCAAATTGATATATTTGCAAATATTAATTTTGATGCTTAGGAAAAACACAAAAAGTTTAATTTGTACAAATCACTTTCTGGGTAACTTGTGTGATCAGCTTACAAAAGGTACGACACGAAAATGTGCAGTTTTTTTTTGTGTCTAAAAATTTTTAGTCTAAAAATTTTTTTTGTCCATAAATTTGTTGGTCTAAACATTTGTTGTCTAAAAAGATTTTTGTGACAAATGTTGAAATACTGAACCATTTCGTGTTGAGAAGTTTCAGGTCGATGATGGTCTTCTTCACGTGCTAAACATTGCACTGTTTATGCGCGAAGAGCAGTAGCAATTGGGAAATAATTTTGATTTTCAGTTTCTACTTACAGTCAGTGGACACAAGTCAAAAGTTAGTACACAAAGGAAGAAATCCAGCCGTTGAGTCGATTTTTTTGGGGTAATTTGCGCAACAAAAATATAATAAAATCATTTCGTACAAAAGAAACTTTTAGATTTGAATGCGTATGTGCCATGCAGTGAAGCTAAGGCGGAGTATTTATTACCAACACCTGAAAACCCGTGAAATTTCTTGCCGACACAACGTACAAAATTAAGAAATTAAAAAAAATAAATGAAAAAAACACTGGAAATCAATTTTTTTCAATTTTTATTTTTTGTTTTTCAAATTTCATGACATGAAGCGAACGTATGTTGCCAGTTACGATATTTTCACGAAAGTTTTAACGAACGTCTTACGTTTTCCTCAGCCGGGTATACAAGCAGTTTGGTTGGACGTGCTTGAATTAATTCGATCGCTGTTTGTAGTCAACATGCCGTACAGGAAATCAGTTTCAACTCTTCAAGATTTTTGTTTGCAGACAATAACCGACAATTTCGATGCGATTTCGTACAAACTAACGGAACAACCTCTCGCCTTTCTTGATATGATATACGAACGAATGTGTCGCCAATTTTGGGATACCGATCGATGTTTGCCGCCGGAAATATTCATTCATTCCGCCACCAAATCACTTAAGAAATTGAAAATGTTCGATCTGTCCACTGATCTTTTAATGTTCAGAATAGCCCGCGTTTGTGAAAACCTTGTGGATTTAGACATTGATAGAATTCAAGGAATTTGTCCACAATTTCTAACCAAACTGTTGCCGCGTTTACCACTACTGCAACGGTTTTCTTTGGACGTAAAGTGCACGGATCAACTCGTAGCGGCAATCGTTGACAATTGTCCGCTATTGACGCTCCTTTCTATTCATTCCAGCAGTTCAATTACGGATGCAGGATATCGTTTATTCGGCCGGTGCACGAATCTAACGTCTTTGGCTATCTACTTTCCCTCAATGACGGTCGAGCCGTGTTTATTCATTCTCGACGAATTGCCCCTTTTGAAGGTGTTTAGAAATCCCTGCTGGCACGAACTATTTCGTCTTCTAAAAGAACGTTCAAACACAACAATGCACACGTATTTGTTGGAGGAAATGGCACACTTTATACCACTTGACACTCAGCATGATATCACGTTTTTGAATGCCAGTTTTCCGAATTTACGAAGTTTAATAGTTTGGTCTGGTATTGGAAATGTGGGAACGATGTTGGCAATGAGCAGCATCCATGTCAACTTAACGCAACGATTAACCAGTCTAACTTTGCACTGTAGCAACACGTTAATGGCGAATGCAAATATTCTTACTGAATTGCAATTGAAAATGCTTCTGCTGAAGTGTGAGAATTTAGAAACTTTGTTCCTTCAAAATTGTAGAAAGTTTAGTGACGATTTGGTTGTCGAGCTTGTCAAATTGAATAGTTTTAGGCATTTGAGAGTTTTGACCTTGTATCGTTGCAATTGGGTTGGTCTGAGGTCGATCGTGAGCTTGGTAGAAATGCGAAATCCGTTGAAGGAGTTGAAGCTCTACGATTGTGATCGTATTGACCGGTCCGTTTGGCTAGCAATTGAAAGTCATGTGAAAAAACGTAACTTGGATTTGAAGGTTAATATCTTAAATTTGCGCACATGATATTGGCAAGTGAGTATCGACCAATTCTTGTACCCAATTACGTCGATGTGTATTCCAAATATTATTTTTTTTCTGTAGACAATAAAGTTAAACATTAAAGGCAACTTTGCCGTGCGTAAAGTCATAAGTGAAAAAGCTGGTTTTTGTTTTTTTAATTAAGGACTCAACCCTAATTTAGTATTTGAATCCAAGGTAAAACTGTAGATCTTGGGGTTGATTTCACGTGCGGGATGTTGTATAGTATCACAATTTGGATTACTGTAAACACTACAAAAGTTATCTTCTTTGTACGGTTGAAGATCAGTTCAAAACGACGATCAAACCCAACATTACGCACCTACGTATTGTAGAAAATGTTCCACAGTCTCGATCGGAAAGACGTGAGTTATCTATTGATAAAATAGACGTGAATGTGCAGCAACTATTTTAACGTACTGCAACGATTAACTACTCTGCAACTGTATCGCATTGGAGATGATGTGAGTGAATTGCAAATGAAAACGCTTCTGCACCAGTGTGAGCATTTAAAAGTTTTAGTTGTTGCAAATTGTGTTATTCTTACTGACAATTTGATTCTGGATCTTGCCGGATCAAATGGCTTTAAACATCTGAAAGTTTTGGAGTTATTTCGTTGCCATTCGGTTAGTTTGACTTCGATCATGAGATTGGTGGAAATGAAATGAGTGCATTGAAGCATTGCAGTCTAGTTTTGGGGGGCCGCTTGTTTCGTCTGATATAAGTTATTTCATGAAATTGTAGTTTTTAATTAATAATTTAATTTAATTTTTTGGAAATTAATTGCACACATACTATTTTAATTTTTTTCTTTTCACTTTTAATTACAAAATTGATTTTGTCTTGTGGTTCTGGCGCCGCCTATGACCGATATGACTCGAAAATGATGTAATTTTGCGACAAATAGCAAAATATTTTATAATCAAATCCAACAACACGCCTGTAGTCATGATAAAATTCGAATATTCCAACAAAAAAATTGACAAGCCAAATGAATGTCTGACTTTGAACATATATTTTATCCCGTTTCTTCGACGTCTGTTTTTTGCCTGTTCATCCACTACTTTGCTGGCAAAAATTAAAACAAAATGAAACCATTCCTGGTGGTAGCACACAGTGAGTAATTGACTCAGCCAATAGATAATAGGACCAATTTATAATGAGCCATAGCATAGTGTTTGTGCCTTTGTGGTATTGTCTTTAGTTCAAATATTGTCACTGGTCGGCGCTAAAATGCACTTATAGTTTCTATGGCGACCGACGTTTGCTCTATCCTATTGCATTTGATGAATCGCACTTCTTCGATTAAATGCATGTTTGTTACGTTTGAAAGGTGCCAAAGTGTTAGCAGATTAAGGTAAAGATACGCGAATAGAGAGATCACATTTTTTTGGAGTATTATTGGATTTTTTTCCGGTTTATAAACTTCGGCGCAATCGTGCATCAAACATTAGGCCTAACTCGCTTAACTGAATTTGAACCATTAGCGGCGATACCCCGACCTTCCCACACGGCGTTTTTTTTTACTGTTTAATATATATATTGTCGCGCTCAACTCGGTCTGTCGCTGATACGTGGTATGAGTCACTCTCTGATCTCGCAATACCGCTTTACTCAAGCGGTTACCCAAATAATGTAACACGGCAAGACAATGTAAAAGGTAAATATAATAAATGTATTTATTATACGGGAATATACAGTTAAAAGGGAATAAAATATGTAAGGGAATAAAAAGGTAAAAGGAAAGGGGTGTGAAGTTGGCGGGAAACTGGTCGAGGTCGTCCTTTGTCGCTGTGGATCCAAGATGGCGTCCGCGTGGCAACGTGGTGTCGTCTTGGGCCGGCGTGGCAATGAATGGCGTCCTCGTCTCACGTTTCTCGTTCGGTCCTTCGGGCTCACGCTGGTCGGGCGCGAGTGAATGCCTGAAAGGTCTTACTTCTGGTCTGTTGTCTAGGTTTAGGGTTTTTTGTAGGTGTCCGGCGATCACACAGCGGCGGACGCTTGGTGGTTCCCGGCGATACACACAGCGGCGGGAACGCTCGTCGTGGTTACTGCAATTTAGGCTTGTGCGACCGTTTGTCTGCACAACTCGCTAAATTGGAGTGGGTTTACTATTTCTAGCTGGCTTGCTAAAATAGTGTGGTAATCTTGTTTCGCAGGTTACTCTGCGGAGGTTAACACAAATCAATCGTACTCACGTTGAAAGTCCCTTGTCCTAGGTCACTCCTGAAGTCTTTGTACTTAGGCTTGATCGTTTTAGGACGTTTGGCTTTTACGTGTATCTTGGTTGATTTTTGTGTTGGTTCTGCCCGCTCAGTGCAAGGCGAATTCCTTTGCACAAAGCGGGGGGTGACAGGTGACTAAAGCCACCCAATAGTGGAGAAGACGAATCTCCCCCACTCCCCCAGGGCAGACGCCCGTCCATTGACTGGATGTCAATGCTCTGAGGGAAGGGAGGCGCGCGTGCGACTCCCCTTCTTTACCCGTATGTAGGCCACGAGAGAAACTCTTCGTGCCCCACCCCAGTCGGGTCACCACACGTCCCCCTCCCAGCTCTGACCGCCGGTGTTCGGAGCGATCAATCCTTCTTGCTGGGACCCGACGCTGGATCCATCGCCTGGGCGAAACTCACTCCAGGGACGGGCGGCTCAGCGCCGGGCGGCACAACGCCGGGCGGCAAAACCAGATCTCCAACCAAGGCTGAAGACTGGTCGCGGGGGTCCTCGTGCTCGGAAATGAAGCACAATGCGTGGCCGCCGGCTGGCTCGTACGGGGCACGTCTCCTCTCATGCAGCCAAACCCGCGGAATGAACGCCGAAAACCCGGAATTGGTGTGCCGGATCGCGTTCGCCTCCGCGGCCGTTCGAGGCGCACGGTGGGCCCTCAGCAAACGCTGATGGAGGATCAAATCGGTGGTCTGGCGCACCTGGTTGTGTAGCCAAACGAATACCGATTTCCCCTTGTCTCTCTGCGCGAGGATGAATTTGCGCGTCGCCGTCGTCATCGACAGCTGAGAGAACTCGTCACACAACTTCTCATAATAGTTCGTCTGAAGCTTCGCCGCTTTCGCTGGCTTGGCGCTCTTCGGAACTACCGCTTGTTGGACAGTCTCTTCCCGCGCTTGTTGGGCTGCGGGAGGCGTCAGGCTCTGGCGAGCGGCGGACATCGTTGGTGGCGTCCGACATAACAAGCGTCTGGGCTTACCCGCCGCATTTGATAGGACGGGTGTCTGTGGTGTCGCCGCTGGTGGCATCGGTGGCGGCGGCGGAGGTGGAGTTGGGGCTCCACGTGAAGCAGTCGAAGAGGCGGCGTCGCTCTCCATCGGCTCTTCACTCGTGACCATCATTGCGTGTGACTGCGCTGACGGTGTTGGCTCCCACGTGGTAACGGCGTGGCGGAAGGCCATGCTCCGCAACTTATACCCCTCCCATTCGGGGTTCACCACGTCCCGGGTCAGCTCGAAGCGAGTCATCGCCGGGTTGGGGAGAATGGCGCTCCATTCCCCAACGAGTGCGCGAGGTATCTGCACACCCTCTCTGTCGACTACGGACCAACAGGCCATCGCCTGTCGTCCGACCCCAAAGAGCGAGGGGGTCAATAACTGGACCATGATTTTCGTCAAAGCCAGCTGTAGACTGCGCCGATTTACAGGGTTGCTGCGATCAGGATCTGCAGCGAACGCGCGCGAGTGGTGCCGCATCATCGAAATCCCCCACTCGATGAAATGGCGCTGAGTGACGTCGGCGCCCTGCAGAGCAGCGGCGGCGGCCCTCGGGTCCTCCATCACAAATGCGAAGGCCAAGAGCTCTTCGATCGACGGATTGGCTGCTTCTCGAGCCAGCCGTGCGTTTTCGTCACGCTGTTCATACCACATCGCGGTGCGGTCGTGTCTTGCCTTGCTCGGGTAATATTCTCCGAAGCGGGCGTTATGGCATTCCCGCGCAATGCTCTGGTGAACGGGCAACATCACCGAGTCGTCGACGGCCAAGTTCGGCGTAGTGCTCGAACCCGGCATCGGCGGCGGCGGCGGCGGGGGCTGCGTCGGCGGCGGCAGCGGCTGTGTCGGCGGCGGCAGCGTCAGGGACTGCTGTGCTGGCAACGGTTGCGACGTTGATGACTGCGTCGGCAACAGCAACGTCAAAGACTGTTGTGTTGGCGGTGGCAGCGTCGCTTGCACTCCAGTCGGCGTGACTTGGAGTGCCGGGAGCTGGCTTACAGTACTCGTCGGTGGAACGACGGCCGTAGGCGCGTTTTCTACACGCGGTCGCGAATTGACATATTCGCTTAACCACCGTGCCACTTCGTGTGGAATCACGGTACCATGCTCGACGACGCCCATCTTGCGAGCGAACTGCATCGCGGGGTCGAAACGCGACAATTTCTTGCGTTTCATCTGAGTGATGATCTCGCGAAGGTCCCGCGTGTCTGGCGCTAGGACGCGACGCTCCCCGGAAGATCGGCCACTCGACTTCGATCGTGCCTCTCTCGCCTCCTTCGCTTCGATTGCTTTGAGAGCGTGTTCGGGAAGGGGAATTCCTCGCGCCTCGCAGCGAGCGAAATACCGCTCTTTGCGGTCTCGTTTCCGCTGCTCACGATGAGTTAGCGGATGTCTGCCGACACGGGGACGAGAGACTCGCTCTTCGTCACCCGAAATCCAGACTTCTCGAGTCTCTTTACCGTCTTTCATCTGACGGTTGACGAACACCCTTGGTCTGGTGTAATTCGCGGGGTCGCGCGGTGGCTGCGCTGACGTTCCCGCTCCGTCGTTGACGGTCGAGTGCGGTTCGACGCACTGTTTCTTCGACCGTCCCGGGGAGCGCGATTCGCTGCCCCCGGTTCCCTTGGAGCGCTTGCGCTTCCTTGGGAAATTATACTTGGGGCCGAGAATTCCCAAATAGTGGAGTTGCCACATTTCAGCTTGTGACGTGAGAATCCCCATTCTCGGTCGCCACTGTGGCGTAACTTCTCCCTGCCGAATCTGCTCGCACCACAGATGTATATCGGCGGTGCTCATTCCGTCGTCTTGCAAAATCCGCTCTGCAACCGCCGGCGCAGTGTCGATTAGCTGCTGGCGGTAGTGTTGATACACTTCTTCGCGGGCCTCCTCGGTCTCGGCCGCTTGCCACGCGAACAACACATGCTCCTCCGCCGGCCTGCCGGAGTATTGGCTCGACAGGGCCGGGTGGAAGATTGGTGACTTCGGGTCATCGATGCGAGCGAGCTCTGCAGCGACGACGTTTCGCACCGACTCCGGGAACGCGTCCAGGAGTGTACAATCGTTAACCCAACGCTTGGCGAGGGCGCGCGAAAATAATACGCGCAGGCGGTATGGCTTCGCATCTTCGCCAAAGCAGCGGCGCAGAAAATCGGGCAGTACGCCTCGATATATGCCCGCTCGCACTATGCATGCGGGGCTGAGCGCTCCCCATGTGTCTCGGAGCTCCATCTGCAATGATGGAAACAAAATAATTAATGAAATCGCCAATAACACGGAGATAAATAGGGGGTGGGCTCGAGGAACGTCGCTGAAACGTGCGACCGCTCGTCGAGTCCTATTCCTGTTCATTGATTCGTCCTTGTCAGGAAGAAAAGAGTCTTCTTGGCACATCTGGTTCACGTCCAATGATAACCACGAGACGGAATCGAGCGTATTAATCCGGAAATTTTTCTTCGGATTGTTTAATTTAAAATTGAACTGTAAATTTGTATTTAAACCAATAAATTCGCGAAATCGTTCGTGAAAATCTCCAATAACAATTTTAGAACATGTAAACAAATGTTCTTGTCGTGAATTAACTTGTAAAGAAATAAATTTGTCTAATAATAACTCCAAAAATTCGGAGTTAAAGTCGAGTTAAAAAACGAATCTATAATAGATTAGTGTCATCGGAAAAAAATTCGCAAATAAAATAGCAAATAAAAATAGAAACAACGTTCTATAAATTCTTTCAAAATCCATCCAATAAATTATTCCCATTTCTGGAATATAAAAAGAAAGCTCGTTTCCTTTGTCTCGTTCGTGTCAATTGTCGTGAGTCATCTTCAAGGAGCGAGGCGACAGTTTGTCTGCTATCGCGTCCTTGAAGACAAATAATAGGAGAAAATACAATCGCTCTCGCGATCGTGGATATTAGTATAATAATTATACACTATTTCGAACGCAGAGCGTTCATGTCAAGTATTAGTCAAGTGTATCTTTAATTCGACCGCACGGAGCTAAATCTCGTGCGGCGATGCCGACTACTACCTGATCGGGTGGAACTACGTTTATGTCCGGGTCCCAATTCTCGTCATGATGCTGTATTTCAAGCATTTCCTCGTCCCCTCCTTCCTCATCCATCGTGAGGATTGCGCGTTCAGTCAGACCACGATTAAAAAACTTGAAAACTTCTCGTAAAATGGATCAAAAACTCGGTTAAAAATGCACTCGCTGTGTATCACGTGCGGACGACGATCAGCTGATTTTAGCGGAAGTCCGGGTGAAAACGAGGCAATCGTGGTGGGTTCTGGGTAATTTTACTCCAGAACCAGGTGCTTATGACTGTGCGCAACAGCCCGTGCGCATGTTACGCTACGGGGCTCCTTTGTTTCTACGCCCGTGCGCGATCGCTGCTACGGGGTCTTTTGCACGCGGTATCCGACCCGTGCCGATAATTTTGCTACGGGTCCCGCGTTTCCACGCCATCTCGTGACGTGAATTCGACCGATATCCGCTTTGTTGGACTTAGCGAAATTTTCAGAGTCTCGGATTTTGATGGCTAGCGCTGTCGATCGGTCAATTTTTTTGTTTTTCAGCGTCGCCATCGACTCGTAACGTTTTCTACTCCTTTCCTACGACCTTTCCGTCTTTTATAAACGGATTACTTCTACGAAGCCGCAGGTGATGAGTCGAGACAGGTACGATATTTTTTGTTGTTTTTTGTGTCTGTACCTCCTCATTACTGTTTTCTTTTTTATCCGTGTTTTTTGTGTTTGTTTCAGGAGTTTCTCCTGTTTCCCCCCCGACCAAAATTGGATCCGGAACGGATTCAACTATCTCGTTTACCGGTGGTGAAGGGGCGTCGAAATACTCCTCGTTGTCACTTGGCGGTGCTTTTTCCGACTCGCCAGCGAACATATCGACGATTTGGCCGTCAGTTTTAGACTTGACTTGGCCTTTTGCCCACATTTCTTGCGGGAATTCCGGAATGTACGGAGTTAACTCTCGTACTTGTATCGATTTATGCTCGGTATTGTCCTCGAGCTTACGTAATTTATACGCGTTACCGCCATGCTTGTCGATGATCACATACGGACCGTCTCTTTTGTCGGCCAAGCTGGCGGTGATTCCTCTCGCTGCATTTGAGAGGATGTGTGTGTCCTTCCACACCAAATCATTGATCTCGAAATTCACAAATTTTCTACCGCTTTTATCTTGTAAAATGCGGTCGCGCATATTAAAAATGTGCGCCATCATGTGCTTGTACGTGTTGGAGATGGTTTGCTCCAATTTAAACACGTACTCATGTGGTTTCTCAGGGTCCACCACATTTACCGACTCTGCCACTCGTGGGTCCCAAGGCACTCGTAGTTCCCGGGCGAAGTTGAGGTAGGCCGGAGAAAAATCTCTCGTCCTCGAGACTGTTGTTCGTATGCTGAACGCGATCTCCCTCAAGTATTCATCCCACCTATTGTGGATGTCAGTGAATATACTTAATGCATATTTAATGTCCCTGTTGAGTCGCTCAACGGGATTTGTTCTGGGATTGTAGGTCGAAGTATGTGACGCCACAATCCCGAATTTCTTACAAAACTTACCCCAAATTTTCGAGATAAATTAGGGTCCGTTATCGGATATTATCTTACGTGGAAATCCGTAACGTAACGCCACGTCGTAGATACATTCAACGATTTTTTCTGCTGAAGGCCTAGCGACGGCGTACAACTCGGGCCAACGAGTTGCTACGTCCATTATAACGATAATGTACGCATTTTTATTTCCCGTAACGGGTTTTGGGCCCATCACATCGACACTTAAACAATCAAAAGGCGCGTAAGGCCCTAAGAAAATAGTTTCGAATGGTGATTTACTCCTCGGCTTGCACGCTTGACATCGCTGACATTGGTGGACAAAAAGAGCAATATCTTTTTTCATCCCTGTCCAGTGAAAAAGCTGTGTAGCACGATAGAGTGTTCTGCTTACTCCCGCATGGCTCGCAAGCGGGTGCCCGTGTAACAACCACAGCACGCGACCGATTAAGGAAGCAGGTATTACTACCTTTACTGCGGTGTCCGATTCACTCAAGTCATCTTGGTGATTTGGGTGATGTTTCACCAAAAGGCCGTCATCCAATAGGTAATCTATGGATTCGTGTGCATAACGACGCTTCTGCCTTCTGGTTAAGTTGGGCGGATATTTTCCTGTCAGTACGAATCTAGCTCTGTCCTGACATTTTTTGTCTAATTTTTGTTGCACAATTATTTCCTCCCTTGTCGGGGGATTGCTTCGCATTTGCTTGCCGACATGAGCGTGGAAGGCGCTTAGAAGCGGGTCATTTATTCTCCGCTCTAGCTTAAATTCCTTCTTTGCATTTGGGTAATTGTCAGCAGCTGGTTGGTATAACCGCGTCCAGAATCCACAGAATTTTACATCTGCTGGAGACGCGGTGGGAATTTCATTTATTTTCCTTAAATCCCAACGGTGACAACTCGTCGGGCAGTAAATGATGCGGGAATCATCCTCGCCATCATCGTCAGCGTCGATAGGATCTGACACTGGTGCCCTTGATAGAGCGTCAGCCACGACGTTATATTTGCCGGGCTTGTATTGAATGGTCAAGTCGCATGCCATCAGTTCTAACTGCCATCTGGCTAGTCGACCGGCTGGCTCCTTTAATTTCATCAGCCATTGTAACGCTTGATGATCTGTGTGGACTACAAATTTGGTATATTCGAGATAATCTCTGAATTTCCTTATAGCCCACACAACTGCCAAACACTCCAACTCTGTGGCGTTGTAATTTTTTTCAGCGCCTTGGAGTTTGCGACTTATAAACATGCACGGCAGGTCTTGTTCGACTCCGTCGCGCACGTGTGTTTGGAGCAACGCCGCTCCTAACCCAACTCTGCTGGCGTCCGTATGTAATATGAACGGCCGGTTTAAGTCGGGTAGAGGCATTACGCCGACTTCCGTCAGCATCCTCTTTATCGCATTAAATGCGATGTTGCACTCATTTGACCATACAAATTCGTTTTCATTCTTCAGGAGGTCGGTAACTGGGGCTGCCACTTCAGCTAGACCCGGTAGCAACCTGCCGAAGAAGTTTATCATTCCCATAAACCGTTGGACACCTTTAACGTCCTCGGGTGGTGGGAAACGATTAATCGCATCGATTTTTTCGGGGCCAATAGCTAAACCGTTGACTCCAATGCGATAACCCAGGAAGGCAAGCTCCTTTCGGCAGAACTTGCTCTTGCCCGGATGAACGTGTAACCCAGCTTTCGCCAGCCGGGTGAGCACTTGGTCGATGTGCTCAATGTGCTCTTCGAATGTTTTAGAGGCAATAACTATGTCATCTAGGTATGCCCACACAAACTGATGCAGGATATCACCCAGTACGCTCTCGATTAGTCTCTGAAAGGTACTGGGAGCATTCACTAAACCAAACGGCATGACGTTGAACATCAACCGTCCAATTGGCGAGTAAAATGCTGTTTTTAGCTTATCCTCTGGCCTCATCTCAACTTGCCAGTATCCCTTCGACAGATCCATCGTCGTAACCCAAGAAAAGGGGCTAAGCTCTCTCAAAATGGATTCGATAGACGGCATCTGTATGGGATCTATCTCTGTCACCGCGTTTAATGGGCGGTAATCAATGCATAGACGCGGATCCGAGCCCGGGCGCATCACGAGCACAACTCGCGTCGCGTATTCTCCCTGGGCCTCGGAGACAATGCCACTGTCTAGCATTTCTTGGCACATTTTTTGCACTATTTCACGTTTTTGCGGGTTCATTCCCTTATACGCAACTCGTATAGGTTTATTATCCGTCAATTTAATTTCGTGAATAGCCCTATTCGTTCGGCCCGGTTTTTTCGACAGGATCCCCTCATATTTAAGTAGGACCCTTCGTAGGGCTGCCGCTTCGTTTAATTCTAAAGCGGCGTCGGCGACAAGCGTTTCCACTACATTGTCCCGTTGCAATTCTGTTACGAATGCTTTAAAATCGTAGTCTTGAACGAATTTCTTTAGGCCTTTCTCCCACTGTGTCTTGTCGGCCGCTTCTTTGATAAGAGCTGGTGGCACGACAATTGCGGGTCTTTCTCTATCATTTCTGATATAATTCCAAGATTTCGTTATTGGATTTGGTTGTATTTCCATTGACGCCATGAGGTCTAAGCCCAACAGAAAAATTCTGTCGCACGTGGGCAGGACCAGGAAAGGGTGCTGTTCTACCCCTCCGAGCCATTCCATGGTCAATAGTATGACTCCTTTTGGACGCGCCATTCCGTTGGCGGTTTTTAGACGTACATTTTTATTAACGCCTTTTATCTTATCGGTGAGACCCAATGATGCTACTATGTCTTCGGAAACGAACGAGCGATCTGCTCCCGAGTCTAATAGTCCCATAATTTTTTCGCGTTCTATTGTCATGGGCAGCATACATAGGCGGCTGGTATATTCGACCGCTACGTTGCACATGAAAACACGAAATTCTTCTGTGTCCTCGACTACTTGAGGTAACTCTTCAAGCAGTAGGTTCGGTTCTTCCGCCTCAGCCTCAGCGTTTGCGGTAATAACCTGCAAAGCGTTGTTGGCCCTGTCTTGAATTTGGGCGTTAGCTATGGCACTACCCATTTCTTTGACTGGTGGCGGTTTGTCGAACCCTTTGTTAAACCCCTTCTTCTTCATGAATAGCGCAGACGGTCGAGAAGTTATTTCTTCGCCGCCTGCGCTGACTCGTTTTTTGACTCGTTTTTTGCCATGGCGAGTTTAATCTCTGCCATCTGCTTCATTATCGCGTCAAACTTAGCGTCTTCTTTCGCTGTTCTTGGGCACTCATTGGAATAGTGCCCCGGTTGGTTACACTTGAAACAACGAATATTTGATTTGTCTCTTGGGGCTTCAATCGATTTTTTCTTTTCAGGGTCTACTTTCGATGGTGGCGTGTAATTTTTCCGAAAATACTTCGGAATTCGGCCGGTATTTGGTTTTAACCTGGCGCGAAATTCTTCTACCGCTCTATCTCGGTGGATGAGATGTACTAGCGGTCCTTCCTCATCGCAACCCGTTGATAAGGTGTCGCGATAACTTCTTATTTCTTCGTCCGTCGAATAATCGTCTTTTTCTTCTTTTTCGTCTGATTTTCCGACATTTTGTTCGGCTTCCTCCCCCTCTTTGACCTCCTCCAGTGTCGCTTGCATGGCTGACGCTGTCGGTGCCTTTTTAGGGGCGGCCAAAGGGTTGGAAGGCAGCGTGGATGTCAGTTTATTTTTTATTTGTAAACCAACGCTAGCTTCTGCCAGCTCCATTATACCGCTAAGATATTCAGTAGGGCGCATGATTTTGTCTGTCGCCCCATATCTTTCCGCACTCAACTTGAGACGTTTAGCGGTTGCTGCTTTCTCCGCTTCTGGTAAAGCGGAATAATATCTCTTCTCGATATCTATCGTGTTCTCGAACAGGAAGGCGCTCATTTCTTCGTAGCTGCCTCCTGTCGGTGCCCTTTCTTCAAGTAGCACCCGTTGCGAGTATTCCGACAAACCGCCGAGAAAGAAAAGGTTGAATCCCGTGGCATGAAATTCCATCGGGGCCTTTTCGAACAACAATCTGGCGCGAATGTCGTAATCCATTATGGTTTCACCAGGCATCTGGCGAAGACCTCGCATCTTTCGGCTCACCTCTTCGGGTGTCTCGCCGTAGCGCAGGTCGAATCTCATTAAAAAGTCGTCCCAATTGACGCCTTTCAATCCTTGGTACCACTCACGTGCCGAGCCTGTCATTAGCTCGACAATACCGTGGGTGAGCATGTCTCCTACGGTGGCTTTAGTGGCAGTCTTAATCCGAATTACTTCGTCAAGGAAGCGATCTCCCGCTTTCCATGACCCGTCGAAACGGTTCTGAATATAAAATTGCCACCTAATATTCCCGGTAACACTCATGGTGTCACGTCGGGAGACAGCGTATTTTTTCTTTACGCGGTCACCAGTGTTACGATTACGATCATTTCGTTTGCTCAGATCGATTCCTTCGGCTTTTAACGAGCCAAGCAGGGCTCTTCCAAGCTCTCCCATCGTATACTGCCGACCCGTCGAATCGGTAAACGCGCTTTGTCGGGGAAGGTCCTGAAACTCCTCCCGTCGGTGGCCGCTATTTTCCGATCGACGTCGTTTCTCTTTATCGTGCGGAGAGTTGGACCTCTTCCGGCGATTACTGGATTTATCATTTCGTCTGTCGTCGTTGGACGAGGGGTCGGAGCTGGGGTCGGGAGACGGTGAGTGGCGTGGCAGGTCGCGCCGTGAAGAGCTTGACTCTTTCCGGCCTCTACGACGGTCGTCACGTTCCCGTTCCCTGCGTTCGTCGCGTTCTCTCTCCCTTCGTCTTTCTCCGGAACCTCTCTCCGAATCGTGATGACTGGGTGCATTCGACTCCAGTTCATCCGACGACGAATCACTGTTTCCGTAGTGATACTGTTGCTGCCCTCTCTCGCGTTGACGTTCCTCTCGTGACGAGGTGCGGTCTTCGGAATGTTTTCTCGAAGGTCCGTCGTCTTTGAGGATGGGTACCGGCTGTTGCCAGTCGTTACCCCGCGGGTCGTCGCGTTGTCGGCTCGTGTGAGTCTGTTCTTCGTTACGACGCGCGTTGTTCGCATTTATTAATCGGTTGATAGCGTTGTTAGTGTTATCGTCTAACGCCATCATGTGAGGTCGAACGCGTTGTCCGGTCGAAACTTCCCGTTTGCGTGGAGTGACTGGCACTTCCTTTTTTCGCTCGGGTTTGGGGCTGACCTTCGGCGTGCGCTTCGGGTCGCCTTCTACGCTCTCGTCGGACAATTCGGACGAGCTAACTTCTGGCTTGCGAACGGATTTTGGTTTGTCTCGTTGCAGCCTAGTCATGAAAGCTTGTTCAGCTTCTTGTTGAGAACGGAATGCATAACGATGTGCATGTAAGGCTCGATCAACTATTTCCACCTCTTCTGGAGTGGTTGGAACGCGTTGGGATTTGCCGTACTCGAGAGCTCGCGCTTCTCTTTCCGCCAGCTTCCGCTTTCTCTCGCGGATGGCTTGTCGGGCCTCATTCTCGACATCCGCTTCGAATTGAGCGGAATCTACCATTTGTTGAGTGTATGCGCCTTCAACAACGGTGATTTCTGGGGATAACCTGTGCGCTCTTAAAGCTGCACGTACGATTTGTAATGTTTCGTACACAGTTATTTTTCCCGTTGGCAGAGTGTATCGTACACCTTCTGCCTGTGCCAACTGCATCGTGTCAACCAATGTGGCCGAGACGCTGTAAGGCTGGCTCGAGACACGCTCAGTTTTTGACGCATTGGACTTGTGTCCTTCGGACCTGACCGAAGCTGGGCGGCTTTGCGTAATTGGCGTGTTTAGTGCCGAATTAGCTGTCGTATTTGAGGCCGTTTTTTGTATCGGAGACGCCGCTTTCGGACTGCCCACCTCGGTGTCGTGCGTTAGACGAGGCGATTGGTTACGGGATAAAACCTCGTTTCCGCTCGTCTCGCCGTCACGGTTAGAACGCGGCAGTTTGGAGTGAGATTGCTCTTCACCCCGCTCTGTCTCGTCCAATCGCTGCCTCGTCTCGGAACGAGACGGGTGCGATGCCTCTGATGCGCTTCTGCGATCGGGTTTAGGCTTGCGCCGTTTTTGCCTCGCTTCGTGCGCTGAGGCTTTGGGTAAGGGACCTCCAGATCGCAAGTGATAGTCGGCGCCTTTACGACTGCCGGCTCTCTTGTTTGCGTCGGAGTCGGAATCCGTTACTCGGATATTGTCTGCCATTTTTGGGTATGAAAATGATCTCAAGTTCTATTCGAGTCGTTTAAATCGATCCCGGACAGGCCCCCACGTGTCGCGCTCAACTCGGTCTGTCGCTGATACGTGGTATGAGTCACTCTCTGATCTCGCAATACCGCTTTACTCAAGCGGTTACCCAAATAATGTAACACGGCAAGACAATGTAAAAGGTAAATATAATAAATGTATTTATTATACGGGAATATACAGTTAAAAGGGAATAAAATATGTAAGGGAATAAAAAGGTAAAAGGAAAGGGGTGTGAAGTTGGCGGGAAACTGGTCGAGGTCGTCCTTTGTCGCTGTGGATCCAAGATGGCGTCCGCGTGGCAACGTGGTGTCGTCTTGGGCCGGCGTGGCAATGAATGGCGTCCTCGTCTCACGTTTCTCGTTCGGTCCTTCGGGCTCACGCTGGTCGGGCGCGAGTGAATGCCTGAAAGGTCTTACTTCTGGTCTGTTGTCTAGGTTTAGGGTTTTTTGTAGGTGTCCGGCGATCACACAGCGGCGGACGCTTGGTGGTTCCCGGCGATACACACAGCGGCGGGAACGCTCGTCGTGGTTACTGCAATTTAGGCTTGTGCGACCGTTTGTCTGCACAACTCGCTAAATTGGAGTGGGTTTACTATTTCTAGCTGGCTTGCTAAAATAGTGTGGTAATCTTGTTTCGCAGGTTACTCTGCGGAGGTTAACACAAATCAATCGTACTCACGTTGAAAGTCCCTTGTCCTAGGTCACTCCTGAAGTCTTTGTACTTAGGCTTGATCGTTTTAGGACGTTTGGCTTTTACGTGTATCTTGGTTGATTTTTGTGTTGGTTCTGCCCGCTCAGTGCAAGGCGAATTCCTTTGCACAAAGCGGGGGGTGACAGGTGACTAAAGCCACCCAATAGTGGAGAAGACGAATCTCCCCCACTCCCCCAGGGCAGACGCCCGTCCATTGACTGGATGTCAATGCTCTGAGGGAAGGGAGGCGCGCGTGCGACTCCCCTTCTTTACCCGTATGTAGGCCACGAGAGAAACTCTTCGTGCCCCACCCCAGTCGGGTCACCACAATATATATATATATATATATATATATATAAAGATTATTTCATGTGTGTCCAATTCAGATAATCGTTTTCGAACTTAATTATTATTATTTTTTCATTTCAGACTAAGTTCATATCAGTGTCATTGTCATTGAAGAAAAAAATGAAAAGAACTCGTGAGGTTTACAATTGCAATCTGTGTGATTATTCGTGTTCATACGTATACTTATTGCAACAGCACATGCTTAAACACACAGGTGAAAAGCCTTTCAAATGTCAAATGTGTTTGCTTTCATTTCGACTTAAAACTTACATGACTGCCCACATGCGAATTTACACGGGAGAAAAACCATTCAAGTATTATTTGTGTGATTATTGTTCGGCTCATAGTGGCCATTTAAAAGTCCACCTATTAACCCACACGGGAGAAAAACCATTCAAGTGCCATTTGTGTGCTTATTCTTGCAATCAAAGTGGGGATTTATGAAGACATCTATTAACCCACACTGGAGAAAAACCATTCAAGTGCCATTTATGTGATTATTGCAGCAGTGAAAGTGGAACTCTAAAAAAACATTTATTAATCCATACTGGAGAAAAACCATTCAAGTGCCATTTTTGTGATTATTCCTCGACTCGTAGCGGAAATTTAAAAGTCCATCTATTAACCCACACAGGAGAAAAACCATTCAAGTGCCATTTGTGTGATTATTCTTGCAATCGAAATGGGGATTTAAGAAAACATCTATTAACCCACACAGGAGAAAAGCCATTCAAGTGTCATTTGTGTGCTTATTCTTGCATTGACAGAAAGGCTTTAAGAAGGCATCTTTTAACCCATACAGAAGAAAAACCATTCAAGTGCCATTTGTGTTATTATTGTTCGAGTCGTCGTGAACGTTTAAAGGAACATCTATTAACCCACACTGGAGAAAAACCATTTGAGTGCCACTTGTGTGATTATTCCTACCGTCAAAGTAGATCTCTAAAAATACATTTATTAACCCATACTGGAGAAAAACCATTCAAGTGCCATTTGTGTGCTTATTCTTCCAATCAAAGTGGGAATTTAAGAAGACATCTTTTAACCCATACAGGAGAAAAAGCCTTGTAAGCAGAGGAATAGAAATTTAAAAAGGTTGGTTCGTACATCCTGTTTATAATTCTTAAATTCAAGCGCTGATTTTTGGTTCTGTTTGTGCATTTCACTTTTTATTTTATTCTTGGTTCATTTTCAATTTTAATTCTTGCATTGTAAATGAAATGTAAAAGCTTCTTTCACTTTCACGTTTTTGTATGTTCTGAATTAAATTTTATGACTTGAAAACGAGCAATTTCCAACGATTCAAGATGATTACATTTAGCTATAGCTGCTCAAATTGATATATTTGCAAATATTTATTTTGATGCTTAGGAAAAACACAAAAAGTTTAATTTGTGTGATCAGCTTACAAAAGGTACGACTCGAAAATGTGCATTTTTTTTTGTGTCTAAAAATATTTTGTCTAAAAATTATTTTTGTCCTAAAAATTGTTGGTCTAAACATTTGTTGTCTAAAAAAAATTTTGTGACAAATGTTGAAATACTGAACCATTTCGTGTTGAGAAGTTTCGGGTCGATGATGTTTACGCGCGAAGAGCAGTAGCAATTGGAAAATAATTCTGATTTTGAGGTTTTACTTAAAGTCAGTGGACACAAATCAAAAGTTAGTACACAAAGGAAGAAATCCAGCTGGTGGGTCGATTTCCTTTGGGTAATTTGCGCAACAAAAATATAATAAAATCATTTCGTACAAAAGAAACTTTTAGATTTGACTCCGTATGTGCCATGCAGTGAAGCTAAGGCGGAGTATTTACAAGTTATTACTAACACCTGAAAACCCGTGAAAATTTTTGCCGACACAATGTACAAAATCAAGAAATTAAAAAAATAAATAAAAAAACACATGAAATCAATTTTTTTTCAATTCTTATTTTTTGTTTTTCAAATTTTGAAGGTGTTTAGACATCACTGCGGCACGAGCTATTTCGTCTTCTAAAACAACGTTCGAGCACAACACTGCGCACGTATTTGTTGAAGGAAATGTCAGGCGTGATAAAATTTGACACTCAGCACGACATCATGTTTTTGAATGCCAGTTTTCCGAATTTACGAAGTTTAGATGTCGATGTGTTTCATAATGCAAATTCTGTTTCGGCATTGTGCGACAACAACATGCACGTACTGCAACGACTAACCAGTCTAAGTTTGTTTTGTTGCGACACGTACACGGTGGATGGACATGTAATTATTACTGAATTGCAATTGACAATGCTTCTGCTGGAGTGTGAGGATTTAGAATCGTTGTCTATTAAAAATTGTACGGCGTTCAGTGACGATTTGGTTGGCGCGCTTGTCAAATTGAATAGTTTTAGGCATTTGAGAGTTTTGAAGTTGTATAGTTGCCATTGGGTTGGTCTGACGTCGGTGATGAAATTGTTAGAAATGCGAAGTCCGTTGAAGGAGTTGGTGTGGAAACAGTGCGTCAATTTGGGAGATTCCGCTCGTGTAACGATTGAAAGTTATGCGAAAAATCACAACTTGGATTTGAAGGTTGATTTAATTCCCTCGTGGTAATTTATTTTAGGCCAACACAATTTTGCACATCGACCAATTTTTGTTTCTATTTTGGGATTTTTAAAACATCTTTTTTATAGACATTAAATTTAAATATTTTAACAAAAGCTACTTATGTCAGAAGTAACAATTTGGACTTGGAGATTAAACACGACTGCTAATAACAGAGTGTTTAAAAATGTTAATTTTCAATAAATGTATATTAAAAGATGAAAATATTTGATTAGACAAGACATTCCGTAATGCCCATCCAGCTCTTCGTGAACTCTGTATCCAGTTCCATCAAAAGAAAAGTACACATTTGATCATTCAAGATTTTTGTTTTTAACATATTTAATCTGCAGACAGAATGTTTGGAATATTTATTTATTTATTTAACATTCAAGAAAGTATACCGCACATTAGTTTGATAGTAAAAAATCATAAATACGTTTAGGTGTGGTTTACGTACCAAAATTGATACGAAAATTTCTGTATTGGTTTAAACAAAATTACTATGCAAGTAGTTTGTAACTGAAACGTTACACTGGCAACTTAAAACGACGAATGGAGTCGGATTTGAATCGAAAAAGTTGTGGACTAGAGAAAACGTGTGTAGACAGGTTACATTTGAAAAACACACAGAAATTTTATTCATTTTTCGGGCATATAAAGGGTAGGGATTAACATTCCATTCAATTCAAAGAATATTTACTATGCGTCACAAGTGAGTTTTTTCACTTGCGCCATGGTGGTAAAAACACAGAACTAATTTAACAATATTTGGAAACCACCAGTTTCCACAGTAACCTTCAAATCCAAATTATGGTTTTTCACATACTGTAACTTTCAATCTCTTCAAAAGCCAATCTGCTTATATGAAGACAATTCAGGAATACCAAATCCTTCAACGGGTTTTGCATTTCCAACAACTTCTTGACCGAGGCCAAACTCATCGAATCACAACACCGAAACTTCAAAACTCTTACGTGTGCGAAAGTATTCGATTTAATAAGATCGAGAACCAAATTGTCAGTCAAAGCTCGACAACCCGTAAAATACAACGCTTCTAAATTCCCACACTGCAGCAGAAACATTTTCATCTGCAATTCAGTCATAACATCATCTCCAT
Source organism: Strigamia acuminata (assembly GCA_949358305.1). NCBI lineage: Eukaryota > Metazoa > Arthropoda > Chilopoda > Geophilomorpha > Linotaeniidae > Strigamia > Strigamia acuminata. Next base: position 7,359,692 of record OX442315.1, on the reverse strand, counting down.
GCAGACACAGAGTGGTCAGTCGTTGCAGTAAGTTTATATTCTTGCCGTATTTTGCTCTGAAATAATTCAGATTCGTACTGGTTGCTCAAATACACAAAACACGTAGATTAGGGAAATTTTTCATCGGCTGACATGGTTGTTCCTCCAATAAATACGTGCGCAATGTTTTTCTTGAACGCCGTTTTAGAATACGAAATAACTCGCTCCAGTGATCATTTCGAAACACTTTCAAAAGCGGCAGTTGGTCTAGAATGAATAAACTGTCGACGGTTGTTACTCCGCTGCTGCAGATATCCAAAAACGTTAATTTCGTGAAACCGCTGATCAAACGAATTTTTGCGTGTGTGATATGTTGTGTATTAATCACGCCAGATGGCGTTAATGTATTATAGTTTATGTGTACCATTAAAAGGTGGCACTAGTTGTTGTTTTCTACAGTGTAATGGCGTCCTCATGTTATTTCATCAGCCTCCAGATTTGAGCATCTAACAACACACTGCGGCAGTCGGTTGCGTTGTTTCAGCAACAGGTTGTGGTACAACTAGTGTAACGCACACGTAGACGCAACGTGCAGGAAACGCGAAAACGAACGCGGGAATTCAACACGCTGGCGTTCAAAACGCTGGCAAACAGAAACGCTGGCACAAAAAACGCTGGCAAATAAAAGGCTACAATATAATCATTTTTTATTAAATATTTAAAACGCTAAAAAGGAGAACACTGGCAAAAATAAAAATATTCCAGAAAAGCTAAAAATTAAAACGCTGGCAAACCTAGTCGCTGGCAACGCTGTGCCAGCAGTCAATTTAATCTGCAGCTTCACATCCAAGTTTTTCCTTTTGATGTAGTTTTTAATCCGATCAAGAGCTCGGTTGTCAATATTATTACACTGAGAGATGCGGAGCCTACTTATTGGGTTTTGCATTTCCAACAATTTTGTGAACGAACTGGCACTAATAAAGTGGCATGATACAAATTCGACCATTTTCAAATGTGGCAGCGCATTCGATGTAACAAGTTCAGGAATTAAATCGTCAAAATGTGTTTGACAATTATGAATGATCAATGTTTCTAAACTAGGTACCAATAACGTTTTCATTTGTTCTTCAGTAATGAATGAATCGCTACAGTGTAAGATCCGAAGGTTTTTCAATGGAGCATCCATTTCAATGAAATTTGTACACTCTATTAACCATAATTCCTCTAACATTGGCCAAGCACGATCGATAAGTTTCAAATTGACCAACGGAGCTTCGAACAAACGAAGAATCATCAATCGTGGCGGCCATATTAAAATATTAGTGTCGGCATGCTGCAAATTTAAGGTTGTTAAATTAGGAAAACTATTCGATAACATGGGAATAAGTTTGTTAGTTATCCTTGGAATTGGAATATCTTCAATGGAATAAGTGGGCAAAGTTTTGCCTGTATTCGAGTATTTAACTAACTTAGTAAATACTTTGGACCAGTAATCATGTACAAACAATTTTAAAAGGGACAGTTGGTCGAGAACGAACAAACACCCATCGGCTGTGACACGAGTCTCCGTAACAACTAAATTCTCCAGTCTGGCGCAACCAATTAACGACCGGAGCCCAACGTCGGAAATGTTCGAACAATGCGCAATGTTTAGGTGTGTTAAGAGTGGACAATTCTTTCCGATTACAGCGGCAAGTTGATCCGTGCATTGTTTGCTTGAACGAAGATTCAATCGTTGAAGTTTCGGTAAACTTTGCAATAGTTTGACTGTGGCTTTCTCAGTTGGCATTTCTCCGACAGATTCTGCCAAGTTTAAATCGACGAGGTTTGCACACACTCGGCCTATTTCAGCGTACAGCGGAGTCATGGATAGATCAAACTTAGACAAATGATGAAGTGATAAAGCGCCGGACTGAATGAAAATGTTTGAAGGAAGACGTCGATTAGTGCCTGAAAAGTTAACTCGCCGGCTCAGCTTTTCAAATACGCTGTTAATATGTTAGTATGTGCTTTCCCTCATTCCGGGTTGAGCCGTGTTTATTCATTCTCGACGAATTGCCCCTTTTGAAGGTGTTTAGACATAACTGCTGGCGCAAGCTATTTCGTCTTCTAAAACAACGTTCGAGCACAACACTGCGCACGTATTTCTTGGAGGAAATGTCAGGCGTGATAAAATTTGACACTCAGTACGACATCATGTTTTTGAATGCCAGTTTTCCGAATTTACGAAGTTTAGATGTCGATGTGTTTCATAATGCAAATTCTGTTTCGGCATTGTGCGACAACAACGTACACGTACTGCAACAACTAACCAGTCTAAGTTTGTTTTGTTGCGACACGTACACGGTGGATGGACATGTAATTATTACTGAATTACAATTGAAAATGCTTCTGCTGGAGTGTGAGAATTTAGAATCGTTGACTATTAAAAATTGTATGGCGTTCAGTGACGATTTGGTTGGCGAGCTTGTCGAATTGAATAGTTTTAGGCATCTGAGAGTTTTGAAGTTGTATTGTTGCGATTGGGTTGGTCTGACGTCGGTGATGAAATTGTTAGATGTGCGAAGTCCGTTGAAGGAGTTGGTGTGGAAACAGTGCGTCAATTTGGGAGATTCCGCTCGTGTAACGATTGAAAGTTATGCGAAAAATCACAACTTGGATTTGATCGTTGATTTAATTCCCTCGTGGTAATTTATTTTAGGCCAACACAATTTTGCACATCGACCAATTTTTGTTTCTATTTTGGGATTTTTAAAACATCTTTTTTATAGACATTAAATTTAAATATTTTAACTAAAGCTACTAATAACTGCCAATAACAGAGTGTTTAAAAATGTTAATTTTCAATAAATGTATATTAAAAGATGAAAATATTTGATTAGACAAGACATTCCGTAATGCCCATCCAGCTCTTCGTGAACTGTGTATCCAGTTCCATCAAAAGAAAAGTACACATTTGATCATTCAGGATGTTTGTTTTTAACATATTTAATCTTATCCAAAATATTTGGAATATTTATTTATTTAACACTCAAGAAAGTATACCGCACATTAGTTTGATAGTAAAAAATCATAAATACGTCTAGATGTAGGTTTTTACATACCAAAATTGATATGCAAATTTCTGTATTGGTTAAAAATTACTACAAGTAGTTTGTAACTGAAACGTTGCACTAGCAACTTGTAAATGATGTATTCTTAAAACTTATGAAAACGACGAATAGAGTCGGATTTGAATCGAAAATGTTGTGGACTCGAGAAAACGTGTGTATACTCTTTCCGCACTCAAGAAAAACCCTGGAAGCTAGGCTCCCATTGGCCAAGCCATCTCACTTGTGTAGTGATACATAAAAAAGACCCAATACACCAGAAATGCATTATAGGAAACTTCAACTATAACTATATACAGTTCTGAGTAATCAGACTAAGCCAATGGGAGCCCAGCTTCCAGGGCTCTTCTTGAGTGCGGAAAGAGTATAGACAGGTTACATTTGAAAAACACATAGAAATTTTATTCATTGTCCAGGGTATATAAAGGGTAGGGATTAACATTCCATTCAATTCAAAGAATATTTAATATGCGCCACAAGTGGTAAAAACACACAACTAATTTAACACAATTTGGAAACCACCAGTTTCCACGGTAACCTTCAAATCCAAATTGTGGTTTTTCACGTAACTTTCAATCTCTTCAAATACCAAATCTTTCAACGGATTTTGCATTTCCAACAACTTTTTGATCGAGGCCAAACTCAGAGAATCACAACACCGAAACTTCAAAACTCTCACGCGTGCAAAAGTATTCGACTTAATAAGATCAAGAACCAAATTGTCAGTCAAAGCTCTACAACCCGTAGAATACAACATTTCTAAATTCCCACACTGCAGCAGAAACATTTTCATCTGCAATTCAGTCATGACATCATCTCCATCTGCACAATGCAGACACAGAGTGGTCAGTCGTTGCACAACACCGGACGTTTCTTCTAAGGAATACGTGCGCAGTTGTCGTTTTAATGTGGGAAATAAATTGTGATCGTTTTTAAACATTTTTAAAACGGGCAATTGGTTTAGAATCCGGCAAATCAAATGCGAGCAGAAAGAAAAGTAGTCGCCCACAGAATTTACGACAGGGGGGAAATTCAGTCACGGTTTCTGCGCCAAGGGGAGTCAAATAACAGTAATTGGCAATCGAATTTTGGTGGCTAACATGCATTGCAGTGCCAACAAGGTTATATGCCGGCAGCCGCAGCTACTGTTGCCACACCGTACTTCGGTGGTGTTGCTTACGGTGGTGGAACTGCACCACACATCGGTGTTGCTTCGTCAGGAGTGAACTGGGTGGATCGAAAAATTTGGAAATAATAAGGTTTTTTTTTTTTTTTTTTTGTTTTACTTCTACTTCATTCTAAACAATGCAGAATATAAAACAATGTAAAGTCAATTCTTGTGTATTTTAGGGCTGTGGAACGATCAATGGCAGTAAATCTTGAAATTCGATAAAAAGGAGATTATTCAAATTATTTTATTGGAAAATTTATTGTAATTTTGCACAAATTTCTGCATCAACAAGACATGTACTGGCCAAGCAGTTGGCTATTCTGCAACATTTTTAGCGGAGCTCGACACATTCAAAATAATATTTTTTTAAAAAAATTAACAAAAATTACAATTAAAATGTTAGCTTTTTTTTAATATTTAATTAAAACCCTAGCTAAAATAGATTGACAACCATTTTTTTGTTCCAGATAACCAAAATGCATTATGGATACTTCACATATCACGTGCTTTTTGTAATTCAGTACCGTAGAGTCAGCACATCCAAGTTTTTACTTTTGACATAATTTTTAATTTCTCGATAAGATAACTCGTCAATATTATCACAATCAAAGAAGAACAATTTTTTCATCTGATTTGTCGCTTCCAACAATTTCATGATCGAAGTGGAACCAAAAAAGTGGCATTCTGACAACGTTAACATTTTCACACATTGTAGCGCATTCGATTCAACAAGTTCCGAAATTAAATCATCACAAAGTATTCCACAATCACCAATAAACAATCTTTCTAAACTTTTACATTGTATCAATAACTTTTTCATTTGTTCTTCACTAACGAGTGAATCTTCGCAGCTTAAATCCAGTTGTCGTAAATTTTTCAACGGGCAATTAACAACACCGTCACTTTCATCGATAATTGTACAATCTTCTAATGTTAATTTCTCTAACATTGGCCAAGCGCGATCAATAAGTCCGATATTGACCGGTCTAACACTCACCAGATGGAGACTCGTCAGTCGTTGAGGCCACGTCAAAATATTAAAATCCAGATGAGTTCCGTCATCCGTCACACCCAAACATCTTAAATTTGGAAAAAAGCTCCTCAAGATGGGAATATGTTGGTTATTTTCCACTTTAATAGATTCGATGGAATAAGTGTTTGTATACGACTCTTCCGCTAACTCGGTCAACAATGCGCGCCACTTATCGTGTTTAAAAACTTTTAATTTGGGCAGTCGGTTGAGAGCGAACAAACACACTCGGTCCGTGACACCGGTTGATTTAAAATTCAGACACTCCAGCTTGACGCAACGGCACAGTGACAGGAGCCCAAAGTCGGTAAAGTTTTTGCAACGCGAAACGTTGAGATGTTTCATGAGTGGACAATTCTCGGCGATCGCAGCAGCAACGTCGTCCGTGCATTGTTTACTGAATTTGAGGCTCAAACTTTGAAGTTTTGGCAAGCATCGCAGTAGTTTGACCGTGGATGCAGCTGTATATTTTGGAGATCCGAAATGTTCTGCCAAGTTTAAATCCGCGAGGTTTGTACATGTTTGGCCTATTGTATCGAATAAGGGAGTCATCTGCAGACCAAACATACTCAAATGGTGGAGAGACATGGTACCCGAATGAATGAATATGTCTGCCGGCAAAGACCGAGACGAATATTCGTATCGCTTAGTTAGTCTTTGAAATATGTCGTTAAGAAATCTGGACGGTTGGTTTTTCAGTTCGTCTTGGATTTCTTCAAATCGCGTAGTCACAATATTTAAACACAATCTTTGCAGACTCGGTGCTGATTTCTTGCGTGGCATTGTCGAATGATACGATTTTCAAGTCTCCCACAATTATTTTATGTCGCTTGCGAATGATTAATTTGAACGACTTGAACGGATTCGGCAAAACGTTTGATGGACGTTATTTGCCACACATGTGATTTGTGGCATTGCTGTAAAGTGAGCGCCAATATTGTCTTTTTGTGTGGCAATCGGGGCAAACAAAAGTATTAAACTAAAGATTTATTTAACGATTAAAGACCAACTTAAGTGTTTGAAAAATAAAAATGACCTTGTCACGGATACCCTTTCACGTAACAAACGAAAACACATGAGTTTATTATTATTTTTATTACAACTGATTGAATTATTGCAAATTAACAAATGTATTTAAATTGTATTATTATTATTTTATTATTTTAGGAGAAAAAAAATGGTCAAAGCCTACAAATCCAGGGACGTAGTTGATTATGAAATTGTATTTTATTCATAAGCCAGCAGTCAAATTAATCTGCAGCTGCACATCCAAGTTTTTGTTTTTGACGTAGGATGTAATCAGATTGCGAGCTACGTTGCGAATATTATTACACTGAGAGATGCGTAGCTTATTCATTGGGTTTTGCATTTCCAACAATTTTCTGAACGAACTGGCACTAATAAAGTGGCACGATACAAATTCGACCGTTTTCAAATGTGGTAGCGCATTCGATGTAACAAGTTCGGAAATTAAATCGTCAAAATGTATTTGACAATTATCAATGCTCAATACTTCTAAACTAGGTACCAATAACGTTTTCAATTGTCCTTTAGTAATGAATGAATCGTAACAGCTTAAAATCCGAAGGTTTTTCAATGGAACATCATCCATTTCAATGAAATTTGTACACTCTATTAACGATAATGCCTCTAACATTGGCCAAGCACGATCGATAAGTTTCAAATTGACCAACGGAGCTTCAACCAAATGAAGAATCGTCAATCGTGGCGGCCATATTAAAATATTAGCGTCCACATGCTTCAAAGTTAAGGTTGTTAAATTAGGAAAACACTTCGTTAGGAAGGAAATAAGTTTGTTAGTTATCTTTGGAATTCGAATTGGAATTTGTTCAATGGAATAAGTGGGCAATGTTTTGTTTGTTCTCGAGTATTCAATTAACTTAGTTAATACTTTGAACCAGCAAGCATGAAAAAACAATTTTAAAAGGGACAGTTGGTTGAGAACGAACCAACACCCATCGGCTGTGACACGAGTCTCTGTAACATCTAAATACTCCAGTTTGACGCAACCAATCAACGACCGGAGCCCAACGTCGGAAATGGTTGAACAATGCGCCATGCTAAGATGTGTTAAGAGTGGACAATTCTTTCCGATCACAGCGACAACTTCATCCGTGCACTGTTTACTTGAAAGATGATTCAATCGTTGAAGTTTCGGTAAACTTTGCAATAGTTTGACTGTGGCTTTCTCAGTTGGCATTTCTCCGACAGATTCTGCCAAGTTTAAATCGACGAGGTTTGCACACACTCGGCCTATTTCAGCGTACAGCGGAGTCATGGATAGATCAAACTTAGACAAATGATGAAGTGATAAGGCGCCGGAATGAATGAAAATGTTTGAAGGAAGACGTAGATGAGTGCGTGAAAAGTCAACTCGCTGATGGCTCAGATTTTCAAATACGGCGTTAATAAAGCTGCGTGGTTGATTTCTAAGTTGATCTTGTATCTGTTTTTCTTTAAAATGAGCTAACGCAACTTCTAAGCATAATTCTTGCAGATTCGATGCTGATTTCCTGCGTGGCATGTCGTCTGTAGAGATCAGATGCCAATCACACTCTTGGCAACAGAAACTTCGTCAAAATGGCGCCGATTACGATCTCTGAAATCGAGAAGTAAAAGTGATTTAATTAACAAATTCAATGTATGTCCTAGGCATTTTGTGAAACGAGGAAATTGATTCAATTATTTAAAAATACAACAATGATTTATTTTACAATAAACACATTGGATTTGGCAAAAGGAATGGACTTACAGTTGTGTGTTCGGAATCCACAGCTTGGTTATTGTGCCCGCGAGGTCTCCGGACTAACCGGACGGATTCGCGCCGCAAAAACGTCGCTCGAATGTCTTCTAAACGTTCTGACGACTGCTGCCTTCTTCGAGGAACGTCTCGGCTATACGTTTCGGCAATGGATTGGCATTCCTTTATGGGATTCCTTCGACCGCGTGGTTGGTAGAAGTAAAATGGTCGATTTGACCGCTCGTGTTAAAAAGCTGTTCGTTCCAGGTGACTTCCGGTCTCCGGATTATCTTCCTTGTCCAATCATTGGACCAATTGGCGCTTGTCCAAGTGGTCAGTAACTGCCACAGTACTCACATTAAAACGTCCAGAGAAAGAAAATTAAAAAGAATTCTTGAATTATGCAAATCCATATTGACATTAGAATAACAAAACTTTATTCCTTTTTTTGTCGCTAGGAGACTTTGCAGATAGTTTACATTTGTAATTAATTGTATTGCAAATCAGCTTTGGAAGGGGGTGTACTCAAAGCCAGAGGTCTCTTCGACTTGCAAATCCAAGTTTGTGCTTCTGGCGTAACCGTTAATCTCGTCGTAAGCTGGCGCTTTAATGTGATGACAACTCCAGAAAAACAACTTGTCCATTGGGTTTTGCGCGTGCACCAATTTCATTATCGACGTGCAAGTGATGAAGTTGCAAAATGAAAATGTCAAGGTTTTCACGTTTTGCAGCGCGTTCGACTCGATTAGTTCGGAAATCAAACGGTCCGAAAGTTCCGTGTGACAGCCGTAAAAGCACAATTCCTCTAAACTTTCACACGACACCAACAACATTTTCATCTGTCGTTCGGTAATATGCGAATTGCTGCACCGCAAATGCAGTCGCCGAAGCTTTTTCAACGGAGCGTTGTCGATGTCGTCGCTCGTGTTGGAAATCGTACAGTCCGTCAACGACAACCTCTCTAAACTCGGCCAAGTGTGGTCAATAAGTCGAATGTTGACCGGCGTGACGTCGACTAGCTCCAGACTCGTCAAGCGCTGAGGCCAGACTAAAATATTAAAATACAGATGCGTGCGGTCGCCGAGCAAGCGCAAGCTATTTAGTCGTGGAAAAATGTTCTTCAGGATCGGAATATGCTCGGCGTTGATCTCCGGAAGCCTTTCGATGGCATAAGTGTGCGCAGGTTTGTTTTTGATCGACTGTTTGGCCAACCTGGCGAACAATTTGCCCCACCGGTTGAATTTTAACACTTTTAACACTGGCAGTTGGTCGAGAAGGTACAAGCAGCCGTCGACGGTTGCGCGAGCAAATTGCACGTCCATGTACTCCATTTTGTCGCAACGGCCTAACGAGTGGAGCCCGTCGTCGGTAACGTTCGAACAATACGAGATGTTAAGATGCGTTAAGAGTGGACAATTCTTTCCGATCGCAGCGGCCACTTGATCCGGTCACTCTTCCTTTAACCACAGGTTTAGACGTTGGATTCTCGGTAGATTTTGCATCAGTTTGACCTTGGCGGCGATCGATATTTCTGGAGCGCCTTCGTATTCTTCCAGGTTTAAATAGACGAGGTTTGGACAAACTTTTTGTATCTTTTCGTAGAGAGAAATCATTGGCCGGTCGAACATGTACAAATGGTGCAGCTAGGTGGCGCCGGGATGGACGAAAATGTTCGAAGGAAAACGTAGATCGGTGAATCCGAATTTGTATTGCTGGCACAGTTTTTGAAATAAGTTATTCCTAAGCATGAACGGTCGGTTCGCTAGTCGATCTTGCTTTTGTATGTCCGCAAATCGGTTTGCCGCCATGTTCAAACCAGTGGCGGATCTAGCATCCGGCTATTGGGGCTTGAGCCCCGGGCCCCCAAATTCTAGGGGGCCCCCGAGACTCTGGACCATGTACTAAAAAAAAAAAAAAAAAAAAAAAAAGGTTGCTAAAAAAAGAAAAAAGAAGAAAGGTTGCTATTAAAAATTTGAGAAAGGGGCCCCGAAAAAACCTCAAACCCTGGGCCCCCGAAAAGTTAAATCCGCCCCTGGTTCAATCACAAAAGGCTTAGCACTGATTTTCTGCCTGGCATGTCGAATTAAACCGATTTGTTCGTACGAAACTGTGCAAAACCCATGGCTTCGCTACACATCGTGGCATTGTTGGTAACAACACGAAATCTGAAAAATGGCGCCTATTGTCATGTGATCAATATTTTAGTTTTTGGCACCAGGGACTTAAAAAAAAAGCTTTGAGGAGCAGAATTTGGGCGAAATGTCGTAGTAGTTTATGCAGATGGATGGGAATATGTTTGATATTTACCTCTGGAATTATTTTCTGACTTTGTTTCAGCAATGTTTGTTGCAAAATGTTTCGCTTTTGTTGCAAAATGTTTCGCCTCTGTTGCAAAATGTTTCGCCTTTGTTGCAAAATGTATCACCTCTGTTGCAAAATGTTTCGCCTCTGTTGCAAAATGTTTCGCCTTTGTTGCAAAATGTATCGCCTCTGTTGCAAAATGTATCGCCTTTGTTGCAAAATGTTTCGCCTCTGTTGCAAAATGTTTCGCCTTTGTTGCAAAATGTTTCGCCTTTGTTGCAAAATGTTTCGCCTTTGTTGCAAAATGTTTTGCCTTTGTTGCAAAATGTTTCGCCTTTGTTGCTCCGCAGGTGCTTCTAAAAGTGAAGTTTTTAAAGTTTAGTTGTCATTTAATTAACTTGACGTCGATCTTTAAATTGCTGGGAACGCGGAGTGCATTGAATGTGTTAAAGTTTGATTTGGGTAGAAACATTACTCGCTTGGTCGGTCTACAAAGATATTAAAACGTTCATTAAAATTAATAACTTGGATGTGAAGATTGAAAATTGTTCGTTATATTAGACTTTGAATGTGCGGCGATCCGGATTTTCACTTGTTAAATTAATTAAACTTAGCAAGTAATCGTCGTCAAGATGCCGTTAGGACTTCTACTCTGTGGCCAAATGGTTGTTTAGGGGAATGATTTTAACACAAAGTAAAGGAATAATAAGATTGCTTTAATTGTTCTATAAATACACGATAATTGAGAAATAAATGAGTTTGTAATGACTGGATCGATCTGACTTCTTCTCGTACTTGGACACACTCACTATTAACGGTCGGCGTCAAGATGGCGTCGATGGCGTCGCGTGAGCGCGGGATTTTGGCAGAGTAAACTCGATGCCAAAAATCTACCTCTAAATACACCTAAAACTTCTCGTGGAGCACACGAGAATACGTCGTACACACAGCGGGTTGATTATCACGGAGCAAGCTTGACGTAATAATCCGTCTTCACACAGATCGCTTTGTGGAGTTAAACTCGACACAAAGCCTTCAAATTGACAGAGCAAACTCAATGTCAATTTCACACAGAAATGGCTGAAATTACACGTAGTAATTCAGGCAGAAAGGCGCTATTCCGTACAGTTGGCACAGACTAGCAATGAGTCTCAATTCTTCCAGATATCACAGATCACACTTAGCGGTTCTGAGCATAAGTTTGACACGATTGTGAATGGTTTGGAAGCGGAATCAAGAGTGCGGGAAGAGTGGGCCAAAACCGTTTGGCTCACTCCGAAATCTGCTCAGTAAAGCTGCGCAGATGACGAGTTGCGCAGAGATCACACACGGCCGCCTTCGGGTTGTGTGCAAAATTGGAGATGACAGTGTCTACGCACATTCTTTCCAAACTCGGTGCGTTCGGCATGTTGACGATGACTGTAATTTGAAGGGGGGAGTTGTTGTTTCCAGTGTAAACGGCTGGTTCAATAACGAAAATACAATCGATTGGCTAAACCGCATTGTCAAAACAATTTCATTTAAAAAACGAATGCTGGTTTGGGACTCTTTTCGATGCCACATCAGCGAAAAAACAAAAAAACATTTTAAGGGTTTTAACAGTGTAATGGCAGTCATTCCAGGGGGAACAACGAAGTATATCCAGGCTCCAGATGTGTGCTGGAATAAACCTTTCAAAGGTTACTTAGCGGAATATTATGCAGAGTGGATGGCGGGAGACGAGAACAAACAATACACAAAAGGTGGCAATAACTTAAAGCCTCCTAGTCGACGATTGTTGGCAGAATGGATTGTCAAGGCTTGGGAACGTTTGCCAACTGAATTAATCGTAAATAGTTTCAAAGTTTGTGGCCTGACCACCAGTACGGACGGCAGTGAGGATAATTTGATCCACTGCATAAAAGATGGCCAGCCATGTAGAGATGCATGGACATTAATACAGAATTTTCGTGAAAACAACAGTTCCCAGGGTCAAATTGAATATCGTGTCGAAGAAGGCGATGAGGAAAACGAGGAAAATGAAGTGCTAATCGATTCAGAATAAATTAAACACATTTTTTAATCAATTCGTCACCCATACGTAATGTTGAAATTTTTCATTTTAGAAATAAAGCGCGGGCCTCTAATAGCGCGCGGGTTAAATTTTTTTGGCAAATAGCGCACGGGTGCGCTATTTGCAAATATACGGTAATGTGCAACGAGCAGTTTGTATTTGTATATGAATAATACCAACGTCTAAGCAACGTTATACGAGATAAAAATAAGTCGATTTTATTGGTGGATTATCTTGAAAATTATTGCAGAATTTTTGTATTAAAATGCTAAATTTTAATCGACAGCAACTGCAGCCGCAAATATACATGATAAAACATCCGATTTTATTAACAATCAATCAACGAGTCGAAGATTCACCAATCTGACACCCAAAAGGTGTAGAAAAGTCAATCTTTGCAACCGCACAACGAATTGTATTCGCATTTGTGCAGCGCCATTACGGTGGCGCCATCTACCGACAAACTGGTCAACTTGGGGAAAATCGTGAAGAGAATAGCGAGGTCTCGGCTGCTCTTCACAACGCCGGACGTTTCTTCTTTGGAATACGTGCGCAGTTGTCGTTTTAATGTGGGAAATAAATTGTGATAGTTTTTAAATAAAATAAAACTTGGTTCGCAGAAAACGGCTGAAAAAGACTGAAGATGGCGACACTGTATTGCCAATCACTTTTTTCAAACGTGTGCGCAACTAATAAAACGTATTTCCGTGCACTGCGTGCAAAGATGAAAAGGGTCAGACACTTGACCAGATGACCACGTGTATACTTAGTTCCATAGATAATTTTATCATCGTATATGTTAACATAAAAACACCTTGTTCACGAAACTTTAATTATTATGCCATACCAGAAAAACCTGCAAGAATTGTGTTTAAACAAGATCATAAATAACTTCGACGTTTTGCAACCAAAATTAGCGGAACGACCGTACCCGCGCGTGTTTACTCGCACAATATACGAACAATTGTGTCAACTTAAATGCGGGAATCAAAAATATTTAAAATCTAACGTTTTTATTCATTCCGGCACGACGTTGCTGCAGCGCTTGCATTGGTTCGATCTCCCGCTGGATCTTTTATTCGATAAAATCGGCCACGTTTGTACGAACCTCGTCGATTTGAACTTGTCAAACCTCAATGAATTCCCGCCCGGACACGTGATCAAACTGCTACAACATTTGCCGCAAATCCAGCGTCTAAACTTATCGGAGAGATCGGAATGCACGGACGACATTGCGGCCGAAATCGGACGAAATTGCCGGCGATTAACGCACCTCGACTTGAATTCCTGCAGAAAAATCACCGATAATGGGCTCGCTTCGTTGGCCCCGTGCGTCAAACTCGAGTACCTGAACGTCCGCAGAACTTGCGCGACATCTGACGGCTGCTTTTGGATTCTAAACCAATTGCCCGTTTTAAAAGTGTTTAATAACGATCACAATTTATTTCCCACGTTAAAACGACAACTGCGCACTTATTCCTTAGAAGAAACGTCCGGTGTTGTGAAAAGTAGCCGAGATCTCGCTATTCTCTTTACAATTTTTCCCAAGTTGACCAGTTTGTCGGTAGATGGCGCCACCGTAATAGCGCTGCACAAATGCGAATACGACGTGCTGTGCGGGTGGTTGCAACGGTTGACTTCTCTACACCTTTTGGGCGTCAGAGTGGTGAGTCTTCGACTCGTTGATCGCTTCTGTCCGAAGTTAGAAGAGTTGAAACTCACTTACTGCACGATTTTTAACGAAGCCGAAACTGCGCATGTTCCGTTCAGGAATTTACGTCGCTTGGAAATCGATTCGATGTTTGTTAATACTGATTACCGCGTGTTGTTTGAGCAGTGTTTGAATGTGGAGGAAATAGTTCTTTTTAGTTGCCAAACTTTTAATGATAATTTGGTTTTGCAACTTGTAGGATTGAATGCTTTTCGGAATCTCAAGGTTTTAGATCTTTACGCGTGCGATTCGATTGGTTTGAGTTCGATTTTTAAGTTGTTGGAGATGCGGAATCCGTTAGAGAAGTTGGTGTGCAATCTATGTAGAAATATCGGTTTGGCGGCTTACGATGAAATTGTAAGCTACGTTAAGAGTAAGAATTTGGATTTGAAGGTCAGACACTTCTGGATTGATTGATTGATTGATTGTTAATAAAAGCAGATGTTTTATCATGTATTTTTGGGGTTGCAGTTGCTGCTGATTAAAATTTAGCATTTTATTGCAAAAATTTATTGAATACTAGCTGTACCCGACCACGGGGGGGGGGGGGGGGGGGATGTTGCTGTGGCGCATAAATAAATCCAGTGGAAATAAATCCTGTGGAAATCCCATGGAAATACTGTGGAAATAAATCCTGTGGAAATCCCATGGAAATACTGTGGAAATAAATAAATCCCGTGGAAATAAATCCTGTATAAATCCCATGGAAATAAATCCCATGGAAATAAATAAATCCCATGGAAATAAATAAATCCCGTGGAAATAAATAAATCTTGTGGAAATAAATAAATTCTGTGGAAATCCCATGGAAATCCGGTGCAAATAAATTTCGTGGAAATCCCATGGAAACCCGGAGCAAATAAATCCTGTGCAAATAAATTTCGTGGAAATCCCATGGAAACCTCGCGCAAATAAATTTCGAGGAAATCCCTTGAAAATAAATCCCGGGGAAATAAATAAATCTCGTGGAAATGAAGAAATCCCGTGGAAATAAATAAATCTCGTGGAAATAAAGAAATCCCGTGGAAATAAAGAAATTCCGTGGAAATAAACGAATCCCGTTGGAAATGAATAAATCGCGTGGAAATAAACAAATCCCGTGGAAATAAATAAATCCCGTGGAAATAAATAAATCCCGTGGAAATAAACAAATCCCGTGGAAATGAATAAATCCCGTGGAAATAAATAAATCCCGTGGAAATAAACAAATCCCGTGGAAATGAATAAATCGCGTGGAAATAAACAAATCCCGTGGAAATAAACAATTCCCGTGGAAATAAATAAATCTCGTGGAAACAAACAAATCCCGTGGAAATAAATAAATCCTGTGGAAACAAATAAATCCCGTGGAAATAAATAAATCCCGTGGAAACAAATAAATCCCGTGGAAATAAATAAATCCCGTGGAAACAAATAAATCCCGTGGAAACAAATAAATCCCGTGGAAACAAATAAATCCCGTGGAAATAAATAAATCCCGTGGAAACAAATAAATCCCGTGGAAATAAATAAATCTCGTGGAAACAAATAAATCCCGTGGAAATAAATAAATCCCGTGGAAACAAATAAATCCCGTGGAAATAAATAAATCCCGTGGAAATAAATAAATCTCGTGGAAACAAATAAATCCCGTGGAAATAAATAAATCTCGTGGAAATAAAGAAATCCCGTGGAAATAAAGAAATTCCGTGGAAATAAACGAATCCCGTTGGAAATGAATAAATCGCGTGGAAATAAACAAATCCCGTGGAAATAAATAAATCCCGTGGAAATAAACAAATCCCGTGGAAATGAATAAATCCCGTGGAAATAAATAAATCCCGTGGAAATAAACAAATCCCGTGGAAATGAATAAATCGCGTGGAAATAAACAAATCCCGTGGAAATAAACAATTCCCGTGGAAATAAATAAATCTCGTGGAAACAAACAAATCCCGTGGAAATAAATAAATCCCGTGGAAACAAATAAATCCCGTGGAAATAAATAAATCCCGTGGAAACAAATAAATCCCGTGGAAATAAATAAATCCCGTGGAAACAAATAAATCCCGTGGAAACAAATAAATCCCGTGGAAACAAATAAATCCCGTGGAAATAAATAAATCCCGTGGAAACAAATAAATCCCGTGGAAATAAATAAATCTCGTGGAAACAAATAAATCCCGTGGAAATAAATAAATCCCGTGGAAACAAATAAATCCCGTGGAAATAAATAAATCCCGTGGAAATAAATAAATCTCGTGGAAACAAATAAATCCCGTGGAAATAAATAAATCTCGTGGAAATAAAGAAATCCCGTGGAAATAAATAAATCCCGTGGAAATAAACGAATCCCGTGGAAATAAATAAATCCCGTGGAAATAAATAAATCCCGTGGAAATAAACAAATCCCGTGGAAATAAATAAATCCCGTGGAAATAAATAAAACCCGTGGAAATAAATAAATCCCGTGGAAAGAAATAAATCCCGTGGAAATAAATAAATCCCGTGGAAATAAATAAATCGCGTGGAAATAAATAAATCGCGTGAAAATAAATAAATCCCGTGGAAATAAATAAATCCCGTGGAAATAAATAAATCCCGTGGAAATAAATAAATCCCGAGGAAATAAATAAATCCCGTGGAAATAAATAAATCCCGTGGAAATAAATAAATCCCGTGGAAATAAATAAATCCCGTGGAAATAAATAAATCCCGTGGAAATAAATAAAAGGGTGAAACGGGTTTTGCAACAAGGATGAAACATTTTGCAACATGGGTGAAACATTTTGCAACAAGGGTGAAACATTTTGCAACATGGGTGAAACATTTTGCAACAAGGGTGAAACATTTTGCAACATGGGTGAAACATTTTGCATCATGGGTGAAACATTTTGCAACATGGGTGAAACATTTTGCAACAAGGGTGAAACATTTTGCAACATGGGTGAAACATTTTGCAACAAGGGTGAAACATTTTGCAACATGGGTGAAACATTTTGCAACAAGGGTGAAACATTTTGCAACAAGGGTGAAACATTTTGCAACATGGGTGAAACATTTTGCAACAAGGGTGAAACATTTTGCATCATGGGTGAAACATTTTGCAACATGGGTGAAACATTTTGCATCATGGGTGAAACATTTTGCAACATGGGTGAAACATTTTGCAACAAGGGTGAAACATTTTGCAACATGGGTGAAACATTTTGCAACAAGGGTGAAACATTTTGCAACATGGGTGAAACATTTTGCAACAAGGGTGAAACATTTTGCAACATGGGTGAAACATTTTGCAACAAGGGTGAAACATTTTGCATCATGGGTGAAACATTTTGCAACATGGGTGAAACATTTTGCATCATGGGTGAAACATTTTGCAACATGGGTGAAACATTTTGCAACAAGGGTGAAACATTTTGCAACATGGGTGAAACATTTTGCAACAAGGGTGAAACATTTTGCAACATGGGTGAAACATTTTGCAACAAGGGTGAAACATTTTGCATCATGGGTGAAACATTTTGCAACATGGGTGAAACATTTTGCAACATGGGTGAAACATTTTGCAACAAGGGTGAAACATTTTGCAACATGGGTGAAACATTTTGCAACATGGGTGAAACATTTTGCAACAAGGGTGAAACATTTTGCAACATGGGTGAAACGTTTTGCAACAAGGGTGTAACGTTTTGCAACAAGAGTGAAACGTTTTGCAACAAGGGTGAAACATTTTGCAACATGGGTGAAACATTTTGCAACAAATGTGAAACATTTTACAACAAACATTGCTTAAACAAAGTCAGAAAATAATTCCAGAGGTAAACATCAAACATATTCCCATCCATCTGCACAAACTACCGTACTACAACATTTCGTCCAAATTCTGCTCTTCAAAGCTTTTTTTAAAGTCCCTGGTGCCAAAAATTAAAATATTGATCACATGACAATAGGCGCCATTTTGCAGACTTCGTGTTGTTACCAACAATGCCACGATGTGTAGCGAAGAACATCAGCCATGGGTTTTGCACAGTTTCGTACGAACAAATCGGTTTAATCTCAATCATTCATCAGACATAATGCCACGCAGAAAATCAGTGCTAAGCCTCGAAGAAATGTGTTTGAACGTGGCGGCAAACCGATTTGCGGAGATAGAAAAGCAAGATCGACTAGCAAAGCTTCCGTTCATGCTTAGGAATAACTTATTTCAAAAACTGTGCCAGCAATACAAATTCGGATTCACCGATCTACGTTTTCCCTCCAACATTTTCGTCCATCCCGGCGCCACCTCGCTGCACCATTTGTACATGTTCGACCAGCCGATGATTTCTCTCTACGAAAAGATACAAAAAGTTTGTCCAAACCTCGTCTATTTAAACCTGGAAGAATACGAAGGCGCTCCAGAAATATCGATCGCCGCCACGGTCAAACTCATGCAAAGTCTACCGAGAATCCAACGTCTAAACCTGTGGTTAAAGGAAGAGTGCACGGATCAAGTGGCCGCTGCGATCGGAAGGAATTGTCCACTCTTGACGCATCTTAACATTTCGTATTGTTCGAACGTTACCGACGACGGGCTCCACTCGTTAAGCCGTTGCGACAAAATGGAGTACATGGACGTGCAATTTACTCGCGCAACCGTCGACGGCTGCTTGTACCTTCTCGACCAACTGCCAGTGTTAAAAGTGTTAAAATTCAACCGGTGGGGCAAATTGTTCGCCAGGTTGGCGAAACAGTCGATCAAAAACAAACCTGCGCACACTTATGCCATCGAAAGGCTTCCGGAGATCAACGCCGAGCACATTCCGATCCTAAAGAACATTTTTCCGAGATTGAAAAGCTTGCGCTTGCTCGGCGACCGGACGCATCTGTATTTCAATATTTTAGTCTGGCCTCAGCGGTTGACGAGTCTCGAGCTCGTCGACGTCACGCCGGTCAACATTCGACTTATCGACCACACTTGGCCGAGTTTAGAGAGGTTGTCGTTGACGGACTGTACGATTTCCAACACGAGCGACGACATCGACAACGCTCCGTTGAAGAAGCTTCGGCGACTGCATTTGCGGTGCAGCAATTCGCATATTACCGAACGACAGATGAAAATGTTGTTGGTGTCGTGTGAAAGTTTAGAGGAATTGTGCTTTTACGGCTGTCGGACGGAACTTTCGGACCGTTTGATTTCCGAACTAATCGAGTCGAACGCGCTGCAAAATATAAAAACCTTGACATTTTCATTTTGCAACTTCATCACTTGCACGTCGATAATGAAATTGGTGCACGCTCAAAACCCAATGGACAAGTTGTTTTTCTGGAGTTGTCATCACATTAAAGCGCCAGCTTACGACGAAATTAACGGTTACGCCAGAAGCACAAACTTGGATTTGCAAGTCGAAGAGACCTCTGGCTTTGAGTACACCCCCTTCCAAAGCTGATTTTCAATACAATTAATTACAAATGTAAACTATCTGCAAAGTCTCCTAGCGACAAAAAAAGGAATAAAGTTTTGTTATTCTAATGTCAATATGGATTTGCATAATTCAAGAATTCTTTTTAATTTTCTTTTTCTAGACGTTTTAATGTGAGTACTGTGGCAGTTACTGACCACTTGGACAAGCGCCAATTGGTCCAATCATTGATTGGACAAGGAAGATAATCCGGAGACCGGAAGTCACCTGGAACGAACAGCTTTTTTAACACGAGCGGTCACGTCGACCATTTTGCTTCTATACCAACCACGCGGTCGAAGGAATCCCAAGAAGGAATGCCAATCCATTGCCGAAACGTAGCCGAGAGGTTCATCGAAGAAGGCAGCAGTCGTCAGAACGTTTAGAAGACGTTCGAGCGACGTTTTTGCGGCGCGAATCCGTCCGGTTAGTCCGGAGACCACGCGGACACAATAACGAAGCTGTGGATTCCGAAAGGAATAATCACGAACACCCAACTGTAAGTCCATTCCTTTTGCCAAATCCAATGTGTTTATTGTAAAATAAATCAATGTTGTATTTTCATTTTCAAATAATTGAATTTATTTCCTCGTTTCACAAAATGCCTGGGACATACATTGAATTTGCTAATTAAATCACTTTTTCTTCTCGATTTCAGAGATCGTAATCGGCGCCATTTTGCCGAAGTTCCTGTTGCCAAGAGTGTGATTGGCATCTGACCTCTACAGACGACATGCCACGCAAGAAATCAGCATCGGGTCTGCAAGCATTATGCTTAGAAGTGGCGTTAGTTCATTTTCAAGGAAAACAGATACCAGATCAACTTAGAAATCAGCCACGCAGGTTTATTAACAGCGTATTTGAAAATCTGAGCGAGCGAGTTGACTTTTCACGCACTAATCTACGTCTTCCTTCAAACATTTTCATTCATTCCGGCGCTTTATCACTTCATCATTTGTCTAACTTTGATCTATCCATGACTCCGCTGTACGCTGAAGTAGGCCGAGTGTGTGAAAACCTCGTGGATTTAAACTTGACAGAATCTGTTGGAAAAATGCCAACTGAGAAAGCCACAGTCAAATTATTGCAAAGTTTACCGAAACTTCAACGATTGAATCTTTGTTCAAGCAAACAGTGCACGGATCAACTTGCCGCTGTAATCGGAAAGAATTGTCCACTCTTAACACACCTTAACATTGCGCGTTGTTCAACCATTTCCGACGTTGGGCTCCGGTCGTTAATCAGTTGCGTCAAACTAGAGTGTTTAGATGTTAGACAGACTCGTGTCAAAGCCGATGGGTGTTTGTTCGTTCTCAACCAACTGTCCCTTTTAAAATCGTTTGAACATGATTACTGGTCCAAAGTATTTACTAAGTTAGTTAAATACTCGAATACAAGCAAAACGTTGCCCACTTATTCCATTGAACATGTTCCAATTACAAGGATAACTAACATACTTATTCCCATGTTATCGAAGAGTTTTCCTAATTTAACAACCCTATCTTTGACGCATGTCGAAGCTAATATTCTAATATGGACGCCACGATTGAAGATGCTTCATCTGGTTGAAGCTCCGTTGGGCAATTTGAAACTTATCGATCGTGCTTGGCCAATGTTAGAGGCATTATCGTTAACCGAGTGTACAAACTTCACTGAAATGGATGCTCCATTGAAAAACCTTCGGACATTATGCTGTCGCGATTCATTCATTACTGAAGGACAAATGAAAACGTTATTGATACCAAGTTTAGAAATATTGATCATTGATAATTGTCCGACACATTTTGACGATTTAATTTCTGAACTTGTTACATCGAATGCGCTACAACATTTGAAAAAGGTCGAATTTAAATCATGCCACTTTATTAGTAGCAGTTCAATCACAAAATTGTTGGAAGTGCAAAACCCAATGAATATGCTACGCATCTCTCAGTGTAATAATGTCGACAACCAAGCTCATAATCTGATTAGAAACTACATCAAAATTAAAAACTTGGATGTACTGCTGGCTTAAATACATTTGATAATTTGCAATTTGAAATAAAAACAGCCGCTACCAGTTGCAACTCGATGTCGCTCCTGAATCGGGAACACATTTATCGCCACACGAACACTCTAGTGGATATATTCAACAGCATGTTAGCAGTTAACCCTGCAACCAAGGCTAATACCAACAAGTTTAATTATCCTTATTGTTAAAAACGCGAAACCGCTAAGCCTCGTTTCGGGCGACCACGCGGTCGCTGGCCGAAAACGCAGGAAAACCACTAAATCCAGCCAGCCCGACACAAAATTACGTATACACTCTCCCGACGTACCTGGCGGCATTTCAGGTGATTCTAAGGAAATTAACCTGGTGGCTGACGGCCGTGATGACCGCGATTGCATTTCGGTCTCTAAGGGCTTTCAATTTTTTCAATCATGTGAATGTTTTTGTGATGTCCGACATGATTGCTATTTTTCTGGAACTAAAATTTAATAAAATGAAGATGCCAAAAGATTTGTGCCTTTTGACCTTGAAGGCTATTTTCAAAGTCATTCACTTTCTAAACTTTTAAACCAATCAGGTTAGAGCAGGGGTCGGCAAGTAATTTTAAGTGGGGTCCGGATACAATTGAAAAATTTTTATCGCGGTCCAGAAAAAAAACAGTTAAAAACCTTACTAAAAACCTAAGAAAACTGAATAAACACCTTAAAAACCAAATAAACACACACAACCCAAAAAGTAGCAATAAAACCTAAAAACTCGAAAGAAACAGGAAAAACAAGAAAAAATACACTGGAAAACCAAAGAAACTGTTGAAAGTATGGATTGATGAACAAATTCCAGGCCAAAAGTGAGTAAAAGAACAAGATTTAATCATCTCATGCAAGCATGAGAACAAGTAAAAACAACAGTTGCTAAGCAGTTAAAAAACAACTCCAACTACGGTAATCCAATTGATACATCAATGTTTACATGATAATAAACTATAAAATCATAAATAATTACAAATCAAACATGTGTAACATCAATAATCAATTGCATATCACAAATCTCGGAGAACAAAAGCCAACAGTAGCCCCCCATTCTCCGAGACATGACTCAATCATATAACAAGATATAACAAAAGTAAATGCGAAAACCTATCGCAAACTACTGTAAAAATGTTGACATAAATATCGAATGCGGGCGGGCGAGAAAAATTTTGTGAAGATGTCCGCAGGGTTTAATTCACCTGAAACTTTCCTCAAAACAAAAACACCCTCATTTAGCCAATCCCGCAGGAAAAAGAATTTCACGTCAATGTGCTTTGTCCTCCGATTCTCTATATCGTTGCTGGTGAAAAAAATCGTCGACAGAGAATCAGAGAACATGGTTGGGGCCGGAAGTTGAAAAATCCGGGTCCGCTCAATCGCGCCATGAAGCCAGACAATTTCCTTTGCACCGTCCAAAAGCGCTAGGAATTCCGCTTCCATAATGGACAAGGCGCAATAGCGTTGCTTACAGCAACCCCAGGAAATGGGAACCCCGAACACCGAAATTGTATAACCTCCGAAGCTCTTTCTTGTATCTCGATCTGAGATCCAAGAAGCATCGGAGTGCCCCGATAGAATATCTCCAGTGACCGCGGAAAGCTGAATTGAATATTCCCGCGTATTCTTCACATACTGGAGGATCTGTAGCAAAAGGGCCACGTGCCTTCCAGTGAAACACGTGTTATATTGCGACATAAGAATAACTGGAAAGAGGATATCGGGACGCGTTCGAGAAGCTAGAAAGAGCAGAGACCCAATAAGAGACCGATATGGGAATTCATCATCCCTCAAAACACGTTCACCATCTCTAGCACAATTGACCATCGTGCCTACGGCAATCGGGACTTTGCACAAATGCTCGGAGGAAATTCCGTAGTCCTCAGCAATTCTATCAATGTAATCTCGCTGATGGATGCAGATTTTACCACCATCGCGATCAAATTGAACGCCCAACAACTTTGATACCGGACCTAAATCTGTTATTGTGAAAATTGCACGAAGGGCCTTAACAGTTCGATCACGCGGATCTTGTCCTTTGGTGAAAAGTACCATGTCATCAACATAAACAAGGATGACAGCATCATAAGTGTTGGAAATAAATACGCCATTAATCCCAAGAAGCTTGTGGAAATTAATCCCTAGCAAAGCCTCAACTAGGCGGAAATTCCATTGCCGTCCGCTCTGATGAAGGCCGTAAAGGGCCTTATGAAGCCTCCATACCTTACCGGCATTCTGAGGAGTTTCCCAGCCCTTAGGAATTCTCATGAAGATAGCTTCATCTAAGTTGCCATATAAATAAGCACCCTTGACATCGAGATGTGCATCTAGCCAGCCTAAAACGACTACTAGAAGCACGAAAAACAGGCGTATGAGCACATAGTTAACCACGGGACTGAAAACCTCGGAATAGTCGACTCCGAACTTTTGGCTGAAGCCCTGGGCAACCAACATCGCTCTAAAACGGCGCACGACGCCTTCTGCATCGCGCTTGATGTAGTAAACCCATTTATTCCCCACAATGTTCACATTAGAAGGAGGTTTCTCAACCTCTTCGTAAACACCTCGCTCACGGAAGAGTGAAAGCTCTTCCTCCATGGCTTTCTGCCAATGGACACGGTCGGGACTTGCAATAGCTTCCTTATAGGTGCGAGGAACCTGGGCAAATAAGGAGTGCGCGTACCGTGGTGTAGCAGAATAGCAATCCCCTAATGCTTCATCTTCTGAAGCCGTAGGACTAGGAAGAGGAAAAGCAGTTGGATCTGCCGGAGGGGGATCAACCGTGCAAACAGGCACGTTCCGGGTGCAAAAGTCAAAATTATCCCGGTCATATGCTAATCGATGATCTGCGCAATATTGCGCAACGTCAACATGACTCCGTAATCTGGTATGATCCGGGGGATAAAAATACACATCAGTGTTTCCCATAGTCGCACCAGACTGCCGAATCACCTCGGAGCGAAACACCTTGACCCAATCACTTTTAAGTGCTTGAGTGGAACAGCCTTATTGTACCACAGACAATAGGGGATAAGGTTGTTCAGAGATTTATGTGGAAAGCGATTCTTGAGATAAATCATTGAAACCGCGAGCTCAGCCCACAATTCTCGAGGCAAAGACGTCATCAAAAACAAGGAACGCACGCCTTCAAATAAGGTGCGGTTAAGGCGTTCCGCAACGCCATTCTGCTCAGGTGTATAAACATTCGTGCGCTGTGCCTTGATGCCACGCTGGAGCAAGAAATTTTCGAAATTTTTAGAGCAAAATTCCATCCCGTTATCGGTTCTGACTGCTTTAATGCAGCCAGCCCCCCATAATGTTTCCATCCGAGCATGGAAAAGTTTAAAAACTTCAAAAACTTCCCCCTTCGTTTTCATAGGGACAACAAAGGAATAGCGAGAAAAGTCATCCACGATCGTTAATAAATAACGAGCGCCACCCACGGAAGTAGTTGGGGAATTTCCCCAAACGTCCATATGGATTAAATCCAAAGGCTTCTTACTGGAAATTCTATTCTTTGCACTCGGAAACGAGGCTCGGGTGGATTTAGAACGAGCACACACGGCACATGCCGGAAATGCGGAAGTCGAAATATCGATTCCGGAAGCATTCGGAGATTTCGCTAAAAAGTGTAAACCTTCGGTATTAAAATGCCCAAATCTCCGGTGCCAAAGCTCTAAATCGGATAACTTCCCCTTCGGGGGCTTACAAGGAGGGGATAAAGCAGGTCCCTCGGCAAAAGTGACATGCCGAGCAGGCTTTATAGTCTGCGCAGAGAGGACCGGCTTGACCACTGAGGTGGCCGTAAGCGCAGGAAGCGGCGCAGATGTAGGATCTGCGGGCAAGACATGCTGAAGGGAATATAAATCATCCTTCAGTTTGGCATGCAAAAGAAATTGTTTGGCTTTGTCGGACGGATCAAAAATGGTCATTAAACCATTTGAAGCCACAAAATGTAGTCCGGCGCGATCAATTTTTGACAAACTGACTAAATTACGCGAAAAAGCGGGGGCATGAAGAACATTATGCATTGTGACGGGAAATTCTCCTTTCGCGCCACCACGACCAATCCGCAAAACCACGTCACCTATACCATCAACTCGTGAACGGCCTTCACCCAAAATGATGAAATAATTCGAAACGGGCTTGTACGTCGAAAAAGAATCACGACGGCAACACACGTGGTCAGATGAACCCGAATCAATTAGCCATTCCAAAGACGAAGTCGATGCGACGTTGGATTCTGACCGTGCAAAGAAACCTAAACCGGACCTTGCACTTGAAACACTTTGAGCACTCGGGGCAGGTGGTGTTGCATTACCGCGTCCACTTTTGCGGTTCCGAGACGAAGATCGGCGACCACGATTGGTAGACGAGTTGGAAGAGGCAACGCCCTGGACTCGAGGTTTGGGGCACTTGTTCGCATAGTGTCCCATTTCCTTGCAATTAAAGCACTGAATTTGTGACAAGGGCTTGAAAACTCTCGTCGGTGCACTCGAAGACGAACTCGCTGACTGTAAACTAGTCGATGACCCCGAATCTGCATTCTTCATCTTCAAACGATTAAATTCGGAGAGAAGATGGTCGGAGACTCCCTTTAATGTGAAATCCGCTTTAGACCAATGGTAAATCGTTTGCACGGTCGCCTCGTACGAATCTGGTAACAAATCCAAAAGTT
This sequence comes from Strigamia acuminata, assembly GCA_949358305.1. Taxonomy (NCBI): domain Eukaryota; kingdom Metazoa; phylum Arthropoda; class Chilopoda; order Geophilomorpha; family Linotaeniidae; genus Strigamia; species Strigamia acuminata. The sequence goes on along the minus strand of OX442315.1, from coordinate 7,333,459 downwards.
GATAAGCGACATCCGAATCCGAAAATGTGACTTCCAAGTCCTTCAAAACGGCACGGGCTTTGGTGACACGGCTAATGAAAACTGACATGTCTTCATTCGGAAGTAAACGCATCATCAGGAAATCTCGGCGGAGTTTAGCAATTCGGGCAAGAGAAGTCGGCTGAAATGTCGCTTTCAAGGCTACCCAGGCGTCACGTGCGGAGTCCGCAGCAAGAACAATGTCCTGATATTGGGACTCGACAAACAAGCCAAGCAAGGCTTTTGCACGCTTTGAACGGTCGTCGTGAAGCTGTTTTCGAGGCTGATCCCAGGCTTCGTCTCTGACCGGAGGATTCTCTGAGATGAAATCATCTACTCCTTTTTCCAAGAGCAAAAATTGGATATTTCGGGACCAAGATTCGTAGTTATCGGAGTTCAGTCGTGGAATTGAAAATTGGTGAGATTTGCCGGAATCCGCCATGACGATATAAGTGAGCGGTTCTGCGAAAAGTTTGGTCGAGGTGACAGGAGAACGCGCGGTATCGTTGTTCGAGGCGGAAAACCAGAATTGGGCTATTCAGGTTGCTAGCCAACCCAACTAAACAGTGGCCGTTTAGGAGTTGTCGGGAAATAATGGCCCTATGGCCCCCGGATACTCCACTGTCGGGCACGGCAAATTAATACAACGGTCAAAGTGCAATGACCGAGGCAAAGATTTGTATCTGTTAGGGCAATTAAATCCACTAACAAATACAAATCCAGGATCCTACACCAGGTCCCCACCAAAAATCTTAATCTTAAACAAAGTTTCACGAAACTTAATATTTAACAAAGTTTCTTGAAAAAAAAAAAATGAGGAGAATCTGGTAGAATCTCTTGGAAAACTCGATCAAAACTTCTTGAAAATCTCTGCAAATTGGTTGGCAAACTTCTGCCACTTCGTGTCTGATTTCACACGGAAATCCACGCAAAAATCGACGTAACCTGACGAAATCTGCAAAAATAAACACGAAAAAGTACATGAGAATTCAATTCAATGTTTAAAATCTTCAAAGATCTTCGAAAATCGACGAAAATCTTGAAAAAACAGTCACAAAATGCGTCTGCTGCTCTCGTGTTCGTAATCGACGTAACGGACACAAAAAAAATTTGAAACAAATCCCAAAGTACTCACAACACTTGTAGAAACAAGTGGAATAATCCAGTAATCCCTGGCACAACACAGTATCGACGAAAAAGCACTAAATTCGATGAAAAGCACGTTAAAATTCGGCGAGAAGATCCTCGTGAAGCGCACGGGTATATGGCGCAAAAACAACGAAAATCGGCCCGAAAAACGTGGAAAACATGATGAAAAGTACTCACAATCGTGTGTATAACACGTACACTGCTAAACACAAGCAGATACTGGATGGCACAGTCAAAAACTCGATGAAATACGCGAAAATCGTCGGCGAAAATCACTCGGAATTTGGTGCATCGCGATCGGGCGAATCTGCGGCGATCATCGGCGAAAATTCACGGAAATCCATCAGGAAAAGTACCCACGATCCTTCTACAAGCTCAGGACAGTACCCACGAAAATTTGCAGCGTTCAAATCCGTTGCAAATTGCAGAAAAAGCATCAAAATCGTCGGGTGAGCAGGCATGAAGAAACGAGGTCGGCCATTTTGCCAGGAGCGAGTAATCGATCAGCAGAATAAGATGAACGAAAATTCATGGAATTTTGACAAAAACTTGGCCAAAATTCAACATGAACAACTCACAGTGATGGAATGAACTCTAATCCTCTGCTACCATGTTGAAAGTATGGATTGATGAACAAATTCCAGGCCAAAAGTGAGTAAAAGAACAAGATTTAATCATCTCATGCAAGCATGAGAACAAGTAAAAACAACAGTTGCTAAGCAGTTAAAAAACAACTCCAACTACGGTAATCCAATTGATACATCAATGTTTACATGATAATAAACTATAAAATCATAAATAATTACAAATCAAACATGTGTAACATCAATAATCAATTGCATATCACAAATCTCGGAGAACAAAAGCCAACAGTAGAAACCGAGGGAAAAACGTCGCTAAAATGTCACCGCGGTCCAAGATCTGACCTTCTGCGGTCCAAGATCTGACCTTCTGCGGTCCGCCAGTTGCCGACCGCTGGATTAGAGCATAATTTTCAACTGCAAAGTTGTAGAGCACCATCAAATTAGTACTATCCAACTTACCTTAGTCACCTTAAGTTAAATGTTTTCGTCTTAAAATGAAAACAAATCAGCTGAAATAAAGCCAGCCATTGTAGCAAAAATTAAATTTCTACTGCAAAAGTACTGCATTTCTTAAATAAATGTATTCAAATTAGCATTATTATGCAAGTAAAAGAAAAAACCACTGTCTTTTTAATGTCTAAATTATTTTATTTTCATAAGAAGAAAAAATTTTAATTTGCTCATTTGTTTTACTTATTTTTTAAAAAAAACAGTAACTACAATTTTAATTAAGCTTTATAAAAGCAGTTACAAAAATAAGTAATACAGTCAAACCTCGTTATAATGAAACCGTTTCATAAAGAATTTTTCGTTATATTGAATAGTTTGGTTGGTTAGTTGGCCGTAGAACACCATGTGATACAAAAAACAAGCATGGCTGCCACTGTAAGTTTCAAAATAACTGCGCATAACTTGCATGAATTGAATTTTTTATATGTTTCGAAAAGAGCAATCTATTAAGTAAACTAGAATTTTCGCAAAAGTAAATTAAGTCGGTAATGGATTGATAAGTAAACATATTTCAATTGACTGATTTGTTAAAGTAAACACGAGTCGTGTTTGTAGTAAAAGCACTTAAAATTGAAGCAATTGATGCAGTAAAGCAAACAACTAGCAACACGCACTGTAAGTCCTACTAAAGATATGAAATGAATATAAAGGTACGGTAATGGATTGATAAGTAAACATACTTTAATTGACTGATTTGTTAGAGTAAACATGAGTCGGGTTTGTAGTAAAAGCACTTAAATTTGAAGAAATTGATGCAGCAAAGCAAACAACTGGCAACACGCACTGTAAGTCCTACTAAAGATATAAAATGAATACAAAAGTAATAAAATCTAAGTAAAATCAAAAAAAAAATATAATCACAATGAGCATATATTTGCCACAAATGTTCCCAATCGATACATATCACCGCAGTAACACAGTGAGAAAAACCCAACACATTTAAACGTGCAGTTGTCATTTTGCCTTGATACGTTCTGTTGCTGACCTTTTGCCACACAACAAGATAAGGTAAGAAAAACTAGAAAGTGTAAACACGTATATGTGCAAATTGGTTGAATTCAGTTCAATCTTGCGTGAATTCAGTTCAATCTTGCGTGTATTCACAGCAGATATCCAAGATCATTAAGATTAGACGCACGCATTGTTGCAAACTGGTGTCAATCATGGACCACTTAAGAAGATTGAGAAAAAGGAAAGTTGAAAAAATTGTCAAAGATTTCCTTCAAGTGCACAAAACAAAAGAAAACTTGAACAACCAATTGTTTCCACAAACAACTTTGTCTAATCGCATAAGCCGAGTGTTAATGACCATTATTGCATTATCCCTATGCATTTACCAATGTTCAAATGTTGCCATTTACTACAAAAACAAGCCTATAAAAGTTGATGCAGTGATCACGGAGCAAGCAATTGATGATTATCCTGCAATTCAGATTGTAGCAGGTGTAACAGATGACAGATTGGCATATGATAAAAAGAACTCTCACATGAAATGTAAGTGATTCTAAGCATTTGATCACTACCAAATTTACCATTAGGAACCTTAAGTTAGCCTAGCGCCTAGTGCCCAATTTTTTTTTAAATCTATGAATGGATGAGAAAAAAATATGGGGCTGTCCATAAATTACTTACCGTCTTGAGGGGGGGGGGGGAGGGGGCTTTAAATTTTTTTACGGGTTGTTACGACTGGAGGAGGGATTCTTACGTAACAAAAATTGAAAATTTTACTTTTATTGTTTCAATTTATAATTATTGTGAATTTTAAACTTTTGTAAAAAAAATTTAAATTTTTGTAAAAAATTTTAAATTTTGTATTGTAAGCTTGTATCAAATTTTTTTTTTTTTGGGGGGGGGGGGTGGTCAGTTTTGTTACGTAATATTCTAGTCGGGGTTTGTGGATTTGTTACGACCTTGTTACAGGGGGGGAGAAGGGATCTAAAAATAGAAAAACCAGCGTTACGTAATTTATGGACAGCAGGAAACCATCCCCAAGCCATTTTACTATTGAGATGGTTTTACCATATGGATATCAGTTCACAACATTAAATTAAGGGTATCATGGATCAATATATTTATAAAAAAGTATTAGAGGATTGTTATGCTTCCATTTGCAGATGATGAACTGCCTTTGACATAGATATTTCAGCAGAAAAATGATTCTAAGCATAAAGTCAAGGCAATTGCTCAGGGTCCACAATGGCATTGCTTGTGGTTTGGATGTTTTACTGAAGAGTATGAGTGACTACACATGTGTTTATGGATAAATTTTAATATTTGCCGCATATTTTATAATGGGAATGGCTAATTGTTTGTGGGTAATGGGTACTGGGTATGTTAACTTACTTTTTGCTTCTAATTTTTTTATGTCACTTCACAAAAGAATTTTTTTATCAGAAACTGATGGACAGGTGTTGATAAAATTTTAGGTGAATAAAGTAGGATGTTGTATGAGTCTCCAGTTAAAATTTCATAAATTTTCCTCTCTTTTTTTCCGAGATACAGCCATAAGAATCGACATGATGCGTTTGTTAACTTAGTTTTTCCCCTCACTCTATGTCACAATAAATCCAGTGTATGATCTCGCCCATAGCCCCACACTCCAACTTGCATCAGACTTTAGTTTAAGTGGCTTGCACACTCGATCAAACAAAACTTCGTATCCCTTTGTTCCCTTGACATACTGCAGCACTCTCCTCAGTGCGCCTATAACATAATCATAACCATAACATTTGTTCAGTCAGTTCACACTGGTGACCGTAACTTGAACTAATTCAATACAAAATGGCGCATTTGAGTTGGCGGGTTTACGGTATGGCTTAAACGCAGAACAATATCAAAGTGAGTACACTCAAATTTGTTGTAACATTTTTGATGACTAAAAATGACTGACACATGATTCAAAATCAAACTGTAAATAATTTAATATTCTTTTTTTCTTCTTTAGCATGCAAAAATAACTTGTACTTTTACTTGGACAACTCAACTCCACTCACAGCAGTAATGGATAAGTATAATTTTACAAAAATGATAAAAGACATAACTTTTAAGCGAGTAAGCAAACAAGCCAAAATAGAAATTGAGTGCGATCACAAAAATCATCAAACCCAATTCTTTCTGCAGGGAACAAAATACTATTCTAATAAGTTCAAAACCCGAGAGATATACACAGCCTTTGCCATAGCAACTGAATTGACAAATAGTAATTTTTTTATTAAAATTTTATTTGCAAATACTTTTTGTGTTAATACTTATTAGTAAAACTGATTATCCCTTTCAGATGAAAAATTACCACTTGGTCCTGAATCACAAATACAAATGAAAGAAAAAGGAAAAGTTTATCCAGGATTTCTGTTCCACGGAGTAAGTTCAGTATGCATAAGGCTTTCCCGCAATTGGTTGGCTCCCAGCTATAGGAAAGTAAACAAATCCTTGCAATAGTATAAACATGGAAAATAGTGTAGATCACTCGTATATTAGTGAGTTTGCAGTTGCCAATTGTTCCTTATAATTATGAGTTACAAGCTCATAATTATAATTATAATTCCTTCTTGAAATAGGCACTTGCGGTACAATAAATATATTTTATAAATTATACTTATAAATACCATGTAATGGTAGAACAAATCCCTATGCAAAAGAAAATAAAAATCTGTGGTTTTACTAATTAGACAGTTTTCAGACATGAAATTGTCTTCCAGTTTATTTATTTGCTTACCTGGAATGATTTTAGTTGTTTCTATCCTTCGATGGCAGAAAGAAATTGTGATTGAGGCTGAATGTTGAAACAGGTCAGGCAGCCATTTTGAATTTCCATTAGCACCATCAGCGCCATTTGCAATAGTGGGAGGAGCTTCAAATAGTGTTAAGCGATCTGATTGGCTCCCTAATTTTACAAAATAGTGTAAAAGTCGAGGAGTTACGTTATGTTATAAGTTCATTTTTAAAGGCTTTTATTTAACTTGACTTGAACATTTGTGTGTGTGTTTCAACTTCCGGTTTGTCTAAATTTGGGTGTTTTTTCCAAAAATCAATTCAGCATAAAAAAAATTAAAATTTGGGCTTTGTAGCGTCCTAGAACAGGTCATTCCACACATTATGAAAAAAAGAAAGAAAAAAAAAGACTCATTTTTCAGCGCTGTGGACTGGAAATACGAATTAAAATTCTGATTTACGGCAAACTGTAAACATACCGAAGCGCCACCTGGCGGAACCCGTGTTTTTTAATGGATGCCAAAATGTTCGCCCGATACGAATTTTGATGTTTTCGGCACTAAAAAAGGATTCAAAAATCCTGAAATCACGCTCATTTTGACAAGGATACAATTCCACACAAGCCTGTAAGTTATGTTTCTTTTTTCGATTTCGTAAAAAGAAAATACGTTTTTTTACGATCGTAGCCGGCGACCGCATGGTCAATTTAGTAAGAAATTTGAATTTGACCATAAAAACAAAAAATATGAAAAATGAATGGTTTAAAAAATTAAAAATATGTTTCCTGTGCAGAATTTGCCGCTCTTTCAAATGGTGCTGATAACTTTTTGATCTGAGCTACATTTTTTTTTATTTGCTAAAAAACGATTTGTCATTTGGCAAATTTTTAGTATGGATTCAAATTTCGCAGGGATACAGCATAAAAGCCTTTTTCAAAAACGTAGTTTTTTGGTTTACTTGTTAATTATGAGCTTGTAACTCATAATTATAAGGAACAATTGGCAACCGCAAACTCACTAATATTAAATGATTTCTTCTACCAAATGCTAATTTTCCACCTTTCTATCAACCATGTTGCTATTTTAATTAACTAATTTATGCACAGCATATTCTTGTCATTACCATTACAGATAAAGATTTATTCAAAAGCATACAATCCAACTGTTTCTATAGTGCCAGCATCAGATTATCATTATGCAGAAATGCATAAAGAGAATATATTCGCATTTACTGCGAAAAAAGTAAGCGGCTGTACCGTATATCCTCTAATTGTACTCGAACCTCTAATTCCACAAGGACCTTTAATTATGCTGGGGAGGGAGGGGGGTAAAGAAAATTTTGTAAATATCGCATGGACCTCTAATTGCGCATAAGTGTACAATTAGAAGATCATTTTTTTAACATAAAATAGTCGATTATTTGAGGTTTCATTCGATTTTTTTATAATATATTCCATTTTTTGGTATTATTTTTCATTTTTTGGTATTATTTTTCATTTTTTGATAATATTTTCTAATATTTGATAATATTTTCTAATATTTGATAATATTTTCTAATATTTGATAATATTTTCTAATATTTGATAATATTTTCTAATATTTGATAATATTTTCTAATATTTGATAATATTTTCTAATATTTGATAATATTTGATAATATTTGATAATATTTGATAATATTTGATAATATTTGATAATATTTGATAATATTTGATAATATTTGATAATATTTGATAATATTTTCTAATATTTGATAATATTTTCTAATATTTGATAATATTTTCTAATATTTGATAATATTTGATAATATTTGATAATATTTTCTAATATTTGATAATATTTTCTAATATTTGATAATATTTTCTAATATTTGATAATATTTTCTAATATTTGATAATATTTTCTAATATTTGATAATATTTTCTAATATTTGATAATATTTTCTAATATTTGATAATATTTTCTAATATTTGATAATATTTTCTAATATTTGATAATATTTTCTAATATTTGATAATATTTTCTAATATTTGATAATATTTTCTAATATTTGATAATATTTTCTAATATTTGATAATATTTTCTAATATTTGATAATATTTTCCATTTTCTGATATTCCATATTTGATTTTTCTAAAAAATATTCGATTTTTTTAATGAAATATTTCAATTTTTAAACAAAAAATTTAAGTTTTGATAAAAAATTGAATAGTTTGTGGGCCTTTATTATTGTGTGGGCTTTGAATTGCGACCGGGGGAAAATAACTTTGTGCAAATAGCACATGGGCGCACAATTAGAAGATTTAGGCTAATCAACAAAAATTGAAATATTATTATTATTATTATTCTGAAACTAAAATTGCATTTTAAGCAAACCTAATTTTTCTGCACCCATTTCCTCATCTTGTATGCATAAAATATTTACCTGCCAATTGGCATTTTGAACCATATGATCAAAAATATATTGCAATTATATTGCAGTGTATTATAATGTACAGTATTTTGAAATGCAACAAGTTACACAATACACCAGAAAATGCATTTTCTAACACATTGTAATACAATGTATTATTTCATAACAAATTTTGTAAAATGAATTATGAAATGCATTATTTAATGTAGTAAATAAGTCAATTTTATTGGGAGAAAGGTATATATTTTAGAATGCATTTTAGAACGAATAAATTGGACATATCAAAAATTTATTGTAAAACCATCACATAACTTTTGTTTATAGTACACATTTGTGAATAGAAAATTGTTTCCTTGTGTGGACATATCTACTATGGAAAAATGTCATGCGGAGTGTTACTTACAAGAAATTAATCAACGAAATTTTACATGCCGGTATGTTCTTTGCTTGTTGTTTTCTATTTTCCTTCTCAAAATGCGGGGACAAGAGTAAATACTCTGGCATTTTTAAGAGAATTTTTGAAAAATTAATGAGAAATTTTTATTATTGGTATTAAAAAAATAGATAAATTTAAAGTACTTATGAGAAAAAAATTTTCTTATTAACTTTCTTATTAATATGAAAATCATTTAATTTCAGTTTACCATATCTGCCTAAAATGCCAAAGAGTGAATGCATCGCAAATCAATTATCGTGCAATTACACCAAAGAAATTACTGACGTAGGATGGAAAGTTAATCCACATTATACCTGCAATTGTGCAAGAGAATGTGAAAAAGTTACATTTACTTCTCACTATTATTACACTAGTCAGTACACAAAAACTATGCTTTTTTATTACTTATCCAGTAGGACACTTGAATTAACAGAATTTTTTTGTTACGACTTTATTTCATTAATGTGTGACATTGGTGGCTACATGGGCTTCTATATAGGAATATCTTGTATTGCAATTGTTGAAGTCATTGCTCTAAACATTCAAAATGGTTATCAAATAGCAAATTACTACAGAAAGAAGAAAGGTCGTTTTGAAGAACACGTCATGCGAAAAACTAAACATTTGTGGAAAGCAACAACTAATGGCAGTTACCAAAGTGTCTCACCGCAATCTAAGACTACTGCAAAAATTGAAAAATTTGTCATATTGTGTTCTCTCCTGCCATGTTGCTTCTTCATGTACTTTCGAATCACGACTTACTTTGATTATCCTGTATACGCAACCATAGAACTTCGTCAAGACAGATTTATCCAAATTCCAAATTTTGTTGTGTGCAGCTACCCTGAATCAATAATAGATGAAAAGGAAAAAATGATGCAACATAAAAAGCTAAATGTTAATCGAGCTGAAAATGTTGACTTGTTAGATCTACTTGATTTTCCATCTGAATATGCAAATGACTCTGATTACTTATGGGAAGCAACAGGAGATATGGAAAATTTTGAAACAGCGCAGGTAACTAGACACTAACATACTTTACAAATAGGCACAGCAGTAACAGCCGCAAAGTAGAACTATTTGTAATTTTTATTGTTATTTTGATTTCAACTGGTTAGCAGGCTACTTAGTGCATTCCACTGTCTGAATAGGGAAGGGCTGTTCCAGCGCCATCTCTTGATGGGAATTCTTTTCCATCGTGACATTCTAAATTCCAATCAAAAGATGTCATTAGTTTCCATTTCCGTTTCCTGTAATACTTCTAGTCAAAATAACTGCGCAAGCATAGTGCACGCATTTTTACTTCAGTACTTATTATGTCACAATTAGCACGATCTTGTTACAATCGGCAGTCGGCACCATTGTACTTGCACAAAGTACACAAAACAGATTAACACTAGCAGTACTAACCTAAAAAAATCCCTTACTGATCCAACCCGGGTCATTTTTGACCAAAGTTAAAAAATTGTTTCCTAAAATGATTAAAAGTGATTCTATTCTTTGACTACTTAATTTTTATGAAGAAATGTGACCAATTAGGCATTTGTTGAATGAGTACGACAAAAATAATTGAGATTGAATTCAAAAGCAGTTGGGAAGCAAATAAATTTAGTGAAAATTGTTTTTCTTTTATTTTTAAATGAATAGTTTTTTTTATTACTTGTCATGATATTTAATGAAAATTAATAAAATTTCAGAAATAAATCCCGTTGCTTTTGGGAGAAAAAAATAAAAACACTTTTAAAGGTCAAAATTGACTCAAAGTTGGGGCGGGCATGCCAAAGTAAATGTAGGTTTTAATTTTTAATGTTAATTGCCTAGGTATTTTTAAGTCGTGTTTGCAATGAGAACATTTTAATATTTAATCTACTTGTAGAATTGTACCAAATAACTAATTTTTTAATTACAGATTGCCGCAGAAGCTCACTTATCAAGTGGTGTAGCACTTATTCAGCCCATATTTGGGAACATGTCCTATTTAGATACTGTATTCGGAAAGTGTATCAAAGTGAAATCCGGTAATTCCTTAATTAAAATCTTTCAACAACAAAAGAAAAAAAACATACTGTACGAGCAGTGACTTTCGTCAATTCACAAAAGTTAATTTTATTTATCATTTTGAAAGCAGTTAATGTTGAAATTTATTGTAACACTTTCAGATATCAAAGAATATCATCCAGCAACTGCATTAACAGGCAAGGTTCACTTTGAAAATGCAAAACAACTTGTCCAATATTCGGTAATTAGCATAAACAAACCAAATGGTTGTTTGATTTTGGCACAAAATTAGGGTTCGAGTTTAAAAAAAATTATAAAAACCATCACAATTGTTTCATTTGGTGCATGTGAAACTTGAGATCTTGCAAGATCAAATATTGTTGTGAGGGTATAATCTTATCCATGATAGCCTGGAAACTGGATACCACTCATGTAAAATAAGACAATGGACTCCAGATTGTTGGGTTGTTGACCTTTATTAATCGTTGTCTAGGGGTTGGAGTCTCCCATTTACCCACTATTCTGCTGTACTTACCCATACAGCCCATGTAATGGCTCATGGAGTCTGTGGTGGATCAACTATCTCACCATTGTGCCTCACCGTGATGAATAAAGAGAAGTGCAGAGTCAGCACAGAGCACGACTGCTCTTGCTGAGTTCAAAACTTTGCATAATCGGTTGACACCTGGTGCTCTTCTCCCCCTACGCTTCTCTGCTTCCTCCTTCCCCTTACTGGGTCATCTCACTGTGAGAAGAGGGGTGACCTTCGGGCCATTGGGCAGTGTGTGGTAGTGATGCATGTCATCTTTGGATGGCCAAGCGGTCACATTGTGCCTAATTCATCATCCGGATTTTTATTTATTTTCTTTGCATTTGGTTGATTACAAACAGTATAATTTAACAGCCAAAGTAAACGTATTGACGTCGTTAGATTTTCGGAATATATAGTATATTCTGAACTTCTATACAACTTCAAGCTTATAATTTTTGACACATTAATACTGTTAACCTTCCCATAGCCATGGTGGGTCAAAAAAAATACAGAAGTGGAAAAATCACTGTAATTCTTTTTTTCCTGAAAATTAATTAATGAAGTTAACTTTTATTCCTCAAAAACTTTTTTTTCTTATTTTATAATGTCTAATTACAAATAGTTTTTTGATTATTATTAAGATAATTTAATATTTCTAACATAAAACACCCTTAATGGGAGCGCCGTACACCACTTTGCCATCTGTTTGCACTAGGTGGCGTATTAAAATTAGTCCTAAAACATGTGCTTTTACCAGGAAAAATGCGATTGCACCAGGAAAAATAGGATTTGCACATGCGCAGAAGGATTTTTTAAAAGAAGGCAGAAATGACCGACCGTGGCTGCACATGTGTAGTAACAGTCATGGCTGTGGGAAGGTTAAGCTTCAAATTGCAGCCCGAGCGCCTACGTTCGAAAGTACCGTATAAAACGTATATTTTACGTTTCGAATGTTATTAGTAAAAGTATATCTTTTCCCTGGCCCTTAAACGGGCCCAAGCTATTGCACATTGTGCTTAAATGAACCAGCCCACAATTTGAAGCTTAACGCTATGCCGATTCAGTACTTTTCATTCAACAAATTCGTGTTTGTGTAGACTAATTGAACCAACCATTTCCAAAACTATCTATTCTTCAAAATTTAGACTACAGAACCTGCATAAGCACATCATATACTGCTCACAAAACAATACAATAAATAAAATAACCAGACGAGAATACTTATTGTACTTTGATAGATTTACTTAATGAAAAGCCAAGAAAGAATTAACTTTAAAGTTTCCGAAAATCAACCCAGCAGTTGCATTACAAAGATAAAACTGAGCAGACAGACGGTAAGCAAATAAATATACTCTGTCCAAGTGTAACTTGGGCATATTTCTGATTGGCTGAGCATCATAACTCACTCTGTGCTGCCACCAGGAAAAATAGTTCAGAGTGGTTTTAAATTTGTTTGATGATTTTAATCATTAAAATGATGTAAGGTTGTTTGTATTTTCTAAGAAAATGTATCTTGAAGTCATAAAATCAACGATTTATGTTGGTTTATTCCAACATTCCTGTTTATTAAGTTTATTGCTTGCTTCTTCCAGAGAAGCAAACAATTTTCAAGTTTATTATTGGTTGTTTTGTCTGGACAGCATTCAAAATATCAGCCAGTGTTTTGATCTATTCTTTGGTATCACTACACCAGTGAAAAGGCTCAGCCAATCGGAAATAGGCCCAAGTTACACATGGACAGAGTATATACTCTGTCTGACCTTAAGAATAAAGAAAAATCTCCCCCCCTTTTGAGGCCTTTTCACTGGTGTAGTGATACGGAAAAGTAAAGCAATTCACCAGGTTTTAATAAAACCTCAGATTTTATTAAGCCTAATAATCCTAAAATAAAGTAAATAAACAACACTATTTTGGTATTTTGGTACCAAATATTAATTGGTATCATTGGTACCAATTATGTTTTGATACCATTGGTACCAAAACATATTTGGTACCAAAACATATTTGGTACCAAAACATATTTGGTACCAAAACATATTTGGTACCAAAACATATTTGGTACCAAAACATATTTGGTACCAAAACATATTTGGTACCAAAACATATTTGGTACCAAAACATATTTGGTACCAAAACATATTTGGTACCAAAACATATTTGGTACCAAAACATATTTGGTACCAAAACATATTTGGTACCAAAACATATTTGGTACCAAAACATATTTGGTACCAAAACATATTTGGTACCAAAACATATTTGGTACCAAAACATATTTGGTACCAAAACATATTTGGTACCAAAACATATTTGGTACCAAAACATATTTGGTACCAAAACATATTTGGTACCAAAAAAATTCTTATATGGCAGATATGCAAATTGAACACTATGACAAATCCGTGTGTATCATTAATTGAATTTAATTTGTGCGAAGAGAAGTGCTTTGAAAACAAACTAATGAAAGAAAACATTCAGTGCAGGTTTGGCCGTATTCTTACAATTCTACAGCCATTGTCATTTAAGTTTTTCTATTTATATCAGATTGCCTTTTTATAATTCATCACATTTGCCTGATTGTAAAACATCGATTGAAGCCAAAAAGGCACGCCGGTCATACCTAAATGTGCATCTAAATATCGATGCTGTGCACAGCTGTGGCTGCAATCCACCGTGTGAATATACAATTCACATACCATTCAGTAAATATTTTAAATTGACAGAAGGATTAAATATGGTAGCTACAATAATTCAACTTGAAAATAACTTGAGAGAAATTATTCAACAACAGTTGGCTGTGCCACTGGTCAAATTAATTTGCGACATTGGGTCAATTTTTGGCTTTTTTCTTGGAATATCTGCTCTAGCACTGTTTCATATGCTGGAAAATTTCTTACGTAAATTAAAGTTTTGTAAATTTTAAATATGAATCGGTTATTATTTACTTTATTGCACTTATTATCAATATGTACCACTTGACCGTCTACTCTTGGTCCGTGAGTGTAAACTTTGTCATTAATCAACAGAATATTCTACTATTAACTGCTAGTGTATTATATGTATATTTTGAACTCTTTCCAATAAAGTTTCATTCCAATCAACGACCAATTGATTTATTGTGACAGCTTGGACATCCACGGTTACTTGCGTCACTCCACACACCGCCCAGTGGCCCTAAGGCTGTCCCCCTTCACGAGGTGGACTGGCCCAGAGGAAAGGAGGGAGCAGAGTAGTGTGGTGAGAGGGAGACGTTGCTGAAAGAGCAGAGAAGAAAGACGTGCGGTATAGAGGTAGAAGTTTGTGCTACTGAGTTCCCAACACCAGCAAGGGCAGCCGTGCCTGGTGCTGACTCTGCCTCTTTCACCATTTGTTGGAATTTACTGCAATGAGGTGAGCCCTGACAACTTGTGAAAACTTTGCAAAACATGCCGCACAGGTGGCTGCCATCTTTAATGACTGAAAACTAGGAACCAAGTGGGAACTAGACCACATGGGTCTGAGATTACATGAAATGATAATAAAGCAAGAACAAATCATTTATACAATAACAACAAAGGTGATTTGTCCTCTTTGAAAATAACCAAAGGATATGACTCAGATAAACAAACCAAGCCAACACAAATGACAATAATAACCAATTAATCATACTGGTTGTATATTTACAATACAGTATGTCACAACTAAATAAATCAAGGATAAACTAACAATATGAACTGGATATTTAACAAAGCAACAAACGATAATCAATCATAATGTATGAAAGCATGTGCAATTAATCTAATGCCTCATGCTAACACACACAAACACTCGAACATATTGACAAAGTATCACAACTTTCCAACACCATTCACCACTGTGACGCTCAGTGACATGGCGATTTGCCTGTTACAGCCTCCATTAGCGGCTATATGGGTCATTTGGGTTAGTTTAGTAAATACGGCAGAATGTTCGTCCGAAGTAACAAACCACATCTCTCATGTGGTTACAGCCCTGTGTGTGACGGGACCGTTGCTGGTGTAGTGTGCCTAACAGCACTGCCACACATGTGTAGCTGGGAGCCTCCGACCCCTATGCTCTTTCCACACTCAACAGGATCCCTGGAAGCTTGGCTCCCATTGGCCGAGGCATTTCACTTGTGTATTGATACAGAAAAAAGAACCAAAACACCAGAAATGCATTATACGTACAGACATACAGATATAAATAGAAGTACAGACATTGCAATTAATTTCCTATTGTTTGGAAATTGCATTTTAATTAAAAACAACATAAAACTTTATTTCAAAAATAGAAAACATATTTTATTTCTATTATTGTTATGGTTATTATTATTATTATTTATATTTTTTTTGAAAAGACTAAAAATCATAGGAAACTACTTTTCCTCGTAGCAGTAGTTCAACTGCAGTTCTGAGTAATTCGACTAAGCCAATGGGAGCCAAGCTTCCAGGGAGTATAGACAATGATTAAAGGCCAAAACTCAACTATCCGGAGTCCCTGTCTCAATCATTTACGTGAGTATACGTCCCTCCCATGGAAGTCAATCCAAAGATTACCTTTGGTAAGACCATACCGGTCACATTATTCCTACACATATCAGACACAGCGACGCTAAAGTTCACAAGGTAATTAAAATTAAGCCAAAAAGAATATGGATATGCACACACTAATGAACTATTAAACAAGGTGGATTTTTCCTGGCAGAAATATTTTTTAGAATCGGATTCTCGAAAAAGCAATTCTCATAATCCACCTGTGGGCTGGATTCTTTGAATTTCAACCAGATTTCAACTCGCGTTTCTGGCAGCCATTTTAAAATCTATTAGATCAGCGGTAAAAGCACGTTGCAAAGATGTAAGTTAAATAAACAATT
The DNA here is from genome assembly GCA_949358305.1 of Strigamia acuminata. Lineage (NCBI taxonomy): Eukaryota > Metazoa > Arthropoda > Chilopoda > Geophilomorpha > Linotaeniidae > Strigamia > Strigamia acuminata. The sequence continues at coordinate 7,317,236 of OX442315.1, read as the reverse complement.
TCTTATCATGCTAAGTTCCCACTTGACTTTTTCTTCTGTTGGTTACCATCTAGAAACCAAGCACCGGTCGCGTTTGCGCAATTACCTGTACTTAGTTGTGACCGTTTGGCCACCCTAGTGGCCTACAGCACTCCACACACCGCCTGGTGGCCCCAAGCCGTCCCCCTCAAGGAGGAGTGGACTGGCCTAGCAGGGGAGGTACGAGCAGAGTGGTGTGGTAAGAGAATAGACGTTGCTGAGGGAGCCGAGAGTGAAGACGTGTCAGATGCAGCTGCTACGGTCCTAACGATGGCAAAGGCAACTGCCGACTCTGCTCCTCTCATCATTCACCACTGTGACGCTCAGTGGCAGATCGAGGTGACTGCTGCAGTATCATGAGCGGCTACATGGGTCGTACAGGTGAGTACGACAGAATGTTCGTCCGATGCGACCGACCACGTCACTCATGGGGCCCCCGCCCTGTGTGTTATTGTGTTTCTCGAGCTGGTAAATGTTGATAATGTTGGAGTATGCAAAGAAGCGGACATCTTGGTTAAGGAATTAACATAACTGAATTTTATTAAAAAGATAAGACAGGGGGCGCTAGGAGCAGCGCGTCATACATAAACAAAATGGTCAAACTGACCAATGGAGTTGAACACTCCAGTATCCCTTCTAATTGGGATTAACACCAATTACAAAAGATAAACTAACAAATTAAGTTTAAGCAAAGCAAGTAAGGTAATAAACCAATTAATAATTAGACAAATGTAACAAACGAATTAATAAAAACGCTAAATTTAAACATGACTACAATAATAATTATTCGGTAAAAATAACACACAAAATTCACTTGTCCACTGGATAGCCATAAAAGTCCGGTGGTCTTTTGATACGCACAGGGCGTGGACTGCGAGCAAGTTGAGGCGTGGCACTCGAGCCAGCGACAGCAGGCGGTGACTGCGCACGAGCAGGTAACTGAGGAGCAGGAACCTGAGCAGTGGTTTGAGGTACAACGGTAGGTGCTGGTATGGCAGGTGGTGCAGGTAAAGTCGGAGGAATGTTCATATTCACTGGTGAAACTGGTGGAACTGTCGGTTGTGGAGTGGGCAGCAAAGAAAGAAGCAAACTTCCGCAATCCTTCCCCTCAATATGAGGCAATATGGCACCATCCGAGCGCGGACGCAACTGATCCACGTGGCGGCTCCAAACAACGTCCAATGCGACCTCGATGTCGTACGTGGTAGAGGACGTTTTACGACGAACAATTCCGGGTACCCAACGTTTGGTGCCTCGATAATCAGGAGCGAACACCAAGTCATTTACCTCAAAGTGGAGTGGCGTTTCGGTTTGCCCAGTGTCTGGTAACAGTCTCGGGTTTAACAAATGCAATCTGGAGCGCATTTCCCGATTTGTAAACTCCAAAGCAGGGGAAATTTTGGTAGTGGCGTGCGGCGTAGAGCGATACGATGCCAAAAAATGCGACACTGCAGCTGACAACGAAAAGTTAATGGCCAACAACTTATCTACCTGGTTCTTGAAGGTTTTAACAAACCCTTCAACGGCACCATTTGTAGCAGGGTGGTACGGCGGTGACAGAGTGTGCCGGATCCCGTTGACTGCCAAAAAATTTCGGAATTCTTGCGATGTGAACTGCGGCCCGTTATCCGTGTGAAAATGAAGCGGCAAGCCATGGCACTCGAACCACGACTTCACAGCAGCAATTGTAGCAGCAGCGGTGGTTGTTGACATCGCGCAGACCTCACACCATTTGGATTTGGCGTCAACAGCGAGCAAAAACATCGAATTGTCGAATGGACCAGCGAAATCCAGGTGCACACGACCCCACACCTGATCAGGGACAGGCCACTTGATGGTGCTAGTCTTTGGTGGGTCGGGCAGGCTTCGCTGGCAAACATCACAATTTTTTACTGTGCGCTCGATATCTGCATCGATTCCAGGCCACCAAGCCGTGGCTCGAGCCAACGATTTTCTACGGACGACACCGTAGTGACCAGCGTGGAGTTCGATGAGAACCGAGCGCTGAACAGCAGAAGGAATGACCAACCTATCAGATAAAAATAAAAAATTTTGATAAGTTGAAAACGATTCTCAATGCTTGAAATATAAATCCAAATTTGATGATTTTGATTCCATCCCGTTCGGACGTGGTGCAGAACGGACTGCAGCACCTCGTCAGCTGCATAAGCAGCGGTCAAAGAAGCGGTGGACATCGGGAAATCTGTAATAGAGGCTGAAAATATCGAATTAATTCCAATTTCCAAATCCTCCTTGCCATCAACAACTGGTTGCGGATTCCGAGACAAGCCGTCAGCGACAGCGTTGTCTGCAGCGGGCATGTGCTCGATGACGTAGTCGTAGGCAGAGAGAAAAACTGCCCAGCGGTGTAGCCTCGCTGCCACAACCTGGTTGCACCCCTTCTTGTCTCCAAAAATTGAAACAAGGGGTTTGTGGTCGGTGCGCAAGAAGAATTTACGGCCAAACAAATAGTGGTGGAACTTGTGAATGCCATAAATAATGGCCAAGTTCTCACGCTCTATTTGCGCGTAGTTTTTCTGCGCAGCCGACAACAATAAACTGGCTAAAGCAATCGGTTTGTGGACGCCATCTGAACCTAAATGGGAGAGAAAAGCACCAACTCCAACTGGAGAGGCGTCAACCGTTAGATATAACTTTTTGGATTGGTCAAAATGCGCCAGTGCCGACTCAACTGACACTGCGACTTTAACCGCTTTCCAGGCCGACTCATGCTCTTCTTTCCATTCCCATTTGATGTCATCTCGAGTCAAACGGTACAATGGCTCAAGCAGGGTGGAAAGATTCGCAATGAATCGACCATAATAATTTACAAGGCCCAAAAAAAATTTTAACGACAAAACGTCGGTTGGGCGGTCCGAATTACGTAAGGGAGCGAGTTTCGAGTCGATGGGGGAAATACCACTCTTTGAAATGTTGAAACCAAGGAACTGTACGACCTTTTGGAGAAAGCGACACTTCCGACGATTCAGGGTCAACCCGGCTTTCAGAAACGTGAGCAGGAATTTGTCCAAGTTTTTTAGATGAACCGCATATGTCACGCCGGTAAGCGCTGAATCGTCTATAAATGGCTGTGTACTTTCGATCTTGGCAGTCAAGATGTCCATCTCCCTCTGAAAAATAGCTGGGGTGGACGAAATACCGTAGAAAAGCCGGTTGACCCTGAAAAGACCAAGTTGAGTATTAATGGTACAGCACATTTGACTTTCTGAGTCCAATTCGATTTGGTTATATGCTGAAGTCATGTCCAGAATGGAGTAAGTTTCTCCACCAGACAACTTTGTCGTGATGTCAGCAAACAGAGGAAGCGTGTACGAATTTGGGGCAAATGGCTTTGTTGATGGTTCTATTGTAGCAACCAGCCAACTTAATTGTTCCGTCTGCCTTCTTGACATGCATAACTGGCGTCGCCCAGCGCAATGATGCGACCGGAGTAATTATGCCGAGCGACTGGAGTCTTTCCCATTCGGCCTCGACAAGCGACTTCATGGCGATAGGGACTGGATACGCCTTCAGGAAGATGGGCTGGACAGCAGGATCGATGTCGATATGTGCCTGCGAAGTGTTTAAACAGCCAATTTCGTCTCTAAATACGTGGTTATGCTTTAACAGCACGGCGTCCAATTCCCTTTGCGTGGTGGCATCAAGGACAGCGGCTTCAGGAGCAATCGTGTCCACTTTGTTGATTTTCGGCCAACAGCTTCTGCAGTTTTTGACAGCAAACCAAACATGCAGAGCCAACCTCATCCCAACAGCGGTACAGGACCATCCCGTGCGATGCAGAGCGGCAACAGGAAATTACGGTTCTTGTAAACGACTGGAACCTCAATCACTCCTTCCATCAGAATCTGATGTCCAGTATACGTCGTCATGCCGCACGGAATGGTCTGTAAGGGAAAACGAGAGAAATTTTTTAGATATATGTCCAAAGAAATAATTGATGCGCTGGCACCCGTATCCAACTCCATGTCTAAGTCTACACCGTCGATACGCACGGTGACGAAGACTGGCTGCACTCGTGGCAAATGGACCGAGTTTACCACCTGCTTGTGCTGCGTCTGGACACGGTAGAACGTCAAATCGTCCACAACGCCTACTGAATGCGTCGGAGCGTTGTCTCGGCCTAATGAGCGGCAAACTGGACGAATGTGACCCGTCTTGCCACAGCCATGACACTTGGCGTCTTTGAAGCGACACGACTCACGAGAATGGTTGTTCTTGCCACACGCCGAACACGCATGCACATTTCCTTTTCGATTGGACGGCTGCTGCTGGGCTGGGAATGTTGGTGGGCTTCGTAAAGTATTTACCACCTCTTCTCTTCCCGTCGTAACGTGGTTTCGAGTCGTTCACCTTGTGCACCAAGGCGGTGGGCGCTGGTTTGGCTGCAATGTCGGAAAATTCTTTGCGCGAGACATCTGCGGACGCTGCAAACTCTACGGCTGCATCGAACGTCAAATTTTCCTTCAAAGTCAATGCCTGCTGAATCTGCTCGTTTTTGAGTCCGCACAGAAAACGATTTCGTAGCTCGTCGGACTTGTTGGCAAACTTGCAGTTCTGGGCCAATTCTTGTAGCGCCAGGGCATATTCCATAACCGTCTCTCCCTGCAATCGATCGCGGTGGTGAAAGCGTCGAATCTCGGCGAGCACAAGCGGTTTTGGGCGCGAATTCTTTTGCATTAATGCAACTAACTCTGAGTACTTCAATTCAGCCGGCTTTTTTGGTTCAGCGAGGGCAACCAACTGCTTAAAGGTGGGCGTGCCAACGTATGCTAACAGCGTATGAACCTTTTCGTCGTAATCAACGATTTTGTTGCACTTAAAAATGCTCGACATACGCAAGCAGTACAACTCCCAGTCATCCGCCGGGTCATATTCTTTAGGTGCGCCTTTAAACGACGACATGATGGCAAACGGTCGTAAAAGCGAGCACAAACACGAAAAATCGAAGAAAAGCAATTAGGCCTAACGTGGCAACGCGTGGTCAGCAACGGTCCAAAAAAAATCGACAAAAGCTCACCAAAGTTCGAAAAAGTTCACAATTTTCATTTGTATTGTGGATTGTTGAAGATTGTCACTTCCTCGTCGCCATTATTGTGTTTCTCGAGCTGGATAATATTGGTGATGTTGGAGTATTCAAAAGAACGGCCATCTTAGTTAAAGAATTAACATACCTGAATTTTATTAAAAGATAAGACAGGGGGCGCTAGGAGCAGCGCGTCGTACATAAACAAAATTGTCAAACTGACCAATGGAGTTGAACACTCCACAGGCCTACTCCACACACTGCTCACTGGCCCTAAGGGGTGGACTGATAGGAGAGGAGGGAGCTGAGGGTGTGGTGAGGACTGATGAGAGCAGCATAGAGAGAGAGAATTTAGGCAGCACAGAGAGAAGACATGTGCTTAGCAGGGAAGCAATGCTCTGCGCTGACTCCGCTCTCCTCGCATTAACCACTGTGACGCTCAGTAACATGGCGATGTGCCTGTTGCAGCCTACATGAGCCTACATGGGCTGTAGGTAAGTACAGTAAGAATGTTACGTATTATCCGACCTTGTCACTCACAGGCTAATGCCCAGTGTGCGACGGGTCGGTTGTGGGTGTTGCATGCCTTCTTGGCATCGCCAACACGGATGATGGGTACTCCGACCCCTAGACAACGGATTAAAGGCCAACAACCAACAATTCGGAGTCCCTGTCCTCATTATTTACGTGAGGTCCCGTCCCACCCATGGTATCCAGTCCCCAGGCTGCCATGGAGAAGACTGTCCCGTCATATTATTCTCTTTGAATCTTAAAACTAAACAAATTTTCTCTGAACCATTTATTAACCAAATGCTTTGTTTTGCTTTTATTTAGAAATGTCACATTAGGTGCCTCACGCTGTTTATAAATAAAATGTAATATAAAATCTTAATAATAAATAACACTAGAATTAACTCGCACACATTGTTGCAAACGGGTCCACTTAAGTAGATTGAGAAAAAGGAAAGTTGAAAAAATTGCCAAAGATTTCCTCCAGGTGCACAAAGCAAAAAAAAACTTGAACAACCAATTGTTTCCAAAAACAACATTGTCTAATCGCATAAGCCGTGTGTTAATGACCATTATTGCATTATCCCTATGCATTTACCAATGTTCCAATGTTATCATTTACTACAAAAACAAGCCTACAAAAGTTGATGCAACGATAACGGAGCAAGCAATTGATGATTACCCTGCAATTCAGATCGTAGCAGGTGTAACAGACGACAGATTGGCATATGATGAAAAGAACTCTCACTTGGAAAGTAAATGATTCTAAGCATTTGATCCTTCCAAATTTATCATTAGAAATCTTGATTTAGCCTAGCGTCTAGGGCCTAACTTTTTTTTAAATCTATGAATGGGTGAGAAAAAAAATATTTGCAAAATGTCAACTAAAAGAGACAGGAAAGTAATCCGAACAAAATCAGCACATAAGGTTCACACCTTGGTTCTAAATTAGGTATTACTTAATTAAGACAGTCGCTGTTGTTGTAAATTGGTTGAAATGAATACTCGGATTTTCTGTTGTTTAGTAGCATTAATTGCAATCGCACGTTGTACTGTAGCACGACCTACATACGTTAACAGTCCGGTCTCATTGCACTCCCAGCACTGCACCGTCGCGAGGTCCATCTCTTTTTTGCAGGAAGTACCCTCCTTATGAAATTTCAACGGGCCATCCGTTTTTGTCTTTATTTTGATCAATTTTATTTTGGGCGATTTTAACGTGGGCGTGGGTGTCATGTCTTCGTTGTTGCGGTCAACTTCACGTGCTTTCCGAATCAGGGCCATGTATGACCTGAACATTTTCAGGCGAAAATTCGTCCAAATGTTCCTATCGCACATTTCCTCGATCGTGACGTTTCTAGTAGCCTCAACAGAGAAAGCAAAATTCTTCTTTGTTGTTTCAATAAACACAATTTCTCATAGGTTGTGGTGACCCAGCGGGTGGTTATGCCCCCTCGGCAGATACCATCCACCTGAGTCACCATGAATGAAAAGTCGTTCTCCTCGTGTTGGCTCCGCCTTCCCGCCCCCGGGAAGCGCCTGCCCTGAGGGGAGTGAGGTAGCCGTGGCGAGCCCCCATTGGCTGAGCCTGGCCCCTCACACTGGCCTATAAAAGGTGGGACTTCCCGCCTAAAGTCAGAACTTACACAAACGACACCAAGAACACAGCAACTACCTCACCGTCAGGCCAACTTCAAATATAAGTTAGGATTGATCGAGGACCGCTGAGCTAAAGTCAACTGTAACTCTCACAAGTTTCCCCGAGTGCTATTTCCGCGAAAGCAAAGTGAATAGCCCTTGTAAACTCAACTAGAATAACCGACCCACGGTTATTCCATTACTGAAGCATCCGAGAGCCCTGTAAGGAACCCCCAGTTCCTGGTCAGAGCCTTGAGACGCTAAAAGTAACCCCTAGACAACAGGCACGGATAGAAGACTCGAAAGAGCATTCCACCGCGTCCATGTACGACGAATCCGTGACGAATTAACGACAACTCGAGACGCTGCCTTTGTTCCGCCGACCACGCAAAACCCGAGACGCCATCTTGAAAAGTCCTTTGTTCGACTCCGACCAAGTCGACATTATATAATTACTGAGTGTATTTTAAGGCCTTCAAGCCTCTTGAATAAATAACTTGTTCATTTAAATACATTTGGTATTCATTTGGGTATTTACATAATTAGATCACAGGTAAAGTCGGTTAGCGTCATTTTAGCGACGCTCATTTTAGCGAAAAAGTCCCATTTTAGCGAACATGTCATTTTAGCGACACAAAAACCAAGGTTTTAGCGACGCAACACGATAAAAAAGTGGTTTTTATCAAAAAACCAGTAAGGTTAGGTTCGCGGGGGGTCCAGGGGGGGCGCAGCCCCCCCTTGTTAGCCCTTCTTAGGAATTAAACCTAGGTTTTTGTGTCGCTAAAATGACATGTTCGCTAAAATGGGACTTTTTCGCTAAAATGAGCGTCGCTAAAATGATGGAGACCCGGTAAAGTATCACACGTTAGCTTACTTAAGTAGTATTTAAACCTATACGAAGTAGGACGCGACAAGGTAATATACCTAGCGCAACGTGTAATTGTCGGAATAATTAGGTCAGCACGAATCTTCTTGCCTGCTAAGATCTTATCTGACAAGAAGATGAGTGCTGACCTAATCCAGACAATTACTCAAGGGCGAGGTGTATTTGATACGAGAATTTACCAATAGAAAATAATGTAATGTAATTTATACCTTGAGATTAGGCCTAACAAAACAACAAAGGACCGTAAAGGACCCATCAGGAGGGGGGGTAAATTCTCGCAGGAAAATACTCGGAGAGTGATTCGAACTCGTATTAAACTCTGGCAGCAATTCATCTCCTCCAATAGTTATATTGTACGTATCCAAATGCTGGAAATATTCCTTAATCGACGTCTCCCAGTCTTCTCAAGAGCTTGTCGTTTGCAATAGTAATTTTAGCGTCGTTCGTCCATTTGCCTAATCTTGCTGCACTATTTATGACTACTATGACGCCCACTGACAAAAGTTTAAAAATAATTGCATATAACTAGCATAAACTTTTTTTTTATATGCATCGAAACGAGCAATCTATTAAGTAAACAAGAATTCTCGCAAAAATTAATTAAGTCGGTAATGGAATGATAAGTAAACAAACTTCTATTGACTGATTTGTTAGAGTAAACATGAGACATGTTCTTATTAAGAGAACTTAAAATTGAAGTAATTAGGTGCAGCAAAGCAAACATCTAGCAAACCACACTTTCAATCCTACGAAAGATATAAAATGAATATAGACGTAATAAAATCTAATTAAAACAGAAAAAAAATATAATTAAAACGAGCAAATATTTACCACAAATGTTCCCAATCGATACATGTCACCACAGTAACACAGTGAGAAAAATTTAACATTTAAATATACAGTTGTCATTTTGCCTTGAAACGTTCTGCTGCTGACCTTTTGCCACACAAAACATAAGGTAAGAGAAACTAAAAAGTGTAAACATGTGCAAATTGGTTGAATTCTGTGCAATCTTGCATGTATTCACAGCAGATATCCAAGATCAGCAAGATTAGACGCACAAATTGTTGCAAACGGGTGTCAATCATGCACCACTTAAGAAGATTGAGAAAAAGGAAAGTTGAAAAAATTACCAAAGATTTCCTCCAGGTGCACAAAACAGAAGAAAACTTGTACAATGAATTGTTTCCAAAAACAGCATTGTCTAATCGCATAAGCCGAGTGTTAATGACCATTATTGCATTATCCCTATGCATTTACCAATGTTCGAATGCTGTCATTCACTACAAAAACAAGCCTATAAAAGTTGATGCAGCAATCACGGAGCAAGCAATTGGTGATTACCCTGCAATTAAGATCGTATCATCTACAACAGATGACAGCTTGACATATGATGAAGAGAACTCTCACTTGGAAGGTAGGTTATTCTAACCATATCATCACCACCAAATTTACCATTAGGTACCTTAATTACAGCGCATAGTGCCTAAAAAAATTTAAATCTATGAATGCATGAAAAAAAAATTATTTGCACAATGTCAACTAAAAGAGACAGGAAAATAATTCGAACAGAATCATAAACACAAGGTTCTCACCTTGGTTCTAAATTAGGCATTACTTAATTACGTCAGTCGCTGTTGTTGTAAATATATTGGAAAGAATACTCGAATTTTCTGTTTATTAGTAACATTTATTGCATTCACACGTTATGACCTGCACACGTTAACGGTAAAACCAGTAGTCCCGTCAAGCATTCAGGGTCAGCGAGATTACAGAACAACCCTCCCTGGTGGTGGAAACCTTCAGATAGGATATGCATATTGGATCAAAGGAGACACAAATCAAAACAACATCTGTGTCACTCCCTAAATGGGAAGTCTCATTAAGTGGATTGAATCACTCGGAAGACTAAGCTCTAGGTGGCATTCGCTGTATTAACTAAGCTTCTATCATCCTGTTACGAATAGTAGATCAAACCGGTGATGCTTATAAAGTAATTATAACATGTGAGCAGTCAGTTCAGGGGCGAATCTACATAGGGGCTAATGGGGCTTGAGCCCCGCGCCCACAAATTTTAGGGGGCCCCAAGACGCAGGGCCATGTACTAAAAAAAAAAAAAAAAAAAGTCGCTAAAAAAGGAGAAAGGTCGCTATTAAAAATTTCGATAATGGGGCCCCGAAAAAACCTCAAGCCCCGGGCCCCCGAAAAGCTAGATCCGCCCCTGAGTCAGTTCACACTCTGGTGACCGTTACTTGAACTAATTCAATAGAAAATGACGCATTTGAGCCGGCTGGTTTACGGTATGGCTTAAATGCATAGCAATATCAAAGTGAGTACACTCGAAAAGTTGTTATTGTAGGTATTTTGCAGCATTTAGTGACACTGTTGGTGCCACCTTGATTATGTATTATTTTTGTTATTTTTGATTAATTATTCATTCCTGGAGAACCTCTCAAGCTGGAGAGTTGTTGCAATATAAAGTGGGAGTTATTAATATAGAGGGTGTCCTAAAAGTCTGTTCCCCTCCAAATATTTCCTGAGTAATTGCATCTAGGCCAACTTTGATGAAGCGGTCATATAGGAAGTTGGGTGAGAGCAATCCAATGATGTCATCAAATTTGACCTTGAAGGCCATTTTTAAGATCATTCACTTGCTAACTTCTAAACCAATCAGGTTAGAGAAAAATTTTCAATTACAAAGTTGTAGAGCAACATCAAGTTAGTACTATTCAACTTTTCTTAGTCACCTTAAGTTCACTGTTTTTTTTTTAAAAATAAGGAAAACAAATCAGCAAATTGAAATTTTTTATTCTTATGAAAATAAAATAATTTAGACATTAAAAAAACAGTACTTTTTCTTGTTGACTTGCATAATAATGCAAATTTGAATACATTTATTGAAGAAATTCAGTACTTTTGCAGAAGAAATTTAATTTTTGCCACAATGGCTGACTTTATTTCACCTGATTTGTTTTCATTTTAAAAAGAAAACATTTGGAGGGGAACAGACTTTTAAAACACCCTGACACCCTGTATATTTGTTTGCTTCTACATTTTGGTTTACATGAATTTTGAGAACTGTGAGCTCTGCATTTATTTGTATCAGTTATTACAGTTTTCATGACTAAAATGACTGACACATGATTCTACTGTATAAGTTAATATTCTTTTTTTCATCTTTAGCATGCAAACATAACTTGTACTTTTTTGTGGACAACTCAACTCAACTCGCAGCAATAATGAATACGTATAATTTTACAAAAATGATAAAAGCCATAACTTTTAAACGAGTGAGCAAACAAGCCAAAATAAAAATTGAGTGCGATCACGAACATCATAAAACCTAATTCTTTCTGCAGGGAACAAAATACTATTCTAATAAGTTCAAAATCCGAGAGGTATACACAGCCTATGCCACAGCAACTGAATTCACAAATAGTAATTTTTTTAATTTAAATTTCATTTGCAAATAGTTTTTGTGTTAATACTTATTAGTAAAACTGATTATCGCTCTCAGATGAAAAATTACCACTTGGTCCTGAATCACAATTACAAGTGAAAGAAAAAAAAGGAAAAGTCTATCCAAGATCTCTGTTCTATGCAGTAAGTTCAGTATACAGGGTGTATCAGAATTCATGTTACACAGAAATAGGGGGTATAGAGAGGGACCAGGAGATCACGTTTCCACTAATCAAAAATTCCAAAAAAAATTTTCCATTTTGTTACAACCCAAAAACAATGGAAGATTTCAAATACCCGCGCGTCACGCATATCGCCCACATTTGCCAGGTTAAAGCGTAATTTTCAAACAAAAAGACACAATTGGTAGCCAACAGCAGAAGTTTATTACAAGAGATGCTCTACATGTCCACCATGTGCATCAATGTACAGCTCATAGCTACAGAATAAATTCATTCTGACTCTGTTAAAGATCTGTGGGTTATCTGTGACCTCTTTGGGGTTTTTTTGAGATTCTTTAACGTTAAAATGATCAGTTTGAATTTTTACTTGACCTTGCTTTAACCTGGCAAACGTGGGCGATATGCGTGACGTACGATATTTGAAATTTTCCATTGTTTTGGGGGTTGTGACTAAATGGGATTTTTTTTTGGAATTTTTGATTAGTGGAAACGTGATCTCCTAGTCCCCATCTATACCCCCTATTTCTGTGTAACATGAATTCTGATACACCCTGTATAATACTTTTTCTGGCAATTTGTTGGCTCCCAGCTACAGAAAAGTAAACAAATCCGGATGTACCACATTTTAGCGATTTTATTTTAGCGACACAAAACGGCACTAATACTAACACTAATTCCTAAAAAGGGCTAACAAGGGGGGGCGCAGCCCCCCCTTGACCCCCCGCGAACCTAACCTTGCTGGTTTTTTGATGCAAACCACTTTTTTGAGCCGGCTTGTCGCGGTAAATCGTAAAAATCGCTAAAATGAGCGTCGCTAAAATGACTTTAACCGAACAAATCCTTACAAAAGTATAAACATGGAAAATAGTGTATAACACTATATGAAATAAAACCATGTTGTTATGCTAATTACTAAAATTTATACACAGCATATTCTTGTCATTACCATTACAGGTAAAGATTAATTCAAAAGCATACAATCCAACTGTCACTATAGTGCCACCATCAGATTGTCATTATGCAGAAAGGCATGAAGAGAATATATTCGTTTTTACTGCTAAAAAAGTAAGAGGCTGTACAATATATGCTCTAATTGTAAGCGAACCTCTAATATCACACAGACGTTTAATTATGCAGGGAAGGAGGGGGGTTAAGAAAATTTTGTAAATTTTTTGTACAAACCTTTAATTACGCATGGGTGTACAGTTAGAGGATGATTTTTTTTATAAAATGTTCGATTATTCATTTAATTTTTTTAATATTTTCCATTTTTTGATAATTTTTTCCATTTTCTGATAATATTCGATTTTTCTATGAAATATTCGATTTTTCTATGAAATATTCGATTTTTCTATGAAATATTCGATTTTTCTATGAAATATTCGATTTTTCTATGAAATATTCGATTTTTCTATGAAATATTCGATTTTTCTATGAAATATTCGATTTTTCTATGAAATATTCGATTTTTCTATGAAATATTCGATTTTTCTATGAAATATTCGATTTTTCTATGAAATATTCGATTTTTCTATGAAATATTCGATTTTTCTATGAAATATTCGATTTTTCTATGAAATATTCGATTTTTCTATGAAATATTCGATTTTTCTATGAAATATTCGATTTTTCTATGAAATATTCGATTTTTCTATGAAATATTCGATTTTTCTATGAAATATTTGTGAAATGTATTTGGATCTTGCATTCGTGTTTTGATAAATGAACAGATTTAATCAAAGCGTGTAAACCATTACAAGCAGACGACAGAATGCGTAGCCACTTAGTAACGAAACAAACAACAGACACTGCGCTCTAGTGTCGTAACAAACACTAACTAGTTCTGACTGCATTATATCATCTCACAAATCCCCCTTTATAATCCGTCAGAACTAATTTCACAATTGGTAATAAACATTATCGTGTCACAAAATTGCAAAATTCTCTTCTTCTTTCAAGCTTTCTTTCTCATGTTCAGCAGGTTGACAAAGTCATCGATCTTGTTTCCCGAGAGAGGCTTGGTAAGCGGGTCTGCGAGCATTTGCTCACTTGGCACGAAGTTCAACTTTATGTTGTTCAGCTCCACTTCGTCCCTCGCGAACATATATTTCCTCAATATATGCTTGGTCCGATCATGCTGTCCGGTCTCCTCGGAAATGAGAATGGTCGATCTGTTATCACAGAACACGTCGAGACCGTACTGAGTTGTCTCCATCTGTAATTCGGCTATCAGACCCCGCAGCCACTTCAATTCCCGTACGCCCTCGCTAAGCGCCACCACTTCGGCTTCGCAACTCGACATCGTCACCAATCTTTGTTTTTTCGCTTTCCAGCTGATGATTGATCCCCCATACAGGGTCAAGTACCCGCTGTGTGACTTAGCGTCTTTTCCCACGCTCCAGCTAGCGTCGGTGAACAATTCCAAGGGTTTCCTGACTCTGTCGTAAAATACTCCGTAGCGAGTAGTTCCGCTGATGTACTTTAAGACTCTCCTCAGCGCCGTCAGGTGTATCTCTTTTGGATTACTGCTGTAGGTGCCCAGCTTGCTGACAGCGTATGCCAAGTCTGGCCTTGTGCCTAACATCAGGTACATCACACTCCCGAGCATCTCCTGGTACTGCTTCGGGTCTACTGACGGTGATTTGCTATGGTTGTCCAAATCTTGGTCAGTTGCCATAGGAGATTTCTTTCCTTTGCAGCCAGTCATCTCATGCCGCTTAAGTATCTTGTTGGCATACTCCTCTTGTGTGAGTCTAATGCCATGTTTGCCAATCGTTATCCGCATGCCCAGGATGTGATTTGGCTCACCCATGTCGTCTAGTTTGAAGTATTTGCTGAGCTGTGCCATTTTAGCCTCTATTAATTGATCCGTCGATCCTATTGCGATAATGTCATCCACAAAGACGCCCAATGCAAAATACTGTTTGTCCTTGATCCACATGTATATGCACGGATCTCCCTTGAGCTGTACTAGTCCCATCTTCTTGAGTTTCTCGTCCAGTTCCTTATTCCAACATCGTCCGGATTGCTTAAGTCCGTAGAGACTCTTATCCAGCACGCATACATAATCCTCGGCTCCCTCTTCTTCATATCCCTCAGGTTGAGTCATATGGATTACTTTATCCAGGAGTCCATATAAATAGGCGGTTTCAACGTCGTACTGTCTGAGCCGTAGTCGTTTTTTGGCTGCTATTGCCAATAACAGGCGTAGAGACTCTAGTTTCATGACTGGAGCAAATGTCCGATCGTAATCTTCGCCCGGTTTCTGCGAATAACCCACAGCGACTAAACGAGCCTTGTATTTGCTCACACTCCCATCTAAATTCAGCTTGATTTTATAAATCCACTTGCATTTAATCGGCTTCTTGTCTTCAGTCGGTTTCTCTAAATGCCATACTCGATGCATGCGCATGGACTGCATTTCCTTATCCATCGCTGCTCGCCACATCTTGGCATCTGGACATGAGATTGCCTCTTGGTAGGAAGTTGGAGTGATTAGTCGCGCCTTCCGTTTCATGCGCGCCACACATGTCGCATTCCAACGTCTTCCCCTCTCCGATCTGCGCGATATATACGCTGCATCTCGTCGTCTTATTCTCTCCGATCTCCTGACTCCTCGGTGTTGCAACTCCTGTTCACGTCGCTCGTTCCTTTCGATGCGTTGCTGTTCCTTCACGGCCGCTTCCTGTCTGGTAGGCCTGCCCGGTCCACGCTCGCGTAGAACGACCGGCGGTGCGGGTGGCACCACAACTGGTTGCCTCGGCGCTTCCGCAACTTCCGGTTCATCTTCATCTTCAGCATCACTCTCAGTTTCATCGTCAATTTCGTCGTGCGCGTCTTCGTGCGCGTTTTCAATCTCATCAGGTGAGTCCTCGTCCTCATCGGCGGTTTCCCACACTTCGGTTTCTTCTTCTTGTTCCTCGTTGTCGTCATCATCACTTGATTGCTCATGATCCTCATTATCATTCTTCCCCCCACTTAAAATCGGAAAAACGACTAGATTGTCCGCGCTGTCTTCAGTTATCAGTTTTTTCGATTCTTTCTGTATTTGGGCGGTCCTAGCATCTTCAATAAAATACACGTCTCGAGTTTCGATTATTCGGTTTTCATTTTCGTCAAAAATTCGGTAAGCCCGCCGACACATGGAGTAACCAACCATAATACCCGGTTTGGAGACTGGGTCCAATTTCTTTCGCATATGTTTGGGTATGTGCCTGTACGCTGCACATCCAAAAACGCGTAAGTGCATCCCGGATGGCTTCCTGTTATATCTCGCCTCATATGGCGTCGTCTTCGGATTGGCAGAAGTCGGAATTCGGTTGATTATATACACGGCTGTCGCCATCGCTTCCGGCCAAAAACCGTCTGGTAAAAGTGACCACTTGAGCATTGTTCTTGTCTTTTCAACAATGGTCCGATTATATCTTTCGACGACTCCGTTGCTCTTCGGTGAGAATGGCACTGTCTTCTCGTGCTTAATTCCACATTTAAGATAAATCTCTTTCGATCGTTCATTGACGAATTCTCCGCCATTATCCGTCCTTATTCTTTGCAATTTTAGTCCTGTCGACCTTTCCTCTCTAGCTCTGTGCTTTTCAATCTCTTCAAAAGCATCACTTTTCTCCCGAATTGCAGAAAAATACACGTATTTGGTGAAATCATCGACAATCACCAAAGCGTAATAACTGCCATCATATCCCCATGCTAATGGCCCACATAAATCTACGTGCCATAGCTCCAAAGGGCGTTTTGTTGTCGGTCCCGTTATGCGCTTAAACGCCTTTCTGGGTTGCCGCCCCTCAACGCATGCCCTGCATGGCGGTAATTTTTCTGGCCCAAAATTCACCCCCAAAACGAGTTTTCCGTCTCGTACCTGCTCAAGCTTTTGGTTGCTTGCGTGTCCCAAACGTCTGTGCCATAAAACTCTTTCTAGTCTTTTTGGCTCGTCATTGGTTTGATTGTGAGACGTCGGTGCTTCTTTGACAACATATGCGTCGACTTCCTCGCTGTGCACGCACGTTATCGCATCCAAAACGTACATCCGGTCTCTTTTCTGTGCCGTGGCCAGAATCATGTTTTGCTTGTTCGTCACAATTGCCCGTGTGTCATCAAAAATCACTTTGAATCCTCGTTGCGCTAATTCGTATACAGAAATCAAATTTTCCCGCAACTTTGGCACATGTACAACATTTCCCATTTCCAACTTCACGTTCCCCGTCGGCAATTTACTCCAAAGTGTGACCATGCCCTTTCCTGTCGACTTGCTCGACACTTGGTCCTCGGCAAGGTGCACTACTCCTTCCTCGTGCTCGAAGTTTGTCAGAAATTCCCGATGCGATGTCATGTGAACAGTCGCGCCAGAGTCCAACAACCATTCCTGTGGCCCCAGCGAATTGGTTGAATGCTTTGTATGAAAAGCGTAGGTCCTATCCGTTCGTGCGTAAAAAAGTTCCCCTTGTTCCTCTTTTCGCTCCTCCTGTTTGGCGTAATTCGCCGTATTGCGTCCCCGTTGAGCGTCATGTCCACCCGTCGCTTTATTCTTGCAATTGCGTGCGAAGTGCCCCGGCTTTCCGCAGTTGTAACATCCACCGTTTCCCTTGGTGTTACTGGCGCTCGAAGTAGCATCTCCCGTACGTTTACTTCGGCAATCCCTGGCAAAGTGGCCCATTTTTCCACACTCGTAGCATTTAACGATCTTGTCGCGTTTGCCACCGCGCGCACGTGCCTTGTACGCTTCCTCTTCATTAAATACGGGTCCGTCTTTTGCTTTATCCGTCGCCCATCGCTCTCGCACCTCCAGTGTGCGTCTCAAGTCGACTAGTCGCATGTCTCTTTGCGCTTGAAAAGTCTCAGCGATGCTCGAATATTTGTTGGTCAGTCCGTGTACCAAATAGTACATCACCTCACTCTCGGCTATCGGTCGCCCCGCCGCCGCTGACCTCTTGCTTATGGCGACGATTCTGTTGATGTACTCTCCCACCAGCTCATTCCGGCCCATTTTGGCGCTGGTTAGCTCGTGACCTATGTCCACCTGTCTGTGCTGCACGTTTCCTCCGTGGTGCAATGCCAGGTCGTTCCATAACACCTTGGCTTTCTTTGTACCAACGTGTAGTCCCACCTGGTCAGGTGACAGCGTCGTCATGATGAGGCTCAGTGCAGTGGCATTATGTCTCTTCCATTTCTGCCACGCCGCCGCAGGTTGTGCATTCGGTTCATCCTTCCTGATGACCGGCTCCCACAGACCTTTGGAATCCAGCACTGCCTCCATCAACGTACTCCATATCACGTAATTCGTTTCATCCAGCAATGGTATTCGGTTGGCATTCGCCCCTTTCGGTTCCTCCGCCATCTTGTCGTTTTATCGACTTATCAACGTCCAGTTGGCACGCTCGGCAAGGAAAGAACAGGTTTGAGCCAATTATCGAACTCAGAAAACGGAAAAAACGATCGTACTCACGGTCACGCGCTTTACACTCTTCTGTCTGCGCTCGCCATCGATTAATTTTCACTCAAAACTCGCCCACAAATGCTATAAATCAACCGTACTCTGCTACCACTTGTGAAATGTATTTGGATCTTGCATTCGTGTTTTGATAAATGAACAGATTTAATCAAAGCGTGTAAACCATTACAAGCAGACGACAGAATGCGTAGCCACTTAGTAACGAAACAAACAACAGACACTGCGCTCTAGTGTCGTAACAAACACTAACTAGTTCTGACTGCATTATATCATCTCACAATATTCGATTTTTCTATGAAATATTCGATTTTTCTATGAAATATTCGATTTTTCTATGAAATATTCGATTTTTCTATGAAATATTCGATTTTTCTATGAAATATTCGATTTTTCTATGAAATATTCGATTTTTCTATGAAATATTCGATTTTTCTATGAAATATTCGATTTTTCTATGAAATATTCGATTTTTCTATGAAATATTTGATTTTTCTATGAAATATTCGATTTTTCTATGAAATATTCGATTTTTCTATGAAATATTCGATTTTTCTATGAAATATTCGATTTTTCTATGAAATATCCGATTTTTCTATGAAATATTCGATTTTTCTATGAAATATTCGATTTTTCTATGAAATATTCGATTTTTCTATGAAATATTCGATTTTTCTATGAAATATTCGATTTTCCTATGAAATATTCGATTTTCCTATGAAATATTCGATTTTTCTATGAAATATTCGATTTTCCTATGAAATATTCGATTTTCCTATGAAATATTCGATTTTCCTATGAAATATTCGATTTTTCTATGAAATATTCGATTTTCCTATGAAATATTCGATTTTTCTATGAAATTGTAAACTTACTAAAAAGTTGGCTTTGAAACAAAATGGCGGACCCGCTGGTCCGCGACACACACACACACTTGTTACAATTCAATCTGACTTTATTCACAAAATGCTCTATTTAAATATGACAATGGTCAGCTCACATTGGCTGACCACAACAAACGTTTCTCGGACATATTGCCATCCGTGCGTTTACGTCCATGCGCCCTCTGGCGGCGTGACGTATCGAACCCCCGAAAAACTCTACACTCGGTCATCCGACTAAATGTTGGCGTCCTCGCCGACACTCATCTTGTTTACACCTTCGTTTTCATCTGCGTTTACATTTCCATGGTCATCTGCGTTTACATCTTCATTTCATCTGCGTTTACATCTCCGTGGTCATCTGTATTTTCATCTGCGTTTTCATCTGCGTTTTCATCTTCGTGGTCATCTTCGTGGTCATCTGCGTTTACATCTTCGTGGTCATCGGCGTTTACTTCTTCGTGGTCATCTGCGTTTACTTCTTCGTGGTCATCTGCGTCTTACATCTTCGTGGTCTTCTGCGTTTTACATCTTCGTTCTTCGTTCCCTCTTCGGCTCCGGACATGCGTTCGCCATATGCCCGTACTTGTTGCAATTAAAACATTTCACCCCGTTGGGACACGCTGTCGATAAATGTCCCAGTCTGTGGCATTTGAAACATTTGAGCTCATTAGGGCAATCCGTTCTTTGATGCCCTTCCTCGCCGCACTTGAAGCATCGTGGTTCTGCGTCGTGTTCTTCACTAGTTGGCTTCGCTGTGCTCGACTTCGCCTTCGTTTCGACCATTGTCCCCTTCGCTCGCGCTTCCAAGTCTTGCGCTGTTCCAACCATATCGCTGATGTGTTGATATTTGATGACGTACATCGGCGCCGTTGCTGACTTGCTCTTCAATCCGTCTAACAGGTAATTCTGCGCGTCGTTGATCGACATTCCCAACCCTTCGCATGTGGCCCATTTTTGTCGTAAATAAGTTTCGGTGGTCTCGTCGTTCTTCTGCGGAGCTCGAATCAATCGTTCTTTATCTTCGTAGGACAATTGCCGATATGGAAAATTCTTTGTCATTTCATCCGCCCATTTGTCGAAGTTCCGGATCGTCGTTCCCGCGCTGTCTTGCCACACTTTCGCTGGTCCTTCTAACGCTGCTGCCGCCGTCGTCATCGTAGTTACGTTCGTCCATTGGTACTCCTTCGCGTATTCACGAACGTCCTGTAACCATTGCGTGGTCGTACGCAGCTCGCTTCGAGTGCCCGAAAATCGTGGTAATTTTGGCGCGTTCTTGACTTCTTTCTTCTCCTTCGGCGCTTCTGGCTTCGTCTGCATCGCTAACATCACCTCCATCATTTGCTTCATTTGCGTTTGCATTAGCATTTGCACCAAATCCGCCGTTCGTCATCGATACTATCGGTACATTTTCTTCTATCTTCGGATCGTTGTTTTCTACTTTCTCTTCGTCTTTCTCTTCTTCGTCTTCGTCGTCGCTTTCTACTTCTTCTACGATTCCCGCCATGTCTGTTTTCAACTTTTGTGGTACAATTTTACGCTCCCGTAACAGTGGCCTAATCTCCCGGGTCCTCAGCACGCTTATCTCTTCGTACGTTGGAATCTCTTTACGTTGGATTTTTGCTAATACTGCTTCCGCGTCGGCCATCTCTCGTTCGAAGCCCGGCTAACCTTCGTAACACATGCTTATTCGGCAAATCGTCTCTCGTTTCCCGAACCGTCCACGCGTTATTTGTTACCCCGAATTTCGTTCCCGTCGCCAAAAACAGTCGTTGCCTCTTACTTTCTCTATTTTATCGTCTACTTTATCGTTTATCGTCGCATCGAATCCTTCTATCCCACTTCTGATGTAAACTTACTAAAAAGTTGGCTTTGAAACAAAATGGCGGACCCGCTGGTCCGCGACACACACACACACTTGTTACAATTCAATATGACTTTATTCACAAAATGCTTTATTTAAATATGACAATGGTCAGCTCTCATTGGCTGACCACAACAAACGTTTCTCGGACATATTGCCATCCGTGCGTTTACGTCCATGCGCCCTCTGGCGGCGTGACGTATCGAACCCCCAAAAAACTCTACAAAATATTCGATTTTTCTATGAAATATTCGATTTTTCTATGAAATATTCGATTTTTCTATGAAATATTCGATTTTTCTATGAAATATTCGATTTTTCTATGAAATATTCGATTTTTCTATGAAATATTCGATTTTTCTATGAAATATTCGATTTTTCTATGAAATATTCGATTTTTCTATGAAATATTCGATTTTTCTATGAAATATTCGATTTTTCTATGAAATATTCGATTTTTCTATGAAATATTCGATTTTTCTATGAAATATTCGATTTTTCTATGAAATATTCGATTTTTCTATGAAATATTCGATTTTTCTATGAAATATTCGATTTTTCTATGAAATATTCGATTTTTCTATGAAATATTCGATTTTTCTATGAAATATTCGATTTTTCTATGAAATATTCGATTTTTCTATGAAATATTCGATTTTTCTATGAAATATTCGATTTTTCTATGAAATATTCGATTTTTCTATGAAATATTCGATTTTTCTATGAAATATTCGATTTTTCTATGAAATATTCGATTTTTCTATGAAATATTCGATTTTTCTATGAAATATTCGATTTTTCTATGAAATATTCGATTTTTCTATGAAATATTCGATTTTTCTATGAAATATTCGATTTTTCTATGAAATATTCGATTTTTCTATGAAATATTCGATTTTTCTATGAAATATTCGATTTTTCTATGAAATATTCGATTTTTCTATGAAATATTCGATTTTTCTATGAAATATTCGATTTTTCTATGAAATATTCGATTTTTCTATGAAATATTCGATTTTTCTATGAAATATTCGATTTTTCTATGAAATATTCGATTTTTCTATGAAATATTCGATTTTTCTATGAAATATTCGATTTTTCTATGAAATATTCGATTTTTCGTTCAAACGCTGGCGACGTGGGTCTACTCGCCGTGGGACGCGGTCTAAATTCTTGCGAATCGGTCTGTTCGAAATGTCTCGGCGGTTCCTCGAACTCTCGAGCGGGCGAAGTCGGCCTGGTCGTCGTAGGACGGTCTGAACTGTTCCACGTGTCTCGAAGGAACCTCGAACGCAGGCGACGTCGGTCGCTTGGTCGTCGGCGGCGGTTGCGGTCTGAACTGTTGGAAGTGTCTGGGCGGCACCTCGAACTCGGGCTCGGTTGTGGTGGGACGCATCTGCGGCGGCGGGGGCCTGAATTGGCGCAAATCGTGTTCGAACTGTCTGGGCGGCACTTGGAACGCGGGTGGGGTGGGTCTGGGCGTGGAGGGGCGCTTCTGCATCGGGGATTGTTGGGGCGGAGGTCGGAAATGTCTGTGCGTTATCTCGAACATGCTCGGAGTGGACCCGGACGTGGCGGGGCGCGATCGCGGAGGCGATTGGCGTAGATTGGTCTGCTGGAAGTGTCTGGACGGCAGCTCGAACATGGGCGGGAAGAGCAGCCCGTCCTCGATGAAAAACGTCGGGGGATTATTGAAGGGACGCTCAGGGGTGGCGGCGGCCGTGCGGATGTCGAAGGGTCGTTGTTGGCCGTTGTGGGTCATTGTGGGTCGGGCCGATGGACGATCCGGCCCATTTGTTCGGCGGAGTCGTCACTCGGGTCAGACTTGACCTCATTTCCTGCTCGAAATGCGGCGGTCTGGACATTTGGCGGACCATTTGACGCCACAAACGGCGACGAAATGAAGGACGTCGCCGTGTGGTTTAGTCGCCACAAATGGCAACGAAATGAAGGAAGTCGCCGTGTGGTTTAATCGCCACAAACGGCGACTAAATGAAGGACGCCGCCGTGTCGTTTCGTCGCCAAAAACGGCAAAGAAATGAACGACATCGCCGTATTGTTTCGTTGCCAAAAACAGTGAAGAAATGAAGGACGACGAAATGAATTGAGGTCCCACGTCCCTGTGAATTTTTACAAGCCATTGCTTTCTTCAATTTCTTGTCGGCAGGAAATTTGTGAAAAGTAACCCTTCTACCACATTTTTGTGCATTGTTGTTGCATTCAGGCACACAACAGTATGAGCTTTAAGTATCTTCTCAGATTGTTGGGTTTCGGGCAATTGACATTGTTTATTTTCCATCGAAAACACAATGTAAAGACTAGTACTCGAACGAATCAAGAACCGGAAATGGTTTTTTACCTACTTGGGAGATGTTGCATTCTCTCGCTAGGTGGTGTGCATGCTAATGCGAAAACTGTCTATTGACTTTTTTGCTCTAACCTGATTGGTTTAGAAGTTAGCAAATGAATGACCTTGAAAATGGCCTTCAAGGTCAAATTTGATGACATCATTGGATTGCTCTCACCCAACTTCCTATACGATCGCTTCATCAAAGTTGGCCTAGATGCAATTGCTAAGGAAATATTTGAGGGAAACAGACTTTTGGTTCACCCTGTATACAGGGTGGTCAGAAAGTCTGGTTCAAAGAATATAATTCCCTAACTGTTTTAGATGTTGATTTAGCAAAATCATTGTATTATTATGGGGGAAATCCAATTACGACATCCAACTTGACCTTAGAGGTCATCTTCACGGTCATCCATATTGTAACTCGAGAACCGTGACAGATAAAGAGAAAAAGTCAATTAGAAAGTTGTAGAGCACCATCTAATTAGTCTGAAACTCTTCTTAAAAAAATTATCTCTTACTAAAAAGTTTTGAAAAAAACAGGTTTGAAGTGAAAGGTGAAGAAATGCAAGGCTTTCTCACTGAACGAAAGATCAGATGGCGTTACATAGTCGAACGTGCGCCCTGGTGGGGTGGTTTTAATTTAAAATTACTTTATTGTCGCTAAAACGTGATCACTAAAATGGGACTTTTTTGGTAAAAATCACGAAAATGAGCGTCGCTAAAATGACTATAACGGAACTATTCCAACATGATAATTTTAGGTTAGGCGATGGTTATTTATTTTAATTTCATCTCAAATATACATATTTGCTTGCTGAAATGTATTATTTCATACATTTTGTAAAATAAATTATGAGATGCATTATTTAATGCAATGAATTAATTAGGCAAATCATGGGGGAAATCCAATTACGACATCCAACTTGACCTGAGAGGTCATCTTCACGGTCATCCATATTGTAACTCGAGAACCATGACAGATAAAGAGAAAAAGTCAATTAGAACGTTGTAGAGCATCATCTAATTAGTCTAGAACTGTTCTTAAAAAATTATCTCTTACTGAAAAGTTTTGAGAAAAAAAGTTTGAAACGTTAGTCTACTCAGCTTTGCAACTCAGCTTTGTAACCTAAAAGTATTGAGGAAACTAACCTAATCCTCAATTAGGACACTTTATTGGGTCATACTTGTAAGTGGAAGAGAGGAAACACAAAAGAAAGGAAATAATTTATTTTGGAGATACATTCCAACATGATAGTTTTAGGTTAGGCGATGGTTATTTATTTTAATTTCATCTCAAATTGGCGATGAATGCACCAGAGAATGCATTAGGTAATACATTTTTGCTTGCTGAAATGTATTATTTCATACATTTTGTAAAATAAATTATGAAATGCATTATTTAATGCAATGAATTAATTAGGCAAATCAAAAATATATTGTAAAATCATCACCCAACTTTTGTTTTAGTACACATTTGTGAATAGAAGATTGTTTCCTTGTGTGGACATATCTGCTATGGAAAAATGTCACGGAGAGTGTTACTTACAAGAAATTAATCAACGAAATTTTACATGCCGGTATGTTGTTTGTTTGTTTTTTCTATTTTCATCCTCGAAATGCTCGAAAGACAAAGTACCCTGGCATTTTTAAGAAAAAATTTGAAAAATTAATGAGAAATTTTTGTAATTGGTATTAAAAAAGAGAAAATTTTTTATAATTGGTATTAAAAAATAGAAAATTTTTATAATTGGTATTAAAAAACTAAATAAATTTTTATAATTGGTATTAAAAAAATAGATAAATTTAAAAAAATTATAAAAAAAAAATTTCTTTTCATTCACGTTTTCATTTCCTCTAAAATATACCGTATTCTTATTAATATGAGCATCATTTAACTTCAGATTACCATTTCTGCCTAAAATGCCAAAAAGTGAATGCGTCGCAAATAAATTATCGTGCAATTACACCGAACAAATTACTGAAGTAGGATGGAAAGTGAATCCACATTATACCTGCAATTGTGCGAGAGAATGCATAAAAGTTATATTCAGTTCTCACTCTTATTACACTAATCAGTACACACATACTTTGAGTTTTTATTACTTATCCCGTAGGACACTTGAATTAACAGAATTTTTTTGTTATGACTTTATTTCATTAATGTGTGACATTGGTGGCTACGTGGGATTCTATATTGGAATATCTTGTATTGGAATTGTTGAAGTCATTGCTCTAAACATTCAAAATGGTTATCAAATAGCTAATTACTACAGAAAGAAGAAAGGTTGTTTTGAAAAACATGTCATGCGAAAAACTAAACATTTATGGCAGGCAACAACTAATGGTAGTTACCAAAGTGTCTCACCGCAATCTAAGACCACTAAAAAAGTTAAAAAATTTGTCATACTGTGTTCTCTTCTGCCATGTTGCTTCTTCATGTACTATCGAATCACGACCTACTTTGATTATCCCGTATACGCAACCATAGAACTTCATCAAGACAGATTTATCCAAATTCCAGATTTTGTTGTGTGCAGCTACCCTGAATCAATACTAGATGAAAAAGAAAAAATGATGCAACATAAAAAGTTAAATGTTAATCGAGCTGAAAATGTTGACTTGTTAGATCTACTTGATTTTCCATCTGAATATGCAAATGACTCTGATAACTTATGGGAAGCAACAGATGATATGGAAAATTTTGAAATGGCGCAGGTAGGACACTAACATAATTTAAAAATAAGCACAGCAGAAAACAACCGCAAAGTAGAACTATTTGTAATTTTTATTGTTATTTTAAATTCAATTGGTCAGAATGCTGCTTTGTGCGTTCGCCTGTCTGAAAAGAGAAGGTCTGTTCCAGCGCCATCTCTTGATGGGGATTCTTTTTCATCGTGGCATTGTAAATTCCCATCAAGAGATAGCGCTAGCTTCAATTTCCGTTTTCTTTTAGACTTCTAGTCAAACTAACTGCACAACCATAGTGCACGCATTTTTACTTTATTCTGTCACAACTAGCACAATCTTTCACAATTAGCATGATCTTGTTACAATCAGCAGTCGGTACAATTGTACTTGCACAAAGTACACAAAACAGATTAACACTACCATCTTCCCCCGAATATAACACCATGGTGTTGTATTCGTCAAATAACATGTAAATTTAAAAAAAAAAGAAAATTGTTAATACATATAGAAAACTGTGATTAAAAAAACAAACAATATCTTGTATGTTTTTATTTTTTGTTTTTTATTTAAAGTAACAAAAACAACAATAAAAATAAACCGAATGAAAACGTACGTGTACTGTTTTGGTAGCGTTTTGGAAGCGTACATTGTACGTCTTTCATATTTTTCTAAAAATTCGAATATAACACCATGGTGTTATAGCTGAAGTGGTGTTATATTCAAATTTTTGCTCAATGTTTAGAAACTTGCCGTTTTGAGCAAAACTCGAATACAACACCATGGTGTTATATTCGGGGAAAGACGGTAGCAGTACTAACCTAAAAAATCAATTACTCACCCATCCTGGGTCGTTTTTTACCAAAGCCAAAAATATTTTCCTTAAATGTGTTAAAATGGTTCTATTTTTAATGTTTATAAAGAAATGTAACCAAATAGGTATTTGTTGAATGAGTACGACATAAATAATTGAGATTGAATTCAAAAGCAGTTGGTAAATAAAGGAATTTAGTATAAATTTTTTTTGGAATTTTTAAATCTATAATTTTTTTTATTGTTTGTCATGGTATTTAATGAAAATACATGAAATTTCAGAAATAGCCCCCTTAGTTTTGAGAAAAAAAATAAAAACACTATTAGAGGTCAAAATTGACTCTTAGTTGGGGCGGGGAGGCCAAAGTAAATGAAGTTTTTATTTTTAATGTTAATTGTGTTGTATTGTAATAATTAGATTTTACGCGCAATTGTCGTTTCTGTTGCTACGGCTACCAATCTGTATTGGTAACGTGCACTTGTTGTAAAACTCGCACTTGTTCGCAAACATTTGACAAGTAAAGTTGCTTTTTCACTTTCTTTTCACTCCACTCGAAAACGTCTCTTTTTACTACACATTTCACATTTGGTAGCAGAGTCGGGTTTGGACACGATTCACGGTCAAAAAAGGAAGACGTTTGTGAGTTATAAAGAAGGAAGAGAAGAACGAAGAACAAAGAACGAAGAACGATCGAAACGTGCGCGAAACGTTCGAAAATGGCCGACGCGATTTCAGCAGGCTCGCTGAACAGAATAGAACTGCTCAGTGTTCGAAATTATTTTGTCTGGAGGTTCAAGGTTGGCGCACTACTGGAGGCGAAAGGTCTGACCAGTGCATTAACGGATGCGGAGCCGGAAAAACCGGTTGCAGGAGCGCCAGATTTTGATGACAAAGACAAAATTCATAAGGCGTGGGCAAAGAACAACAGCGAAGCGGTAGGAATTCTCGCATTAACGATTTCGGACGAGGAAGCGACGACGTGCATGAGCATGACGAATGCTAAAGAAATGTGGGAACATTTGAAGACCCAACACGCCGCGTTGACTGTCGAAAAACAAGTCGATGCGGCCGCCCGACTGACCACACTCAAAATGCGTACAGACGAGTCAGTGGACCAATACGTAAATCGAGCGAGGTCCATCCAGGCCAAGGCAAAGGCCGTGGGACGCGACATACCAGATCGAGAGGTAATTTTATACACCACTAAGGGACTTTTGCCGAAATACCACGCCACAGGGCGCGACTATCGTTCAAAATTGGATGCAAAAATCGAGGATTTGCGAGCTGGACTCCTCACGGAGGAGCAGTGGGGACCTGCAATGAACGATAACACCAGCGTGCCAAGTTCAATCGCGCTCAAAGCGCAGGCGGGCAGAAACTCAGGTGGAAAGAAACCGAAGGACGGGAATAAACGAACATGTTTTGAATGCGGCAAGGCGGGCCACATAGCCAAGGATTGCTGGGTGCGATTCCCCGAGAAACGACCCAAGCAGCAGAAGGAAGCGGCAAAAATCGCGCAAGTGGAGTCGCCGCAACACGCGTACGTAGCTGTTCTCGAGGACGAAACGTACACAACGCCCGTTCATCATGCGTTCGTTGTCGATTTGGGCGACGATCTTTCAACGAGATCCAAGTGGATTCTGGACTCCGGCGCTTCATCGCACATGTCGTGCCGCCGCGAATGGTTTGCAGACATGGAAGAATTTGAAGCCACGGTCACGACGGCGAAGAAAGGCACGGAGTTGTTGGCCAAAGGGAGAGGAGACATTATAATAGAATGTTGCTTACCGGACGAGACAGTGAAGAAAATAACACTTTTGCAAGTTTTATACGTTCCAGATTTGAAAGGAAATCTACTCTCCATTCCCAAGCTAACCGCCAAGAAATGCAGGGTGGTATTTAACGACCAAATTGTTGACGTGCTTGACCCCAATGGCCGACTCGTGGCACAAGGCAAGAAGAGTGGTGACATGTTCTTTTTGGAAAATAAAAAGGAACAAACGGTCGCCATGGCACAAGAAACGTCAACGACGACTGGAAAGGAGTTGTGGCACAAACGACTCTGTCATCTAAACGAGGAAACGCTTGACCAGATGCGTGCGCGCGAAGCAGTTCACGGAATAAAATTCGGTGATGAAAAACTGTCCAAATGCAGTTTGTGCATTGAGGGGAAGCTGACGAGAGCGCCACACAAACGAATAACAGGCAAGCAATCACAGAAAATTTTAGAATTAATACACGCTGACCTGGTGGGACCATTTCAAGTTCCGTCGTTGTCGGGTTCGAGATACGCGTTTGTTTTGACGGATGACTTCTCCAGGAAGAAATTCGTCTATTTCTTGAAGGAGAAATCGCAAACATTGGGATTTTTCCAAACATTTAAATTGATGATGGAAAAACAAACAGGCAACACGATTTGCAGACTACGCACGGACAATGGAGGCGAGTTCACCAGCAGAGAATTTGCCATTTTTTGTGAAGCGAATGGAATTGACCACGAGCTCACAGTCCCATTTAATCCGAGCGGTCAAACCGGACGCTTGTTGAGACAGCGAGAACGTTATTGGCACATTCGAAGCTGCCTTTACGTTTCTGGGCAGAAGCGTTGGCGACAGCTGCATTCGTCAAAAATCGGACGACCACTAAACCCAACGGTCAATTAGTTCCTGAAGAGATTTGGACGGGGCGGAAGCCCACCGTCACTTTTCTTCGTGTCTTTGGCTGCGTAGCGTGGCTACACATTCCAGACAGTCAGCGACGCAAGCTTGACGTGAAGGCGCGACAAGGCGTTTTCATTGGCTACTCTGCCACGCGAAAGGCTTACAGGATTTTTGTCCCTGAGTTTGGAGACGTCGTGGAAGCACGATCGGTCGTTTTTGATGAAGCGTCAAACGGGGCAAAGATTCTCAACGCTCGTGGTTCGGACGGACACCGGGAAGAAATACTTCGCGAGTTAGACGAACCGGTCGATGTTCGAGCGGATCCGCCTGCTCGCGAGGAGGAGGAGCAAGACGGGGATCCGGTGGTAGAACCACAAGCATTGCCAGATGTTGCAGAAGTGGAGCGAGCTGCAGGACGACCCCGAGGTGCGACTGCCGAAGCCGTCGCTTTGCGTCGCGAAGATGAAAGACGCGAACGCGAGCAACAATTGGTTGCGTCGGGCGTGCGTCGTTCTGAACGTGTGGCAGGGCGCGTCGAGATGGCAAATATCGCAGAAGAAGACACGCGCGAGTTGTACACGCCAGAGACGTATGGGGAGGCGATCAGCTGTCCTGATCGCGAAAAATGGATCGACGCCATGGAGAGCGAAATTGACTCTCTTCAAGTCAACCAGGTTTGGCGACTGGTCAAGCGACGGCCGGAGATGCGCACGATTCGCAGTAAATGGATCTACCGGATTAAATTAAATGTCGACAGGTCCATCAGCAAATACAAGGCGCGACTTGTGGCAGTCGGCTATGCCCAGCGCCCTGGCATCGACTTTAACGAGACATTCTCGCCAGTAGTCCGCACCGAGTCGTTACGCATAATTTTGTTTTTGGTGGCGACCTTGCGATTAAAAACCAAACAGTTTGACGTCAAGACAGCTTATCTCCACGGAGATTTAGATGTCGAAATTTTCATGGATCAACCAGAGGGATTCTCGCAGAGTGACCAAGAAGTTTGCCTGCTTGAAAGAAGCCTTTATGGATTGCGCCAATCCGGGCGCTGCTGGAATAAGCGCCTGGATGACGAGCTCACAAGACTAGGACTTCAACCAACTGCAGACGATGCGTGCGTCTATGTTTACGTGGAACGAGATGGAATTCTGATCCTCGCGGTGTACGTGGACGACATGCTAGCCGCCTTCTCGGACGAAAAGATTATGGAATGGCTGTTGGTGGAACTGAAAAAGGTCTTTGATCTCGTCGAATTAGGCGAAGTCCATTATTTGCTCGGAATGGAGATACAAATCACGGAGCAAGGCATTTGGATTGGTCAGCAGAAATACGTGGACGAAATTCTGGACACATTCGACCTGCACGGTCGTGCAAAGGCCTGCACACCAATGGTGGTGGGTCAAGATCTTGACGTGTTCGGGGATTCATGCAACGTTGATCAACGAGCTTACCAGCGGATTTTGGGATCCATCATGCACCTGATGGTCATCACGAGACCAGACCTTTCGTTTGCTGTAAGCAAACTCTCGTCATATTCAAGGGACCCGCGGGAAATCCACTTTCGTGCGCTGAAGCGCGTATTGAGTTACGTGAGACGGACGCGAGACTTCAAGTTGTTTCTTCCCTCGACAAGCGGAAGCGTCACCGGCTATTCGGACGCGAGCTGGTGCTCCACGAAAACAGCACGAAGCAGGCGTCTTAATCAAGTTGGGGAACGCCCCAATATACTGGAAGACGAAAAAACAACAGCTGATAGCCATGTCCTCGTGCGAAAGCGAGATTCTCGCAATATGCGAACTCCTCAAAGGGTTGAAGTGGGTCCGGAGTATGCTGCACGGATTAGGACAGGGAGCGCTTATTCCAAAAAGCATTCCCATCTACACAGACAGTACGGGAGCAATGGACGTGGTGATTGGCGCAAATCAATTCGGCAGGACGAAACACATAAATCGTCATTTAATGTTTGTCCGTCAAGACGCTTATTTAGGTAACATCCACCTGGTCCACATGCCCTCGAACGTATTACCTGCAGATTTCCTCACGAAGGCCGTCCCGGCAGAAAAGATGATGATGAGTTGCAATGAAGTCGGGCTGAGAGAAAATGCAGAGCCAGAGAAAAAGATGAAGAAAAATTGAAAGACGATTGAAGACTTTATTGTATTTCGTTTTTCAAATGTTATGTTAGTTATTAAGTTACATTCATTTTTTGTCATGACAAGCGAGTATAATCTAATGGAGGATTTGTTGTATTGTAATAATTAGATTTTACGCGCAATTGTCGTTTCTGTTGCTACGGCTACCAATCTGTATTGGTAACGTGCACTTGTTGTAAAACTCGCACTTGTTCGCAAACATTTGACAAGTAAAGTTGCTTTTTCACTTTCTTTTCACTCCACTCGAAAACGTCTCTTTTTACTACACATTTCACAAATTGACTAGGTATTTTTAAGTCGTATTTGCAATGAGAACATTTTAATATTTAAGCTACTTGTAGAATTGTACCAAATAAATAAATTTTTAATTTCAGATTGCAGCAGAAGCTCTCATATCAAGCAGTGTAGCAATTATTAAACCCATATTTGGGAACATGTCCTATATAGATACTGTATTCGGAAAATGTATCAAAGTGAAATCCGGTAAATCCTTTAAAATCTTTGAACACCAAAAGAAAAAAGACGTACGAGCTGTGACTTTCTTCAATTCACAAAAGTGAATTGTAATTATCATTTAGAAAGCAGCTAATGATCAAATATATTGTAACACTTTCAGATATCAAAGAATATCATCCAGCAACTGCATTAACTGCCACAGCTTACGTAGAAAATGGAAAACAACATGTCCAATATTCAGTAATTAATATAAACAAACCAAACGGTTGTTTCATTTTGTCACAAAATTAAAGTTTGAGTTTAAGAAAAATTATAAAAACCATCAAAATTGTTTCATTTAGTACATGTGAGTCTAGAGATCTTGCCAAATCAAATATTGTTGACGAAACTAGTACAATCGTAGCCATGATAGTCTGGAAACTGGATACCACTCACATAAAATAAGACAAAGGACACCAGATTGTTGGGTTGTTGGCCTTTATTAATCGTCGTCTAAGAGTTGGAGTTTCCCGTCTATCCACGTGTTGGCTGTTTAGCAAAGGCACGCCACACCAGCAACCGACTCGTTACACACTGGGAGAGATCCCAACAAATGACGTGGCCTGTTTCGACATAACTATTCAGCTGTACTTACCCGTACAGCCCATGTAACCGCTCAAGGAGTCTGTGGTGGACCGACCATCTCACCACTGAGCGTCACCTTGGTGAATAGAGAGGAGAGCAGAGTCAGTATAGAGCACGACAGCTCTTGCTGGCTTCAGGACTTCGTTTCACACATCTGTCTTGGTTGAGACCCAGTGCTCTTTTCTTTTTACATAACTCCGCTCCCTCCTTCCCATAACTAGGTCATCTCACTGGTAATGTCCTGTTTCGCCGAATCCTGTTTCGCCGAATCCCGTTTCGCCGAATCCCGTTTCGCCGAAAAGAAAATTCCCGTTTCGCCGAAAAATGAATTCCCGTTTCGCCGAAAATGAAAAAAGTGAGTAATTGATCAATTTTTCAAATTTTTCAATTTTCCATATTTCCACACAAAAAAAGGTTCTGCATAAAAAAAACAGTAGGGTGATGTTCGCGGGGGGTCAAGGGGGGGCGCAGCCCCCCCTTGTTAGCCCTTCTTAGGCATTGTATGGAAATGTGTGGAAATGTGGAAAACGAAAAATTTGAAAAATTGATCGATTACTCACTTTTTTCATTTTCGGCGAAACGGGATTCGGCGAAACAGGATTCGGCAAAACAGGTACAAATCATCTCACTCCACAAGGAGAGGTGACTTTGGGACCATTGGACAGTGTGGTCGTGAGGCTTGGCCACCCAAGGGTGGTCAAGTGGTCACATTGTGCCTAATACATCATCTGGAGATTTTTTTATTTTATTTCTCGTTGCATTTGGTTGATTACAAACAGTAAAATTTAACAGTCGAAGTAAACGTATTGACGTAGTTAGATGTTGGGAATATACAGGGTAGTCTAAAAGTATGGTTCACAGTAAATAATTCCCAAACTGTTTTAGATGTTGATTTAGCAAAATTATTGTCAGGGTAGTATTTTGAGGGAAATCCAATTATGACATCGAACTTGACCTCAGATGTCATCTTCAAAGTCATCCATACTGTAACTCGAGAACCGTGACAGATAGAGAAAAAAAGTGAATTAGAAAGTTGCAGAGGACCATCTAATTAGTCTAGAACTTTTCTTAAAAAAATTATCTTTAACTGGAAAGTTTTGAGAAAAAGAGGTTTGAAACATTAATCTACTCAGCTTGTAACTCAGCTTTGTAACCTAAAACTATTGAGGCAACCAAGCTAATTCTCAATTAGGACACATTATTGGGTCATACTTTTAAGTGGAAGAAAGGAAACACAAAAGAAAGGAAATAATTTATTTTGGATATACATTCCAACATGATAGGTTTAGGTTACAAGCTGAGTAGACTTATGTTTCAAACCTTTTTTTCTCAAAACTTTTCAGTTAGAGATAATTTTTTTAAGAACAGTTCTGGACTAATTAGATGGTCCTCTACAATTTTCTAATTCACTTTTTCTCTCTATCTGTCACGGTTCTCAAGCAGGGGCGGATCTAGCTTTTCGGGGGCCCGGGGCTTGAGGTTTTTTCGGGGCCCCTTTATCGAAATTTTTATAGCGACCTTTCTTCTCTTTTAGCAACCTTTTTTTTTTTTAGTACATGGCCCTGCGTCTTGGGGCCCCCTAAAATTTGGGGGCCCGGGGCTCAAGCCCCATTAGCCCCTATGTAGATCCGCCCCTGTTCTCGAGTTACAATACGAATGACCTTGTAGATGACCTCTGAGGTCAAATCGGATGTCATAATTGGATTTCCCCCAAGCTACTACCCTTACAATCAGTTTGCTACATCAACATCTAAAACAGTTTGGGAATTATTTACTGTGAACCATACTTTTTGTCCACCCTGTATACTGTATATGTATATTCCCAACATCTTCAAGCTCATAATTTTTGAGATATTAATACCGTAAAGCTTCAAATTGCGGCCCAAGTAGTTAATTATTTTTTGGACCCAACCCCCGCGTCTATGTTTGAAAATACCGTACGATACATTTACGTTACGTTTCGAATGTTATTAGTACCAGTATACCTTTTACCTGGCGCATAAACGGGCCAGGGACCCTAAATGAATCAGGCCACAATTTGAAGATTAACGGCATGCCGATTTAGTACCTAGTATTCAACTATGTGAACAAATTTGTGCTTGTGTAGACTAATTGATCCAACCAATTCAAAAGCCATTTATCCTTCCAAATTTAGACTAAAGAACCTGCATATACACATCAGATACCGCCTACAAAACTAGACTAGAAACCTGACTAAAATACTTATTGTACTTTGATAGATTTACTTAATGAAAAGCCAAGAAAGAATTAACTTTAAACTTACCGAAAATCAACACAGCAGATGTATTACAAACATAAAACTGAGCAGACAGACGGTAAGCAAATAAATAGTAGCTCAATTCAAAAGTCATCTGTACTCTGCTGCACTACAAAATTGGCCTGTTTCCCATTGGCCGAGCCATTACACTTGTGTAGTGATACAAAAACACCAAACACCAGAATTGCATTAGATGTACAGTCATTGTAATCGATTACGTATTGTTAGGAAATTGTTTGCTTTTCTAACAACGCAATCAATAAACTGAACAAACATGAATGTTGGAATAAAAACAGCATAAAACTATATTTCATGAATGGAAACAACATTTTTTTATAAACTACATTTAAAATTGTATCATTTTAATCATTATAATAATCACAAAAATTAAAAAAATATATAAAACTACTTTCCTGGTGGTAGTACACAGTTTACAGTTAGGAGTAATGAGACTCGACCAATGGGAGAAAGGCCAATTTTGTCAGAGCATTTTTATTTATTTATTTATTTATTTATTTATTTATTTATTTAAGTCACTCCTACGGAGTAAAAGTTAGAGGGAAATTAAACATTCAAAATTTGTTCGTTTTGAATAAACATGTAGAGGTGGTCGATCGTAAATCATCAGGTAAGTTCCACAAGGAGGTGCAGCGGTGTGGGAACGAATTGGCCAGGAATTTAGAAGTGTGAATGTTAATGTTGGATCAGTGGGGTTGAGAGTTCCGGATAGATGCGTCCGGGTTGTATAAACTAGCAATGAAGTGAGCCGGATGGTTGGTATATCGAACGGCGTCCGCAATGGCCGAGAGATCATACAGGTGCAGGAGGTTATTAAACGATAAGATCTTGTGTTTGTTAGCCGTAAGTGTGACATGGGATCTGCGGGGGATTTTGAAAGCAATGCAGAGAACGAGATTGTACGCTGTTTTAAGTGGGGTCTTGTAACGGTTTGGAGTAGAGTTCCAGTAGGGGGAGGCATAAGTAAGGGTGGGATAGATTTTACTCTTTATGAATTTATATTGAAACAACAAAACATGGTTAACTACAATTTTAACCCTCAGATAGACAATCTCCAAAGACGACGCTTTAGTGCCCACAATGTATCTATTTGGGTGCAAAATAATTAAATAAAAAAGGCCCGTACCTGAAGCGCTTTAGGGTAGTGCAAAAAATTGTCGCACTTGGCACTACTGTTTTTGATCTCCCCATGCTTCGGTTTGGTTAAAAATATCAATTGTTTTGTTCTGTTTATATACATACTGTACATATAGTGAGAACGAATTTGGAACGGAATTGAAACGGAATTGGAACGAAATTGGAACGAAATGGAAACGTAATCGAAACGCGTAATCACTTGTGTTGGATTACTAGCGCCATACGGTGTCTGCTGGTAAAAATGGGAAGCACTAAGTAGAAGCGCTTTTATATGATTGGGAGAAGCCAACTTAAATTTAAGCTGGGATTTCTAAGGGGCAGAATTTTTAAAGGTTAATAAATAAATAAATAACGTACAGAACACTCCAAAATTTTTTTTAGACAAACCTTATTGTTGTGTGAACAAAGTCAGAAATTTTCAGAAAATTATATTAAACCAAAAAAAAGTTTTCTTATTCAAGAAGAGTGTTGCATCCAAATACAATAGATATAGGGTTGTCCATCTGAGGGTTAATTATGCTTTATAAAAGCAGCTACAAAAATAAGTAATACAGTCAAACCTTGTTATAATAAAACCGGGCATAAAGATTATTTTGTTAAAACAAACTGTTTGGTTGGTTAGTTGGCCATAGAACACCATGTTGAAAATTTTGAATAAACAAACCTTCGTTATAACGAACCGATTTTTCGGGTCCCTTGCGATTCGTTATAATGGGGATCGACTGTATACAAATGTTGCTCTTTTTGAAAAAAAATTCTTGTCTGGTAGATATGCAAATTGAACACTCCGACAAATCCATGTGTATCATTAATTGAATTTAATTTGTGCGAAGAGAAGTGCTTTGAAAACAAACTAATGGAAGAAAACATTCAGTGCAGGTTTGGCCGTATTCTCACAATTCTACATCTATTGTCATTTAAGTTTTTCTATTTATATCAGATTGCCTTTTTACAATTCATCACATTTGCCCGATTGTAAAACATCGATTGAAGCCAAAAAGGCACGCCGGTCATACCTAAATGTGCATCTAAATATCGATGCTGGGCATAGGTGTGGCTGCAATCCACCGTGTGAATATACAATCAACACACCATTCACTGAATATTTTAAAATGCCACCAGGAATAAATTTTGTAGCTACAGTAATTCCACTTGAAAATGACCTGAGAGAAATTATTCAACAACAGTTGTCTGTGCCATTGGTCAAATTAATTTGCGACATTGGGTCAATTTTTGGCTTTTTTCTTGGAATATCTGCTCTTGCACTGTTTTATATGCTGGAAAATTTCTTACGTAAATTTAACTTTTGTAAATTTTAAATATGAATTGGTTATTATTTACTTTATTGCACTTATCAGTATGTACCACTTGACCATTTACTTTCGGTCCACGAATATAAACTTTGTCATAAATCAACAGAATATTCTGCTATTAACTGCTAGTGCAGCGTTTCCCAAACTGTGAGGCGCGAGCTGATTTTTGGTGGGGTGCAACGACACAATTGTAAAAATCTAACTAACTTGTAGACATGACGTCCCCCTAGAATAGTGCACTAAAATTATTCTTTGCAAATTTATGTAAAATTTTATGTAAAATTTTCTGCAAAATTTTTTCATTCTTTTTTTCATTTTAGTTCATTTTTGAAAAATTTATCGCACCGGTAGATGAAGTGGGGCGCGGAAGATAACCTTGCTTAAAAATGGGTCGCGATGCTAAAAAGTTTGGAAACCCCTGTGCTAGTGAATTATATATTTTGAATTCTTTCCACTAAAGTTGCATTTCAATCAACAAGCAATTGATTTATTCCTACACAAATCAGACACAATCGACGCTAAAAGTCACGACGTAATTAAAAGTTCCACCAAAAACAAAAATTTGAATAATCACATACAAATGAACTCCCGTATATCTTCGAATAGTGCACCCGTGCGCTATTTGAAAAAAGAAATTTTTCCCCGCTTGCTATTAGAGGCCCGCGGACTATTTAAACCTAGCATCGGCCAATTTGCCGATGGTAGGTTTTTTGAACGCATCTGCGAAGAAAAACACCAAAACAGTGTGATAAATGGAACGTTTTGCATACATTTCGGTAATTTCTACTGAAACATATGCAACTATTGGTTATTGATTATTGACTGAAATTTTGTACAAATTAGAAATTAATTTGAATTAAGCTTTGGTATGTATTGTATTTCAACCTAACGTGTACAGAGTGGTCGCTCCATTACGGAGCGACCGTAATGAGAATCAAATGCACGGTAGTTTCACAAATTCAAACAGAACTTTTCTCACTCGGTTGCTACGCAACTGTTAAAACTAGTGAGTTTTTAAGATGAAAATTGTGTTGTTGTGAAGCGAACCCCAAAAGGATAGCTTATCAAATTGAAGTTTTATTCATTTGTTTCAAATTTATTGTGTTTTATAATTAGTTGTCAGTTTTATATCAGTGTTTTATCGGTTTTATATCAGTGTTTTATCAGTTTGTATCAGTGTTTATCAGTTTTATTATCAGTTTGGGTTATCTGGATTTAGTGTATTTTAGTGATGTAATTCATTGATTTGGTGATTTGGTGTTGGGTTTTGATTTGATTGTGTGTTTGTTTAGTAAAAGTTTAAATTTGTCTGTGATCGACTTAGAGCTAGTTTGTCGATGGGAAGTTCTGCACCCCAGACCTTGAACTGGTTTGTTTATGTTATCTGTGATGCCACCCAAGTTGTGTGTCACTCCTTGTAGAAATTAGGTAATAAAAGTTAGTAGTCTTCACTCTGTCACCCTGTGTGAATCGTGTCTACTGTCTCCACTAGAGCTTCTTTGCGGTTTAAAACCATTCCTTTTCCTCAAGAACTCTGAAAGAACACTTGATTGACTTGCCTGATCCACGTTATATTAATACGAGAATTTAATAGCAACCGAGACAACAATCGTGTTTCATTTATTATTGCTTACAGTCATAACAAGCGGCACCTGCTGCAAGAACGTAGCACTACTCCACCCTTTTTCTTTTTAGTGTTAAAACCATGCTACGTTGTGAATACGAATTACAGCCAAGAGTTGTGAAAGAATTCACTTAAATGAAAACAAATTTCAGTTGTTCATACAATCATCAATAAATTTCACAATTAAACTGCAGCAATTTACAACTCGATTTCACCTCTGCTTTGACTTTTCGCCTCAACCAATCAATGAACGTCTCCATCTCAGACAACGCACTTCTCCATTTCGGACGACGCTTACACGACACTGGCAACGTCACAAGTCAGCATCGCAACGTCATCAGCCAGTAATGTTGGCAGCAACAATGCTGCAAACAAAGGCAGGGATCAGCATAGAATCCGCGAGAATATGGCCCTGACAAAATCAAGGCAGTAGCCTTTGACATACTACCCCCTCCCCCACAGAATCTGCCATCTTCCTCCGATGCATGATCGCTTCTTTGCTGCAAACTTTGGGACCGCTAAAGTCAAATATGAGATGCAACCCCCAACGTCCAAAACACTTGGTCGCACAGCTACAAGACGACCCCCAAACGACCCCCAAACGACCTTTGAACAACCCCCGAACGACCCCTGAACGATCGCCAAACGACCCCCGAAACATCCCCAAACGACCCCTGAACGATCGCCAAACGACCCCCGAAACATCCCCGAACGACCCCTGAACGATCGCCAAACGACCCCCGAAACATCCCCGAACGACCCCTTAACAATCCCCCAACGACCTCTGAACGACTCCCAAACAATCTCCAAACAACCTCCAAACCACCCCCGAACGACCCCCGAATGATCCTTAAACGACTCTCAAACAACTTCCGAACGACCCCCAAATGATCCCCAAACGACCCCTTAACGATCCCCCAACTATCCCCAAACGACCCCCCATCAATCCCCGAACGATCCCCGAACAACCCCCGAATTAACTCCGAACGACCCTTTAACGATCCCCCAACGACCCTCGAATGACCCCTGAACGACCCACAACAACCGCTGAACAATCCCCCGACGATCCTCGAATGACTACCGAACGATCCCCGAACGACTCTCGAACAACTCCCGAACGACCGCCAAATGATCCCCGAACGACCCCTTTATAACGATCCCCCAATGATCCTCAAACGACCCTAACAACCCCCGAACAACCCCCAACTATCCTCGAACGACCTAACTTATAACAACCCCCAAACCACTCTCGAACGACCCTCGAACAACCTCCAACGACCCCGAATGGCCCCCGAACGATCCCCGAACGAAGTCCAATTTGGCATCTCAACGGTGATTTTCTTAGTTATTCTTATTAATATACTAAGGAAAAACCAGGATCGCCGTAAACTCATTGAATGAATTATTTATCACAATCTGGTGATATACAGTAATTTGAACCATATATGGTTTTCTATTAGCAAATTGAAGAAAAAAAAAGCAAAAACAGAAATGTGGTTTTAATTATTGAAACTTTTTCCGAAATACAAGCATGGCTGCCACTGACATAAGTCTCAAAATAACTGCGTATAATACAGTATAACTAGCATAAATTGAATTTTTTATGTACTACGAAAAAAAAATCTATTAGGTAAACAACAATTTCCGCAAAATTTTATCAAGTCGGTAATGGACTGATAAGTAAACGAACACCTATTGACTGATTTAATTGTACAATTAGAACGAGCAAATATTTACCACAAATGTTCCCAATCGATACATATCACCGCAGTAACACATTTAAACATGCAGTTATCATTTTGCCTTGATACGTTCTGTTGCTGACCTTTTAAGGTAAGAAAATCTAAAAACTATAAACATGTGCCTGTGCAAATTGGTTGAATTCAGTGCAATCTTGCGTGTATTCACAGCAGACATCCAAGATCAGCAAGATTATACGCACACATTGTTGCAAACGGATGTCAATCATGCACCACTTAAGAAGATTGAGAAAAAGGAAAGTTGAAAAAATTGCCAAAGATTTCCTCCAGGTGCACAAAACAGAAGAAAACTTGTACAACCAATTGTTTCCACAAACAAAATTGTCTAATCGCATAAGCTGAGTGTTAATGACCATTATTGCATTATCTCTATGCATTTACCAATGTTACAATGCTGTCATTCACTACAAAAACAAGCCTATCAAAGTTGATGCAGCGATCACCGAGCAAGCAATTGGTGATTACCCTGCAATTCATATCTTATCACCTTTAACAGAGGACAGCAGGACATATGATGCAGAGAACTCTGGCTTGGAAGGTAGGTGATTCTAAGCATGTGATCACTACCAAATTTACCATTAGGTACATTAAGTACAGCGCCTAGGGCCTAAAAATTTTTTTTCTGAAATGTGCATTGCTAAACTTAACGTATCGGGTTATAGCACGACCTGCACACGTTAACGGTATTCAGGGTCAGCGAGATTAAGTGTATTTGATCTCTCGGAGGATTAACCTCTAAGTGGCATTCGAACTATTAACTAAGCTTCTATTTCCCCGTTACCAATAGTAGATCAAACCGATGATGCTTATAACATGTGATCAGTCAGTTCGCACTCTGGTGACTGTTACTTGAACTAATTCGATACAAAATGGCGCATTTGAGCTGGCCGGTTTACGGGATGGCTTAAGCACATAGC
This sequence comes from Strigamia acuminata, assembly GCA_949358305.1. NCBI lineage: Eukaryota > Metazoa > Arthropoda > Chilopoda > Geophilomorpha > Linotaeniidae > Strigamia > Strigamia acuminata. Next base: position 7,275,505 of record OX442315.1, on the reverse strand, counting down.
AATATCAAAGTTAGTACACTCTGAAATTTTCTGTAACACTTTTCATGACTAAAAATGACTGACACATGATTCTAAATAAAACTGTACCTAAAATAATTTAATTTTCTTTTTTCTTCTTTAGTATGCAACCATAACTTGTACTTTTACGTGGACAACCATACTCAACTCACAGCAGTAATGAATAAGTATAATTTTACAAAAATGATAAAAGCCATAACTTTTAAACGAGTAAGCAAACAAGCCAAAAAAGAAATTGAGTGCAATCACAAAAATCATCAAACCTAATTCTTTTTGCAGGGAACAAAATACTATTCTAATAAGTTCAAAACCCGAGAGATATACACAGCATATGGGGTAGCAACTGAATTGATAAATAGTAATTTTTAAAAAAAATGCATTTACAAATAGCTTTTGTGTTAGTGTTTATGAGTAAAACTGATTATCCTTCTCAGATGAAAGATTACCACTCGGTCCTGAATCACAATTACAAATAAAAGAAAAAGGAAAAGCCTATCCATATCTTCAAGTCTATGGAGTAAGTTCTGTATGTATAATACTTTTCTGGCAATTGGAAAGCTCCCAGGCTAAAGGAAAGTAAACAAATCCTTGCAACAGTATAAACATGGAAAATAGTGTATAACACTTGTATATTTGAAATGAGTTGTTCTACCAAATGCTACATTTCTATCTTTCTTTTGAAATAAAACCATGTTGTTATGCTAATTACTAAAATTTATGCAGAGCATATTCTTATCATTACCATTACAGGTAAAGATTGATTCAAAAGCATACAATCCAACTGTCACTGTAGTTCCACCATCAGATTGTCATTATGCAGAAATGCATGAAGAGAATATATTCGCTTTTACTGCTAAAAAAGTAAGAGGCTGTACCATATATGCTCTAATTGTACCCGAACCTCTAATATCACAAAGACCTTTAATTATGCTGAGGAGGAGCGGGGTAAAGAAAATTTTGTAAATTTCGCACAAACCTCTAATTACGCATGGGTGTACAATTAGAGGACCATTTTTTTTAATGAAATGTTCGATTATTTGATGATTTATTCGATTGTTTTAATATTTTCCATTTTCTGATAATATATTCAATTTTTCTATGAAATATTCGACTTTTCTATGAAATCTACAATTTTTTAAAATAAATATTCGATTTTTTAAATGAAATTTTCGATTTTTTTAATGATTTTTGAAAAATTTTAATAAAATGGAATAGTTTACAGTGTAGGCTTCAAATTGTGACCCGGGAATAATAACTTGTTGCAAATAGCACATGGGTGCACAATTTGAAGATATACGGTAATCAACAAAAATTGAAATATTATTAGTATTATTATTCTGAAACTAAAATTGTATTTTAAGCACACCTAACTTTGCTGAACCTCCTCACTTATCGTGTATGTATAAATACGGAGGAGGGTATATTTAACTGCCATGAAATTTTGAACCATATGATTAAAAAATATATTGCAATTATATTGCGATGTTTTCTAATGTACAGTCTTGGACAAAAGAAACTTCTCTTTTGTTTAGCTGTTTTAAGTTTATCTACAAGTATCATTATTTGCCCGGTCTATCTTTTAATACTGTTGTTTGGGGTAAGACAAGAGACCAAGTCAACATTGATGTCAATATTTTGAAATGCATCTAGTTTCACCGATGAGAACCAAATTGGCGATGGCCAGATTGGCGATTTCTTAAATCGCTCCCAAATTGGCGATAGCCTTATTTGGCGCCGAATTGAAAATAATTTAATGTAATGTAATGCGACAAGGACCAAATTGGCGATTGCCAGATTGGCGATGGTTATTTATTTTAATTTCATCTCAAATTGGGGATGAATGCACCAGAGACTGCATTAGGTAATACATTTTGTAAAGTAAATTATGAAATGCATTATTTAATGCAATAAATAATACAATTTTATTGGTAGAAAAGTATATATTTTAAAATGCATTTTGGAATGAATTAATTGGGCAAATCAAAAATATATTGTAAAATCATCACGTAACTTTTGTTTTAGTACACATTTGTGAATAGAAGATTGTTTCCTTGTGTGGACATATCTACTATGGAAAATTGTCACAGAGAGTGTTATTTACAAGATATTAATCAACGAAATTTTACATGCCGGTATGTTTGTTTGTTGGTTTCTATTTTCATCCTCGAAATGCTTGGCGAAATCAAGACAAAGTACCCTGGCATTTTAAAAAAAAAATTTGGAAAATTAATGAGAATTTTTTGTAATTGGTATTAAAAAATAAAAAAATTGTTATAATTGGTATTAAAAAACTAAATAAATTTTTATAATTAGTATTAAAAAAATAGGTAAATTTAAAGAAGTTATGAGAAAAAAAATTTCTTTTGATTCGTGTTCTCATTTTCTCCAAAATATCTCGTATTCTTATTAATACGAGCATCATTTAACTTCAGATTACCATTTCTGCCTAAAATGCCAAAAAGTGAATGTGTCGCAAACCAATTATCGTGCGATTACACCAAACAAATTACTGAAGTAGGATGGAAAGTGAATCCACATTATACCTGCAATTGTGCGAGAGAATGTGAAAAAGTTATATTCAGTTCTCACTATTATTACACTAATCAGTACACAGCTACTTTTCGTTTTTATTACTTATCCAGTAGGACACTTGAATTAACAGAATTTTTTTGTTATGACTTTATTTCATTAATGTGTGACATTGGTGGCTACATGGGATTCTATATAGGAATATCTTGTATTGCAATTGTTGAAGTTATTGCTCTGAACATTCAAAATGATTATCAAATAGCTAATTACTACAGAAAGAAAAAAAGTCGTTTTGAAGAACATGTCATGCAAGAAACTAAACAGTTATGGAAGGCAACAACCAATGGCAGTTACCAAAGTGTCTCGTCGCAATCTAAGACTACTGACAAAATTAAAAAATTTGTCATATTGTGTTCTCTCCTGCCATGTTGCTTCTTCATGTACTTTCGAATCACGACTTACTTTGATTATCCCGTATACGCAACCATAGAACTTCGTCAAGACAGATTTATCCAAATTCCAGATTTTGTTGTGTGCAGCTACCCTGAATCAATACTAGATGAAAAGAAAGAGATGATGCAACATAAAAAGCTGAATGTTAATCGAGCTGAAGATGTTGACTTGTTAGATCTACTTGATTTTCCATCTGAATATGCAAATGACTCTGATAACTTATGGGAAGCAACAGGTGATATGGAAAATTTTGAAATGGCGCAGGTAGGACACTAACATAATTTAGAAATAGGCACTACGTTTGCCTGTCTGAATAGGGAAGGGCTGTTCCAGCGCCATCTGTTGATGGAGATTCTTTTTCATCGTGGCATTGTAAATTCCCAACAAGAGATAGCGCTAGCTTCAATTTCTGTTTCCTGTTAGACTTCTAGTCAAACTAACTGCCCAACCATAGTGCACGCATTTTTACTTTATATGTCACAACTAGCACAATCTTTCACACTTAGCATGATCTTGTTACAATCAGCAGTCGGTACCATTGTTCTTGCACAAAGTACACAAAAGAGATTAACAGAATTGACTCTAGGTTGAGGTGGGGAGGCCAAAGTTAATGTAGGTTTTAATTTTTAATGTTAATTTGTAAACTAAACGGCGTCGACTAAACAGCGTCGACGAGGTGAAAAGTGTAATGAAACATGTAAATTCGATTGACTGAATGACACATCTGCAGGCCCGACTAATCGTAGGGCCTAAGTCGTAGGGCGTAGGGCCCCGGTCGCCAACTAACCTAACCTAACCTAGCCTAGCCTAACCTGACCTAACCTGACCTAACCTGACCTGACCTAACCTAACATAAGCCAGGGCCCTACGATTAGCCGGACCCCACATCTGCTTATATACATCGTCGACAAGATGTATCGTCGACAAGACGAACCCAAGGTTTTGGTCGACTAGCCGACCAAAAAAATATCGTCGACAAAACGTTTGTTGACTAGACGTTTTGTCGACAAAATGAACGAATTTCTGCGACTGTCGACTATACGACAGTCGACTAAACGATCTGACCCGAATTTGAAAGTCGTATTTGCAATGAGAACATTTTAATATTTAATCTACTTGTAGAATTGTACTAAATACTAAATTTTTAATTTCAGATTGCAGCAGAAGCTGCCTTGACAAGCGGTGTAGCAATTGTTAAACCCATTTTTGGGAACATGTCCTATTTAGATACGGTATTCGGAAAATGTATCAAAGTGAAATCCGGTAATTCTTTTAAAATCTTTCAACGACAAAAGAAACAAGTAAATGTAAAAAACTACGTTTTTAAAAAAAGGCTTGATAATGGTGCTTCAAATCACCGCCAGAGTACGCGACCATTGCAGATTTTTTCTTGATACCAGTGTACCCGCCGAAAATAGCAAACTAATGGACTTTTCCACATTAAAATTGAAAAACAAAATATGTAGGCAAATGGGAATTTTTATTTTAACCAGGATTAGCCTCGTTTCAAAATTTATTGAGCACTTTATAATTAAAAACGAAGCAGATTTAGAGTTGACACTGAAAATCTGGCATCCATTTTAGTTACAATATACCAATAGTACACTAATTAAAATTGAAAAACAAAATATGTAGGCAAATGGGAATTTTTATTTTAACCAGGATTAGCCTCGTTTCAAAATTTATTGAGCACTTTATAATTAAAAACGAAGCAGATTTAGAGTTGACACTGAAAATCTGGCATCCATTTTAGTTACAATATACCAATAGTGGCGCTACTGTGCACCAGAAATTGAATAAAAACACAAACACAAACATTCAAGTCAAGTTAAATAAAAGCCTTTAAAAAGACATACAAGCATACAACATACAAATTGTGAATTGTATTTATCATTTTGAAAGCAGCTAATGTTGAAATTTATTTTAACACTTTCAGATATCAAAGAATATCATCCATCAACTGCATTAACAGGCACGGTTCACGTGGGAAATGAAAAACAACTTGTCCAATATTCAGTAATTAATACATAACCTAACCAAACGGTCGTTGAATTTGGCACAAAATTAGGGTTCCAGTTTAAGAAAAATTATAAAAACCATCAAAATTGTTTCATTTGTCTAGAGATCGTGCAAAATCAAATATTGTTGTAATTGTATAATCTTAGCAATAATAGCCTCAAAACTGGATACCACTCACGTAAAATAAGACAAAGGACTCCAGATTGTTGAAGTCTCCCGTTTACCTACGTGTTGGAGGTGCCACAAAGGCACGCCACAATAGCAACCCACCCGTCACACACAGGGAGGAATCCCCATGAATAACGTGGCCGGTTGGACATAACTATTCTACCATACTTACCCGTGCAGCTCATGTAACCGCTCATGGAGTTTGTGGTGGATCAACCATTTCACCACTGAGCATTACCGTGGTGAATAGGAAGGAGAGCGGAGTCAGCACAGAGCACGACTGCTCTTGCTGGCTTCAGAACTTTGCTTTATCACACGTCTGTTTTGGTTCAAACCCAGTGCTCTTCTCTTCCTACACCACTCCGCTCCCTCCTTCCCCTCTGCGGAGGTGAGGAGTGGTAACCTTGGGGTCATTGGGCAGTATGTGGTAGTGACACATGGCCAAGCGGTCACATTGTGCCTAATTCATCATCCGGAGATTTTTTTATTTTCTTTCTCGTTGCATTTGATTGATTACACACAGTATAATTTAACAGCCAGAGTAAACGTATTGACATAGTTATACGTTGGTAATATACAGTATATTCCCAACATCGATGTTGAAGTAGTGTCATTTTAGCGACTCAAAAATCGCTAAAATGATTTGATAAAAGTGATGGTCGCTAAAACGGCACTAATACTAACACTAATATTAACCTAACCATATAGTTTAGGTACCCCCACGAACCTAACCTTACTGGTTTTTTGATGCAAACCACTTTTTTGAGCCGGCTTGTCGCGGTAAATCGTGCCGCGTCGCTAAAACGTAGCGATCGCTAAAATGTCGCGTCGCTAAAACGTGTCGCTCACTACTGAAAAATTACCGCTTTGTCACTAAAACGTGATCGCTAAAATGGGGTAAAAATCGCTAAAATGAGCGTCGCTAAAATGACTATAACCGGGCAGTCCGGGTGACACGGAGAAACGAGTTCTCCGACGAATTCGCAATTACCCCAGGGACGTGGGTAGACAAGGTGGTACACTTCTTCACCAACTTGGACACCACCGACCCTGATTTGACACGGAAAAACATGTATCTTCATTGTGCACCCGGGGCTCATAATTTTTTACACACTAATAAGATAAAGCTCAAATTGGTGCCCGAGCGGTTATTTATTTTTTGGACCAGACCGCCGTGCCTATGTTCGAAAATACCACATTTTATGTGTACGTTACTAATCGAATGTTATTAGTACCAGTATACCTTTTCCCTGGCGCTTAAACGGGCCCTGGCACCGAAATGAAGCAGGCCACCATTTGAAGCTTACTGTACACCCGGGCGTTTAATTTTTTTCAGCCGCCCCCTTCCCCTCCCCCCACCCGATTAGGTGAACGAGATACAAAACTGGCCAGGCGCCTATAAACTTTCGAGGTGCTGACTGTCAGGCAATAATACGAGGCGGGTGCTTGAATGAAATAACTGTATGCCGATTCAGAACCTTTCATTCAACTATGTGAACAAATTTGAACATGTGTAGACTGATTGATCCAAACAATTTCAAAGCCATTTATTCTTCAAAATTTAGACTAAAGAACCTGCATAAGCGCATCATATACCGCCCACAAAACTACACAATAATTAAAATAACCTGACGAGAATACATATTGTACTTTGATAGGTTTACTTAATGAAAAGCCAAGAAAGAATTAACTTTAAAGTTGCCGAAAATCAATACATCAGATGTATTACAATAATAAAAGTGAGCAGACAGACGGTAAGCAAATAAATAAGCTCAATTCAAAAGTCATCTATACTCTAATGCACTACAAAATTGGCCTTTCTTCCATTGGCCGAGCCATTTCACTTGTGTAGTGATAAAAAAATAGACCCAAAAACTAGAATTGCATTAGATGTACAGACATTTTTTTTATAAAATGTAATTAAAATTATATCATTTTAATCATTATAATAATAAAAAAAAATATAAAAAAATATGAAACCACTTTTCCTGGTGGTAGTACACAGTCTACAGTTAGGAGTAATGAGACTTGCCAATGGGAGACAGGCCAATTTTCCAGTGCATTAGACTATAAAATAAACAAGTATTTTTAAACATGATACTCTAACTGCTTGACTGATTTAATCTGCTTTCAGTCTTAGTAGGCATTTAAACAAAAAAGCATGTTTAAATTGAAACAACAAAACATGGTTACGCTTTATAAATGCATCTAAAAAAATAAGTAATACAGTCAAACCTCGTTATAACAAAACCGCATCATTTAGAATTTTTCATTGTAACGAATAGTTTGGGTGGTTTGTTGGCCGTAGAACACATGTTGAAAATTTGGATAAAACAAACCTTTGTTATAACGAACCAATTTTATTTTTCCCTTGCGATTCGTTTTAATGAGGCTCGACTGTAAAGAAATGTTGCTCTTTTTTGTAAAAAAAAAATTCTTCTACGCAGATATGCAAATTGAACACTCCAACAAATCCATGCGTATCATTAACTGAATTTAATTTGTGCGAAGAAAAGTGCTTTGAAAACAAACTAATGAAAGAAAACATTCAGTGCAGGTTTGGTCGCATTCTCACAATTCTACATCCATTGTCATTTAAGTTTTTCTATTTATATCAGATTGCCTTTTTACAATTCATCACATTTGCCCGATTGTAAAACATCGATTGAAGCCAAAAAGACACGCCGGTCATACCTAAATGTGCATCTAAATATCGATGCTGTGCACAGCTGTGGCTGCAATCCACCGTGTGAATATACAATTCACATACCATTCACTCAATATTTTAAATTGGCACCAGAAATAAATTTTGTAGGGACAGTAATTCAACTTGAAAATAACTTGAGAGAAATTATTCAACAACAGTTGTCTGTGCCATTGGTCAAACTAATTTGTGACATTGGGTCAATTTTTGGCTTTTTTCTTGGAATATCTGCTCTAGCACTGTTTCAAATGCTGGAAAATTTCTTACTTAAATTTAACTTTTCTAAATCTTAAATATGAATCGGTTATTATTTACTTTATTGCACTTATCAGTATGTACCACTTGACCATCCACTTTCGGTCCATGAGTGTAAACTTTATGTCATTAATCTACAGAATATTCTGCCATTAACTGCTAGTGCATTATGTATTTTGAACTCTTTCCAATAAAGCCGCATTTCAATCAACACCCAATTGATTGATTCCTACACATTCTTAAATTTTAGATATTTTAAAACATTTTTAAATCTTAGATATTTTAAAACATTGTAAAATCTTAGATATTTTAAAACATTTTTAAGTGTTAAATTTATGGACAATCCGTCCCACTTGTGACCATGTAAACCATGTAAACTTGGTAAATGTTTACCGGTTTTTCTGCCAGATAAGGCGGCATCGGCACTCACCTTGCAGCTTGCTAGATCCTCCAGTGCTCCTGGATTATGGTCCGGCTGTGTTGTTTTAAGGTTAAAGGTCGCTGTTCATGTTTTTCCTACACATTACAGTCGTGGCATAGACTCTTGTACGGACATCGTGCCATCCAAACAACGCCAACTTAGAAAATAAGGCGGTGCGGAACCGAACAAAGTCGCCTGGCGACATGCTCGATCCTCAAGTGGTCCTGGATTGTTGCCCGGTTGAGTGTTTTGGTGTTACTCTATTTCGTAATTATTTCAAAATCAGGCTGATACTTCCAAGAAAGTGGTTGAAAAAAATTACAGACGTAGACTCTTGAACGGGCTTTGCCGCCATCCAAACAACGCCAACTTAGCAGAAAAGGCGATGCGGAACTAAGAAAGTCGCCGGAATAATTTTAAACGTCATTCAAAACGTAAGAATTTTTTATTATTTTTGAATATACTATATTTCTCTACACCCATACTATTTATTAACCTGTAATTTATTTCTTATTTTTTCTTTTTTTCTGTGGTATAGTTGCTAACTATATGGAATAAGTGCGCGATGTTTCGTGTGCATGCACCACTATTTCTATTTCCATGTCAGTTTTAAATAACTTATAATTATTATGACGTCATACTATTTCACTACTGTCATAGTAAACGTAATTTATCTAATTTTGTATATTATTCCAGTTTTTACTCTGAAAACGAAGCCAACTCGAGCGGATTCACTGTGAATATCATAGCTAAAGTAGAAATCTACAGTTATTGCACCTCTGCTGCAATATGTACTACATTTGGCCGCGCCAAACAAATTGACCAAGGTCTTCTAATTAGAAAAGTTATATTGAAAAATTCCTAAATTTTTATTTTGAAATTATACTTTTTATTTAGTTATTTTTTTTATGGGCCTTCTACGCTATTATCTGTATGTATTTCGTCTTTATTTCGCCATAACTCTAACCGGAGTTTTTTCGGTTGGATTCCTTCATGAACCAACTTCCAAGATCTTTAAAAGAAAAATAACTCGACCTGTACGTTGAACTATGAACTATGAACTGCAGCGAAGCTTAACCGATGCTTATTCTTCCTATTTTGAAATTGACTTAAACTACTAACATTTATTCTATGAGAGGTTCTTCACTACATAAGTGACATATATGAAATTCAAGTAGATTTTTGGACTAAATGTACTAAGCCGAATCACAGAGTTCACGTTTCCAACAATGTCACAATGAGTGGCGAAGATATGAACGACCACAATACGTTTTACTTTCACCCAGTCTCATATAAACAACACGTTCAAGTCGCTTTAATCATTCGCAACCGTTAACGTTTCGTCCGCATAAAGAAATTGTTCAAAGTTTTTATCATTCGCACGGTGTAATTAACTTACCACACGTTCGCCCACATAATTTTAATTTTATTATTCGCATTTTCCTCGTACACTCGACATGCCACGACCGAAATCAGTGCCGAGTCTGCGCGATCTCTGTGTGAATGTAGTGACTTCTCATATTGAAGAGAAAGAGATGCAAGATGACCTGTTAATTCAACCGTCCCGATTTATTAATGACACATTTGAAAGACTGTGTCTGGAATTTGATCGTCCCGATCAACGTATACCTTCGCGCATTTTCATCCATCCAAGCGCAATATCCCTTCACCATTTGCACATGTTTGATTTGTCCACGACTTCTCTATTCCATAAAATGGGTCAGGTTTGTGCAAATCTCGTCGATTTAAACCTGGAAAACTATGTCAGAAGTCCAGAAGGAACAAATGCGTCCACGGTCAAACTGATGCAAAGTTTACCAAAACTTGAGCGGTTAAATTTTCAGAATAGCGACGAATGCACGGACGAAGTTGCTGCCGCAATCGGACAGAATTGTCCACTTTTAAAACGTCTCAACATTTCGGATTGCTCAAAAGTCACGGACATTGGTCTCCGGGCATTAAGCAGTTGCGTCAAGCTGGAGTATTTCGATATTAGAGGAACTCAGGTCACGTCCGATGTGTGTTCGTTGCTTCTCAACCGAATGTCGCTGTTAAAGGAGTTTGTGCATCAACGGTGGGACTCATTATGTGCTAGGTTAGCACAAGAAGAAACAGCGCGTACTTATTCCATCGATACAATGCAATTTGTCAGTGGTATACATATTCCCATCGTGGCGACTTATTTTCCAAATGTAACAAACTTAGGTTTGGCGAGTGACGGAACTCATCTGGATTTTAACAGTGTAATGTGGCCTCAACGATTGATGGGTCTCCACTTGCTTGCAGTTAGACCGGTCAATGTTCGACTTATTGATCGCACTTGGCCAATGTTAGAGGAATTATCTTTATTGCATTGTACAATTTCAAATGAAAGTGATGTTATTAATTCTCCGTTGATAAATCTTCGTACGTTGTCTATATGCCAGGAAGGTTTCTCCATTACTGAACAACAAATGAAAACGTTGTTGCTACAATGGAAAAGTTTGCGAGTATTGTGTATGACTAATGTTCAAATACTTTCTGACGATTTTATTTCGGAATTTGTCGAATCAAATACGCTACAACACCTGGAAGCTTTGTCATGTCTTTCATGTCATTCCATTACTTGCGCTTCCATCATAAAATTGTTGGGATTGCGAAATCCAATGAATATTTTACACATCATTAATTGTAATAATATTGACTCTCCGGCTTATGATGAAATCAAAGAGTACGTCCGAAGCAATAACTTGGGTTTGCAAGTCAAAAATTGTTTTTAATAACAATAATAATGTACGATGTAAAATCAATCTGTAGTAAATAATATCGGTTTTATAATAAAATCAGCAAATTGTTTGCTGATGACATTTCGCATTGCGCACAAGAAGCAGTCGTTGTGGTGCGCGCCATTTATTCATTTCTTTGTTCGCGACCGTTGTCGCTTTTCTCATTGTTTATTTCAATTATCCCTAGTTTATTATTAATTTATTGATTGTATTTAAATTGAATAAATCATTTTTGTGTCCCATCTCTCTGCAGTTTTGTTCGACACCTATATTTTGAATTCGTGTGTTGTTGTGTGACGATGACGAGCGATATATTTGGATTCACATCAAATTTCAACAAATTTGAGAAAATTCGTTACCTGAGGCTCAGCCAGTCATAGATATTTATGCCAAACGTGCACCACACGGTTTCACCCGTACATAAACAATTTATTGAAGACCTTTCATCATTCGCTCTGCCCCACACAGTCGACATGCCGCGCAGGAAATCAGCAACGAGTTTGGAGGACTTGTGCTTAACCATTAAAAAATGTACTATGTGCAACTAAACTGCAGTAAATATAATCTCGTTTACAATAGAATCCAACAGTTCTTGCTGTGATCCGGGAATTTTGTTACTAGCTAATCAACTATTAATTAATAAATTAACTCGCAGGTGAGTGCCGTTGATAAGACTTACTCTCGAGTGGCTAGGTGTTGTCTAGGAGTTTTAAATAAATACAACGTAAGGTTAAAATCAACATTTCACAATTAAAACACCACATTTGATCCAGATATGGACGTTGTAATAAAAAGATGAACAAAGATTGATTTTATCTGTGGAAATACATTGTAAAGGAACAGAATCAAATTTCAAAATAAATCTATAATTCAGATACACATAAATGTGCAATTTTGGATTCAGGTGTTTTGCAATTCATTGCTTTTGCAGAAAAGAAAAGTTATTCTTTCGTAATTTAGATTATTTGGTTGTTTTCATTACTATCTGTGAAGCACCCCCTCGTGCTTCACTGCAGCTCACCCGACTTACAGCGAGTCCAGCGAAACATGATGTTTTCCAAATTCTAAAAATTGGACATTTACGCGAAAATAATTTTGAGTACATTTGTAGCAAATCAATAAAATGTTTTCATATCCTGTAATTGCCCAATTTTTAGAAATTGAAAAAAAGATCATGTTTTGTGTAAAACCCTGTATTTCTTTGCCTTCAAACATTTTCATTCGTGATTCCTTTATTCGATAAAATATGCCAAGTTTATACACACACTCAGTGTTAAAAACAGTTTGGATGTAGATACAAATTAACACTTGGAATGGATTGCGATATCGTAACAGTAAATGAAAATCCCATTTCATAAATACATCACACGACGTCCGAAGTAATAACTTGGATTTGCAAATGACATTTTTGTAATACCATTAAGAACGTACGATGTAAAATTAATCTGTAGTAAATAATATCCATTTTATAATAAAATCAACAAATTGTCAATCTAATCGTATTTCAAAATTAAAATAAATAGCACACTTACAGAAAAGCAAAATTCGTATTTCCAGTTTATTTTATCTCTTTTATCGTAATACTAACTTCCAGGCAACGCTCAGCAAACGTTCCACCCAAATTCATACACAAACAGAAACAGAAAACAGAAATAAAAATAGAAATAAAAACAAATTACGATTTTGTCTTGGGAGTTGTGGCGCCATCTAGATATTGAAAATGACATTATTTTGTGGACAAATGGTAAAATTGTTGAATAATCAAATCCAACTAAATGATGAATATTATCCATGATGATCCAATCGATGATAACAGAAATTTGGATCATTGTATAATATCGTTGACATTTTTGATGGTTAAACACAAAATGAGATCAAACCTAAAAAAAAATCGGTATTAAATGTCTAAAATTCCTTCAACAGAATTGAATATGAGGAAATATGGCGGGCTGAAGACATCTACGACAATGAAATAAAAACCCCACTAGAATTATACTTCGCAAAAATATTTGTATTTGTAACACCCAGATGTGTAGATTTATTTCATAAATAATAATTGATTTTAGCAGAAGCTGGACATGTATTTGATTAAACAGTAGGCGCATTCAATAACTTCTCGTCTAAATTTTCGTCTCGCACGAATTTTTAGACGAAAAGCCTCGTTTCTGAATGCAATCGTTTATTTAGCAAATAAACGATTGTTTAACTGCCAAACTTGATCTGGGATTCCAGATCAAGTTCTAGGTCATATCCCGCTGCAAGTCGCATACGGGTATTTATTTCAAGTCGCTTACGGTATTTATTTTGAGATTTTTCTTCCCTCGCATTTTTCTATTGTTTCAATCCCTAATTATTACTATGGTGATACTATGGTGATGATTATCGTCATTCACTACCAAAAAATTTAGAACAGCTGCAAAATTGTACTTATATCTCCGATCGTCGCGATCGATCTAACGGAGATTCAAGATGGCCGCCAACAATACCCGATTTGCACGAGTTTTCCCGTTGCACGGAGATTTAAACGATCTATTTTGGTCGTGTATTTTCAGCCCGTTTAAACCCGTTTGCACGAGCTTTTAAACGAGAATCTCGTTTAAAAGTTCGTGGGCGTGGAAACGGGTTTAAACGATCGTTTTGGAGTTATTGAATGCGCCTAGTGAACTACGCCGTTGTCGGCCGTGATATTTTTGAATGAAATTCAAATGCGATTAATTATATTATACTGGAGAGTGTAGGCAAACCCAAAGCGAACGTCACTGATTGGCCGAAAGAAGAATACGTACAAGATTCGTACGAAATAGAAATAGTATAACGCCATTGTCCAACCAATCACTGTTCGTTCTCACACGTTCAAGCCGGTTCAATCGTTCGCAACTTTTAACGTTTCGCCCGTGAAAAGAAATTGTTGGAGGCTTTCATCATTCGCATCTGACGGACACTGTCGACATGCCACGCCGGAAATCAGCTTCGAGTCTCAAGAAATTGTGTCTAGACGTTGTGATTAATCATTTTGAAAATCAAGAGTTGCAAGATCAACTGGTAAATCAACCGGGCACACTTATCAACAACATATTTGACCGACTGTGTCTGCAATTTGATGATGACAAAACCGATCGACGATTGCAGTCCAACATTTTCATTTATTTCGGCGCTGTGTCGCTACGCCGTCTTCATTTGTTTGGTACGACCATGCCTCCTCTATACGATGAAATTGGGAAAGTGTGCAAAAACATCGTGGCTTTACGCGTGGTACAAGATCCGACCGATGTCGAAAATCAAAAAGTGTCAATTGCATCCCAAATCAAACTGATGCAAAGTTTACCGAAACTTCAACGTTTAGACATTGTACAAATAAATGAATTCACGGATAAAGTTGCTGCTGCGATCGGAAAGAATTGTCCACTCCTAACACGTATTAAACTCATGTGTTGCTCCAATCTGACTGACGTTGGTCCCCGGGCATTAAGCGATTGTGTCAAGCTGGAGCATTTGAATATTCAAAGAACTCGTGTCACAGTCGATGGGTGTTTGTTCGTTCTCAATCAACTGCCCAAATTAAAAATGTTTGAACACGATTGCTGCCGCCAATTATTTATTGAGTTGGCACAACAGGCGAATAGACACGAAACATCGCGCACTTATTCCATAGAAAAAGTTACATTTATAAGAGAAGAAGAGATTCCCATCCTGAGGACCAGTTTTCCACATTTAAGAAGCTTATTTTTGATAGGCCAAGCAACTCATGTGGATTTTGATATTTTAACATGGCCTCAACGATTGACGAGTCTTGATCTGTTTCAAGTTTCAGAGTTTAATATTCGAATTGTTGGTCGCACTTGGCCAATGTTAAAGGAATTAATACCATAGCCATGGTAGGTAAAAAAAATTACAGAAGTGGAAAAATCACTGTAATTCTTTTTTTTCTGATAATTAATTAATGAGGTTAACTTGTATTCCTCAAAAACTATTTTTTCTTATTTTATAATGTCTAAATACAAATAGTTTTTCAATTATTATTAAGATAATTTAATATTTATAACATAAAACACCCTTAATGGGAGCGCCGTACACTGCTTTGCCATCTGTTTGCACTAGGTGGCGTATTAAAATTAGTCCTAAAACATGTGCTTTTACCAGGAAAAATGCGATTGCACCAGGAAAAATGTGATTCTGCACATGCGCAGAAGCATTTTAAAAGAAGGCCGATTTGACCGACCTTAGCTAGCAATGGTGGAAACTAGGCTTGGCTATGGGAAGGTTAAAAAATCTTCGTCGACTGCTATTATTCTGGACAGAGCCACTCTTTGATGATAATGCTGAACAAGAATGGAAAGTGTTATTGTTACCATGTAGACGGATAGAATACTTGTGCTTTTGTCATTGTGACATGCTTTCTGACGACTTAATTTCAGAACTTATTGAATCGAAGACGCTACAAAATCTGAAAGTGTTGGCATTTTCAGAATGCGATTTGATTAGCTCCACGTCAATAATTAAATTGTTGGATCTTCAAAGTCCAATGAATGAGTTATACATCGCGGATTGTAATAATATTGACGCTTCGGTTATCGAAGAAATTAACGGTTATGTCAAAAGTAATAATTTGCATGTCCGGACGCAACTGGAGGATGTAAGCTAATCCAACAGTTGCACATTTTTATAGCGTTGAAAATATCAGTGTGTAACATTTAATTTTTTTATAAAATCTAACTATCCTTCAAAATATGATACAAAACTAACATTCCTTACACTAATTCCAGCACCAGATTGTGGTGATCTCAATAATTATTGTAATAAAAATGTTATCACCGCTACAGAAATTGTCTTTATTTTAATTACTCTGGTTTGGGACACGCAAGCAATTCCTTTGTTGCACTACTACGCATGTCTGCTGCGCAGGACTGGAGTGTGCTCAGCCCCAAATTTTGGAGTTAGAGCCCACTTTTAACAACAACATCAAACCAACTACACATCCTGTGACTGCTCTGAATTATCAGGTATTGATCGTGTAAACGTTTTGATAAGTTAAGACTCTTGCTGTTTTCACAATGTGGTGACCTCGTTTTATTTCGTATTTTCGTTAATAAAAAATCACCACTTAGAAAGAATTGTGTTTTATTTTTAATTCACTTTGGTTTGGCGCACTAATTAACCGTTTTGGTGCAGCAAAATCTTTTGTTGCACCGAAACGAGCTAATTGCGCAGATTTACAGCACAGCTTGAATTATCAAATTTGGCACACTCTTGAATTCACACTAAAACCAACAACACACCCGTGATTGCGCTGCAAATACCAGCAAGTACTGACAGTGTTAGCGTTTGGGTGATTTGAGAACTCTGCTTTCTTTGCCCATCGTGCAAAGCCAGCACCCGGTTGCGCCGTTGCTGCTACACGTTACTGCAACGTCCATATAACATGCAACAATTGGCGAAGAAGTGTCTGAGTCGAAGAAAAGATTTTCGAAGAAGTGACTGTGTTGAAGAAACGATTGTCGAAGAAGTAGCCCCCTAGCAAACGGAACTAAGAATTCGGTTTCGAAGTACTAATTGTCAAAGAAATGAATCATTTTTTCGAATTTTCGAAGAAATAAATTTCGAAGAAGTGAAGGAACACCAGGGAAACATGCTGGTCAATCCATTACTTGCACTACATTGTCCAAAAACCACTGAAATTTTGTTCGGGCGTTGTGGATTGACACTGTGAATTTTGGTGCCATATTTTGTGGTGACTTCTTATATGTCTTTGGACATAAAAAAATCTCAGTCCACCTGTAAGCTCACCTGCAGAATGAGTGTTTTAGGCTTTATCCACCAGGTAGTGCAAAACTCACAGATATGTTGTTACAAATTGTCGAAATTGACATTTAAATGATGTCACACAATCACCTATACCCATAATGTGAAGTTGATTGTGCGACATCAGCCTGTATACAAATAAGCGGGATATTGATGGCGACAGATCAGAATGTCATCAGCTGTCAGGCTTAATGTGTTTCAAGATCAAATATACAAAAACAAACAACAGAGCTTATGTATCTTTGGAGAGAAATAGAGATTAGTGGCAGCCAATTGGAGACCAGTGTGACTGCTTGGCCACCACTTTTATTCAGGTAATAAAAATCATATGTTTATTTATCGCAATCTGAATTTAATACTATTCGTATTAAATTCGAATCTGGCGCATGTTTAATCAAACAGCGCCATCTGGTCATATCATTAGAACCATACGGTTTTATAACCGTCAGTCGCAACAAAGTGGTGCAATCGAAAGGATGTGAATTGCAGACCATCAGGGGAGTGAACAGAAAACAAGCAATCATCATTAAACATAAGTCATAACATTAGCAAATTGAAGAAAAAAAAATCAAAAATGAAAATGTGGTTTTATTTGTTAAAATTTTTTCCGAAATACAAGCATGGCATAAGTTTCAAAATAACTGCGTATTATAACGAGCATAAATTGAGTTTTTCATGTTCTTCGAAAAGAGCAATCTATTAAGTAAACAAGAATTTCCGCAAAAAATGATTAAGTCGGTAATGGACTGATAAGTAAACTGACGTCTATTGACTGATTTAATTGTATAATTAGAACGAGCAAATATTTACTACAAATGTTCCCAATCGATACATATCACCGCAGTAACACAATACATTTAAACATGCAGTTGTCATTTTCCCTTGAGACGTTCTGTTGCTGAACTTTTGCCACACAACAAGATAAGGTAAGAGAAACTAGAAAGTGTAAATGTGTAAATGTGCAAATTGGTTGAATTCAGCGCAACTTGTGTGTATTCACAGCAGGTATCCAAAATCAGCAAGATTAGACGCACACATTGTTGCAAACAGGTGTCAATCATGGACCGCGTAAGAAGATTGAGAAGAAGTAAAGTTGAAAAAATTGCCAAAGATTTCCTCCGGGTGCACAAAACAGAAAACAAATTGTACAACCAATTGTTTCCGCAAACAACATCGTCTAATCGCATAAGCCGAGTGTTAATGACCATTATTGCATTATCCCTATGCATTTACCAATGTTCCAATGTTGTCATTCACTACAAAAACAAGCCTATAAAAGTTGCTGCAGCTATCACGGAGCAAGCAATTGGTGATTACCCTGCAATTAACATCGTATCAAGTGAAACAGATGACAGCTTGACATATAAAAAAGAGAACTCTGACGTGGAAGGTAGGTGATTCTAAGCATATGATCACTATCAAATTTACCATTAGGTACCAAAAGTACAGTGCCTAGGCCCTAAAAAAATTTAAATCTATGAATGGATGAGAAAAAAATTATTTGCAAAATATCAACTAAAAGAGACGCTAAGGGGTTTCATTAAATGAGAGATTATTGTAATTAGTTGATTTTTGCAATAATCATAATCACACAATTATTGAGGGCCCAACAAAAATCTGATTATTGGTAAGATGGGCGAAATTGTTTAAATTTTAACCTAAATACTTAGCAATTGTTAAAAAAAAGTTCCTACAAATAATAATTGCAACTACCTAACTCGTTTCATGTGTTCAGTTTAACCTAAACTGAGCAGACTTTGTTAAATTATGACCTTGTGTAGTTGAAGTGGGTCTGGCGCCGCCATGTTGGTTTCAGTCAAGAGAGCACTTATAATCGGCCCAAGTCAGCAGAAAATCATGGTTTGGGGTGATTACTTGATTAGTTGCTTAGTTGCTTATTTGATGAAATGATTATTCTCGGGATTGGTTGAATCCAGTCACATGACACATCCAGTAATCGACTAATCAAAGTAATTAAAGCAATCAACTAATCGCTCATTTAATGAAACCCCTTGTTCAAGTAATCAGGTATGCTTTAGCAATTACATACGGGTTTCGACCTTCACTTTGCTAAAATGTAACAGGCATTTCTTATTGCTGTGTTCGGACTTCACTGCATGTTTTGTGTAGTGACGTTATCTTTGCCTCAGGCGCTGTACCCCCAGCGCCACCTTGTAGCTTGACCCCGAATAAACTTCACTTGTTAGTTCTTAGCTCAATATGCTTGACCTCTCATTTCAACCATCCTCAACATAAATTGTTATTAGTAAGATATATACTAAATGGCGACGAGATAGGATCCGGAATCCACAATCAACTAATGAATCCAGTAGCGAAGCAAGTTTTTCTGTGTTTTTAGAACTTTTTGACCGCTTTTTCGGCCCGTTGCTGACCACGCCGTCCCGACGTTAGGCCTACGTTCCATTGTCGTTAATTCCTCGCGTTTTCGTACTCAACGCCGACTTTTCCCATCAAAATGTCAGCTCTAAAAGGGACACCGCGGGAATACGATCCAACAGAGGATTGGGGCCTATATTGCAAGCGTATGACAAGTATTTTTGCTTGTAATAAAATCGTCGATGACCAGGAGAAGGTCCACACGCTGCTGGCGTACGTCGGCATGCCAACGTTTAAGCAGCTGGACACGCTCGCGGCGCCGAAGGGAGCTGCTGACTTGAAGTACGCGGAGCTGGTGGCTTTAATGCAGAAGAATGCACGCGCGAAGCCGCTCGTGCTGGGAGAAATTCGCCGTTTTCACCGCCGTGACCGACTGCCGAATGAATCTGTGTTGGAATATTCTCTCGCTCTTCAGGACCTGGCCCAAAATTGTGAGTTTACCGACAAAACCAATGAATTGAGAAATCGCTTTCTTTGTGGCCTCCAGAATGAGCAGGTCCAGCAGGCGCTCACGTTGAAGAAAGATTTAACGTTCGACGACGCGGTCGAGTTCGCTGCCGCTGCAGAAGTGTCGCAAAAGGAATTTTCGACGATCGCGACGCAAAATGCGTCGGCGCTGCCGGTGCACAAACCCCAACACGACTCCAGGCCACGTCACGATGCGTTTAAGGGTAGAAAACGCTCCTCGAGGGGCACTACCTCATCTCAAGCAGTCCGCCAACCATCCAATTCGAAAGGAAATGCGTCGGTGTGTTCTGCTTGCGGCAGTAAGTCGCACACGCGCGAAGCGTGCCGTTTTCGCGATGCCACGTGCCACGGATGCGGGAAAACTGGCCACATCAAACCAGTTTGCCGGTCGGTCTTGAAGTCACCAGCTCCAGTCCATGCAGTCGAGATGCCACAACAGCTCCCGTACTACGCTGTCGAGCCAGACCTGACGACGACCGTCAACGCGATTGGCATTAAAGCCACACAACCAATTATTTTGGCCATTAAAATTGCTCATGTCAATCTTTTGATGGAAATGGACACGGGAGCCGGCGCCACTTTTGTGAACCTCGAAACTTATACTAAATATTTTTTTGATTTTCCATTGCAGCCCCTTCCGATCCAGATGAACACGTACGGCGGCACGACACTCCGAATGGAAGGGGTATGCGAAGTTCCGGTTCGTTATCGTGATCGCGACTTTCGTCTGCCGTTGTGTGTGGCGACCCACGGCCCCATTCCACTCCTTGGCCGCGACTGGCTCGAAGCGTTTGGTTTGCTGTCGGCCACTGGTCAATTGGTGGGCGCGGAAGTATTTTCGTTGTCCACGTCGACGCCAACGCCCGAGACGCTCGACAAGACGTCGTCCGACGGTTTGGACACGATTTTGGAACGTCATGCCAACGTTTTTCGCGAAGAAATCGGATGTTACAACGTACACAAGGTCCACATCGACATCGACCCGGCCGTGCAACCGATATTTTTGAAGAATTATCCAGTTCCACTCGCGATGAAGCCACGACTGGAGGAAGAGCTGCGCAGACTGCAGGATTTAGGTATCATAACTCCTGTCGCTTCTTCCAAATGGGCGACACCCATTATGCATGTCCTTAAATCAGATGGCACACTAAAGATAGCGGGATGCTATAATAGAACCATAAATAAGGCGGTTCTCCCCAACTCTTACCCTTTACCTCTGTTTGAAGACGTTGCAGCGAAGTTGTCGGGCGGTGAGACGTATTCTACTCTAGATATGAATCACGCCTACAATCAGCTGGAGTTGGATGCAGAGAGTAAACTAGTGTGCACAATTAATACCCACTTGGGTCTCTTCACAGTAAACAGACTCTTTTACGGGATATCCAGTGCGCCGGCAATCTTCCAACGCGAGATGGACAAGTTGACAGCCAAGGTCGAGAGTACGCAGCCGTTCATTGATGATTCGGCCGTGACTGGTGCAACAAACGCAGCGCACTTATGCAACCTGGATCAATTATTGGGTGCATTTAACAAAGCCAATTTAACATTAAATAGGAAAAAGTGCAAGTTTTTGCGTGCTTGTGTGCAGTTTTTAGGGCTGAACATTTCCAAGCAAGGAATCACGCCCGTGGACTCAAAATTGGCTCCACTTCGCAACGCCATGCAGCCCACCGACGTGTTATCGCTCAAATCGTTCCTGGGGCTCATAAACTATTATGGCAAATTTATTCATAATTTATCCACTTTATTAGAGCCGCTTTACCGCCTGACGCGCGACGATACTCCGTGGACATGGGGACCGGAACAACACAAGGCCTGGACGAAGGTCAAGGCTGCAGTAACTGTCGATTCAGCGCTGGCACACTACGACGCGAAGAAGCAACTTTATCTGACCGTTGATGCCTCGCCGGTCGGTGAGGGCGCCTTTATTTCCCACGTAGAAAATGGAATCCATCGTCCAATTGCCTTTGCCAGTTCCCTCTTGTCCAGCGCGCAGAAAAATTATGCGCAAATCGACCGCGAAGGACTTGCGATCGTTTATGGCGTTCGCCGCTTCCACCACCACCTGTTTGGAAGAAAATTCATTTTACGAACTGACCACAAACCGCTGGTGGCCATTTTCGGAGAGAAGAAAGGATGCAATCAAATTGTCGCCGCTCGCCTGCACCGGTGGGCAATTTTCCTAAGCGCCTACGATTATGCTATCGAGCATGTGCCTGCTGTCGACAACCAAATTGCAGACGGATTGTCTCGCAATCCTCAACCCGTAGTCGACGGTCGAGAAGACCTCGACATGCACGTTAACGAAATATTTTCCGTTTCTCTTTCGCAGTTTCCAGTATCGCAAGCAGCCTTGCGTGCAGCATACGACGCAGACGCCCAATTGCAAGCAGTTCTGCAGTGCATCCGAGACGAATGGAAATCGACAACACCTGACTTAAAAAATTTTTATAAGCACAGGTTCGCCTTCTCCACGCATGGACCATTCTTGTTCCTGACGGAGCGTTTAGTCGTGCCAGAACAGCTTCGCCGTGCAGTCCTGACGGAGTTACACGCAGGACATTTTGGAATCGTGCGCACCAAGTCGCTCGCTCGTTCAACAGTTTGGTGGCCGTCAATCGACCGTGACATTGAGTCGATGGTGCGTTCGTGCGACGTGTGCCAGCGCGCACTCCCGGATCCGCCTAAGACGTCCGACTTGCGTTGGCCCATTCCCGACGAAATTTGGGGGCGAATCCACCTCGATTTCGCCGGCCCCTTTCATGGCAAAATGTTCCTGCTGGCTGTGGATGCGCGCACCAAGTGGTGCGAAGTTCGTATGATGACCGCCACTACCTCGAAAGCAACAATTGCGGTTTTAAAATGTTGGTTTAAACGTCACGGCTTGCCGATCCACGTTCATTCCGACAATGGGCCGCAATTCACTTCAGCAGAATTTGTTGACTTCCTGTCACGGAACGGCATCCGACAAACTCGTTCACCGCCTTTCCACCCAGCTACCAATGGAGCAGTGGAAGGCTTCGTGAAGACGTTTAAAAATCAAGTCGGAAAATTTCTAAATTTGAATTTGAGCATTTCAGAAGCCGTTGACCAAATTTTTGATTGCCTATCGCTCAACGCCGCACGTTTCTACACAGACTACGCCGTCCGAGGCATTTCTACAACGAACTGTCCGAACTAGATTACATTTGTTGAACCCCCGCTTAATGCCCGAGCCAACAACTGTGGAAACGCGTCGTTCCTTCGAGCCTGGGGAATTGGTGTTTGCGCGCGACTATTTGCACGCCGCGAGATGGGTTCCTGGAATAATATTGCAAAAGACATCGTCCACCACGTACGATGTGGCCGTCGGAAATGCCATAATTTGGAACCGACATGCGGACCAGCTCCGAAAACGCCAGACTTTGCACGCTCAAACTCCGGAGGGGGGAGGGAATCGCGGACATTTTCCTTTGTTAATTGACGACTCAAACCAGAGGGACACAGCTTGTGACACAACCGCCGGTTTTAGATGCTCCTCCTAACTCACCTGACCCCCCAAATGTTCGTGTCGCAACCCCGGCTCCTACACCGCCTCCTGTTCCGACCAATACTCCTGTTGTGCCGTATCGCCACCCTCAGCGCACGCGTAACCCGACACAATTTTATGGATTCGACACTAGAGATTAAGTGTACTTGTTTTTATGTATTAATTGATTTGGTTCATTGTCATGATTTCGTTTTATTATCTTGTGTTATCTGATTAATGTGCCATTAATGGGGAATGATGCTGTGTTCGGACTTCACTGCATGTTTTGTGTAGTGACGTTATCTTTGCCTCAGGCGCTGTACCCCCAGCGCCACCTTGTAGCTTGACCCCGAATAAACTTCACTTGTTAGTTCTTAGCTCAATATGCTTGACCTCTCATTTCAACCATCCTCAACATAAATTGTTATTAGTAAGATATATACTACTTATGTGGCTAAAACTATTTGGTCGACCTGTTGGGCTTAAAGCATTACAAATTTGCAAGTTTTTGCTGAAAATAATGGGCATTGCTAAACTTAACTTATCCGGTTATATGATACCTGCACACGTTAAAGGTAAAACCAGTAATCTCGTCTGTTACACAAAAGTTCCAAATATCACAATTCTGGGTTGAAATAAAACACTTCTTCATTTCACAAAAACAAAGAACACACTGAATATTTAATTAACAGGAAGTGGTTACATCCTCTCACAGGTCTAAAAATAGATTATAGATTTGCACACTCTGGTGTTAGAACAATACACAAAAACATCATAAATACAACTAAATAATAATAACATCGTCAAGCATTCAGTGTCAGCGCAATTACAGACCTTCCCCTGGCGGTGGAAACCCTCAGATGGGATTAACATATTGAATCAAAGGAGACACAAATCAAAACAACAGCTGTGTCACTCCCTAAAGCCTACAACCCAAACCCATGTGTATTGGGCCGCTTGTATTTTTTGATGTGAAAAAAAATAAAATCGTAAAATTCAAACCCTAAAAAATGTTTTTAATCAAAATAAATAAAAGCAACTTATAGAACAAACATTGGGCTTCATTTAAAAAAAAAAAGAAAATTTTTTTAACTTAAATGAGCCAAAAGTTATGGCCATTTGAAGTTGTGCTACTTGGCACAAGTGTATTGGGCCACCACGCTAATTGCCTCAAGTGAGTTGGGCCGGCAGAAAAAGCTAAGCACCACATTCAAAAAAATCACAAAAAAAATTGGTTTCTTCAGAAAATCAAAGTTTAATTGAACAATACAGTTGAATATTTTGTTGGATATCCAAAATTTTGTATGTGTTTGTGCAGGTCAAGTCAAAACCTACACGTGATGGGTTTGGAACACTGAGCAATTGACTTGACTTTATGCTTAGAATCATTTTTCTGCTGAAATATCCATGTCAAAGGCAGTTTATCATCTGCAAATTGAAGCATAACAATCCTCCAACACTTTTTTATAAGTATATTGGTCAATGATACCCTTAATTTAATGTTGTGGACCGATACAGATAGAGGAAACCATCTCCAAGCCATCCCAATAGTAAAATGGCTTGGGAATGGTTTCCTGTATGTGTATCTGTCCACAACATTAAATTAAGGGTATCATTGACCAATATACTTATAAAAAAGTGTTGGAGGATTGTTATGCTTCAATTTGCAGATGATAAACTGCCTTTGACATGGATATTTCAGCAGAAAAATGATTCTAAGCATAAAGTCAAGTCAATTGCTCAGTGTTCCAAACCCATCACATGTAGGTTTTGACTTGACCTGCACAATCACATACAAAATTTTGGTTATCCAACAAAATATTCAACTGTATTGTTCAATTAAACAATGATTTTCTGAAGAAATCAATTTTTTTTATGATTTTTTTGAATGTGGTGCTTAGCTTTTTCTGCCGGCCCAACTCACTTGAGGCAATTAGCGTGGTGGCCCAATACACTTGTGCCAAGTAGCACAACTTCAAATGGCCATAACTTTTGGCCCATTTAAGTTAAATGTTTTTTCTTTTTTTTAAAATAAAGCCCAATGTTTGTTCTATAAATTGCTTTTATTTATTTTGATTAAAAACATTTTTTAGGGTTCAAATTTTACGATTTTATTTTTTTTTACATCAAAAAATACAAGCGGCCCAATACACATGGGTTTGGGTAGTAGTACTCATAAGCTTTCAGAGTCTAAATATTTTTACAGTCTTAATTTTTCAACTGCACCATTTCAAGCGGAATGTTTTATCCTCTTATTATTCAGAGTCTGAAAAATTTGTGGTACTCATGAAATTGTCACCAGAAAGTTTCCATACTCTTAAACTGTGTGAGTCATTGTTGCTTGTTTTGCAAATGGCTGGCAATGGCAATGAAGCTTTGTTCAACTTTTCTGACTTAAATAATTTTAAAATCAGTTTTGGTCTTTTTGAAATTAAAAAATATTTATTTTGTCTGAAATGCAGGCAAAAATATAATTCTAAAAACCTTCAACAAACAACGTGTTCAATTGTAGTAGTTGGGTGTCTTTGTTTGCAACCGGCTGTGACCAGTTGCAAATTTTAGATGGAAAACAAGGGAATTCTAGGTAGACAAAATTTATTCAGAGTCTGAAACAATTAAATTTTTCCGTGCACCATCGGGGCATTAAACAATTCGTTTCCACGTGCAAGGGTGATTCAGAGTCTAAACAATATTTTTATGAGTACCACCCTTGGCAGGAAACTTAAAACTTTGATTAAGGTTACCATTCCGAGGACGGAATGGTGTTATGAGTACTAGGCTTAAATGGAAAGACTCACTAAGTCGATTGAATCACTCGGAGGACTAAGGTCTAAGTGGCATTCGCGCTATAACTAAGCTTCTATTTCACCATTACCAATAGTAGATCAAACCGATGATGCTTATAACATGTGATCAGTAAGTTCACACTCTAGTGACCGTTACTTGAACTAATTCAATACAAAATTGCGCATTTGAGCCGGCCGGTTTACAGTATGGCTTAAACGCATAGCAATATCAAAGTGAGTACACTCTGAAATTTATTACAACACTTTTCATGTCTAAAAATGACTGACACATAATTCTATCTTAAATCAAACTTCACCTAAAATAATTGAATATTCATTTTTCTTCTTTAGCATGCAAAAATAACTTGGTCTTTTACATGGACAACCATACTGAACTCACAGCAGTAATGAATAAGTATAATTTTACAAAAATGATAAAAGCCATAACTTTTAAACGAGTAAGCAAACAAGCCAAAATAGAAATGGAGTGCGATCACAAATATCATGAAACCTAATTCTTTTTGCAGGGAACAAAACACTATTCTAACAAGTTCAAAACCCGAGAGATATACACAGCTTATGCCACAGCAACTGAATTGACAAATAGTAATTTTAAAACACATTTGCAAATAGTTTTTGTGTTGATGTTTATTAGTAAAACTGATTATCCCTTTCAGATGAAAAATTACCACTTGGTCCTGAATCACAATTACAAATAAAAGAAAAAGAAAAAGTGTATACATATCCTTATATCTATGGAGTAAGTTCAGCATGTATAATACTTTTCTGATTTGCTCCCAGGCTACGTGAAAGTAAACAAATCCTTGCAACCAGGCCCACCTTTACCATTGGGCTAACTGGGCTGCAGCCCAGGGGCGCCGGGCACAGGGGGTCGCCGGGCACAGGGGCTCGATGGGCACAGAAGGGTGTCGGGCACAGAAAAGTGCTGGGCAAGGGCCGCCTGAGTTTTATTAGCCCAGGGCGCTGAAAAGTGTAAAGACGGCCCTGCTTGCAACAGTATAAACATGGAAAATATGCGTAACACTTGTATATCAAATAAGTTCTTCTACCAAATGCTAATTTTCTATCTTTCTTTCAACCATGTTGTTATCCTAATTAACTAATTTATGCACAGCGTATTAATGTCATTACCATTACAGGTAAAGATTGATTCAAAAGCATACAATCCAACTGTCACTATAGTGCCACCATCAGATTGTCATTACGCAGAATTGCATGAAGAGAACATATTCGCTTTTACTGCTAAAAAAGTAAGAGGCTGTACCTTATATCCTCTAATTGTACGCGAACTTCTAATACCACAAGAACCTTATTTTTACGCTGCGAGAGGGGGGGGGGAGGAAGAAAATTTTGTAAATGTCGCACGGACCTCTAATTAAGCAAGGGTGTACAATTAGATAACAATTTTTTTTATAAAATGTTCGATTATTGGATGTTTCATTCCATTTTCGTAATGATATTTTCCATTTTTTGACAATATTTTCCATTTTCTGATAATATATTCAATTTTTCTATGACAAATTCGACTTTTCTATGAAATATTCGATTTTTCTATGAAATTTTCTATTTTGATAATGAAATATTCGATTTTGTTACGAGATATTCGAATTTTGAAATAAAATATTCCAATTCTTAAACAAAAAATTCAAAGTTTTGATGAAAATTGAATAGTCCAGGGGAAAAATAACTTTTTTCAAATAGCACATGGGTGTACAATTAGAAGATATACGGTAATCAAAAAAATTGAAATACTATTATTATTTTTATTCTGAAACTAAAATGACATTTTAAGCAAACCTAATTTTTCTGAACCCATCCTCGTCTTGTATGCATAAAATATGGAGGGGGGTACTCCCCACACCCATGTGTATTGGGCCACATGTATGTCTTAATGTTAGAAAAAATAAAATGGTAAAATTCAAACCCTAAAAAATGCTTCTAATCAAAACAAATAAATGTAACTTAAAGAACAAACATTAGGCTTTATTTTTTTAAAAAAATGAACATTTAACTTAAATGGGCCAAAAGTTATGTCCATTTGAATATGCGCTACTTGGCACAAGTGTATTTGGCTGTTAGAGAGTTTTGTTACAATAATTAATGGGTTAGAGATTAAGTTGATTTGTGGAACGAGTTTGTTATTATTAATGTTGAGTTGAATTGCAGTGTGGGATTGTTAGAAGTTGATGATTGACGGTGAAAATCAGCGCGAAGCGCTTGTGTGTAATATCAAGCCATTTTCGACAATATACAAGTTTGTTTGTTTATCTAAGTGATGTGTGGACATTTATTTCCCAATCTAACATTGGCTTCCACGCTGATTGCCTTAAGTGAGTTGGGCAGGCAGAAAAAGTTTAGCACCACATTCAAAAAATCACAAAAAGAACTGGTTTCTTCAGAAAATCATTGTTTATTTGAACAATATGTTGTTAATTGTTGGAAAAGATTGCCATCGATCGAGTTAGATTTGAAGAAGATTATTCGCACATGATACCGTATGAACCGCACACGTTATCGTAACATGACCGAAAGTCATGCCAACGTTACGAGTTCCACGAGATTACAATGACACTCCCCCTAGTGGTGGCGACCCTCAGATGAGATTTGTACATTAGATGAAAGGTGACACAAATTAAAACAACACAAAACATTTAAATATTTTGTTGGATAACCAAAATTTTGTGTGTGATTGTCAGGCCAAGTCAAAACCTAAATGTGATGGGTATGGAACACTGAGCAATTGACATGACTTTAGGCTTATACCTTGTTCAACTCAAAAATCCCCCAAATCCCCCCAAATCCCATTGGTCGAGCCATTATACTGGTGTAAAATGAATTATAATATGCATTATTTAATGCAATAAATGATACGGAGTATAATTTTATTGGGAGTAAAGTATATATTTTAGAATGCATTTTGGAACGAATTAATTGAGCAAATCAAAAATATATTGTAAAATTAATTATCCCGTAACTTTTGTTTTAGTACACATTTGTGAATAGAAGATTGTTTCCTTGTGTGGACATATCTACTATGGAAAAATGTCACGAAGAGTGTTACTTACAAGAAATTAATCAACGAAATTTTACATGCCGGTATGTTGTTTGTTTGTTGTTTTCGATTTTCATTCTCAAAATGCTTAGCGGAGACAAGACAAAGTACCCTGGCATTTTTAAGAAAGTTTTTGAAAAATTAATGAGAATTTTTTGTAATTGGTATGTACTTATCTAAGGACTTATGAGAAAAAAATGTACTTTTGCTTTGGGTTCTCATTTTCTTCAAAAGATCCAGTATTCTTATTAATACGAGCATCATTTAACTTCAGATTACCATTTCTGCCTAAAATGCCAAAAAGTGAATGTGTGGCAAACAAATTATCGTGCAATTACACTAAACAAATTAGTGAAGTAGGATGGAAAGTGAATCCACATTATACCTGCAACTGTCCGAGAGAATGCGTAAAAGTTATATTCAGTTCTCACTATTATTACACTAATCAGTACACAGGAAC
This sequence comes from Strigamia acuminata, assembly GCA_949358305.1. Classification (NCBI taxonomy): domain Eukaryota; kingdom Metazoa; phylum Arthropoda; class Chilopoda; order Geophilomorpha; family Linotaeniidae; genus Strigamia; species Strigamia acuminata. Next base: position 7,245,682 of record OX442315.1, on the reverse strand, counting down.
TTTGCGTTTTTATTACTTGTCAAGTAGGACACTTGAATTAACAGAATTTTTTTATTATGACTTTATTTCATTAATGTGTGACATTGGTGGCTACATGGGATTCTATATAGGAATATCTTGTATTGGAATTATTGAAGTCATTGCTCTAAACATTCAACATGGTTATCAAATAGCAAATTACTACAGAAAGGAGAAAAGTTCTTTTGAAGAACATGTCATGCAGAAAACTAAACATTTATGGAAGGCAACAACCAATGGCAGTGACCAAAGTGTCTCACCGCAATCTAAGACTACTGGAAAAATTAAAAAATTTGTCATATTGTGTTCTTTCCTGCCATGTTGCTTCTTCATGTACTATCGAATCACGACTTACTTTGATTATCCTGTATACGCAACCATAGAACTTCGTCAAGACAGATTTATCCAAATTCCAAATTTTGTTGTGTGCAGCCACCCTGAATCAATACTAGATGAAAAGGAAAAAATGCTTAAACATAAAAAGCTAAATGTTAATCGAGCTGGAAATGTTGACTTGTTAGATCTACTTGATTTTCCATCCGAATATGCAAATGACACTGATCACTTATGGGAAGCAACAGGTGATATGGAAAATTTTGAAACAGCGCAGGTAGGACACTAATATAATTTACAAATAGGCACAGCAGTAACAACCGCAAAGTAGAACTACCGGTATTTGTAATTTTTATTGTTATTTTGATTTAAACTGGTTAGCAGGCTACTTAGTGCGTTTCGCCTGTCTGCATAGGGAAGGGCTGTTCTAGCGCCATCTCTTGATGCGAATTCTTTTCCATCGTGGCATTGTAAATTCCCATCAAGAGATAGCGCTAATTTCCATTTCCGTTTCCTGTTAGACTTCTAGTCAAAATAACCGCACAACCATAGTGCACGCATTTTTACTACGCTTGTTAACGGATCGGATCGGATGCGGATTCTAGCGAATCCGCATCCGATTTGAAAGTAATCGGATCGTAAATTGCGGATCCGATCCGATCCGCATGCTGAGAATGGCGGATCCGATCCGATCCGATCTGATCCGATCCACCTGGCGGAACCCGTGTTTTTAAATGGATGCCATAATGTTCGCCCGATACAAATTTTGATGTTTTCGGCACTAAAGAAGGATTTAAAAATCCTGAAACCACGCTCATTTGATTGGAAATTGCATTCTGCACAAGCCTGTATGTTTCTTTTTTCGATTTGGTAAAAAAAAGTATGGAGTACGTTTTTTTACGATCGTAGCCAGCGACCGCATGGTCAATTTAGTAAGAAATTTGAATTTGACCATAAAAACAAAAAATATGAAAAATGAACGTTTTAAAAAATTAAAAATATGTTTCCTGTGCAGAATTTGCCGCTCTTTCAAATGGTGCTGATAACTTTTTAATCTGAGCTACAATTTTTTTGTTTGCTAAAAACGATTTGTCATTTGGCAAATTTTTAGTATGGATTCAAATTTTGCAGGGATACAGCATAAAAGCCTTTTTCAAAAACGTAGTTTATTGGTTTATTTGTTGATTGTTTGTTAGTCGCTGCGTGCGCCGGTTGGCCTTTTTTTGTTTATTTTCTCGTTTTTAACAAAGTGAAAAAAATTTGAGGATTGTTCGGATCAATCCGCGGATTTGGCCAATCCGATCCGCGGATTGGTTGCACGGATTAGCCACCCATCCAATCCGCAATCGAATCCGCAAGCGAATCATTTAAAAGAATCCGCATCCGATCCGATCCGATCTGATCCGCGGATTTGCGGATCAAGCGGATCGGATTAACGAGCTTAATTTTTACTTTATTATGTCACAATTAGTAGGATCTTATTACACATAACAGATTAAGACTAGCAGAACTAACCTAAAAAAATCCCTTACTCACCCAACCCGGGTCATTTTTTACCAAAGCCAAAAAATGTTTTCCTAAAATGTGTAAAAATAATTCTATTCTTTGACTACTTAATTTTTATGAAGAAATATAACCCATTAGGCATCTGTTGAATGAGTACGAGAAAAATAATTGAGATTGAACTCAAAAGCAGTTGGAAAGCAAAGGAATTTTGTAGAATTTATTTTTTTTGAATTTTTAAATCTACAATGTTTTTATTGTTTGTCAATATACAGTATTGTATATAATAAAAATACATGAAATTTAAAAAATAAATCCCGTTAGTTTTGAGAAAAAAAATAAAAACACTTTTGGAGGTCAAAATTGACTAGGTTGAGGCGGGGAGGCCAAAGTAAATGTAGGTTTTAATTTTTAATGTTAATTGATAGGTATTTTTAGTCGTATTTGCAATGAGAACATTTTAATATTTAATCTACTTGTAGAATTGTACCAAATAACTAAATTTTTAATTACAGATTGTAGCAGAAGCTCTCTTATCAAGTGGTGCAGCAATTGTTAAACCCATATTTGGGAAGATGTCCTATTTAGATACTGTATTCGGAAAATGTATCAAAGTGAAATCCGGTAATTCCTTTAAAATCTTTGAACAGCAAAAGAAAAAAAACATACTGTATGAGCAGTGACTTTCTTCAATTCACAAAAGTGAATTGTATTTATCATTTTGAAAGCAGCTAATGTTGAAATTTATTATAACACTTTCAGATATCAAAGAATATCATCCATCAACTGCATTAACAGGCACGGTTCATGTAGAAAATGCAAAACAACATGTCCAATATTCAGTAATTAACATAAACAAACTAAACAGTTGTTTGATTTTGGCACAAAATTAGGGTTCAAGTTTAAGAAAAATTATAACAATCATCAAAATTGTTTTATTTGGTGCATGTGAAACTTGAGATCATGCCAAATTAAATATTGTTGTGACGGTATAATCTTAGCCATGATAACCTGGAAACTGGATACCACTCATGTAAAATAAGACAAAGGACTCCAGATTGTTGGGTTGTTGACCGAGGCCGGGTCGTTTAGTCGTAATTCACCTAGTCGACGCCGTTTAGTCTACGCCGTTTAGTCGACCAGGTCACTTAGTCGTCAAAAATTGTCGACTAAGTGACCTGGTCGACTAAACGGCGTAGACTAAACGTCGTCGACTAAGTGATAAATAAAACAATTTTTTTTTGGATTTTAAAACTTTACCTCTAAAAAAAACTCTTCTCTGGGCGCTTCCTCTCGCAGACATAGGCATAACCGCTCAGACACAGCTTGGATTTGCCTCGAATAGTTTGTGCCATTTCGATTGCCATTTTGCAGTAGTAAGCTGAATGATGAACGCTGAATGATTTACTGACCAACACACAACTGCTTATATACCGAGGAGACAAGCTAGTTATGTCGACTAAACGTGCGTCCACTAGGCGTTACGTCGACTAGACGTCACAAAAGAGTTGGTCGACTAGGCGACCAGAAGTAACAACGTCGACTAAACGTTTGCCGACTAAACGTTTTGCCGACTAAATGATCGTTTAATCGCTGCCGTCGACTAGACGACAGTCGACTAAACGATTGGACCCGTGTTGACCTTTATTAATCGTTGTCTAGGGGTTGCGATTATAGTCATTTTAGCGACGCTCATTTTATCGATTTTTACCAAAAAAAACCCATTTTAGCGATCACGTTTTAGCGACACGATTTACCACGACAAGCCGGCTCAAAAAAGTGGTTTGCATAAAAAAACCAGCAAGGTTTGGTTCGCGGGGGTTCAAGGGGGGCGCAGCCCCCCCTTGTTAGCCCTTCTTAGGAATTAGTGTTAGTATTAGTGCCGTTTTGTGTCGCTAAAATGACACGTTGGCTAAAATGGTGTGTCGCTAAAATGAAATCGCTAAAATGAAATCGCTAAAATGTAGTACATCCAGGGGTTGGAGTTTCCCATTTACCCATGAGTTGGTGGTGCCTCGAAGGTATGCCACACCAGCAACCGATCCGTCATACAGGGAAGTATCCCCATGAATGACTTGGCCGGTTGGACATAACTATTCTGCTGTACTTACCCGTACAGCTCATGTAATAGCTAATGGAGTCTGTGGTGAATCAACCATCCCACCACTGAGCATCACCATGATGAAAAGGGAGGGAAGCAGAGTCAGCACAGAGCATGACTGTTCTTGCTGGCTTTAGGACTTTGCTTCACACGTCTGTCTCAGTTGCGACCCAGTGCTCTTCTCTCCCTCCTTTCCCTTACTGGGTCATCTCACTCCATGAGGAGGAGTGACCTTGGGGCCATTGGAAAGCGTGTGTTAGTGACGCATGTCACCCTTGGATGGCCAATTGGTCACATTGTGCCTAATTCATCATCCGGTGATTTTTTTATTTTTTTTCTCGTTGCATTCGGTTGATTACAAACAGTATAATTTAACAGCCAAAGTAAACGTATTGACGTAGTTAGATGTTAAAAATATAAATTCCCAACATCTACACTACTTCAAGCTCAAAATGTTTGACACATTAATACCCTAAAGCTTCAATTTGCAGCCAGAGCGGTTATTTATATTTTGGACCTAACCCCCGCGCCTACGCTCGAAAGTATCGTACGATATGTGCACGTTTCGAATGTTATTACCAGTATACCTTTTCCCTGGCGCTTAAACGGACCCTGGCCCCTAAATGAATCAGGCCGCAATATCAAGCATAACGGTATGCCGATTCAGTACCTTTCATTCAACTATCTGAAAAAATTTGTGCTTGTGTAAACAAATTGATCCAACCAATTCCAAAGCCATTTATCCTTCCAAATGTAGACTATAGAACCTGCATAAGCACATCATCTACCACCCAGCACAAAACTACACGATAATTAAAATAACTTGACCAGAATACTTGTTGTATTTTGATAGATATACTTAATGAAAAACCAAGAAAGAATTAACTTTAAAGTTGCCGAAAATCAATACAACAAATGTATTACAAACATAAAACTGAGCAGACAGACGGTAAGCAAATAAATAAGCTCAATTCAAAAGTCATCTATACTCTGATGCGCTACAAAAATGGCCTTTCTTCCATTAGCCGAGCCATTTCACTTGTGTAGTGATACAAAAAAATAGAAAAAGTAGAATTGCATTATATGTGCAGATATTGTAATCGAGAATCCACGACTAATCATCGCGTGACATCTCATCGCGCGACCATTCATCGCGGCCAAGTCATCGCGCGGCCAAGTAATCGCGCGACCAAGTCATCGCGCGGCCAAGTCATCGCATGACCAAGTCATCGCGTGACCAAGTAATCGCGCGGCCAATTGTTGCCCTGATCGGCCGCGCGATTACTTTTCATGCGATGACTTGGCCGGCATTTCTTTTTTTCGCGTGTTCTTGGTTTTTTTTCTTTTTTTTTCGCGAACCTCACCTTAACTGGTTTTTTTAATGTGATGGGAATGCAATGACTTGGCCGCGCGATGACTTGGCCGCGCGATGACTTGGCCGCGCGATTACTTGGCCGCGCGATTACTTGGCCGCGCGATTACTTGGCCGCGCGATGACTTGGCCGCGATGAATGGTCGCGCGATGAGAAAGGATGCGATGAATAGTCGCCGTACCGTAATCGATTACCTATTGTTAGGAAATTGTTTGCTTTCCTGACAACGCTATCAATAAACTGAACAAACATGCAGGTTGGAATAAAAACAACATAAAGCTATATTTCATGAATGGAAAAACATTTTTTTTATAAAATGTAATTAAAATTGGATCATTTTAATCATTATAATAATCACAAAAATTTTAAAAAATATATAAAACTACTTTTCCTGGTGGTAGGTAGTACACAGTCTACAGTTAGGAGTAATGAGACCAATTTTGTAGTGCATCAGAGTATAAAGTAAACGAGCATTTTTAAACAAGATACTTTAACTGCTTCACTGATTTAATCTGCTTTCAGTCTCAGTAGGCATTTAAACAAAAAGTATGTTTAAATTGAAACAACAAAACGTTGTTAACACCATGTTAAAAATTTTGATAAAACGAACCGATTTTTCGGATCCCTTGCGATTTGTTATAATGAGGCTCGCCTGAAAACAAAAGTTTCACCGTTTTGTAAAAAAAAACTCTTGTATGGCAGATATGCAAATTGAACACTCCGACAGATCCATGCGTATCGTTAATTGAATTTAATTTGTGCGAAGAGAAGTGCTTTGAAAACAAACTAATGAAAGGAAACATTCAGTGCAGGTTCGGTCGTAATCTCACAATTCTACATTCATTGTCATTTAAGTTTTTCTATTTATACCAGATTGCCTTTTTACAATTCATCACATTTGCCTGATTGTAAAACATCGATTGAAGCCAAAAAAGCACGCCGGTCATACTTAAATGTGCATCTCAATGTTGACGCTGTGCACAGGTGTGGCTGCAATCCACCGTGTGAAGATACAATTTACATACCATTCACTGAAAATTTTAAAATACCACAAGACATGAATATTGTAGGTACAGTAATTCAACTTGAAAATGACTTGAGAGAAATTATTCAACAACAGTTGTCTGTGCCATTGGTCAAATTAATTTGCGACATTGGGTCAATTTTTGGCTTTTTTCTTGGAATATCTGCTCTAACACTGTTTCATATGCTGGAAAATTTCTTACGTAAGTTTAACTTTTCTAAATCTTAAATATGAATCGGTTATTATTTACTTAATTGCACTTATCAGTATGTACCACTTGACCATCTACTTTCGGTCCTTGAGTGTAAACTTTGTCATTAATCAAAAGAATATTCTGCTATTAACTGCTCGGGTATTATACATATATTTTGAACTCTGTCCAATAAAGTTGCATTTGAATCAACAACCAATTGATTTATTCCTACACATCAGACACAGTCGATGTAATTAAAGGTTACGCCAAAAAGAAAAATTTGGATGTACAGACAAGAAGAAATGTCTAGACGGAAATGCAACATTAAACTTTAATAGAAGCTGATGTATAATACTGTAGGTGTCCATGATTTTGGAGATGGATTACAATTTTGTATTGTTAATTCAACATGGAAAAAAAGGCCTAAACTACCATTATTATCGTGTCGGAACTCACCTAGCGACATGCTCGATCCTCCAGTAATCCTGAATGGTTGCCCGCCACTATGATTCCATTGCATGTATCCACACTCTATTTCGTAATTATTTCGAAATCAGGCAGATACTTCCAAGAAAGTGGTTAAAAGAAATTAGAGGCGTAGACTCTTGAACGGGCTTCGGCGCTATCCAAACAACGCCAACTTAGCAGAAAAGGCGATGCGGAACTAAGAAAGTCGCCGGAATAATTTTAAAGATCATTCAAAACGTAAGAATTTTTAATTAATTATGAATGTATTTCTCTGTACCCGGTATACTATTTATTTACCTGTAATTAATTTCTTATATTTACTCTATTTTCTGTGCTTTTATTTGGTTGGGCCTTCTACGTTATTAGCTGTATGCTTTGTCCAAGCTGTATGTATTTCGTCTTTATTTCGCCGTAACTCTAACAGCAAGATAACAGGACTCCGTTCGATTGGATCTTTTATGAACCAACTTCCAAGATCTTTAAAAGAAAAATACCTAAATATAAATATAATTGTAAAATAAAAATTCATGGATTTTTCAATACCTGCTTTCTAATTTGACGGCCTTGGTCAATTTGTTTGGTGCGGCCAAGCGTAGTATATATTGCAAAACAGGTTCAACAACTGTAGATATCTACTTTAGCTATGATATATTATTTACAGTGAACCTGCTCGAGTTGGCTTCGCATTCAGAGTAAGAATTGAAATAATATACCAAAATAAAGGAAAATTGTGTTTACTACGACAGTAGTGAAAGAGTATAATGTCATACTTATTTTAATTTATTTAAAACTGACATGGAAATAGAAATAGTGGTGTATGCCTTGGTCAACAAGTTTTGAATTTATTGATTAAATTACTTTTCGTTCTCGTTTTTATGGATTGGCAATAGGTGAATGGTTACTGTACATTGCGGACGAATTTTTGATCGTTCGACATTAACCTGACTACTGTAACATAGTGCGCCCAGTCAGTGGCGCCACCTATCGGCAGTTAGTAAAGTTACCTAAATCGCAACCAACGCGCTCATGCTTTCTCTCTCAACATAGACATGTTACATGGTGTCAGAAGTGGTGGTTAGGACACAAATCCACCAGATCTAAGAGGAAGAACACCTGGAGAACACTGGCAGACCAGGTTATATGTGAAATATGGCTAACAATGACCCAGATAATCAAAATAAGGGTGTACCAGGCATCAGGCCACCCAAACCCCTGGTGGTCACACCTGACAACATGGCCACCAACTGGAAAACCTGGTATAGAAGTTTCAAGTGGTACGCAACATCAGTGTACCTTGATAAGCAGCCACAAGGGGTCCAGGTTGCAGCATTCATGAGTTGTATTGGCGAGGATGCAGCCCGAATTTATGACACTTTTGGCCTAACAGCAGCTGGAGCAAAGGTATTAGCCACGGTAGCTGGCAAGTTTGAGGCTCGTTTCGCACCAGCAGTCAATGAATCATTTGTGAGGTATCAGTTCAACAAACTGACCCAGGCAGATGGACAGCCGTTCGACGAATTCCTGACGGCAGCTCACACAGCCATGAAAGAATGCAGCTACGGGGACATCGCTGACGGCCTGCTGAGAGACAAAATAGTTTTTGACATCACGGATGAAGATTTACGCAAGCGCCTACTCCAGGAGAATGGATTGACGTTGACAAAAGCGATCAACATGGCCCGATCATCTGAAAAGGCAACGAAACAAATCGAAACGGCCGGAGCCAAGGTCACGCAGACAGTCAGCGTGATTCAGAAACAAAAGAGTAGCAGCTATGACCGGTCGAACACCTCATCCAAGAATTGCGGCAACTGCGGTTGCAAGCATCCACCGCGCCAGTGTCCAGCATATGGGAAAACTTGCAACAAATGCACTAAACAAAATCATTTTGCTATTTGTTGCAGAGGCGGCGGCAAGGAGAGGAAACCAGCATCTACCAAAGAGCCGGTGACGAAAAAGATCAACACGGTCGAGCGGCATGATGGTGACAGCGACGGATCGACGTTGTACATCGGCGAAGTCACGGTGTGCGCCAACACGGGCGGCGACTGGTTTGAAGACGTCGAGATCGAGTCACGAGCACACGTATCCATGAAACTGGACACCGAGGCCCAATGCAACGTTTTGCCCATGTCAGTGATCAAAAATTTGGGCAAGAGCGTTCAACCATCGCGAGTTCAGCGCCTCATGTCGTACGCCAACGAAACGACGTCAGTTGCCGGCGAGGTTGGCGTAGCATACGAATGGGCAGATGAGCAACAGGCAGCGTTCGACACGCTCCGAGAGGTCATCAAGAAGCTTCCGACACTTGCATATTACGACGTCAACAAAGATGTGATTCTGTCAGTGGACGCGAGGTCATACGCCGTGGGAGCAACATTGTTGCAAGCGGGAAGACCGATCAGTTACGCATCGCAAGCGCTGACCAGCAGCCAGCAGAATTACCCGCAGATCGAAAAAGAGGCGTATGCAATCAGGTTCGGTTGCAAGAAATTTCACGAATATATTTTCGGCAAAAAGTTGACCGTGGAAACCGATCACAAACCGCTGAGGCGATTGCGAAGAAGACAATCGACAAGATGCCACCAAGATTGCAGCGCATCTTTTTCGAAATTTAGTCATATGCACCCGAAATCAAATACGTGAAGGGCACCGACATTCCCTTGGCGGACATGCTCAGCCAAGATTGCACGCTGGTACCAGCTGAGGAGGACAGAGAGGAGCTTCAAGTGCAGATGGTGCTGCCCATGTCGTCGCGTGCCAAAACCGAATTGCAAGCTGCAACAGCTCAAGATCGAGAGTTGCAGGCTCTACGAGAAGTAGTCATGGAAGGATGGCCGGAAGTGAGATCGCAACTCAAATTCTGTCTCACAGAACCCTACTGGAATTTCCGCGATCAGATCAGCTATTACGACGGGATTCTAGTCAAAAGCACGAGACCAATAATTCCGGCATCGCTGCATAGGCATTATTTGCAGCGAATTCATCAGGGACATTTTGGTATCGCATCGTCAATTCGACGCGCAAGAGAGGCAGTCTTTTGGCGGGGAATGGCACAGCACATCCAGGAACAGATTGAACGATGCGCAATTTGTCAACAAACCCAAAGAGATACAAACAAGGAACCAATCATGACGAAGCCAGTGTTAAACTTGAAGTAAATAAAGATTATTCAAAGTTTACCAATTAATTTCCAAAGTTCTCTGGATACAAATGATGAAAATGTGTTGATGTTCAAAATGGCGTCGGAGTATAAAGGAAGCACGACCACACAGTTTAAGGTTTAAAAGCACACTAAATTTTATTCAATGCAAATGATAAAAGGTGATGCAAATGACGAGTTCGGAGAACCAATCACAAGCATTTACAAAATGGCGAAATGCAAATGACGTGCTCGAAGGACCAATCACGAGCGCTCACGGTTTTAGGAAATATAACATTCTTTACAGGATTAACAAGTTGAAATTCCAGTTGATAAAAGAACAGGTCAAAACATTTAAGTGGAAATGAAAACATATTGTAATAAAATGATAAAACATAAATTTAACATTGAATTCACAAATCGAAATGGAAATATTAAAACAACAATACAAATTGAACAATACAAATGAAACACAAATTAATAATTAAAATCAACAATTCACGTGTAAAATCACCCGATTTTCACACTGCCGGGCGGGAGTTGTCCGACTCCACTTCCAGACGTACAAGACGTTGTATTGGTCGACGCAGGTTTTCTCCGTTGGCGAGCACTAATTTGCACGATCTGATCTTGTCGTCTCGACCCCGTTTAACTTCGACCACCCTACCCATTTTCCATTTTAGACGTGGTTTAAATGGTTCCTCCACAATAACGATATCGTTCAATTTAAGTTCCTGAGTGTTCGACTTTCCCGTCTGAATTTTCAGGTCTGTTAGGTACTCGCGAGACAACGCGTCCAAAACGACAGTAGCACACGTTGTTGGTAACGCCACTGACGGACAAACTCTTTCTGCGTCGGCTCGTGGTCTTCAGTCGCTCCTGAATCAGGCAGGTGGGTCAGCATCACGCCGGTCAAGAAATGTGCGGGTGTGAGCGGTTCAAATTCCTCCGGGTTGTCGTAGACGTAGGTAATCGGTCTACGATTTATCACGGCTTCGGTTTGCGCCAGAAATGTTCCGAGTTGGTAAAAATTCAGATGTGCGGATCCGATGGCTTTTTGCAAACACCTTTTCACGGTCTGTACCATCCGCTCCCAGAAGCCGCCCCACCAAGGTCCATTCTCGACGATGAACCTCCATTCGATTCCCTTTTGGGCCAAATAGTTTCGAAACGTCTCGTTCTTCGTGTGGTTTAAGAGTGAAGCTAGTTCTTTGTGGGCGCGGTGGAACGTGGTCCCGTTGTCACTATATATTATTTTCGGTAGTCCCCTGCGAACAATAAAGCGCTCAAATGCTCCCAAAAAGTCCGTAGTTGCCAGTGAGGGCACCAATTCCAAGTGGACTGCCCGAATGGTTGCACAAGTAAATACAGCTACATACGATTTAGTTTTCCGTCCCTTCACTATTATTGGTCTTGCGAAGTCGACTCCGGTGACAGCGAACGGCTGAGTTTTTGACGTCCTGTCGGCTGGGAGGGCGCCTGGCACTTCTCGCATCAGACGTCCGTTGATTTTTTTGCAGACGACGCATTGTTCCAACATCGTCTTCAAGGTCCTCCTTGCGGATGGTGTCCAGTAGTTTTCCCGAAACTTGGATAGCGTGGATGTCAGCCCGCAATGGAGGACCTGTAAATGTGAGAATTGCAAAATTAGTTCAGTCAGTTTGTGTTTATGGGGCAAAATCAAAGGTTGTGTTGCGGTGGGCAAGTCTCGCGATTCATGCAGTCTATTCCGCAGCTCAATCAGTCCCATTTCGTTGAGTCGTGGATTCAGGTCTCGCAGCTTCGATTCTCCATGAACTGGCTTGCCATCTTTCATCCTTTCGATTTCTCGGCCATAAACTTCTGTTTGTGCGATTCCAATTAAGCTGAGTTTCGCACGTTTCAGCTCGGCTGCCCTCAATGGACCTCGATTGCGTTGGTTGGCATCTGTTTGCCGTTTCCCAGCATTGTCTGCAAACCTGAAAACCCATGCCAGTGTTCGGATTGCCTTTGACAGCGATCCAAACCTGTCAAACGGAAAAATATTAATTGTTGTTGTCTGCACCGCCTCGACGTGAATTTCTGCAGTTTCCTCATCGTCTTGCTCCTCGACTGTATCTGGCAGCACCTTTGGCCAATTCTGGCGGCTTCCACGCAGCCAATCTGGCCCTTGCCACCAAAGTCGGTCGGAAATCATTGCTTCTGCGTCCATTCCCCTCGTTAGGCGGTCAGATGGATTTTCTATTCCAGGAACGTGTTTCCATTCTTCAATTCTCGATTTTTCCCTTATTTCCAAGACTCGATTATGCACGAAGGTTGGTGGTCGTTTGGACGTGTTTCCAATCCAGTGGAGGCATATTTGCGAATCTGTCCAAAAAAACATTTCACCTGGCGTCACCAACTCCTTAATTTGGTCGGAGAGGCGCACAGCAATCAACGCTCCCATGAGTTCGAGACGTTAGAGGTTTTACAGGAGCTACACGACACTTTGAAAGCATAAAACAAGTTTCAATTAAATCACCGTTACTGTTCTGAATATATGCGACTGCTCCGTATGCTTTTGGACTCGCGTCGCAGAATATGTGCACTTCGCACTGGTCAAACTCGTCCAATCCTAGCCATCGAGGAATTCGAATATTTTTCAACGTGGGGATTTTGTTGGTCCATTTCTTCCAGTCGGTGTGTAGTTCTTTGTCCAACTCGTCGTCCCATGGCAAATTCTTGAGCCATAGGGACTGGAAAAACATGCGTGCAGTCACAGTGAACGGTGTAGCAAATCCTAAAGGGTCAAATATTTGGGCTGTCAATTTTATTACTTCCCTTTTTGTTATCTTCTTGCAGGGCGGGCAAGTTTCCTCGACTGCCAGTCCCAATTTGTCCGAGTTTGGATTCCACCTGATCCCCAACACTTTGGTTTCTTCATCCGACATCAGTAGAGCGTCGGCAGGGTTTTCTTCGCGAAATTTGGTTCTTAATTTCGGTGAATTGGTTTGCCACTTGGCGAGTTCCATGCCTGCTGCTGCGAAAATTAGATTAGATTGTCGGAAAGTTACCAATGCTTCAGCGACGTTCTTGAGTGATGAAATGAAGTCGTCCACATACAGACATCGGAGCAATAATTTTACAGTTTCGGGGTATTGTTTTTCGAATTTGCGTAGATGGTGACGAATGGTCGCGCACAACAGGAATGGGCTCGGGGTAGCGCCAAATAACACTCGTGTTTGCCGTAGTATTTTCAGCAGTGCTTTTCCTACGCCGTCCCAGTTCTCATCAATCCAGAAAAACCTCGTTGCGTCGCGATCTTTCAAAGCGATTTCAATCATGTGAAATGCCTTCTTGATGTCTCCCACGATGGCCACTCTTCCAAGACGAAATCCTAGTAGTACAAATATTAGTGATGGCAAAAAATTAACTCCCTTCGACAAACAGTCGTTCAAGGAGAGATGTCCTTTCCGATGCGATGATGCATCAAACACAATTCTTAATTTCGTGGTTACGCGTTCTTCCTTGATCACTGGACTGTGCGGCATGTAGTAAATGGGCCCCGTTGCTGTTCGACTCGGAACTTCTTCAACAATGCCTGTTTTTAATTGCTCGTCAATTACTTTTTTGTATTCTAAGTACAGATTGGGTTGTTTTCTGAAACGACGGATTAATGACATGGTGCGCTGTTCGGCGCCTCGATAGTTGTTGTCCAGTTCATTGCTGTTCACGATCCACGGCAGTTCTACTGAATAGTTTGATCCCGTCCACTTGATGGCCTTTTCGAATTTTTCCAACGTTTCAGTATCGTCGTTCGTTTCGACTGACTCGTGGCGGACTCCGATCGGTTCTAGTTCCCACATCCGGCGCAAAAGGTCATCTGTTGATGGGGTAAGCGTAATTTTATTAATTCTCACCGGTGCAGCAATGACTCTTGTTCCATTTGTGGTCTGTCCGTGCAGTGTCCAACCGAATTTCGTCTTCACGGCAATCAAATTCTCCTCCAAAAATTCCGTCTGTCCCGTCATCACTCGCCAGTAATGGTCCACTCCAATTAGTAAGTCCACTTCTTTTGAATGCAGCGCGACTTGTTTGCAGGCCACCTCAATCTTTCTTCGTTGTAATTCTGCTTTTAGTTGTTTGTTCGGCTGCTCTCCGGGCGTGGACGTGACGTGGACAGTTTCAATGGCTTCAATCGTGACGGCTGGCGACTTTGAATTGGCGGGGCTGAGTATTAGTTCAACTCTGTTGCGTACTTCTGATCGGGGCTCTTGTCCAAACACGGCCAAATTGATCGTCTCAGTTCCTAAAATTCGTAAATTCAGTTTTTTAACTAATTCAGACCGTATGAATGTGCGTTGGGCTCCTCCGTCGATGTAGCAAACTCCCAACGTTGACAGCTTTGGTCCAGTCATTTTCACCATCTGAACCATCAAAAATTCGGACTTGGGTGGGCAGGTGGTGACAACTGAGTTGGTGTGAGTGACTCCCTCGGCGGCTTCCGTAGTCTTTGGCGTGTCGCATACGTGAGTGTGATGTACTCCCTCACAGTTGTAGCATTTCATGCGAGTTCTGCATTCTTCGGTCTTGTGAGGTACTTTCCCCAGGCATCTCATGCAAATACCCTTCTTCTGCAGCTTTTTACGTCTCTCCTCCATCGTGAGCGGGCATCTCTTCCGGTTATGTTCTGCAGAATCACAAAATTGGCATTTCATTATGATTACCGATAGTTGTGACGCTGATCCCGATCGAGGTTCCTTTTCTTTTCGACCAAATCGTCCTTTGTTGAACGAATTGTTGTCCTTTTCCGACGTTTTGTTGTGAGACGTATCTGGCTTCGATTGGGTTTTCAGCATGTCATACTTGGCGTGTTTGGCGAGGTAGTCGCTCAACCATTCCATCAACCTTGTTATTGACCTCTCCCCGTTGCAGTCCTTGTCGTACTCCATGATGATGTTGCGAGGAATGGCGGATGACAGCACGGGAAAAATGGTACGTTGTATCTCCACCAAAGGGACGTCAATGTTAGCTAAATTTTCAATGTTAACTTCCACATGCCTGTGTAGCTTTTGCAGGCTCATCCGGTCTCGATCGCTGTTGACAGAGGGCAAGTTTAACAAATTCGACAGATACTTATTTTCGAGAACGATTTTATCGCCATATTTCTTTTGCAGGCGCGTAATTGCAATCTCGTAGTTTCCTGTGGTGATTTCCAGTGCCTTGATGTCGTCTAACGCGTCGCCGACCAAATATAGCAGTTTCTCAAATATAGCAATTTGTTGGTTCCATCCAGTTGTTCGTCGTCGCCAACTTGAATGGAGAATGTCTTCCAAAAACCGCCCCATTCCTCCGGTTTACGTCCGTCAAACTTCGGTATTTCGAGTGGTTTACGTTTGATGAACGGTTGACCATTCGTCGGGGTCGCGCGTGGTGTTGCCGCCGTCACTGCTGCGGTAATGGCCGCCGCTAGCGCGTCGATGTCCGCCGGTTGCGCGTCCGTGTTCGGTCGTATGTTCTGGGGTAGATTAGGGGTGTAATTTAGTTGAATGTACCTGCCTAAATCAGCTCTTGATGCGGCCAAACGGTCTTCCAGTGCGTCGAGTGCTTGTACGGTGTCGTCGATCTCTTGGTCGCTTTTCGCTAGGTCCAGAGTGGCGTCGAACGTCAATTGCACTCGTTTCTGCTTCTGTTCGAGTTGTTGCAGCCATAATTCGATTGTGGCTTGCGGAATTGCAGCTCGTCCATTCAGTGCAGTGGTTACCGTGGTCAAAAGTGTTTCTGTGACCACTATGGCCGCTCGGAATGCTTTGTTCTTCAGGTCAAAACTTCTTACCATTTTAGTAGATTATAGATGAATTTGGAATTTAAAATGTTTCCGGGTTTCGGCACCAATGTTAAACTTGAAGTAAATAAAGATTATTCAAAGTTTACCAATTAATTTCCAAAGTTCTCTGGATACAAATGATGAAAATGTGTTGATGTTCAAAATGGCGTCGGAGTATAAAGGAAGCACGACCACACAGTTTAAGGTTTAAAAGCACACTAAGTTTTATTCAATGCAAATGATAAAAGGTGATGCAAATGACGAGTTCGGAGAACCAATCACAAGCATTTACAAAATGGCGAAATGCAAATGACGCGCTCGAAGGACCAATCACGAGCGCTCACGGTTTTAGGAAATATAACATTCTTTACAGGATTAACAAGTTGAAATTCCAGTTGATAAAAGAACAGGTCAAAACATTTAAGTGGAAATGAAAACATATTGTAATAAAATGATAAAACATAAATTTAACATTGAATTCACAAATCGAAATGGAAATATTAAAACAACAATACAAATTGAACAATACAAATGAAACACAAATTAATAATTAAAATCAACAATTCACGTGTAAAATCACCCGATTTTCACAGCCAGTGCCAGACTTGGCGTAGCAGACAGTAGCGTCTGACCTATTTGAATGCAATGGGAACACGTACGTGATCGTCACCGACAGTTATTTTGGGTTTTTTCGATTTTGTAAAGATAGACACCACCACGTCGCGGGCCATCATCGGGCAGCTGAAGACATGGTTCTCGGTGCACGGAATACCGGAAGTTTTCGTGTCGGACAACGGTCCACAGTGTTAGAATTGCTTAGAAGCTTGTGTAAATTGCATAGATCTGCAATGGTGTGGGAAATGTCCAAAGGTAAGAATCAGCCAGGTGTTCACAGGTGTGAATCTAAACATAGAGTGAGAGCTTTATTCTCAAGTCATGTGACTCCTTAAGTATACAGTGCCACCTATAGGCATATTACAACAGTAAAATATGTGAGACATTGCAAACACTCGTAATGTGAAATGGCAAAAGCAAACAAATACACATGTAACAATTGAGAACATTATCGTTTGATAATACGACATAAATATATAACAAACAATAAGTACGAGAAGTTAACACACAGTACGCATCACACGACTTTCACAGATTTGCGGAGGAATGGGATTTCGAGCATCGCACGTCCTCCCCGCAATTTCCGAGGGCGAATGGTCTGGCTGAGAGAAGCGTGCAGACAGCAAAAGGAATCGTTAAGAGGTGTAGCAAGGACGGGTCGGACATCAGTCTAGCATTGCTCAACTGGCGTAACACGCCACGCAGCGCAACTTTGGGGTCGCCAGCGCAACGCCTGTTCAGTCGCCGAACCAGGTCGGATCTGCAGCAGAGCAAGGAGGCACTCAAACCGTCTGTTCAGAGAGGAGTGAAGGCGGCGTTGAAAACCGCTCGCTCCGAGCAGAAGGCTTATTCCGACCGCAACGCCACCAAGGCTCCACCAATAGACGTGGGGACGAAAGTCCGAGTTCGCGCGGATCATCGCATGTGGGAACCAGGCTTGATCACCGAGCAGACGCCCTATCCTAGGTCGTACAAGGTCCGATTGTCTGATGGTCGCGAGGTTCGGAGAAACACGGCTTTTATTCGAGGAACCAAAGCGGAGTTACCCAGAAGGACGACGGCGACAGCGACGAGCGCATCCGACGAGCCGAATGCAGCCAATGGTAGCGAGGAACTACCACCACCACCGGGAGGAGATCCACCAGCGAGCCAGCGGGCACCGGATCCATCGCCAGCGGGCGAGGGACGGGCAACGGCAGATCCACCAAGCATGCCGGATGGACCAGCAGTGGTCGTAACCAGGAGTGGTCGACGCGTCAGGCCACCTAGTCGCCTTGACCTCTGAAGGCAGAAGAAAGACTCTTGAACTTTGTTTGTGTGGATCGTTTTTAATAATACTCATTTGTTCGTATAATACTCTTTCGTTTATTTATAATACTCATTGTTTGGTTGTAATCGCATTTCGTTTGTTATCACGTTCTTTTTGTAAAGCATTTATCTTTTGTAAGGGGGATGTAACATAGTGCGCCCAGTCAGTGGCGCCACCTATCGGCAGTTAGTAAAGTTACCTAAATCGCAACCAACGCGCTCATGCTTTCTCTCTCAACATAGACATGTTACAACTACGACTTGTGATATTTGCGAAATGATTAAGTGTTTTTCATATAAACAAATACGAAACATTAAACAAACACTGGACCTGTACGTTCCTAATCAAACTGATTGACTTGAGAGGAGCACGAGCTGCAGTGAATCCCAAGCAATGCTTCATCTTCTAATTTTAAAATTGATATCATAAACTACTTGCAATTTATTTTATGAGGATACTTCTTTAAACAAGAGTCACGCATATAAAATTCCCACAGGTTTTTGAACTAATTGTCCTAGCCGAAACACAAAGTTTATGTTGCCAACAATGTCACAATGAATAATAGGCGAAGATAAGGACGTCCATCATACGTTTTGCCTCGTCTCGTATAAACAACACGTTCAAGTCGGTTCAATCATTCGTAAACGTTTCCACCGTCGTTATGCCACGCAGGAAATCAGCTTCGAGTCTGGAAGAATTGTGTTTGAATGTGGTGACTGCTCGTTTTGAAGAGAAACAGCTACAAGATGAACTGGTCAATCAACCACCCACGCTAATTAATAATGTATATGAAAGACTCTGTCTGTGTACCGTTAAATATTTGCCTACAAACATTTTCATTTATTCCGGCGCCGTGTCACTACATCATTTGAATCTGTTTCGTGTGACCAAGTCTGCTCTATACGGTCAAATAGGAAAAGAGTGCAAAAACCTTGTGGCTTTACGCGCGGGAGAAGATTTGGGAGATGTCGAACGTGAAAAAGTGTCAATTGCATCCCAAATCAAACTGATGCAATGTTTGCCAAAACTTCAACGCTTAGACATTGAGTGTATTTATGAATTCAAGGATGAAGTCGCTGCTGCAATCGGAAAGAATTGTCCACTCTTGACACATCTCAACCTTTCGTGGTGCTTTCAACTTACCGACAGTGGACTCCGGGCTTTAAGCAGTTGCGTCCAGCTGGAGTATTTAAATATTGAATCAACTCATGCCACAGTCGATGGGTGTTTGTTCGTTCTCAATCAACTGCCCAAATTAAAAGTGTTTGAGCACGGCAAGTGGCCACAATTATTTTTTGAGGTGGCACAACAGTCGAATAGACACGAAACATCGCGCACTTATTCCATCGAAAAAGTTCCGTACATGAATAACGAACATATTCCCATGCTGAGAATCATTTTTCCGAATTTAAGACGCTTACGGTTGAGAAGAGCAACCAATCTGGATTTTAATATTTTAACGTGGCCTCAACGATTGACGAGTCTTCATCTGTATGAAGTTAGACTGGTCAATATTCGACTCATTGATCGCGCTTGGCCAATGTTAGAGAAATTAACATTAAACGGTTGTACAATTGTCAATGAAAGTGATGGTATTATTGATGCTCGATTGAAAAACCTTCGTAAACTGCATTTGCACTGTTTTTCAGGTGCATTCATTGCCGAACAACAAATGAACACGTTATTGGTACCATGTACAAGATTGGAAAAGTTGTCTTTTTGGAATTGCGGAATAGAAGTTTCTGACAAATTATTTTCGGAACTTATTGAATCAAATGCGCTAGAAAATTTGAAAAGTTTAGAACTTGCATCGTGCGACTTTATTACTTCAACCTCGGTAATTAAGTTGTTGGGCCTGGAGAATCCACTGAATAAGTTAGAGATCCGGTCTTGTAGTAAGATTGGCGCTTCGGCTTTTAAGAAAATTAACAGTTATGTGAAACTTAACAATTTGGATCTCGAGTTAATATAACGTGGATCAGCAAAACAAATGTTCTTTCCAAAGTTCTCAAAAAACTGGCCCTATGGCAATCACAAATAAATTCAAATTTTAACTAAACAAACACACAATCAAATTAAACCCCAATTCAAAATTACCAAATTAAACAGTAACTATTACTAAAATACAGTAAATCTAAATTAAATCCAAAAACATAATATCTTCATCAAATAACTCAAATTATGACAAATCTAATAAAATACACAAACACTTCACACAACCAATAAACAATTATTAAAAACACGATAAAGGCGGTAAACATTGCATCGGTTTGATTAGGGATTATGGAAGAACATTTTTCCTAAACATTGAGTTTTAAGATCAATTGTTATTGCACTTGAAAATACCAATTTGGACTTAACCAAACACTCAAATGCAATTATACATTAAAATCATCAGGTTTTGGAGTCACATCAAATTTCAACAAATTTGAGCAAATTCGTTGCCTGAGACGCAGCCAATCATAGATATTTATACCAAACGTGCACCACACGTTTCGCCCGTATGTAAACAATTTATTGGAGACTTCTAGTCATTAGCTCTGCCCCACACAGTCGACATGCCACGCAGGAAATCAGCAACGAGTTTGGAGGACTTGTGCTTAAATGTGACGACCACTCGGTTTGAGGAGAAAAAAATGCAAGATCAACTTACAAATCGACCGCCCACGATTATTAACAGCATATTTGAAAGACTGTGTCTGCAATTTGAATACGAACGCAATTATCTGCCGTCGAACATTTTCATTCATCCCGGCGCCCGCTCACTACACCATTTGGATAACTTTGATCTCCACCTGACGCCTCTGTACGATAAAATAGGCCAAGTTTGTGTAAACATTGTGGAATTAAACTTTGAAAAATATTTCGATGATCCAAAAGTTTCAACTGCATCCACAGTCAAACTGGTGCAAAGTTTACCAAAACTTCAACGCCTGAAGTTTAAAAGCAACTGCACGGATGAAGTTGCTGCCGCAATCGGAAAGAATTGTCCGCTCTTGACACATCTCGACATTACGCACAGCATAAACGTCACAGATGTTGGGCTTCGGTCGTTGTGCAGTTGCGTGAAGCTGGAGAATATGGATATTCTGTTTACTGGTGTTGAACTTGATGGGTGTTTGTTCGTTCTCAACCAACTGCAAGTTTTAAAAGCGTTTGAACACGATTGGTGGGACGAATTATTTTTTCAGTTGGCAGAACAGGCGGAAAGAAACAAAACATGGCGCACTTTTTCCCTCGAACAAGCTAAATACATTAGTATTACTAACAAACATATTCTCGTCGTGAAGAACAGTTTTCCTAATATACGACACTTAAATTTGTTTAATGTCGAACCCCATTTTGATATTAATATTTTATTATGGCCTCAACGATTGACGAGTCTCTATCTAAGCAAAGTTTCACCGGTAAATATTCGACTTATTGATCGAGCTTGGCCAATGTTAGAGGTATTAAGCTTGTGGTGATTCGGCATCACCTGAAGAAGTAATTAGCGGCGATTATCATGTTATTAATCCTCGCCACTAGAGCGCGCTAGAAATACCGACTAGACTGACTAGTCTCGTGTTTCTGCGAACCTGCATAATCAGAAGGATTTGCATATGACGTCATTTCCGGCTAATATATAACGCCAACGCTTGACCGGATATACACTACAGTTACCACATTTCAGCAAGAGCACCATCTACCTCACCTTTCAGGCCGTTTCACGGATTGATCGAGGACCGGTGCCCGCTGACCATTCAACTGTACAACAGCCACATTTATTTAGCGTAGCCAAACTACGCTAGAATAAATATCCAAGCGATATTCGTTTAATTCGCACGAGAAAGCGAATTCTCGCGTGTTCGTTATAACACGTGGAAATAACCCTAGACAACAACACAGACCACGCGTAGGACTAAACAATAGGAACTACCATTGTTTAGCGGCGACTCGTATTCGCAGAAGAATCCGAGGACCATCATTGGAATCACCTTAACCTTTACTGTATTAGTAAGCGTATTTAATAAAGCAGTATTATATCTTATATTGTATTTCCCGAGTACTATTATTTATTATCTTTAACCACAAAGTCGAATCACGACACGTGGGGGTCTGTCCGGGATAGAATTTGCTAACCTTACGACAAAACTTTAAATAATAACCGGGATCTTTCGACCGATCATTATATCGCAAGAAAATGACGAAAACTACCGCAGAAGACAGAAAAAGGCGTAACGACGAAAAGGAGAGAAAGGAAACCGAAGAAATCGAACGCCAAAAAGCGGAAGAAGCGAACCACGTGGAACCAGAAGTCGAGACTAACTCGACTGAAGTTTCAACGGAATCATCAGGTGAAGGCCTTCCCCTTGCAAGACAACTTCCGTTCACGGGAGGCGAATTCGAAGGATCAGGAAGCCCTCACGAAGAAAACAGGTTAAATAAATCGTTCGAAAACCCTCGATTCGGATTGAAAAGCCCCAGACCAGTCGAAAAGGATCCCAGTGAAATGGATCTAATGACTCTTCTAAATAAAGCGGCAAGCACAGGCGCCGCAATTATCAACGAGGCTACCCGAGCCGACCAAGCGAGAACAGCCGCGTTGGAAAAGAAGAAAAACGAATTGATGGAAGATTTAGCCAGAGAGCATCGCGAGAAATTAGCTGCCATGGAACAAAGCTTGGCACAAGAACGTCAAGCTAAGCAGATGGCGGCCGCCCGTGAAAGCCAAGAAAAGCAAACGGCAATGGAGCGCGAGCTGGCTCGAGAATTGCTCGCGAAGCAAAGAATAATCGAACGAGAAATGGCCAAGGACTATCAGATCCGGCCACCAAGCAACGGGTTAAGCCAGCATTCGGAGCCAAACTCCGTACAGAGCTCCCCAGAACGGTCTCACACAGCTAAGGAGCTGGTAGCCAAAGCAATAGAAGTGACACGAGTGGCCTGCGCACACGGCATCGAGATCGATCAGGACAAGGATCCTTACGCAGAACTAAGCCGGGTAATCGACCTAGTAAATCAGAGGACTGAAAAACGATCGGCAGATAACACGGCCAGACGCGGGGAGAAACGACGTCGGGTCGGAGCAGATCGACAGCAGTCCGAGACCGGCGGCGAAGCAACGTCAGACAGTGAAAGTATCGACTCTCAAGCATCTCACGGCAGTATCCGAGTCAACGGACTAGATAGCATCTTGAACGAATCGGACGAAGTCAAAGGAGAACTGTACGAGGCGTTTATACAAGATAGGAGGAATAATCAGGGCGCGCAATCATGGGCAATAAAAAACTCATTTGCAATGAAAACTGGCCAAACCAGTAATACCAACCAAGGCGACCCTAACGCCGAACTAATCAGATGTATAAATCAGAAGAACCAGATACGCAACGAAGCAGGTCAAAATAAACTGGCCATGCCGACGCTCGAGGAGATTAACGCAGTTAAAAATCACCTCGAAAAGAAGCACGCCGCCGAAGCATATGCTGGAAGAGACTCCTATGTTTTTATCAGAAAAACGGATGAAGGCCTCACGGGGACCCGACTGGACGACCTGGTACCGCCCGGAACAAAGTTGAGCCGAACCGCCGCTCCGGAAAAATCGAACCCCGATAACTCAACGGTAGCGCAAGACCTCACGAATAACCCGAACGCCGTGGGATCATCAGGACAAACGTCGTTTCAACACAATCAATTCGGACTGACAGGCAACGGTACGCATTACCCAAGCCTCCCTTCCGACAACCCACGATCATCACCGCTGCCTAGTGAGACTGACTCGCTAAGCAACCAACTACGGACGATGAAAGACGAACTCCTTCAAGCCATGGACCAAAAACTTCAACAGAGCCGTGGCCAAGAGACCGAGGAAGACGATCGAAGCGAAGGATTGTTGAAACGCTACTCCGCGGACCGATGGCTGTATTCTCGCAAGGATAACAACATCAAGTGGACGACCCTGAGACTAATTAAGTTCGACGGATCCTGGAACGCTGGCAACTTGTTTTTGGACGAAGTCGCCCTGACGATTAACCGTTTAGGAGCGGAACCCGACGAAATGGTTGCGCGCGGAATACCAGAAATGCTGATAAATCGGGCCCGAATCTGGTACGCTGATGTCCAACCCCGAAACTGGGAAGACTTCGTCATAAAGTTCCACAATCAATATGGCGAGACGAGCCAAGAAATCCAGAAAAGAGTAAGCTCTATGAAGCAAGCTCCCGGGGAAACTCTGAGGGAGTACGTACAACGAGCCGACAGCCTGTTTCGTGAAATGGACAAACCATTTGACCAACACGCTCAGAAAGCTCTCTTCGAACAAGGACTAAACGAAACCGCAACCAAAGTCCTACGAGAAATGAACGCTCCTAAAGGAGATAATTTCAAAGCCATCCTCGCTTTCGTCGAGAAAAAACACACCGAAGTAAATGCTCGGTATAACGAAAATCTGACAAAAGAAGAACGAGCTCTAGGAGTGGCTCGACAGCAACGAATACAGGAACGCAGCATAGACTCCACTAAGCTGCTCCAATCGCGAAATTATCTAAACGGAAGTATAGAGCCACTCCCCTCAAAGAAAAACCAACAAGCTTCCAACCCGTTACCACCTCCAAATAAGGCCTATCGCACGCAAACTAACGCCGCCGAGGAAAAGTCGGAAGACGAAGTAAGCGAAGATTCTGAGCAATTCTCGGAAAGCGATGAAGTCGACGAAGGTATCAACGAGGTTGTACATGCAAACATGGGGAAGGAACTGGCACCCAGCTACCGACCTCAGATGAAGTCCAGAAAATCGGAGCATCACAACCCGAAAACAGAGATGGCTTCTGAGAAGAAAGACTACCCCAAAAAGCCTTTTGTGCGGGAGGGAAAGAAGAAAAGCCCTTGTAATTTCTGCAACGAGGACGGCCACTGGCGTCAGACCTGCCCGAAACTGGCAAAGAAAAAAGCCGACGACAAGGCCGCAGAGAGAGAAGAGCTAGTGAAATTGCTCGCTAAGGAGCAAGAAAAAGTCTTGAAGGAACTCACCGCCAAATTCGACAGTATGACAAAAAACTGGAACTCGCGGGCGGAACAAAAATAATTCCACATCCGCTCGCGATAACTTCGAAAAAGATGGACCTTACACTAGTGGAAAAACAAATTAAAGAAATGAAAAAATTGTTGGAATTTTTCGAGGAAGCTGCCAACGAGGAAGTCACAACTCCAACCAACAAACGGAAATTCGAAATAAGAGACGAAGACGGCATAGCCAACGCTTTCATGACTTTACCGCTTGACCAAGGGGCCAATCCTCTTAAAAAGCGAATACTTCGTTGCAATCTATCAACAGAAGCAAAGAGCGTACTGGCTAAAATACCGGTCTCTTTCGGCAAAAAGGTGTTAATGGGACTACTCGACTCGGGAGCGGATCAGTCGTTTATCTCTACCGACTTATTCGAATCACTCGACGAAAAAATACAGAGAAAATTACGGGGGATGAACGAGAATATTCGAGTTCTTACGGCAGCGGGAGAAGTTAGAGCAGTGGGGACGTTATCAACCGATTTCGTATGGGAAGGAGGCACGATTAAGCATTTCTTCATCGTGTTACCAACCCGAGACACAATCCTGCTGATAGGAATGGATTTGATGGAACGGATGAACATCCAGCCCAACCCAGTCACACGTTCGTGGAATTACATCGACAACCACGAGGACCCACGACTACCCATAATACCTCCGGAACTCCTAGACAAAGCTAAGGACGACGAGGAATGGGGAGGAGGCGAAATTAAAAAGTTCATCCAAGACTATAATTTTAAATCATTTAATACTATCCTCCAGGAGGAGAATTTAATACATAATCTGGCTGCAGACGCCAACCTTGGCGAAGAACAAACGAAACTCCTCGAGGAAATGCTCAAGAAGCACTCGAAGAACTTAAATAAAGATCCAGGGAAGACAAGTTACGTAATGCACGAGATCGAATTGGTTACGGGCAAACCGGTACGAGTGCCTTTTAAGACTATGAATCCCCAGAAGAGACACATCGTAAGAACAATGTGCAACGAGTTGCTCGAAAAAGGGATCGTGTCGCACGCCATCGGAGAGTATGGAATGAGGATTGTCCTCGTCATGCGACCAGGCTCCGAACCGCGCCTCTGCATCGATTATAGACCTTTAAACGCCATAACCGTCATTGACCCCATCCAAATGCCATCAATAGAAGCAATTTTACGAGAACTCGCCCCATTTAACTGGGTCACGACCATGGACTTGTCCAAGGGTTACTGGCAGGTTGAATTGCGGGAAGAGGATAAGGAGAAAACAGCTTTTTGGGCACCGCAGGGTCGACTGATGTTTAATGTAATGCCCTTCGGGTTAGTAAACGCACCCGCCACCTTTCAAAAATTAATAGAAAAAGTTCTCGGCGACGCCTTACACAAATACGCATGGGCTTATCTTGACGACATAGTAATAGTCTCTCAGACCTTTACAGACCACTTGATGCATGTGAATGACGTCATGGAGCGACTCACAAAGGCCGGACTAAACATCCATCCAGGGAAAAGTAAATTTTGCCGCAAAGAATTGGCATTCCTGGGTTACACAGTCGGAACGGGTGGCCTATCCATCGACCCGAAAAAGACCCAGGCCATTAGCCAGTTCCCCGCCCCGGAAGATGTAAAAGGAGTCCAACGTTTCATGGGCATGGTGAATTTCTTCAATCGATTACTCCCAAATTTGGCAGACGTCGCGGCGCCCATCACAGATCTGTTACGCAACGATAAAGAGTTCGAATGGACTGACCACTGCGAAACATCGTTTAACAAAATAAAACAAATGCTGATCGATGTAAAACGGATTCCCCTGCCAGATCTTAATCGAGAATTCACTCTTCACACCGACGCCAGTCGAATTGGCCTAGGTGCTGCGTTGCTTCAAAAGCATGACGTCGACGGAGTAATGTTAGAGGTCCCGACGATGTTCATCAGCCGGAAATTACAAGCAGCCGAAAAGAATTATAATGCGACAGAGTTAGAATGTCTAGCCGTCGTCTGGGCAATCCGAAAATTCAGACCATACCTGGAATTTACCAAGTTCAACGTACAAACCGACCACGAAGCCCTAAAATGGTTAATGGCGTTGAAGGAACCGTCCGGAAGAATGGCTCGCTGGCAGCTAGAATTAATGGCTTGTGACTTAATCATTGAATACCGACCCGGAAAATTCAACGTCGTGGCAGACGCCCTCTCACGAGCCCCAGCTTCAGACCCCGAAGACGAGACCGACTGCGGAGAGGACGACTCACGCCTCTTCTACTGTCCGAACCCCGTTCGAAAATGGGAATTTAAGAAGCTAAACGAATTACCCAAGGAGAAACTCGAGTCAGGAGACCAAAATTATTACAATTATTGGCTCCGAGCGTACCAGTCTGTCAAGGACGCTCACCCAAATTACGAGCTAACGATAGAACCTCGAATCTCCGACAAGTACGTTGTGACGGTGACGACCACAACTCCCATTTAACAATGGTACCGGGAAGAGATCGCAATAAATAAACAGTGAATACAATACGAGATAAATACAAGACAGTTTATTGTTGGTAAACAATAATATCAAGGCTAAATTATACATAGGACTAATGCCGACATTTGGCAAGTTAAATCAGCTATTAAACTATACAAAGAATTGGCCAACTGGCCCTAGAATAATATCACTACGGGTCTGGAATATGGGAGCGGTTTCCCCATCGCTCGACCTGATTATAGATGTCATCTTAAGCCGGATGGCTGTGTCCTGGAGTCCGATACGGCTTCGCTGGTTTCCTTGGTTCGCTGTGTAAACTATCGCACGTCGATAAATCGAATGATCTGAGCATTGCGGTTGACTTTGTCTGCACCGCCACAACTTTGGGAGGATATTGGTGTAAGTAAATGTATTCATTTACTTATCAATATTCCACTTATGAATTATATTTAATTCATATCGTTGTGAATTCTTATTTAGATATTTTCGGGAATAAGTTGTCGTCAACTTATCGGTTATATTGAGTTCAATATGAGATTAAGTCTTCTGACTTGATTTTGGTCCAACTGGTTGTCGAGTTTAAGTTTTGCTGTTATAAATAAAATGAAGATTAAGCTTCCCGTCGCAACACACAATTGCCATCGATTAGAATATACGCCTTGCCATGCAGAACGGTATCAAGCGTCCCCGGCGTCGCAGCACGGTCGTCCATCGAGTGGTTGACGGTACCACGTACACAGGGGTCGATAGCTCGCGGCTCCGCACAGCAGTTTTATCTCTCGCGGTACTAATAATAGACCGACTACTTTGGCATCGAATACCATGAGAATCAGCTTGCCAAACACTTGGTGCTACTCGTGGTTACTGTAAAACAGACTGCTTTGGCACCATCCGGTGAAGGAACTAATTCTCAACAGCAACGATGCTACTTGCGGTAACGGAATACGTTCATACCGAGAAAGACCACATGGTCCTGTCCGGAGGATACTGAATTGCACAACGGCGGGTTCTCCTTCGGCGTCGCAACCGTAAACTGTAACATTTATGCAACATAATGATCCCAGCACTTCGACTTCAATTGCCGGCGGTGGCATGATTCTGTAGAATCATGCAACGGTTCTTTGCGAATAAATCAACAAAGAACCAAAAGGTTTTTTTACGTGAACAACGAATCATATTTCTTAAGTAACAATACCAAACAGAAAATAATCAAACAGAGCTGCAGAATGGCCGGTTGTTTGGGTTTATATAACCTGACTGGATTAAGGATTAATCCAGTTATCCAATTGGAACATGGGTTCCACGAATCCCTCCAATCCCGTATCACCGGAAGTGGATACGGAGGAACAATGTGCTAATTCTCACCACAACCGGAACTGGATACCCAGGACCGGAAATGGATCCACCAATCAGATCTATTGGTTGATCGATTGATCACCAAATGTCCTGTCCCGCAGAAAATGGAAGTTACATTGTATTTAACATCACAAGACATTAATATATCTTTATATTAATGTTCACAAAGCTTCGTTTCATTCTAGTAAATATAGTTTTATATTTATTTACATGTTTTATATTCATATCTTGAATTTGCCGCTAAATCGTAATCGCGCCATCTTGTGGCAACATTGCGCATTGACAAATGCGGTTTTAGCAGACGACTCTTCGTGATTCGGCCGGAATCCTTTGATATCAAGTAGGAATGAGTGTTTATTCTTAATAAACGAACATCTTTGTATTTGAAACATCATAAATAACTTTATTCCAGACATTTATCAGTTTTACACAGAATATCTTCGAGATATCATGATAATGGCGCAACAGCGCTTCTTTCTAAGAAAATAGGCATTTATAGCCATTGTAAACCGTCACACATCCCCCTTAATAACACAATTATATAAAATTTTATAGAGTTTTCGTTATTCTCCTAATTAGCATAAATGCTATTTTCGGACTTGATGTATCTTGGAGATACCGTGACTTCCAATTTCGAATTTGAGTTTACATAAACTAACTTGAATTATCTAAGTTCTGATTTTCTGCCGAAATAATCTTTTCTAATAGCCTAAATTCAAGTCCAGAATTTATTTCCAAGTCTTCTTTTTGAAGAAACTTTCGTCATACATAAAATCATCATTTGTGTTATCACAAAATATTTATTTCATATGCCTAGTCAGATGTATCGCTATAAATATACAATAAATAGCTTTTAGATGATAAGAGTTGACAATTTAAGAATCAAAATGTCCCCCTTAATTGTCATGACCGGAGTCACTTGGTATTCTTTGTACAATTGACTAATTTAATTAAACTAGTTGTCTTAATAATGTAGCATTACTTTTCAAAATTTTGTTAATTCTAACTTTTATATTTTGTCCCCCTTTTCTTTAGAAGAGAGGTCATGATTTTTAGAAGAGGATTTTCTGTTTACACTATAATCGGGGAATCTTTGTGTATCATATCATGTTAATCAACATGATTCTTTGCTAAATATTGAGCTCGCATATTTGCAAATTTCCGAGATCTCTCAGCCTGCTGTACTGATTTCTTTCGACGTTTTTTCTTTGGGCAGTTACACACAGTGTACTCACTTGGCAGTGTAAATGACCGTGACGACCCAACTTTTTGTTTTAGGTCATCTCTGGAAAACCATACATGAATGGGACCCTCATTGGAAAACCATACGTGGAAAGGACCCATATTTGGAATTGTGAAATCCCGCAACAAACGAGGGGATCTATATTTGACTCTAAGTCGTGGAACTGATGATTGGAAACCTGGGTTTTCAGTCAGTTTTTGAACATGTTGGTTTGTACTTGAAGTTTCTTCATCACCAGCTGGACTTGGTGACCGAAAACGCTTTTTTGAAGTTCTTAATTCCTCTCGTTGAGATGAATTATTCTGGATATTGCAGGGTTGCTTTCCAGACGCAAATTGTTGTATCTCCGTCAGATTGACGACTGGGACGGGTTTTAGTCGTTGGTTACGG
Organism: Strigamia acuminata; assembly: GCA_949358305.1. Taxonomy (NCBI): domain Eukaryota; kingdom Metazoa; phylum Arthropoda; class Chilopoda; order Geophilomorpha; family Linotaeniidae; genus Strigamia; species Strigamia acuminata. Next base: position 7,215,337 of record OX442315.1, on the reverse strand, counting down.
TATTGATTTCGAAATACGAATTGTTGCGCTTCGTTTATATTTTTAAATTCAGCTGAATTTAACTGGTATTGTTTACAATACTGTTCGAATTGATACCGGATCTCCCGTGGGTTAGTCAAAAAACTTTCTTTTTTAGGTTTAAAATCATTCTCATTATCGTGTTGGTAATACTTTTTCAAGGGAAAAGTTTGCTTGACCTTTTTTCGATTTGAAATGGGCGTTAGGTAGAATTGTCTTGGCTGGGGACTCTTCTTGGTAGACAAATCATACGTCCGCAAACATGAGTTTGTGATCGGCGATCGGGCACGTTGTTGTACGTTATTGGACTGCAAATGTTTGTTTGGAGTCCGAATATCTTTCCTTTGCGTTGATATTGGTGGCCCAAAACTTTTGTTTACGGTTCCCAATTCTTTTGATAGCGGTAGGTTAATCGACAGATTAAGGCTAGCCACATATCGTTGTGCTTCAGCTGGATTAGCATATCGAACTGAAATTAGCTGATCTCGATTGTAAACGAGTTTTAATTTGTTCTGAACAACCGACTGGTTAGTTAACGAACTCTCTGGACGAGAATTATTAGGTTTATAATTCTCTTCCCCCTTATCTACCGAATTAGGTGGTTTAAACTTTTCTAACTTAGATCCCCTACTGGATGTTTGAAACATAGTATGAGAATCTTGATTCACTAAGTTTCGGCTGTATGTTTGTGGATTCCGTACTGGATCTTGATGTGAAGATTGAGATTGGGTACGATCTCGCCAGTTCCTAGCTTTTACATAGTCTGAAGCTTCGATTATATTTTTAAACTTGGTTTTATCCAGTCCATGACGATTACAATACAGAGTAAAATGATCGGGAATCTTTTCTGTTTGATCGCCAAGTGGTACAGAACTTAAATTTAAGTTTGTCTGCTTATTATTTCCTTTTGGATCGATCATATTCAATGGTTTTTGAGCCATAAAAAAATTCAAAATCTGACGATTTTAATTCTTTAATTTATAAAGAAGACGAATATAATACACTTTTCAACAAGAAACACTTCTAAACTTTACTTTTGACAAAATAAAATTAAACTTCGCGTTTGTTTGACACGTGTTAGCTTTTGCAGGTTACACGGCACACAAAATTCGAATCGTGACTGAAATCGGGACGGCGTGGTCAAGATGACTCTGGAACACGTCTTCTGGTCTGGTCTGGATGCGAATGATCAGTATCTGATCTGGTCCTCCTTTAATAGCAGGGGGCTGGGGATCCCTAGATCTCCCAACTTCTGATTGGCGGATGTTAGTGTCGGCCAATGGTATAAAGGACGTTACATCTATTTAGTAGTTCTCTACTAAGTCCGTTCCCTTCGAGATTCAATTTTACCGATAAAATAAAATTCCTTCGGGAAGACATTCGTAAAATATTGTATTTTTCAAATGAAAATAAAATAAACTTACTTCAATCTTCTTGAACTTTGGGATTTTTACCAATCCAAATAATTAAATAACTTTTCTTCAAAAAATATTTTTCTTTGATTATTCCGTTTAGTGTGTAATATCATTACAACCACAGTTTTAATAAAGTTTTCTCAAACTCTCAATTTTTCTTATTCTTATTCAATTATCGTTCAAATAATCATTCCTTTGTAATTGAAATCTATTTTCGATTCCCAACATTGTGTATTCATTTCCAATAGGAAGAATAATTTGACCAAGTCTTTACTTTTTCGGGTTTAAATTCCATTTTTCGAGTGTGAAAAAATAAATTTTCACCATCCATCTCCCCCTTTTTTAACAAATTTTTTTAACAAATAAAAATTCGTTAAAATTCTTTAAATTTGTTTTGCGAGAAAAATTATCTAATTCTCTAATCTTCCAAAAGAAAATATTCGAAATTTTACTTTAAACGATAAAGTTATTGGTACAAATGTGTACTTGTTTTTCGGGAGAAAACTATTCGACAATCCTTTAGACTTTTGGGTAAAAATTATTCATCAAATCTTTCTTTTTTGATGACAATTGCTTTGATTTTTCGAAAGAAAATATCTAGCTAAATTCCACTTTTCCTGAGCGGACAATTGTTTTCACAATTAGTTATTCCTTTGCGATATTTACGAAGGACGTGTCTTTGATTATTCGTTTTAATAATTTTCGTCCCCCTTATCTCTAATAACGAGATGTTTTTGCAGAGATCTTTTATCTTTTGAATGAAAGAATATTTAAATCTCAATTGTCGTAAATACCTTCATCTGCTGCAGCATTTCCTCAATTTGAACTTTTCAAATGAAAAGGCAAATCTGGAGAACTTTCACTGTCAAACTTCTATTCCTATCGCGCCAAAATTCGTAATTCACTGGTTTGGAATTCCGTATAACACGTGACACAATAACAGTATCGATGTCACAATTAAGCAGTTTACTACTCGGTCCGCGCGAGGACATGTAAATTACTTTTTTCCGATAAAAATAATTTTTCTTTGAAAAATATTTGAAATTGATTTTTCACAACTACTTTTGAATGAAATAAAATGAAGTTATTCCAACTTTTCGTTAATTGCTCACACATAACATTCCCTTTACTGTGGGATTTGCATCGAAATTCCATTTTTAAAGAACCTTTCTTTTACTTATCGCAAATAAAACATATTCAATCGTTTTTCTGATTAAACTTTAACACGTAAATTACGAACGAAATATATGATGACATTCCATTAACCTTTAGGAAAATTGACTAAATTCTTAATTTTTAGAGAAAAATAATGTATCTAGAATCTTTCCTTTTCCGAATAAAATCTATGTTCAAAATAGAAGATAAATCTTGTGCAATTCTTAGTTTTTTCGAATGGAAAAATACAACTTTTCATCAGCGGTGATTTATTTGATTTTTCCGAAAGAAAAATAATTACTTTGAAACTTATTTTCTTCGTTTAAATCAGCTATCTGATTTTAAAGCTTCAATCCAATTAAAAAATATTCGCTCCGTAAATATTTCATGTGGCAAAGTTCATAGCCACAAATGGATTTGTTATTCCGGTTTTAAGAAATCATGTGGGAAAATGTCCGATTAGATTACTAAAAATATTCGTTGTTTTTCAAACAGCTAAATTTCATTTAGAAATTCTCAAAATTTGGGAGACCCAAATATCGTTGGAAACTTAAAACACTGTTAAATTTCCGAAAGGAAAGATTGAATGAAATCCTTTTACTTTTCCGAGGGAAAGCGTTTATCGTGATTCGTAACTTTCAATGTAAAAAATACTATTCTACGTGGTCGGCAACTTCATTCGCCGCCATTTTATATTTTCTTAATTTCCATTGTCCCGAAGGAAAAAATGTACTTTTTGTGAAAATAGTTAATTCCTTCAAATAAAGGTAATATTCATTTCGATTTGCAAATCTTTTCTGCGAAATGGAGTGTGTTGTTTTTCTCCAACAACTAAATTATCTTTGGTACCGATGGCAGTGGAAAAATTAGTTCGCGACACTTAAATAAATCTCTACGAACCTTCTGTAACATTTCTCCGCTGTCTTTTATCTGTTGTCCGCCATAATTTCCAAGCATTCGTTCGCACCTTGCGTTGAAGGTTTGAGTAGCTTCCCTGCTGCGTTTGATACGGAGATCGACGCGTATTGCTATGGCGCGTGGTCGCTGGCTATCGGTGTCGACGTACAGTTACAAGAAACTTAATTTCTTGTAAATATTTCCAAATAGTTGCGGTGTTTTCTTCGTTTTAACTTTTTCAGGTGGAAAGATAAATTCGTAAGAAGTCCGCCTTCTAAACTTGTATGTTTTTAGCTTTTCGAAATAAAACAAACTTCGAAAAAAATATCTGTATTCTTATTTCACTCGAAACTTTTTTGATTTCTTATTTAAAATACTTCGTATTCCTTAAATTGTCGAACGAAAATAGTAAAGAGAGTTCACTAAACGTTTCCATTTCGTCAGTTTAACTTTTCACATGAAAATATAAACTGAAAATCTATTTGTCTGTTTTAACTAAAATTTTTTAGTTAATATCGGATTCAAGATTCGCTTTTGCAATTCGATCGAATTAATTTGCAACCTATTTCAGTGATCGTGTGATAGGTCTATAACTTCCGAAATTCCTAGTTAAAGGACTGTTTTGGTGTTTCTCAAGAAAATAAACATGGTTTGAAACTTGTCTGTTTTTTAACTAAATCTTTTAGTTAAATATTTATCTCAAAATTCACTTTTACAATTCTATCGAATTTAATTGCAACCTAATCTCGGTGGGACCTCCACGTGTGAGATTAGGTGGTAGTCTTTGAAATCCCTAAAATCTTCAAACGAAAATAATGAAGGAAAATCTACTACGTATTTCTATTTCATCAGTTTAACTTCTTCACATGGAAATATAAACTGAGAATTTAATCTGTCTATTTTTAACTTAAATCTTTTAGTTAAATATTTATCTCCAATATTCACTGTTGCAATTCAATCGAATTTAATTGCAACCTAATCTCGGTGGGACCTCCACGTGTGAGATTAGGTGGTAGTCTTTGAAATCCCTAAAATCTTCAAACGAAAATAATGAAGGAAAATCTACTACGTATTTCTATTTCATCAGTTTAACTTCTTCACATGGAAATATAAACTGAAAATTTAATCTGTCTATTTTTAACTTAAATCTTTTAGTTAAATATTTATCTCCAATATTCACTGTTGCAATTCAATCGAATTTAATTGCAACCTAATCTCGGTGGGACCTCCACGTGTGACGGTGACGACCACAACTCCCATTTAACAATGGTACCGGGAAGAGATCGCAATAAATAAACAGTGAATACAATACGAGATAAATACAAGACAGTTTATTGTTGGTAAACAATAATATCAAGGCTAAATTATACATAGGACTAATGCCGACATTTGGCAAGTTAAATCAGCTATTAAACTATACAAAGAATTGGCCAACTGGCCCTAGAATAATATCACTACGGGTCTGGAATATGGGAGCGGTTTCCCCATCGCTCGACCTGATTATAGATGTCATCTTAAGCCGGATGGCTGTGTCCTGGAGTCCGATACGGCTTCGCTGGTTTCCTTGGTTCGCTGTGTAAACTATCGCACGTCGATAAATCGAATGATCTGAGCATTGCGGTTGACTTTGTCTGCACCGCCACAACTTTGGGAGGATATTGGTGTAAGTAAATGTATTCATTTACTTATCAATATTCCACTTATGAATTATATTTAATTCATATCGTTGTGAATTCTTATTTAGATATTTTCGGGAATAAGTTGTCGTCAACTTATCGGTTATATTGAGTTCAATATGAGATTAAGTCTTCTGACTTGATTTTGGTCCAACTGGTTGTCGAGTTTAAGTTTTGCTGTTATAAATAAAATGAAGATTAAGCTTCCCGTCGCAACACACAATTGCCATCGATTAGAATATACGCCTTGCCATGCAGAACGGTATCAAGCGTCCCCGGCGTCGCAGCACGGTCGTCCATCGAGTGGTTGACGGTACCACGTACACAGGGGTCGATAGCTCGCGGCTCCGCACAGCAGTTTTATCTCTCGCGGTACTAATAATAGACCGACTACTTTGGCATCGAATACCATGAGAATCAGCTTGCCAAACACTTGGTGCTACTCGTGGTTACTGTAAAACAGACTGCTTTGGCACCATCCGGTGAAGGAACTAATTCTCAACAGCAACGATGCTACTTGCGGTAACGGAATACGTTCATACCGAGAAAGACCACATGGTCCTGTCCGGAGGATACTGAATTGCACAACGGCGGGTTCTCCTTCGGCGTCGCAACCGTAAACTGTAACATTTATGCAACATAATGATCCCAGCACTTCGACTTCAATTGCCGGCGGTGGCATGATTCTGTAGAATCATGCAACGGTTCTTTGCGAATAAATCAACAAAGAACCAAAAGGTTTTTTTACGTGAACAACGAATCATATTTCTTAAGTAACAATACCAAACAGAAAATAATCAAACAGAGCTGCAGAATGGCCGGTTGTTTGGGTTTATATAACCTGACTGGATTAAGGATTAATCCAGTTATCCAATTGGAACATGGGTTCCACGAATCCCTCCAATCCCGTATCACCGGAAGTGGATACGGAGGAACAATGTGCTAATTCTCACCACAACCGGAACTGGATACCCAGGACCGGAAATGGATCCACCAATCAGATCTATTGGTTGATCGATTGATCACCAAATGTCCTGTCCCGCAGAAAATGGAAGTTACATTGTATTTAACATCACAAGACATTAATATATCTTTATATTAATGTTCACAAAGCTTCGTTTCATTCTAGTAAATATAGTTTTATATTTATTTACATGTTTTATATTCATATCTTGAATTTGCCGCTAAATCGTAATCGCGCCATCTTGTGGCAACATTGCGCATTGACAAATGCGGTTTTAGCAGACGACTCTTCGTGATTCGGCCGGAATCCTTTGATATCAAGTAGGAATGAGTGTTTATTCTTAATAAACGAACATCTTTGTATTTGAAACATCATAAATAACTTTATTCCAGACATTTATCAGTTTTACACAGAATATCTTCGAGATATCATGATAATGGCGCAACAGCGCTTCTTTCTAAGAAAATAGGCATTTATAGCCATTGTAAACCGTCACACAGTTCGAGCATTCGTCGCCCACGTAAGCAAGGGGACGAACAGCAAACCGCCCACCAGGGACGAATTAATAGCCGCCCAAATGACAGACGACTTCTGTAAAACTTATCGAGACTTCATCACAAATAAAAAATTTCCCGACAAGAATTTCGACGAAATCCAACGCGAAGAATTCGAAAGAGAGGCCTCCACGTACTTAATCGAGGATGGACTTCTACTAAAACACCACCCGAATTTCCGCGATGATCTGACGGAGACAGGTACTTCGATGAAAGTCGTTATACCCAGGAGTCTGCTAACAAGGTTTCTGTGGATGGTCCACGGACACCCACTCGCCGGACATTCTGGAGTGGCCAGAACAATCTACCGTGCGAACCAACTCTATTTTTGGCCCAAAATGACCCGAGATATTGTTCGTTTCATTCACCACTGCCCCAGATGCCAAGCGTGCAAACCTAGGACGCCCAAGAATTACGAAAGAATCTCACTCGGCCCCTTCGCACCCTTCGACTGCTGGAGCGTGGATTTAATGGGCCCAAAACCCACGTCATCCAATAAAAACAAATATATTTTAGTAATCATGGATGTCGCGACCGGATGGCCCGAGCTCTTTCCAATGGAGAGACCAACTAAGCAGAAAATCATTCGATGTTTGTACGAAGTGGCGCTTCATTTCGGATTCCCTCGGAAATTAATTTCCGATAATGGACCACAATTTGCGTCAAATTTGTATAAAGACTTCTGTAAAAAATTCGACATCGAGACATCATACACGTCAACCTATAATCCACGGGCCAATCCCGTCGAAAGGTTAAATCGCGACATAAAATATGCGCTGGCAATTTTCACCGATGTTCACTCCAGCTGGGACGAATATCTTCGTGAAATTGCCTTCAGCATCCGCACGACGATCTCGAGGAATCGCAAATTTTCTCCCGCGTTTCTAAACTTCGCTCGGGAACTCAGAGTGCCCTGGGACCCGCGAATACCGGAGGAAATACTGGAAATCGATCCCGAGAAGCCTCATATTTACGTCGATAGGTTGGAGCAAATTATTTCGGCCACTTATCAACATATGATGTCTCACATATTCGACATGAGAGATCGTATTAGCATTGCTGGAAAGGATCGGCCCTTCTGCAATTTTAAAGTCAATGACCTCGTCTGGAAAGACACACATATTCAGTCCAGCGCCGATAAGGGGATCCACTCAGGCCTAGCAGACAAACGCGACGGCCCGTACGTCATACTCGAAGCCCACGGCGGAAACGCTTTCAAGCTAAAAAGATTGGCAGACAACGTTAATTTTAGATCGATCCACGCCCGAGAATTAACTCCATACTTACCTGAGTTTCCTCAAGAGGCTTGGACGGAATATCAGACGAAACCAGCGCAGAATCCAATTATTCGCGACATGTTTTTAGATGAACAAACTGGCCCAACCAATTTAGTTCAAGATGAGTTACACGAAGCGGCCGACGCCCCGGATGAGATTTCGGAGAGGGAGGAAATAGTCGAAGAATCTCCTAAAAAAGGAAAGCAATCAAACAAAAATAAGACTACAAGAATCCTCAAACCTGATAAAATATACGGTATGCGTCGACACAAGCCAAACCCGTTCATAAAAGACGGGAAACTCGTCGGAAAACAATAAGCGACTCCAGCCATTGTCTCAAACAATCGATAAAAACAACCACAGGGGGGACACCTGTTACGTCCCACAATGCGTCTTAATTGGCCAAACCAATCAAAGACGACACGAGACTAATAGTTAACCTCTAACCCGACCCACATTTATCACTGTCATCTCCGACTAAGCGACGATCACCTCGAGGCAGCCGTAAATCAAAGTATCAAATTAATTTCCGAAAAATGAAAAGAAATGATTGGAAGAAAGAAATTGAACGGGCCGTAAACAACGCTTCCGAGGATGACGATGAAGAACAAGTGGAGTTGTTACAAATAGTCGTAAACAACGAAGAGGGAAATTGGGACGAACCCAATGAACCCGATGTCCAACCCGACGTAAGTAAAAAATAGAAAAAATTCAATTATCGAGAATCAAAAATACGAAATAAGTTCGTGGACTGACCACGAACGAAGAAATAATTTAACTTTAAGTGACGAATCGTCAAAATTAATCAAACACCGAAAGAAAAAGTAACTTCAAGACACGTGGTCGAAAAGCACATGGCCGACCATGACGCCATCTTGTGTTAGACGAAAGAATCTCTAGAGAAAAATATGACAAATTAATCAACGATCCTAATATATTCATTAATATTCTTATATTTAGGACGGATATCGCACTACGTGGGGACAAATCGACCCGAAAAGAGTTTCCGCAGGCAGCTTATGGCGAGAAGTCATCCCCATACTGTTCCGACAAGCGCTCGAAGAATCGGTCAACTTTGAACCATGGAAGATTCGCCTATTATTGTCTCGTGCGATCAGCCGCTACTGGTCCAGCCAGCAAACGTTGATCCACTACATGCCACGCCAATACCAAGCAGCATTACGGGCAGTTATCTCAAGAAACATGGACCCACCAGCGCCAATCCCGAATCCACTAATCCGAGCCGCCTTCCCCGACAACCAGCGAGGATGGGATGTTTACGAACAGTGGCGCGACGCCGAAACAGATGAAGAAAAACACCAGATTCATATGGCGTATTACGAAGAAGTGAGACGAACCGCGCATGACGAAGTTTTCGATTATTTGCAGCCGGACGGTTACTCGACCGAGGAAATTAAGATTTGGCTCCAACAAATCCAAGACGATCGACCCGACCGCCCAGATTGGAGGCCAAGACACGGTTTTATTTCCTCGCAGCGAGCAATGCACCAATTACACTTTTTAGGTTTCTTTGGTCGCAAACGCCAGAAGGCTGAGAAACGTCTCTCCAACGAGCACGACGAAGGAGGCTGTTCAGCAAAGAAACAATGCCTGGACAAGCCAAGCACTTCCAGCAGCGCGCAGAGTAAGATACCCGCGACAAAGAAACGCCTGGCCAAACCAAGCGCTTTCTCTCGCCTAGAAAAAACGGAGGCCCTACAAACATCGCGATTTCGATCGAGGGACGCCCCGTCAACCAGCCGTAGAAGAGAAAGTGTACGCGAACTCCCCGACCGCCGAGAAGATCAACGCCGACGCGATAGGAACCAAGAAGATTGGAACGATTATCGTAGAAATTACTTCAGACGGCGGGAGGAAAACAGAGAAGCGTGGAACAGACACCGAGAAGAGTTCCTACGCGAACGTGATGAGAAAGCCCGACGTGAACGAGAGAACCTCCGTCTACAAGACGAACGAAGAAGAAGAGGATCGGAGAGTCGCACACGTTCGTGGAAAGCGTATCGTGAAGAGGAAATACGACAGCGAGATAGGAAACGCTACGAAAACACACGATCAATTCGGGACAGTCCCGAACCAATGAAGATCGACGACGAGGTAATTATCGACGAGGTCCCCGAGCAGAAGAAGATGTATACTCAGGCGGATCTCCTCGCGGTAGTTATGAAATACCAGCAACTGCAGCCCAAACCAGTCTACCGCCCGACTCCCTCGACCGCCTCGAGTCTAGAGACGGCGCCAAGCGCTTTCATCAAGCCGGAACTCTCGCAGACGAGAAGCGTAACATCCAGCGTCAGCCTCCCAAGCGCCTTTCGCAAGAAAGTAATAATCGGCGCACCGACACTGAGTTCTGAAGAACAACTCAAACATCGAGAAGCTCGCTTTGGACCAGCCAAAGTCGAACCTCTCCCAACGATCCCCGAAGCTTCAACTTCAACGAGAACTCCAATTGTTTGGGACAAGCCCGAACCGGAAAAATCAAGACGTCTGGTCAGATCTGTGCCTCAGCCAACGACATCCGCGGGACCCAATCCAATGTTGCCAGCCCCAGCAGTCATCCAAGCCTCGACTCCAGTCAACCCGTCGGAGGTAACGCTGCAACAATTTCTGGACGTCACAACCGTGGAGCAGGCCAGAGCACTGTTGTGCGAAATGGATTCGTACCAACAAAACGTGATCCAGAACGTCATCTCGAATCTTCAGCGGATCTCGATTGAATATACGCAGAACAGGAATCGGGATCATCCAAATTGGAATACGAGGATCGTGGTTGCCATTACCGACTTGATGTCGATTTTACTGGCCGCCGCCACCTTCCGAAACGCGCGTGTCGCTGTAGCAGCCTGGATCGTAGTGGCCCACGAGGGTTTCCAAGTCCCGCCGGCTCTCGTAGACAGCTGGACACGCCTAGTGCCCTCCGCGGCAATAATTCGAGCCCAAATGGTGGCCCAGGACCCGGATCCAGAGGCCTCTTACCAAAACGTTCGAGCGATCATCCAACATCCGCTTCCGTCATCTTCGGTGACCACACCAGTCGTGGAAACTCCGGCTCCCAGGGATCCGACACCTCCTCCTCCGCCTCCACCGAAGGAAAATAGACCTCCCGAGCCACTGGCCGATCCAGTCTCGCTCAAAAAGAAGGGAACGAAAGGAAAGTTGCTCCGCCCAAAATCGAACATGAAGGCTTCCAAGACGGCAGAACCTCAGATCGCCGCCAGACTCCGGATGTACTTCCCGGGGTTGTCCTTGACGAAGGACACTGAAACAAAATTACTCCAGACCCCAGACCGTGGCTATTCTCTTTACGTCTGGATGAAGGATGCTATTGAAGCCGGAGCCGGAGACGATCGCTTCATCCAACATCAACGGCTCCTCCGAGCGCATCGCGCGCCAACCAGCATCGCCGAAGCCCAAAGAATCCACCACACCAATCAAGGTATGTCGGCCTTCCTGCCACCGATTTGGGCCCACGAACGAACGGGAAATCCGCTGGAGGCGCCGGGACACCTGCGTTTCTACTTAAATGAGAGCGAAGATCCCTCGGACTACTCTTCAAGATTGACCACATCTCCCAACCTGGACGAACCAAGTTCGGAAGATAAGCCAAGTTACGCCGATAACTTGAAGAAATAATCGATTGCAAATTCGAGACGAGAAGACTGTCTTCCCTAAAGAACCAAGAAACTATTTATGTATCAATTTCGAGAATGTAAAACATTTTATTCATCATTCATCATCCTTTAATAAAAAGATTATTTTATGATTAGATATTGTTCCACCTTTTATTTTAAAGGGGGGCCCCGATGATTTATTCTCGGGGAGGGACGTGTGGTGATTCGGCATCACCTGAAGAAGTAATTAGCGGCGATTATCATGTTATTAATCCTCGCCACTAGAGCGCGCTAGAAATACCGACTAGACTGACTAGTCTCGTGTTTCTGCGAACCTGCATAATCAGAAGGATTTGCATATGACGTCATTTCCGGCTAATATATAACGCCAACGCTTGACCGGATATACACTACAGTTACCACATTTCAGCAAGAGCACCATCTACCTCACCTTTCAGGCCGTTTCACGGATTGATCGAGGACCGGTGCCCGCTGACCATTCAACTGTACAACAGCCACATTTATTTAGCGTAGCCAAACTACGCTAGAATAAATATCCAAGCGATATTCGTTTAATTCGCACGAGAAAGCGAATTCTCGCGTGTTCGTTATAACACGTGGAAATAACCCTAGACAACAACACAGACCACGCGTAGGACTAAACAATAGGAACTACCATTGTTTAGCGGCGACTCGTATTCGCAGAAGAATCCGAGGACCATCATTGGAATCACCTTAACCTTTACTGTATTAGTAAGCGTATTTAATAAAGCAGTATTATATCTTATATTGTATTTCCCGAGTACTATTATTTATTATCTTTAACCACAAAGTCGAATCACGACAAGCTTAAGATGGTGTACAATTTCCGATGAAACTGATAACATTATTAATGCTCCGTTGAAAAACCTACGTCAACTGCGGTTAGAGCATTTAGGCTTAATTACAATACAAGAAATGAAAACATTATTGGTAGAGCGTAAAAGTTTAGAAAAATTGGTCTTGGTTGGTTTCCCAACGGACCTCCCTTTGAGTTTGATTTCACAACTTTCCAGATTGAAAACTTTAGAATTTTACTGTTGCCACTCTATTAGTCCCACTTCCATCATGAAAGTGTTGGGAATGCAAAATCCACTCACTCAGCTATGCATACGGCATTGTAGAAAGATTGACGCTTCAGCTTATGTTTTAATTCAAAGTTATGTCAAAAGTCAAAACTTGGATTTAAACTTAACAGATCGATTGCAATTATTTAACTATTAAAAAATGTATATGTAAAACTAAACTGTAGTAAATATAATCCCATTTACAATCCAACGGTACTTGTTAATTTGCATTGAAAATTATTAAATACGTTTTGACGATTTAATTTTGGAACTTCTTATATCGAGTGTCTGAAAATTTTAGAATTTTTATGTTAAAAGTAAAAATTTTGGACTTGCAGGTTGAACTTCTTCCTGGCTTATCGTTGGATTTGAATTTATAAAAATGTGGACACTTCACCTTATGACGAAATTTAAAGTTATGTCAAGAGGCAAAACTTGCATTTGCACTTAAAAAGTAGATAACAATCTGTCGCGCTGTAAAATTAATCCGCAGTAAATAAAATCTCCTACACAGTAAAATGTAAACATCAATTTGTTAATTTAGAATAATTCCAGAACCAGATTTTTCATATTCAGAGTACTGTACATGCCCATGAATTTTGACAAGTACAATTTTTTTTTTTATGACTTGTGGAAAATATGATCAATTTTTAATAAAATTTGACAAATAGCAGCCTTCATTCATTTATTATGAAATGGTATTTTAGCTGCAACACTGCATTTATTAGTAGCAAAAATAGATAAAAGATAGTTTAATATAAAGGGTTTTAAAAATTAAAATTCACTCAAAATGTAATTTTAATGTATAAATTAATATTAGCTGCAATTAAAATAAATCAAAATGACATTCATCTAAAATATTGCTCATTTTAATTGCAACAGTGCATTCATTACTTAAAAAACATACTTAAAAACATTTATTTATTTATTTAATTTTTAGAATGAAATCTAACTGTATTTTACAATTAAAACACCACATTTAAAACACTTTGTCTGAAACTTGTTTGATAAAAACCATTGAATTGAAACCACAACATCAAACCTTTATAATAAAACCTACCTAATACGGTACATTTTTTTATTTTATTATTACTATGATTTAAAACAAGAAATTATCCATTACAATTTACATCTACTCTTCGGGGATGCACGGCTAGCCACGCATAGACAACAATTAACGCCCAAACCTGAAATAAAAAATAAAAATTTAGAAAAGTAAAAATAAATAATTTTTTGTTTGTGGCATATACTTTTGAAATTCCCATTCTCGGTTATCCAGTGGACAAACCTGTCGTGTCTTCAGCCAGCGAGAGATGCAATGGCAATGGAACGCGTGCTAAGTTACATAATTTAATTTTAGGCGAATAAAACAAACACTTTTGCAGAAGATATTTACATTACACGCTCCCCACGCGACGTTGCATTCGTCGCTCGGCGCCGCCGATTGATTCGCTTGACATTCGATGCCTGAAAATTAATCCAAACTTATGTTATAAACAGATATTACCAATTATTCAAACACCTACATAGATCCATAATGTGATTGCGGCAGATTGCGCAATTGTCCACAACAATATCTAAAAGAAATAAGCAATAATGTTAGATGTTCGTCGAATAAATATCTCTCGTTAAGCATCTTACCCCACGCCCAAAGTGCCACGGCATTCCACTGGAATTGGAAAAGAAAAACAATGTTACATAATCATCTGAATATTGTTAGTTTCGTTCAATTACCTTTTTCACTTCGAATCGTTTCTTGTCTCCCTTAGCGGTGTTTGTGGTCGACAATTCAACGTTTTCTTCGTTAACTTCCATTGCTGAAGCCATAAAGAACGATCTGTAGAAGAAATAAATGCAAGAACGAACACAAAGACGGAAGATTGTTTGAATGAAATTCGAATGCGATCAATTGTATTATACTGGAGAGTGTAATAAGCAAGACCAAAGCGAACGTTACTGATTGGTCGAAAGAAGAAAACGTTCCCTTAGCGTGCTGACTGCAAATTTCGTACGATTTCAAACTGACATAGAAATAGAAATAGTATTACGCCATTGACCAATCACTGTTCGATCTCACCGGTTCAAGCCGATTCAATCATTCGCAACCGTTAACGTTTCGCTCTTGAAAAGAAATTGTTGAAGGCTTTTATCATTCGCATCTGACCGACACTGTCGACATGCCACGCCGGAAATCAGCTTCGAGTCTGGAAGAATTGTGTTTAGACGTTGTGATTAATCATTTTGAAGAGAAGCAGATGCAAGGTCAACTGGTAAGCTTACCGCCCGTGCTTATCAACGACATATTTGAAAAACTGTGTGTGAAGTTTGAACGCACTGATCGACGTTTGCCTGCCAACATTTTTATTCATCCCCGCGCCGTATCACTGCACCATTTGGATCTGTTTAGTACGACCATGCCTTCTCTTTACGATAAAATAGGAAAAATGTGTAAAAACCTTGTGGCTTTAAGTTTAGTAAACCTTTTTGGAGATTCGAGCGATTCGGAAGATTCAGCGGAAGATTTGGATGTTTTTGGAGATTTTGAAGATCAAGAAATGGCGATTGAATCCCAAATCAAACTGGTGCAAAGTTTACCGAAGCTTCAACGTTTAGACATTGTGTATACGAATGAATTCACGGATGAAGTTGCCGCTGCGATCGCAAAGAATTGTCCACTCTTGACACATCTCAACCTTTTTTGTTGCTACAAACTTACGGACATGGGGCTCGGGACCTTAAGCTTTTGCGTCAAACTGGAGTATTTAAATATTGGGGCAACTTGTGCCACAGTTGATGGGTGTTTGTTCCTTCTCAACCAACTGCCCAATTTAAAAGTGTTTGCACATAGTAATTGGCTCGGACTGTTTCTTAAGTTGGAAAAACGGACAAATACACGCACTTATTCCATCGAGAAAGTTCCATACATAAATAATAACAAACATATTCCCATGCTGAGAAACATTTTTCCGAATTTAAAATGCTTACGGTTGTCAAATGTCGAAAGTCATCTGGATTCCAGTAATACAATATGGCCTCAACATGTGATAACTGTCCATCTATGTGCAGTTTGGCCGGTTAATGTTGAACTTATTGATCACGCTTTCCCAATGTTAGAGAAATTATCATTATTAGATTGTACGATTTTCGATAAAAATGATGGTATTGTTGATGCGCCGTTGAAAAACCTTCGTAAACTGCATTTCGTCTGTAGAACTCCACTTATTACTGAACAAGAAATGAAAACGTTTTTGGTACAACGTAAAGGTTTAGAAAAATTATACTTTACTGATTGTGGGATGGAAGTTACTGACGATTTAATTTCGGAGCTTGTTGAATCGGATGCGCTACAAAATCTCAAAGTTTTAATTTTTACACTTTGTCCCTATATTACTTCATCTTCGATAATTAAATTGTTAGGTCTGCAAAATCCGATGAATAAGTTAACCGTCATTGGCTGTCCTAATATTGATACTTCAGCTTGTGATGCAATTAACGGTTATGTCAAAAGTAAAAATTTGGATGTGCAGACGACACTGGAAGAATAGATTACAAAATGCAAGTATTTTGAAACTATAAGGTGGTAACATTTAATTTTTTTTTAATAAAATCTAACTACATTTCACAATTAAATCACCACTTTTGATACAAAGTTATAATTCTAAAACCAGATATGAACAAAGTTTGATTTTATCTGTAGAAATACATTGTAAAATTACAGAATTAAATTTAGAGGCATTTATTATCTTTAATAGAGTGTACAAATTTCATTGAAATGGATGCTCCATTGAAAAACCTTCGGATCTTTTGTTGTTAAAATTTATTCATTACTGAAGGACGAATTAAAACGTTATTAGTACCTACTATAGTTTAGAAATATTGAGCATTAATGATTGTCAAATACATTCCGACACTTATTGAATCTAATGCGCTATGTCGACGACTTTCTAGAAGATGTAGACGGAAGCAGAAGGCATCGAGACTTATAACATGGTGTCAGCCATTATGCTTGAAGCAAACATGGAACTAGTTAAGTGGTATAAAATACAAGCACGGCTGCCACTGACATAAGTTTCAAAATAACTGCATATAATTGCATGAATTGAGTTTTTTATATGCTTCAAATAGAGCAATCTATTAAGTAAACAAGAATTTCGCAAAAATTAATTAAGTTGGTAATGGAATGATAAGTAAACAAACTTCTATTGACTGATTTGTTAGAGTAAACATGAGACGTGTTATTAGCAACACACACTTTCAGTTCTACGAAACATATAAAATTAATATAGACGTAATAAAATCTAATTAAAATCAGAAAAAACATAATCAGAACGAGCAAATATTTACCACAAACGTTCCCAAATCCCCACAGTTATCATTTTGCCTCGATACGTTCTGCTGCTGACCTTTTGCCACACAACAAGATAAGGTAAGAGAAACTAAAAAGTGTACACATGTGTATGTGCAAATAATTGGTTGAATTCAGTGCAATCTTGCATGTATTCACAGCAGATATCCTAGATCAGCAAGATTAGACACACACATTGTTGCAAACGGGTGTCAATCATGCACCACTTAAGAAGATTGAGAAAAAGTAAAGTTGAAAAAATTGCCAAAGATTTCCTCCAGGTGCACAAAACAGAAGAAAACTTGCACAACCAATTGTTTCCAAAAACAACAATGTCTAATCACATAAGCCGAGTGTTAATGACCATTATTGCATTATCTTTGTGCATTTACCAATGTTCCAATGTTGTCATTCACTACAAAAACAAGCCTATAAAAGTTGATGCAGCTATCACGGAGCAAGCAATTGGTGATTACCCTGCAATTAAGATCGTATCAGCTTCAACAGATGACAGCTTGACATATGATGAAGAGAACTCGCACTTGGAAGGTAGGTGCCTAATTCTAAGCATGTGATCACGATCAAATTTACCATTAGGTACCTTAAGTACAGTGCTTAAGTCCTAAAAAAATTTTAAATCTATGAATGGATGAAAAAAAAAATATTTGCAAAATTGTGACCGTCAGGCCACCCAGGGTGACCTACGTCACTGCCACACACCGCCTAACGGCCCCAAGGTCACCTCCTCATTGGGTGAAGTGACCTAGCCTGGGGGAGGAGGCAGCAGAGTGGTGTGGAGAGAGCAGAGTCAAGGTAAGTAGAATATAGAAGGTAAGACGGTAAGCCGGCCGGTTTACGGTATGGCTTAAATGCATAGCAATATCAAAGTGACACATGATTCGAAATCAAACTGTACCTAAAAAAATTTAATATTCTTCTTGTCTTCTTTAGCATGCAAACATAACTTGTACTTTTACGTGGACAACTCAACTCAACTCACAGCAGTAATGAATATGTATAATTTTACAAAAATTATAAAAGCCATAACTTTTAAACGAGTAAGCAAACAAGCCAAAATAGAAATTGAGTGCGATCACAAAAATCATCAAACCTAATTCTTTCTGCAGGGAACAAAATACTATTCTAATAAGTTCAAAATCCGAGAGATATACACAGCTTATGCCACAGCAACTGAATTTATAAATAGTAATTTTTTTTATTTAAATTTCATTTGCAAATAGTTTTTGTGTTGATACTTATTAGTAAAACTGATTATCCCTCTCAGATGAAAAATTACCACTTGGTCCTGAATCACAATTACAAGTGAAAGAAAAAATAGGAAAAGTCTATCCAGGTTCTCTGTTCTATGCAGTAAGTTCAGTTTTCATGATAGTTTTTCCGGTTGGCTCCCACTTACCGGAAAGTAAACAAATCCTTGCAATATTATAAACATGGAAAATAGTGTACGGTAACTTATAACACTCGTATATGAAATGAGTTGTTCTACCAAATGCTACCTTTCTATCTTTCTTTTGAAATAAAACTCTGTTGTTATCCGAATTAACTGATTTATGCATAGCATAATTTTGTCATTACCATTATAGGTAACGATTAATTCAAAAGCATACAATCCAACTGTCACTATAGTTCCACCATCAGATTGTCAATATGCAGAACACCATGAAGAGAATATATTCGCTTTTACTGCGAAAAAAGTAAGAAGCTGTACCGTATATCCTTTAATTGCAGGCGGGCCTCTAATACCACAAAGACCTTTAATTAAGCCGGGGAAAGGAGGGGGGACACAGAAAATTTTTTAAATGTTGCATGAACCTCTAATTGCAAATGAGTGTACAATTAGAGGACCAGAAAGTATATATCTTAGAATGCATTTTGGAATGAATTAATTGGGCAAATCAAAAATATATTTTAAAATCATCACGTAACTTTTGTTTTAGTACACATTTGTGAATAGAAGATTGTTTCCTTGTGTTGACATATCAACTATGGAAAAATGTCACGGGGAGTGTTACTTACAAGAAATTAATCAACAAAATTTTACATGCCGGTATGTTGTATGTTTGTCGTTTTCTATTTTCATCCTCAAAATGCTTCAGGGACAAGACAAAGTACCTTGGCATTTTTAAGGAAATTTTTGAAAAATTAATGAGAAATTTTTGTAATTTGTATTAAAAAAAAAGATCAATTTACAGAACTTATGAGAAAAAAATTTCTTTTGTTTCTGGTTCTCATTTTCTCCAAAAGATTCCGTATTCTTATTAATGTGAGCATAATTTAACTTCAGATTACCATTTCTGCCTAAAATGCCAAAAAATGAATGTGTTGCAAACCAATTATCGTGCAATTACACCAAACAAATTACTGAAGTAGGATGGAAAGTTAATCCACATTATACCTGCAATTGTGCGAGAGAATGCGTAAAAGTTATATTCAGTTCTCACTATTATTATACTAATCAGTACACAGCTACTTTGAGTTTTTATTACTTATCCAGCAGGACACTTGAATTAACAGAATTTTTTTGTTATGATTTTATTTCATTAATGTGTGACATTGGTGGCTACATGGGATTCTATATAGGAATATCTTGTATTGCAATTGTTGAAGTCATTGCTCTGAACATTCAAAATGGTTATCAAATAGCTAATTACTACAGAAAGAAGAAAAGTCATTTTGAAAAACATGTCATGCGGAAAACTAAACATTTATGGAAGGCAACAACCAATGGCAGTTACCAAAGTGTCTCGTCACAATCTAAGACTACTGAAAACATTGAAAAATTTGTCATATTGTGTTCTCTCCTGCCATGTTGCTTCTTCATGTACTTTCGAATCACCACTTACTTTGATTATCCTGTATACGCAACCATAGAACTTCGTCAAGACAGATTTATCCAAATTCCAGATTTTGTTGTGTGCAGCTACCCTGAATCAATACTAGATGAAAAAGAAAACATGATGCAACACAAAAAGCTAAATGTTAATCGTGCTGAAAATGTTGACTTGTTAGATCTACTTGATTTTCCATCTGAATATGCAAATGACTCTGCTGAATTATGGGAAGCAACAGGTGACGTGGAAAATTTTGAAATGGCGCAGGTAGGACACTAACATAATTTAGAAATAGGCATAGCAGTAACAGCCGCAAAGTAGAACTATTCGTAATTTTTATTGTTATTTTGATTTCCACTACGTTTGTTTGTCTGAATAGGGAAGGGCTGTTCCAGCGTCATCTCTTGATGCGAAATCTTTGCCATCGTGGCATTGTAAATTCCCATCAAAAGATAGCGCTGGTTTCCATTTCCGTTTCCTGTTAGAGTTCTAGTCAAAATAACTGCACAACTATAGTGCACGCATTTTTACTTTATTATGACACAATTAGCACGATCTTGTTACAATTGTTATGAATCAAGTAAAAACGGTTGAAGTTTAATACAGTTTAGAGCAACCTCACTGTTCTACATCAAGTGAATGAGTGGGGAAAAAACACAGTAAGGATGTTCACTCCATATATGGTAGGAGTGTCACCACAGGATATAAAAAACTCAAACTACACTAATTACACAATGACATCAAGTGGTGATTTTCCACATCAAATATCCCAACAAATTCCCCCAAAATCAACAATTCGATTTCATCACAAAAACACTTCTCAAAAACACAATTATATAAAAACAATCAATATGAACACTGCACACAATAAAGTCATTATTCCCCCACAGTCTTTAGTCCTAATGCTTCTAGTATTCCATTTAGTGCAGGTCCGGCTAAAGGCTTCGTCAAAAAGTCTGCTAACATGTCCTCGCTTGGGACATGTTCCACGATAACGTTTCCATCCTCGATCTCTTGTTTGATGAAATGCACTTTTCGATTCAAGTGCTTGGTCCTCGTCTTCTGCGCACCGCCTCGCAACAGTTTCACCGCGTTTAAACTGTCACAGTGCATCGTTGTGGTATTTCCGTCGTCGATTTCTCCATTTAGTCCAATCGCGAGTTGTTTCAACCAAATTAATTCACGAACTCCTTCGGTCAGTGCCAAGAGCTCACTCTCTGTACTCGACATCGCGACTATCGCTTGTTTCTGGCATTTCCAGTTAATGATCGAATTTCCGTCAAGTGTGTCGCGCCCCTACTTCGCTCTCGCTGACTCGTGGGTTGATTACTTAATTTGACTAACTCACTACCGCTTTGCTTAAGCGGTTTACCCAAAGAAATGATTACACAGATATAAAAGGTAAAATATAATATAGATTTATTCTGTGGGACAATGTACAGATATATCTTATATATATATATGAAAGGTAAGTAAAAGGTAAATCGGAATGGGTGATGGGAATGGAAAGGTAAAGGTAAGATGAAAGCTGGCTGGAATCGGCGAGGTCGTCTGTTGTCTCGTGCGTGTCCAAGATGGCGTCCTCGTTGTGGCAACGTGATGTCGTCTTGGGCCGGCGTGGCAATATGGCGTCCTCGACTCGTCTCTGGCTGGTCCTTCGGGCTCACGCTGGTCAGGCGCGAGTGAATGCTTAGTTAAAAGGCTTACTTCGGTCTGTTGTCTAGGTTTTTGTGTGGTGTCCGGCGATCACACAGCGGCGGACTCTTCTGGCTCCCGGCGGTCACACAGCGGCGGGAACGCTCGTCGTGGTTTTACTGCAGTTTAGGCTTGTGCGACCGTTTGTCTGCACAACTCGCTAAACTGGAGTGGTTTTTACTATTTCTAGCTGGTGTGCTAAAATAGTGTGGTAATCTTATCTCGCAGGTTACTCTGCGGAGTTTGACACTGACCAAACGTACTCACGGTAAATTGTCCTTTGTCCTTGGTCAATCCCAGTATATTTACTTGGGCCTGATCTTGTAGGACGACGGGTTTACGTGTGTTTCTCGTTTGGTGGTTGTGTTGGTTCTGCCCGCTCAGTGCAAGGCACATTCCTTTGCACAAAGCGGGGTTGACAGGTGACCGGAATCACCCAATGGTGGGGTGGACGAGCCATCCCCACTCCCTCAGGGCAGACGCCTGTCCATTGACTAGATGTCAATGCACTGAGGGAAGGGAGACGCGCTTGCGGCTCCCCTTACACCCGAAACGAGGTCACGAGAGAAACTCTTCGTTGACCCCGGTCCAGTCGGGTCACAACACTTCCCCCTCCGAGCTCAGACCGTGGGGCTGAGCGATCACTTCTTTCCTGGGGGACCCGACACTGAGTCCGTCACCTGGGCGTAACTCACTCCAGGGACAGGCGGTTGAGTGCCGGGTGGCGCGGGTAGATCGCCTACTAGCGCCGAGGACCGATCTCGGGGGTCCTCATGCTCCGTAATGAAGCATAATGCATGGCCGTCAACTGGCTCATGCGGGGCACGCGTCCTCTCGTGTAACCAAACGCTCGGGATGTAGGCGGAGAAGCCGGTGTTCGTATGCCGGATGGCATTGGCTTCCGCTGGCGTCACTGGCGCACGGTGGGCTCTCAGCAACCTCTGGTGGAAGATGAGGTCTTTAGTCTTCCGGATCTGGTTGTGAAGCCAGATGAAGACCGATTTGCCTTTGTCCCGCTGCGCGAGGATAAACCTCCTGGTCGCCGTCGTCATCGAAAGATGGGGAAACTCGTCGATGATTCGCCCATAATAGTCTGGTGGAGGCGGTGCCGGCTTCGGCTTCTGGGTGGCCGCGGGAATCACTGCTTGCGTTGTTGTCGCCGCTCGGGCCGGTGAGGTCCCGGGCGGTGTCGGCTTCGTTTGCTCGACGGACCTGACGGGTGGCGTTCGGCACAGCAAGCGCTTTGGTTTACCCGCCACTTCGAACAGGGCGGGTCCTTGCGGGGATATCTCCGCAGGCATCGGTGGCGGAATCGGAACTCCGCTCGTCGGCGAGATCACCATTTCTACATCCTCTGCCGATTCTTCCGTCTGGATGGTCAAGGCGCGCAGTTGTTGGGTAGGCGCCGCTGTCCAGGTGGCGGAGGTGTAACGAAACGCCGTGCTTCGCAACTTGTACCCCTCAAATTCGGGGTTTACCACATCCCTGGTTAGCTCGTACCGAGTCAACACAGGGTCGGGCAGAATGGAGCTCCACTCTGCGAGGAGTGCACGGGGAACCTGTACACCCTCTCTGTCCACGACAGACCATGCGGCCATCGCCTGACGCCCTTCTCCGAAGAGTGCTGGGGTTAGCAGCTGCATCATGACCTTGGTCAATGATAGCTGTAGGCTGCGACGATTCACTGGATTCGATCGCTCTGAATCCGCAGTGAAGGCACACGAGAGCTTACTCATCATCGCCGTTGCCCATTCGATGAAATATCGCTGGGCTTGATCCACACCTCGCAAGGCGGGTGCGGAGACTCTTGGGTCTTCCATCACGAAGCGAAACGCTGAGAGCTCGGAGATAGTCGGGTTGGCGGCTTCTCTCGCGAGTCGCGCTTCTTCGTCTCGCCTCTCGAAGAACAGGGCCGAGGAACCGGGTCGGGGTCGGCTCGGCCTGTAAATGTCGGTCAAATTGGCTCGACATTCCTGCATAATGCTCTGTCCAACGGGGAGAGGGACTGAGCGGTCGGTGGGTAAATCCGGCGGATCGCTCGAATTCAACAACGACGGTGGCGGCAGGTCCGGAGGCGGCTGCGTCTTGGTCGGCAGCGTCGGCGTCGGCAGCGGTGGTGGCGGCTGCGTCGGCGGTGGTGGCGTCTCCGTCGTCTGCACCCCAGTCATTGCGACTTGGGGCGCCGGGAGATGTTGTTCGGAGCTCGAGGGCTGCACGATGGCGGTTGGCATGCCATCGGGTCGTGGTCGCGAATTTATGTAGTCTGCGAGCCACCTTGCCACCTCGTGTGGGGTCACCATTCCGTCGGTGACAACACCCATCTTCCTGGCGTGTTTCATAGCTGGATCGAAACGTGTCAGTTTCGTCCGCTTCATCTGAGTCAGAATCTCGCGAAGGTCCCGCGTATCTGCCGCTGGGACGTTTCGCTCACCTGACTGGCTACCACTTCGTCGACCCGCTCTCTTGGAGATGTAGGCGGGTTCGGGGATGGGACGGCCCCGAGCTTCGCATCTCGCGAAGTATCGCTCCTTGCGATCTCTTTTCCGCTGCTCGCGATGAGTCAGCGGACGTCTAGAAGTGCTGGGACGAGAGACTCGCTCTTCGTCACCAGACATCCAAACCTCTTTGCACTCCTTACCGTCTTTAATCTGACGGTTTACGAAAATTCGCGGTCGGGAATACTGCGAAGGGTCACGCACCGTACTAGTGGATGGCCCAGCTTCGTTGCCTTCAGTCGTGTTTTGAGTGACACGCTGCTTCTTGGTTGTCACCGGGGAACGCGACTGGCTGTTCCCGGCGCCTTTGGAGCGCTTGCGCTTCCGCGGGTAGCTGCTCTTGGGCCCCAAAATTCCCAGGTGGTGGAGCTGCCACATCTCGGCTTGGGACGTTAAAATTCCCATCCGAGGTCTCCACTGGGGCGCACTCTCCCCCAATCGCAGCCTCTCAAACCACAGATGAATATCATCCGCGGTCATCCCCTCGTTTTGGAGGATGCGCTCGGCCACTGCCGTAGCGGTATCCACCAGCTGTTGCCTATACTGCTGATAGATGGCCTCACGGGCCTCTTCTGTCTCGGCTGCTTGCCACGCATACAGCACGTGTTCCTCCGCCGGGTTGCCAGTGTACTGACTTGACAAACCGGGGTGGAAAATTGGCGATTTCGGGTCATCGTCACGAGCTAACTCTGTGGCGATGCCTTCGCGCATCCCCTCCGGGAACGTGTCCAGGAGCGTACAGTCTCGTACCCAACGTCGGGCGATGCATCGGGAATGTAGTATTCGCAGGCGCCAAGGGTCGGCGTCTTCGCCGAAACATCGTCGGTAAAATTCGGGCAGCGCGCCTCGAAATATCCCGCCACGAGCGATGCAAGCGGGGTCTAATGGTCCCCATGTCTTACGTAATGCCATCTGGAAGGATGGAGAAATAAACAATTAATAAAAAGTTAATATTAAATACGTAGATAAATGGTTGGTTTCGAGGGACGTTGCCGATACGTGCAGCCGTCCGTCGAGACCGATTCCTGTCTATCGGTGCAAACGTAGGACGAATTGTCCCTCGTCGGATAGAAAAAGAGAAGTCATCACGTGAAAAATCTGTCTCATGTCCAAAACGCACAGCGAGACGGAATCGAGCCTTTAATCCGGATTTTTATCATCAGATTTTACTTCACATTAATTCTAACGTTAATTAGAACATTACTAATAATTAAATTAATAATTATCAGTCATTCGTAAAAAGAATTCGTCGGGTGTAAATTATTACTAAAAACGCACAATAAATGTGCTTGTCGAAATTGTATTAAATAAATAAATCTAATAAAGAATTATTCCGAAGTCGGACTTTGTCTAATTTTTAAAAAAGTTAAAGTCAAATTAAATTTATCCAACACACCGAAAAATTCATCGTACGAATGTTAAGTTGCATCAATTCGATGCGTCAAATTACTTGTGGAGAAAAATATTCTTTTACAGAATATTCTCCCCTTGTCATAAAATTATTTATGGCTCGAGCCCATTGTCTCGCTCGTGACTCATGTCATGAGGAATTTTCGAGACGCGAGGCGACGTGAAGTCTACGATCGCATCCCGAAAACAAATTAACAAGAAAAAAATACGATCGTGTGAGCGATCGCGGTTAATAATTAATTATACGCTATTGCGAGTGCAAAGCACTCATGTCAGGTATTAGTCAACAAAATTTCTTCTTCAGCAGCACGGAACTAATTCTCATGTGCCGATGCCGACTTCTACCTGATCGGGTGGGACTTGGTTTACATCGTGGTCCCAGTTTGCCTCGTCCTCGTGCTCGATGGCAAGCACGTCGTTCTCTTCCTCGTCCATGGCTAGGAGCGCGCACAAAAAGCTCAATCACGATTGAAAAAGGATGATAAAACTATCTCAAAAACTCGGTAAAAACTCGGTAAAAATGTTAAAAACGAGGATCACGCACGGACGCAGCGATCAGCTGTGAAAAGCGGAAGTCCGTGTGAACACAAGGTAATCGCGATGGATTCTGGGTAATATACTCCAGAACCCGGGTATTTGAGACTAGTGCGCACTTACCCGTGCGCATGTTACGCTACGGGTCTCCTTTGTTTTCACTCCCGTGCGCGATTGCTGCTACGGGGTCTTTTGCACGCGGTATCCGACCCGTGCCGATAATTTTGCTACGGGTCCCGCGCTTCCACGCCATCTTGTGACGTGAATTCGACCGATATCCGCTTTGTTGGACTTAGCGAAATTTTTAGAGTCTCGGATTTTGATGGCTAGCGCTGTCGATCGATCAATTTTTTTTTGTTTTTCAGCGTCGCCATCGACTCGTAACGTTTTCTACTCTTTTCCTACGACCTTTCCGTCTTTTATAAACGGATTACTTCCACGGGGCCGCAGGTGATGAGTCGAGACAGGTACGACGTTTTTTGTTGTTTTTTGTGTCTGTACCTCCTCATTATTGTTTTCTTTTTTATCCGTGTTTTTTGTGTTTGTTTCAGGAGTTTCTCCTGTTTCCCCCCCGACCAAAATTGGATCCGGAACGGATTCAACTATCTCGTTTACCGGAGGTGAAGGGGCGTCGAAATACTCCTCGTTGTCACTTGGCGGTGCTTGTTCCGACTCGCCAGCGAACGTATCGACGATTTGGCCGTCAGTTTTAGACTTGACTTGGCCTTTGGCCCACATTTCTTGCGGGAATTCCGGAATGTACGGAGTTAACTCTCGTACTTGTATCGATTTATGCTCGGTATTGTCCTCGAGCTTACGTAATTTATACGCGTTACCGCCATGCTTGCCGATGATCACATACGGACCATCTCTCTTGTCGGCCAAGCTGGCGGTGATTCCTCTCGCTGCATTTGAGAGGGTGTGTGCATCTTTCCACACCAAATCATTGATCTCGAAATTCACGAATTTTCCACCGCTTTTATCTTGTAAAATGCGGTCGCGCATGTTAAAAATGTGCGCCATCATATGCTTGTATGTGTTTGAAATTGTTTGCTCCAATTTATACACATACTCATGTGGTTTCTCTGGGTCCACCACATTTACCGACTCTGCCACTCGTGGGTCCCAAGGCACTCGTAGCTCTCGGGCGAAGTTGAGGTAGGCCGGAGAAAAATCTCTCGTCCTCGAGACTGTTGTTCGTATGCTGAACGCGATCTCCCTCAAGTATTCATCCCACCTATTGTGGATGTCAGTGAATATACTTAATGCATATTTGATATCCCTGTTGAGTCGCTCAACGGGATTTGTTCTAGGATTGTAGGTCGAAGTATGTGACGCCACAATCCCGAATTTTTTACAAAACTTACCCCAAATTTTCGAGATAAATTGGGGTCCGTTATCGGATATTATTTTACGTGGAAATCCGTAACGTAACGCCACGTCGTATATACATTCAACGATTTTCTCTGCTGAAGGTCTAGCGACGGCGTACAACTCGGGCCAACGAGTCGCCACGTCCATTATTACGATAATGTACGCATTTTTATTTCCCGTAACGGGTTTTGGGCCCATCACATCGACACTTAAACAATCAAAAGGCGCGTAAGGCCCTAAGAAAATAGTTTCGAATGGTGATTTACTCCTCGGCTTGCACGCTTGACATCGCTGACATTGGTGGACAATAAGAGCAATATCTTTTTTCATCCCTGTCCAGTGAAAAAGCTGTGTAGCACGATAGAGTGTTCTGCTTACTCCCGCATGGCTCGCAAGCGGGTGCCCGTGTAACAACCACAGCACGCGACCGATTAAGGAAGCAGGTATTACTACCTTTACTGCGGTGTCCGATTCACTCAAGTCATCTTGGTGATTTGGGTGATGTTTCACCAAAAGGCCGTCATCCAATAGGTAATCTATGGATTCGTGTGCATAACGACGCTTCTGCCTTCTGGTTAAGTTGGGCGGATATTTTCCTGTCAGTACGAATCTAGCTCTGTCCTGACATTTTTTGTCTAATTTTTGTTGCACGATTATTTCCTTCCTTGTCGGGGGATTGCTTTGCATTTGCTTGCTGACACGAGCGTGGAAGGCGCTTAGAAGCGGGTCATTTATTCTCCGCTCTAGCTTAAATTCCCTCTTTGCATCTGGGTAATTGTCAGCAGCTGGTTGGTATAACCGCGTCCAGAATCCACAGAATTTTACATCTGCCGGAGACGCGGTAGGAATTTCATTCATTTTCCTTAAATCCCAACGGTGACAACTCGTAGGACAATAAATGATGCGGGAGTCATCCTCGCCATCATCGTCAGCGTCGATAGGATCTGACACTGGTGCCCTTGATAGAGCGTCAGCCACGACGTTATATTTGCCGGGCTTGTATTGAATGGTCAAGTCGCAGGCCATCAGTTCTAACTGCCATCTGGCTAGTCGACCGGCTGGCTCCTTTAATTTCATCAGCCATTGTAACGCTTGATGATCTGTGTGGACCACAAATTTGGTATATTTGAGATAATCTCTGAATTTCCTTATGGCCCACACTACGGCCAAACACTCCAACTCGGTGGCATTGTAATTTTTTTCAGCGCCTTGGAGTTTGCGACTTATAAACATGCACGGCAGGTCTTGTTCGACTCCGTCGCGCACGTGTGTTTGAAGCAACGCGGCTCCCAACCCAACTCTGCTGGCGTCCGTATGTAATATGAACGGCCGGTTTAGGTCGGGTAGAGGCATTACGCCGACTTCCGTCAGCATCCTCTTTATCGCATTAAAGGCGATGTTGCACTCATTTGACCATACAAATTCGTTTTCATTCTTCAGGAGGTCGGTAACTGGGGCTGCCACTTCAGCTAGACCCGGTAGCAACCTGCCGAAGAAGTTTATCATTCCCATAAACCGTTGGACACCTTTAACGTCCTCGGGTGGTGGGAAACGATTAATCGCATCGATTTTTTCGGGGCCAATAGCTAAACCATTGACTCCAATGCGATAACCCAGGAAGGCAAGCTCCTTTCGACAGAACTTGCTCTTGCCCGGGTGCACGTGTAACCCAGCTTTTGCCAGCCGGGTGAGCACTTGGTCGATGTGCTCAATGTGCTCTTCGAATGTTTTAGAGGCAATAACTATGTCATCTAGGTATGCCCATACAAACTGATGCAGGATATCACCCAATACACTTTCGATTAGTCTCTGAAAGGTACTGGGAGCGTTCACTAAACCAAATGGCATGACGTTGAACATCAACCGTCCAATTGGCGAGTAAAAAGCTGTTTTTAGCTTATCCTCTGGCCTCATCTCAACCTGCCAGTATCCCTTCGACAGATCCATCGTCGTAACCCAAGAAAAGGGGCTAAGCTCTCTCAAAATGGATTCGATACCACGGCATCTGTATGGGATCTATCTCTGTCACCGCGTTTAATGGGCGGTAATCAATGCATAGGCGTGGGTCCGAGCCCGGGCGCATAACGAGCACAACTCGCGTCGCGTATTCTCCCTGGGCCTCGGAGACAATGCCACTGTCTAGCATTTCTTGGCACATTTTTTGCACTATTTCACGTTTTTGCGGGTTCATTCCCTTATACGCAACTCGTATAGGTTTATTATCCGTCAATTTAATTTCGTGAATAGCCCTATTCGTTCGGCCCGGTTTTTTCGACAGGATCCCCTCATATTTAAGTAGGACCCTTCGTAGGGCTGCCGCTTCGTTTAATTCTAAAGCGGCGTCGGCGACAAGCGTTTCCACTACATTGTCCCGTTGCAATTCTGTTACGAATGCTTTAAAATCGTAGTCTTGAACGAATTTCTTTAGGCCTTTCTCCCACTGTGTCTTGTCGGCCGCTTCTTTTACAAGAGCTGGTGGCACGACAATTGCGGGTCTTTCCTTATCATTTCTGATGTAATTCCAAGATTTCGTTATTGGATTTGGTTGTATTTCCATTGACGCCATGAGGTCTAAGCCCAACAGAAAAATTCTGTCGCATGTGGGCAGGACCAGGAAAGGGTGCTGTTCTACCCCTCCGAGCCACTCCATGGTCAATAATATAACTCCTTTTGGACGCGCCATTCCGTTGGCGGTTTTTAGACGTATATTTTTATTAACGCCTTTTATCTTATCGGTGAGACCCAATGATGCTACTATGTCTTCGGAAACGAACGAACGATCTGCTCCCGAGTCTAATAGTCCCATAATTTTTTCGCGTTCTATTGTCATGGGCAACATGCATAGGCGGTTGGTGTATTCGACCGCCACGTTGCACATGAAAACACGAAATTCCTCTGTGTCCTCGTTGACTGCTTGAGGTAACTCTTCAAGCAGTAGGTTCGGTTCTTCCGCTTCAACCTCAGCGTTTGCGGTAATAACCTGCAAAGCGTTGTTGGCCCTGTCTTGAATTTGGGCGTTAGCTATGTCACTACCCATTTCTTTGACTGGTGGCGGCTTATCGAACCCTTTGTTAAACCCCTTCTTCTTCATGAATGGCGCAGACGGTCGAGAAGTTATTTCTTCGCCGCCTGCGCTGACTCGTTTTTTGACTCGTTTTTTGCCATGGCGAGTTTAATCTCTGCCATCTGCTTCATTATCGCGTCAAACTTCGCGTCTTCTTTCGCTGTTCTTGGGCACTCGTTGGAGTAGTGGCCCGGTTGGTTACACTTGAAACAGCGAATATTTGATTTGTCTCTTGGGGCTTCAGTCGATTTTTTCTTTTCAGGGTCTGCTTTCGACGGTGGCGTGTAATTTTTCCGAAAATACTTCGGAATTCGGCTGGCATTTGGTTTTAACCTGGCGCGAAATTCTTCTACCGCTCTATCTCGATGGATGAGATGTACTAGCGGTCCTTCCTCATCGCAACCCGTTGATAAGGTATCGCGATAGCTTCGTATTTCTTCGTCCGTCGAATAATCGTCTTTTTCTTCTTTTTCGTCTGATTTTCCGACATTTTGTTCGGCTTCCTCCCCCTCCTTGACCTCCTCCAGTGTCGCTTGCATGGCTGACGCTGTCGGTGCCTTTTTAGGGGCGGCCAAAGGGTTGGAAGGCAGCGTGGATGTCAGTTTATTTTTTATTTGTAAACCAACGCTAGCTTTTGCCAGCTCCATTATACCGCTAAGATATTCAGTAGGGCGCATAATTTTATCTGTCGCCCCATATCTTTCCGCACTCAACTTGAGACGTTTAGCGGTTGCTGCTTTCTCCGCTTCTGGTAAAGCGGAATAATATCTCTTCTCGATATCTATCGTGTTCTCGAACAGGAAGGCGCTCATTTCTTCGTAGCTGCCTCCTGTCGGTGCCCTTTCTTCCAGTAGCACCCTTTGCGAGTATTCCGACAAACCGCCGAGAAAGAAAAGGTTGAATCCCGTGGCATGAAATTCCATCGGGGCCTTTTCGAACAACAATCTGGCGCGAATGTCGTAATCCATTATGGTTTCACCAGGCATCTGGCGAAGACCTCGCATCTTTCGGCTCACCTCTTCGGGTGTCTCGCCGTAGCGCAGGTCGAATCTCATTAAAAAGTCGTCCCAATTGATGCCTTTCAATCCTTGGTACCACTCATGTGCCGAGCCTGTCATTAGCTCGACAATACCGTGGGTGAGCATGTCTCCTACGGTGGCTTTAGTGGCAGTCTTAATTCGAATTACTTCGTCAAGGAAGCGATCTCCCGCTTTCCATGACCCGTCGAAACGGTTCTGAATATAAAATTGCCACCTAATATTCCCGGTAACACTCATGGTGTCACGTCGGGAGACAGCGTATTTTTTCTTTACGCGGTCGCCAGTGCTACGATTACGATCGTTTCGTTTGCTCAGATCGATTCCCTCGGCCTTCAACGAGCCAAGCAGGGCTCTTCCAAGCTCTCCCATCGTATACTGTCGACCCGTCGAATCGGTAAACGCGCTTTGTCGGGGAAGGTCCTGAAACTCCTCCCGTCGGTGGTCGCTATTTTCCGATCGACGTCGTTTCTCTCTATCGCGCGGAGAGTTGGATCTCTTCCGGCGATTACTTGATTTATCCTTTCGTCTGTCGTCGTTAGATGAGGGGTCGGAGCTGGGGTCGGGAGACGGTGAGCGGCGTGGCGGGTTGCGCCGTGAAGAGTTTGACTCTTTCCGGCCCCTACGACGGTCGTCACGTTCCCTTTCCCTGCGTTCATCGCGTTCTCTTTCCCTTCGTCTTTCTCCGGAACCTCTCTCCGAATCGTGATGACTGGGTGCATTTGACTCCAGTCCATCTGACGACGAATCACTATTTCCGTAGTGAAAATATTTCGGTCTTTCATCGCGTTTGCCTTCTTCTCGCGAAGAGGTGCGATCATGCGATTGTCTCCTTGACGACTCGTCGTCGTCAAGGATGGGCACTGGTTGTTGCCACTCAGTCCCTTGCGGATTATCATGCTGTTGGCTTGTGAGAGCTTGCTCTTCATTTCGCCTAGCATTATTAGCGTTGATTAACCGCGTTATCGCATTATTTGTGGCTGAATCGAGAGCTTGCATGCGGGGCCGAGTTTGTTGTTCTCTGGCCGACGCATCTCTCTTGCGCGGAGTAGCTGGTGTTGCCCTCTCCGGCTGGGGTTTGGGTTTGGCCTTCGGCGTGCGCTTTGGGTCTCCCTCTAGGCTCTCGTCGGACAGCTCGGATGAACTGACCTCTGGTTTGCGAACGGATTTCGGGTCATCTCGTCGCAATCTGGCCATAAATGCTCGCTCTGCTTCTTGTTGCGAGTGGAAAGCATATCGATGTGCTCTCAGGGCTCGGTCAACTATTTCTACCTCCTCGGGAGTAGTCGGATTGGGCTGGGTTCTGCCGTACTCGAGAGCTTGCGCTTCTCTTTCCGCCAGCTTCCTCCGTCTCTCGCGAATGGCTTGTCGAGCCTCGTTCTCTGCATCCGCTTCAAATTGAGCGGAATCAACCAATTGTTGAGCGTGTGCACCTTCAACAATGGTGATTTGTGGGGATACACTGTGCGCTTTTAAAGCTGCACGTACGATCTGTAACGTTTCGTACAAGGTAATCTTCCCCGTCGGAAGGGTGTATCTCACTCCCTCCGCTTGTGCCAACTGCATCGCATCAATCAAGGTGCCCGAGACGCTGTAAGGCTGGCTCGAAACACGCTTGACAGAGGACGAGTTGGACTTGTGCCCTTCAGACACTACCGAGGCTGGTCGACTGTGCGTAATTGGCGTGTTTAGCGCTGAATTCGCTGTCGTGTCGGACGCCGTCCTTTGTATCGAAGACGTCGCCCTTGGATCGTTCACCTCGGTATCGTGCGTTAGACGAGGCGATTGGTTACGGGATAAAACCTCGTTTCCGCTCGTCTCGCCGTCACGATTGGGACGCGGCGGTTTGGAGTGGGACGGATCCTCACTCTGCTCCGTCTCGTCTAATCGCTGCCTCGTCTCGGCGTGAGACGGGTGCGATGCCTCCGAAGCGCTTCGTCGGTCTGGCTTGGCCTTGCGGCGTTTTTGCCTAGACTCGTGCGCTGAGGCTTTGGGCAAAGGACCTCCCGACCTCAAATGATAGTCGGTTCCTTTGCGACTACCGGCTCGTTTGTTAACGTCTGAGTCGGAGTCCGTTACTCGAGTATTATCTGCCATTTCTTGCTTTGGGTATGATGTAATCACAGGTTAGAATCAGTTATTCAACTTGATCCCGGACAGGCCCCCACGTGTCGCGCCCCTACTTCGCTCTCGCTGACTCGTGGGTTGATTACTTAATTCGACTAACTCACTACCGCTTTGCTTAAGCGGTTTACCCAAAGAAATGATTACACAGATATAAAAGGTAAAATATAATATAGATTTATTCTGTGGGACAATGTACAGATATATCTTATATATATATATGAAAGGTAAGTAAAAGGTAAATCGGA
This sequence comes from Strigamia acuminata, assembly GCA_949358305.1. Classification (NCBI taxonomy): domain Eukaryota; kingdom Metazoa; phylum Arthropoda; class Chilopoda; order Geophilomorpha; family Linotaeniidae; genus Strigamia; species Strigamia acuminata. Next base: position 7,181,468 of record OX442315.1, on the reverse strand, counting down.
ATGGGTGATGGGAATGGAAAGGTAAAGGTAAGATGAAAGCTGGCTGGAATCGGCGAGGTCGTCTGTTGTCTCGTGCGTGTCCAAGATGGCGTCCTCGTTGTGGCAACGTGATGTCGTCTTGGGCCGGCGTGGCAATATGGCGTCCTCGACTCGTCTCTGGCTGGTCCTTCGGGCTCACGCTGGTCAGGCGCGAGTGAATGCTTAGTTAAAAGGCTTACTTCGGTCTGTTGTCTAGGTTTTTGTGTGGTGTCCGGCGATCACACAGCGGCGGACTCTTCTGGCTCCCGGCGGTCACACAGCGGCGGGAACGCTCGTCGTGGTTTTACTGCAGTTTAGGCTTGTGCGACCGTTTGTCTGCACAACTCGCTAAACTGGAGTGGTTTTTACTATTTCTAGCTGGTGTGCTAAAATAGTGTGGTAATCTTATCTCGCAGGTTACTCTGCGGAGTTTGACACTGACCAAACGTACTCACGGTAAATTGTCCTTTGTCCTTGGTCAATCCCAGTATATTTACTTGGGCCTGATCTTGTAGGACGACGGGTTTACGTGTGTTTCTCGTTTGGTGGTTGTGTTGGTTCTGTCCGCTCAGTGCAAGGCACATTCCTTTGCACAAAGCGGGGTTGACAGGTGACCGGAATCACCCAATGGTGGGGTGGACGAGCCATCCCCACTCCCTCAGGGCAGACGCCTGTCCATTGACTAGATGTCAATGCACTGAGGGAAGGGAGATGCGCTTGCGGCTCCCCTTACACCCGAAACGAGGTCACGAGAGAAACTCTTCGTTGACCCCGGTCCAGTCGGGTCACAACAAGTGTGATGAATCCGGAGAACGACCGTGCGTTCGATGTCCGGTCCACACTCGCGTCCGAGTAGCCGTGGATGTGGCTCTCTTCTCCTCCGTAACTGAGCTTGTAATCCATCGTCCCCTTCAGGTATCTCAATACACGCTGCAATGCTGTAAAATGGATCTTTCGTGGGTCCTTGTTATATTGCGATAACAGGCTCATTGGGAAACTCAGGTCTGGTCTCGTGTGTGTGGCAAGGTACATCATTTTGCCCAGCAGTTCCTGGTATTGTGTTGCGTCAACTTTCTCACTTTCTTCAAATTCGTCCAAATTTTGATTGGGGTTCACTGAGGTTATTGCCGCATTGCATTCTTCCAATCCCTCGCTCTCCACCAATCTTTTTATGTATCCGCCTTGGTGGATGTTGATTCTTCCATTTTTGTATTCGACTTGGATTCCCAGGATGTATTCCAGTCTGCCTATGCTCACGAACTCAATTTCTTCCTTCATTTTTGACATTAATTCCGTCTCGAATTCGTCTGTGGATGCCAAAGATAAGTCGTCATCTACGTACATGCCTAGGAACATAAAGTTGCCATCAACAAAAATCACATAAAGGCATGGGTCCTCTGGAGATGGTTTAAATCCAATTTTCTTCAATGTCTTATCCAACATTTCAAACCAACATCTCCCTGCCTGTTTTAATCCATAGATGCTTTTGATTAATTGGCACACATGTCCTTTGTAGCAGAGGAGGAGGAAATTAGCTCGGAATTACGAGCGAAAAATCGAAAACAGAGTCGGAACCCGACTCGCAGAGTGCTCGCAAATTCTCGCGCGCAGAATACTCGCGCCGAAAACGTTTCGAGCAAGATACGGCCGTGCACAAGCACTTATATGCCGTGGAATGATGCAAATAGCATATACAAATAATAAAATGATTTAATATAAACAAAATATCTTACATAGTGGTCCAAATCAGGTTGGGAAAAAGGATGGGCAAGCAACTCCGTGTGCAGCGCCATCTTGGATTCGAGAGAGAGTGAGTAGCGACACCTTGTGTCGCAATACAACATTGCAAATTAGGAAAATAGTCAAAGTAACTTCCAAAACTAACAAATGCATGGTGCCTCATGCTAAAATACATAAACAATGACTAAATGACCAAAAATATGATAAACAACTTAAAAGATCGGTAAATAAGCAATAATTGAGAAATACACCGGTAAAATGATAATACAAGCCGAATCTGTCTTACATCGACTACAAACACGGTCCGTAGACCAACAAATCCCCCCTTCGATGTAAATAGGTTCGGGGAAATACAGAACGGGTACTGGAATTACAGTGTGTTACGAGAAAATATAAACAATAAAGTTCGAATCACCGAGCCGGGTACTGTCATTGAAGAACTCTACGGAAGCCCGAATATTCCCACTGGAGCTCGATGATCCTCGATGTCGGGCAAATAAATTAGGAATGTCGATAATTTTAGAGTCGGAAGATTCGCGAGATGAGTGATCGAAGTCGTTCCGAGCCGAGCCATTTTGTAAATATATCGGCGACGTTAAGATCGCCGGGCACTTTTCTGAGCTCGAAACGTCCCGCCGAATACCACTCCCGCAGCCAATGGAACTTAACGCGAATGTGCTTCGTCTTACTGTTCTCGACGTCATTCGCGGTGAATTGGATAGCGGCAAGTGCGTCGGAGTAGATGACGGGTCGTGGAACGCGGTCGAGTATCGAACATTCAGAGTATACATGATGCAGCCAATAAAGCTCCTTGACCGTGTCGACTAGGGCAAGAAATTCGGCCTCCATAGTCGAACAGGCGACTGTGGTTTGCTTGCGGCAAGACCACCCAATTGGCGTGTTCCCGATATAACAAATGTATCCTCCGAAGCTGAGTGAAGTAGCGGTGTCCGATGCCCACGACGCGTCGGTGTATGCCCACAAAAGTCCAGTCGAACATCCCGATAGTTCAATGCAGTAGTCCGCTGTGTTAGACACGTACTGCAGCACTTGAAACAAAGCCTTGATGTGAGCTTGCGTATAACAGGTGTTGAATTGTGAAAGGAATATCACCGAGTACAGGATGTCGGGGCGAGTTCGAGAGGCCAAAAATAACAGAGATCCAATAAGGGATCGATATGGGAAATCGATTAGGTTTTCTGTCGGTCCTTTTGTGAGCATGGTCCCCGGAGTGACTGGAACCTTGACGAGGTTATTAATAACGGTGCCGAACTTCTTTATGATTTTTGCGATGTACGTTCGCTGGCTGATGAATGTTTTGCCAGCGTCACGAATGAACTCAACCCCGAGTAGTTTCGTGATGGGTCCCAGATTAACAATCTGAAACTTGGTGCTAATCAGAGTGATGAGACGGTCGAGAACGGAGTCAGTTGCGTAGAATAGAACGATATCGTCCACGTAGACTAACATTAGCGCCGAAGATCCAAACATGTACACGCAATTGCAGCCAGGAAGTTTGCGGAATCCGAGAGATCGAAGCGTTTCGTCGAGCTTTTCAAACCACTGTCTTCCCGACTGGTGCAGACCGTAAAGGGATTTTATGAGTAGCCAGACGTTGTTCGGATTTGTACAGGTTGCCCCAGCCGGGATGCGCATGTACACCTTATGCTCGAGCTCACCGTAAAGGTAAGCGCACTTCACGTCGAGGTGCGCGTCTTTCCAACCTCGGAGAACGACGAGCAAACAAAAGAACATCCGAATGAGCACAAAGTTCACTACGGGGCTGAAAACCTCATCGTAGTCGACGCCGAGAGTTTGTCGGAAGCCTTGAGCAACAAGGCGGGCGCGGTAACGAGTAATCTTGCCAGCGGCGTCAGATTTCAACTTGAAGATCCACTTGCACCCGAGGATCGTCGTGTCTGGCGGCCTCGGTACTTCAACATAAACCTCTCGCTCTTCAAAAGTTCCGAGTTCCTCTGCGATTGCTTCTCTCCATTTCGGAGCATCGTCGAATTTCGGAATTTCGGCGAAAGATGCGGGTTCGGTTCGGCAGAGATGAGCCACATGTCGGCCAGGAATCGTTGGCAAAGTGTATTCAATGTTGCCAAAGAAGAAGAGCTCCGGATCGTACTCGATGTGATTAAACTGACAATATTTTTCGACGTCTTTACGGGAACGCAGTCGCACATCCGGTTCCGGGAAATAATAAACGTCGGTGTCAATTTTCCCGGGTCTCTGATCCTTTCTGAGATGCTCTTCACGTTTCCAACCAGCACACGGCGAATCTCCTCCGATATATCTCCACATAAAAGCTGTCTGTCTGGCAGTGGTTGGTAATACCTCGATACCATGAAGTGGAGCTGGAGACATGGGTCCTGCACCAAAAACTGGAATTGTGTGTTGAAGAACAGAAGTACCCATTGTTCTTCGCGTAGTCACAAATCTGCTCGGAGAGCCCGGTTGGGATAACGGGGGCGAGGTTTGCGGTGAAGTTTGAGGTGACACATGAGGAGAAGTATAGGTAGACATAGGCACAAGGGAAACTTCGTCTATATCATCAACGTCACGATCCGTGTCATCACCCAGATTACTATCGGAGCTTGGCAATCTCAAAGCACACGCCTCAAGAAGTTGTCGCTCAGGTGTCATAAATTGAGCGGATGCGGCTGAGCTCGAACTTTCTTCCAGCGGAGGCATCTCAGGCTCATCGTCTGACGACGAGTGTTCATCCTCTGAGTCCGATCCCTTTGGCCAGTCAAGATACTGGATGTTTTCATCAAACGATACAGTCGATTGTGGGAAGTTTTGAACGTTTTCAACCGGGAATTCAAACGTAGATTGGTGATTCCCGTTGCCATTTCGAATAGACCGGCGATACGATATCCTTTCGTCGATCCTGACATGACATGATTCGGTAATTTTATCATCCAATGGGTTCCAAATGCGATATCCTCTCGTTCCGACTGCGTATCCGACAACATAGCCCTCCCAGGCACGCATTTGGAGCTTCTTGCGTCCCGGTGCGGTAAAATGCACCCAACATTTTGATCCTATTCGTCGTAGATGCCGCAATGAAAGGGCTCGCTGTCGCCACAGGATATAAGGAACCTGATTGTTTAAACGAGAATGTGGAGAGCGGTTTTTAATGTAGGCGAATGTCACAGCCAATTCGGCCCACAACGCATCCGGGAGTTTGGTCTCGTTTAACACAGCTCTCACGTTTTCGGCCATTGTCCGGTTGATTCGTTCGGCCGTTCCATTCATAGCGGGTGAATTAGGGTTGGTACGCTGACCTTCGATGCCCTTCTCTCGAAGGTAGTCGAGGAATTCATTCGACATGAACTCTCCACCACGGTCAGAACGGATAGCCTTCACACGAGTACTTGCAACGCATTCGATACGGGTGACGAAATCCTTGAATATGCCGAAGACTTGAGATTTTTGTGCCATCGGTGTTATCCAACAATATCGCGTGGCGTCGTCAATTATCGTGAATACGAAACGAGCTCCCCCAATGGATGTGGTTTCTGATGGTCCCCAGACATCCATGTGGAGAAGGTCCAGTGCTTTGGTTGAAATTGGGTTTAAATCCGGCTTGTGTGATTTACGGATTGACTTTGCAAGTCGACAGTCGTTGCATGCCAACTCCTTGGACACTTCAGCCGGTTCCATCCCGTAGACCTGATCATTGGTTGCCAGAAGACGCATTGACTTGGTGTGGAGGTGGCCAAGACGACTATGCCACAGTCCAGTTGCGTCTTTTCTTGATGCCGCAGCAGCAACCGTCTCCTTTTTAGGTGGAGAACTCGTTTTAGGGATGGATGACGTCGGGATTGACTGAATGACGTCGGAATGGGATGGGACGGAAGGAGGGAGTTGAGCTTGGGTAGGACTTAGGTTCGATAACGGATTAGTAGGAGTTGGGGTCGGAATTTCGTTCACGACGTCCAAAGATGGCAACTCGATACGAAAATCCGTCATGTGCTCAGTTTTTGTCTTTGACTTCTTTTTCGGTTTCGGAATTGGCTCGAAATCAACCTCAGAAGTGACCAGCATCTTGACTGGAGTTGTTGGTGCAGGCTGAAGAGTCGGCGAAACCGTTGTCGCAATAGCGGGGGTCACACAAAGTCCATCCACGTAATATAATCCAGCCTTTTCCTTCGCCCGGAGAACTGATGAGCGAATGTCGGATTGATAGACATTAACCTCCCCGTCATATATATCAATGTGGAATTTGTTTCTGTCGATTTTGCTCACGGAGACAAGATTCGCCTCAAAGTTCGGTGCAAATAAGACATTGTGTAGAGTCACAAAACAGTCACAGTTGTCAATCGAGGTCTGAAGTCGCACGTTACCACGTCCGGTTACTTTGGACTTGCCCTGTCCGAGTTCGATGTCGAATGGCGTAATTTGTTCAAAGTCCGAAAACCACGATCGAATATGAGAAATGTGGTCGGTGGCCCCGCAGTCAATGATCCACTCATTTGACTGCATAAAATGTGCAATAGGACGCTCGATGATCTGGGGACAATTGACGAAGAAATTTGCATCTCGTCGTGGCCTGGAACTGCCCCGTGGCTTGGGATCCTCCGGCTTCGACGCGTTCTTGTTACTGCGACGGCTCTTACTGCGAGAGGAGCGTTGGACTTGCGCAGCGGGTGCCTGGCGGTTCTGACCATCGCCTTTCTGATGAGGGCACTTGTTGGCGTAATGTCCGAGTTCTTGACAATTAAAACATCGAACCGTCGAAATATCACGCGGAGGTCGGGATTGATTCCGTCGAGATTGACCAGTGTTGGAAGTATGCGCCGATGCTGACTGAGAATTGTTCGTATGGATTGATTTGAGGCGCATATACTCGGAGAGAAGCTGTTCGGACACTTTATCCGGTATGAACTGGTCATCTGGCCAATGGTATATGGCAAACGATGCTTGCGAATACTCGGGCGGAAGGCGGTGTAAGTACTGATACGAATGGTGAACATCTGAGACTGGTTCACCCACCGACTTAAGTTGGCTGGCGTGGTAATCGACGCGGGCGATGAAATCAGCCATTTCCTCGTTCGGGCCAAGTCGGAGAGCGAGGAAATCCCAGCGCATCGCGGCTTGGCGCGCGCGGGAGCTGGGAGCGTAGATCTGCGCCAACTTATCCCAAGATTGTTTAGGTGTATCGCAATTATCAAGGGCCGACTTCTTTGCCTCGGAGACAAAACAGTAAATGAGGCCGAGAGCCTTGTCTTTCTTGCGCTGATATTTGACTTTCTCCTTTTCCGATGCGGTTTTTACGTATTCAACTTCCTCGGTTTCCGTCACGTGGTGCCACAATCCTTCTGCTTTGAGGAGCATTCGCATGCTCCTCTGCCACGAGTCGTAATTCCCTACAGCGAGTACGGGAACTCTGCCGCTGGTCGGATCACTGACTTTTTGCATGATAGCAGCCAAGGCGAGACAGAACGCGAAAAATCACAGAAGCGACGAGAGTGGTATTGGCGCACTAAATTCGGAGCACTGACGAACACGATGCACTTCACAACACACACACACCTCCCTCGTGGTTCAAAGCGGAAACCGTAAATGGGGCGATTCCTTCTGAAGAAATCAAAAAACCCCCGATAGCCAGTCTGAGAGGGTCCGACCGGTTGCCTGGAACCGCGGGAAACCTCACTTGTACCACGACAAGCACTATCGGGGAATACAACGACGCTTGCCCGGATTCGAGCGAAGGGCGCCGAGGATACTAAATGTCCCACACCAAAATCCCCCTTAAATCTAACAATAATAATAATACGACCCTGAAAAATAAAGAAGGCGAAATGGAGATTCTGTGTGGGCTGGTCACCACACCGTCGTGTAGAAAACACGGGTTTGCTCGCTTTTCTCGAAAAAGCGGCTGAAAAGCGCATTCGACCCGAATAAATCGAGGAAAAATCCAAAAATCGTCGAAAGATAAATAAATCGACGATACTGTAGACACACCGGGGTGAATACAGCGGGTTTTGCCCGTTTCTAGATGATAACACGCCTCGTCGGCGGTGACGAGTCGGAATCTCGGCGAAATCAGCGTTAAATCTGAAAATATAAAGATTTGCCGGAAAATTCGCGTAACCCGCGTAATTTTCGGCAAAGTTAGACAGGAGAACGTCGGTAGAACGTCGAATGAACGTCTCGAAGACGTTACGAAAACGAAAAGGACGAAAATCGGCGGAAATCGACGTCGGAATCTGAAAATAGGCAAAAATTTGCCGCGAATCGCGAAAATCGCGAATTTCTTGGCAAAAATTAGTGGAAAGCGTGCTAACAGAGGATAGCAACCACCCTCTGCTACCAATTGTAGCAGAGGAGGAGGAAATTAGCTCGGAATTACGAGCGAAAAATCGAAAACAGAGTCGGAACCCGACTCGCAGAGTGCTCGCAAATTCTCGCGCGCAGAATACTCGCGCCGAAAACGTTTCGAGCAAGATACGGCCGTGCACAAGCACTTATATGCCGTGGAATGATGCAAATAGCATATACAAATAATAAAATGATTTAATATAAACAAAATATCTTACATAGTGGTCCAAATCAGGTTGGGAAAAAGGATGGGCAAGCAACTCCGTGTGCAGCGCCATCTTGGATTCGAGAGAGAGTGAGTAGCGACACCTTGTGTCGCAATACAACATTGCAAATTAGGAAAATAGTCAAAGTAACTTCCAAAACTAACAAATGCATGGTGCCTCATGCTAAAATACATAAACAATGACTAAATGACCAAAAATATGATAAACAACTTAAAAGATCGGTAAATAAGCAATAATTGAGAAATACACCGGTAAAATGATAATACAAGCCGAATCTGTCTTACATCGACTACAAACACGGTCCGTAGACCAACATCCTTTTCCTCCTTCAACATATCCTTCTGGCTGCATCATAAATATCGTCTCTTTCAGTTTGCCGTGAAGGTATGCGGCTTTGACATCATGTTGTTTTAATGGTCGGTTAATTTTTGCTGCTACATTAATCAGCATTCTGAGAGTCTCTATTCGGATAACCGGGGCGAAGGTTAGCTCGTAATCGTCCCCGAATTTCTGCGAGTATCCAGTGGCTACTAGTCTTGCTTGGAATCTTTCCGGTTCCCCCTCGGAATTTAACTTCACTTTATAAACCCACTTGGATTTCACCGCCTTCTTTCCTTTTGGCAATTTTCCAATTTTCCACACTCCGTGTTGTTTCATCGAGCTCATCTCGTCATCCATCGCGGCCTTCCAGTCTGTCGCGTGATGGGAGTTTGTCGCTTCGTGGAAATTTTTCGGCGTTAAGATTTCTTCTACTAGTAATGCCATTTGCTTCGTCTTAATTCTCTCAGATCTTCGCGCTCCCTGGTCAACCAGTCTCTTCTCGTGTTCTTCTCTTTGCACTTTATCGGCGACCAACTTCATTTCCCTGGTCACCCCTGCTGGTCGCCCCCTCTGTGGTGGTTCGTCACGTTCGACCTCAGTGTCGTTTTCTTTCGTGTTATCCTCTGTTTCATTTTCTTCTTCATATATCTCACTTTGCTCTTCTTCCTCGGCATCGTCTGATTCGTCTTCATTTTCTTCGCAATTCAGATCGATTTTGACTGTTTCAATCTCTTCACCATCTTTGATTTCTCCATTCAACAAATCTGCGCCCGTTTTACTCTCGTCAAATTTTACATCAATTTCTTCGCTTATCGAATCGTTTTCCGGGTGATAAATTCGGTACGCCTTCCTTGTATTCGAGTATCCAATAAATATTGCTTTTTCCGCCTTTGGGTCCAGTTTCTTTCGTTTGTGGTCCTTAATTAGCACATATGCTACACATCCAAATCTTCTCAAGTATTTCAAATTTGGTTTTCTCCCAAACCATATCTCAAATGGTGTGCGTCCATGAACTGAGGATTTGCACCGGTTGCGGATGTGCGCCACTGTTGATACGCACTCCGCCCAAAACGTCTTTGGCAGTTTGCAATCTTTTAACATTGCTCTCAACATCTCAAGTATTGTCCGGTTCGCGCGTTCTGCGACGCCATTGCTAGCCGGGTTAAATGCTGTGGTCAGCTGATGTTCAATGCCTCTTTTTGTTGTCCATTCCTTCATGCTTTTGGATAAGAACTCGCCGCCGTTATCGCTTCTCAATTTTTTCAGCTTTTTGTCAGTTTGTCTTTCCATCCCAATGATAAGTTCTGTTAACTTCTCCTTCGCGTCGCTTTTTGCATTTAATGTTTTTACCATTAGCATCCTACTCCAATCGTCCACTACAGTCATTATATAGTTTGCACCTCCTCGAGATTCGGGTCCAATTGGTCCAATTAAATCAATGTGCCACAACTCCATGATGCTTGACGATTGGCGGTCTGTTACCGATTTGTGCGACGTCTTTTTCATCTTTCCCGCGATGCATGGTTCACACACGGCGCCACCTTTGCTGCTAATTTCTATGCCGTATGCTAGTTCTTCATTTTTCATCTCTCTCAGGGTGTTGTAATTTAAATGTCCCAATCTCACGTGCCAATTGTCACCGTCATAACTTGTTCTCCATTCTCATCGTCAATTGTTGCGCTCGTTTTGGGGAATGTGACTTTTAGTCCATTATCGACTATTTTCGATACTGACAACAAATTGCTTCCAATTTGCGGCACACACAACACTTTCTTCAGTCTGGAATTTTTCCCGTCGTGTTCGAGCACAATCTCGCCCATTCCAATTGACTTCATGCTTTTGCCTTTCTTCGTCATTCCGATATTCTTTTCATCCTCATCAAATGTGTCGAAATGTTTTGCATCCAGCGCCGTCATGTGGCTTGTCGCTCCGGAATCCAACACCCAATTGCTTTCTTCGTTTGTTTCTTCATCATTGGTGTTTTCATCTATTTCGTACGTCATAAGTGTGAATTCGGGCTTTTCCTCGTACGCCATCATTGATATTTCACTTTTTCCTCTGCCGCGACCTCGCTGATTGCCTCTGCCTCGACCACGTCCTCTTGAGTCGCCACTTTTAAATTCTCGTTTTGGTTTCGAACAATCTTTCGATAAGTGACCAAACTCCTGGCAGTTGTAACATTTTGCCTCACTGTAGCATTCTCTTGCCATATGTCCTCCACGGCCACAGTTGAAGCATGTGCGCTTTGGCTTCTGCCCTCTCTCATGTGTTTTGAGTGCGGTTTCATTTGTTGTCGCATTTTTCTCTTCTTTTCTGGTTGAAATTCGACCTTCTTCCATTTTTAATATGTCACGAATTTTTGACATGTCTAAATTCGCCTGCACTTCAATTGCGCGCACATTCGCGTCAAATTCTCTCCGCAATCCTTTCGTCACGTAAAACTTGCACTCGTAGTCGTCTATATTTTTGCCAAGTTTTGCACAGCGGTTGATTATTGCTTCGGCCCTGTTCATGTAGGTGTCTACATCTTCTTTGCTGTTCATCTTCAGCTGTGTCAACTCGCAGGCACTCCTCATTTGCAATTCTTGGGTTTTTGCCGCCATATTTGTTTTCACCAGGTCCCAAAGTGCCTTTGCACCTTTTGTGTTTGAATACTTCAAAACTTGTGGTGCCGTCATTGTGCTGATCATCGTGAAGTGGGCCGCCGCGTTTTTATCGTCCCATTCGTCCCAAGTTTTCTCTTTTGCGGCAAAATCCGCTTCTCCTTGAACTCCACGTTGCGGTTCGGCTCCTACAATTACTTCTTTCCACAATTTCTTGGCTCTGAGGATTCCCTCCACTCTTGATTCCCATAGGAAATAATTCGCATCATTTAATGGCTCAATGTTAGCCAAACTCCAATTACCGGTATCGCTCATCTTTGTTGGTTTCGTCTCAATTTGCACGTATTGTTCAACTTTTTCCTCCGTCTCGGTTCTGTGGCACAATCTCAATATTGTTTAATTCACCTCGAATTGAATTGTCGCTCACAGTCTTTGTTAAAGTTGTTTCTCGTCGTCTCGTATCGTGCACTTCAAGATGGCGCGGCGTTGCTCTCGATTTTCGCCTCGTGGTTGCTCTCAACCGTCGCCTCAAATCTGCTCAAAACTTCTTGTTTTTCGGTCTCAATACCGTTTTTCTTCTATTCAATGTGGCTGATGATTGTTCAACCTTCCTCTCTGCTACCATTTGTTATGAATCAAGTAAAAACGGTTGAAGTTTAATACAGTTTAGAGCAACCTCACTGTTCTACATCAAGTGAATGAGTGGGGAAAAAACACAGGAAGGATGTTCACTCCATATATGGTAGGAGTGTCACCACAGGATATAAAAAACTCAAACTACACTAATTACACAATGACATCAAGTGGTGATTTTCCACATCAAATATCCCAACAACAATCGACGGTCGGTACCATTGTACTTGCACAAAGTACACAAAACAGATTAACACTAGCAGAACTAACCAAAAAAAATCCCTTAATCACCCAACCGGGTCATTTTTGACCAAAGCCAAAAGATATTTTCCTAAAATGTTTAAAAATCCCATTCTGTTCTTTGACTACTTAACATTTATAAATAAATGTAACCAATTAGGCATTTGTTGAATGAGGACGACAAAAATAATTGAGATTGAATTCAAAAGCTGTTGGTAAGCAAAGGAATTTAGTGGAAATTGTTTTTTTGAATTTTTAAATCTTTAATTTTTTTATTATTTGTCATGATATTTAATGAAAATACATGAAATTTCAGAAATAACTCCCGTTAGTTTTGAGGTCTAAATTGACTTTAGGTTGGGGTGGGGAGGCCACAGTATAAGTAAGTTTTAATTTTAAATTTTTTAATTTTTTAACTGACTAGGATTTTTTAAGTAGTATTTGCAATAAGAACATTTTAATATTTAATCTACTTGTAGAATTGTACCAAATAACTAAATTTTTAATTTCAGATTGCAGCAGAAGCTCTCTTAGCAGACAATGCAGCAATTATTAAACCCATATTTGGGAACATGTCCTATTTAGATACTGTATTCGGAAAAGGTATCAAAGTGAAATCCGGTAATTCCTTTAAAATCTTTCAACGACAAAAGAAAAAAGACATACAAGCACAAGCTGTGACTTTCTTTTATTCACAATAGTGTCTTGTATTTATCATTTTGAAAGCAGTTAATGTTGAAACTTATTATAACACTTTCAGATACCAAAGAATATCATCCAGCAACTGCATTAACAGCCATAGTTCACGTAGAAAATAAAAACCAACATGTCCAATATTCAGTAATTAACATAAACATACGGTTGAATAATTTTGGCACAAAATTAGGGTTCGACTTTAAAAACAATTATAATTTGTAATTGCTCTTGTAAAAAACCATAAAAATTGTCTCATTTGGTGCATGTGAGTGCAAAGATCTTACCATCTTTGGGAAACCATCGATTAATTGATCCAACCAATTACTAAGCCATTTATTCTTCCAAATTTAAAGTAAAAAACCTGCATAAGCACACTATATACCGTCCACAAAACAATACAATAATTACAATAACCAAATGAGAATTCTTATTGCATTTTGATAGATTTACTTAATGAAAAGCCAAGAAAAAATTAACTTTAAAGTTACTGAAAATCAACACGGCAGTTCTATTACAAACATAAAACTGAGCAGACAGATGGTAAGCAAATAAATATTAGTCAATTCAAAAGTCATCTATGGTATACTCTAATACACTATGAAATTGGCCTTTCTCCCATTGGCCGAGCCATTTCACTTGTGTAGCATACGTTATAACGAACCGATTTTTCGAGTCCCTTGCGATTTGTTGTAATGAGGCTCGACTGTAAACAAATGTTGCTCTTTTTTGTATGGCAGATTTGCAAATTGAACACTCTGACAAATCCATGTGTATCATTAATTGAATTTAATTTGTGCGAAGAGAAGTGCTTTCAAAACAAACTAATGGAAGAAAACATTCGGTGCAGGTTTGGCCGTATTCTCACAATTCTACATCCATTGTCATTTAAGTTTTTCTATTTATATCAGATTGCCTTTTTACAATTCATCACATTTGTCCGATTGTAAAACATCGATTGAAGCCAAAAAGGCACGCCGGTCATACCTAAATGTGCATCTAAATGTCGATGCTGTGCACAGGTGTGGCTGCCATCCACCATGTGAATATACAATTCACATACCATTCACTCAAAATTTTAAAATACCACAAAAAATAAGTATTGTAGGTACAGTAATTCAACTTGAAAATAACTTGAGAGAAATTATTCAACAACAGTTGTCTGTGCCATTGGTCAAATTAATTTGCGACATTGGGTCAATTTTTGGCTTTTTTCTTGGAATATCTGCTCTAGCACTGTTTCAAATGCTGGAAAATTTCTTACGTAAATTCAACTTTTGGAAATATTAAATATGAATTGTTTATTATTTACTCCGTACTTTATTGCACTCATCCGTATGTACCACTTGACAATCCACTTTCGGTCCATGAGTCTAAACTTTATGTCATTAATCTACAAAATATTCTGCTGTTAATTGCTAGTGCATTATGTATTTTGAACTCTTTCCAATAAAGTCGCATTTCAATCAACACCCAATTGATTTATTATTATTTGTTATTATTTACTTTATTGCACTTATCAGTATGTACCACTTATTTTAAGTCATTTAAAACTGACATGAAAATAGAAATAGTGGTGTATGCCATGATCAACAAGTTTTGAATTAATTGATTAAATTACTTATCGTTCACGTTTTTATGGATTGGCATTAGGTGCATGGTTATACCCTGTTCACACCAAGCTTTTGAATCTCATCCGAAGCTGCGGATCTAGATCCACGATTGGTGTGAACACTAAACTCCGTTCACGGATTAGATCCGTGTGCCAAACAACTCCGATCATCAATCGAGTTCCCACAACTCGATTCACGGATTGGAATTGAATAAACAATGCCAGCACTCTGCTGCATTCCATTGTGAACGGATTTTTTATCGTTTGTCATCAACCTGATATTTGCGAAATGATTGTTTTTTGATTATTTTAGCAAGCAATACATTTTTCTTACACTCCTATTGTGAAAATTCAAGTTTTCATTTTTTAATAGTAATAAGCCAAAAACATTTGTAACAATATTTTCTTTGAACTTTAAAACTTTATTTTAAATTTTGAATTCATTATTTTTTGTTATTGTAAACCTATGCAGCTTCGTGTAATCTTCAACTTACAAATAAATTTATCGTCTAAAATTGCATTTATTTCGTCTGAAATTATATTTTCATGTAAACAAACACGAAACATTAAACAAACACTAGATCTGTCCGTTCCCAATCGAGCTGATTGACTTGTGAGCAGTATGTACTACAGTGAAGCCCAAACAATGTTTCTTGAAACTGTGACCGCCAGGCCACCTAGGTGACCTGCGGCACTGCCACACACCACCGTGCGGCCCCAAAGGTCAACCCCTACGTGGGTAGTTGACCTAGCCCGGGGAGGAGGGAGTGGAGTAGTGTGGTGAGGAGGGAGTGTTGTGAGAGAGTTGAGTGTTGGACACGGCCTGAGAAGGACGTGCCTGCAGCAGCTCCCCGAGAGGAGAAGGTGTTCATCTGGGAGGGACAAGAAGTGTCCCGGTTTGACTCTGTACTCCTCACCATTCACCACGATGATACTCAGTATGACGGCTCCCACCGTTATACAGCCTCCATGAGTGGACGCGTGGGTCGTAGGTAAGTACGACACGAATGTTAAGTCGAACCGACCACGCCACGCATTGGGTTCCCACCCAGTGTGTGGCGGGTCGGTTGCCGGTGCGGTGTGCCTTCGTGGCACCTCTGCAGCGGGTGACGGGTTTCCCCATACCCCTAGACAACGCAATAAAGGCCAACCAACCAATATTGTGGGAAGTCTCCGTCATTTACGTGAAGTATGCGTCCCTACCAAGTGTTCTCAGTCCCCTGACTACACTGGAAGAGACCATAGCAGTCACAATTGAGGGCCCTGTCCTGGATTTGAACTTGTAAGATTTTTTTTTGCCCGCCATTTTGTTTTGCTTTATGTGCAGACCCTTTGTTACATTGTGGTTGCCGCTTGTTTCAATTTTATTTTTGTTGCAGGTTGTTTTATTCATTGTTCAGAGTGTTGGTACATTTTTGCTTTATTTTTTGGCGGGGGGACAATTGTATTGTTTTTCATTTTCTTATTTTTTGGATTTTGGGTTAAATATTTTTCTTTGAGACTGAGGAATTTGAAGGGTGTTTTTGTTTGTCACTTTGAGTCGCGTGAGAGGCTTAGTTGTGAGGGCTGGGCACTTTTTCATTTGAAGGTCTTGGAATTATGTTTTTCTCTGTGCTGTTGTGGTTGGGGCTCTGAAATTTATTTTCAGACGCGCTGCAACTGACCAAAGCACTTTGATGTTTTGTTCCTCTAATTAGCTTGGGGAGTCTTGCTCTTTCCCTTAGGCGGCTACAGGAATAGACACCATTGTGTATCTTCTTTTGTGTTCTCCACCCCTTGTACTTAATTGAACTGCAGTGACCTTGTTTGAATTTTCATTTTTGCTGTTGTTTAATTTTTGTGCCGGGTTGGGAAACATTTGTTTTTCTTCTGCCACACTTTTTCTCTTGTTTGGGCTGGGTAATGCTCAGGTCTTAGGTTAATTTGTGCAATTTTATATTATTTTTTTTTTGGTTTATTTTTCTTTTGTGTTTGGTCTGGTTAGGATTGGATTGAGTTGTCTTTTTGGATTCATCTCATGAAGGTAATGTCCAGTCAGCACATTGGTTTGATTTCCAATTTTATTTTGTTTGTTTGGTGTTTTTCTTTGTGTGTTTGGCTTGGCTTGAGTCTGACCTCGTTTATTCCTATAATTAGCTTGGGGGGACAAGGGTCAACCAGCACACAAGTTGGACACCCCCTTATTTTTAATTTTATGATTTTTCTTTTCTTGGTGTGCAACCTATAGAGGTGAGAAACCATTTGTAAGTGCTCAGATGTTGTGGTTTGGAGTGTCGACTTAGATCTGGTTCATCATTTCAGACACAATTTGAAAGTGGGGTGTGTAGAGGTTGGTTTTCACGAGCCAACAATGTGTTACTCATGACATTCCTGAGGTTACGCTGACGTAATGAGTGTCTTAGAGGGTCGACACCACACTGGACATTTGGTAGATTAAGTTCTTTTATTTCTCTCTCTGGGTCGGGCGATTTGGTGCTTTTTCCGAGTGTGTTTTTTGGCGGGAAATGTGTTTGTGGTGTTGTTGTGGTGGGCAGGCATGCTGCTGGGTGCGGTATATCCCAGTTCAGCCCTGTGCTTCGCCCGGACAGCAATAAACTAATGCAGTATATTTAGGGAAGCGCTGTTCATTACTGGCCAGAGGTACATTCCTGGTTTCAGCGGTTTGATTAATCTTTTGAATTACAGGCACATGTACTTAAGGAGAGCACACGGAGACTGGGTTTCCAACCCTGTCCCGGGCACTGGTGGAAGCAGTTTGGCGTAATTTTGGCTTTTTTGTGTTTTTGTGGCCACTTATGGCACATTTTTGTCAATTTCACTGCCTTACTGTCGAAATTGGGTCTCGGACAGCAGGGAGGGCGGCTCTTGCAGGGGACTGCTGGAGTGTCGAGCCTAGAGGTGTTTGCTTTCAAACCGCGCGTGGAACGCTTGCAAATACGAATTGGGTGGCTAACAGCTTCAAACGAAGACTGTGAATCCAGCCCAACATCTTTTAAACCCTTTTATTTTTTCAATGTGCTGTGTGTGGATCCCTTTTCCCAAATTTTGTGAAACACACCACATTTTTCTTGTTCCCTTCTTTTATCCTATTTCTACTCTAATTTCATATCCGGGTTGGAAAGGAGTGAGGCTCCCGGGGATTGGACCTAACTTTCCCTGGCGCTGGACCGTGTTCAGTTGCAATATTCTCCACTCTGACTCAGGCTCAGTTCGCCAATTTCCCTTCACTCTTAGTCTGAGGCGACTGAGTCACATTTTTTTTTGCCTCATCAGGATTATCGCGATCTTGATGGTGTTTTGGGTGTGATTTGATATTGATATTATAAACTACTTGCAATTTATTTTATGAGGGTACTTTTTTAAACAAGAGCCACTCATATAAAATTCCCATAGGTTTTTGAACTAACAACTTTACAATGAATGATTGGCGAAGATAAGAACGTCCATCATACGTTTTGCCTCGTTTCGTATAAACAACACGTTTAAGTCGGTTCAACCATTCGTAAACGTTTCCACTGTAAGAAACTGTTCGATATGCCACGCAGGAAATCAGCTTCAAGTCTGGAAGAATTGTGTTTGAATGTGGCGACTGCTCGTTTTGAAGAGAAACAGATACAAGATCAACTGGTAAATCAACCACCCACGCTAATTAATAATGTGTATGAAAGACTCTGTCAGCGTACCAATAAATGTTTGCCTTCAAACATTTTTATTTATTCCGGCGCCGTGACACTACACCATTTGAATCTGTTCCGTGTGACCAAGCCTGCTCTATACGATCAAATAGAGAAAGAGTGCAAAATCCTTGTGGCTTTACACGTGGAAAACGATTCGGGAGATGTCGAACATGGAAAAGTGTCAATTGCATCCAAAATCAAACTGGTGCAAAGTTTACCAAAACTTCAACGTTTAACCATCGATTTTACGTATTACTTCACGGATGAAGTCGCTGCTGCGATCGGAAAGAATTGTCCACTCTTAACACATCTCAACCTTTCGTGTTGCTTTAGACTTACCGACAGTGGACTCCGGGTTTTAAGCGATTACGTGAAGCTGGAGTATTTGAATATTAAATCAAGTCGTGCCTCAGTCGATGGGTGTTTGTTCGTTCTCAACCAACTGCCCAAATTAAAAGTGTTTGAATACGATTCCTGGCCCCAATTAGTTATTGAGTTGGCACAACAGTCGAATAGACACGAAACGTCGCGCACTAATTCCATCGAAAAAGTTCCGTACGCAGATAACGAACATATTCCCATTCTGAGAACCATTTTTCCGAATTTAAGACGCTTACGGTTGACAAGAGCAACCAATCTGAATTTTAATATTTTAGTATGGCCTCAACGATTGACTAGTCTTCGATTGACTGATTTTAAACCGGTCAATATTCGACACATTGATCGCGCTTGGCCAATGTTAGAGAAATTAACATTAAGCAGTTGTACAATTTTCAATGAAAGTATTAAAGCTCCGTTGAAAAACCTTCATAAACTGCATTTGGTCCGTTCTGCAGGTCTATTCATTGCCGAACAACAAATGAAAACGTTATTGGTGCCATGTACAAGATTGAAAGACTTGTCTTTTTGTTATTGTGGAATGGAAGTTTCTGACAATTCATTTTCGGAACTTATTGAATCAAATGCGCTACAAAATTTGAAAAGTTTGAAATTTTTCTCATGCAACTTTATTACTTCAACTTCGATAATTAAGTTGTTGGGCCTGCAGAATCCACTGAATAAGTTACAGTTCCGGTGTTGTAACAATATCGGCGCTTTAGCGGTTATGTGAAAAGTAACAATTTGGATCTGCAAACACTGATTCACTTTAGTCTACAATAGATTGTTAGATTACAAAATGTTAAGATCTGAGCATTTAATTTTTATAATAAAATCTAACATTTCACAATTAAAACACCACATTTGACACAAAGTTATAATTCCAGAACCACATATGAATATTGTAATAAAAAGATGAACAATGATTGATTTTATCTGAGGAAATACATTGCAAAGTTACAGAATCAAATTTCAAAATGAATCTAGGATTCAGGTGCACATAAATGTCCAATTTCCGATTCAGTTGTTTTGTCAATTCGATCTAGAAATAGAACCGTTTTAGGCAAACAAACTACTGTATTGCTTCTTGTTAAACTTGAAGTAAAATAAAAGTTATTTCAAATTTACCAAACAAATCCTAAAGTTCTCTGGATACAAATTGTTGTGACCCGACTGGACCGGCGTCAACGAAGAGTTTCTCTCGTGACCTCGTTTCGGGTGTAAGGGGAGCCGCAAGCGCGTCTCCCTTCCCTCAGTGCATTGACATCTAGTCAATGGACAGGCGTCTGCCCTGAGGGAGTGGGGATGGCTCGTCCACCCCACCATTGGGTGATTCCGGTCACCTGTCAACCCCGCTTTGTGCAAAGGAATGTGCCTTGCACTGAGCGGGCAGAACCAACACAACCATCAAACGAGAAACACACGTAAACCCGTCGTCCTACAAGATCAGGCCCAAGTAAATATACTGGGATTGACCAAGGACAAAGGACAATTTACCGTGAGTACGTTTGGTCAGTGTCAAACTCCGCAGAGTAACCTGCGAGATAAGATTACCACACTATTTTAGCACACCAGCTAGAAATAGTAAAAACCACTCCAGTTTAGCGAGTTGTGCAGACAAACGGTCGCACACGCCTAAACTGCAGTAAAACCACGACGAGCGTTCCCGCCGCTGTGTGACCGCCGGGAGCCAGAAGAGTCCGCCGCTGTGTGATCGCCGGACACCACACAAAAACCTAGACAACAGACCGAAGTAAGCCTTTTAACTAAGCATTCACTCGCGCCTGACCAGCGTGAGCCCGAAGGACCAGCCAGAGACGAGTCGAGGACGCCATATTGCCACGCCGGCCCAAGACGACATCACGTTGCCACAACGAGGACGCCATCTTGGACACGCACGAGACAACAGACGACCTCGCCGATTCCAGCCAGCTTTCATCTTACCTTTACCTTTTCCATTCCCATCACCCATTCCGATTTACCTTTTACTTACCCTTTATATATATATATATAAGATATATCTGTACATTGCCCCGCAGAATAAATCTATATTATATTTTACCTTTTATATCTGTGTAATCATTTCTTTGGGTAAACCGCTTGAGCAAAGCGGTAGTGAGTTAGTCGAATTAAGTAATCAACCCACGAGTTAGCGACGGTTAGACTTGAGCGCGAAACGTGGGGGCCTGTCCGGGATCAAGTTGAATAACTGATTCTAACCTGTGATTACATCATACCCAAAGCAAGAAATGGCAGATAATACTCGAGTAACAGACTCCGACTCAGACGTTAACAAACGAGCCGGTAGTCGCAAAGGAACCGACTATCATTTGAGGTCGGGAGGTCCTTTGCCCAAAGCCTCAGCGCACGAGTCTAGGCAAAAACGCCGCAAGGCCAAGCCAGACCGACGAAGCGCTTCGGAGGCATCGCACCCGTCTCACGCCGAGACGAGGCAGCGATTAGACGAGACGGAGCGGAGTGAGGATCCGTCCCACCCCAAACCGCCGCGTCCCAATCGTGACGGCGAGACGAGCGGAAACGAGGTTTTATCCCGTAACCAATCGCCTCGTCTAACGCACGATACCGAGGTGAGCGATCCGAGAGCGACGTCTTCGATACAAAGGACGGCGTCCGACACGACAGCGAATTCAGCGCTAAACACGCCAATTACGCACAGTCGACCAGCCTCGGTAATATCTGAAGGGCACAAGTCCAACTCGTCCTCTGTCAAGCGTGTTTCGAGCCAGCCTTACAGCGTCTCGGGCACCTTGATTGATGCGATGCAGTTGGCACAAGCGGAAGGAGTGAGGTACACCCTTCCGACGGGGAAGATTACAGTGTACGAAACGTTACAAATCGTACGTGCAGCTTTAAAAGCGCACAGTGTATCCCCACAAATCACCATTGTTGAAGGTGCACACGCTCAACAATTGGTTGATTCCGCTCAATTTGAAGCGGATGCAGAGAACGAGGCTCGACAAGCCATTCGCGAGAGACGGAGGAAGCTGGCGGAAAGAGAAGCGCAAGCTCTCGAGTACGGCAGAACCCAGCCCAATCCGACTACTCCCGAGGAGGTAGAAATAGTTGACCGAGCCCTGAGAGCACATCGATATGCTTTCCACTCGCAACAAGAAGCAGAGCGAGCATTTATGGCCAGATTGCGACGAGATGACCCGAAATCCGTTCGCAAACCAGAGGTCAGTTCATCCGAGCTGTCCGACGAGAGCCTAGAGGGAGACCCAAAGCGCACGCCGAAGGCCAAACCCAAACCCCAGCCGGAGAGGGCAACACCAGCTACTCCGCGCAAGAGAGATGCGTCGGCCAGAGAACAACAAACTCGGCCCCGCATGCAAGCTCTCGATTCAGCCACAAATAATGCGATAACGCGGTTAATCAACGCTAATAATGCTAGGCGAAATGAAGAGCAAGCTCTCACAAGCCAACAGCATGATAATCCGCAAGGGACTGAGTGGCGACAACCAGTGCCCATCCTTAACGACGACGAGTCGTCAAGGAGACAATCGCATGATCGCACCTCTTCGCGAGAAGAAGGCAAACGCGATGAAAGACCGAAATATTTTCACTACGGAAATAGTGATTCGTCGTCAGATGGACTGGAGTCAAATGCACCCAGTCATCACGATTCGGAGAGAGGTTCCGGAGAAAGACGAAGGGAAAGAGAACGCGATGAACGCAGGGAAAGGGAACGTGACGACCGTCGTAGGGGCCGGAAAGAGTCAAACTCTTCACGGCGCAACCCGCCACGCCGCTCACCGTCTCCCGACCCCAGCTCCGACCCCTCATCTAACGACGACAGACGAAAGGATAAATCAAGTAATCGCCGGAAGAGATCCAACTCTCCGCGCGATAGAGAGAAACGACGTCGATCGGAAAATAGCGACCACCGACGGGAGGAGTTTCAGGACCTTCCCCGACAAAGCGCGTTTACCGATTCGACGGGTCGACAGTATACGATGGGAGAGCTTGGAAGAGCCCTGCTTGGCTCGTTGAAAGCCGAGGGAATCGATCTGAGCAAACGAAACGATCGTAATCGTAGCACTGGCGACCGCGTAAAGAAAAAATACGCTGTCTCCCGACGTGACACCATGAGTGTTACCGGGAATATTAGGTGGCAATTTTATATTCAGAACCGTTTCGACGGGTCATGGAAAGCGGGAGATCGCTTCCTTGACGAAGTAATTCGAATTAAGACTGCCACTAAAGCCACCGTAGGAGACATGCTCACCCACGGTATTGTCGAGCTAATGACAGGCTCGGCACGTGAGTGGTACCAAGGATTGAAAGGCGTCAATTGGGACGACTTTTTAATGAGATTCGACCTGCGCTACGGCGAGACACCCGAAAAGGTGAGCCGAAAGATGCGAGGTCTTCGCCAGATGCCTGGTGAAACCATAATGGATTACGACATTCGCGCCAGATTGTTGTTCGAAAAGGCCCCGATGGAATTTCATGCCACGGGATTCAACCTTTTCTTTCTCGGCGGTTTGTCGGAATACTCGCAACGGGTGTTACTTGAAGAAAGGGCACCGACAGGAGGCAGCTACGAGGAGATGAGCGCCTTCCTGTTCGAGAACACGATAGATATCGAGAAGAGATATTATTCCGCTTTACCAGAAGCGGAGAAAGCAGCAACCGCTAAACGTCTCAAGTTGAGTGCGGAAAGATATGGGGCGACAGATAAAATTATGCGCCCTACTGAATATCTTAGCGGTATAATGGAATTGGCGGAAGCTAGCGTTGGTTTACAAATAAAAAATAAACTGACATCCACGCTGCCTTCCAACCCTTTGGCCGCCCCTAAAAAGGCACCGACAGCGTCAGCCATGCAAGCGACACTGGAGGAGGTCAAGGAGGGGGAGGAAGCCGGACAAGATGCCGGAAAATCAGACGAAAAAGAAGAAAAAGACGATTATTCGACGGACGAAGAAATACGAAGCTATCGCGATACCTTATCAACGGGTTGCGATGAGGAAGGACCGCTAGTACATCTCATCCATCGAGATAGAGCGGTAGAAGAATTTCGCGCCAGGTTAAAACCAAATGCCGGCCGAATTCCGAAGTATTTTCGAAAAAATTACACGCCACCGTCGAAAGCAGACCCTGAAAAGAAAAAATCGACTGAAGCCCCAAGAGACAAATCAAATATTCGTTGTTTCAAGTGTAACCAACCGGGTCACTATTCCAATGAGTGCCCAAGAACAGCGAAAGAAGACGCAAAGTTTGACGCGATAATGAAGCAGATGGCAGAGATTAAACTCGCCATGGCAAAAAACGAGTCAAAAAACGAGTCAGCGCAGGCGGCGAAGAAATAACTTCTCGACCGTCTGCGCCATTCATGAAGAAAAAGGGGTTTAACAAAGGGTTCGATAAGCCGCCACCAGTCAAAGAAATGGGTAGTGACATAGCCAACGCCCAAATTCAAGACAGGGCCAACAACGCTTTGCAGGTAATCACCGCAAACGCTGAGGCGGAAGAACCGAACCTACTGCTTGAAGAATTACCTCAAGTAGTCGAAGAGACAGAAGAATTTCGTGTTTTCATGTGCAACGTGGCGGTCGAATACACCAGCCGCCTATGTATGCTGCCCATGACAATAGAACGCGAAAAAATTATGGGACTATTAGACTCAGGAGCAGATCGCTCGTTCGTTTCCGAAGACATAGTAGCATCATTGGGTCTCACCGATAAGATAAAAGGCGTTAATAAAAATATACGTCTAAAAACCGCCAACGGAATGGCGCGTCCAAAAGGAGTTATATTATTGACCATGGAGTGGCTCGGAGGGGTAGAACAGCACCCTTTCCTGGTCCTGCCCACGTGCGACAGAATTTTTCTGTTGGGCTTAGACCTCATGGCGTCAATGGAAATACAACCAAATCCAATAACGAAATCTTGGAATTATATCAGAAATGATAAGGAAAGACCCGCAATTGTCGTGCCACCAGCTCTTGTAAAAGAAGCGGCCGACAAGACACAGTGGGAGAAAGGCCTAAAGAAATTCGTTCAAGACTACGATTTTAAAGCATTCGTAACAGAATTGCAACGGGACAATGTAGTGGAAACGCTTGTCGCCGACGCCGCTTTAGAATTAAACGAAGCGGCAGCCCTACGAAGGGTCCTACTTAAATATGAGGGGATCCTGTCGAAAAAACCGGGCCGAACGAATAGGGCTATTCACGAAATTAAATTGACGGATAATAAACCTATACGAGTTGCGTATAAGGGAATGAACCCGCAAAAACGTGAAATAGTGCAAAAAATGTGCCAAGAAATGCTAGACAGTGGCATTGTCTCCGAGGCCCAGGGAGAATACGCGACGCGAGTTGTGCTCGTGATGCGCCCGGGCTCGGACCCACGCCTATGCATTGATTACCGCCCATTAAACGCGGTGACAGAGATAGATCCCATACAGATGCCGTCTATCGAATCCATTTTGAGAGAGCTTAGCCCCTTTTCTTGGGTTACGACGATGGATCTGTCGAAGGGATACTGGCAAGTTGAGATGAGGCCAGAGGATAAGCTAAAAACAGCATTTTACTCGCCGATTGGACGGTTGATGTTCAACGTCATGCCATTTGGTTTAGTGAACGCTCCCAGTACCTTTCAGAGACTAATCGAAAGCGTATTGGGTGATATCCTGCATCAGTTTGTGTGGGCATACCTAGATGACATAGTTATTGCCTCTAAAACATTTGAAGAGCACATTGAGCATATCGACCAAGTGCTCACCCGGCTGGCGAAAGCTGGGTTACACGTTCACCCGGGCAAGAGCAAGTTCTGTCGAAAGGAGCTTGCCTTCCTGGGTTATCGCATTGGAGTCAATGGTTTAGCTATTGGCCCCGAAAAAATCGATGCGATTAATCGTTTCCCACCACCCGAGGACGTTAAAGGTGTCCAACGGTTTATGGGAATGATAAACTTCTTCGGCAGGTTGCTACCGGGTCTAGCTGAAGTGGCAGCCCCAGTTACCGACCTCCTGAAGAATGAAAACGAATTTGTATGGTCAAATGAGTGCAACATCGCATTTAATGCGATAAAGAGGATGCTGACGGAAGTCGGCGTAATGCCTCTACCCGACCTAAACCGGCCGTTCATATTACATACGGACGCCAGCAGAGTTGGGTTGGGAGCCGCGTTGCTTCAAACACACGTGCGCGACGGAGTCGAACAAGACCTGCCGTGCATGTTTATAAGTCGCAAACTCCAAGGCGCTGAAAAAAATTACAACGCCACAGAGTTGGAGTGTTTGGCAGTTGTGTGGGCTATAAGGAAATTCAGAGATTATCTCGAATATACCAAATTTGTAGTCCACACAGATCATCAAGCGTTACAATGGCTGATGAAATTAAAGGAGCCAGCCGGTCGATTAGCCAGATGGCAGTTAGAACTGATGGCATGCGACTTGACCATTCAATACAAGCCCGGCAAATATAACGTCGTGGCTGACGCTCTGTCACGGGCACCAGTGTCAGATGATCTGACACTGGTGCCCGTGACTCAGATCCACTCGACGCTGACGATGATGGCGAGGATGACTCTCGCATCATTTATTGCCCTACGAGTTGTCACCGTTGGGATTTAAGGAAGATGAATGAAATTCCCACCGCGTCTCCGGCAGACGTAAAATTCTGTGGATTCTGGACGCGGTTATACCAACCAGCTGCTGACAATTACCCAAACGCAAAGAAGGAATTTAAGCTAGAGCGGAGAATAAATGACCCGCTTCTAAGCGCCTTCCACGCTCGTGTCAGCAAGCAAATGCAAAGCAATCCCCCGACAAGGGAGGAAATAATCGTGCAACAAAAATTAGACAAAAAATGTCAGGACAGAGCTAGATTCGTACTGACAGGAAAATATCCGCCCAACTTAACCAGAAGGCAGAAGCGTCGCTATGCACACGAATCCATAGATTACCTATTGGATGACGGCCTTTTGGTGAAACATCACCCAAATCACCAAGATGACTTGAGTGAATCGGACACCGCAGTAAAGGTAGTAATACCTGCTTCCTTAATCGGTCGCGTGCTGTGGTTGTTACACGGGCACCCGCTTGCGAGCCATGCGGGAGTAAGCAGAACACTCTATCGTGCTACACAGCTTTTTCACTGGACAGGGATGAAAAAAGATATTGCCCTTTTTGTCCACCAATGTCAGCGATGTCAAGCGTGCAAGCCGAGGAGTAAATCACCATTCGAAACTATTTTCTTAGGGCCTTACGCGCCTTTTGATTGTTTAAGTGTCGATGTGATGGGCCCAAAACCCGTTACGGGAAATAAAAATGCGTACATTATCGTTATAATGGACGTGGCGACTCGTTGGCCCGAGTTGTACGCCGTCGCTAGACCTTCAGCAGAGAAAATCGTTGAATGTATCTACGACGTGGCGTTACGTTACGGATTTCCACGTAAAATAATATCCGATAACGGACCCCAATTTATCTCGAAAATTTGGGGTAAGTTTTGTAAAAAATTCGGGATTGTGGCGTCACATACTTCGACCTACAATCCTAGAACAAATCCCGTTGAGCGACTCAACAGGGATATCAAATATGCATTAAGTATATTCACTGACATCCACAATAGGTGGGATGAATACTTGAGGGAGATCGCGTTCAGCATACGAACAACAGTCTCGAGGACGAGAGATTTTTCTCCGGCCTACCTCAACTTCGCCCGAGAGCTACGAGTGCCTTGGGACCCACGAGTGGCAGAGTCGGTAAATGTGGTGGACCCAGAGAAACCACATGAGTATGTGTATAAATTGGAGCAGACAATTTCGAGCACATACAAGCATATGATGGCGCACATTTTTAACATGCGTGACCGCATTTTACAAGATAAAAGCGGTAGAAAATTCGTGAATTTCGAGATCAATGATTTGGTGTGGAAAGATGCACACACCCTCTCAAATGCAGCGAGAGGGATCACCGCCAGCTTGGCCGACAAGAGAGATGGTCCGTATGTAATCATCGGCAAGCATGGCGGTAACGCGTATAAATTACGCAAGCTCGAGGACAACACCGAGCAAAAATCGATCCAGGTACGAGAGTTAACTCCGTACATTCCGGAATTCCCGCAAGAAATGTGGGCCAAGGGCCAAGTCAAGTCAAAAACTGACGGCCAAATCGTCGATATGTTCGCTGACGAGTCGGAAAAAGCACCGCCAAGTGACAACGAGGAGTATTTCGACGCCCCTTCACCTCCGGTCAACGAGATCGTTGAATCCGTTCCGGATCCAATTTTGGTCGGGGGGGAAACAGGAGAAACTCCTGAAACAAACACAAAAAACACGGATAAAAAAGAAAACAATAATGAGGAGGTACAGACACAAAAAACAACAAAAAATATCGTACCTGCCTCGATCCGTAACCTGCGACCAAAAAGAGATAATCCGTTTATAAAAGGCGGAAAGGTCGTAGGAAAGAAGTAAAATAAATTACGAGTCGATGGCGGCACTAAAAATAAATTCTAATCGACCGATAGTGCAAGCCATCACGTTGCGAGACTCGAAGAAAATTTCGCTAAGTTCAACAAAGCGATGTCGGTCGAATTCACGTCACAAGATGGCGTGGAAACGCGGGACCCGTAGCAAAATTATCGGCACGGGTCGGATACCGCGTGCAAAAGACCCCGTAGCAGCAGTCGCGCACGGGAGTGAGAACAAAGGAGACCCGTAGCGTAACATGCGCACGGGTAGGTGCGCACTAGTCTCAAACACCCGGGTTCTGGAGTATATTACCCAGAATCCATCGCGATTACCTCGTGTTCACACGGACTTCCGCTTTTCACAGCTGATCGCTGCATTCGTGCGTGATCCTCGTTTTTAACGTTTTTATCGAGTTTTTTGAGATAGTTTTATCATCCTTTTTTCAATCGTGATTGAGCTTTTTTGTGCGCGCTCCTCGCCATGGACGAGGAAGAGAACGACGTGCTTGCCATCGAGCACGAGGACGAGGCAAACTGGGACCACGATGTAAACCAAGTCCCACCCGATCAGGTAGAAGTCGGCATCGGCACATGAGAATTAGTTCCGTGCTGCTGAAGAAGAAATTTTGTTGACTAATACCTGACATGAGTGCTTTGCACTCACAATAGCGTATAATTAATTATTAACCGCGATCGCTCACACGATCGTATTTTTTTTCCTTGTTAATTTGTTTTCGGGATGCGATCGTAGACTTCACGTCGCCTCGCGTCTCGAAAATTCCTCATGACATGAGTCACGAGCGAGACAATGGGCTCGAGCCATAAATAATTTTATGACAAGGGGAGAATATTCTGTAAAAGAATATTTTTCTCCACAAGTAATTTGACGCATCGAATTGATGCAACTTAACATTCGTACGATGAATTTTTCGGTGTGTTGGATAAATTTAATTTGACTTTAACTTTTTTAAAAAATTAGACAAAGTCCGACTTCGGAATAATTCTTTATTAGATTTATTTATTTGGTAAAATTTTGACAAGCACATTTATTGTGCAATTTTAGTAATAATTCACACCCGACGAACTCTTTTTACGAATGACTGATAATTATTAATTTAATTATTAGTAATGTTCTAATTAACGTTAGAATTAATTTGAAGTAAAATCTGATGACAAAAATCCGGATTAAAGGCTCGATTCCGTCTCGCTGTGCGTTTTGGACATGAGACAGATTTTTACGTGATGACTTCTCTTTTTCTATCCGACGAGGGACAATTCGTCCTACGTTTGCACCGATAGACAGGAATCGGTCTCGACGGACGGCTGCACGTATCGGCAACGTCCCTCGAAACCAACCATTTATCTACGTATTTAAATATTAACTTTTTATTAATTGTTTATTTCTCCATCCTTCCAGATGGCACTACGTAAAACATGGGGACCATTAGATCCCGCTTGCATCGCTCGTGGCGGGATATTTCGAGGCGCGCTGCCCGAATTTTACCGACGATGTTTCGGCGAAGACGCCGACCCTTGGCGCCTGCGAATACTACATTCCCGATGCATCGCTCCTGGATACGTTCCCGGAAGGGATGCGCGAAGGCATCGCCACAGAGTTAGCTCGTGACGATGACCCGAAATCGCCAATTTTCCACCCCGGATTGTCAAGTCAGTACACTGGCACTCCGGCGGAGGAACACGTGCTGCATGCGTGGCGAGCAGCCGAGACAGAAGAGGCCCGTGAGGCCATCTATCAGCATTATAGACAACAGCTGGTGGATACCGCTGCGGCAGTGGCCGAGCGCATCCTCCAAAACGAGGGGATGACCGCGGATGATATTCATCTGTGGTTTTAGAGGCTGCGATTGGGAGAGAGTACGCCCCAGTGGAGACCTCGGATGGGAATTTTGACGTCCCAAGCCGAGATGTGGCAGCTCCACCACCGGGGGATTTTGGGGCCCAAGAGCAGCTACCCGCGGAAGCGCAAGCGCTCCAAAGGCGCCGGGAACAGCCAGTCGCGTTCCCCGGTGACAACCAAGAAGCAGCGTGTCGCTCAAAACACGACTGAAAGCAACGAAGCTGAGCCATCCACTAGTACGGTGCGTGACCCTTCGCAGTATTCCCGACCGCGAATTTTCGTAAACCGTCAGATTAAAGACGGTAAGGAGTGCAAGGAGGTTTGGATGTCTGGTGATGAAGAGCGAGTCTCTCGTCCCAGCACTTCTAGACGTCCGCTGACTCATCGCGAGCAGCGGAAAAAAGATCGCAAGGAGCGATACTTCGCGAGGTGCGAAGCTCGGGGCCGTCCCATCCCCGAACCCGCCTACATCTCCAAGAGAGCGGGTCGACGAAGTGGTAGCCAGTCAGGTGAGCGAAACGTCCCAGCGACAGATACGCGGGACCTTCGCGAGATTCTGACTCAGATGAAGCGGACGAAACTGACACGTTTCGATCCCGCGATGAAACACGCCAGGAAGATGGGTGTTGTCACCGACGGAAAGGTGACCCCACACGAGGTGGCAAGGTGGCTCGCAGACTACATAAATTCGCGACCGCGACCCTATGGCATGCCAACCGCCATCGTGCAGCCTTCGAGCTCCGAACAACATCTCCCGGCGCCCCAAGTCGCAATGACTGGGGTGCAGACGACGGAGACGCCACCACCGCCGACGCAGCCGCCACCACCGCTGCCGACGCCGACGCTGCCGACCAAGACGCAGCCGCCTCCGGACCTGCCGCCACCGTCGTTGTTGAATTCGAGCGATCCGCCGGATTTACCCACCGACCGCTCAGTCCCTCTCCCCGTTGGACAGAGCATTATGCAGGAATGTCGAGCCAATTTGACCGACATTTACAGGCCGAGCCGACCCCGACCCGGTTCCTCGGCCCTGTTCTTCGAGAGGCGAGACGAAGAAGCGCGACTCGCGAGAGAAGCCGCCAACCCGACTATCTCCGAGCTCTCAGCATTTCGCTTCGTGATGGAAGACCCAAGAGTCTCCGCACCCGCCTTGCGAGGTGTGGATCAAGCCCAGCGATATTTCATCGAATGGGCAACGGCGATGATGAGTAAGCTCTCGTGTGCCTTCACTGCGGATTCAGAGCGATCGAATCCAGTGAATCGTCGCAGCCTACAGCTATCATTGACCAAGGTCATGATGCAGCTGCTAACCCCAGCACTCTTCGGAGAAGGGCGTCAGGCGATGGCCGCATGGTCTGTCGTGGACAGAGAGGGTGTACAGGTTCCCCGTGCACTCCTCGCAGAGTGGAGCTCCATTCTGCCCGACCCTGTGTTGACTCGGTACGAGCTAACCAGGGATGTGGTAAACCCCGAATTTGAGGGGTACAAGTTGCGAAGCACGGCGTTTCGTTACACCTCCGCCACCTGGACAGCGGCGCCTACCCAACAACTGCGCGCCTTGACCATCCAGACGGAAGAATCGGCAGAGGATGTAGAAATGGTGATCTCGCCGACGAGCGGAGTTCCGATTCCGCCACCGATGCCTGCGGAGATATCCCCGCAAGGACCCGCCCTGTTCGAAGTGGCGGGTAAACCAAAGCGCTTGCTGTGCCGAACGCCACCCGTCAGGTCCGTCGAGCAAACGAAGCCGACACCGCCCGGGACCTCACCGGCCCGAGCGGCGACAACAACGCAAGCAGTGATTCCCGCGGCCACCCAGAAGCCGAAGCCGGCACCGCCTCCACCAGACTATTATGGGCGAATCATCGACGAGTTTCCCCATCTTTCGATGACGACGGCGACCAGGAGGTTTATCCTCGCGCAGCGGGACAAAGGCAAATCGGTCTTCATCTGGCTTCACAACCAGATCCGGAAGACTAAAGACCTCATCTTCCACCAGAGGTTGCTGAGAGCCCACCGTGCGCCAGTGACGCCAGCGGAAGCCAATGCCATCCGGCATACGAACACCGGCTTCTCCGCCTACATCCCGAGCGTTTGGTTACACGAGAGGACGCGTGCCCCGCATGAGCCAGTTGACGGCCATGCATTATGCTTCATTACGGAGCATGAGGACCCCCGAGATCGGTCCTCGGCGCTAATAGGCGATCTACCCGCGCCACCCGGCACTCAACCGCCTGTCCCTGGAGTGAGTTACGCCCAGGTGACGGACTCAGTGTCGGGTCCCCCAGGAAAGAAGTGATCGCTCAGCCCCACGGTCTGAGCTCGGAGGGGGAAGTGTTGTGACCCGACTGGACCGGGGTCAACGAAGAGTTTCTCTCGTGACCTCGTTTCGGGTGTAAGGGGAGCCGCAAGCGCGTCTTCCTTCCCTCAGTGCATTGACATCTAGTCAATGGACAGGCGTCTGCCCTGAGGGAGTGGGGATGGCTCGTCCACCCCACCATTGGGTGATTCCGGTCACCTGTCAACCCCGCTTTGTGCAAAGGAATGTGCCTTGCACTGAGCGGGCAGAACCAACACAACCATCAAACGAGAAACACACGTAAACCCGTCGTCCTACAAGATCAGGCCCAAGTAAATATACTGGGATTGACCAAGGACAAAGGACAATTTACCGTGAGTACGTTTGGTCAGTGTCAAACTCCGCAGAGTAACCTGCGAGATAAGATTACCACACTATTTTAGCACACCAGCTAGAAATAGTAAAAACCACTCCAGTTTAGCGAGTTGTGCAGACAAACGGTCGCACAAGCCTAAACTGCAGTAAAACCACGACGAGCGTTCCCGCCGCTGTGTGACCGCCGGGAGCCAGAAGAGTCCGCCGCTGTGTGATCGCCGGACACCACACAAAAACCTAGACAACAGACCGAAGTAAGCCTTTTAACTAAGCATTCACTCGCGCCTGACCAGCGTGAGCCCGAAGGACCAGCCAGAGACGAGTCGAGGACGCCATATTGCCACGCCGGCCCAAGACGACATCACGTTGCCACAACGAGGACGCCATCTTGGACACGCACGAGACAACAGACGACCTCGCCGATTCCAGCCAGCTTTCATCTTACCTTTACCTTTTCCATTCCCATCACCCATTCCGATTTACCTTTTACTTACCCTTTATATATATATATATAAGATATATCTGTACATTGCCCCGCAGAATAAATCTATATTATATTTTACCTTTTATATCTGTGTAATCATTTCTTTGGGTAAACCGCTTGAGCAAAGCGGTAGTGAGTTAGTCGAATTAAGTAATCAACCCACGAGTTAGCGACGGTTAGAGTTGAGCGCGTCAAAATGTTGATCAGGTTGAAAATTGTGTTGAGATTCAAAATGGCGTTGGAGTTTTAAGAAAGCACGACCACACAGTTTAAGTTGAAAAAATACACTGAATTTATTCTAATCTTAAAGGGAAAAGGAAATGCAAATGACACAGTTCACAGAACCAATCACAAGCGTTCGCAAAGTAGGGGAATGACGTGCTCGAGTAGAGGAATGCAAAACGAATTAAAGAGATTAACATGTCAAGATTCCAATAATAAAAGAACAGGTCAATACATATAAATGGAAATAAAAATACATTATAATAAATTGGTAAATCACAAATTCAATATTAAATCACAGACAAGTTTTGGAAATACAAAAGTAACAATATTAATTCAAACAATATAAATGAAACCTAAACAATAATTCACGCGTAAAATCATCCGATTTTCACACTGCCGGGCGGGGATCACTTGACTCCATCTCCAATCGTACAAGACGTTGATCTTCTCGCGAACGACGCATCGATCCAACATTGTTTTTCAAGGTCCTTCTTGCGGATGGTGTCCAATAATCTTCTCGAAACTTGGACAGTGTGGACGTCAGCCCGCAACGGAGAACTTCCGTTTGCGCAATTCCAATTAAACTGAACTTCGCACGTTTTAACTCAGCTGCCCCCAATGGATCTCGATCTCGTTGGCTGGCGTCTGTCTGTCGTTTTCTCGCATTGTTAGCAAATCTAAAAGCCCATGCCAGCGTTCGGATTGCCTTTGACAGCAATCCAAACCTGTCAAACGGAAAATCATTAGTTGTTGTCTGCACCACCCGACGTGAAACTCCGCAATTTCTTCATCGTCTTGCTCCTCGACCGTATCTGACAGCACTTTTGGCCAATTCTGACGACTTCCGCGCAGCCAGTCCGGTCCCTGCCACCAAAGTCGGTCGGATATCACTGGTGTCACCAACTCCTTGATTTGGTCTGAGAGGCGTACAGCAATAAATGCTCCCATGAGTTCGAGTCGTGGCAGAGTCAGTGGTTTGACAGGGGCCACACGGCACTGCCTTTTTGTTGTTTTCTTGCAAGGTGGGCAAGTTTCTTCAACCGCCAGACTCAATTCGTTCGAGTTTGGGTTCCACTTTATTCCCAACACCTTGGTTTCTTCATCCGACATCAGCAGAGAGTCAGCAGGATTTTCTTCGCGAAATTTGGCTCTTAAATCTGGTGAATTGGTTTGCCGCTTGGCGAGTTCCATGCCGGCTGCTACGAAAATTAGATTAGATTGTCGGAATATTACCAGTGCTTCAGCGACGGTTTTGAGTGATGAGATGAAGTCGTCCACGTACAGACACTGCAGCAACAAATTTACCGTTTCGTGGCATTGCTTCTCGAATTTGTGAAACGCTTTTTTGATGTTTCCCACGATGGCCACTTTCGACGAGCAGTTGCTCAAGGAGAGATGTCCCTTCCGATGCGACAACGCATCAAATACAATTCTCAATTTCATGGTTACGCGTTCCTCCTTGATTACTGGGTTGTGAGGCATGTAGTAGACGGGTCCTGTTGCTGTTGGACTCGGAACTTCTTCAACAATGCTTGCTTTCAGTTGCTCGTCGATGACCCCTTTGTGTTCCAACGTCTCAGCGTCGTCTTTGGTTTCGACTGACTCGTGGCGGACTCCGATCGGTTCCAGCTCATACATCCGGCGCAAAGGGTCATCTGTTAATGGAGTAAGCGTAATTGTATTAATTCTCACCGGTGCAGCAATGACTCCCGTTCCGTTTGTGGTCTGTCCGTGTAAGGTCCAACCGAATTTCGTTTTTACGGCAATCAAGTTTTCTTCCAAAATTTCTGTCTGTCCCGCCATCACTCGCCAGTAATGATCCACTCCAATTAACAAGTCCACTTCCTTTGAATGCAACGCGACTTGCTTGCAGGCCACCTCAATTTTTCTTCGTTGTAGTTCTGCCTTAAGTTGCTTGTTCGGTTGTTCTCCGGGCGTGGACGTGACGTGGACAGCTTCGATGGCTTCAATTGTGACCGCTGGTGACTTTGAATTGGCGGGACTGAGTATTAGTTCAACTCTGTTGCGTACTTCTGATCGGGGCTCTTGTCCAAACACGGCCAAATTGATTGTTTCAGTTCCTAAAATTGGTAAATTCAGTTTTTTAACCAATTCAGACCGTATGAATGTGCGTTGGGCTCCTCCGTCGATGTAGCAGACTCCTAACGTTGACAGCTTTGGTCCAGTCATTTTCACCATCTGGACCATCAAAAATTCGGACTTGGGTGGGCAGGTGGTGACTACTGAGTTGGAGTGAGTAATTCCCTCGGCGGCTTCCGTAGTTTTCGGTGTGTCGCATACGTGGGTGTGGTGCGCTCCCTCACAGCTGTAGCACTTCATGCGAGTTCTGCATTCTTCAGTCTTGTGGGGCACTTTTCCCAAGCACCTCATGCAAATTCCCTTCGTTTGTAGTCTTTCGCGTCTCTCCTCCATCGTGAGCGGACATTTCTTTCGATTATGTTCTGCAGAATCACAAAATTGACATTTCATTATTAATACTGACAACTGTGACGCTGATCCAGATCGAGGCTCCTTTTCCTTTTGGTCAAATCGCCCTTTATTCGTGTAATTGCTTTCCTTTTCCGACGTTTTGTTGTGAGACGTTTCTGACTTCGACTGGGTTTTTAGCATGTCGTATTTGGCGTGTTTAGCGATGTGGTCACCCAACCAGTCCATTAACCTCGTTATTGATCTCTCTCCATCGCAATCCTTGTCATATTCCATGATTATACTGCGTGGAACAGCAGACGACAGCACGGGGAAAATGGTCCGCTGTATTTCTGCCAGTGGTACCTCGATGTTGGCTAAATTTTCTATGTTAACTTCCACGTGTCTGTGCAGCTTCTGTAAACCTATTCGATCTCGCTCGCTGCTAACAGATGGCAAATTTATGAGGTTAGACAAGTATTTATTCTCGAGTACGATTTTATCGCCGTATTTCTTCTGCAGACGTGCGATTGCGACGGTGTAATTTCCTGCGGTGATCTCGAGTGCTTTTATATCGTCGAGCGCTTCTCCAACCAGGTAATTTCTTAAATATAAAAGTTTATTCGTTCCGTCCAGTTGCTCGTCGTCGCCGACTTGGATCTTGAACGTCTTCCAAAACCCTCCCCATTCTTCTGACTTACGCCCGTCAAACTTGGGTATTTCGAGTGGCTTACGTTTGATGAATGGTTGACCGTTCGTCGGGGTCGTGCGTGGTGTTGCCGCCGTCACTGCTGCGGTAATGGCCGCCGCCAGTGCGTCGATGTCCGCCGGTTGCGCGTCCGCGTTCGGTCGTGTGTTCTGGGGTAAATTAGGTGGGTAATTCGCATGAGTGTACCTGCCCAAATTGGCTTTTGATGCGGCCAAGCGGTCCTCCAGTGCATCGAGTGCTAACACGGTGTCGTCGATCTCCTGGTCGCTTCTTGCTTGATCCAGTGTGGCGTCAAACGTTAGTTGCACTCGCTTCTGCTTTTGTTCGAGCTGTTGCAGCCATAATTCGATTGTGGCTTGCGGAATTGCAGCTCGCCCATTCAGCGCAGTGGTTATAGTGGTCAAAAGTGTTTCTGTGACCATCATGGCCGCTCGGAATGCTTTGGCTTTTAACTCGAAATTTCTCACCATTTTTAGTAGATTTTTAGATGAATTCGGAATTTAAAATGTTCCCGGGTTTCGGCACCAATGTTAAACTTGAAGTAAAATAAAAGTTATTTCAAATTTACCAAACAAATCCTAAAGTTCTCTGGATACAAATGTTGATCAGGTTGAAAATTGTGTTGAGATTCAAAATGGCGTTTGAGTTTTAAGAAAGCACGACCACACAGTTTAAGTTGAAAAAATACACTGAATTTATTCTAATCTTAAAGGGAAAAGGAAATGCAAATGACACAGTTCACAGAACCAATCACAAGCGTTCGCAAAGTAGGGGAATGACGTGCTCGAGTAGAGGAATGCAAAACGAATTAAAGAGATTAACATGTCAAGATTCCAATAATAAAAGAACAGGTCAATACATATAAATGGAAATAAAAATACATTATAATAAATTGGTAAATCACAAATTCAATATTAAATCACAGACAAGTTTTGGAAATACAAAAGTAACAATATTAATTCAAACAATATAAATGAAACCTAAACAATAATTCACGCGTAAAATCATCCGATTTTCACACTTCTTTAAAAATAAAAATAATTATTATTATTTTAAATTAAATTCATTATTTTGAAAACACTTAGTCTGAAGCTCCCCCTTGTGCTTCACTGCAACGCATCTGATGCATTTATTGCTTTCAAACAAATTTTGAATGCATATTTCCAAAATGTTCCTCCAATGCATCTTGTAACTAAAACTAAGCAAAAAGTCTAATCCTTGTGACAAAAGATATTTTGTCACCCCTATAAATCCATACACTGGAAAGGCCAAGTTCAAAACTATTTTCAAAGCAACAAAAATGATTATTAATTAAATAATTACCTGTCAGCACAAGGCCCTGATATGTCGTTTTAGACAAAAACATTTTTTTTTCTGTTGACAATTGTAAAATTTCCTTCTCGTAAATCAACGAAATTTTTCCAATCCTTAAAAAATGATAGAAATTTACCCTGCATAAACTGAAATACAGTATAAAGTTTGTTACGAATCAACTTGGATGTTTAATTGATTTGATCTGAATTTACGCGCAAGGTGATGTTAGCGCAAACCAGTGGGCAAAGTTCGTAGATTTACTCTGTTTGTTCCATCGTCATATGCGGATATCGGACGGTGAATAAACCTAACTCGCTGTAACACACATTATTTATATTCGACGGGCTCAATCTCACGTTGTGGGTCTTTACGTTTAAAAAGAATGAGTATGCGCAGTGATATTCATATGCGGGTGGGCGTAGGATGTCACAGGCATGCGAAGGGATAAAAGGTGGGCAAAAAGAGGCGCTATTAAGTGTTAAATTAGAAGGTGCGCGTGTTAAAGCGCAAAATAAAGATTGACAAACTCAATTCAATCTAAGAGGTGTTAACTCGTTGAGAGAAATATGAGAAGTGTGGATTATGGATAAAAGCAGCGACCAGGTAAACATGAGTCATGTGACCAGGTCGATTGGAGTGGGTGAGGGGGTGGAAGGTATGAAATAAGGTTAATTGTTGGAAATAATAAGATGCGCACAATGAAGCTGCGCATATATTTAGAGATGATTCATCGATGTTAGATGAAAAAGAAGATTGGGAAAAAATAAGAAAACTTAAGATTGGGTCAGTCTAAGTTAGAAATGAATAAAAAATTAGGGTGGGTAACCTGCCCGTGACATCCCTCCCCCCTTAGGCTTTTATTATTCGAGATTTATCGAAGGGAATAAAAGGATAAGAGACAAGGAAAATCATACAATAATAATGCGCTATGCGCAAAAACTATACAAATTCTCAAAAAATAAACAAAAATAAACTAAATAAATTAAACAAAAAGTGATGCGCGTCTGCGCAAAGACTTAATAACTCTGTCTAAAATAATGCACATTGTGCAAAGACTCAACAACCTTGTCAAAATAATAAACAAAAGTTAAACAATACTAGATTAAATATCAAAAATCAATTAAATTATTAAAGATAAAGAATTAATAAATCACCATGGCTTTTGAAAATAAATTTAAACCAAATTTCTTTTGTAAAGTCACAATGGTAAAATTTAAATCATTCTACTCGAAATCACAAGACGAACAGGGACAACACAAGGAGGGCGAACACTAAACCTAAAGGGGCCGACGATACCTAGGACGGACGAGAATCTATACATTTTACCCAAACAATTTATAAAATAAAAACTTTAAACACTTTTTACTTTTTACTTTTTGTATAAACATCATCGAATAAACAATTTTAAATTAAACAAAAATAAGGAGCCGACACATGAGAGTTATCAGGAATCGAAATGGGATTTATTAATTTTCAGATTGGGTATTTATGTTATGATAGGATGCGCGTAATTGCGCAAAAACAAACAAAAATTAAAGATAAGGTACAAAATTATGCAACCTGCATAAGGTAAGTATGATTTCAGATTAATTAGGAACTTTGTCACGTCGTAGTCGACTTTTTAACAATGGTTTCGGAAATTTAAGAATTTCCAGGGATTGTAATAACCAGAAAATTTAGGTTCGCAGGCGCTGCAACTCTTAAAACTTTGCCGGGGGTGGTAGCTAGGTTAAGACAGCGTCTATTCGTGAAATCTGTATTTTATGGGTGCAGGATTCAATTCGGGCGCCGTACAAAATGGCGAACGTTGATATTCGAATTTTAAGACCAAAATATCGCTCTTCACTAGGGAAAATGTCGTCATATGCTAGGCGTACTTACGAAGAGTATGTTTCTTCTCCTGAACACGCGCAAACGTTGGGTGAACGCGCAAACAGGTACCAAACCGCAGACAACGTCGTCGAACCGTCGATAATGAAATGAATACGCAATTGAGACGAGTATAAGTTCAAAATGTCTAGGCCGAGGAGGAAGTCACAGTCGTGGCATAAAATGTATTGACGAATTGAGACCGTCAAATACGCCGTTTTTCCAGTAATTCGTACGCAAATAATGGGCAAATAATAAATGTTGTGGTTAGATAGCCAACCATGAGAATTCGGGCTGCATAATGACCGTATGCGTTGAGACGCAATCATAAATCGCACTTGGAAATCTTCTAGTTGAGACAGAAGATGTTGACTAGTCGAAGGCGAAAATTATTCTCTCTGTCAA
This sequence comes from Strigamia acuminata, assembly GCA_949358305.1. Lineage (NCBI taxonomy): Eukaryota > Metazoa > Arthropoda > Chilopoda > Geophilomorpha > Linotaeniidae > Strigamia > Strigamia acuminata. The sequence continues at coordinate 7,141,582 of OX442315.1, read as the reverse complement.
AAATGTCTTGACAGAACAAGTCACCTCTGATCACATGTCAAAGGCCAAGTCAATTCCCAATGGGGACCGGGCAGAAAACAGGCGATCAGGGGTGAAATATGCAAATTTAGAGCGCGATTATATCAACTTATTGCAGAATTCTCATGAATTGTCTGGATGGGGTGATTAAAACCAGGCCAAATCAAAGATAAATGTAAAAAATAAGGAAAAGAATATAAAACAAAATAATAAATTTAGATTTGGGAAAAATAAAATAAATTAAAGGAATTAGAACAATTTTTCAATAGAATTGGGGAAATTTAAAGGAAAGGCGCAAAATGCGCTTAAAATTTTGAAAATTATTACTGTCTAAAGTCAGGACCGTGACATTCCCCCCCACCTAGATGTTTATTATATGGTTTTTATATAATCAACATCTAAATGGAGTTAACAAACATGATTGATAAAAATTTGAACATATAAATAAATAAAAATAATGAATCAATAACATTAATCTCATAATAAACACATAACACAGGTAGGGATTTATTTGGACAGACGCAACAGGCGCACAACTTGGCGCAATAACAGACAAGAACAAACAAACACAAACAAATGGGTTTAGGAGAGGAATATTGTAAAAAATCGTTTGATTAAAAATTAACAGAATCAATAGACGTTTAGGCGCTAACTACGACTAAATTCTAAATAAAATAATAAAATTTGTTAAATTATTTGATAACACTTGACATTAACAATGGTATTTTGTGTTATGACTAGAAAATAAAATAATTTAGGATTAATTAACAATGCCTATGGGTGGCAAAATCTCTATAAAAATGTAAATTATTAGCAAATAAAAATATTGATTAGGCGCTGATTTGGCGTCAATTATCACAATATAAGGATAGCAAAATTTCAATGATCACAAATGGTTAATAAAAATGATTAGCAAAAATGATTAGTAAAATATAAATATCAAAAAATAAAAAGTTCGCAAACGAATATTATCTTCTTTCGTAGGCGTTTGAGTTTTCACAGAACTCCACGTAAAAAATCTTCATCGAGGCGCATAACAATCACATTTTAAACAATTACAACACTCATTGTCTGTATCACAATTATCACAATAAAGTCCACACACACAACAGTTCGTATATGGGTTTTTAGAAGGCGCAAAGTCACTGTAGGTCCTTAAAGTCAATCCATGAGTTTTATTTTCTTAAAATGCAGACGCGCCTTGACCGTCCATCGCATAATAGACCAGTCTAAGCGCTGTTTTCACGAGGATCACTCTCACCTGTTGTTTAGAAGTTGCGTAACACTTCTGGCTAATTCTGTTCACTCGGTAAAGGAAATGTCCGACGTAATATTGTTTAATGATGGCCAACCACTTCTCGCCCGCGCTGTGGTCAAGCTGCAAGTCCGAAAAGATGATCGTTTCGAAAAGGCGCGTCAGAATACTCCAATCCACGACCAATTCGATTTTAGGCTCCCACGGCAATGAGTAGAAAATATCATCAATCGGGATAATCTCCTCCATGATTGCCAATGCGCAAGTTGGCTCCACGAGACGCTTCTCCTTAGGCTTCGGTTCGACCGGTTCGCGCAAACTCTCACGCGTGACAACCTCGCCCGGATCGTCGTCTTTTTCCTTTGGTGGTGTCAAAATCATTTTTGGCATCCTCGACATCAATGGCGATCGACGTCCAGCCTTTGCACCGCCCCGTCCAACTCCAGGAAGTCTGAAAGGCTCGTCGACCTGAATTACCTCAATCTTGTTGTGTTCTTGCGCCGCCAGGAATGCCTTGTGGTTCTCTTCGTCGCCCGTTGACTCGCGAAGCGACTCGACATCCGACATCGAATAATCCACATCCGATGACAATTCCGAGGCGAGTATTCCTGTGTCCGCCACAATCACGGGGTCGTATCGGAATGAATATTTGGTTCGGGGATCTGCTAATTTCGGATTTTCGGCAATTGCGTCCTCAAATTGTTGCACCAATTTTTCAGGCGCCAACTCGATGAGAATCTTTTCTGAAAAGTTCTTAATTTCATCCTTCGTCATGATCAATTCTGGATCCAGTGGTGGTTTGGCGGGCGTATTTCTTTCGTCCTCCAGTCGCTGGGCCTCCCTGAGCGCGTCGGCCTCACGAAATCGTTTAACGGCGTCGCGACGACTCTGATGCATTTGGGTGATGATCTCTTTTAAATTAAAGTGCACGGCGTGCACGATGAGGTGCTGCACCGCGTGCTCGTCTCCGGTACAGTCTTTTGTCATCTTTGCCTCTATTTCCTTCGCGATGTTCCCGAGGCATCCAAAAATTGTTCCGACGACCGTCTTGAAGTCCGAGGCGCTGACGTTGAAATCCAAATTAATCGACATCTTGAAGAGTTCGCTCCATCCTTCCGATCTCAGGTTGATTCGTCCTTGACCCCTGTTCTCCATGGGGTACAGAATCTCAAGCTCATGGCGCCGGAATATTTCGGACATCTGAGTGAAGATACGGTCTGGGCGCAACGTACATCCATTTCGGTCGAATCCCTGGAGATAACGTGGCTTCAGAGACGCGCATCCCTCAGACGACGTTGATCCGTTCGAGACCGCTGAAATGGCCTTAGCAATTGGATTAGAAACCTTGCTTTCCAATTTCTTGACGTCGTGGATCTTTGCGCACTCCTCCGCATCTCTCGCAATCTCGGCAGCGATATTCGCGATGGATGAAGATGGTGTAAAATTCAACAACGCTTTGATATCTCGGTCAACCTGTGGGGGAAAATCAGCTTTAATTAGTTTTTTGTTAAAATCAGCAATTGTGTCCATTTGTGTGTTTGAAGTTGCAATTTTGGAGTATGTAATCGGCACTGATGTCGTAGCAACTGAAGTCATCATCTTGGGCGTCACATTCGATTGAGTTACAGTGGTGGCATCGACAGGTCGGGCAGCTTGGCTCGATTCGGACGTCTCAATCGAAGACGATTTGTTTTTTACAACGTAAAAATAAGGAATGACGATTGGCGCAGCAGTGGTCACCGTAGTAACGTTGGTTGACTTCGCCTCCGCCGCCGTCACACTCGATTCCGTTTTGATGATCGGGGTCGACATCGTGTTGATATTATTAATTTTCTCTCTCTCTCTTCTGTTTTCTTCATTCTTCTTTACCTTTTTAATCACCTGATCACCTAACGAAAGTTCTTCTCTTGGTTTAACGATAGGCAAGGCGGCAGGCGCTCCTCCAACCGCTCCATCTTCCTCGACTATAATCGAAGATGCGTTCGATGTTGGTCTGGATCGTCCCGTCACGAAGTGAGTATCCCGGTTCGCCTCCGCTCCAATCCTTTTCGTTACTTTCTGCGTGTACTCCTTCAAACGGTGCGTGCTCCGCTCCTCGTACGTATGTCGTGGACGCAGATTTGAATGCTGAAATGGCAAGTCGGCCGCAACTCTCTCCGGTTCCGAATACGCTTTTTTCGCATCTGCGATTACATTGGGCGCCGTCAAACATAGTTCTATACCCGATTCTACGTCGTAGGTCTTTCCTTCAGGCGTCACAAACTGGTCCGGAAGTTCGGCAGGTTGCTCGCCGACAATTATGTAGGCTCCCTCCGGATATTTCCAAGTCAACGGCCGGATTCCCTTCTCTTTCGCCAGTTGCTTTATGCGTGCCAAATATGATGCGTGCGCATGACAAAAACGAGCGATGGCGTTCGCACTGCCAAATGGAATCCTCGGCGGTGGAAAATCCACTCCAGCCAACGATGTTTTGTCTATCGATTCATAACCAAGCACATACGCGAACATGAGGCGCATCCATTTTCGAAATTTGCAACGGCGCAAGTCACCGCCGCCTCGACACGCTCGGCATTCTCGTGGCGCCCGCAGTTGATAAATTTCAAATCCTGTCCCGCTACAAACTGGGCACAGTTCATAGTTTGGAAAACTTTGGTCGTTTGGGTGGTCCGGATGAAAGCGTGGCACCAGTCCTTCGCCCGACGCTTCGATTGGTGGCATCGGCAGGTACTTTGGATAGCCTTTTTGGGTTGGCTTTGGAATCGTAATCGTTACTTTTGGATCGTAGGACGCCATAATAAATTATTGTAAAGTGAAACTAAAAGAAATGGAAATTTTCCACGAAGAAAAAGTTATTTTTAACAAAAATATTCAATTAAAAATGAATTGTTGTGAGATAGAAAGTACTTACGGGTGATAGACGCACAATTTCTAACAATATTTATCCAATTTAAGTGATTGTTAAGTTTTTTGAGGCGCGACTATTCAGACGCAAATTAAAATGTGGTCAAGTCGTGCCCTCACATGTCTTTAATACACGCGGTCTCGCTACGGGGTCGCCTCGTCACAAAATATGACACGGACCTCTCGCGTGAACGAGATTTAATCACGCACTTCGAAGAAGCATGAGTTTGGACTTAGTAAATTTTCGTATCATCATTTTAAATTGATGAATTTCAAATTCCTAAACTAATCTTTACTTACTATTTTCAGCGTCTATCCTCCGTAAATATTTGGTTTAAGGCAGGGAAAATTATAAACACAGGAAGGAAAGAAGGTTGGGTAAAGTAAAGAAAGAAATAAAATTATAAAATGAAAAGAAATTAAGTTATTTTATCGAAAATGAAGCGATGATGGTTTCAATTTCCGATGTAAACGCAGCAACATGTTTTTCGATCATTGTTGCGTCCGTTTGGTCTAAATCATCATCATTATTGAACCAATGGCGCAATTCCACGACGTTATATGGCAGCATTCGACGACCATCCTTGTCCATAAGAATGACAGTATTGGGACCAGTTAGTTTATGGATTACGTAAACGCCTTCCGTCCTTTGTCGAAGTCCTGCAGCAAACTGTCGGTCCGCTGATGACAATTGTCGATTTTTAATAGACACAAAATCGCCTGGTTTGAAATCGTGTGGTCTTCTTTTTCGATCGAACCAACGTTTATGTCTAATTTGAGCTTTTTGTAAATTTGCAGTGGCATTATTTCGCAATTCTCTCATCAATTCATGCGTCTCTCGCGCTCGTGCTGGCGGCAGCGGCTGTCCATCGTCGGTGTCCGAATCGAAATCACCTGGATAACGCGCCTCTTGTCCCGTCACCATTTGATAAGGAGAATACTGAAGTGAAGCTTGATAGGCTGAGTTGATTGCTAGCACAAAATATCCAATGTGAACGTCCCAGCGCACATGCTCTTCAATATAAGCTAAAATGCAGTTTTTTAATGCTTGGTTTAATCTTTCGGCCAAGTTCCCCTGTGGATGATAAACAGCCGTGTAGCGATTGATGGCGCCAAAACTCTGACATGCAGCCTGGAATTCCATTGAACGGAAAGCTGGCGCATTGTCACTTATAATGACTTTTGGAAATGCCCATCGCTGAATAAATCCTTGCAATTGTTTGATTGTTGTTTTCCAGTCAGATGTCTCAGTCAATCTCACATCCAACCATCGACTGGCGGCATCCACAATTACTAATGCGTAACAATGTCCTCCAATCGATCGGGGTTTTTTACCATAATAATCAATGTAAATTGTGTGAAACAAATGTCGTGGTTTGGCCATGATCATTGGTCCATATGGAAGGCGATTCAACGGCTTAGCTCGTTGACATGGTTCACATTTTTGAATCCAAAGCAAAACGTCCTCCTTCATTTTTGGCCAATAAACTCGGGCCCGGAGTCGATGAAGTGTTTTTTCAACTCCTAAATGTCCGCAGCTCGGCGGGTAATGCAGAGCCTTGAAATATTGTTCGCGTAACATTAGGGGCAAATAGATTTGTCTTCTACGGCGAATTTTATTTATGTCAATCGGTGGATAACGACATAACATTCCCTTGTACATAGCAAAATCTACGGCACGATACCTGATACGCGCTGCTTGTACTTGGTCGTTGGGCAAATGTCCTTGATCAAGATATTCGATTAATTCGGCGCTCCACGTGTCTTCGTGTTGTCGACGAATTATTTCGTTAATTGTTGGTATTAGACGAAATGGTTGGTGGTCTTGCGGCGCCTCATGAAGTCGTTCGGCCTCATCCTCTTCTTCGTCTTGTTGTTCATCAGCAATTGGTCGTCTCGATGCATTTCTTTGAAATTGTGATCGATCTTGACGCACTTGCTGTGGCATAAATCCTGCACGCCCCATCCATGCTGGTTGATAAGTTGTCGAATCGTCCGACGAATCCGAATCCGGACCTCCATATCCGTCATAATTCGGTCGCGCAGCTCCAGATGGTCCTGCAGGTGGGTTCAACACATTAGGAGTCGGAAACGATGCAGTTGGCACATTTGATGATGGCAGAGGCGACATTAAAGGTGGCAATGGTGCAACAGCTCCAGGAGGCGTCGAAACTTGTGTTTGTTGACGTGCTCTGGCTCGAGTTAATACCTGATAATTTGGTGGCGGTCTCTTCTTGTTTTTAGAACCTTTTGGCCTACCCAATTTTGGTTTAATTTGCTGTTGTCGTCTTTGCGCTCTTGTCATCACAGCTGCGTTATTTCGTTGTTGTGCCGCAGCCAATCCAACTCCAATAATGTTGATTATTGGTAATTTTGGCCAATCATTTGGATCGTCAAAATAAGCGATGTAGCATGTTTCATCAACGAGAGGCGAGTCGTCCGCATCCAATGGTTCCGATGGTTCCACAGGCGCACGGCTTAGGGCGTCCGCAACACGATTCTGGGCTCCTGAGCAGTAAAGAAATGTAAATTTGTACTCACTGAGGGACAGAACCCATCGTGCCAGGCGTCCTTTTGGTTCTCGCTGCTGGAAAAGCCACTTTAACGACAAATGATCGCTTTCTAAATAAAAATTCATCATCTCAAGATATACACGAAATCTTTTGACCGCCCAAACCGCCGCCAAGCACTCAATTTCGGTAACGCTGTAATTCTTTTCTGCAGAATTTAATGCACGTGATGCAAAGGCGATTGGCGTTCGTTCACCTTGATCATTTAATTGCATGAGTGCAGCGCCCAAACCTGAATAGCTGGCGTCTGTTTGTAATATGTATGGCTTGGTCCAATCTGGGAATCTTCGATGTAGAGTTGGTTCTGCCAATCCTCTCTTGAGTGAATCAAATGCTTCTTGGTGTTGAATCGTCCAATTCCACTCAGAATCTTTTTTGAGTAAAGGGCGAAACACCTCGCATGTTTTTGAATAATTTGGGAAAAATGACTGATAATAACCAATCATTCCTTTGAATCTTTGTAATTCTTTGATGTTGGTAGGCGCCGGAAAATATTGAATTGCCGTCACCTTATTTGGGTTTGGTTTAATGTGTCCAGCCTCTACAATATGTCCTAAAACTTCGAGCGATGTTCTGCACAATTCCGTTTTGTTGGCGTTCATCGTGAATCCCGCTTCATCCAAGGCTTGAAGAATTATTTTGAGATGTTGCACATGCTCCTCGAAAGTCTTGCTGAAAATTATGACGTCATCGAGATAAACGAATACGAACTTGTAAAGATATTTCGACAAAGTTTTGTTCATGGCTCTCTGCAGAGTTGCTGGGCCATTAATGGGTCCAAATGGCATTCTCACATATTCGAAAAGTCCTCTGTGCGTAATAAATGCGAGAAATCTCTCGTCACCGGGGCGCACTCCAATCTGGTGGAAAGCTTCTCGTCCATCTATGATCGAAAACCAATTTGATCCTCCGTTAATGATGACCACAGCTGGTCGTAAATCCAATCCAGTTGCGTTGGATCACTGCTTGGTTGATATTGTAGTACGTTAACATCCAGAGGCGGCTCCGAAATCGTCGAATGATCGTGTACTCTGGCCATGAGTGCATCTTCATCCACACGACGCAAAAGCTGTCTTCCTTGTGTGTTAAGTTGTTTTATTGTTGGTGACAATTCATAAAGGCGTCTCCGCTGTCGTCTTGCACGTCTGCGTTGGCTAAGCGTCGAAAACAATGATGAATTGAACCTTCTTGATTTTTTAATGGAATCCTTCCTCTTTGGTGACCATATAAATGACCATTGATCTCGTGTACGATTCCGAATCCTCTTGATTTGGTGCTGAGCATCGTCATTTGGATATTCGAAAATCTCTTGCGACAAAGGTCGATGTTCTAGAAGAATACAATTAATGTTGTTAATTAATACCTTGGGTACATCCTTAGTGCTGTCCTTTGCATCATCGGGTTTCCTGATGGGAAATAAAAGAACAGATTCTGACTTGTTAGCTTGTTCTAAAGTCATGAATTGTCTTCGCTCTTGTGATCCCTTCAAATACCACTGGCACAATTCAAAGTCCGTGCACAGACCAACCGCTCTGCAGAAATCTCTTCCCAGCAGAAGGTCCTCTGATGTTTTGGGTATAATTAAGCAAATGAAAGAAATAACGGCCAATGGTGCGCGCACCGACAGTTTAACAGATCCCTTAACTGGAATTTTGTCATCGGCCGCTGTACGCACTGTTTCGTGAAGTTCGAGCAATTCCAAACCCATATTGGCTCTAAGTTTGTTGAATAATGACTCCGACATTACACATGTCTGAGCGCCTGAATCCAAAACTGCGACAAAACTCACGTTAGCCCATGTTATTTTGATATATGGTGCTTCTCTATTGAAGCGATCAATCTTCGTAATTTCGATTCTTGGCTCTTCGGATTTTTGCAATTCCTCGGGCGACAAAAGAACGAAGTTTGTTTGCAACGTCTCACTCTGCGTTGTCAACGAAGTTGATTTTTTGGGAGTTTCCTTGGCTTTCACAGACGAAAGTTGCGCTGATTTTGTTAGTTGTGGTGTTACGACACCGGGTATTTTTGATTTTGATTTACTTGAATCTGTTTTGATTAATGTAGTTAATTTAATGTCCGTAGACGGGGTCAATGATTTGTTGTTGTCTTCTCGAACAGCAGATGGCGCCTCTGGTGTCGGAGTAGACGGTTTTGTACTTCCATCGATGTCTGGTGATTCCTCAGTCTTCTTCTCAGTAGAGTCCTTGATGTTTATGTCCGACCCACTCTCTGGACTCATGCTTTGAGCAGGCCGCTTGCGTTTCCCGACTGACGACTCCATTCCTTGCCACAAACGGGGCACACAGGCCTCTAGGATTGCCTGTCAGACATGAACCATTTGTCCGTTGGTGTTTTTCTCCACATAGCATTCTTCGGGAGCTTTGGCTCTGAAGGCGCTTCTTTAGCGGCTGGAAAAATGACAACGTCCCTGGGACATATGTGCTGTGTATCCGTTCTAGGTGTTGGCGGAGTAGTCGCAGTCATGGCGTGGACATCAGACTTTTGTGCTGCCGCTGATGCAGACTCCTTGGGCGGGTCCCTATTTGATTCCTCGCTGTTGGGATCTTCTGGATCAAGCGCACAAGTCGACATGTCCTCGAGCAATGCTGTAAATACTTTGTTGAATCTTGAAAAACGACCAGACCTGGACGAAGTAGATTGTTGATTTAACTTCTCCTCCTCTGTTCTGGTACGTGTGGCAGGACCCACTCCTGCGGGTAAAGGCATCTCCTGGTCCGAAACTCCGCACTGTTTGTACTCAAAAGTCCGCAACGAGTCCAACTGAAGGCGATTATCGACATCGTTGCCCATTTTGACTGCGTCGTCGATCGTCCTGATGCACCAAGAGCGCATTAATTGTACGACTTGAGTTTGCATCATGCCCTGAACTCGTTCCCACTGCAAGCCCTTGTCCTTGTATCCAGCAATATTTAAATAATGAATCATCTCGCTGAGGAACGACATAGTCGATTCCCCTGGCTTTTGTTTGCGCTGAGACAACTTAACATTAGCTAAAGCTGAATTAATGGAAAATACCTGCCTGAAAACTAATTCAAAGTCCTCCCAATTGTTTGGTTTTGGAGTTAGAGCCATCCACCAACGCTGCGCTCTATTTCGAAGCGCGAGAACCACGTATACTTTCAAATATATTCCTTCCGGTGCTCCCATGGTAAACATGTGCGCATATAGCTTACCCAGGAACAAGTCCACTGTGTCGAAAGTAGCTTCATCCGGGTCGAAGTATGGAATTTTTTCAACTTTAAGTTTATACCTTCCAACCTGAGCGGCTTGACGCTGATCTTCCGACTCCAACGAGAGTTGAGATCTCGTGTGAGGCAGCTGTCTTGAGGCGCTGAGTGGTATGCCTTGACTACCTCCCTGAGCGGAATCCGGGTCAGGATTCGGTGGTGGGTCCCGTGGAACATTGGAAGTCGTGTCTCCCTGTTGTGAATGTTGTTGGCGTCGTCTCGGAGAATAAGAGCCAGTGCGTCGTGGTCCCGACGCACGTCCAGCATCTCCAAAAGAAAAGTCGGCTCCCCGAGCGCCCTCTCGACCACGACGTGTGGCCCCCGAACCTGCTTCTGGTGCTGGTGGTTCAGGCTGAGTTCGCTCGTTGTGCGAATGGATAAATTCCTCCACTCTGTCGTTCAGCTCGCGCCTAATTTGCCTCATCGATTCGAGCAACTCCTGGCGAAGTTCGTGTTGTAACTCCCTTCTATCCTCTCGTAATACTCTCATCAATGCTTCCATCGTCAATGCAGGTGGATTCCTTCGATGTTGCTGTGGCTCCGGTTGCATAAACGCAGGTTGGTAAGGAGGCGGCGGTCCTCGTTGAATGTCTTCTCGAACCGCTCGCATCCCGTCCACAATTTGTCTTCTTTCCATGAGTGAGTCCTGCAAATGGCGTCTATTTTCCTCCCATTGATCCCGTGCCGCAGCCGCTTCCCGTTCATGTTGGAGTTGATCCGCTTCCATTTGAGCGTATGTCCTCCAAGGATTGGAAAATGGTACGTCAGTAGAGATTGGTTGTACTAGTAGATCCTGCTGTTGGTCTGGCTCATGTGTTGGTGAGTCTGGAAGTGGCAAAGTATGCGCTTGTTCGGCTTCTACGTCCGAAACACTGGATTGCGACAAAGCGTCGCGTGAAGCCATGTTGAAATAATAATATGTGTGCCGGCAAAAATAAGTAATTAATTAAATAAATATAACGACCTATACTTGCGTAGTCTTCACTGAAGAAAATGGTGGTTTGTGTTCTCTTAGAACACGTTTCGAGTTGAATCCTGTCTAGCTCGCCAAGATTGTCACGTCGTAGTCGACTTTTTAACAATGGTTTCGGAAATTTAAGAATTTCCAGGGATTGTAATAACCAGAAAATTTAGGTTCGCAGGCGCTGCAACTCTTAAAACTTTGCCGGGGGTGGTAGCTAGGTTAAGACAGCGTCTATTCGTGAAATCTGTATTTTATGGGTGCAGGATTCAATTCGGGCGCCGTACAAAATGGCGAACGTTGATATTCGAATTTTAAGACCAAAATATCGCTCTTCACTAGGGAAAATGTCGTCATATGCTAGGCGTACTTACGAAGAGTATGTTTCTTCTCCTGAACACGCGCAAACGTTGGGTGAACGCGCAAACAGGTACCAAACCGCAGACAACGTCGTCGAACCGTCGATAATGAAATGAATACGCAATTGAGACGAGTATAAGTTCAAAATGTCTAGGCCGAGGAGGAAGTCACAGTCGTGGCATAAAATGTATTGACGAATTGAGACCGTCAAATACGCCGTTTTTCCAGTAATTCGTACGCAAATAATGGGCAAATAATAAATGTTGTGGTTAGATAGCCAACCATGAGAATTCGGGCTGCATAATGACCGTATGCGTTGAGACGCAATCATAAATCGCACTTGGAAATCTTCTAGTTGAGACAGAAGATGTTGACTAGTCGAAGGCGAAAATTATTCTCTCTGTCAAAAATGTCTTGACAGAACAAGTCACCTCTGATCACATGTCAAAGGCCAAGTCAATTCCCAATGGGGACCGGGCAGAAAACAGGCGATCAGGGGTGAAATATGCAAATTTAGAGCGCGATTATATCAACTTATTGCAGAATTCTCATGAATTGTCTGGATGGGGTGATTAAAACCAGGCCAAATCAAAGATAAATGTAAAAAATAAGGTAAAGATTATAAAACAAAATAATAAATTTAGATTTGGGAAAAATAAAATAAATTAAAGGAATTAGAACAATTTTTCAATAGAATTGGGGAAATTTAAAGGAAAGGCGCAAAATGCGCTTAAAATTTTGAAAATTATTACTGTCTAAAGTCAGGACCGTGACAAACTCATTGTCTATTTGACTTTCTTCTATTATGCTAGTCAATGACTTATGAGTCTCATCATCCACTTGCACAGACTCTGCAACAATCTTTTTTGAAGTTTTTTTGTCAGAAGTTGATTTTCTTGCAGAGCTTGTTTCAACTCATGAATCAGACATGAAGTTGTGGCTTTTGAAAATGATGTGAAGGGGTGCATCTTTGTTGGTATATTGCTGGCCCTGTTTTTTTTTCCTCCAGAAGATTTTGGACATATTTTCATTTTCTACACATGTCCATATTTTCAGCTACCGACTGGCAGTCAGTGGAAAACACAACTGATTCGTTGTAAAATTCTTCTCTAGATTTTTGGATGCGTTTTACTTCTTTGTAATATACTTTCTTTACCACAGAATTAGTTTTACGACTTTCCATTAAATCTTGGAGTTGGAGATCTTCATTGAATTCCATGTCAAAAGGATATGTTTTCAATTTAGAGTAAAGTTGCTTGCAATCCACAAACTTCTAGCTGCAATTTGAATGCTACAATGTACAGAATCATATAATGGTTTATAGTTTGTTGTGACCTCAAATGTTCACTTCATTTTAGATGAAGTTATTTTACCAAATTATTAAGTTATTAGTCATTATATAACAGCAACCATTAGAATTATGTTTTTTGCCAGGCACCTGTTGTGCTTTTGGGCAATTGGCCCAGGAGCTGTAACGGCTGCCCTGGCATTTTGAGCCCTGGATTGGGGCGTTGCTAAGACAATCCCCAAATTTTGCACCGTTGCTAGAGCTGAAGCGTGCCTTGGCACACGCCACGCCTGCGCACTGGCCGTTTTCCGGCCATATTCCGAGCAATAATTCGAATTATTACTCACTCTTTGCATCACACTCATACCGTTCACACCGACACAGCTTTGTTCACTAACCAAAAACACTGTTTTGTCCGTGATCTGTGAGTTTGACAAGTTTCATCTCGATTTGTTTGAACCAACGTTCAAACGAATCATTTTCCGAGCAGCGAAGACGACGCACGACGGCCCAAACCACCGTCGTTCCCGCCGCCGCCCGAAGACCAACAAGCCGACGCCGTTGAAGATCGACGCCAGCCAGCCGCCGAGGACAGCATAGCCATCGTCGCCGCTCCTCGACCTGTTAACGATGATCCCGATTCAGATTGTAGCGGATCTCCAGTCAGGTTTTAACAATCGGCGGTACCCGCCGTTTGACTACTTGTCTCCAACGGAAATCTCCCGTTGCAATCTAGGGTTTAACCCAAGATTTCCGGTGTTGTCAGGCTTAACAGCTGGACCCGTTCGTAAAGTCCTTCAACTTCACGTTTCTTTTCCTACTTCGCAGAGTGAGTGCGGCGTCGAGTCGCCATTTCTGCACTGCTTTTTTCCGCCCGCGGAAGTCCCGCGCTGCTTCGAGCACGTCGCTTCCTACGCGGACGATTTAACCTTAATTGAACATATTTTATTATCACTTTCGTCAATTAAACCTGTACTTGATAATTAATAAACGTACTATTCATTTAAATTAACATACTTGACTTAGCCTTTATTCGAGATCAAATCCCTAGACACCGAGTTAACGGCTAACCCACCCGATAGAAGACCTATAAACGGCATTCAACTGCTTTCCACAGGTGAACGCCGGGATCTCTTGCAACTAGAAAATCCCATAGCGACTAAATATAAATTTAGTGTTGGTTAAAATCTAATTGGAACCGTCAGGAACGCAACAAGTTACCTCATACAAATACAACTGTCTTTAAGTCATTTGACAATCATGGAACTAGGAGGCGGGTCTCTTGGAGAGAGAGCATGAGAGAGAGAGAGAGAGGGAGAATGAGTTTTCAAGTGAAATAAATGCAAGTGGAAAAATGCATTTGCAGAAGAAAATTGCACTTTTGTTAAAGGCTAAGCAAACCACATTCGGTGTAGAAAATAAGTTATTTGGTTACGGAAAGGTTAGGTTTTTAAAATAATATTAGGCTTAAAAAATATGAGGTGACATGCAACCATAGTGTAAGAAGGGATAGTAGTCTCACTCCGTCAGTTCCTTGATTCGCCACGGTGGCGCTGCTTTACACAGACAGACTACAACAGCATAGAAATGCATGGTGAACTTGGTCAAAACCACTCGTTTTGATTGTTTTAAGCATCAGAAGTAAAAATAATTTAAAAAATAATATAAAAATAAAAAAATAAAAATAATAAAATAATAAAAAATAAAAAAATAATAAAATAATAAAAAATAAAAAAATAATTAAAAAAAATTTTTTTAAATTAATTTTATTTATCTTTTTTACCAAATTAATGTTTGGTCGTCTAAAATATGTGTGTAATAATTATTTTTATTTCTGATGCCTAAAACAATCAAAATGAGTGGTTTTGACCTATTTCAGCATGCATTTCTATGCTGTTGTAGTCTGTCTGTGTAAAGCAGTGCCACCGTGGCGAATCAGGGAACTGACGGAGTGAGACCACTATCCCTTCTTACACTATGATACAACGTTGCACAATTGTAGTTTGCACGACTTCGATTTTGCTTAATTTCTAGACATTTAGATTAGATTTCGGTAGATTGCGTGAAATTTGAATTGATTTTGACACAATTGTTATAATTGTTACGGTATAATTGTTATAAATAACAGTTGAAACTGACATTTGAGTTAAATCAAATCGAGTTTTCTTGAATTCAATGTTCAATTACTTTGGGAAATTTAAGAATTTGAAAATTGAATTCGGGAATTTGTCATTTTGCAATTTCCGTCATAGATTTGGCCACGTTTCACGACGTTTCAATACAGTTTCAATACATTTTTATCCATACATTTTCGTTACTGAGAATTGGATCGGAATGAATTGAAACATCTTTTATTGCATTGCTTAATACCTTGTTACATCCGCTCCGCGTTCAATAATAACCGACAAATAATTATGCGAGTTCGAGAGAGAGAAGCTCATCCGACGGCATCACGTTGGTGAATGGCACAGTCCTGGCATCATACTCAGCTTTTATATCCTACACAATATGTACACAGATGCATTCAAAACCTGTACTCTAACGTCTTTTATTCTTTTTAACCATATCTCCAAAAAAATAGGCTTACAAACCATTCCCGCAATCCCACGTTAAGCGAGGAACCAAAACAAATTCTAACGTCACTACCTCTACTATTAGATCCGAACATTCAAAGAACATTTTTGGTTTTTCATTTTTCTTTTTGTCTAGAAAAAAGAACATCTGTAATTTATTTCTTATTTTTATTTTTTTTATGTGGTTTTATATGGTTGGGCTTTCTACGCTATTAGCTGTATGTATTTCGTCTTTATTTCGCCGTAATTCTAACAGGGGTACTTTCGGTTGGATTCTTCATGAACCAACTTGTAAGATCTTTAAAAGAAAAATAACTAAATAAAAATATAATTTTAAAATAATAATTCAAGGATTTTTTACTACAAGTTTTCTAATTAGAAGGCCTTGGTCAATTTGTTTGGTGCGGCCAAGTGTATTGCAACAGAGGTTCAACAACTGTGGATATCTACTTTAGCTGTGATATTCACAGTATGTGGTGACCCTGCGGGTGGTCGTCCCTCCAGTGGACGCCATCCGCATGAGTCACTAGGAAAGGTCAGTTCCCTCGCGTTGGCTCCGCCTTCCCCCCCTGGGAAGCGCGTGCCCCGAGGGGGTGAGGTGATGCGTGGACGGCCCCCATTGGCCGAGCCAGGCCCCTCACCCTGGCCTATATCAGGTAGAGTTTTGCGCCCTACAAGCAGAACTTACACAAACGACACCAAGAACACAGCAACTACCTCACCGTCAGGCCAACTCCACCAAAAGTTAGGATTGATCGAGGACCGCTGATTCCAGTGCAACTGTAACTCTCACGAATTTACACTGTGTGTTATTTCCCCGCGAAAGCAGGAAAATAACCCTTGTGGATTCACACCGAATAATCGACCCACGATTATTTCCATTGCGAAGTGTCCGAGTGCCCTGTAAGAAACTCCACGTTTCTGGACGGAGCCTTGCGACGCTAAAACCAACCCCTAGACAACAGGCACGGATAGAAGACTCGAAAGAGCATTCCACCGCGTCCGTGAACGACGAATCCGTGACGAATTTACGACAACTCGAGACGCCGCCTTTGTTCCGCCGACCACGCGGAACCGACGACGCCATCTTGAGAAATCCTTTGTTCGACTCTGACCAAGTCGACTCTAGTTTTATACTGAGTGTATTTTAAGGCTTACGCCTATTGAATAAACCTATTTGTTCATTTACATATACTTAGTATTCATTTGGGTAATTTACATATTTAGTAGAATCACAGGTAAAGTAATACACGTTAGCTCTTTAAACCTATCACCAGGTAGGACGCGACACGTGGGGGCCCGTCCGGGATCTAGAAATAAATCTCAACTGAACTTGTGATCTCTCATTTAATATAATAACCCAAATCGAAGAATTACTCAAAGAAATGTCAGACAAAGACGAACAATCCGCGTCTGATAACGAGCGACCAACGCTCGAAAAGGGAAAACGGACCTCCGACTATAACTTAAGGTCGGGCGGCCCGGTTCCCGAACCATCCGCGAAGGCGAAAGCCCGAGCGAATCGGAGGAAAGCAAAGGCGCAGAAAGAGGAAGCAGCTGCTTCGCTCGAGGCCCTAACCGAGCCCGAGCGAGAGCCGCTCTCCTCAGATATGCCCTTTGTCGAAGATACCGATACGGAAGTCCTAGAAAATCAAGAAGAAATTCGCGATACAACAACAGGACGAGTGCCGATACTGGTAGCCGAGAAGAAAACAGAAACTCCGAGGCGGACGACTACAATCGACAGCAACCCATCACCTGCAAAAAGTCACCAATCCGCCCCCCTGAACGAAACTCCGGCGAGAAATACGAGTAAAACCCCGATGGCCTCCAGCGCCTCGGCGAGACCTGCCCGTTTCCCCCGAAGTCGCCCATTTAATTCATCTATCGCAACAAGCAGCCCGACTGAAGGCGGTAACCGATATTCCGCCGGGAACGTCAGTCTGGGACTCGATTACTATACTCACAAAAGCAATTTGCGCAGCACAGGCCCCGACGCCAGTCGCAAGACCAGCAGCGGAGACGCCTGTATCGCAAGAAACGCCGAGTGACGTAGGTAACTTCGTGCCCGATCCTCACAAAGCCCTTCACCAAATCTCGGGAGAAAACCCGAGAAGAAGCGAGGCAGGAAACGATAAATCGTCAGCGTAGAGTAAGCGCTGAGAGGAGAGAACTCTGGAAAAAGGAAGAGGAACGACTACAGCGAGAAAAAAAGACCACGGAGAGAACGGAAGAAATGGTGCAGGAGATAAGGGAAGAGCAGGAAGCCAAAATACAAAGAGAATGGAATAATACCGTAGAAGGGAGGCACAGAGAAGCCCAAGACTACGAAGACCAATTCCGAGCCCTCCTAGCCCAACGAAAAGCCGAGAAATTGCAGAAACTAAGAGAAGAAGCTCAGCGGCAACACCAGAAGTGGGAAGAGCAATACCACGAAAGGATGAAAGCGGAAAAAGCAAGGAGAGAAAAAGAGCAATTTCTTCGAGAACAGGAAGAATGGGAACGGGACAGATGGACCGACGCGTACCAAGCTAAGAAAAAAGCAATAATTGACGAACAAAAACGATGGGAAGCCGAAAATTGGGAGAAGGAAACAGAGAAATTCCAAAGAGAGTACGAGCAGGACGTTTCAGAGAGGAATAAAAAAGAAGGTCCGGAAGCGGATAAAGAGCCCACCGGTGGCTCCAAAGCCGAAACAAAAAAGAGGAAGTCACAAGAAGACGACCAACCGGACAGAAAATCCAGAGACCGTAACCCCTCGAAACGATCCGAAAGAAGCGCCGCAATTGACGCGTTACTCAACAAAAAGAACGCGAATAAAGATCGCGAGCGCCCAGAAAGCGAAGAGAATAAATGGCATTCTTTTTACGAGAACAGCGACGAAAAGGAGCCGCCGCCCTCCGGAGGCTCGAAGAAATCACGGGGTGGCGAAGAGGTTCCCCCAAAGGGACCAAGAGACCGCCCGCAAGGCGACCCTTCCGACCCCTCTGATTCGTCGGACGACGACGACCAAAGTCGACCGTCATCCGGATCGTACCGAGAAAGCCGAGGCAGCAACCAGCGCCACTCGGACCGACCGAACGCCTCCAACCGATCTTCGCACAGCTCGCGCCCTTCCATACAGGAGGGGAATTTCCAGGACTCTGCCGGCCGACAATATACCATGGCTGAACTGGGACGTGCCTTATTGAGCTCTTTCCGAAGGGAAGGGATCGACTTGGGCCACCCAGGCGACGAACATAATCGTGCCGGTGAAAGAGTCAAACGCAAATATAGCGTACGTAATGAACCCGCTGCCGAAGCCACGGGTAACATCCGCTGGCAACACTACGTGCAGACACGATTCGACGGTTCGTGGAAAGCGGGAGACCGCTTCCTCGACGAAGTCATGAGAATCAAGAAAGCTACAAAGGCGACCATCGCCGATATGCTTACACACGGCCTAGTGGAGTTAACCACCGGATCAGCCCGCGAGTGGTACCAAGGACTGAAAAATCCGACCTGGGACGATTTTCTCGTCCGTTTCGACCTTCGATACGGCGAGACGCCAGACGAGATCAGCAATAAATTGCGTGGCCTCCGCCAAGCCCCAGGTGAAACACTCGCCGATTATGACGCCCGAGCAAAACTACTCTTCGCCCAAGCACCGTACGAAATTAACCCTGCCGGGTTTACGATGATTTTCTATGGGGGATTGTCGGCACATTCACAACGAATATTGCTGGACATGCGCGCTCCCCGCACAGGCGACTATCGGGATGTCAGTAATTATCTCCTGACCAATACGCTGGAGATAGAACAAAGGTACTACGCCTCACTGCCACCCGAAGAGGCGGAAGCCCACGAAAAACGATTAATAACCAGCGCCGAACGCCACAAGGCGTCCGAGAAATTAATGAGACCGAGCGAATACCTCAGCGGCATAATGAGCCTCACTGAAGCGTCCTCGGGACGGACGTTAACACCGAAAACCGGTATAACGCTCCCAAGCAACCCGATTGCTGCCCCAAAGAAAGCCCCGACGACCACGGCGATGCAAGTGACCTCGACTGAATTAGCCACCTCGGCAAAAGCAGAAGAAGCGTCACCTTCCACGACGGTCGCCGAGCCGGCAGAGGAATCAAGCGATGAAGACGACCTGCACGAACACCTCGAAAACTTATTGACGGGGTGCGACGACCAAGGCCCGTACCTTCATCACGCGCACCGAGCGCTAGCCATCACCCAATTCAGAGCACACGCCCGAGCCACCAAGGAAAAAGGGGCGCCGGGCCTAAAAAGACGGTTCCCAACAGCATTCGTCCCGAAAAAACCGGGTTTCACACCCACGGGCGACAAAAGCAACATCAAATGCTACAGCTGTGGGGAATACGGCCATTATTCCGACAAATGCGAAAAAACGGCCAAAATCACTAGTGAAACACAGACTATGATGAAGATGATGGCCGAGTTAAATATCGCCCTGGCAAAAAACTGCCAAGCGCAGGCGTCGTCGAAGAAATAGAATCGACTTCGTCTGCGAAAGCCGAGGAAATAACAAAGAAGAAGAAATTCCATACTGGACCTGCCGGTCACGCCATACTTGATGCCCAAATCAAGGACCGAGCCCAGTCCGCACCAGAGAAAAAAGAAAAAGTGACACTGAGAGGCATGCAAGTGAGGACGGAGAGCAAGACAGACGGCAATTGGGCCGAACTCCCGTTTGACCTAGACGTCGTACCGCAAAAATTGCGAGTATTTCACTGCAATGTCTCGAAGTCACATTGCGAGACGCTCTGCATGTTGCCAGTGACGATTGAAAACCAAAAGTTACTGGGACTACTAGATTCCGGAGCGGACCGTTCTTTCATATCCGAAGATCTAGTCGAAAGTCTAGACATCGAGAAACAGATGATGAAAGTCAACGAGAACGTAGAATTGCTCACGGCTAATGGCTACGTAAAGCCCAGAGGCGTAATAAAGATCACCATCGACTGGAAGGGAGGGAACCTATCCCACCCCTTCCTAGTGCTACCGTCCCACGACAAAGTATTCCTCCTCGGAATGGACATCATGGCCAAACTAAAAATACAGCCAAATCCGATAACGAGATCGTGGAGTTGGATAAGCCCCGAAGGTGAAAGGCCCGCTCCAGTGATACCTCAAAAATTACTGGACGAGGCCCGAGATAAAGAGGAATACGAAAGAGGATTGCGGAAATTCGTACAGGATTACAACTTCGTAGCATTCGCTCTGGAATTGCAAAGAAGCAACATGGTGGACACATTGGTAGAGGAAGCCGCTCTACAAGTCAACGAAGCATCGTTATTACGACGAGTACTCCGCAAACACGAGAGGATCCTCACCAAAACGCCCGGAAGGACGACCGAAGCCGTACACGAGATCGTACTAACAACGGACAAACCAATTCGCGTGCCATACAAAGGGATGAATCCCCAAAAACGGGATATAGTAACCCAGATGTGTCAAGACATGCTCGACAAAGGCATCGTGACAGAAGCATTGGGCGAATACGCGATGCGAATTGTCCTAGTGATGCGACCCGGCTCCGAGCCTCGCTTATGTATCGACTACCGCCCGCTAAATGCGATAACGGTGATAGATCCGATACAGATGCCCTCCATCGAGGCGATTCTCAGAGAGCTGGCTCCATTTAATTGGGTGACCACCATGGACCTGTCGAAAGGGTACTGGCAGGTCGAACTCCGACCCGAAGATAAACTAAAGACCGCGTTTTACTCGCCTATAGGGCGACTGATGTTCAACGTGATGCCATTCGGACTAGTGAACGCACCAAGCACGTTCCAAAAGTTAATCGAGAGCGTCCTCGGGGACATCATTATCGCGTCAGATACTTTCGAGGAGCACGTAGAACACATCGACAGAGTGGTCTCCCGTTTAGCCAAAGCTGGACTCCATGTCCATCCCGGAAAGAGCAAGTTCTGTAGAAAGGAACTTGCCTTCCTAGGCTATCGTATTGGAGTTGAAGAGATCGCCATTGATCCCGAAAAAGTACGAGCAATAAGTGGATTCCCAGCACTCGAGGATATCAAGGGTGTCCAAAGATTCATGGGGATGATTAACTTTTTCGGCCGACTGCTCCCCAATTTGGCGGAAGTAGCCGCGCCCGTAACGGACCTCCTGCGAACCGACCGCGAGTTCGCATGGACGGCCGAATGCGAGGCCGCCTTCAGCGCCATAAAACAAATGTTGGCCGACGTCGACAAAATGCCGTTACCCGATCTAAACCGACCGTTCGTACTGCATACCGACGCCAGCCGAGTTGGCTTGGGAGCAGCCCTCTTGCAAAAACACACGTACAACGAAGTGGAGCAAGAAGTACCCTGTATGTTCATAAGTCGAAAAATACAGGGAGCCGAAAAGAACTACACGGCTACAGAACTGGAGTGCTTAGCCGTAATATGGGCCGTTCGGAAATTTCGTGACTACCTAGAGTATACGAATTTCGAGGTGCAGACCGATCATCAGGCATTAAGTTGGTTGATGAAGTTAAAAGAACCTTCCGGCAGACTCGCCAGATGGCAACTCGAACTCATGGCGTGCGACATAACCATAACATATCGCCCCGGAAAATTCAATCAGGTAGTCGACGCGTTATCGCGAGCCCCGGCGTCCGACCCCCATGGTCCGGACGACGACGGCGAAGACGATTCGCGTCTACTTTATTGTCCGACGCCCAGACGGATTTGGCGCCTTCGTAAAGCGAACGAATTACCCGTGATGGAGCCCGCTGATAAAACTTTTTGTGGTTTCTGGACTCGAACGTACCAGCCAGCTGGAGCGACCAACGCGAAGACGGAGGCAGCCCCTCCAGTCATCCAAGAGGCCCCAAAAACTCTGCTGCGAGCCTTCACGGCCACAATAGAAAAGAAAACGCAATACGCACCGCCAACAAGACTCGAGTTCATCGAACATCAGGCGACCGACGCCAAATGTCAGATAATGACTCGATTCCTAGAAAAAGGGGAATATCCGGTCGACATGACAAATCCTCATCGCAGAAAGCAATTTGCTAAGGAAGCCACCAGCTACCTGATAGACGACGGGTTGTTACTGAAATACCACCCGACGTTTCAGGATGACCTTAGCGGAGCGGGGAACGCGATAAAAGTGGTGGTGCCTGTCTCGCTACACACCCGATTGCTGTGGCTAATGCACGGGCACCCACTCGCTAGCCACGCCGGCATAGCGAGGACTTTATACCGCGTGAAACAGATTTTTTTTTGGCCCGGAGCCCGCCAAAAAATAACAAAATTTATTCGTCACTGCTCCCGGTGCCAAGCATGTCGACCTCGCGACAAAGTGGCCAGAAACACAATGTCTCTCGGCCCCTATGCTCCCTTTGACTGTTGGAGTGTTGATTTGATGGGCCCCAAGCCCACAACAAGCAACCGCAACATGTATATACTTGTAATTATGGACGTAGCGACCCGTTGGCCCGAGTTGTACGCCCTCGCGAAGCCCTCGGCGGAAAATATCGCCGAGTGTCTTTACGACGTGGCGTTGCGATTTGGGTTCCCCCGGAAGCTCATTTCCGACAACGGGCCCCAATTCAGGTCCAAAATATACAAGGAGTTCTGCAAGAAATTTAAGATGGAGATTTCAAACACCTCCACTTATAACCCTCAAACGAACCCCGTAGAAAGGTTAAACAAAGACGTGAAATACGCTTTGACGGTGTTCACCGATGTACACAATCGGTGGGACGAATATCTACGTGAGATAGCGTTCAGCATTCGCTCCACCGTATCAAGAACACGCGACTTCTCACCGGCGTTCCTCAATTTCGCCCGCGAACTGAGAATGCCGTGGGACCCACGAGTTGCGGAGGCAGTGAATGTACTGGACCCCGCTAACCCACACGAGTACGTATGTCGTTTGGAACAGACAATTTCCGACACATATCAGCACCTAATGACTCACATCTTTGACCTACGGGAAAGAGTCGCAGAAAAAGAGGGTGAATTGGAGTTCACGAATTTCAAGGTCAACGACCTAGTGTGGAAGGAAACACACATATTATCAAATGCTGCAAGGGGCATCGCCGCGGGTCTGGCCGACAAAAGGGACGGACCCTATGTAATTGTGGCAGAACACGGCGGCAACGCCTACCAATTGCGCAGATTAACAGATAATAAAAATTTCCAGTCAATCAACGGCCGGGAATTAAAACCATATTTACCAGAATTTCGCCAGGAAATATGGGTGGAAGGTCAGACACACAGCGGCCAAGGTGGTACAGTGGTCGACACATTCCAAAATAACAACGAAATTAGCGAAGAAGCAGACGAAGATGACGAATTTTTCGACGCCGAATCCCCACCCGCCGACGCTCCCGATCAAACGGAGCAAACAATCTCGGAGAGGGAGGAAGCAGAAGAAAATACTTCTGAAAAAGAAAAAACAAAATTAGAAGAAGTAAACAATACCGCAACATCGGAGATGAGCGACCAAGTGGGAGCCGATACCACTCGGGAGCAAAAACGCAACCTTCGACCGCGAAAATCGAAGAATCCGTTCATCCAAGACGGAAAAATCACCGGGAGAAACTAGAAAGAAATAAAAAGGTCAAGATATGTGATTGCGGCGTCGTAAAATTGAAGAAATTCACTTACGAGAGCTGCAACGCATGTCGAGACATAAAATTCGGCTAAGTCCGAACTTCGTCATCAGTTATCACCGTCAATATCGAAAAGCGAGATTGCATGACGTATCGGTCGAAACCCCGTAGCGTAACATGCGCACGGCTCGATCGCATACGTCGGCCCCGTAGCTCCACGCTCACACGGACAAGTCTCGTACCGTACGAGATGCGTCCGTGACCCAGAATCCTCTGCGCCGGTCGGTTTCCATTTCCGATTGTTCGCTGAGACGAAAGCACGCGTTTTGTAACCTTTCTCCCTGAAAGTGACCCAAAACCTCTTTTTCTCACGAATAATCTTTAGTTTTCTTGAATGGCCGATCGACGCAACCCGAGAATTGACCCCGACGCCTCGTCCTCCAGAGACGAGAGCGAAGGATTGGTCATCGAGGCGGAGGAGGAAGATTGGGATGAGCCGGAGCAACTGCAGGTAACATAAGATCTTCCCGTAAGATCGAAAATGTAATCCGCCGACATCCGACACCATGTCGGATTGTGGCGCGTGATAACTTGACTGATGAATTCTTTTTTGTATTTATTTTGTTGATTTTCGGTAGAATCGGAGCTCGGGCGCGGAAACCATTTTCGTACCCGAAGATCTCCGATCTCCAAACCCAGACAAAGGAACTGTTTGCCAAGATGGCGTTGCTAAAACTTAGAAAAAATTAAAACCTTAAAGTAACGTTGAAACTTCGTAATAAATTAAATACGAGTAGAAAAGCTTAAATAAAAACAACCGATTCTTTTATATTACGCGACGTTGTTTTGAGCGGACCTCCTGAATCTAAAAAAGGTAGCAAGAGAAAGACTGAGCTACACCAGCGGCCAACCACCGCGGACCTGCGAATAATCAGGACAGAGAGGAGCAGCCACAACCGAAAGAAATTTTGGTGCCACCGCCGATCTCACAATTTTTATTCCAAATATTTATAAAAAGGGTATCGAAATTAAAATGTATTTAATGCTTCAGATCGACCCGCTACAATCATGGGACGCCCTGCCGTCTACAGTGCCCACCAAGGGCAACATCTTCCGGCTAGCGATGCCAGAATTTATCCGGTTAGCCTATCCAGAGGAGGACACCGATGTCTGGGCCCTGAGATTACGCTACTCCCGAGCGATCGAAGAATTCTTTGACCGACCCAGGACGCTGGTCGAATGTTTGCCCAGGCAAATACGAGAAAGGGTGGGGCCACGGATCGATCCCGATTTCGATCCGTCGAGCCCTATTTTTTCAGAGCTACTTCGAGCTCGGTACGGCGGTACCGAGGCGGACGAGCGCACCGGCCTTCGGTGGCGCAACGCCGCAACGCCAGAAGAGCGGAGACGAATCGTCCGCGAGGAAATCGCTCACCTAGAGCGAACGGCAACCAGTGCCGTAATACGAGTTTTGGAGCGGAATGGTTTCTCGACGGGAGAAATCAAAGAATGGTTACGAGAGGCCCGCGAAGACCGCCAAGCAACACCGTGGGTGCCGCCCGTCGGCTTTATCGCCACTCAAGCCGAAATGTGGCAGCTGCATCGAGTCGGCATCCTTCAAAGCGGCACACGAGTCAGGAGGCTGAAGAGACAGGCCTCGAGCTCGAACAGCGGCCCCGCTCAGATTAGACAGGCCCTCTCCACCGAGGAGAGCGGCCCGTCGACGAGTGGGACGCAACCCGGCCATTCGAGCAATTGCGATTCAAGAACTCGAACAGTCACCCAGTCGGGAGGCCTGCGCTCTGCTGTGATTGTACCCGCCTCATCCAACGAATTGCGTCTGGATCCAGAGGCCGGACCTTCCAACTCGTGGAGCGACCAGGTCGACGAACAAGAGAGACAAGCGGCTACCGCAGCCGCGCCCTCTCTCTTCCTAGTGCGCACCGTCCGGCCGTCGGACGAAGAGTCGACCATGTTCGACCAAACGGAACCCCCGTACAAAATCCGAAGAGACTCGGTAACCCCTTCGTACGTCGAAACCGCCAACACTAGGCGCAACCGGAAGAGCAGAGCTCGCCGCAGGCAAAGAATGCAAACCCTGTTAGCGAAACTCGCCGCCGCCGAGAAGAGGCCGACTGCCGCCGGTAGTTCGGACTCGCCAAGAGCCGGACCCGCAGCCGGGTCGTCCTCCGATCGGAAGAAGGGACCCGAAGGATGGTGCGAAACCATCGAAGAGAAAATGGATCTGGACGAAGAGATGGAGCCGGAAAAGCCCATGTCCCGCAGAGAACTGGCAGAGGTACTCACCAGCGCCTTCCGCGGGTTCTCCGCCAACCGGCCGACATCCTCCGCAAGCCAAACCGTAGCTGCGCCGTCCGCACCGACCTTCCATCCCGTCCAACCGAGCTGGCCGCCTCTCCTCGAGGCTCCACCGCCAGCCGTAACTAGATGGACGCCCCCTGGGAGCATGCAACCAGGCGAGGCGTTCCTAGAACTCGTCCCGCACCGACCGCCGGGGTTATGCGCCCCGCCGGTTCCTCCACCAACCAGGCCACCGAGGCCGTGTCGAGACGCCATGTGGCATGAGGAAAAGGAGCGAGACGCCCGAAATCGAAGAGAAGCGGCGAACCCCACTTTGGGAGAGCTGCAAGCCCACCAGGCTGAATGCGAACATCCCGCCACCGCCGAACGGGCCTTGACACAAGCCGACGCCGCTCAAACGGAGCACATCAATTGGGCGATAGTCCAAATGCGGAATATGTCCGCCGCCTTCGCCGCGGATCCTAACCGTGCTCTGCCATTCAACCGAAGTAGCCTAAACACCGAGGTGACGAGAGTTATGTCGGAAATCCTCTCCCCCGCCCTTTTCTTGGACGGTCGGCAATCGATGGCCGCCTGGACCATCATCGACCGAGAGGGCGTCTTTCTAGGAAGAGCCCTTTACCAACTTTGGGCCGAGTTTACGCCAGCGGCTGCCAAACTTCGGTTTGAACTGATAAGTCCGTGGAGGCCAGGAAACATCGGAAAGGAGTTGAAACCAGCTTAAAATGTGCGGGGAGCTCGCACTTCGCGCCCGCCATGTTTTAATCACATGAAAGCATAAAAGCAACTGGGTTTGAGGCTAATTGGTCTCAAACCGTACAAAATATGACAATAGGACAAATCAATAGCAACAAGCATTGATTTGTTCTTTACAATATAAGTAATTGTTAACCTAGGCATAATTAACCGATAAACAACACGGAAAACAACATTTATCGCTCTCTCAAGCAGACGACACAAGAAACATAGAATATGTGTGTTAACACACAAGAGTAGCATTAATATGCGCTACACGGGTATCCAAAGGATGCCAACACACATATCTGCCATGCCTATCCAGAAATGCATGGGGAAACGGACAAAATAATTAATCGCATACTAATAAATCCCCCTTCGATTAATCAATTTGTCGCGACAAAAATGTGCTCGCACAACGCGTCCAATTTTGCGCGGGACAACCACTTTGTCATAATGTCCGCGACGTTGAGGGTCCCTGGGATGTGCCTGATTCGAAAAACACCTTTCTCGAACCAGTCGCGCAAGAAATGCAATTTCACGTCTATGTGTTTGTTTGCGCGATTTTCTATGCGGTTTTTCGCATATTGAATCGCAGGCATCGAATCGGCATAAACACATGGTATTTCCCGGTCAAACCCGTCAATCATCACTTCCGCGTCAAATATGCGTTCTAACCAAATTATCTCCTTCACACCGTCCACAACCGCCAAGAATTCGCTTTCCATAATGGAAAGAGCGGTAATGGTCTGCTTATGGCAGTTCCAGGAGACGGGGACACCACCCAGATAGATAATGTGCCCGCCAAAACTTCGGCGCTTGTCTTGGTCCAGCGCGTAAGACGCATCTGTGTAAACAGTTAACTTGTCACTTTGACAGTTCCCAAGATTAATGGAGAAATTCGGCGTATTAGCCAGGTAACGCAACACTTGAAGCAGCATGTTTACGTGTCGTGTCGAGTGAGTCTCGTTGTATTGAGACAATACAATTACAGAAAACAAGATATCGGGTCTTGTGCGACTTGCGATGAAGAGCAAACTTCCGACAAGAGACCGATATGGAAAACTCGAATTAACACGTTCTCCCGTTTGGACTTTTTGGATCATAGTGCCGGGCGTGCCAGGCACTCTAACACGGTGAGATGGGTCAATACCGTATTGCTTGCAGAGCTTCGCAATATAGGTGCGTTGATGAATGAGGATATTCCCCCCGTCCCTACAAAACTCAATCCCTAATAAAAGGGTGACGGGGCCCAAATTGACAATCTCAAAGGATTGTTGAATCCATTCTAAAACGCACTCTTCTGCCAACTCATCCCTCGAAAATAATACAATATCGTCGACGTAAAAGATGAGTATGGCGTCCGAACCCAAGCTATACACACAGTTAAGACCCAAAACCGGTTCAAAACCTATTTCAATCAGCTGGTCGTGTAAGCGCTGGTACCACATACGACCAGACTGATGAAGCCCATAGAGAGATTTTCTCAACTCCCAACATTTGTGTTGGTTTTCAGGTGTTCGATATCCCTTGGGGATGTTGATGTACTGCACCTCATCGAGGTCCCCATATAGATATGCGGCCTTGATGTCAAGGTGTAAGTCACGCCAGCTCCTTAATACTACAAGAGTACAAAAGAACATCATGACCAACACAAAGTTGACTACGGGGGAGAAGACCTCCGTAAAGTCAATGCCGGGCTTCTGCTTGAACCCTTGTGCAACAAGACGAGCACGATATCTGCTAATCGCACCCGTATGATCCCTTTTGAGTTTATAAATCCACTTTGATCCTAGCAAGGTTTTATCCTTGACTTCACTTTTGTCAACCTCGACATACACCTCTCGTTCTTTAAAGATGTCGATTTCGTCCTCCATTGCCCTTTCCCAATCAGGTTTCCCAACACCTGTCACAGCCTCTTCGTAGGTGTCAGGCTCTACAGAGCAGCAACCAGCAAAACCGACATTGATGTCTTTGAAGTTGAACAATTCCGAGATATACTCGTATCCCTCGTCCCGACACCACCGCACAACTTCAACACGACTTCGAATTCTGTCATGCTTTGGTGAAATGTAATAAACATCAACCTGTCCAGCCGTTGCGCCTGATTTTCGCACAGACTGCCGTCTTTGCCATTTAGACATGTCCAACGGCAATAACCCACCAGCTGGAACTGTGCGTTCCCCTGTATCCTTTCCTTTTCGTGGGGGATTACGACGCACAGGTGTAGGTGACGTTCGGGGGGATAGTTGAGGACTCGCATCAGGATCCTCAATTTCATCCTCGTCATCGGGGTAAATACTGAAGAAATTCTCATCGTCCCCCTTTGCCCCACCAATTTCATCAACATTTGCATCTCTAAGGACATCTTGCACTATATCCTCGATGACATCTTCCACGACACCAGCGTTCTCAACTTGTTCAGGTGCCTTTTCGGGCGCAGGTTCCTGAATTGGGGGTGGGGGAACCACTGCTTCCGGTAGGGGGCCACCATGAACGCTGTCGTCGTCTGACGAGGAGCCATCCTCGTTTGAAGAATCAGACACGCTGTCGAAATATGAGGGGCTCGAGGGAGGAATTTTCAAATTTTCATACCAAAAATTCTGTTCCAATATTTTGACATGTTTCGAGAGGAACACTTGGTTCCGTTTCGGGTCCCAAATTCGATACCCACGGGTGGAAGCCGCATAACCAATTAATGCCCCTGCCCACGCCCTTTCTTTCAATTTCCCACCCCTTGTCTGGGAAGGAATGTGGACATATGTCAATGCCCCAATGCATTTGACATGACGCAGGGACAATTTCTTATTGTAAAACACATTGTAAGGTGTTTTCCCTCCTAATCCCGTGTGTGGGAATCGATTTTTCAAATAAACGACAGAAACTGCAAGTTCTGCCCACAAAGTTGGGGAAAAATTATTCTCAAAAAGAAAAGCCCGGATTCCATTAAGAATGGTGCGGTTCGCTCGCTCAGCAACCGAATTCATCTCGGGGCTGTATGTATTCGTCCTCATACATTTCAACCCAATGCTGTCAGTATAAGCATTCCATTGTTTCGATATGAATTCCCCACCATTGTCAGTTTTAATGGCTTTGACCTTTTTAGAAGTAAGCCGTTCAATTTCCGTCAACCACTTCTTGAAATGACCCAAAACTTCATCTTTCGTTTTCATGATGATAATCCACATCAGTCGGGAGAAATCATCAACCATAATTAGGTAATAAAATGCCCCACCAATGCTCTTAACCGGTGAGGGCCCCCAAACATCTAAGTGAACAATTTCCAAAATCCCTTTAGTGGAGATATTAATAATGGGAGGAAAGCTTGCACGTGTGCTTTTCGCCCTCGAACAAGCATCGCAAGCCGACAATTCATTGTTGGAAAGTTTCAGCCCAAATACTTCATCGGATTTCTCCAACAATGCAATCCCTTTCGCATTAAGGTGCCCAAAACGTGAATGCCAAACATCCATCGTTTGAGGTTTGTCAGGCTTAATAAGAGCCTTATTCCCACCATTATCTTTCAAACTGTTTTGCACACCTTGTTTGGAAATCTTCGCAGTCTTTGATTTATTCCCATTGTTGACTACCAGGCCAGTGTGTGTGTTATTCAAAACGTTCAATTTCTGTTTCGGACTCGCATTATTCGCAACGATCGCTGGCGCATTGTTCGCAGCAGTCACTTGCCCCATATTCGCAATTGCAGGTTTCCCTGTCTTACTCAAATTTTGGGTTAATGCAGTCTTAAAATCTAAATGAGTTAGTAATGAATTAACAATTTCTTCACCCTTTAAAGGTGGACTAGGCTCCACTGCCGCATTCTGTTGCGCAGGTAATGCAGCAGCGTTAACAATGTGTGCAGTATTCACTTGACAATTGACTTTATACATTCTATCACTCGTACGTGTCGCAGTGATAGAAGGCGCATCAATACTGCCATGAAAAATGGACATTTTTCCATTCTTTACAAATGTGGTAGCCCCAGCTTCATCTGCACGACCTAATGAAATCAGATTCTTTCTGAAGTTTGGAGCGTAGAAGACATTTTTCAATTGTAATTCCCGTTTCTTTTGTCCATAAAAAGATATTAATGTCACAGTCCCGATGCCCTCGATTTTCGACTTTCCTTCGCCCTGCTGGACGCTGTAACCAGTTAATGGTTTGAAGTCGGAGAACCAGGACTTGTTGAACGAGAAATGGTCTGTCGCTCCTGTATCGACGTACCATTGCGAATCAAAGTTCGCATGTGACACCAGCGATACGACAGGAGGTTGCTCTTGATTCGAAATCGCTGCGGAGAAGTAAGAGATGGGGACGTCATCAAAAATATTCATTTGGGTGACGGCGGCCTTTTGCCGGCCTTTTCCACGTGATTTTCCTCGTGGATTGCCCCTAAACTGTCCTGTTGATCCGCCTCTTCCAGTAAGTTGCTGTTTAGGTGGAGAAGGGCAGTCGCGGGAAAAATGGCCTGTCCCACCGCAGGTAAAACACACACGTGGGGAACTGGGCGCGGTTCCGCCGCGTCCACGTTGACCACTGCCTCCGCCAAAGAAGGCTCCAGTGTTTTCCAACGGTGTCGGGTTGGGCACTCCAAATTCGTCCCCCTTCTCGTAAAGGCGATTATACTCGCCTAAAAGTCTTTCTTTCACGGCAGCGGCCGTAAATTCCGGGTCGGGCCAGTGATACACTGTCTGTTTGACTGGCTCGAATTGGGGCGGCAAAAGGTCCAAGTACTGGAAAGCGTGGAACTCATCCGAGACCACAATCTTCACGTCGGCGAGTTGTGTAACTTTCCGGTCGACACGGGAAGTAAAGACGACCATCTCTTCATCCTCCCGTAGACGCATATCGAGGAATTCCCGCCGGAGTCGGGCTTTGCGTGCGCGCGTGGTCGGCTGGTAAGCCGCTTTCAGCGCTTCCCACACACCCTTCGCGGTTGGGTGGGCCACAGCCACGACTTGCTGTGGTTCGTTGCAAGCCAGACAAATGGTGGAGCGGGCTTTTTCTTCGCCCTTTTCGTAGTCACGAATTTCCTTTGCCGGCGATCCAGCAGGCGGTTCCTTGATTTTGCCGGTCACATGTCCCCAAACACTGTATGATTGAAGCAAAAGCTGGATCTGCATGCTCCAGGTGGGATAATTGGAGCCGTCCAGTTTGCGTACATCCTTGTAATCATCATGTCGGTCCCAATTCGACATGGTGAAGAATTTGGTGAAAAATCGATGCACAAATCACAAAATTCACAAATTTCGGCGAAAAACACTCGAAAAATTCACCAATTTGATGAAAACACACACTAATATTCACAATTCCGGTGAATATGCCGTGCAGAGAAGCGAAAACACCCCCAAAAATTGAAGGCGAAACAATCACAAACTTCCCTTTGGGCACCTCAATAAGTGAGGTGAAAAACCCGAATCTGGTCGCCCTACTAGCTTCCGACCGACCCACCTGGGGGCCGCGGGACGACTAGTTGGCCACGGACAAGCCCAGACCGGAATGAGACTGCACGTAGGCGACTGCCTAAAGGGTGCAGAATAAACAAAAGGACCCCAAAACAAAAACCTTAAGAATTAACAGAGTTTCACGAAAATAGCAACTAAAATACACTTTTCAGATGTGAAGTTGGCCAATTACGGGATCCTTGCGTCGTAATTGGTTCCCACGTTGCAGTAAACGTCGGCTTCACGTTGTCTTCGCACGGAACTGGGCTGACGTGCAGACCGCGTACACACTTCCGTGTATCGGCCAAAATCGATGTTGCGTACGTCCACGCCTTCGTACCCGCTTTCCTGGATGCGAAGCACGGAAATAACCGCCTGCACACACGCTTATCGTGTGCAGGACTTCTCGGTGATCGCCGGATTAAATTCGCGAGTTGAATCTCGTCGTTCTTGACGAAAAATCCAACGAAAATGGCTGCCGGTGCAACAATCGTCGATTCGCGACGATTTCTTCGCAAAATGACGGTTTCCAGACGTTCCCACGCTGGAAAGACACCAAATGCGGCGGCTAATCGACGTATTCGTTCGTCGAAACGTTGGGCGTGCGTGTGTCGTTCCGTACACACTCGTAGACACGCTAACTTCGCAAACAAAAATGGCGCCGCCCGAGAAAAACTCGGTTATATCGGCGAAAAATAAACGAAATGCAATGTTCCTTACACCGTTTTGCTCCAAATTCACTGTAGAATTGTCCGCACACGTCGTCACGGCTGTCCTTCGCGAAAAATTCCGGTTTTCGGCGATACGTCTCGGCGACGATCTGCGACGAACTTCCAACGTTCGTTTTCGCCCGAAAAACCTCACGAACTCGTCAATAACCTGTTGGCCCGATCGTGAGACCTCTGCTACCATTTGATAAGTCCGTGGAGGCCAGGAAACATCGGAAAGGAGTTGAAACCAGCTTAAAATGTGCGGGGAGCTCGCACTTCGCGCCCGCCATGTTTTAATCACATGAAAGCATAAAAGCAACTGGGTTTGAGGCTAATTGGTCTCAAACCGTACAAAATATGACAATAGGACAAATCAATAGCAACAAGCATTGATTTGTTCTTTACAATATAAGTAATTGTTAACCTAGGCATAATTAACCGATAAACAACACGGAAAACAACATTTATCGCTCTCTCAAGCAGACGACACAAGAAACATAGAATATGTGTGTTAACACACAAGAGTAGCATTAATATGCGCTACACGGGTATCCAAAGGATGCCAACACACATATCTGCCATGCCTATCCAGAAATGCATGGGGAAACGGACAAAATAATTAATCGCATACTAATATGAACTAGCACGATCGATGGGAAACCCGAGTTTCCAGTTCGCGAAGATGCGCTCGATGGCGTTCCGCTACCAAAATCCAGGAACGCATCCGACGCGGTTACAGAAGGCCGCCGGAGAGCCAACGACTGCGGAAGAAGCCGTCCGCCCTACCAAAGAGGCCGAGACGGTTCCTCCCGAGACCGCCGTCCGGAGTTATACCCCGTCTCCAAAGCCAGTTTTCCCGAAGGAACGAAGATCGAGCAAGCGACCGAAGCTGGTCCCGAAGCGATCGCGCAAGGGACCCCAAACTCCACCGCTGCCGTCGCCCTCGCCGCCTTCTACGAGCATGGACGCCCTGTCCATAGAGGAGACAACTCCACCGTTGGAGATCCCCCTACCACCGTCTCCACCACCTCCGCCTCCACCGGCTCCCGCGCCGACGCAGCTTTATCTACGATTGGAAGTGGAGTACCCCAACCTGCAAATGTCCGAAGCGACGCGCCAAGCGTTGCTAGCCACTCATCGTCAGGGCGAATCGTTCCTGCAGTGGATGGCAAAGGAGATAAGGTTGACCAACGACCCGATTCTCCACCAAAGACTCCAGCGGGCTCACCGAGAGCCCCTCACCCCGCCGGAAACACAGAGAATGCGTCGATGTCCCAACCGCTTCCCCGCTTCGACCCAAATCTGGGTGCATGAAAGAAGAAGCAGCACGGACGGACCCCCCGGCCACGCTCAATTCTTTATTAACGAATCAGAGAATCCAGCAAATCTGACCACGTCGCTGCCCGAGGGCCTTCCTCCGCCACCGTCAGCCGTTAATCTCCCAATGCTACGTCCCCGCGGAGGGAAATTGCCCGCTATTGCGTTGAGGGACCAGATAGGGTAATCGCCCCGATCGAAGATCGAAGCTGAGGGAGGGACGTGTGGTGACCCTGCGGGTGGTCGTCCCTCCAGTGGACGCCATCCGCATGAGTCACTAGGAAAGGTCAGTTCCCTCGCGTTGGCTCCGCCTTCCCCCCCTGGGAAGCGCGTGCCCCGAGGGGGTGAGGTGATGCGTGGACGGCCCCCATTGGCCGAGCCAGGCCCCTCACCCTGGCCTATATCAGGTAGAGTTTTGCGCCCTACAAGCAGAACTTACACAAACGACACCAAGAACACAGCAACTACCTCACCGTCAGGCCAACTCCACCAAAAGTTAGGATTGATCGAGGACCGCTGATTCCAGTGCAACTGTAACTCTCACGAATTTACACTGTGTGTTATTTCCCCGCGAAAGCAGGAAAATAACCCTTGTGGATTCACACCGAATAATCGACCCACGATTATTTCCATTGCGAAGTGTCCGAGTGCCCTGTAAGAAACTCCACGTTTCTGGACGGAGCTTTGCGACGCTAAAACCAACCCCTAGACAACAGGCACGGATAGAAGACTCGAAAGAGCATTCCACCGCGTCCGTGAACGACGAATCCGTGACGAATTTACGACAACTCGAGACGCCGCCTTTGTTCCGCCGACCACGCGGAACCGACGACGCCATCTTGAGAAATCCTTTGTTCGACTCTGACCAAGTCGACTCTAGTTTTATACTGAGTGTATTTTAAGGCTTACGCCTATTGAATAAACCTATTTGTTCATTTACATATACTTAGTATTCATTTGGGTAATTTGCATATTTAGTAGAATCACAGGTAAAGTAATACACGTTAGCTCTTTAAACCTATCACCAGGTAGGACGCGACAAGTAGCTGCATTCAAAAACTCTAAAACGGATGCAAAAGTCGTTTCGTGTCTATACATACATGTGACGTCATTCTAATTGAATAACATGGGAATGACGTCACATGTACAGACCCGAAACGAGTTTTGCATACGTTTTAGAGTTTTTGAATGCAGCTAGTGAATCTGCTCTAGTTGGCTTCGTTTTCGGTGTAAATATTGGAATAATATACAATATTAAAGAAAAATAACGTAATAATAATAATAATAAGGTTCTAAAGATAGATTATGAACATATTCCAATCGTGAAAACCATTTTTCCCAATTTAAGAAGCCTACATTTGTCGTATGATCTGGATTTTGGTAATTTTGTTTGACCCCAACGAGTGACGAGTCTCCATCTGTTGAGAGTT
This sequence comes from Strigamia acuminata, assembly GCA_949358305.1. NCBI lineage: Eukaryota > Metazoa > Arthropoda > Chilopoda > Geophilomorpha > Linotaeniidae > Strigamia > Strigamia acuminata. The sequence goes on along the minus strand of OX442315.1, from coordinate 7,105,869 downwards.
ACATCGGTCAATATTCGACTTGTTAATCGCATTTGGCCAATGTTAAAGAAATTATCTTTAGTGCATTGTACAATTATCGACGATATTATTAATGCTCTGTTGAAAAATCTTCGTCAGCTGTTTTTAAACTGCGACGATTTACTCTTTACGGGACAACAAATGAAAACGCTGTTGGTTCAATGTAGGATTTTAAAAATATTGGCCATTGATAATTGTGAAATACTTTCCGACGATTTAATTTCGGAAGTTGTCGCTTCGAACGGGCTTAAATATTTGAAAATTTTAGCATTTTCGTCGTGTCATTCCATTAGTTCCACTTAAAAAAATTGTTGAGAATGGAAAATCCATTGACCGACTTATTCTTCTGGAATTGCTTTAATATCGACGCTAAAGTTTACGACGAAATTAAAGGTTACGCCAAAACGAAATATGTGGATGTGCAGACACCAGTAAATTTCTAGACAGAAATGCAACATTACACTTTAGGAGTAAAAGCTGATGAGGTGTCCAACTGTCCATGATTTTGAAGATGCATTAAAATTTTGTATTGTTAATTCAACAGGGATAAAAAGGCCTAAACTACTTACCTGTGACATGCTCGATCCTCCAGTGGTCCTGGATTGTTGCCCGGTTGAGTTTTATGGTGTTAGGCTCGAAATTCGCTCATCTTAGTCACTGTTCACGATTTCCTAACAAAGCGAGCCGTAATCAATTTCTGAAAAGTTATTTTCATTTATTAATTACCGATTCCTTTGCATGTATCCATACTCTGTTTCGTAATTATTTCAAACTCAGGCTGATACTTCAAAGAAATTGCTTGGAAGAAATTACAGGCGTACACTCTTGAACGGGCTACGGCGCCATCAAAACAACGCCAACTTAGCAAAAAAGGCGATGCGGAACTCAGAAAGTCGGCGGAATAATTTTAAAGATCGTTAAAGACGTAAGAATTTTTAATTAATATTGAATATATTTTTCTATACCCGGTATATTATTTATTTATCTGTAATTTATTTCTTATTTTTATTTATTTTTATGTGGTTTTATATGGTTGGGCCTTCTACGCTATTAGCTTTATGTATTTCGTGTTTATTTCGCCGTAATTATAACAGGGACCTTTCGGTTGGATCCTTCATGAATCAACTTGCAAACTATTTAAAAGAAAAATGACTAAATAAAAATATAATTTTAAAATAAAAATTCAAAGATTTTTCACTACAAGTTTTCTAATTAGAAGGCCTTGGTCAATTTGTTTTGCGCAGCCAAGTGTAGTACATATTGCAACAGAGGTGCAAACAACTGTGGATATCTACTTTAGCTATGATATTCACAGTGATTCTGCTCGAGTTGGCTTCGTTTTCAGTGTAAAAATTGGAATAATATACAATATTAAAGAAAAATAACGTTTACTATGACAGTAGTGAAAGTGTATGACGTTATCAACAAGTTTTGAAGTTCTTGATTAAATTGCTTTTCGTTCTCGTTTTTATGGATTGGCAATAGTTGCAAGGTTTCTGTACTTTGCCGATGGATTTTTTACTTTCGACATCAACTTGACTACGACTTGTGATATTTGCGAAATGATTACCGATGAGTGTCTTATGATTATTTTAGCACGTAATAAATTGTTCTTACACTCCTATTTTAAAAATTCAAGTTTTCTTTTTGAATACCATAGTAATAAGCCAAAAACATTTATACAATATATTCTTTAAACTTTCAAACTTTACTTTAAATTTTGAATTCATTATTTTTTTTATTGTAACTGTATGCAGCTTACAAATAAATCTATCGTCCAAAATTATATTTTTCATATAAACAAATACGAAACATTAAACAAACACTGTGTGACGGTTATAAAACCGTATTTTCCCAGATTTAACACCAGATGGCGCTATTTTGACTAAAAGCGCGCATTTTCGAATGAATTGCGAGAATTATAATTAATTGTTACAATGGTGTGAATAAATATAAGATATTTATTAAATATGATAAAAGTATTATTTACTTAGATATTGATTCTACCGAATCAATATTATATTTTAAATTTACATGTTGAAGAGAACCAATCGGACTCTTTCGGACCCAGTCTATATTAGGTCCAGACAAGTGACCCACGAATCCGCGGATTCTGACGTCTGATTGGCTAACGCTAATCCTTCTGTTCTAAAGAACGATATAAGCTCTGGTTTTCCACCAGACCTTCGGCTTGTTTTCTGTATGTTTGTATGTATTGTTGGTTATCGTTTGATTTCTCTCTTTCTTATCGACACATCGGGCCCCCTCGTCTCTCATCCTAATGGATATTGTTCGTTGTAGCGTCATTTCGGGAAGACTAACTCCGGTAACCAAATAGTCCCGTAGCGCTAGCCAGCTGTTCTAAGGAGCAGTAGGATTTCGTACGGTGACATAGTATATCGCCCATGCACGGGATGATTAACACCGTTAAACAAATATCAAATTATATGATCGGTGATAGTCGCATCTATTTGCGAGATTCTCCGATCATAGGTCAGATGCTCTGCCAGAGCACATATACGGGAAGTCAAACCCGTCAAACAAATGCGGGCAAACCGTTTTCCCAGGGTTCCGATGCAGTGCATTGGCCCTTCCGTTAAGTAGGCAAGACTTGCCTGAGGTCGGTAAAAGCCTTATTCACAGGCGACGCACCGGGTTGGTGGCCCGTGAGCAATTGCATTCATACCTTGCGCTAAACAAACACTCGGGTATTGGTAATGCCGATCTGGTAGTCCCCCAGGAACTGTTTACCCAGTGGTTGGTACCACTGAAAGCGACTTGACGCAGAAAACAAATACCCGGCGCCTGATCACGAGATCTTGTCGTCGTAAGGCATGCTGGCGGATGGAGCTTCAACAACTCCCGCGATGGTCCCCTCGACTGTCGTGACTGTCCCCGCCCATAGAATAACAATATAACAATTCATTTGTTATATTACACTAATAATGTTTTGATGATTTGAATACGGAATATTCTAATGAATATTCCCGACCAAATACGAAGGATTCTTCGTATTAATAGATATCCGAGCTGCGGGACCGAATACGTCTCCGTAGCGCTAACTGTGACGATGCCGCAAAGTCAGCCGCACCACTCGAACAGCATCGCCCGGATCCTCAACCAGTGTAGCCGCCGTTACACTTATCCAGAACCCCAACCCAGTAGCAATGTTAATAAACATGTAATCATATCACGCAAAACCGTAAGTTGTATTATTTCGTTATATTTCCATTTGACACCCGGCTTCGTAGCTTATCTCGGTTAGGTTATTTCTAGGTTTAGAAATGTCTTGTTTAAACCGATTTATCTCTTTAAATGGCTAATTATTCAGCCAAAAGTAGAATCGTCACAAGTGGAGGTTCTACCGAGATAAGGCTGCAAAATTCGAGCGAATTTTTAGATTGTGCGTGTTTATGTGAATTCGAATAAGTGCTTACGGTGAAAAAGTTTCAAATGAAATTTTTTACTGATAGAATCAGTTGTTTAATGTTTTTCTTTTTAGGAATCTCGTTAGAACCGTCACAAGTGGAGGTTCTACCGAGATAAGGCTGCAAAAATTCAAATGAATTTTGAGTTGTGTGTGTTTATGAGAATTCGGAAATATGCTTACGGTGTTAAAATTTCAAATGAAATTTTTTACTGATAGAATCAGTGTTTTGTTTAATGTTCTTTCTTGTGATAGCAATCATAGGAATCTCGTTAGAACCGTCACAAGTGGAGGTTCTACCGAGATAGGCTGCCCAAATTTTAAATAAAATATTTGAAGTTTTGTGTGTCTATTGTGAATTCGAATAGTGTAACTTTTACGGTGATTTTTGTGTGTAAAATAAGTTTCGAACGAAATTTATATTCGTGTCTAATATATTTTATTCGGTTTTAAGCTTTTACAAAGATAATAAATGTAATTCATTTGCATTTCCGATTTTCCGCCGAAGAAATTGTATGTTTTAACAAACTAATAATTTCCCACCGCGTGGTCAGGCCTAATGATCAGACCACGAAAATTGGAAAATCTTGCCCGAACTTGTCGCTGTTACGTCCGCCCGTGTAACGTCATTTTGCCGTCGTCAATTTAATGGAACACGTGGTTGGGCCTATCGTGAAAGGTTCAAACTTTTTCCGAAGGAAATTCAAATATGAATTCCATCTTTGTCGGTTGTTTTAAAGTAAGACTTTAATAATTGCGTATTTTGTGTTTGAGATTTCAAGTTAAACCTAATTTTATTCGCGTGAATGAAATACAAGAAAATTTCAAATTTTGCTAAGTTATGAAGCAAAATATTAATTGTATGAATAACAAATAAATGATGTTACTTATGGCTTGTCCAATTATGTACCTTAAAAAACAGTACTTTAAAGAGAAAAAATACCGCCAGGTGGTGTCTCATAAAAGAGCCTCAGGCACCTGGCCCCAACCAGTCCAATTTTAAATAAAAATCAGACTAGAACTAAAAAATTTTGTCAATCATACAAACCCAAAATTTTCTTTAAAAACAAAACTTTATTCGATCCTTAGTGTGAGGGAAAGAAATTCTTTACAAGGATGAGATAAAAAACAGCGCTGACACTGCCGTTAGTTTCCTCCTGGAAATCACAAAAAATCATTTATTAGAATAACAAACAAATGAAGGAAAAAATAGGGTGGATAAAGAAAAGAAAAAACTTTTCTTGGGCGGGATAGTAACATCATTTATTTGTTATTCATACAATTAATATTTTGCTTCATAACTTAGCAAAATTTGAAATTGTATAACATCAACAAATAAATGATGTTACTTATGGCATTTCGTAGCCACCTAAAACAGTGTTAGCGAACACATCCGAAATCCCATCTATGGGTTTATTGTAATGTTTATGAAAAATCTGGGCGGATGACCAGTCCGCTGACTTAATAATATGGGAAAGAGATACACCTCTTGAAAAAGCATACGAAGTCGCTGCGGCTCGAGTGGAGTGAGCCTTAAAAATAGAAGTATCCACACCTGAGTTTTGGAGGATGGTTCTAATCCACCTAGCAACGGTGGTTGAAGTAACCGGGCCAAAGGGTTTAGAGGAGGATAGAAAAAGAGGCTTGTTGTTGCCCCTGAAACTGGCCGTGAAACGAATATAAAAGGAAATTGCATTAACGGGACAGAGAGACTTTTCGGTGAAAGCATTAATTAGGAAAGGGGTTGAAGAGCCCGACTTTCGGGTAGACAAAACCGGAATGGAGCAAGAATTGTCATTAAAAAGGACATCCGAGGAAAGTAGACAGATGTCCGATGATCTGCAAGCCAAACAAAGAGCAAGTATGCCGACCGTTTTGAGGTTTACTAGAAGTCTAGGTGAGGAAGGAGACAAACAAATCCCTTTCAAATAAAGTAAAACTGGACCCACATGCCAAATGCGGGTGTATTTGCATGTCGGGGTTTTGGCAATAAAAATTGCTTTCATTACCCTCCTAATGAGAGGGTGGGAGCCTAGAGGTACCGAGCCATTGACACAAATGGTTTGAGAAACCGCAGAACGAGAACAGTTAATGGACGAATAAGCTAAACCCAAGGAGTATAATGAACCCAGAAAGTTTGCTAAATCCTCTGGAGAGGGGTGAAAAGGGTCCAGATCCTGTCTTTTTGCCCAATCACACCATCGAATCCAAGCTTGGTCATATGTCTTGTTTGAGGATTGTTTCCAAGAGGTCCCCAACAAGCTAACAACTTCTGTTGAAAGTTTTCTGTCTGAAAACTGGGCGAGGACAGCCGCCATGCGGCCAGTCGGAGCGATCCGTTCAGAACTAACGGATGTGGATCTCCGAGAGGGTTGCTGATCAATTGCAGATCCGTCGGTAAGAGGATAGGAGCTATTATCGATAATTTCCACAGTAGTGGGAACCAGGGTTGTGCTGGCCAAACTGGGGTGATCAAAACCAATTCCTGTTTAAAAGTAGACTCTTTTAATCTTTGTAGACAAGGAGAGATGAGTGAAAAAGGAGGGAAAGCGTATGGAACCCCCCGATCCCATTCTTGTACTAGGGCGTCAAAAGCCAATGCCGATGGGTCTGGTCTCCAGCTGAAATAGGGCCTAATCTGAAAATTATTGATGGAAGCAAAAAGATCCATACTAAAAGGGCCCCACTCTGAACTGATAGCCGAGAAAATTAGAGGGTTTAATTTCCAATCCCCTGAGTCAAAAATACCTCTTCGAGACGCTGCGTCTGCTAAACAATTCTCCGTCCCGGGAATATGTTCCGCTATGACCGTGATATTTCTGGCCATAGCCCAAGACCAGAGGTCTTGTGCCACGGCGGTGAGTTCCGGTGATCGCGGACTCCCTAAATTATTAATGGCCGCAATAGCCGATGTGTTGTCCATTTTAATCTTAACAATTGAGTTTAAAATGTTACGCGCAAAAGATTTCAAGCCCCAGAATGCCGCAACCAGCTCTAGGACATTAATATGTTTATGTAGGTAGATACCCGTCCAAAGTCCACCAATACTAGTGGAACCGTCTACTGCTCCCCAGCCCTGTAAAGATGCATCTGTCTCTAAAGTCAGCGCGAGTTGTTTTGGTATAAGTGATCGACCATTGCATTGATTCAAATTACATAACCACCATTTAAGTTCATTACGCGCTTCTGCGTTCAGAACACATTTGGATTCATAAGAACCTCTCCGGAGAAAAAAGGTTTTCAGCTGTTGCAGGCCCCTGTAATGTAAGGGAGCTGAAGAGATTGCTAAAGCTGTGGCGTTCAGTTTTCCGATCACCGAAGCTAATTCTCTGACCGAAATACTTGGTTCAGACAAAACGTGTTTTAATTGAAAGGTGAATATTTTGCACCCTTTCTTTTGGCAGGGAGACTGTCATATCGATTGTATCGATTACAAAACCTAAAAAGGAGATTTGTTGTTGTGGTTCTAAAATTGATTTCTTAAGGTTAGGCAGGAAACCTAGGTTCATGATTAAATTCAGGAAGAAATCTCGTTGGGATTCTAATAACCGCTTATCGCGAGAGGTGAAAAACCAATCATCCAAAAATACGGCCAGTAGAACCTGTAATGATCGCATTAATGATGCGATAACTCTACAAATTTTAGTAAAAACATAGGGTGCTGGACCCAGACCGAAAGGTAAAACTCCTAGTTCATAAAGTATTCCTTTCCAAAGGAAACGTAAATATTTCCTAAATTTTTGATCAATCGGGACCGAAAAGTAGGCGTCTGTTAAATCTATCTTAATCATGTAATAACCCTGGCTAACTAGGTCGAGAGCGGTGCAGATACCTTCCATTTTGAAATGACGGAAGGTGAGAAAATTATTTAAAGGTTTTAGATTTAAAATAGGCCTGAAACCTCCGTCTTTTTTGGAAACAAGAAAGAGGAAACTCACTATTTCCCCTTGAACATGTTCAACTGGGTATGCTGCTCCTTTTGTCAACATTTTATTAACCTCTTCATCAATGAGATGAGAAGCTTCACTGGAAAACTGGGGGTAGGAAAAGGGAGTTTGGGTTGGTTCTGACTCCAACTCCAATTGATATCCCATTATGGTCTGTAAGATCCAACTATCTGAGGTGATAAGTTTCCAATTTTCTAAGCACATTGCCAACCTTCCGGTGGGTTTTGAAAAAATTGGTCGGGTCATTTGGGAGTCGCCCGACAGAAAAAGAGTTTCAAAATTAATGGTTTCAGAAACAAAAGTGATCTCACCTGACTTATTACCACGTCCTCTGAAACCTCCGCGGCCACGATTGGCGGGTTTCTCAAACGTTGGTTTGTTTGCTGACGCTTCTTTGTCGGGGTGAGCTCGAAAATCTCGTCTTTCGTACGAACGATTATTCTGGCGGTGGTCGGGGTGATAAGGTTGGAAACGCTGCCCATTATTGTACCGTCCCGCATTGTTTCGTTCTGATCTCGGTCTGGTTCGGGCCTTGTCTAGAGCTAGGAATTCCTCCGACTGCTTCTTGAAGATTTCTGTGAATCTATTTTCGAATAAAAAATTATGGTGGCTTTCACGAAAAGCCTTAACAATGTTGGTCCCACTACGACCGGCCAATGGTATGGCAACGTTACGGCGTCTCTCGTCATTAATTCTGCTGATCAAGTCTTGTACTTGCATCAATACAGCTTGCATCGAAGTTAAAGACTCCGAGCGAGAGAGCGGGCGCTTTGAAAATTTCCGGTCAAAAATCGTAGCCGCCACTGAACCGATGCGCAAAGCAAAAGAATACAGTTCCCGACACATTTTTTCCCTCGGGAGAGAAAAACTAGTAGAACTAGAAGCCACGTAAGCTTCAATCTCCGGATCCATACGGGTTGCACGCAGGGCTGGAACTTGGTGCGATGGGCACGGGAATTGTTTGATCAGGCTCGAACGAAGGCTTTTCGACACTTTAGAAGACAATTGCTTCTGAATAATGGTCGCAGCTCCCTCCGAGAGAAAAGGAATTTCTACTTCTTCGCCCCAAACCGAGTCAACGGAGAAACGGTCGTCCTCCTCGCGATCAAAAGAGCTCACCGACCCGTGGCTCGAGAAATTTCGTTGTTGAGACCGTCCAGACCGTGGGAGAGAAGTGGGCCACTGTTGACGCGACAGTCCCTTGGTTCCTTTTCGGCGCCATTAACATCGAATGAGCGCTTACAATCGGACCGAAAAATATTGAAATTAGAAACAAAATTCTCCTTTTCATGAAGAGAAAAGCACTGCTTTTCAATACTCACGTCGTCAAATTCTGATGTTTGATCGGGAAACGAGCGAACGGACCAGTGGTCATCTGCGGGAACTCGAATACGGTCATCGGCACGTGCGTTGTCGTGCGCGGCCGCCTTGCGAACAAGATCTTCCAACATTTCCTTGGAAAGTATAAAATTACCGCTTGTAGAAGCGTCCCCGTCGACTTGGTCGGTAATAATAAAATTTCCTTCATCGTTTTCCCCTTCGTCCGAAGCAGGCGGCGGGATAACAACGGTCGCCGCGTGGTTAGGCTTACTCGGCCCGCGTGGTTTCTTCTTCGCCGTCTTCGATTTTTGGTAATTTCGCATTTTTTGGGCAATTATCGAAGCTTGTGCCATGTTCAATATTTGAAATAGACAAAAGGTAAAAGAAATATCCGTATAAAAGCCAAAATAAGTTGGAAACAAACTTACTTTCGTAGCGAACTAAACGAACGAGCTGACCAGTGGTCAGTAAAAATTGGACTGGTTGGGGCCAGGTGCCTGAGGCTCTTTTATGAGACACCACCTGGCGGTATTTTTTCTCTTTAAAGTACTGTTTTTTAAGGTACATAATTGGACAAGCCATAAGTTACATCATTTATTTGTTGATGTTATACAATTGATATTTTCGCAGGAATTAAAATTTATATTTTATTTCAAAACTGGTTATTCTTTTTACAAACCTGATTTACATTGAAATGTTTGATCAAAGTCATGATTTTAAGTCGTTAAAATCCAAATCTACGAATGGAATGCCGTTCAAATTCAGCGAAGACATTTTCTCTAACAAGTTGCCTAGCAACCAGAAGCACGGTGTTCCGCCGAGAAGCCACCGAGAACCAAACGTTTCATTGCGCTTTCATCGGGAGGTTTATAATTAATCTTTCCGTGGAAATAAGTTTTAATCGAAATGCATTTCTATCTGAATGTGTTTTTTAGACGGCCTCTCTTTCTTGAAAGTGAGGAGTCTCTTTCAAATGAAAATCGATCATAATTTTCATTTAGCGGAGGAACGGGGTCAGGTTCGTCATTGTCATCTGGTGGATGACAATTTCCCCCTGATGGTTCCCTTCCACCGTGACTTCTTTTGGAAGGGCTGTGGTTACTTAAATAACTACCCCTTCCTGGGCTGTCTTCACCTGGTGATCCTACCTCAGGTGGATTGTGATACCTTTGTGGATCATGAATGTCATTTTGACATTCCTTTTCTTCATGAATGTCATTTTGACATTCCTGTTCTTCATGAATGTCATTTTGACATTCCTGTTCTTCATGAATGTCATTTTGACATTCCTGTTCTACTGTACTAGTGTAAGAGTCATCGGACAAGCGATCCAAGTTTTGATAGATTCTTGGCATATGACTCCCTCGTAGCTCAGAAGCTTGTTTTTTACGGTCTTGTCGACCGTCTAGTGAATTATCACTATTAGATGAACCCGACTGATTTTCCGTTGAAAAATCAGACAAATTTAAATCAACTGGCGAAGGTGATTTTTGAGCACCTTTTGATGATGTTTGTGCAGGTTGCACAAAAATATCTTCTCTACTTGCTGCTTGCACCTGATTAATAGTTTTATCAAATTCTTCTTGTGATTTCAATAAAGTGGCACAAGGAATTTCCTTTTTACAAATTCGATCAGCCTCATCGATGGACTGCAAGAGGGCCAGGAATACGTTAGCTGCCTCTTGAACTACTCGCAGATTTGCTGCTATAGCCCGTGAAGTTGAATTGACAATTTTCAACATTTCGTTAGCCATTTGTGATTTTTCATCAGCTTTAGCCAATCGTTGCTGAGACTCCTGTCGCTCTTTACTGGCAGCTGCAAAAGTTCCTCTCAACTCAGCAGCATCATGGTCAATTTTGGCTCGTTGCAGCTGAAACTTAGCGTTTCTCTGTTTGAATTCAGCGTTTCGCTGTTCAAGTTTGACAAACGAGTCCTGTTGTATGGTCTGACTTTGTTTGATTATCAGGGCTTTAAGTATCTGCTCGAGAGACATGTCCTCAGTTATTTCGATTTCGGCAAGCTTAGCTGGCTCATAAAGTGTTGCCATTATGGTGTTACGCCTGGGAGAAGAGGAAATTTTCATTTTGAAATTATTTGACGAGTCAGGTGGTTCTTTTTTAGTCTCGTGCCTCATTCTTTTATCTTGAACGTGATCATCTGTACACTGTTGTTTGAGTTCGGCATTATGTCCTTTGAACTCAATTTGCAGACTATTTTTAATAGTCTTGATAGTATCAGGACTGTGTTTTAACACCATTGATTTGGGTGTTTCTTTAACAGACCTGTTACTATTTAAATCAATTTCGTTGAGCCCATCTTGCTCACGAAATGTGTCTGTCTTAGTGACACACATTGGAGAAAAAGATAACTCCATTTTGGAGTTTTCCCAATCGGGTGGCTCTTCTCCTCGTGTAGGTGATGATGAGGAAGGTGGCGAGTGAAATTCACTCGGTGACTCAACTGGGTTTAAACTCTTGTTGAGTTTTTCCTTCCATTGGTTAGAGCATTCACTCCCAGTTGGAATAGTTAATTCGGGCTGGTTGTTGAGTGGCGTGGAGACACTCTTGTCGGGTGGTTCTTCACCGTGTGTGGGTGAAGATGAAGACGGTGTTGAGTGTATCCCACTCTGCCACCCAATTTGTGGACGAACTTGATTAAGTTCGTTCTTTTTTGGTGTAAAACAACCGTTCCCAGTCGGAACTTTGAGTTCGGACTGGCTGTTGAGTGCTGTTGAAACACTCTCAATAGTTGGTTGTTTAACTGAATTTAATATAGTGCTACGCACTAAAGAAGAAGGTGACTCCACTTCGGGCCATGAGTGCGGCGCACTCAGTAACGGATTTCGTTGACTTGAATTCAAGTCATTTTTGCTTTGTTTTCCGTTTTTATTTGCGTTTTTCACAGTATTTCTCGTTGGAGAGTAAGAAATTTCTTTATAAGAATTTTCTAGAGAAATTGGTTGTTTCTCTCGAGGTGTTGGCAACGATGAGGAGAGTGGTGAATGAATTTCGTTCGGTGATTCAATTAATTTCAAATCACCGTGGAACTTCTCCATCCATTTGTTAGAATTTCCAATCTCAGTCTGAATATTTGTTTCAGACTGGCCATTGAATGGCGGAGATATACTCTTGACAGTTTGCTGTGTAACTGTATTTAATGTAGTGCTAAGCACTGAAGAAGAGGATATCGCCATATTGGAGTACTTCAAGTCAAGCGGCTCTTCTTGCCGTGCTAGTGACGGCAACAAGGACAATGAGTGCGGCGCACTCAGTAGCTGATTTTGCGGATTTGAATTTGCATTAGCAGTTAGAATATTAAATTCTGACTGATTATTTGTTTGTTCAATGGTCAAATGTGTTTCGGCCATTTTCTTCTTTGTAGGTCGTCCTGTTATTATTTTTAGTAGAGAGAAAGGATAAGAAAGATGAGTGAAGAAAGACAAGATGGCGGGTAAATTTTAACTGACAAAATTTTAACGTTAAAACAATGAAATTATCGATTTTATCCCGGCCGGGCCCCCAAGTGTTGCGATCCGGGAATTTATTCACGAAATACTTACCTTGTTCGTGAATATCTCGCAATTGAGATGCCGTTTATAGGCCTTATACTCGGCTGCCTGTAAAAATGGTGTCTAGGGGTATTTTTATGAAAAGAAAACAGCGGTTGAGTTGAATAAAAATGACAAATATACTTTATTTGGCCGAAAATTACAAATGATTTGAATGAAATATAATAACTGAAGGAAGTTATGAATTAATGACTAGAATCAAAGAATAAAGAGTGAGAAAGAGAGAAAATGAGACAAGTGAGCGACGATACTCACTCGAAACAAAGGAAAGGCGCTAACAACGACGGTTAATCGTTGAGCGCGAATATTTGGCGCGCAACAAACGGCTGTTTGTTGCGCTGGAAAAATGGCGAGACGAACTCGCCTGAGAAATATTATTTCTCGTGGAAACGTTGACTTTCTATCTGTAAGCTCCGGAGGAAAGCTCGCAGGTGGCTTACAGATATCGGCGGCGGTTCTCAGCGAGAAGTTTGCCGTTGACGACGATGATGAGTCTCGGAACAAGTCAACGAGACTCACAATTATCAGCAACGAGCGGGAACAAATTCCTTTGCTCGTTCGATGGCGATCAACTGTAAACTCCGGAGGAAGCTCGCGGTGGTTTACAGTCTTCTCACGATGGTGCACGAGCAACGGTTTGCTCGATCGACGATGGCGAGTCTCGGATGAAATTAACGGGACTCGACGATGGCCGACGGTGAGCGGATTTTCTCGGGCGTTACCCGAGATTCGTAGTCAGAGCGCAAATGTGGCTGGTTCCACCGATAAAACGGTGGAAACAGCAGAATCTCAACTCACCAAAACGTGTAACACGGTCAGCACTAGAATCCTTTTGTTTGAAGTTCTCAGCGATGATCATTTGTGTTGTTGTTGTTGGTGTGTGTGTGTCAAGAGTGAGTCAAACCGCCAAAATTTGGGGTTTTATGCACTCTCGAAATCGGCGCACTAAATGTGCGCAGAGTGTTGATTTTGGTGCAATACAGGATGTATTACATCACCATCATCACTCTGATGTAATGCTTTGGCCCAAAGAGGGTAAAGTGTGCCTGGGGGATTTCCGCTCCCAAGTCACACTTTTGGCGTGTGCCATATTAAACAATTAAATAATTATTTAAGTGTAGCAATTCTGCACCTGCAGGCCTGGCACACTTCGGATTTTTCCCCAAATAGGGGTGAAAACATGCTAGGGCAGTTCTCCTCTCCTAATTATGTAATTTGGTTTGGCGTGTGCCAAACCAAAATAAAACAAAATAATACAATTTCTTCCGTGGTGACTATTTATTTAATAAAAGCACATAAAATTACTAAATAACGACTCAGGGTCACCACATATTGTATTAAACAATTGGAAGAAGAATTGGTCACATTCTTGAAAATGTGACCGTGCGAATTAAAGGATTAATACGTGACTTGGAAATGTGTCCTGGGTATCCACTTCCGGTCCCCGGTATCCATTTCCTGTTTCATGTCAAGGATTAGCATAATCTGAACTTGCATCTCCGTATCCATTTCCTGTGATACGAGATTGGTAAAACTTAATCCCACCAAGTATAAAACTCCCTGACAACAGGAAGTTAGGCAGTTGAAAAAGTTATATGTATTTGTCTGGTTATTTGATTATGGTCATGTCAAATAACTGTCTTTTTACAACTCAAGCATGGTTCTGCTGAACCATGCAACCCCCGTCAATTGAAGGCGAAGGTCAGGATACTAATGTTTCTGTCAACGGTCTTGCCGAGAGGAAAGCCCCCCGCATAAGTACTCTCGTTGGTCGGACAATACAGCCATGTGCGGTGCCAAAGTATTCAGTAACCGTCAGTAGCACTGTTACTGCAAGAGACCGACTCCATCACCTGTTGGTGCCAACACAGTCTGCGTACGTGTAGTTACCGCTAGTAGCACCAAGTGTTTGGGAAAGCACGTCTCTTCGGTGATGGTGCCAAAGCAGTCTGTCTATCAGTAGCACTTCGTGTGGTTAATTCTGTTGTGCAGGACTGCGGGCTATACCCCCCGAGTATCAGTACCGTCTCTCACCATACTGTTACTTGGGGCACGCGCGATACGGTTCTGCTCGACAAGGCGAATTATTGACGGCAATTGTGTGTTGCAATGACCAAAACCTTTAATATTTAGACAGTGGTATAAACACCTAAATTGTTTAACTTGAAGACAAGTTGACAACCCAAATAAAGTCACGAGACTTGTTTGACTTACAACGAATAAATTCGAACGAATAAATTGAATACAATTTATTAAATCAAAGCAGTTAAAATGTTTAACTCACAATATTACGAATTAAATATAATTCGTGAACAGAACATTGGTGAATAAATGACTTCATTTATTCATTACCAATGTCTAACCCTAGTTGTGGCGGTGCACATGAGTCAACCGCACCTCTCGGGTCAAACCCACGATGCATTACATTACACGAACCAGTTCCACGATTACGAAGCGCCGACGGAAACCGCGAGGACACAGCCAGCCCGGCTACGTATAGACGACATCTTTACCTCGGTCGAGCGGGCGTTTTGTCGTTCCCGAACCCCGGATCACCAATAACCGTAATGTTATTATTTTAGGGCCATTCGGCCATTTTATTGTATAGTTTAACTTGTATTTAACTTGCCAAATGTCGGCTTTAGTTTAACTTATGTATAACTTTTAGATTTGATTCTATTGTTTTGACAACAATAAATGTAGTGTTTTGAGAAACTTGTTGTCTTTATTTTATCTCGTATTATTCACTATTTCACGCGACTTATACCCGGTACTATCATGTGATAGGAGTTGTGGTCGTCACCGTCACAGAGGGTTGCAAAAACGTAACTGACCGTGGACTCCAGTCATTCAGCCTTTGCGTCAAGCTGGAGTATTTGTATATTAAATCAACTCTCGTCACAGCCGATGCGTGTTTGTTCCTTCTCAACCAACTGCCGCTGTTGAAAGACTTTGAACCCAATTCGTGGGGCTCGTTGTGTAGCAAGTTAGCACAACAGCCGAAGGAAACATCTCGCACTTATTCCCTTCAAAAAGTTCTACTTGTACCTAAGAAACATGTTCCCGTCGTGACGACTTATTTTCCAAATATAACAAGCTTGTACTGTATTTATCAAATGGCGGAACGCATCTGGATTTTGATATTTTTACGTGGCCTCAACGGTTGACGAGTGTCAGTCTGACTAAAGTTAGACCGGTCAATATTCGACTTATTGATCGTGCTTGGCCGATGTTAGAGAAATTAGCGTTACTAAAGTGTACAATTTTCGATGAAAGCGATGATAATGTAAATGTTCCATTGAAAAACCTTCGTCAACTGTATTTATACAACCGCGGTGTACTTATGCCCAAGCAACAAATGAAAATGTTGCTACAAAGTAAAAGTTTAGAAATAGTGGCCATTCGTAATTGTCAAAGCCTTTCTGACGATTTAATCTCGGAACTTTTTGAATCGAATGCGCTGCAATGTCTGAGAACTTTAATATTTAAATCGTGTCATTTTATTACGTCCGCTTCGATTATCAAATTATTGGGATTGCGAAATCAATTGGATAACTTAAGCATCGTGAGTTGTAATAATATTGACGCTTCGGCTTATGATGTGTGGTGACCCAGTTGGATAAGTGTCCCCCCAGGGCGGATACTTGTCCTATGAGTCACTATGATTAAAGAGTCGTTCCCCCCCGAGTTGGCTCCACCTCCCCATGGCAGGTGTGTGCCCCGAGGGGGAGGAAGCGGCTGGTGGTCAGCCCCCATTGGTTGATCGCCGGCCCTTCACCCCACTGCATAAAAGGCTGTGTTTCCCGCCTAAAGACAGAACTTACACAAACGACACCAAGAACACAGCAACTACCTCACCGTCAGGCCAACTTCAACTACAAGTTAGGATTGATCGAGGATCGCTGAGTAAAGTGCAAACTGTAACTCTCACGAAGTCACTTGCGAGCTATTCCTGCGAAAGCACGAGAATAGCCCTTGTGAAATCACCCAGAATAATCGCCCAGACGATTATTCGCCGAAGTAAGTGTCCGAGTGCTTTGTAGGGAACCCCAAAGTTCCTAGACGAGGCCTCTGCGACGCTAAACCAAACCCTAGACAACAGGCACGGATAGAAGACTCGAAAGAGCATTCCACCGCGTCCGTGAAGACGAATCCGTGACGAATTAACGACAACTCGAGACGCCGCCTTTGTTCCGCCGACCACGCGGAATCGACGACGCCATCTTGAGAAATCCTTTGTTCGACGCTGACCACGTCGACTCTAGAATTATTACTGAGTGTATTTTAAAGGCATAAAGCCTGGTGAATAAATTACCTGTTTATTTACATACATTTGGTATTCATTTGGGTATTTGCATAATTGATCACAGGTAAAGTATTACACGTTAGCGCTATTTAAACCTATACCAAGTAGGACGCGACACGTGGGGGCCTGTCCGGGATTTAGAAATAAATCTCAAATCTGAACTTGTGATCTCTCAATAAGATAACCCAAATCGTAGAATTACCGAAAGAAAATGTCAGACAAAGACGAACAATCCACGTCTGAAACCGAGCAGAGAATGCCCGAGAAGGGAAAAAGGACCTCCGACTACCACCTGAGATCGGATGGTCCCGTCCCTGAAATGTCCGCAAAGGCGAAAGCCCGAGCGAATAAAAGGAGAGCGAAGGCGCAGAAAGAGGAGCAAGCTGCATCGCTCGCGGCCCTAGACGGGCCAGAGCGAGAGCGGGTTCCCTTGAATATGCAACCCTTCGAAGATACCGATCCGGAAGCCATAGAAAATCGAGAAGAAATTCGCGACGTATCGCCAGGACGAGTATCGATATTGATGACCGAGGAGACGAATGAAGCTCCGAAAATAACGGTCACGATCGGCACAGACCCATCGCCACCAACGGCTCAGACGTCCGTAAAACAAACCCCACGGAAAAACGACGGCGGGACCCCGATAACCCCCCGAGTTACGGCGAGTCCTGCAGTTGTTTCCTTCGAAGTATCTCACCTAATTCGGTTGACGCAGCAAGCTGCCCAGCTAAAAGCGATGATAGACATTCCAGTAGGAACGTCAGTCTGGGAATCGATTACCCTACTCACTGACGCTATCTGTGCGGCACAAGCCCCGACGCCGGTCGCAAGACCAGCAGCGGAGACGCCCATGCCCCAGGTAACGCCCAGTGACACCGGAGGTTTCGCGCCAGACCCCAACCGAACACTTCACGAATCCAGAGAGAAGGCCCGCGAGGAAGCCAGACAAGAAGCGACTAGTCGCCAACGAAGGCTGAGCGCAGAGCGGCGAGAACTCTGGAAGGAAGAGGAAGAAAGGGAGCAACGCGAGAGAAGAACCACCGAGAGAACAGAGAAACTGGTCCAAAAAATGAGGGAAGAACGAGAAGCTAAAATTCGAAAAGAATGGAACGCAACAGTAGAAGGGCGACATCGAGAAGCTCAAGAGTACGAGGACCAATTTCAAGCGCTAATAGCTCAAAGAAAAACAGAAAAACTACAAATGTTGCGAAAAGAGGCCATTCTACAACATCAGAAATGGGAAGAACAACATCGCGAGAGGTTGAGAGAAGAGGAAGCCAGAAAAGAAAAAGAACAGTTTCTGAAAGAGAAAGAAGAGTGGGATCGAGTCAGATGGACCGAAGAGTACAAAGCGAAGAAACAAGCTATAATAGATGAGCAAAAAAGATGGGAAGCCGAAAACTGGGAGAAGGAGACAGAAAAGTTCCAGAAAGAGTACGCACAAGACGTCTCGGACAGGAAGAAAAATGAAGAAAACCTGAAACGGAAACCAGAACCCCCCAGCGGCTCTGATACCGACACAGGAGAAGGTGCAACAAAGCCGGCAAAAACGGCGAAAAGGGGGAAATCTCAAAAGAGAGACGAGTCGGTCCCAAAAACAAAGGACCGTCACCCCTCAAAAAGATCCGAGACGGGAGCAGCCATCGACGCGTTACTCGAAAAGAAAAACGCAAATAAAAATCGGGAACGCCCCGAAAGCGAGGAAAACAGATGGCATTCTTTTTACGAGAACAACGACGGAGGGGAGCCGCCGCCATCCGGAGGCTCGAAACAGAAGAAGGCTGGCGGAGAGACCCCACCGAGAGGGCCGAGGTTTCACCCCCAAGGAGATCCCTCCGAGCCCTCCGATTCGTCGGACGACGACCATCCGAGTCGACCATCTACAGGGAGGAGTCAAGAAGACAGCGATGGGCACCGGTCGAACCGGCCGAATGCTTCAGACCGCTCCTCCCGGAGCTCCAACCCTCGTTCGGAGGAAGGGAACTTTCAGGACTCATCTGGCCGACATTACACGATGTCTGAGCTAGGCCGAGCCCTGCTGAACTCTTTCAGAAGAGAAGGAATCGATCTAGGCCATCCAGGCGACGAACATAATCGCGCTGGAGAGAGGGTTAAGCGTAAATATGGCGTACGAAACGAACCAAGCAGCGAAGCCACGGGTAACATCCGTTGGCAACACTACATACAAACACGATTCGACGGTTCGTGGAAGGCCGGAGACCGCTTCCTGGACGAAGTAATGCGTATCAAGAAAGCGACAAAAGCCACCGTCGCCGACATGCTAACCCACGGGCTAGTGGAGCTAACTACGGGGTCAGCTCGAGAATGGTACCAGGGACTGAAAAACCCAACCTGGGACGATTTTCTCGTCCGTTTCGATCTCCGATACGGCGAGACTCCAGACGAGATCAGTAACAAATTACGGGGTCTACGACAAGCCCCAGGAGAAACATTAGCCGACTACGACGCCCGAGCGAAACTCCTGTTTGCAAGAGCGCCGTACGAAATAAACCCCGCTGGTTTTACGATGATCTTTTACGGAGGATTATCGGCCCACTCGCAAAGAATTCTGCTAGACATGCGTGCACCCCGCACTGGCGATTACCAAGATGTCAGTAACTATCTTCTAACAAACACGTTAGAAATAGAACAGCGGTATTACGCCACTCTGCCCCCGGAGGAAGCTGACGCGCACGAGAAACGGTTGCAGACGAGCGCCGAACGTCACAAGACCTCAGAGAAATTAATGAGGCCAAGTGAATATTTGAGCGGCATAATGAGTCTCACCGAAGCATCCTTCGGACGAATGCTGACGCCTAAAGCAGGCAGTATTCTTCCAGCCAACCCGATAGCTGCCCCAAAGAAAGCACCGGCAGCAACGGCGATGCAGGTGACCTCGACGGACTCCACCCAGATGGAGAAAGTCGAAGAGACAACACCTCTCGCCACGGCTAAAGAAGAGGAGCCAGCATCAAGCGACGAGGAAGCCCTAAATGAGCACCTCGAAAACTTGTCGACGGGATGCGACGATCAAGGTCCCTATTTGCACCATGCACACCGGGCCTTAGCAATCGCACAATTCAGAGCACACGTGCAGGCAACAAAAGCGAGAGGGGCATTGGGAGGAAAAAGACGATTCCCGACGCCCTTCGTCCCGAAAAAACCGGGATTCACTCCCACAGGGGATAAAAGTAACATCAAATGTTACAGCTGCGGAGAATACGGTCACTACTCAGATAAATGTGAGAAAACCGTCAAAGAAAAGGACATCATGCAAACCATGATGAAAATGATGATGGAGTTAAGAACTGATCTGGCAAAAAACTTCCAAGCGCAGGCGTCGCCGAAATAAATTCAGCTTCGTCTGCGCCAGCCGCGGAAATTAAAAAGAAGAAATATCACACTGGACCCGCAGGTCATGCCTTGGCAGAGGCACAGATCAAAGACCGCATACAGATCGTTCCGAAGAAGGAGGAAAAAGTGACGTTAACGAGTATGCAAGTGAGAACGAAACCGGAGGTCGACATGGATTGGACGGACCTTCCGTTCAATCTGGAGGTTGAGCCCCAGACATTACGCGTATTTCACTGCAATGTCACGAAAGCACATTGCGAAACTCTGTGTATGCTGCCAGTGGAGATAGAAAACCAAAAATTGTTCGGTCTACTGGATTCAGGAGCGGATCGTTCATTCATATCCGAAGATATAGTAAAAGACTTGGATATTGGAAAGAAGGTGGCACAAGTGAACGCGAACGTAGAATTGCTCACCGCCAACGGCTACGTCAAGCCGAAGGGCGTAGTTCGCATCATGATCGACTGGACGGGGGGGAACCTGTCCCACCCCTTCATAGTCTTGCCATCCCACGACAAAGTATTCCTCCTAGGGATGGACATCATGGCGAAACTGAAAATTCAGCCAAACCCGATAACCCGTTCATGGAACTGGATAAGTCCCGAGGGAGAACGGTCAGTCCCCGTAGTTCCCCAAAAATTACTGGACGAAGCCAAGGACAAAGAGGAATACGGAAGAGGATTGCGAAAATTCGTCCAAGATTACGATTTCGCAGCCTTCACTCTGGAATTACAGAGGAGTAACGTCGTGGACACCCTGGTCGAGGAGGCAGCACTGCGTGTTAACGAGGCATCGCTACTAAGGCGAGTGCTTCGAAAGCATGAAAGAATTCTGACCAAGACACCTGGTCGAACGACGGAAGCAACACACGAAATAGTCTTAACCACAGACAAGCCGATTCGAGTGCCTTACAAGGGGATGAACCCCCAGAAAAGAGACATCGTGACGCAAATGTGCCAAGACATGCTCGACAAGGGCATAGTAACGCAAGCCCTGGGCGAATACGCCATGCGGATCGTCCTGGTGATGCGTCCAGGCTCGGAACCTCGACTATGCATTGATTATCGCCCCCTGAACGCGATAACGGTTATAGACCCGATTCAGATGCCGTCTATAGACTCGATCCTCCGGGAACTGAGCCCGTTCAAGTGGGTAACCACCATGGACCTGTCAAAGGGGTATTGGCAAGTGGAGCTAAAACCCGAAGACAAACTGAAAACGGCTTTCTACTCCCCGATAGGAAGACTAATGTTCAACGTGATGCCGTTCGGGCTTGTAAACGCCCCGAGCACGTTCCAGAAACTGATCGAAAGCGTGTTGGGAGATATGCTGCACGACTTCGTGTGGGCGTATCTCGACGACATCATAATAACGTCGGACACATTCGAAGAACACATAGACCACATCGATAGAGTGGTCTCTCGCCTAGCCAAGGCAGGACTCCACATCCATCCAGGGAAGAGCAAGTTTTGCAGGAAAGAGCTTGCCTTCCTAGGATATCGAATAGGAGTCGAGGGAATCGCGATTGACCCCGAAAAAGTCAAAGCAATAAACGGATTCCCCGCCCCCGAAGATATAAAAGGTGTCCAGAGATTCATGGGCATGGTCAATTTCTTCGGCCGACTACTCTCTGGTCTGGCTGAAGTGGCCGCGCCTATAACGGATCTCTTACGAACGGATAAAGAGTTTGAGTGGACGGTCCAGTGCGAGGCCGCATTTAGCACTATCAAGCAAATGCTGGCTGACGTCGAAAAGATGCCATTGCCGGACCTAAACCGACCGTTCGTGTTGCACACCGACGCGAGTAAAATCGGACTGGGTGCAGCCCTTCTGCAGACCCACGTGTACAACGGAATCTCGCAAGAAGTACCCTGTATGTTTATAAGCAGAAAAATACAGGGCGCGGAGAAAAATTATACGGCAACGGAACTAGAATGCCTAGCCGTAATTTGGGCAGTTCGGAAATTTCGCGACTATCTGGAGTACACGAACTTCGAGGTTCAGACAGATCACCAGGCACTAAGCTGGTTGATGAAGCTCAAGGAACCCTCCGGCCGACTCGCACGATGGCAACTGGAGTTAATGGCGTGCGATATAACAATTACGTACCGCCCCGGGAAGTACAATCATGTGGCCGACGCCCTCTCGAGAGCCCCAGCCTCTGACCCCCAAGGACCAGACGACGACGGCGAGGACGACACCCACCTCTTGTACTGCCCGACTCCACGGAGAATATGGCGTTTGCGAAAGGCGAACGAGCTACCAGTGATGGAGCCTGAAGATAGAACGTTTTGTGGTTTTTGGACTCGAACATACCAGCCAGCTGGGACAAACAATTCAACATCCGAAATTCAATCTCCGCCCCCCGGAGAAACCCACAAAACACTACTACGCGCCTTCACAGCAAAAATTGAAGAAAAAACACAATACGCTCCACCCACGAGACGTGAGTTCGTCGAACACCAGGCAGCAGACACAAAATGTCAAATTATAACGCAATATTTGCTGAACGGCGAATTTCCGGAAGGGATGACAAACCCACACCGCCGGAAACAGTTCGTCAAAGAAGCAACAAGCTACCTCATAGATGATGAACTCCTGGTAAAATACCACCCGACGTTTCAAGATGACCTCAGCGGAGCGGGAAACTCGGTTAAAGTGGTCGTGCCGGCATCGCTGCACACCCGACTGTTGTGGCTGATGCACGGACACCCGCTCGCCAGCCATTCTGGCGTGGCGAGGACCCTTTATCGAGTAAAACAACTTTTCTTCTGGCCGGGCGCGCGGCAAAAGATAACGAAATTTATCCGACACTGCCCCCGGTGCCAAGCGTGCAGACCGCGAGATAAAGTGGCCAGAAACGCCATGTCTCTCGGACCCTACGCACCGTTTGACTGCTTAAGCATAGACTTGATGGGCCCCAAGCCCACAACGGGAAACAAGAACATGTATATTCTCGTAATTATGGACGTGGCCACCCGATGGCCGGAGCTGTACGCCCTCGCGAAGCCCTCGGCTGAAAACATAGTCGAGTGCCTTTACGACGTGGCAATGCGATTTGGGTTTCCCAGAAAACTCATTTCGGATAACGGCCCCCAATTCCGATCAAGAATATATAAGGACTTCTGTAGGAAATTTAAAATGGATGCATCGAACACCTCCACATATAATCCTCAGACAAACCCAGTCGAGAGATTAAATAAAGATATAAAATATGCGCTGACAGTATTCACCGACATTCACAACCGATGGGACGAATACCTGCGAGAAATCGCTTTCAGCATTCGCTCAACCGTGTCACGAACACGCGAATTCTCACCGGCGTACCTCAACTTCGCCCGCGAATTAAGGATGCCATGGGACCCACGCGTTGCCGAAGCTGTTAACGTATTAGACCCGTCGAGCCCACATGAGTACGTGTGCCGGTTGGAACAGACTATATCCGACACGTACCAGCATATGATGGCGCATATTTTCAACATGAGAGAGAGAATCGCAGATAAAGAAGGCGATCTCGCTTTCGCGAACTTTAAAGTGAATGATCTAGTGTGGAAGGAGGCACACACGTTGTCCAATGCAGCGAGGGGCATCGCCGCCGGTTTAGCCGACAAGAGGGACGGTCCCTACGTAATTGTGGCCGAACACGGAGGCAACGCATACCAACTACGCCGCCTAGAGGACAACAAAAATTTTCAGTCGATACATGGCCGAGATTTAAGGCCATATCTGCCAGAATTTCCACAGGAAATTTGGCTGGAAGGTCAGACACACAGCGGCCAAGGGGGCACCGTGGTCGACACGTTCCAAAAAACAAATGAAGCTGAAAATATAGCGGAAAACGAGGATGAATTCTTCGACGCCGAATCCCCAGCCGACGAGGCTCCAACTCAGCCGGAGCAAGCAATTTCGGAGAGGGAGGAAGCAGAAGAATGTACTTCTGAAATGGAAAATAAAAAAATTAATAATGAGAAAAATGCCAACACATCGGAGATGAACGAGCAAGTAGAGTCACGATCTACGAGCACGTCGAAAATCAACCTTCGACCACGACGAAGCAATAATCCGTTCATTCGGGACGGCAAAGTCGTGGGGAAGAACTAAAAATAAAAGAAAATGTGATAACATGGAGCGGAGGCCTTGTAAAATAAAAAGATTTACTTACGAGAGCTGCTGCACATGTTGAGACGCGAAAATTTGGCTAAGTCCAAACTTCGCAACGAATTGTCGCAGTCACCACTAACAGACGAGAAGTTATGACGTATCGGGCGACCACGTGACAACGAAACCACGCGGTCGACCC
This sequence comes from Strigamia acuminata, assembly GCA_949358305.1. Classification (NCBI taxonomy): domain Eukaryota; kingdom Metazoa; phylum Arthropoda; class Chilopoda; order Geophilomorpha; family Linotaeniidae; genus Strigamia; species Strigamia acuminata. The sequence continues at coordinate 7,081,628 of OX442315.1, read as the reverse complement.
CGTAGCGTCATTGCCAGCACGGCGGATCTCGCAAAATACGAGACGCGTTCGAGACCCACAATTCTCAGCGTCGATAGGCCCAGTTTCCGACTGTTTTTAACACGACGAGACGTGTTTTTTGCTTCTCCCCAAAGAGAAAACAAAGACCTCTCAAACAAAAACTTCTCTTTCCTAAATTGAAATGGCCGATCGACGCAACCCACGATTAGAGCCGAGCGCATCGTCGAGAGACGAGAGCGACGGCCTAATCGTAAATGCAGAAGAAGATGAGAATTGGGACGAACAACCGCCGTTGCAGGTAAATTAGTGTGATTTCCCCAGAGAAATCACATAATTCTTTGAATCTGTTGCATCCAACCCAGATTGGAGCGTGACTTGTGACTGATATATTTCTTTCTGTTTTATTGTTGATTTAAGGCTGGCTAAAAACCCGAGAGTGGACCCAGATTCACCTCGGAGTCAAGGCCGCCAAAAAACTAGAACAAAGGAAGTGTTCGCGGAATGGCGTCGTGGCAAACCAAAACCAAAACTAAAGGTTTTCTTTCTTTTAAGTTTAAACATCGTAATAAATTAAAATACGATTAGAGTTAAAATAAAAAAGTTTAACGTAAGAAATTAAAATTTAACGATCGGTTTTGCCTGCGACCCCTTCCAAAAAAGCGGATCACCTGAGTTCAAAAGTAGTGTTGGATCAGCGCTACGACGGCGGAGATCATCGCAGAACTGCGAAACAAGAAAATAAGACCGACGGCCGCAACAAAAGAAAGGAGTTGCTGCCACCGTCGATCTTGAGCATATTTCTGATCCCCATCGTTAACTGGGATTTATTATATTAATCTTGTGATCTAAAATTATTCAGGTCGACCCGCTAGAATCGTGGGACGCCCTGCCTCCGACGGCGTCAACCGCCAACAACATCTTTCGCGGAGCCCTGCCGATTTACCTGCGGCAGGCCTATCCTGCAGAGACCAGCGCCTGGAAAATCCGATTGATGTATTCCAGGACCCTCGAGGAAAAATTCGAGCGATCAAAAACGCTGGTCGAGTGCATGACGAAGGAGATGAGGGAGCGAGTGGGGCCGCGGATCCCACCCGATGCGGATCCGCCGAGCCCCGTTTACTCCGGGTACCTGGAAGAGGCTTACCCAGGCACGGTGGCCGAGCTGCACACCTCCCATAGGTGGAGCGAGGCCCCGACCTTGGCAGCCCGCCAGAGAATAGTGGACGACGAGATCAAACGCTTAAAGCGCACCGAGACTCACGGAGTAACCCGAGTTCTCGAGAGAAACGGTTTCTCCCCCGAAGAAATCCGTAGATGGCTTCGCGACATCGAAGAAGATCATCTGACACCCAGATGGATACCGCCGGCGAATTTTACGGCCACGCAGTCTGAGATGTGGCAGTTATACCACGCTGGTATCCTGGGAAGTCGCCGCCATCACAGAAGATCGAAGCGTCCGGCGGAGTCCGCCCCACGCGGACCCGCACGAAGAAGACAGGCCGTCTCCCCAACAGAGGCCGGCCCGTCAACGAGTCGCGACTACCGCAGTCGCTCGAGCAGCTCCAGTTCCCGAACTCGAGTTGTCGTGCGCTCGGAGTGTCGCCGAGTAGTAACGCTCGAGCCTGCCTCGCCAGACGACGCGCGGGCTGAGCGAACGGTCGAATCTTCCGCCCACTGGGCTGCGAGGACCGAGACACACCAAGATCGAGGAAAGAAAAGATCCTCGTTGTTCATGGCGATTACCACACAGTCGTCAGATCAATCCTCGTCGCGACGAACCGTCTCATCACACCAGAGACCGAATTCTCCGACGGACGTCCCCCAGAGGACGGCCCAACGAAGATCCGTCGCAGCCAGCACCCGGAGGAATCGAAAGCGCAAAGTACGTCAGAAGTTGCGAGCACAATCCCTGATAGCTAAGGGATTAGAGAAGGAGCGAGAGATGGCCGCCGCGAAACGGTCCGAACCCCAGAGTCTCGGACCCACGGCTGGACCGTCCAGGCGCCAAGCAGAGATTGATTTGGGAGAGTTGACGGAAGAGCAAATGTCCCCAGATGAGTCGGACAAAGATGGGCCGGTTACAAAACAGGATCTGGCCGTAGCATTGAAGAACGCCTTCCGAGGATACGCGGCCAACCGGCCGTCGGGCTCAACACCGGCTGTGCCCACCGCGCTTGTGCCCCCACAAGTGCAATCGCGATGGCCGCCACTCCTCGAGGGTACAAACCCAGCCGTGACCGCTTGGACCCCTCCCCGGATGATTCCGGTGGGGGATCCAGCTCCGAAGCGGGTCAGATACGATAATCTACCCGGGCTGGGCCGTCCACCGTCACCCCCAACGCCACGAGTGTGTCGACCTTATCGCAACGCCGAATGGTACGCCCAGCGAGAGATGGACGCTCGATGCCGGCGTGAAGCGGCCTATCCCCCACTCAGCGAGCTACAAGAATATCTGGCCGAATACGAGAACCCCGCGATTGCCGAGTTGGCCATACGACAGGCCGACGCCGCCCAAACCCACCACATCAATTGGGCGATCGAACAGATGCGGACGCTGTCACAACAATTCAGTGGCAATCCGGACCGCGCTCACCCCTGCCATCGGAGCAGTTTGAATTTGGCAGTGACGAACGTCATGGCCCAGCTGCTATCCCTGGGCGTCTTCTTGGACAGTCGGCAAGCTATGGCGGCCTGGACAATCGTCGACCGTGAGGGAGTTCACCTTCCTCGGGCGTTGTACCAGGTATGGGCCGGATGGACTCCTGAGCCCGCCTCGCTGCGCTTCGACCTGGCCAGAAATACGGAAAACCCAGGCCTACAGTTTTCAAAGATGCGTTCGTTAGCATTCCGCTACCGGAACCCCGGAGTCCACCCTTCCTTGTTGCGAACAATTCGGGAGGTTCCGGAGATACCGGGAACGGCGGCGAGCCTTCCACAGGCCATCGAGACCGCCCCCCCAGAGGCGGCGGTCCAACCATACATACCGACCCCAAAGCCGGTATTCCCGAAGGAGAAGCGACACGCGAATCGACCCATATTGATTCCGAAGCGTTCCAAGCGAGGACCCCGAACTCCTCCGCTGCCCTCTCCTTCACCACCAGCGGCAGGGCTGGCCGCTCTCTCTGCAGAGCCGGCTACGCCACCGTTGGAGAGCCCAATGGAGATTCCGCTCCCACCATCGCCTCCGCCGCCCCCAGCAGCGCAGCTTTATTTGAGGCTGGGAGTGGAATACCCCTTCCTTCAGATGTCGGAGTTCACGCGACAACGCATCATTGACTCCGACGATCACGGCGAATCAATCCTCAAATGGCTAAACAGAGAAGCCCGATCCACCATGGACGCCGTCTTCCATCGCCGTATCCTACGGGCCCACAGGAAACCCGGATCGAGCGCCGAGTCGCGAAGGATCCGACTCGTCCCCGATCGATTCCCCGCGTCTACCCGGATTTGGATCCATGAGCGTACGGGGTTGGTTGGCGAGCCAGCCGGCAGTCACCCGCAGTACTTCATCAACGAGCGACAAAATCCTGCGGATCTGACAACCTCTCTGCCCCCGGATTTACCACCGCCGCCACCGGCAGTGCCACCCGTGATCCTCCGCCCATGCAGAGGAGTGCTGCCGGCTCTTCGCAGAGGAGAGCGATGAGAAAATTGAGATCGCTCCGATCCGAGATCGAAGCTGGAGGAGGGACGTGTGGTGACCCAGTTGGATAAGTGTCCCCCCAGGGCGGATACTTGTCCTATGAGTCACTATGATTAAAGAGTCGTTCCCCCCCGAGTTGGCTCCACCTCCCCATGGCAGGTGTGTGCCCCGAGGGGGAGGAAGCGGCTGGTGGTCAGCCCCCATTGGTTGATCGCCGGCCCTTCACCCCACTGCATAAAAGGCTGTGTTTCCCGCCTAAAGACAGAACTTACACAAACGACACCAAGAACACAGCAACTACCTCACCGTCAGGCCAACTTCAACTACAAGTTAGGATTGATCGAGGATCGCTGAGTAAAGTGCAAACTGTAACTCTCACGAAGTCACTTGCGAGCTATTCCTGCGAAAGCACGAGAATAGCCCTTGTGAAATCACCCAGAATAATCGCCCAGACGATTATTCGCCGAAGTAAGTGTCCGAGTGCTTTGTAGGGAACCCCAAAGTTCCTAGACGAGGCCTCTGCGACGCTAAACCAAACCCTAGACAACAGGCACGGATAGAAGACTCGAAAGAGCATTCCACCGCGTCCGTGAAGACGAATCCGTGACGAATTAACGACAACTCGAGACGCCGCCTTTGTTCCGCCGACCACGCGGAATCGACGACGCCATCTTGAGAAATCCTTTGTTCGACGCTGACCACGTCGACTCTAGAATTATTACTGAGTGTATTTTAAAGGCATAAAGCCTGGTGAATAAATTACCTGTTTATTTACATACATTTGGTATTCATTTGGGTATTTGCATAATTGATCACAGGTAAAGTATTACACGTTAGCGCTATTTAAACCTATACCAAGTAGGACGCGACAGATGAAATTAAAGTTTATGTCAGAAGTTGTAACTTGGATTTGAAGGTTAAGAACACTGTTAGATTAATTTAAGTAAAACCCCGTTTCATAATAAAATGTACAGAAATCCAAAAATCGAAATGTAAAAATAGTAATCCATAAGTGTTGATGAGGTCTAAGAATTACATCAAGCTGTAAATTGCTTTGTCCACAATGCCACGGTGTGTAGCGAATAACGTCCGTCATACGTTTGTAGCCACATAATATACTTGTAATATACATAATTTCAATTTTATTATTCGCATCTCAACCATACAGTTGACATGCCACGACGGAAATCAGTGCCGAGTCTGCACGATCTGTGTGTAAATGTAGTGACTTCTCATATCGATGAGAAAGAGATGCAAGATCGCCTTTTAATTCAACCGTCCAGATTTATTAACGACACATTTCAAAGACTGTGTCTGCAATTTGATCGACGTATACCTTCGCGCATTTTCATTCACCCCGGCGCAATATCGGTTCACCATTTGCAGAAGTTTGATTTGTCCACGACTCCTCTATTCGATAAAATAAGTCAGGTTTGTACAAATCTCGTCGATTTAAACCTGGCAAACTATGTCAGAGGTCCAGAAGGGACAAATGCGTCCACGGTCAAACTGATGCAATGTTTACCGAAACTTGAGCGGTTAAATCTTCGGAATAGCGACGAATGCACGGACGAAGTTGTCGCTGCGATCGGACAGAATTGTCCACTCTTAAAACGTCTCAACATTTCGTCTTGCTCAAAAGTGACTTACATTGGACTCCGGGCATTAAGCAGTTGCGTCAAGCTGGAATATTTCGATATTAGGTCGACTCGTGTCACATCCGATGGGTGTTTGCTCCTTCTCAACCAACTGTCGCTGTTAAAAGAGTTTGACCATGATTGGTGGAACTCATTATGTGCAAGGTTAGCACAACAGAAAACAGCGCGTACTTATTCCATCGATAAAATTCCATTTGTCGATTGTATACATATTCCCATCGTGACGACTTATTTTCCAAATGTAACAAGCTTGTGGTTGTTGAATGAGGAAGACGGATCTCATCTGGATTTTAACAGTGTAATGTGGCCGCAACGATTGACCCAACGATTGACGGATCTCCATCTGTTTAGGGTTAGACCGGTCAATGTTCGACTTATCGATCGCACTTGGCCAATGTTAAAGAATTTAACATTAGCACAGTGTACAATTTCAAACAAAAATGATGTTATTAATGCTCCGTTGAAAAATCTGCGTACACTGTGTATTTGCAATCAAGATTTCTCGACTACTGAACATGAAATGAAAACGTTGTTGCTGCAATGGAAAAGTTTACGAGTATTGTTTATTATTAATCTCCAAATGCTTTCTGACGATATAATTTCAGAAGTTGTCGAATCAAATACGCTACAACATCTGACAGAGTTGACAATTCATTCATGTCATTCTATTACTTGCGCTTCCATCATAAAATTGTTGGGATTACGAAATCCAATGAATAAGTTTCGCATCCGGAATTGTAATAATATTGGCGCTTCGGCTTATGATGAAATCAAAGGTTACATCCGAAGCAATAACTTGGATTTGAAAATATTTCGAAATTAAAATAAATACCACATTTAATAAAACACTTACAGAAAAGTTAGCTAGTTACAAAGTTATAATTCCGGAACCAGATATGGACGTTGTAATAAAAAGATAAACACAGATTGATTTTATCTATGGAAATTCATTGTAAAGTTACAGAATCAAATTGCAAAGTAAATCTAGGATTCAGGTGCACATAAATGTGCAATTGTGGATTCAGTTGTTTTGTAATTCATTGCTTTTGCAAGTTATTCTTCCGTAATTTAGATGAAATTATTTGGTTGTTTTCATTACTTTTTTAAAATCACCCCCTTGTGCTTCACTGCAACTCACTCGATTTACAGCGAGTCCAGCAAAACATAATCTTTTCCAAATTTTATAAATTGGTCATTTATACGAAAATAATTTGAGCTCATTTGTCGCAAGTCAATAAAATACAATGATAAAAGTGCAGAAATTCTTACCAGTAAATGAAAATACTATTTCATAAAATTATCACACCTTTTTAAGCAACGATGCACCTCTGCCTGCGATACAAGTGTTGATGAGGTCGAAAAATTACATCAAACTGTAAATTGACCAATATATTAATTATGTGGCAATCGGGGCCATTTTACAAAACGTTCTTCACCCACAATGCCACGGTGTGTAGCGAATGACGTCCGTTATACGTTTTGCACGGTGTAATTACCTTACCACACGTTTTGAGCACATGTAGAGTTAGTTATTGTTATTATTCGCATCTTTCCCATACAGTCGACATGCCACGACCGAAATCGGTGCCGAGTCTGCACGATCTCTGTGTGGATGTAGTGACTTCTCATATTGAAGAGAAAGAGATGCAAGATCGCCTTTCAATTCAACCGTCCAGATTTATTAACGACACGTTTGAAAGACTGTGTGTGCAATTTGATCGTCCCGATCGACGAATACCTTCGCGCATTTTCATCCACCGTGGCGCAATATCGTTTCACCATTTGCACATGTTTGATTTGTCCACGACTCCTCTATTCGACAAAATGGGTCAGGTTTGTACACATCTCGTAGATTTAAACATGGAAAACTATGTAAGAGGTCCAGAAGGAACAAATGCGTCCACGGTCAAACTGATGCAATGTTTACCAAAACTTGAGCGGTTAAATTTTCAGAATAGCGCCGAATGCACGGACGAAGTTGCTGCTGCAATCGGACAGAATTGTACACTCTTAACACGTCTCAACATTTCGTTTTGCTCAAACGTGACTGATATTGGACTCCAGGCATTAAGCAGTTGCGTTAAGCTGAAGTATTTGGATATTACAGCATATAGTAACACAGCCGATGTGTGTTGGTTCCTTCTCAACCAATTGCCCCTGTTAAAAACGTTTAAGCATCATTCGTGGAACTCATTATGTGTTAAGTTAGCACAACAGGAAACAGCGCGAACTTATTCTATCGATACAATTTTATTTGTCTATTCTATTCATATTCCCACTGTGACAACTTATTTTCCAAATGTAACAAGCTTGTGTTTGAGGAATGACGGAACTCATCTGGATTTTAATATTTTAACATGGCCTCAACGATTGACTGGTCTCTATCTGAATGAAGTTAGACCAGTCAATGTTCGACTTATTGATCGCGCTTGGCCAATGTTAGAGAAATTAGGATGTAGCGGTTGTACAATTTTCAATGAAAGTGATGGTATTATTGATGCTCCATTGAAAAACCTTCGTAAACTAGATTTGGCCTGTTCTTAAGGTTTATTGATTACCGAACCACAAATGAAAACGTTATTGGTTCCATGTACAAGATTGGAAAAGTTGTCTTTTTATTTTTGTGGAATACAACCCCTGGCAAAAAGTATTCAAACATGAGGTACGATTTATTTAAATTTGAGTTTGGACCTGTTTTACTCTTAAATAAGAGACAATATTGACAATTCAGAATATACACTTTATTCCTTCGTGTATTGATAGTTTGTGGCCAAAAATTCAAATGAAAAGGTCAAACCGTTTGTCCAGAAAAAATTTTTCTGTCCGACCTAGGAGGGAAAAAAATATTAGATCATGATAAATGTTGGAAAAAAGTTTTCAAACATGAAATTCATAAGCAAATTTTTAGCAGCGAAATTAATTTGACTAGTCCACTTTTACTGGGGATGCATGGTTATATCATTTACTCTATGAAAATTTGAAAAAATGGCTCCAATTAAGGAAAACTCTTGATCCGTTTAGCACAGTGACTAGATGCACTATCATCTTGAAAGATAACATCATCATCACTGAACTGGTCCTCGATGCTGGGAAGAAGAAAGAGGTCTAAAACTTCTTCATAAGCTTCAGCATTAACTGTTCCTTTAATAATGCACATTTTTCCAGGTCCTTTAGCTGACATACAGCCCCATATCATTAAGGTGTGAGGAAACTTGGTTTTGCTCAGCAAACAATCATCATTAAATTTTTTATTTGTTTGCTGTCAAACAAATTTTCCTGCATCATCTCCACATCCGACACAAATCCCACTCTCATCTGAAAAAATAACTTGATTCCAGTCATCTACAGTCCAGTTTTTGTGCAACCTAGTCCATTTTAGACAATTTTTCTTATGGAGTTTGGTCATGAAGGGTTTTGTTTTAGCTTTACAAAATGAATAGCTTATGCTGTTTAACTTGTTCCTGACTGTTTGATCACAAACATTGGTCTTGTTCTTCTTCCATTCTGCATTCAGTGTTTTGATGTCATTTTTCGATTTTTCAAGCAAATTTTCCTTAGTGACCAGTCTTGAATTTTGCTCGTTTTTTTGGGTCGGCCGCTGCTTGGGCGATTTGTTGTGTCTCCTGACTCCTGAAATGTTTTCCAAGTGTAATTGACAGTCGATAGGGCACAACCTACAGCTTTAGCAACTTCTCTCTGGGTTTTTCCCTCTTTTACGAGACACATAATTTGGTTTTTAATGTCTTTGTCGTATTCCTTAATTGAAGCCATTTTTTCAAATTCTCATAAGAGTAAATGATATAAACATGCATCCCCAGTAAAAGTGGACAGTCAAATTAATTTCGCTGCTAAAAATTTGCTTATTAATTTCATGTTTGAAAACTTTTTTCCAACATTTATCATGTTCTAATATTTTTTTCCTTCCTAGGTCGGACAGAAAAATTTTTTCTGGACAAACGGTTTGACCTTTTTATTTGAATTTTTGGCCACAAACTATCAATACATGAGGGAATAAATTGTATATTCTGAATTGTCAATATTGTCTCTTATTTAAGAGTAAAACAGGTCCAAACTTAAAGTTAAATAAATCGTACCTCATGTTTGAATACTTTTTGCCAGGGGTTGTAGAAGTTTGTGACAATTTGTTTTTGGAACTTATTGAATCAAATGCGCTACAAAATTTGAGAAGTTTAGAATTTTTATCGTGCAACTTTATTACTTCAACTTCGATAATTAAGTTGTTGAGCCTGCAGAATCCACTGAATAAGTTAGAGATCAAGTATTGCAATAATATTGCTTTTGAGGAAATTAAGAATTATGTGAAAATTAACAATTTGGATGTGCAGACGCTACCGAAGGACTAGATTACAAAATGCACATGTTTTGAAAATTATAGAGTGTAACATTTAATTTTTTAAATAAAATCTAATATTTCACAATTAAACTAATCTGCTGCAATTTATGGCTTCTTGCCATTGTCCTTAAAACTTGTTTTTAATTAAATAAAATTAAAGAAGAATGGACATACTGTACTACCGGGTGGCCTACATAAAAGCGGCCCGACAATTCAAGGAGGGTTACGAAGTGTGTCTCAAAAAAATGTATGCATGCAAAAAATTAAATATACATAAATCATTAGCTGTGGGCTGGGTTGTTTAATTAACGTTTCTAGTGCAGCTTTTTCCGCTCTTTCGTTTTGGTGGTTAGTTTTTGACTATCCGAGCTTTTGTTCTCTAGATATTTGTGATTTTAATCAATCATTGTCCGAATTCGCTAAGTTTGATTGCACTAGTCATTCCTGAATTTTATGGTACTTTTTGAATCTCTTCAATGGTACTTTTGTGGATTTCTTCAGATGTACCAGTACGAGATTTTGCTTAATTTGATGAGATTGTGCTTGATTCTATGAGTTTATGAGATTGTGCTTGATTTTATGAGATTGTGCTTGATTTTGTGAGATTTGTGCTGGATTTTGTGAGATTTTGCTACATTTTTTGAGATTTTGCTTAGATAAGTTTTATTTTTGGATTATTTCATTTTTTAATCGTATCATTTCGTCACCCTTGGTTTCGTCGCCAAAAACGATAAGTATTTTTTCTTGCTATTAATCATCCAAATTGAGTTGGCATATGCGAGTGGAGCAAAAGTTTCATTATAATCAACTCCAGGTCGCAGTGAAACTGAAAACTCTTTTCCTAAAAGTCGAGCTTTCCATAATTTCAATCGAACATGAGCACCCCCGTCCACGTATCCTGAATCCGGCCCTCGTATGTATAATAAATATTAATAGTCAATTAATATTTAAATTATAAAAAAAATTGCAGCAAACAAAAACATCAATAATGCCGCATTGCAGCAAATATTTTCTTTCGACTAAGATGTCAAAAACAGTAAGAACAACTTCATTTTCCAATTTCTTTTTATACCCACATTCAAGATTGCACATGATTCAATTTCAATTACCTAAACTCTGCACGGAGTGCATGCTAGAGTTTCACAAGTGAAATCATCTTAACATAGGTTAACATAAGAATATTACTACATTTTTTGAGATTTTGCTACATTTTTTGAGATTTTGCTAAAGTAAAGTCATATGGTATCAAAAATGTGTTACAGGTACCAGTCCCACAAATTACGGTATTTTTGAAAAGTACTGTGTACCTGTACCGGTACTGCTGTTTTGAGTATAGTTGCTTGCATCGTTGGTTCGTTTCGTTCGTTTCTTGACTGATTGAATGGATGAATGATTGTAACAAGCAGAAGTAGTACGTGTTGCGCCACATAATAGAAACGTGTGGCGTCACGTAATAGATACGTGATGAGTACGGTAACACTAGCGATATTCGTAGATGCGAAACTGACTGTCGCGCCTATTAATATCGATAATGTTACGCGTCACCTCTAATACCGTTCGGCCTCCAATTAAGCGCGGGGTAAAATGTTTTGTGCAAATAGCATACGGATCTCTAATTCCACACGGGGGCACACAATAAGTATTGGAAATTTCCCCCAAATTCAAGCATGGCTATCACAGACATGAGTTTCAAAATAACTGCGCATAACTAGCATAAATTGATTTTTTTATATGCATCAAAAAGAGCAATCTATTAAGTAAACAAGAATTTTCGCAAAAATTAATTAAGTCGATAATGGAATGATAAATAAACAAACTTCTATTGACTGATTTGATACAGTAAACATGATTTGTTAGAGTAAATATGATTTCTTAGAGTAAACATGAAACGTGCACTTAGTAAGAAAACTTAAAATTGAAGCAATTGGGTGCAGCAAAACAACTAGCAAAACACACTTTTAGTCCTACGAAAGATAGAAAATGAATACAGACGTAATAAAATCTTAGTAAAATCATTAAAAAATAAGATTAGAGCTAGCAAATATTTACCACAAATGTTTCCAATCGATGCACATCACCGCAGTAACACAGTGAGAAAAACCCAACACATTTAAACGTGCCATTGTCATTTTGCCTCGATACGTTCTGTTGCTGACCTTTTGCCACACAACAAGATAAGGTAAGAGAAACTACAAAATGTAAATGTGTATATGTGCAAATTGGTTGAATTCAGTGCAATCTTGCGTGTATTCACAGTAGATATCCACGATCAGCAAGATTCGACGCGCACATTGTTGCAAACGGGTGTCAATCATGCACCACTTAAGAAGATTGAGAAAAAGTAAAGTTGAAAAAATTGCCAAAGATTTCCTCCAGGTGCACAAAACAGAAACAAACTTGTACAACCGATTGTTTCCAAAAACAACATTGTCTAATCGCACAAGCCGAGTGTTAATGACCATTATTGCATTATCCCTATGCATTTACCAATGTTCCAATGTTGTCATTCACTACAAAAACAAGCCTATAAAAGGTGCTGCAGCTATCACGGAGCAAGCAATTGGTGATTACCCTGCAATTCATATCTTATCACTTTCAACAGATGACAGCTTGACATATGATGAAGAGAACTCTCACTTGGAAGGTAGGTGATCACTACCAAATTTACCATAAGTAAGCCGCCTAGGGCCTAAAAAAATTTTAAATCTACGAACGGATGAGAAAAAAATTATTTGCACAATATCAACTAAAAGAGACAGGAAAGTAATCCGAACAGAATCAGCACATAAGGTTCACACGTTGGTTCTAAATTAGGCATTACTTAATTAAGACAGTTGCAGTTGTTGTAAATCGATTGGAAGGAATACTCGGATTTTCTGTTGATTAGTAACATTTATTGCTTCAGCACGTTATAGCACGACCTGCACACGTTATAGCACGACCTGCACACGTTATAGCACGACCTGCACACGCTATAGCACGACCTGCACATGTTAACAATAAAACCAATAGTCCCGTCAAGCATTCAGGGTCAGCGAGATTATAGAACAACTCCCCTGGCCGTGGAAACCCTCAGAAGGGATTTGCATATTGGATCAAAGGAGACACAAATCAAAACAACAGCTGTGTCACTCTCTAAATCGGAAGACTCATTAAGTGTATTGAGTGACTCGGAAGACAAAGCTCTAGCTGGCATTCGTGCTATACTCTGGTTCGACTCAAGAGTATGCCCTTCTCCCATTGGCCGAGCCGCATTACTCCTAACTCCAGTCTGTATTACCATAGAGTAAAGAATCTACCACTAGGAGAAGTAGTTCTTATTTTTAGTATTATTATTACTACATTTTTGTATCACTACACGGCTCGGCCAATGGGAGAAGGGCATACTCTTAAGTCGAATCAGAGTATATTAACGAAGCTTCTATTTCCCCGTTACCAATAGTAGATCAAACCGATGATGCTTGTAAAATGTCAGTCAATTCCCACTCTGGTGACCGTTACTTGAACTAATTCAATACAAAATGGCGCATTTGAGCCAGCCGGTTTACGGTATGACTTAAATGCACAGCAATATCAAACTGAGTACACTCTGAAAATTGTTTTAATACTTTTCAAGACTAAAATGACTGACACATGATTCTAAATCAAACTGTACCTAAAATAATGTTGTAACCAGAGATCAGGACCACAAGCTGTGCATTAAAAAGAATAAACGAGCTGAGCATTTACTCCATTTTGGTACAGAACAATAGTAACAGCTGTTGCAACAAGCAACTGTATAAAGCGGGCAAACAATATAAGCTTGAAATAATTCTATTTCAAATCTAAACCTAACAAATAATTTAATATTCCTTTTTTCTTCTTTAGCATGCAACCATAACTTGTACTTTTACGTGGACAACCATACTCAACTCACAGCAGTAATGAATAAGTATAACTTTACAAAAATGATAAAAGCCATAACTTTTAAAAGAGTAAGCAAACAAGCCAAAATAGAAATTGAGTGCAATCACAAAAATCATCAAACCTAATTCTTTTTGCAGGGAACAAAATACTATTCTAATAAGTTCAAAATCCGAGAGATATACACAGCCTATGCCGTAGCAATTGAATTGATAAATAGTACTTTTAAAAAAAAAATTCATTTGCAAAGAGTTTTTGAGTTAATGTTTATTAGTAAAACTGATTATCCCTCTCAGATGAAAAATTACCAGTTGGTCCTGAATCACAATTACAATTGAAAGAGAAAAAAGGAAAAGTCTATCCAGGTCGTCTGTTCTATGCAGTAAGTTCAGTATGTATAATATTTTTCTGGCAATTGGTTGGCTCCAAGCTACAGGAAAGTAAACAAATCCTTGCAACAGTATAAACATTGAAAATAGTGCATAATACTCATATATTAAATGAGTTCTTCTACCAAATGCTATCTTTCTATCTTTCTTGTGAAATAAAACCATGTTGTTATCCTAATTAACTAATTTATGCACAGGATATTTTTGTCATTACCTTTACAATTACAGGTAAAGATTAATTCAAAAGCATACAATCCAACTGTCACTATCGTGGCAGCATCAGATTATCATTTTGCAGAAATGCATGAAGAGAATATATTCGCTTTTACTGGAAAAAGAGTAAGAGGCTATACCGTATATACTCTAATTGTCCACGAAGTTCTAATACTACAAGGACCTTTAATGTTTTTAGTACACATTTGTAAATAGAAGATTGTTTCCTTGTGTGAACATATCTACTATGGAAAAATGTCACAGGGAGTGTTACTTACAAGAAATTAATCAACGAAATTTTACTTGCCGGTATGTTGTTTGTTTGTTGTTTTCAATTCTCATCCTCAAAATGCTTATTGGGGACAACACAAAGTACCCTGGCATTTTTAAGAAAATATTTAATAAAATTAATGAGAAATTTTTATACCTAAAAAAATAGACAAATTTAAAGAACTTCTGAAAAAAAAAATTGTTTTTGCTTCAGATTGCCATACCTGCCTAAAATGCCAAAAAGTGAATGTGTTGCAAACAAATTATCATGCAATTACACAAAGCAAATTGCTGAAGTAGGATGGAAAGTTAATCCACATTATACCTGCAATTGTGCGAGAGAATGTGTAAAAGATACATTCAGATCTCACTATTATTACACTAATCAGTACACACAAACTTTGAGTTTTTATTACTTATCCAGTTGGACACTTGAATTAACAGAATTTTTTTGTTATGACTTTATTTCATTGATGTGTGACATTGGTGGCTACATGGGCTTCTATATTGGAATATCTTGTATTGCAATTATTGAAGTCATTGCTCTAAACATTCAAAATGGTTATCAAATAGCTAATTACTACAGAAAGAAGAAAAGTTATTTTGAAAAACATGTCATGCTCAAAACTAAACATTTATGGAAGGCAACAACCAATCGCAGTTGCCAAAGTGTCTCACCGCAATCTAAGACTACTGGAAAAATTAAAAAATTTGTCATCTTGTGTTCTTTCCTGCCATGTTGCTTCTTCATGTACTATCGAATCACGACTTACTTTGATTATCCTGTATATGCAACCATAGAACTTCATCTTGACAGATTTATCCAAATTCCAAATTTTGTTGTGTGCAGCTCCCCTGAATCAATACTAGATGAAAAGGAAAAAATGATGCAACATAAAAAGCTGAATGTTAATCGAGCTGAAAATGTTGACTTGTTAGATCTACTTGATTTCCCATCTGAATATGCAAATGACCCTGTTAAATTATGGGAAGCAACAGGTGATATGGAAAATTTTGAAACATCGCAGGTAGGACACTAACATAATTTTCAAATACGCACAGTAGTAACAACTGCTAAGTAGAACTTTTTGTAATTTTTATTGTTATTTTGATTTCAACTGGTCAATCAGGCTACTTTGTCAATTTGTGCAATCGTAAGTCGGTACCATTGTAATTGCACAAAGTACACAAAACAGATTAACACTAGCAGTACTAATGTAAAAAAAAATCCCTTACTCACCCAACCCGAGTCATTTTTGACCAAAGCCAAAAAATATTTTTCTGGATGTATCTATTCTTTGACTACTTAATGTTTATGAAAAGAAGTAACCAATTAGGCATATGTTGAATGAGTACGAGAAAAAAAATAGAGATAGAATTAAAAAGCAGTTGGTAAGCAAAGGAATTTAGTAAAATTTTTATTGTTATTAATTTTAATTGACTAAGTATTTTTAAGTTGTATTTGCAATGAGAACATTGTAATATTGTGGTGTATTGACACCACAAGGAATTTATGCAGGTTTTATTGCATTGAAATAGTACAGTACATTGTATTGCCAACAATACAATGTACAAAGCAGCATGTAGCTTCCATATTTTTCCCCTAGTGACAGTTGGTCAGGTTACATGGTAATAAAACATCTACTTCAGTTAGAGAAGTAGAGAGGAATCTTTGGGCACAACTTCTAGTCTGGTTCATTTCCCATCTCAAGGCAAAGATGGGAAAAATATTTAATCTACATGTAGAATTGAACCAAATAACAAGTTTTTAATTTCAGATTGCAGCAGAAGCTTTCTCACAAAGCAGTGCAACATTTATTAAACCCACATTTGGTAACATGTTTTATTTAGACACTGTATTCGGAAAATGCATCAAAGTGAAAACAGGTAATTCCTTTAAAATCCTTCAACGACAAATGAAAAAAGATATACGAGCAGTGACTTTCTTCAATTCACAAAAGTGAATTGTATTTATTATTTTGAAAGTCGGTAATGTTGTAATTTTTTGTACCACTTTCAGATATCAGAGAATATCATCCAGCAACTGCATTATCTGGCACGGTTTACGTAGAAAATGAAAAACAACATGTTCAATATTCAGTAATTAACATAAACAAACTGTTTGTTGATTTTAGCACAAATTTAGGGTTCAAGTTAAAGAAATATAACATAAACAAATTAGGGTTTGAGTTTAATAAAAGTTATTCATTTGGTGCGTGTGTGTCCAGAGATCTTGCCAAATCGAATATTGTTGTGACAATGAGCTTAACCATGATAGCCTGGAGGCTGGATACCATGAAGTGGGATGCATATTCACTTAAAATAAGACAAAGGACTCCAGATTGTTGGGTTGTTGGCTTTTATTAATCGTTGTCTAGGGGTTGGAGTCTCCTGTCTTGGTTTTAGTTTTACTTTTAGCTGATTGGTTTGGATTGCAAGAAGAAGCATGTGTACACAGTGGATTACATTGAAACAGTGATTGTTTATTCAAATACAGGAAGTATGCAAATATTATTTCCCTCTCTCTAAAACCATAATTGACACCACCCATTACATTGTGGGTCACTGAAGTGACCCTCTGGTGACCAAACATGGCGCCACCTCCAATTTTCCTGACTTTGCACGTCCCTTTTAAAAGCCAGTTTTAACAAGCAGATCAAATACCACCCACAATACTACACAATAAATAAAATAACCTGACGAGAATACTTATTGTACTTTTATAGATTTACTTAATGAAAAACAAAGAAAGAATTAACTTTAAAGTTACCGAAAAGCAACACAGCAGTTGTCTTACAAACATAAAACTGAGCAGACAGACGGTAAGCAAATAAATAGTAGCTCAATTCAAAAGTCATGTACTAGTATACTCTAATGCACTAAAAAATTGGCCTTTCTCCCATTGGCCGAGCCATTGCACTTGTGTACCATACGTTATAACGAACTGATTTTTCGAGTCCCTTGCGATTCGTTGTAATGAAGCTCGACTGTAAACAAATGTTGCTCTTTTTTGTATGGCAGATTTCCAAATTGAACACTCCGACGAATCCATGTGTATCATTAATTGAATTTAATTTGTGCGAAGAGAAGTGCTTTGAAAACAAACTAATGAAAGAAAACATTCAGTGCAGGTTTGGTCGTTTTCTCACAACTCTACATTCATTGTCATTTAAGTTTTTTTTATTTATATCAGATTGCCCTTTTACAATTCATCATATTTGCCTGATTGTAAAACATCGATTGAAGCCAAAAAGGCACGCCGGTCATACCTAAATGTGCATCTAAATATCGATGCTGTGCACAGCTGTGGTTGCAATCCACCTTGTGAATATACAATTCACATACCATTCACTGAATATTTTAGACTGATAAAAGGAATTAATATTGTGGCTACAATGATTCAACTTGAAAATAACTTGAGAGAAATTATTCAACAGCAGTTGTCTGTGCCGTTGGTCAAATTAATTTGCGATATTGGGTCAATTTTTGGCTTTTTTCTTGGAATATCTGCTCTAGCACTGTTTCAAATGCTGGAAAAGTTCTTACGTAAATTTAACTTTGGTAAATTTGAAATATGAATTGATTATTATTTACTCCGTACTTTATTGCACATATCAGTATGTACTACTTGACCATCCACTTTCGGTCCGTGAGTGTAAACTCTATGTCATTAATCTTCAGAATATTCTGCTGTTAACTGCTAGTGCATTATGTATTTTGAACTCTTTCCAATAAAGTCGCATTTCAATCAACACTCAATTGATTTATTCCTATAAATTTTAAAATCCTAAATATTTTCAAACATTTTTAAAAATGACAACGGCCGAAACCGTGGTGGGAAGAGCATGAGCAGATAAGAGAGAGCTTGGACAGCACCGGGTGAGAACGTGTGCTAGTGAGGTCCCTTAGCCTGCCTGGGCAGTGCAGTGCCCCAGTTGACTCTGCTCTGCTCTTCTCCCATTCACCACTGTGACACTCAGTGACAGGGAGATGTCCTTGTTGCAGCCTCCATGAGCGGCTACATGGGCTGAGGTAAGTACCGCAGCAGAATGTCTTATGCCAACCGACCAGGTCACTCACGGGCTACGCGCCCTGTGAGTGATGGGACGGTTGTAGGTGTGGTGGGCTTAACAGCCCCGACACAGGTGATGGGTACTTCGACCCCTAGACAACGGGTTAAAGGCCAACAAACCAACAATCCGGAGTCCTTGTCTCCATTATTTACGTAAACGTCGGCCCCACCCTTGGTAATTAATCCCCAGGTTGCCATAAGAAAGATGATCCGTCAAAGGGAGGAGAGCAGAGTCAACTCGGACACGGCTGCCCTGGCTGGCTACGGGACCTCACAGCACAAGTCTTCTCTCTGTGCTGTCAAAACTCTCTCTATCTCTCTCTCCGCCACACCACTCAGCTCCCTCCTTCCCTGTACTAGGTCAGTCTACTCCACAATGGGGGATGACCTTAGAGCCAGTGAGCAGTGTGTGGAGTGACGTGGTTCACCGTTGGTTGGCCAGACGGTCACAACAGCTTGAAACCGTTTCTGAATTCTTTGACAATACAAGTAGTTGCTTGCATCGTTGGTTAGTTTCGTTCGTTTCTTGGCTGATTGAATGGATGAATGATTGTAACAAGCAGAAGTAGTACGTGTCGCGTCACGTAATAGAAACGTGTCGCGTCATGTAATAGAAACGTGATGCGTAACACTAGCCATATTCGTAGATGCGAAACTGACTGTTGCGTCTACTAATATCGATAGTGTTACGCGTCACCTCTAATACCGTTCGGCCTCCAATTAAGCGCGGGGTAAAATGTTTTGTGCAAATAGCATACGGATCTCTAATTCCACACGGGGGCACACAATAAGTATTGGAAATTTCCCCCAAATTCAAGCATGGCTATCACAGACATGAGTTTCAAAATAACTGCGCATAACTAGCATAAATTGATTTTTTTATATGCATCAAAAAGAGCAATCTATTAAGTAAACAAGAATTGTCGCAAAAATTAATTAAGTCGATAATGGACTGATAAATAAACAAACTTCTATTGACTGATTTGTTAGAGTAAACATGATTTGTAAGAGTAAATATGATTTGTTAGAGTAAACATGAAACGTGCTGTTAGTAAGAAAACTTAAAATTGAAGCAATTGGGTGCAGCAAAACAACTAGCAAAACACACTTTTAGTCCTACGAAAGATAGAAAATGAATACAGACGTAATAAAAGCTTATTAAAATTATTAAAAAATAAGATTACAGCGAGCAAATATTTACCACAAATGTTCCCAATCGATACATATCACGTACAGTCGTGTTCAAAAAAACTGGACCCTCACTCTGTGCTGGCAAATGGAATTGTGACTAATTCCGTGTTTTGCCACTAGGTGAAACACCAGACGTCAACAGTTGATAACATAGCCTTGTCTACAGTGATCCTTTCATAATTTAGTGGACAGTTTTAAAAAGGAAAATATAAGTTATTTTTATAGAAAAAGTGTGTGAATATTTAATATTAAAAAATAAAAAATTAATTTGTTTAATATTTTCTAACAATAAAGAATATTTTCTAACAATAAAGAGAATTTACCACTAGCTTTGTCTAAAAATAGCCGCGAATGAGAGATTAGGGCTAACAAAACAACAATCGGTCTCCCGACTAATCCTTTCACTATCTCATCTTCACTATCTCATCTTCACTATCTCATCTTCACTATCTCATCTTCACTATCTCATCTTCACTATCTCATCTTCACTATCTCATCTTCACTATCTCATCTTCACTATCTCATCTTCACTATCTCATCTTCACTATCTCATCTTCACTATCTCATCTTCACTATCTCATCTTCACTATCTCACCTTCACTATCTCATCTTCACTATCTCATCTTCACTATCTCATCTTCACTATCTCATCTTCACTATCTCATCTTCACTATCTCATCTTCACTATCTCATCTTCACTATCTCATCTTCACTATCTCATCTTCACTATCTCATCTTCACTATCTCATCTTCACTATCTCATCTTCACTATCTCATCTTCACTATCTCATCTTCACTATCTCATCTTCACTATCTCATCTTCACTATCTCATTTACACTATCTCATTAGATAGATAGATAGAGATAGTAAAAATGAGAGAGTGAAAATAAGATAGTAAAGATGAGATAGTGTAAATGAGATAGTTAAAATGAGATACTGTAAATGAGATAGTGAAGATGAGATAGTGTAGATGAGATTGTTAAAATGAGATAGTGTAAATGAGATAGTGAAAATGAGATAGTAAAAATGAGATAGTGAAAGGATTGGTCGGGAGACCAATTGTTGTTTTGTTAGCCCTAATCTCATTTGCAGCTATTTTTAGACAAAGCTAGTGGTAAATTCTCTTTATTGTTAGAAAATATTAAACAAATTAATTTTTTATTTCTTAATATTAAATATCTATGCACTTTTTCTATGAAAATAACTTATATTTTCTTTTTTAAAACTGTCCAGTAAATTATGAAAGGATCACTGTAGACAAGGCTATATTATCAACTGTTGATGTCTGGTGTTTCACCTAGTGGCAAAACACGGAATTACTCACAATTTCATTTGCCAGCACAGAGTGAGGGTCCAGTTTTTTTGAACACGACTGTACATACATAACACAGTGAGAAAAATCCAGTTGTCATTTTGACTCGATACGTTTTGTTGCTAACTTTTTGCCACATAAAACGTAAGGTAAGTGAAACTAAAAAGTGTAAACATGAATATGTGCAAATTGATTAAATTCAGTGCAATCTTCCATGAATTCACAGCAGATATCCAAGATCAGCAAGATTAGACGCACACATTATTCAAACGGGTGTCAATCATGCACCACTTAAGAAGACTCAGAAAAAGGAAAGTTGAAAAAATTGCCACAGATTTCCTCCAAGTGCACAAAACAGAAACAAACTTTCACAACCAATTGTTTCCAAAAACAACATTGTCTAATCGCATAAGCCGAGTGTTAATGACCATTATTGCATTATCCCTATGCATTTACCAATGTTCCAAGGTTGTCATTCACTACAAAAACAAGCCTATAAAAGTTGATGCCGCTATCACTGAACAAGTAATTGGTGATTACCCCGCAATTCAGATCGTATCAGCTACAACAGATGACAGCTTGGCATATGATGAAGAAAACTCTCACTTGGAAGGTAAGAAGATTCTATACATATAATCACTACCAAATTTACCGTTTGGTACCTTAAGTACAGCGCCTGGGGCCTAAAAAAATGTTAAATCTATTAATGGATGAGAAAAAAATTGTTTGCAAAATATCAACTAAACGAGACAGGAGAGTAATACTGTTAGATGTTGAGTCGGATTAATTACAAATGTTAATTATAAATTCATATTTATTGCGAAATAATCGAAACTATGCACAAGCATTGTCTTATTGTAATGCAAAAATGAAACGTGTAAACAATGGTAACCACATCATAAAAATTCAGTACTAACAACGAACTCGAAATGTAAACACAAAACGGTATTTTCTGTGAACGAACGAACGAATGTAATCACCAAAATTAGTGTTCTTAAACACGAGTGTATAATCAAAAGCAACTGTCAAATTAAATACAAGATTCGATTGTGTTTCAACCTTGTTTGGTAATTACTCCGGATTCAACAAGCTGGCGACGAGGATTCCAATCAGAAAAGCGGATTCGAATTCACACGATCTTGAATGAGGTCGAACGGTTTGAGATGCGTAATCGTTCGTAATTTTTCCTTAAGTTTAATATTCCGAACTTATGCTACCTTTGTTCTCGTAGCGATCGCCATGACGGACCCGATAAAGCAAACTGTCCCGCCGTCGTTGCCGTCATCGTCGTTATCCACAACCGACTTGATAGCGGCAATTTCCTCGCTCGTGAAGGCGCAAACGGATCGTCCTTCGCATTTGCTTGGCAATATCACGCCATTTATTGGAAAATCAGAGGAAGCCTGGACACAGTATGTACACCAGTTCAAGGACTTCTGTGGCCTCAACCACGTCAAGGACGATGAGAGGAAGAAATTGCTTACGACGGTGATTGGCACTGAAGGTTATGGCCTAATTAGAGATCTAATTTACCCCGACACGATTGAGAAAGCAACGTTCGAGGATATCGTCGTGAAATTGACTGAGCACTATCAAGCTATAACGCGGCCCCACGTCCAAAAGAATAAATTGGCTGGAATAAGACGACAGCCAGGTGAATCCGTAGCCAAATTCGTAGCCGACTTACGCGCACAGGCGCGGTTATGCAAATTTCCGTCGAAAGACGTGAATGAGGAGGCAATCCTGACCCAGTTTATATCAGGTATTAACAACGACAAATTACGTCTTCGCCTCCTCGAAGAGGAAAGTTTAGACTTGGCAATGGCGATCAAGTTGGCACTCGCGGCCGAGGCAGCTGTGCAAGGCCAACTTATCTACAAAAAACAGAAAGAAATTACATCTGCGCTGGGCACAGATAGCGATAAAGCCCAACCGGGCACGTCAACGGATATTTATCGGATTGAGGCGACATCACAGCCATACCAGCCTTTCGGAGCACGCGGAAGGCCATTCAATCCAATTGGACGTGGTCGTTCGAGAGGACCACCGGGTCCACCATTTGCTTTGGGCGCGGCAAATCGCCCAGGCACGACAATTGACCAACTTTTTGGCAAATGCAAACGTTGTGGCGGGGATCATAAAGGACAAATGTGCCCATTTATGACAGCGAAGTGCTACCGCTGTGGCGGTATTGGACACCTAGCGAGGGTGTGCATGAAGACCGACATTGGACCGTCCAGCGAACCGGGGCAACGGCCCCGTCCGGAAACATTTGGGTTCAACCAACGTAAAGTACCGGTGAACTGGATATTGGAACATGGCGTCGAAACCAGTCAACAACAACAACGACAACAACAACAACAACAACTTTCACAACAACAACAACAACAATTTTTGCGACAACAGCAACAACAACGCCAACAACAACAACGGTATTTGGACCCCTACCAGGGATACCAGGATGACCAGAATGGAGTATCGGAACGGAATTGGGACTATCAACGTCCACTGCAGCAACAACAACAACAACGGCAACAGCGACTCGAAACGCAGCACCAACAGCAGCAACAGCAACAGTGGGACCAGTATCCGAACCAACCGACTGACCACCGGACGAGCTCTGACGACTATTACGTTTTCATGGTTACAGACTCGGACCAGCAATTTCCGCCAATCGAGTTGGCCGTGACATTGAACGGAAAACCCGCGAGGATGATAATGGATACAGGATGTGAACAGTCGCTGATGACTCGCGACACGTACAACCTGCTCTGGCCCGATGCGATGACCGCACCAGTTGTGAGGTACGCCCACAACACGTTGCGAACTTATAGCGGCCATCGCGTCGAAGTATATGGGAAAATCGAAGTGGAAATAGTCGAAGCGAATAGGACAGCGGACGTTACATTCCTCGTGGTCGAAAACGGTGGCCCAAGCCTCATTGGACGTAACATCCTTGCGAAGTTGGGACGCACTTGCAAACCCGCATCACTACAAACACCGGTCGCTAAAGCGGTTAATCAATTGAGCCCCGACCACGAGTTGGAAGCCTTATTGGATGAGTTTGCTGATATTGTCACGCCAGGTCTTGGTCTATATAACGGACCCCCGCTCCATTTGGAGGTGGACGCCACCGTGCCACCTAGGTTTTTTAGACCTAGAGTGGTACCAATGGCTCTTCGAGCCAAAGTGGAAACAGCACTTTTTGAGCTGCAACAGCAGCGGATACTTGTGCCAACAAAGTACAGTAGGTGGGCTACGCCGTTGGTTATCGTCCCAAAGAAAGACGGCAATATCCGCGTTTGTGGAGACTACCGCTCCACTATTAACGCAGCGCTGTACACACACCCATATCCGCTACCCAAGATACAGGACATCTTGGCGTCCATTGGCGATGCAAAAATTTTCTCGAAAGTCGATCTCCAACAAGCGTATCAACAGCGCCAGTTGGACGACGAATCATCATATTTGGTGGCGGTTAATACACACATGTGTAGGCAGAGAATGCGCAAAATATCGGTGTAAACCGATTGAAAGCGTGAATTGGCGCTGTGCGACCCGCACAGACGTTAACGATACGACGCGTATCGTTTCGGAAATGCGCGCGGCCTAATGCCGCTTATATGCGCTAGCAAGAAGCACTAAAGGTGCTTTAAATCAAACACAATGAGTAAAACAATAAAAACGGTTTAATTAAATAGTAATACATTACAAATAGGTATCCAAACAGGTGGGAAAGCAGCTAAGTCATACACGGCTGTGTATGACGCCATCTTGGATGAAAAAGCAATGGGTAGTGGCACCTAGTGCCGGGAATTTACATTAAGTTTGAACAAATCATTTGATAATAGGACAAATCCTAGCATAAAGTGATAAAAGTATGGAATTACATACGGGACAGCGCAAAACGAATGGTAACATCGAAATCAATTAAATAATAACAAAGATGCGCTGTATACCTAAACACAAAGGGAAAACTAGGAAATAACAAATGTATTCATCGATACAAAATGGTCTTTTGACCAACAAATCCCCTCTTCGATGGAAATATTTATCAGGGGACAAGATGAACGTAAACTGGAATTACAGTTGATAATCGTTGAGAAAAAAAAAAAAGATGATAAAGTCGAACCATCGGGCCGGGTACTGTCGTGGTTATCACTTAACTAAGCTCGGTATTCCCACAGAAACCCGATGATCCTCGAAGTCGGGTGAAAAGAAACTAGGAATGTCACGATAAGTTTATGCTCGGAAGATCTTCGAAATCAATGATCGTAAACGTTCCGAAGATAGCCACTTTGTGAATATGTCGGCGGTATTAGCTTCGCCGGCTACCTTTCGAAGATCGAAGACTCCCGCAGTAAACCACTCCCTGAGCCAGTGAAACCTCACGCGAATATGCTTCGTCTTCGCGTTCTCGATATCATTAGATGTGAATTGAATCGAGGCCAGGGCGTCCGAATACACGATAGGTCGGGATAGACGATTGAGAATCGGGAATTCGGTGTACACGCTGTCGAGCCAGAAAATCTCCTTCACGCACTCAACCAGGGCGATAAATTCAGCTTCCATGGTTGAGCACGCTACGGTCGACTGTTTGCGACAGGACCAGCCAATAGGGACATTTCCAACGTATACGATGTATCCTCCGAAGCTCAATGATGTCTCCGGATCGCTTGCCCACGACGCGTCGGTAAATGCAGATAGTTGACTAGAAGAGCAACCGGATAACTCGATGCAAAGCTCCGCAGTGTTTGCCACGTACTGCAGAACCTGTAACAGGGCGCGGATGTGGGTTCGATTATAGCACGTGTTGTACTGTGCCAAAGCGATGACGGAATAGAGTATGTCGGGACGAGTTCTCGATGCCAAAAACAGAAGTGAACCGATTAGAGATCGGTATGGAAAATCTTCCAAGTTTTCGGTCGATCCTCTAACGAGTGTCGTTCCCGGGGTCACTGGTGTCTTGACGAGATTATTGGTCGACGCCCCGAATTTCTTAACCAGTTTGGCGATATAAGCACGTTGCGTTATGAACGTGCGTCCGGCGTCGCGGATAAACTCGACGCCTAATAACTTCGTGATTGGACCGAGGTTGACTATATCGAATTTCGAAGAGATGAGACGGATTAGCTGATTAAAAACGCTGTCGGACGCGTAAAACACGACGATATCGTCCACGTAGACCAGCATAACAGCTGTATTCCCGAACACGTAAACACAATTACATGCTGGCAGTCTTCGAAATCCGAGGGCCCGAAGTGTCTCGTCAAGTTTCTCGAACCATTGTCTCCCGGATTGGTGGAGGCCGTAAAGCGATTTGAGAAGAAGCCACACGTTATTTGGATCAGTGCATGTGGCACCTGCAGGGATTCTCATGTATACGTTATGCTTTAATTCCCCGTACAGGTACGCACCTTTCACGTCGAGGTGGGCGTCCTGCCAACCACGCAATACGACGAGAAGACAGAAAAACAGACGGATCAATATGAAGTTCACGACTGGGCTAAACACCTCATCAAAATCGACTCCGAGGGTTTGATAAAAACCTTGTGCTACTAAGCGTGCTCGGTATCGGGTGACGGTTCCGGCTGCATCGGTTTTGGGTTTAAAAATCCACTTGCAGCCAAGAATAGTGGTGTCGGGTGGTCGGGGAACTTCTTTATAGATTTCTCGCTCTTTGAACATATCGAGTTCCTCTCCGATTGCTTCACGCCATTTCGGAGCGTCGTTGAACTTGGGAATTTCGGCGAATGAAGCCGGCTCGGTTCGGCACAGATGAGCCGCATGACGAACGCCCGGAAGAGTTGGCAATTTGTGTTCGAGATTACCGAAGAAAAACAGTCCGGGGTCGTAATCAATATTGTTCAACATACAATACTCCTCGATGTCGTGATAAGATCTTAGACGGATCTTCGGAGTTGGAAAATAATAGACATCAATTAAGATCTTCCCGGGTTTTTGATCCTTTCTCAGGTGTTCCTCGCGTACCCATTCACGGCACTCGCCATCTCCACCGACGAATCGCCACTTATGAGTAGTGTGGCGCGCAGTCGCTGGTGAATTGGGATCGGGGTCGAAAATTTGCAACCCTTGCGCAGCCTGATCATCAACACGTTGCTGACGACGCGTCGTAATAAATCTCGGCGTCGGTACCGGTGTTTCACGGGGAAGAGAAGGCGCTGCCGATCGCTGAGGTGATGGCGGAGCGGATGTACGAGGAGTTGTCGGAGGCGATGGTCGTGCCGATTGTTCCGCTGACGCATCAACGTGTTCGGATGTTTCCGGATAAATTGACAATTCGTCCATCTCTCGGATGTCGTGGTCCGTATCACGTTCCTCTTCATATGAAATATGATGGGATTGTCGAAGAGACGCAGAACCCGGAGGTAAGGTCGCACATAAATCCAGCAATGCCCGTTCCGGAGTTGTCGGTGGTGGTATGTGGATGTGCGGAAAAGCCAGAGGCGTGTGCATCGAAGCGGATGCCGTCGACACACGTTCGGAATCGTTCGCAGAATGTTCTGACGCCTCGGAATCAGATCCTTTCGGCCACTGATGGTAATGTAGGTTATCATCAAATGTAACGGTTTGCTGTCCGGGACCAGTAAACGATTGTTGCGGCTGCTGCGTCGAAATTTTGATGGATTTCCGATACGACTGCCGCTCATCGATCTTAACGTGAATAGATTCGTAGACTTGGTTGTCAGTTGGGTTCCAAATTCTGTATCCACGGGTCCCTGAAGCGTAGCCGACTAAATATCCCTCCCAGGCCCGCGGATCCAGCTTCTTGCGTCCTGGTGCGGTGTAGTGCACCCAGCACTTGGAACCGACTTTTCGTAGATGTCGTAACGAAAGGGCTCTCTGTCGCCAAAGGATATACGGAACTTGATTGTTAAGTCGAGAATGAGGGCTCCGATTCTTGATGTAGGCAAACGTGACCGCTAGCTCGGCCCAGAGCGCCTCCGGCAACTTAGTCTCGGATAAGACTGCACGAAAGTTGTCGGCCATTGTCCGGTTTATGCGCTCGGCCGTGCCGTTCATCTGTGGTGACGACGGATTTGTCCGTTGACCTTGGATGCCCTTGGCTTGTAGATATCGGAGAAACTCGTTTGACATAAACTCTCCGCCTCGATCAGTCCGAATCGCTTTTATTTGCGTGTCCTGGATTCTCTCAACTCGAGCAACGAAGTCCTTAAAGGTTGCGAAAACCTGCGATTTCTGGGCTAGCGGTATAATCCAGCAATAGCGTGTTGCGTCGTCGATGACGGTAAGGACAAAACGTGCTCCTCCAAACGATGGAACTGGGGCTGGCCCCCAAATATCCATGTGGAGAAGGTCCAAAGGCTTCGTAGTCGAGGGATTAGGATCAGGCTTATGAGAAGCTTTTGTCGATTTGGCTATTCTGCAGTCGTTGCAGGCCAATTCCCTGCTCACTTCCCCTGGTGACATTCCGTAAACTTGGTCGTTTGCGGCCAATAGCTTCATTCCATTCGTATGAAGGTGGCCAAGACGGCTATGCCATAAGCCGGTGGCGTCCTTGACGGAGGCTGGATTGGCGATGACCTTCTTTTTAGGTTGAGACGGGTTGCCAAGGGGAGGAAAGGAATTTGCATTTGGAATTGCAATAGGAGTTGCCGTTGGGATTGACTGTAGGGCATTCGCATAGGAAGGAAGGGTGGTCAAATCGTTGTGGATTTGAGTAGGGATAGGAGGAGGAATCGGATTGGTTGGAATGGGAGCTTGTTGGACGGGAATTTGCTTCACGGGTTCAACTAGCGGCATTTCAATCCGAAAATCCGTAATTTCTCGTTGCTGTCCTTTTCCCTTTTTCGGTTTGGGAATTTTAATGAAATCCTCTTCCGTAGTCACGTACATTTGCGGCGGTAGCGTTGGAGTCGGTTGTACAGTGGGAGAAACCGTTGTCGCAAATGTCGGATTTGTACACAAACCGTCCACATAATAAAGACCTCCTCTCTCCTTTGCACGAATAAGAGGGCTGCGAATGTCCGATTCGTAAACATGTATCTCACTATTGAAAATGTGGATATGATGTCGCGCCTTGTCTATCTTCGAAACCGAAATCAAGTTTGCCTCGAAATTCGGCGCGTAAAGGACGTTTGTTAAATTCACGGTGCACCGGGTCTTATCGATCGCCATTAGCAAACGAACCGTTCCTTTTCCCGTCACTTGGGACTTTCCCTGTCCCAACTCGATGTCGAATGGAATGACATCGGTGAACTCGGTGAAACCGGCACGCACGTGAGATACGTGATCTGTAGCGCCGCAATCCAGAATCCACTCATTGGATTGCATAAAATGAGCGACTGGACGTTGGATAACCTGCGGCGCATTGACAAAATATGTCCCCTCTCGGTGTGGATGCGAGCTTTCTCGGGGACGCGCGTTGTTGGCCTTCGCAGCAGCGTTCTTGTTGCGCCGGCGACTCTTGCTCCGAGAATTACGTTGGAGTGAAACCGTAGGTTGTCCCTGTTGTTGACGGGGTGGACGTGGACATCGGTTCGCGTAATGTCCGAGCTGGTCGCAATTAAAACACTTCACTGTCGAGATATCACGAGGTCCGGATTTATTTCGGGGTCGGAATTGTCCCTTCATAGACGTGTGAGCTGATGATTGGCTCGTTCCGAGCAACCCGATGGATTTGAGCCGCATGTGCTCGGAAATCAGCTGCTCGGCGACATCCTTCGGCGTGAATTGGGGATCCGGCCAGTGGTATATGGCAAATGTTGCCTGAGCATATTCAGGCGGCAGACACTTCAAATACTGGTATGCGTGGTGAACCGGGCTAATAATCTCGTTGACATCGCTTAGTTGCCGCACGTAATTGTCGACGCGGGCAATGAAGTCCGGCATATCTTCGCCAGGTTGGAGTTGGAGGCTGAGAAACTCCCAGCGCATCGCCGCTTGACGGGCTCTAGAGCTGGGTGCGTAGGTTTTCGCCAACTTGTCCCACGCCTCCTTTGGCGTGTTACAGGTTTCCAAAACTGTACGCTTGGCGGGGCTCACATGGATGTATATGTGGCCTAGGGCCTTGTCCTTCTTCACCATAAAGCGATCAAGTTCTTTTGGCGTCAGGGTGGCAATGTGCTCTGCCTCCTTATCCTCCGTTACGTGACGCCAAAGCCCTTCCGATTTTAAGAGAAACTGCATCGACAATCGCCATTGTTCATAATTGTCGACACCGAGAACCGGAATTAAACTGTTCGAGTTGGCCGCTTTCTGCATCGTAGATCGATTCGCGAAGAGCGTAACACAACGCGAAAATCACACTGACTCAGAGAGAGGCGCTGAAATGTCGCACAAGATTGGAGCACTTTTCACAATTTTCACAATTCGGAGCACTTCACTGCACGGTTCCCTCGGTGTTCGAGGCGAAAAACCACAAATTGGGCAATTCCTTCTGAAGGAATCAAATAACCTCCGGTTGCCAGTCTGAGAGGGTCCGATCGGCTTCCTGGAGCCGCGGGAAACCTCACTTGTACCACGACAAGCACAACCGGAGAATACGTGTAAGCTTGACCGGACTCGATCCAAGGGCAAACACGATTCTAAAGGAACCCCCAAAAGCCTTAATAATATCTTAAAATTAACAATAGTATTTCGACAGAAGGAGAAATAGGTGAATCGATCGCGGTTGCGATCCTCGTGCAAATGAAGGCACGGCGCAGTTTTCTCGAAAAACTGGAAAAAGCGCAAATTCGGATTGAAAAATCCGAATTTCTTCTCGATAAATCGAGGCTCTTCGTCCGGAAAATAATAGATCGACGATACTGTGCATACGCCGGGGTATACACAGCGGAATTCGATCCGTTTCTCGTTGAAAAACGTCGCTTCGACGTTGGCGAAGCGAAAATCGACGTGAAATCTGCAAAAAGAAAGAATTTCTCTCGAAATTCGCGAATCCCGCGGAATTTCGGAGAAAATTAGACAAATAATGGTGTGAGTGACGACCCTGGTCGTCTGTGAACGTCGATAAAACGTCGGCGTCGCAGGCGAGACGAAAATCGAGACAAAATGGCCGCCGAAAATCTGAAAATAAAAATATCGGCGCAAATTCGCGAATTTCGCGAAAAAAAGTCGATAAATTAGGCGAATGGAGTGGTTGTTTAACCAACAACCACCCTCTGCTACCAATGTAGGTAGAGAATGCGCAAAATATCGGTGTAAACCGATTGAAAGCGTGAATTGGCGCTGTGCGACCCGCACAGACGTTAACGATACGACGCGTATCGTTTCGGAAATGCGCGCGGCCTAATGCCGCTTATATGCGCTAGCAAGAAGCACTAAAGGTGCTTTAAATCAAACACAATGAGTAAAACAATAAAAACGGTTTAATTAAATAGTAATACATTACAAATAGGTATCCAAACAGGTGGGAAAGCAGCTAAGTCATACACGGCTGTGTATGACGCCATCTTGGATGAAAAAGCAATGGGTAGTGGCACCTAGTGCCGGGAATTTACATTAAGTTTGAACAAATCATTTGATAATAGGACAAATCCTAGCATAAAGTGATAAAAGTATGGAATTACATACGGGACAGCGCAAAACGAATGGTAACATCGAAATCAATTAAATAATAACAAAGATGCGCTGTATACCTAAACACAAAGGGAAAACTAGGAAATAACAAATGTATTCATCGATACAAAATGGTCTTTTGACCAACAAAATGGGCCTTTTCCGAGTCACCCGCATGCCGTTTGGTATCATTACGGCAGCGGGAGAATTCCAACGTATGATCGAGGAAGAGTTCAGGGACATCGATGAAGTCAGGCCGTATCAAGACGACATGCTGCTGCCGTCGAAAAATCGAGCTGATCATCTTAACTTGCTTCGCCGAGCATTTTTGCGTTTTCGCAAAATCGGGTTGAGGCTTTGTAAGCCTAAGTGCATTTTTATGGCCGTCGCCGTCGACTTTCTTGGCTTCCGCATAGCGGATGTAGGAATCTCTCCCTTACAAGCTAAGGTCGAGGCGATAATGGCAGCACCGTCACCGACCAGTGTGCACGAGTTGCGTGCATTTCTCGGACTGGTGACATTCTACGCCATGTTTTTACCCAACATGGCTACTATATTGTCACCATTGTATCGTCTTCTCCAGAAGGGTGAGACATGGGTTTGGAACCAGGCACACGAGTTGGCTTTTATGCGTATAAAACGCGAACTTGTGTCACCAAACGTGTTAATGCCGTTTAACCCGGCTCACCAAATTGTTTTGGCAGTCGACGCGTCACCCGTCGGCGTCGGAGCCGTACTGGCTCATCGCATAAATGGAGCCGAGCAACCCGTCGCTTATGCGTCGAGAACCATGAGTTCTGCCGAACGCAACTACTCGCAGTTAGACCGCGAAGCTCTCTCAGTCATCTTTGGAATCAAAAAATTTATCATTTATCTAATGGGCTACGCTTTCATCATTATTACGGATCATAAACCCCTTTTGGGTTTGTTTGGGCGAAAGAAGCCCATCCCCGAGGTAGTTCCATTACGGATGCTTCGGTGGATGCTGTTTCTCAGCTCGTTTAATTACGAGATTGAGTATCGTAAGGGAATCGAGCATTTGAATGCAGATGCGCTGAGTCGCCTGCCTTTGCATCATGGAGCCGTTTCAGACTTGGAAAGTCTAACAAAAAGCGAAATGCTTTTTATGTCAGCAGGCGAAATGCCAGTCACATGGGACGAACTGAAAACGGAATCAGCTGCTGATGTTGTTTTATCGCTGGTGCTGTTGGAATTGCGCGGCGTGCAGCCCAATGACAAACACATACAACTACCGGACCATTTTGCGAGAATCACCGACCAGCTAACAGTGGTAGACGGCGTGATCTTGCGCGGACACCGAATCGTCGCCCCTACCGCCCTGCGACAACGTGTTTTAAACCAGCTACACCTCGGACACCCAGGTATCGTGGCCATGAAGCGACTGGCCCGAGCCGCCTACTGGTGGCCGAAAATCGACAACGAAATCGAGCAACAGGTAGCGTCGTGTCCAAACTGCCAACGAGTTCGCGCCCTCCCGACCAAGGAGACCCCCATCTCGTGGCCCACTCCGGTGCGGCCGTGGAGCCGTTTACATGTCGATTTTGCGGATTTGGCCGGCGAGAAGTTTCTGGTATCAGTCGACACTTTTTCCAACTGGATAGAGGCCGCGCGAATGTCAACAACGACAGCAACAGCCACGATCCTTCAATTAATGCGGTGGTTTGCGACCTTCGGGTTGCCCGACGTCGTCGTGTCCGACAACGGACCACCGTTTCAAGCCGACGACATGCGAACGTTTTATTTGAGCAACGGTATTGTGCAGAGATTTTCTCCGCCATATCACGCCCAATCAAACGGGCCGGCCGAACGGGCTGTCCAGACCTTCAAAAACGGAATGAAGAAGTTGACCATCGAGCCAACATTGATCAGGTTGATGAAGTTTTTATTTCATCAACATAACACGCCATCCGCACATACTGGATTAACTCCGGCCGAGCTCATGCTTGGATGGAAAGCTAGGACACATACGTCCACAATTATGACTTACAAGATCTCGGACAACTTAACAAGTCAGCCAAACCGGTCCTTTGACGTTGATGACCTTGTTTGGGCCCGTTCACCACTTGGGAATCACCCAAAAGTTGGGTTTAGTTCGCTACCAGGTCAAGTTATGCATTGACAACATTGAACACGTAAAGCACATAAATCATTTGCGGAAACGTTTCATCAGGCCATCGCCTGACGATATGCCGACGCTTAGAACACGAAGGAAACCGACGATCGTTACCAATCAACCGACGCCTGGACCAGCGACAGATGTCGACCAAACATTGACCGAGCTCGACAGGTTGGCGACCCGTTTAACACGACCCCAGGATACTTCAACGAACGTCGACGTGGTACCTGTACAAGATCCCTGTGGTTCGTTTTGGGACGCTGGGATACGACGATCAAGGCGTCACCTCGGAACAAAAGCTTACCGACCATACCCGATGTCCAGCACGGCAAAGTGGCGTCGGCGTGCCCGTAAAGAAATTTAAAATGTATCAAATTTCTGGGGAGATGTTAGATGTTGAGTCGGATTAATTACAAATGTTAATTATAAATTCATATTTATTGCGAAATAATCGAAACTATGCACAAGCATTGTCTTATTGTAATGCAAAAATGAAACGTGTAAACAATGGTAACCACATCATAAAAATTCAGTACTAACAACGAACTCGAAATGTAAACACAAAACGGTATTTTCTGTGAACGAACGAACGAATGTAATCACCAAAATTAGTGTTCTTAAACACTAATCAAAAGCAACTGTCAAATTAAATACAAGATTCGATTGTGTTTCAACCTTGTTTGGTAATTACTCCGGATTCAACAAATACGAACAGAATCCGGACAAGGTTCACACGTTGGTTCTAAATTAGTCATTACTTGATTAAGACAGTCGCTGTTGTTGTAAATTTATTGGAAGGAATACTCCGATTTTCTGTCGATTAGTAGCATTTATTACATAAGCACGTTATAGTACGACCTGCACACTATAGTTACTCACGTAACTTAAATACCGTACAGGCCGGAATTTTAATAGTTTTTTTGAGTCGACCTGCCCGGCGCCAATTCGAAGCTCGGCTTATATTCGAGCCCGGCGCATAACCGAAAAATAAGCAATTTTTCACAATTTGTCTCCTTTTTAAAAGGAAAACATTTAACTTAAGATCACAAAGATAAGTTGGATAGTACTAATTTGATGGTGCTCTACAACTTTGTAATTGACTTTTTTGCTCTAACCTGATTGGTTTAGAAGTTAGCAAGTGAATATCCTTGAAAATGGCCGTCAAGGTCAAATTTGATGACATCATTGGATTGCTCTCACCCAACTTCCTTTACGATCGCTTCATCAAAGTTGGCCTGGATGCAATTCCTGAGGAAATATTTGAGGGGAACAGACTTTTGTTCCACCCTGTATAGTTAGTTGTTGGGATGCCGCTTCTACAGGGTGTCCCAAAAAGAACGCAAGATTTGAATTAGCCGCCATTTGTGCAGTAAATTGTTGGCCACCCTGAAACAACAACGATTTGACAGCTGAAAGGTTAGGGTTTTATCTGCCGAAATTGGATTATATTGATGTGGCCAATATGTGGTTTCAACAAGACGGTGCAAGAAAAAGGGGCCAATTCTGATCACCGAAACCGGTGATGTTTCATGCAGTAATTGTAACGTTGCAACGTCTTGTTGAAACCACATATTGGCCACATCAATATAATCAATAAATTTGTTCGTACTTAAATTTGAAAGCAACTCAAGATGAACCGCACGCGTCACGGCGCATGTAAACAAAACAATGTAAACTCTGTCTCCCAATTTGGTGTAAAGGGGTCCAGCAAAGTCCACACCACAAATTTCGAATGGTTCACTCGGTGTCACACAATCAAGAGTCAGCAATCTTCACTTTTCTTTCGCCAATCGTCCCTGGATCGTCCGACATTGAACACACTTGTGTATAATTCCCTTTGTGGTTTTACTCGCGCGAGCAATCCAGAATTATTCGCTAAGTCCACTCAATGTGTCTGCTAATCCTCCGTGTAATGCTCGTTTAGGTTCGTCTAAAATGATCAATTTGGTTATTAAATGTTCATTTGGTATTAAAAAAAGTTCTCGTGTATTGCGGTTGAGTTCGGCTAGCCCCCATCGGTGTGTGGCACGCAACATTCCATCTTGGTCTAAAACTGGCACTAAATTCCGATTGTTGACGACTTTTCGATTGTTTTTTTTTTCAGTTAAACGTCTGATTTCCTTTTGAAAGCCAATTTGCTGTAAATATTTTAACCAATAAAGTTCACTTAATTCTAAGTTCCCTGTTTGTTAGTGCGTTTGTGACCGTTTGGCCACCCTGGTGGCCTACGTCACTCCACACACCGCCTTGTGGTCCCAAGCCATTCCCCTCGTGGAGGAGTGGACCGGCCTAGCAGGGGAGGAGAGAGCAGAGTGGTGTGGTGAGAGAGAGACGTTGCAGAGAGAACGGAGGGTAAAGACTTGCTAGGAAAAGCAGTAATGAGACTGACCACAGCAGAGACAACTGCTGACTCTGCTGCTCTCTCTATTCACCATTGTGACACTCAGTAGCAGTCACAAATAAGGGTCCTGTCCTGGGATATTGAGCCTGAGAAATTTTTTTTTTGCCCTCCAATTTTATTCTTTGCAATTTTGACGGTTTTGAGCGTTTTCTTTTGGTGTCTAAATGAGCCCGGGCGTGTAAATGAGGCAGTACAGTAAAGTAACAATTTCACAAAACTTATCTTTAAAGACGGATGGAGTCGGATTTAACTAAAAGTTTGTAGACACGAGAAAAGCACGACTTGTTAAGTTACATTTACAAAAAGTATTCAATTTTTATTCTTGTGCAGAATTACAATAGAGGGATTAAGTCTCCCCCTTTTCTAAGAAGAGGGGTCGCAGGTGAGTCTTTTGACACCTGCACCACTGTGGTCAAAATCACAACTAATTTAATTCGCTTTGAAAACCGTCAGTTTCCACATACACATTAACAATAAAACCGGTATTCCCGTCAAGCATTGCGGTTATAGTCATTTTAGCAACGCTCATTTTAGCGATTTTTAAGAAAAAAGTCCCATTTTAGCGAACATGTCATTTTAGCGACACAAAAACCTAGGTTTTAGCGACAAGCCGGCTCAAAAAAGTGGTTTTCATCAAAAAACCAGTAAGGTCAGGTTCGCGGGGGGTCAAGGGGGGCGCAGCCCCCCCTTGTTAGCCCTTCTTAGGAATTAAACCTAGGTTTTTGTGTCGCTAAAATGACATGTTCGCTAAAATGGTGTGTCGCTAAAATGAAATCGCTAAAATGAAATCGCTAAAATGATGGAGATCCAAGCATTCAGGGTCAGCGAGATTACAGAACAACTCCCGTAAAGGTAGAAACCTTCAGATGGGAATTGCATATTGGATCAAAGGAGACACAAATCAAAACAACAGCTGTGTCACTCCCTAAATGGGAAGACTCATTAAGTGTATTGAATCACTCAGAAGACAAAGCTCTAGCTGGCATTCCTGCTATTAACTAAACTTCTATTTCCCATTACTAATAGTAGATCAAACCAAAGATGCTTATAATAACATGTCAGTCTGTTCCCACTCTGGTGACCGTTACTTGAACTAATTCAATACAAACTGGCGCATTTGAGCCAGCCGATTTACGGGATGGCTTTTAATACTTTTCATGATTAAAAATCACTGAAACATGATTCTAAATAAAACTGTACCTTAAATAATGTTGTAACCAGAAATTAAGACCACAAGCTGTGCATTAAAAAGAATAAACGAGCTGAGCAATTACTCCATTTTGGTACAGAACAATAGTAACAGCTGTTGCAACAAGCAACTGTATAAAGCGGGCAAACAATATAAGCTTTGAATGACGCTATTTCAAATCAAAACCTGACAAATAATTTACGAAGTGGCTAGACGTGAACGTATTATTTTCATGACGCGCTGTGATTGGTTGATAGATGCCCCCTCTTGTAAGAAACAAAGATGCTAAAACCTCAAAAACATTGAATTTGAAAAAACTTACGTTGAGGAAACGAACCGACATGAATAGATCTCAGCCAATCACAGCGCGTCATGAAAATAATACGTTCATGTCGAACATGAACGTAGCCACTGCCAATAATTTAATATTCCTTTTTTCTTCTTTAGCATGCAAACAAAACTTGTACTTTTACGTGGACAACCATACTCAACTCACATCAGTAATGAATAAGTATAATTTTACAAAAATGATAAAAGCCATAACTTTTAAAAGAGTAAGCAAACAAGCCAAAATATTAATTGAGTGCAATCACAAAAATCGTAAACCTAATTCTTTCTGCAGGGGGCAAAATACTATTCTAATAAGTTTAAAACCCGAGAGATATACACAGCCTATGCCGTAGCAACTACATTGATAAATAGTAATTTTTTAAATTTAAATTTTATTTGCAAATAGTTTTTGTGTGAATACTTATTACTAAAACTGATTATCCCTCTCAGATGAAAAATTACCACTTGGTCCTGAATCACAATTACAAGTAAAAGAAAAAATAGGAAAAGTCTATCCAGGTCTTCTGTTCTATGGAGTAAGTTCAGTAAGCTTATGTATAATACTTTTTCTGACAATTGGAAGACTCCCAGCTACAGGAAAGTAAACAAATTCTTGCAACAGTGTAAACATGGTAAATAATGTATAA
Source organism: Strigamia acuminata (assembly GCA_949358305.1). NCBI lineage: Eukaryota > Metazoa > Arthropoda > Chilopoda > Geophilomorpha > Linotaeniidae > Strigamia > Strigamia acuminata. The sequence goes on along the minus strand of OX442315.1, from coordinate 7,043,376 downwards.
TACTCGTATATCAAATGAGTTCTTCTACCAAATGTTACCTTTCTATCTTTCTTTTGAAATAACACCATGTTGTTATCCTAATAAACAAATTTATGCACAGCCTATTCTTGTCATTACCATTACAGGTAAGAATTAATTCAAAAGCATACAGCCCAACTGTCAGTATAGTGCCACCATCAGATTTGAGTTATGCAGTATTGTATGATGAGAATATATTCGCTTTTACTGCGAAAAAAGTAAGAAGCTGTACCCTATATCTTCTAATTGTACACGGGCCTCTAATACCACAAGAACCTTTTGCTAAAAAATTGAATATTCCATGGGCTTCTATTACTGTGTGGGCTTCGAATTGCACACAGAAAAAAATATCTTTTTCCAAATAGCGCATGGGTGCACAATTAGAAGATATATGGTTATCAACAAAAATTGAAATATTATTATTATCATCATTCTGAAACTAAAATAGCACTTTAAGCAAACCTAACTTTTCTGAACCCATCCCTTCATCTCATATGCATAAAATATGGAGGAGGGTGTATTTACATGCTAATTGGCAGTTTGAACCATATGGTTCAAAAATATATTGCAATTATATTGTGATGTATTATAATGTACAGTATTTTCACAATGCACCAGAGAATGCATTTTGTAATACATTTTTGCTTGCTGAAATGCATTATTTCCTAATACATTTTCTAAAATAAATTATGAAATAAATCATTTAATGCAATAAATAATACAATTTCATTGGGAGAAAAGTATATATTTTAGAATGCATTTTGGAATGAATTAATTGAGTAAATCAAAAATGTTTTGTTAAATCCTCACCTAACTTGTTTTTAGTTTACATTTGTGAATAGAAGATTGTTTCCTTGTGTGGACATATCTACTATGGAAAAATGTCACGGGGAGTGATACTTAGAAGAAATTAATCAACGAAATTTTACATGCCGGTATGTTCTTTGTTTGTTGTTTTCTTTTTTCATCCTCAAAATGCTTAGCAGGACCAGAGAAAGGACCCTGACATTTCTAAGAAGATTTTCTAAAAGTTAATGAGAATTTTTTATAAATGGTATTAAAAAAATAGATAAGTTTAAAGAACTTACAGTATTAAAAAAAATTCTTTTTCTTTGGGTTCTCATTTTCTCCAAAAGATCCCTTATTCTTATTAATATGAGCATCATTTAACTTCAGACTACCATATCTGCCTAAAATGCCAAAAAGTGAATGTGTCGCAAACCAATTGTCGTGCAATTACACCAAAGAAATTACTGACGTAGGATGGAAAGTGAATCCACATTATACCTGCAATTGTGCGAGAGAATGCGTGAAAGTTACATTCAGATCTCACTATTATTACACTAATCAGTACACAAGAACTTTGCATTTTTATTACTTATCCAGTTGGACACTTGAATTAACAGAATTTTTTTGTTATGACTTTATTTCATTAATGTGTGACATTGGTGGCTACATGGGATTCTATATAGGAATATCTTGTATTGCAATTATTGAAGTCATTGCTCTAAACATTCAAAATGGTTATCAAATAGCAAATTACTACAGAAAGAAGAAAAGCCGTTTTGAAAAACATGTTATGTGGAAAACTAAACATTTATGGAAGACAACAACCAATGGCAGTTACCAAAGTGTCTCACCTCAATCTAAGACTATTGGAAAAATTCAAAAATTTGTCATATTATGTTCTTTCCTGTCATGTTGCTTCTTTATGTACTATCGAATCACGACTTACTTTGATTATCCTGTATACGCAACCATAGAACTTCGTCAAGACAGATTTATCCAAATTCCAGATTTTGTTGTGTGCAGCTACCCTAAATCAATACTAGATGAAAAGGAAAAAATGATGCAACATAAAAAGCTGAATGTTAATCGAGCTGAAAATGTTGACCTTTTAGATCTACTTGATTTTCCATCTGAATATGCAAATGACTCTGCTAACTTATGGGAAGCAACAGGGGATATTGAAAATTTTGAAACAACGCAGGTAGGACACTAACATTATTTACAAATAGGCACAGTAGTAACAGTCGCAAAGTAGAACTATTTGTAAGGTTTACTATTTTGATTTCAACTGGTCAGCAGGCTACTTTGTCCATTTGCCGTCTGAATAGGGAAGGGGTGTTCCAGCGCCATTTCTTGATGGAAATTGTTTTCCATTGTGGCATTGTAAATTTCCCTCAAGAGATAGCTTCGATTTCCATTTTCGTTTCCTGTTAGACTTCTATGTCATTATTTACAAATAGGCACAAAGTAGAACTACCGTACTGCCTTGAATAAATGCCGGGGCGTTTATTTATTTTTTTCACTCGACCCTTCTGTAACGTTGCACGAGCAACTTGTATAAATGAAACACTCTTTAAACTTATTAAAACTACGGATGGAGTCGGATTCGGATCGAAGGTTGTTGTAAACTCAAAGAACGATGTAGACAAGGTTACATTTGAAAAGACAGTGAAATTTTATTCAAATTTTTAGGTATATAACACAAAAAGATTAAGCTAATCCTTAAATTCCAAGAATACAGATCCGGGTCACAAGTGAGCTTTTTTCACTTGCGCCACGGTGTTAAAAGACATAATTAAACTGGTTCACTTTGGAAACCGCCAGTTTCCACAGTCCCCCCATCCCGGCAGACTGGGACTTCGGTTTCCACTTCGAGGTTGCATAGTCTCTGGATGGGTCTTCGTAGACGTGTCCCGTTGGACATCTGGATTTCGCAGGAGCGAATCAAGCCGTCACGACCCTCCTTCACGGAGGTGATGCGTCCGAGTTTCCACGTAAGTCGCGGCCGGTTTTGGTCCTCGATGATCACGATGTCTCCCACGTTAAATTTCGTACGACTGGTGACGCCTCAGTGTTGGCGTAATTCGATTAAGTATTCCTTCGTCCAACGGTCCCAAAATCGTTGGATAAGCGTTTGTCGGTATTTCCACGCTCTTAAGATGTCATCTTTTGATCCCGGATTGGTGGAATATTTCGGTGCGGTCGGCAGAAATGAAATGCGTTTTCCTAAGAGAAAATGAGAGGGGGAAAGGGGTAATTCTTCATGAGGAGTATCATAAACATAGGTTAATGGTCTGGAGTTCACAACAGCTTCAGCTTCTGCGAGTATGGTCACAAGTCCCTCATAATCAAGTGTGTTCTTCCCAATCGTTTTCTTTAGCGCCAATTTCACGGAACGCACCATGCGCTCCCAAAAACCACCCCACCAAGGTGCAGTCTCAACAATATATTTCCATGTAATTTGTTTCTCCGTAATAAATCCTTGAAACTGTTCTTCTGGTAAATATTTCAAAAACAAATTAATTTCCTTGTCAGTCCTTTTAAACGTTTTGGCGTTATCGGAGTATATAGTTTTGGGAATTCCTCGCCGACAAATAAAACGCTTCACACAGTCAATAAACTTATCGGTACTCAAGTTGGAGAGCAATTCCAGGTGAACTGCACGCGTCACAGCACATGTAAACAGGGCAATATACACTTTGTTACCCAATTTGGTGTAGAGAGGACCCGCAAAATCAACTCCACATATTTCGAACGGCTCACTCGGCGTAACACGATCAATGGGTAGCAATCCCCACTTTTCTTTGGCTAAACGTCCTTGTATTTTCCGACAGCAAACACACTTGTGGATGATTCCCTTGATTGTTTTTCTCGCACGGGCGATCCAGAATCTCTCTCGAAGTCCACTCAATGTGTCGGCCAGTCCACTGTGTAAAGCTCGTTCGTGTTCGCCTAAAACAATCAATTTAGTTATAAAATGTTCGTTTGGTAATAAAAAGGGTTCGCGTGTATTGCGGTCAAGTTCGACAGATCCCCATCGGTGTGTGGCTCTCAACAACCCATTGTCGTCTAATATTGGCGCCAACTTCAAAATTGATGATGATTTTTCAATTGGTTTTTGGTCAGTCAAACATCTAATTTCTCTCTGGAATCCCACTTGTTGTAAGTATTTCAGCCAATATCGTTCGCTCTGCTCGAGTTCCTCGTTTCTCAGCGGTTCTCCATCTCTGTTTTTCGTCTTCAGATTCGTAATATATCTAAAAACCCAAGCAGTAACTCTTTTTAGTTTTTTCCACGAGCTGAAACGGTTAAAATCAATGTCTGGTGTTGTTATTGCTGTCAGCGTCACGATCACGTCTTTTTCTTCATCTTCGTCGATTGGAACTGTTTTATCGTCTTCATTTGGCCATCCGGATTCGTCGCCTGACAGCCATGTCGGTCCTTTCAGCCAGAATGGTTCCTCGGTGAGCTGCTTCACGTTTACTCCCCTCGTTACCAGGTCGGCCGGATTATCTTTCCCTGGGCAGTGGCGCCAATCGTCTCTCGATGTATTCTCGACAATTTCTCGTACACCATTGTACACGAATGTCGCTGGTCGGTTCTTGGTGTCGCGGATCCAGTGCAAAACTATCTTGGAATCGGTCCAAATTGTGAAATCCTCACACCCAAGAGTCGCTTTCAATGTTGGAATCAGTCTTGTTGCCAGTAGCGCGCCCATCAGTTCCAGCTTTGGTAATGTTAGTTCTTTTACAGGCGCCACTCTACACTTGGAAATGATAAAATCAATATTAACAGCATTTGTTTCGTCCAGAACTCGAGTGTAGGCTACTACGCCATACGCTCTCGGACTGGCATCACAGAAGATGTGAATCCTTTTCCTACAATTTCCTCCCCAATTTAACAATTTGCGCTCTAAATTTAAATTTTCGAGGTAGGGTATCTGAACATACCAATTTTCCCATTTTATCTTCACATATTCTGGAATGACGTCATCCCACCCAACATTTAATTTCCAAAGTTCCTGAAAAATAATTTTCGCAGTTATCACAAAGGGGTTCACCATTCCCAACGGGTCAAAAATCATTGCAGTTATTCTAATGATAAATCTTTTAGTATACTTTGTTAAATTAATTTCATTCAATAATTCCGAAATGTCTAATCCTAAAGTGTCTGATTTTAAATCCCATACTACCCCCAAAACTTTAGTTTTCCCTTGGAAAGTTTCCACATCACAACTGGGGTCATCTTTTACAATTGCAGTTTGCAGTTTCACATTGTTCGTTTTCCATTTCACAAGTTTCATATTCGCTGCCTGTAGAATGTCTCGACTCTCATTATAAGTTTGCAACAACTCGTTTGATTTGTTCGCATTTGTCACAAAATCATCCACATATAATTCTTCTTTTAGTTTATCGCAAGTTTCAGGGTATTGTTCTTCAAATTTGTCGACATGTTCCTTAATTGTTGCATTTAACAAAAATGGGCTGGGTCCTGTCCCAAATGGAACTCGAGTTTGACGCAATTCAATTAGTTTTACCGACTCTTCACCGTTCCACCCGTCCTCGATCCAATAAAATCGTGTGACGTCTCGTTCGTCCGTCTTGAGATGTATTCGATGGAAGGCTTTCTCGATGTCGCCGATTGCGCCGTATTTGCCGGTTCGGAACTTCAAAACAATGTTTATTAGATGAGGTAACATATTCGGACCCTTACTCAGACAGTCGTTTAGCGATAAACATCCTTTTGCGTGCGACGACGCGTCATACACAATTCTTAGTTTTGTTGTGGCTCGAGTTTCGTCAATTACTGGTCGATGAGGGATATAATACGGGTTGTCTGGTTTCGAGTTCTTCGGAACTTTTTCCACGATTCCGGAGGCGAGTTGTTCGTCAATCACTTTTTTATAGTCTAAATATAACTTGGGATTTTTGCGAAAACGGTTAATTAAACTCCACAAACGCTTTTTTGCAACATCTCGATTGTCGCTCAATTCCTTGCGGTCAATCTTCCACGGGAATCCCACTTCGTAATGGTCATCCACCCACTCGATCTGCTCTCTGAATCGTTTCAACGTGTCCACTTCATCGATTCCCGGTTCCATAGTCTCGTGGCGAATCCCAATCGATTCCAAGTTCCAGAATTTTTCTAAAAGTTCATTTGTATTATCGGCAACTAAAATCTTGTTTACCCGCACTAAAGACGACACGGTTGTTTCAGTCTCTCCGGTTGAGCCGTGCAACGTCCATCCAAATATGGTTTCGATTGCCATGAGATTTTCGTCGATGCGTTGCTGCTTTCCCGTTGTAACTCTCCAAAAGTTGTCGACGCCAATTAAGATGGAAACGCCGTCGTCCCTGTGAACGCTGTTGTCGTAAGCCAGTTTGATGTTGTATTTCTTCAGTTTTTCCAATACTCGTTCGTCAGGTTTTCCTCGTAATGTCGGAGTTATCCAGGGCGACTCAAGCGCTTTGATTTCTAAATTGCAATTTCTATTTTCACAGTTATTCAAACTTAACTTCACCTGTTTCCGTTTGGCAATTGTTGGTTCAGTAGATCCGAAAGTCAAGAGGGCGATTGACTGCTCACCAATCTTCTCCAGTTGCAGTTCTCTCGACAGTTTTTCAGTTATAAAGCTTCTTTGGGATCCCCCATCCAAGAAGCATTGAACTTTTCTCTTCTCGTTGCTTCCGTTGGCTTCCAACACGACGACCTGCAGGAACATCACGGTTTCCGTATCTGTTGATTCTTGAACGGCTGAAGTCAAAGTTGTTTCTGTCTTCTTGTTGTCTTCCTTATCGCACAAGTACGTGTGATGTTTCTGCTCGCATTTCCTACATTTAAATCGGGTATTACATTGACGAGCTTGGTGATTTTCTTTTAGACATCTGTAGCAGCGACGTGCTTTGAAACACGCTTCTTTCCGCTTCTCGACCGACAATGGACAGTCCGGACTCTTGTGGTCTTCTTTTTCGCAAAATGTGCATTTGTAAACGATGTTGGAGAGGGCTGAAGCGGAACTGTGATTATTAGACTTGTAATTGGTTTTCTTCACCTCTTCCTTTCTGGTATTGGGGTTTTCCATCGATTCTTGTGTTTTCTTGTCGGTTTTGTCCGCGACTTCCGTACGTTCCCGCATTGCTACTTCAAATCTAAAAATATCCAAAAATTCTTTAACGGACCAGGGCGCATCGCCACGCGGACGTGCAAAGTCATGCTGGATGCTGTTCGGTACAGCACGAGCAAGTATTGGGCATAACAGCGGTCCGAAAGTTTCAGCTGGCACTCCTAAATTTTCTAAACTCTTGATGTGAAGGTCGCAAAAATCATAAAGCTTCCGTAGGGCCGCCACATCTTCTACTCGTTTCACTGATGGCATTTCGAGCAGTTTGGCCATGTGAGCACCGACAATCTGTTCTTTACGACCAAATCGGTTGGTGAGCAGGGTAATGGCGGTGTCATAATTCAGCTCGGTTACGGTCAGTCCGCTGATCGCATTTGCTGCAAGACCTTCAACGAGCGAGCGCAGGTACACAAATTTGGCGGTTTTGGGCAACGCCGTATTATTGTGCACACTCAACTCAAAATCGGACCAGAAGCCCGTCCAGGTTTCCGGCGTGCCTTTAAACTTGGCGACCTCGAGCTTCGGCAGTTTCATCACTGCGCATTGTGGTTGGACTGGATTTGGGTTTTGCACAGGGGGAACGAAAAGAGGGTTAACTGGTGGTATATTCACGAGTGGTACTTGCGGTGGTTGTTGTGGTGGTGTTTGTTTCATTTGCGCGAGTTCTTTCAAGGCGACTTCGAGTGTGATTCGGGCGGCGGTCATCTCGTCTTGTAGTTCTTCCGCTTCGAATTCGTCTTGGTCCACCTCGTTCACGTCGGTGATCCCGTCGGCGATTATTGTGTCCAGTTTATCGATTTTCAAACGTTTTGTGATTAGTTGGGCTTGTATGCATAATAATCGTACCTCGTTGAGGGGATCCTCGGCCATTTCTTTTTTCAGTCTTTCAAAAAGCGCACGCACGCTTCTTCTTTGTGTTTCCCTTTGTGCACGACTTCTTGCCAAATCGTCCATTTTCGCGTTCTGGTTCGTTTTCAAAAATGTTTCCCGGGTTTCGGCACCATGTAACGTTGCACGAGCAACTTGTATAAATGAAACACTCTTTAAACTTATTAAAACTACGGATGGAGTCGGATTCGGATCGAAGGTTGTTGTAAACTCAAAGAACGATGTAGACAAGGTTACATTTGAAAAGACAGTGAAATTTTATTCAAATTTTTAGGTATATAACACAAAAGGATTAAGCTAATCCTTAAATTCCAAGAATACAGATCCGGGTCACAAGTGAGCTTTTTTCACTTGCGCCACGGTGTTAAAAGACATAATTAAACTGGTTCACTTTGGAAACCGCCAGTTTCCACACCTTCCGGCGTTTATTCAAAGCCTGGCGCTTATTTGAACCGGGCCAAAAAAAAGTTGCCGCCGCTTCACCTGAATTTTCCAATACAAACTTCACTGCACGTAACTTAAATTCGAGGCTGTAAGAACGTTTTTTAATATTGGTTTAATATTGGTTGAAATGCAGCAGTGAAACAATGAAGGCGTGTTAAATACCAGATTCGTAATGTATACATTACATGTACATTAAAAACGTTATTCGAACGTTTTCATGTATCTACTTTAAACGCAGCGTTTAAACAAACCTGGCTTTTATTCGAGGCCGGCGCTTATAAACAGTTCAGCGGTCGGTTGCCCGGCGTTTAATCGAGAGCCGGCGTTTAATCGAGAGCCGGCGTTTGATTAAGCCCGGCGTTTATTCAAGGCAGTACGGTATTTGTAATTTTTATTGTTATATTGATTTCAACTAGTCAGCAAGCTCCTTTGTGTGTCCGCAAATCTGAATAGTTAAGAGGTGTTCTAGTGCCATCTCTTGATCGGAATTATTTTTCATCGTGGCATTGTAAAACCCCCTCAAGAGATAGCGCTGATTTCCATTTCCGGGCCTGGCGCTGGTTTCCATTTCCGTTTCGTGTTAGACTTCTACGACAAAATAACTACAAACCGTAGTGCACGCATTTTTACTTTATTAAAGGTTTTGCACCTTTTTCAAATTTATAACTTATAAGTATAAGTTATAAGTTTGAATAAAGGAAAAATGAACTTATAGATTAGATCTACTAAACTTATAGATTAGATCTATTGAACTTATAGATTAGATCTATTGAACTTATAGATTAGATCTATTGAACTTATAGATTAGATCCATTGAACTTATAACTTAGATTAGATCTACAAGTTGGCCTATATGTTGCCCTATACATTGCCCTATACATATAGTATGTATATCTATCGCGCGCATGCGCATTGGTCAATAATTGGTCAAAACCAGGCGCCATTTTTTTAGCGATAGATAGCACAGAGACATAAGGTGCGTTTAAATTAAAATTGCAAAAACCAATTATAAATATTTGATTATAAAATCAGTTTTTAACTTTGAACGAGTTAAAAACCAAATTCTATAATGAAGTTTTTGATTATCTTAAGCACAAATGTAGCCAAACATCGGCCGCATTCGATCGCTCAAATGCACAATTTTTACTTTATTATGTCACAATTAGCACGGTCTCGTTACAATCGGCAGTCGGTACCATTGTACTTGCACATAGTATACACAACAGATTAACACTAGCAGTACTAACCTAAAAGAATTCTTTACTCATCCAATTCCCATCATTTTTTACCAAAGCCAAAAAATATTTTCCTAAAATGTTTAAAAACTATTCTACTCAACGTTTATGAAGAAATGTAACCAATTAGGCATTTGTTGAATGAGTACAAGAAAAATAATTGAGATTGAATTCAAAAGCAGTTGGTAAGCAAAGACATTGAGAAATAAAATAAAATAAAATAAAATTGAGTCTAGGTTGGGGTGGTGAGGCCAAAGAAATATTAGTTCGAATTATTAAAGTTAATTGACTAGGTATTTTTAAGTCAAATTTGCGACATTTTAATATTTAATCTACTTGTAGAATTGTGCCAAATAACTAAATTTTTAATTTCAGATTGCAGCAGAAGCTCTCATGGCAAGCGGTATGGCATTTATTAAACCCATATTTGGGAACATGTCCTATTTAGATACTGTATTCGGAAAATGTATCAAAGTAAAATCCGGTAATTCCTTTAAAATCTTTATACGATAAAAGAAAAAAGAGCAGTGACTTTCTTCAATTCACAAAAGTGAATTGTATGTTGTAATTTTTTGTACCGCTTTCAGATATCAGAGAATATCATCCAGCAACTGCATTAACTGGCACGGTTTACGTAGAAAATGAAAAACAACATATCCAATATTCAGTAATTAACATAAACATACGGTTGGATGATTTTGGCACAAAATTAGGGTTCAAGTTTAAAAAAGTTTACAAAATCCATAAAAATTGTTTCATTTGGTGCATTTGAGTCCTTAGATCTTGCCAAATCGAATATTGCTGTGACAGTATGATCTCAGCCATGATAGCATGAAGACTGGATAGCATTCACGTAACATAAGACAAAGAACTCCAGATTGCTGGATTGTTGGCCTCTATTAATCATTGTCTAGGGGTTGGAGTCTCCCGTCTACCCACGTGTAGGCAATGCCGCGAAGGCACGCCACACCAGCAACCGCCCCGTCACACAGGAGGAGGGATCCCCATGAATGATGTGGCCGGTTGTATATAACTATTCTGTTGTACTTACCCATACAGCCCATGTAGCTGCTCATGGAGTCTGTGGTGGATCAACCATCTCACCACTAAGCGTCACCGTGGTGAATAGGGAGGAGAGCAGAGTCAGCAAAGAGCATGACTGCTCTTGCTGGCATCAGGACTTCGCTTCACACGTCTGTCTCGATTGAGACCCAGTGATATTCTTTCCCTACACCACTCTGCTCTCTCCTTCCCCTTACTGGGTCATCTCACTCCGCTAGGAGGGGTGATCTTGGGGCCATTGGGCAATGTGTGGTAATGATGCACGTCACCCTTGGGTGGCCAAGTGGTCACATTGTGCCAATTCATCCAAAGCCATTTATCCTTCCAAATTTAGACTAAAGAACCTGCATAAGCACATATACCACCCACAAAACTACACAATAATTAAAATAACCTAACGAGAATACTTATTGTACTTTGATAGATTTACTTAATGAAAAATCAAGAAAGAATTAACTTTAAAGTTACCGAAAATCAACACCGCACTTGTGTTACAAACATAAAACTGAGCAGACAAACGGTAAGAAGAGAAATAGTAGCTCAATTCAAAAGTTGTCTAATGTAAACAAGCATTTTTAAAGAAGATACTTTAGCTGCGCCATAAACTTGTTGAACACTATTTATTCTTAATTTCTCACTAAATTTAATTGTTTTCCACACGCCTTTTTTTCGCACTATTTAAACTGCCGACGTACACTAAATGTTCTTTATTTCTCACCACTATTATCACAAGAACCATTGCTAGTGTTACAATTAAGTGACCATTATATCCAAGTACCATGCTTAATCCAACCAACTGGCCAAAACACCATACGGGATGTGGATGTTGGCAAATACTTGCGGCAAACTCAACTAAAGAATTGGCGGTGCTTTGAGACATCAGCAATCGTGCACTCGCCTGTGGCTTGTTACAATAGATGATAAGAAGTGGGATGAAGGCACTTGCACCTGTCCAACTTTTTTTAAATCATACATGTGTTCAAGCACCTCATGGGCATAGCCATTACAGAAAAACTGTTTGCAGTACCACCAGAAGCCAAAAATATTCCCCTCGGGGATTAAAGAAAATGCGGTAGGCCATCTACAGCCAAAAATGCACTGTTGGTATAATTTTAAACTTTAGTGGGAAATTAAGTAATTTTCAGTGTGCAAAAAATTAAAATAATGTAAAAAATTTAGTGTGGCATTAAGTAATCTGCAGTGTGAAAGAAAGTAGAAATAGTGCAGAAAAAAGTAGTGCAGAATTAATCACTTTTAGTGAAAAATAAAGAATAAATAGTTTGCCAATAAATAGCAGGGCCATTCCTAGGAAATATGTATGGTGAGGCAAGCATTAAAAATTCCGCCCCCCTCCCCCCACCCAAAAAACAAAAAAAAAACCTTATTTCCGAATATGTCCGAAAATAATTTCAAAGAAAAAGAAAAAAAAATTTGGGCCAAAATTGCCGCCCCTGTCAGTTTGCCGCCCTGAGGCGGCCGCCTCTTTGCCTCATAGGTCGGCAAGGCCAGTGCTGGACTGGCCCGTGGCCGCTGTGGTCTGTCCCGACTTCATTAATTGTGGACCGGACACCCAGATTTCCCGGCAATAAATTTGTTCCCAGTCCAACCCTGGGCAAGGCCCTGAACCTTAGGTATAACAAACCGATTTTTTGGGTTCTTTGCGATTCGTTATAATGAGGCTCGACTGTAAACAAATGTTGCTCTTTTTGGTAAAAAAAATTCTTGTACTGCAGATAAGCAAATTGAACACTCCGACAGATCCATGTGTATCATTAATTGAATTTAATTCGTGCGAAGAGAAGTGCTTTGAAAACAAACTAATGAAAGAAAACATTCAGTGCAGGTTTGTCCGTATTCTCACAATTCTACATACATTGATATTTAAGTTTTTCTATTTATATCAGATTGCCTTTTTACAATTCATCACATTTGCCTGATTGTAAAACATCGATTGAAGCCAAAAAGGCACGCCGGTCATACCTAAATGTGCATCTAAATGTCGATGCAGTGCACAGCTGTGGCTGCAATCCACCATGTGAATACACAATTCACATACCATTCACTGAATATTTAAAAACCATAGAAGGAAAAAATATTGTAGGTACAGTAATTCAACTTGAAAATAACTTGAGAGAAATTATTCAACAACAGTTGTCTGTGCCATTGGTCAAATTAATTTGCGATATTGGGTCAATTTTTGGCTTTTTTCTTGGAATATCTGCTCTAGCACTGTTTCAAATGCTGGAAAAGTTCTTACGTAGATTTAACTTTGGTAAATTTTAAATATGAATTGTTTATTATTTACTCTCTACTTTATTGCACATATAAGTATGTACCACTTGATCATCCACTTTCGGTCCGTGAGTGTAAACTCTATGTCATTAATCTTCAGAATATTCTGCTGTTAACTGCTAGTGCATTATGTATTTTGAACTCTTTCCAATAAAGTCGCATTTCAATCCACACCCAGTCGATTTATTCCTACAAATTTTAAAATCTTATATATTTTCAAACATTTTTAACATTTTTAACATTTTTATGGACAACCCGTTCCACTTGTCACACTTCAGTTCACTCAAAACCATCTCAACCATAGGCAAGTTTTTAACACCTCGTATTATTAACGTGTCACACGTTTCGCCCATATAAAGAATTTTTTCGAAACTCTTACTATTCGATCCTGAATTACACGCAGAAAATCAGCTTCTAGTCTGGCGGAATTATGTTCAAATGTGACGACTAGTCGATTTGAAGAGATCCAACATCAACTGACAAATCAACCGATCGACGACTCCCATCAAAAGTCTTCCTTTATTCCGGCGCGACGTCACTTCACGTGTTTCATCTCCCCACGATTCTTCTACACGATAAAATAGGGAAAGTAAAAGCTGATGTAGGTGTCCATGATTTGTATTGTTAATTCAACGTGGAAAAAAAGGCCTAAACGACCATTATTACCGTGTCGGAACTCACCTTGCTCGATCCTCCAGTGGTCCTGGATTGTTGCCCGGTTGAGTTTTTTGGTGTTAGGGTCGAAATTCGCTCATCTTTGTCACTTTTTGTAATTATTTCAAAATCAGGTCGATACTTCCAAGAAAGTGGTTGAAATAAATTACAGGCGTAGACTCTGGAACGGGCTTCGTCGGCCATCCAAACAACGCCAATTTAGCTGAAAAGGCGATACGGAACTAAGAAAGTGGCCGGAATAATTTTAAAGATCATTCTAAACGTAAGATTTTTTTATTAATTTTATTTATGTTACTATTTACCTGGTATACTATTTATTTACTTATAATTTATTTCATGTTCTTTACTCTTTCTCTGTGGTTTTATATGGTTGGGCCTTCTACGCTATTATCTGTATGTATTTCGTTTTTATTTCGCCATAATTCAAACACGAGTTCTTTCGGTTGGATCCTTCATGAACCAACTTCAAAGATGTTTAAAAGAAAAATAACAACATAAAAATATGATTTTAAAATAAAAATTCATTGATTTTTCAATATGAGTTTTATAATTAGAAGGCCTTGATCAATTTGTTTGGCGCGGCCATGTGTAGTACATATTGCAGCAGATATCTACTTTAGCTATGATATTCACAGTGAATGTATCGAGTTGGCTTCGTTCTCAGAGTAAAAATTGGAATAATATACAAAATTATAGAAAAATTACATTCACTATGACAGTAGTGAAAGAGTATGACGTCATACTTATTTAAACTCATTCGAAATTGACTTGGAAATAGAAATAGTGGTGTACGGTATGCCATGATCAGCAACTTTTGAATTTAATGATTAAATTACTTTTCGTTCTCGTTTTTATGAATTGGCAATAGTTGCAAGGTTTCTGTACATTGCGGACGGATTTTTGATCGTTCGACAGCAACTGGACTACGACTTGTGATATTTGCGACATGATTAAGTGCATGTCTTTAAATTATTTTAGCAAGCAATAAATTTTTCTTACAATCCCATTATAAAAATTCAAGTTTTCTTTCTCACTAGTAATAAGCTAAAAACATTTACACAAGATTTTCTTTCTCACTAGTAATAAGCTAAAAACATTTACACAAGATTTTCTTTGAACTGCCAAACTGTATTTTAAATTTTGAATTCATTATTTTTTTTTTATTGTAAACGTATGCAACTTTGTGCAATCTTCAGCTTACAAATAAATCAATCGTCTAAAAGGTTGCATTTATTTCGTCTAAAATTATATTTTTCATGTAAACAAATACGAAACATTAAACAAACACTGGACCTGTACGTTCTCACTTGAACTGATTGAGCAGTATGAGCTGCAATTTTGAAATTGATATTATAAACTACTTGCAATTTATTTTATGAGGGTACTTTAAACAAGAGCCACACAAATAAAATTTCCATAGGTTTTCTAATTGTACACAAATGAATGATTGGCGAAGATAAGCACGTCCATCATACGTTTTGCCTCGTCTCGTATAAACAACACATTCAAGTTGGTTCAATCATTCGTCAACGTTTCTACCGTCGTTATGCCACGCAGGAAATCAGCTTCGAGTCTGGAGAAATTGTGTTTAGACATTGTGATTTGTTATTTCGAAGAGAAGGAGATACAAGATCAACTGGCAAATCAACCACCCGTGCTAATTAATAATGTGTATGAAAGACTGTGTCTGTGTACCGATGAAAATTTACCTTCAAACATTTTCATTTATTCCGGCGCCGTGTCACTACACCATTTGAATCGGTTTCGTGTGACCAAGCTTGATCTATTATACGATAAAATAGGAAAAGAGTGCAAAAACCTTGTGGCTTTACGCACGGTAAAAGATTCGGGAGATATGAGAAAAGTGTCAATTGCATCCCAAATCAAACTGATGCAAAGTTTACCGAAACTTCAACGTTTAGACATTGCTTATACGCATGAATTCACGGATAAAGTTGCTGCTGCGATAGGAAAGAATTGTCCACTCTTAACACATCTCAACCTGTTGTGTTGCGATCAACTTACCAACAGTGGGCTCCGGGCTTTAAGCAGTTGCGGCCAGCTGGAGTATTTGAATATTGAATCAACTCTTGTCACCGTCGATGGGTGTTTGTTCGCTCTCAATCAACTGCCCAAATTAAAAGTATTTGAACACGATGACTGGACGGAATTATTAATTAAGTTGGCATTTGAACACGATGACTGGACGGAATTATTACTTAAGTTGGCACAACAGTCGAATAGACACGAAACATCGCGCACTTATTCCATCGAAAAAGTTCCGTACACAAATAACGAACATATTCCCATGCTGCGAACCATTTTTCCGAATTTAAGAAGCTTACGGTTGATAAGTGACGAAACCCCTCTGGATTTTAATATTTTAACATGGCCTCAACGATTGACGAGTCTTCAACTATTTGGCGTTAGACCGGTCAATATTCGACTTATTGATCGCGCTTGGCCAAAGTTAGAGAAATTAACATTGAGAGATTGTTCAATTTTCAATGAAAGTGATGGTATTATTGATGCTCCATTGAAAAACCTTCGTAAAGTAAATTTGTTCTGTTTTTCAGGTCTATCCATTGCCGAACAACAAATGAAAACGTTATTGGTAGCATGTACAAGATTGGAAAAGTTGTTTTTTTGTAATTGCGGAATAGTAGTGTCTGACAATTTATTTTCGGAACTTATTGAATCAAATGCGCTACAAAATTTTAAAAGTTTAAAACTTGTATCATGCAACTATATTACTTCAATATCGATAATTAAGTTGTTGGGCCTGCAGAATCCACTGAATAAGTTAGAGATCCGGTGTTGTGACAATATCGGCGCTTCAGCTGTTGAGGAAATTAACGGTTTCGTGAAAAGTAACAATTTGGATGTGCAGTGGACAAGGACAAAAGATTATTAGATTACAAAATATTAGGATGTTAACATTTAATTTTTATAATAAAATCTAACTGTATTTTACAATTAAAACACCACATTTGATACACAGCTGCAATTCTAGAACCAGATATGACAGTTGTAGTAAGAGATGAACAAAAACATATGACATAAAAAAGAAAGAAAGAATTAACTTTAAAGTTACCGAAAATCAACACAGCAGTTATATTACAAACATAAAACTGAGCAGACAGACGGTAAGCAAATAAATAGTAGCTCAATTCAAAAGTCATCTGAAGTAAACCAGCATTTTTAAACCAGATAGGTAGTTTAACTGCTTTACTGATTTAATCTGCTTTCAGTCTCAGTCTCATTTAAACAAAAAAGCATGTTTATATTGGATCAACAAAACATGGTTGAATACAATTTTAAAAATGCTTTGTAAAAGCAGTTTCAAAAATAAGTAATGCAGTCAAACCTCGTTATAAGAATTTTTCATTATAACGTGGTTTGGTTGGTTTGTTGGCTATAGAACACCATGTTGAAAATTTTGTTAAAATAAACCTTCGTTATAACGAACCAATTTTTCGGGTCCCTTGCAATTCGTGAAAAATTATGCTCGACTGTAAACAAATGTTGCTCTTTTACGGCAGATACGCAAATTGAACACTCCGACGAATCCATGTGTATCATTAATTGAATTTAATTTGTGCGAAAAGAAGTGCTTTGAAAACAAACTTATGAGAGAAAACATTCAGTGCAGGTTTGGTCGTATTCTCACAATTCTACATTCATTGTCATTTAAGTTTTTCTATTTATATCAGACTGCCTTCTTACAATTCATCACATTTGCCTGATTGTAAAACATCGATTGAAGCCAAAAAGGCACGTCGTTCGTACCTAAATGTGCATCTAAATATCGATGCTGTGCACACCTGTGGCTGCAATCCACCGTGTGAATATACAATTCACATACCATTCACTGAATATTTTAGAATGATAATAGGAGTAAATATTGTAGCTACAATGATTCAACTTGAAAATGACTTGAGAGAAATTATTCAACAGCAGTTGTCTGTGCCGATGGTCAAATTAATTTGCGATATTGGGTCAATTTTTGGCTTTTTTCTTGGTATGTCTGCTCTAGCACTGTTTCAAATGCTGGAAAAGTTCTTACGTAGATTTAACTTTGGTAAATTTGAAATATGAATTGGTTATTATTTACTCCGTACTTTATTGCACATATCAGTATATACCACTTGACCATCCTCTTTCGGTCCGTGAGTGTAAACTCTATGTCATTAATCTTCAGATTATTCTGCTGTTAACTGCTAGTGCATTATGTACTTTGAACTCTTTCCAATAAAGTTACATTTCAATCAACACTCAATTGATTTATTCCTACAAATTTTAAAATATTACACCATTGACCAA
This sequence comes from Strigamia acuminata, assembly GCA_949358305.1. Taxonomy (NCBI): domain Eukaryota; kingdom Metazoa; phylum Arthropoda; class Chilopoda; order Geophilomorpha; family Linotaeniidae; genus Strigamia; species Strigamia acuminata. The sequence continues at coordinate 7,025,529 of OX442315.1, read as the reverse complement.
TCACTTATCGATCTCACACGTTCAATCATTCGCACCCGTGGAAGTTAACGCTCGGTCAACGCCACCAGGGCGATGTTTGGCGCGTCAGTGCAACGTTACGCGAATACGTAGGACGGACGTACTGAGTGTAGCCAATCACAGTGTGTTTGCGTGATATTTAAACCATTGTATTGTAAAGAATAAACGACTTGTTATTTAACTAACCTCCTGATTGTTTCGTGCCCAAGGATTTCCAACAATTGTTGCAGGCTTTTATCATTCGCATCTGACTGTCGACATGCCACGCCGGAAATCAGCTTCGAGTCTGAAGAAATTGTGTTTAGACGTTGTGATTAATCATTTTGAAGAGAAGGAGATGCAAGGTCAACTGGTAAGCTTACCGCCCGTGCTTATCAACAACATATTTGAAAAACTGTGTAAGCAATTTGAAAGCACTGATCGACGATTACCTGCCAAGATTTTCATTCATTCCGGCGCCGTATCACTACACCATTTGGATCTGTTTAGTACGACCATGCCTTCTGTGTACGATAAAATAGAAAAAAGGTGTAAAAACCTTGTGGCTTTAAGTTTGGTAAAAGATTCGAGCGATTCGAAAAGTTTAGCGGAAGATTTGGAAGTTTCTCGAGATTTTGAAGATCGAGAAATAGCGATTGCAGCCAAAATCAAACTGGTGCAAAGTTTACCGAAACTTCAACGTTTAGACATTGAGTGTACGTATATCACGGATGAAGTTGCTGTTGCGATCGCAAAGAATTGTCCACTCTTAACACATCTCAACCTTTCGTTTTGCTTACAACTTTCTGACATTAGGCTTGGGGCCTTAAGCATTTGCGTTAAACTGGAGTATTTGGATATTACGGTGACTGATGCCACAGTCAAAGGGTGTTTGTTCCTTCTCAACCAACTGCCCAAATTAAAAGTGTTTAAACATGAAAATTGGCCTGAACTGTGTATTAAGTTGGCAAAACAGACAAATACAAAGAAAACATCACGCACTTATTCCATCGAGAAAGGTCCGTACACAACATCAATTAGCGATCATATTCCTATCCTGAGAACCATTTTTCAAATTTAAGATGCTTATGTTTGACCCATCTAAGTCTGTGCGGAGTTAGACTGGTCAATATTGGATTTATTGATCGCGCTTGCCCAATGTTAAAGAAATTAATATTAGACGATTGTACGATTTTTAATGAAAGTGATGGGATTGTTAATGCTCTATTGAAAAACCTTCATACACTGCATTTCATCTGTAGAACTCCACTTTTTACTAAACAACAAATGAAAATGTTTTTGGTACAACGTAAAAGTTTGGAAACATTGGGCTTTGCTGATTGTGGAATGGAAGTCAGTGACGATTTAATTTCGGAACTTGTTGAATCGGATGCGCTACAAAATCTCAAAGTTGTAACTTTTGCACTTTGCCCCTTTATTACTTCAACTTCAATATTTAAATTGTTACGTCTGCAAACTCCATTGAATACGTTAGAGATCTTGGCTTGTGATAATATTGATGCTTCAGCTTTTGACGCAATTGACGGTTATGTCAAAAGTAAAAATTTGGATGTGCAGACGACACTAGAAGTAATACTTGAAATTTTAAATTTGTAATAAAATCTAACTACATTTCACAATTAAAACACTACATTTGATACAAAGTTTGTGAAAACTGGAGCGTTTTGACTCTGTAAACCCCATAGATTTTTACTCAGAATAAATTCTTGTGTTACCCTTGTAGCCAAGCTCACAGAAATGTAATCAGTTTTTACAATTTCATGACTTTTTCTTTTCAAAAATTCAGTTTTCTGCTGATATCTCTGCAACGGTGCCAGATATGCAAATTCCAACCAAAGGAATCGATTTTTTGGGTCATTTTACGTCTAATCAGCACGTTTTTGGCACTTTTTCAATTTGGGGCATTTTTTCTTTGACTTGTGTCTACTTTGAAAATTGCGATTTTCTTAAAATTTTTTAGTACAAAAGATTTGAGGATTAGTCATTTTTAGACTAAATAAATGTTGCTCTACAAGTTTTCAATTGGAAATTTCTGTCTATCTCTAACGGTTTTCGAGATAATTTTCAAATGACCTTGAAGGAACATCCCAAGGTCAAATTTCGGGTCACCAAAGGATTGCCCCACTCAACTTTAGTACTTTGCCATCATTAGATTAAATGCATTGTCAGCACTTTCAGAAATATTAAGTAAAGATACAGACTTTTTGTTCACCCTGTATAGTGTAAATTATCTGTATTTATCTAAAAAAATTCAAATTGTAAATATCAGGTTTTTATTAATATTCCATCCATATTTTTTGGAATGAGGAAATCCAAGTTGTTCTGCCAATATTGCAGTTTGTTTAAACATCCAAAACTGTGGTATTTTTCTTGCAAGTTAGCCACCATGTATTCGTCATTTTCTTAATTTTTTTTTAAAACAATGCACAGAAAACTAAAAAATATTAACTAAAAAAAAAACAATGCTAAAGTTGTGATATTTGTCTCCTCACCAGTTGCAGCATTGTTATGAAAACATGATCTTATCACCTGACCTCATTTTTCCAAATCTAGCATTAGATGAACAGACATTGCAATCGATTACCTATTGTTAGGAAATTGTTTGCTTTCCTGACAAAGCAATCAATAAACTGAACAGAATAAAACAAAATGAAATTAAAGGTTATGTCAGAAGTTATAACTTGGATTTGAAGGTTAAGGACACTTTTTGATTAATTGCAAATGTAAACCTGTATTAAATAAAACCACGTTTCATAATAAATTCGAAAATCGTATCCACAAACAGGAGTTATAATAAATAGATAATCAATCATTCAGCTCAAACTTTTGTACATCACTCGTTACAGCGCCTCTAATAAGAATTTACGATTATCCACACCGTCACAAGTTTTACAAGTAAATTGACAGTTAATATTGCTCAATTTCACCCAATGAACCATACAAATGATGGCTAACTTGCTCGAACTAAATTGTGATTTTACTCACGTTTTGTAGTGGTCGATGATTCCCTGCAAGCATTACAACAAGTGTATCCACCAAATGCACATGACAAATGACAAAATGCATGTCAAGATATGTTATTTTTCCATATGAACGGTTTATTGTGCCAGTTGCTGTTATATCTCTTGTTCTTCAAATCAGAAAATCATCAAATTAACACGAAGACCATTTAATATTACATTACTTTGAATAATATTTATTCTGAGCTCTGCCTAGGAACCACTTCTAAACTGTTAATTTTATTGTGAATCAAACATTCCTATTTAATAGTGTTAGTCTTGAGAGTCACAAAAAGAGACTATTTTTGTAAAAAAAAAAATAATAATAATAAAAAAAGATGAATATTTATAGAAAAATTTATAGGCCTAGATTACCGGTATGTACAAAAATGTTTTGTTTGCATTTAAAAATTTAATTTTAATGTTTAAAATCAATGAGCTACAGTTTACAACAGATCATTGGTAAATGCGGTTTTTAGAAGGGACAACTAATTTTGTAGATGCAAAGATACATTAAGTGTTCAAACGAATTTATTAAGTAGAAAAAAAGAATTAATTAGGTGGAGAAACCAATTTTATGAGTAAAGAAGAATGCTTTTGTCGTTAAAACTAATTTTCTAGACAGTAAAGTTGTAATTTTAGTATCTAAACTAAAATTAAAGCAAAATAAGATTTTGTAGTATCAGCTGCAACATTACGATGCAATCAACACATCTCCCAAAACAACAATCAAAAGAGTACACAAATCGAATTTAGCGCCAACTGTTACCCAACATCTATCGTAGATGGAGCCACATGATTGAGCGGTTCTGAGCGGAGCTGTTCCGTGATTAGACACTTCATGGCGATTTCCTGTCAACATGCCACGCACGAAATCAATACCAACCCTGGAAGACCTGTGTTTAAATGTGGTGACTGTTCATTACGAAGAGCCAGACATTCAAGATCAACTGGCAAACCTACCGCCCATGCTTATTAACGACATATTTGAAAGACTGTGTGTACAATACAAATACACCAAACAACGTATTCCGTCAAACATTTTCGTCCACCCCGGCGCCACATCGCTACACCATTTGTCCTATTTTGATCTGCCCAAGAATCCTCTATTCGATAAAATAGGCCAAGTTTGTAAAAACCTCGTGGATTTAAACGTGGAAAGAAATTTAAAAATTATCAAAGATGATCCGCAACCAGTAATTCCATCGACAGTTAAATTGGCGCAAAGTTTACCGAATCTTCGACGTTTAACTCTTGCGTTGTCGGAACAGTGCTCGACTGAAGTCGTACTTGAAATCGGAAGAAATTGCCCACTGCTGACACATCTCGACATTCGGGAGTGCTGTAACGTTACTGACCGTGCGATCAAGACATTAATCTGTTGTAACAAGCTGGAGTATTTGAATATTTATTTCACTCGTATCACGGAATATGGGTGTTTGTCTCTTCTCAACGCACTGCACCATTTAAAAGTGTTCGAAAATAAATACTGGCGCAAATTATTACCAGCGTTAGAAATAAGGTCAAACAGTGACAAAACATTGTTCACTTATTGCATCGAAAATATTAGTGTGGACAATATCGAACACATCCCCATCTTGAGGACAATTTTTCCAAATTTAAGAAAGTTAGCGTTGCTACACGTAGAAGCTCATCTAGATTTTAATAATTTAATATGGCCACCAGGATTGACTCATCTCCAACTGTGGAATATTAGGACGGTCAATATTCAACTTCTTAATCTTGCTTGGCCAATGTTAGAGAAATTATCTTTTACACATATTGTTACGAGCGCAGACCTCGCTGTACGACAGCGGGCCTAAACGCTCTGTTTAGAGAATTAATTCTGAAAGCTCTCACTAGGCACACTGGAGTTTCCAAATCCGCTCACCAGTTGTCACTGTGTTAATTATGCACAGGGCAACTGGACTAATCAATCAAGTAGAGCGGGGGTGGACCCAGAGTTTACCTGGTGAGCTAAGTGGGTTTGAGAGAGCAGAAATGTTCTGAGCCTCAAACAGTTAACATGGTAAGTAAAGGCTTCTGTGGACCAGCGCACACAGCGCTTGGTCCCACCCCGCCTTTCCAAATTCATAGAGATATAATTTGATTATCATTCTTGCTTTCTTGCTTTATGTTTATGTAAAATAAAGGATTATGTTTATCATTTGATTTTGTTAAGTTTGTAATAAGTCCCATAGAATAAAAGAGATTTATTTAAATGATAAATCAGTTCTCTCAATCATTTCACCTAAAGGATTTCAAGGTCTTTGCTAAATTAATTAGCATTTGTTATGTGTGTGGATCACCCCAACCCACACGTAACAAAGTGGTGGAGATGCGGATTTGAAAGTCCCTGTATAATTGCTTTATTTAAGAGCTAAAATGTTAGTAAAAATCTGGAATTTTGAGTAAAATAGTTGAAAATTTGTCCCTGAAAATGAGTAAGGTTGATAAAGCAAATTGCCTATAATATTATCAGATTTGAAAGCAAATTAAGAGACTTGTGAAAATCAATTTGGGTGTGAAAATTGAGATTGGGAATGAATATTTAATTGTCTTGTGAAAAAAGTGTTGAATATTTAATTATCTTGTGTAAAAGTGTTGAATATTTAAGTGTTTGAGTTGAAACTGAGCATGAATGTTAAATGAGTTTGCATGTTACTGAATATTTAATTAGTTGAAAACAATTAAACAGTATTTTAGAATTAAAACCTAGTTTTAATGATAAATCATTTTAAGGTTATAAATATTTTGAATAATTTTAAGAATTGTAAATAGTTTTAAAACAATTTTAACTCATGCACAGTTATAAGTAATAATATTATGAATTATTTTCTTTTCTCCTTAGCATGGTGAAAGTGTTTTAGTGATTAGTGTTTCACAGGTGAGGTGAATTTGTGTTTTGTGAGTGTGTGCCTTCTATGGTTGGAGTGGATCCATATTGAAGCTGGATCCTTCAAATATAACATTTCGCAAGAAATCATCAAGTATAATTGCGGAAGACAGAGAGCGACACTACACATTAACAACAGAATTCAAGTCTGATGAACATTTGGATAGTGAGATAGAACCAGAGGATAGTGAACCTCTAGAAGAAGTCAAGATGGCGACTAGCTCAACTGCAACGTTGGAAACCCTATTAAAAGGACTAGTAGTGCAAAAGCGCAATCCAGTCAATTATGATACCAAAACGGGGAACATTGACGAATGGATTGTTGGTTATGAAGCGATTGTTGCTACGGATACGGAACGTGCCAAGCATCTGCCGATTGTAATGAAGGAAGATGCGCTCTCCTGGTACGTCGAGCAGCTACAAGCTAACCCTAGCTGGGCTTGGGACGAATGGAAAGCAGCATTGCAGAAAAAATTCCGCCGTAGGCCCGAGCACGTCGGTGAGATGTTGGCAGAGTTCTGTTTCAAATTGGTCGATTGTTGTGGTGATGTTGATGGTTAGGTCTTGTAAGGTGCACGATGTGCAGGGTTTTACGTTTTAGTAAGATTCGCTTGAGTTTTCTCGCACCTGGATTAGAAAAAAGAATATTTTTAATACTAATTGGTGAAGGTTGTATGAAATATTCAAAAAAATTGTTGACTTTTGTAGATTCCAATAAATCACCTCTCAAAGTGCACGAATTATCGTTCAAATTCCTCACTCCAGGAACCAACTCCCTCTGCAAAACCACATATAATTCTCCGAAACTAAATGCGCAATCTTAACCAACGGCTTAAAATCAGACAACCAAACATCGACTTGACAACCCAAAATCTTCTCACTCGACGGCGCGACTAATAGTTTTTGAAAAAAATAATCGCCGGGTTTCAAATAGGCACCGAAGGAGGGGGAAGCTCGTTTCCGAAAAATTAATAAACACCCGGGCGTTTATTTGAGGCAGTAACAGTTATCATTTAATTTATAAATATGGAAATTTTTTTTAGATACACTCTGTGTAGGCAAGTTCCAATAAAACACTCTAAAGTGGACAATTGTTTTCAACCAGTAACATTTAAATCTATTTGGAAAGACATTTTGTCATTCACTAAATATCTTGGATTGATTTCACCAGAAAAAAACAAAATTTGCAATTTCAAATGTTGCGTTTGCCTCATCCTCTTCTGGTCTGTCAAAAGCATTGCTAATATCTGATTTTATAAGACGAGACCAATGAGATGTGCGTGCCAATTGATCCATTAAGTGAAGTTGTCCATGATACTGTATAGGCCAATCAAGAAATGCATCGTTTGGACCTTTCATCACTTGAAGAGAAACAGATAAGTGAGTGCCTCTTCCCTTTCGTTTGCGATTTGGATATAGCAGTAGTCGCATTTTATTACCATTCTCCTTAGTGTAAAAATAATTGCTATAAATGTGATCTTGCATCCCCATTCTTGCGTCTTGACAAAGTTTTGCAAAATTATGAATTTTCCAGATGTATTTGAACGGCGAAATGATTGCCAGTTTGTTCTTCAAATCCATTTCTACGAATAAATAAAATTAGTTAATAATTGGTAAAAAATTGGTAAAAAATTGGAGAAGAATTGGTAAAAAGTTGGTAAAAAATTGGTAAACAATTGGTAAAAAATTGGTAAAAAATTGGTAAAAAATTGGTAAAAAATTGGTAAAAAATTGGTAAAAAATTGGTAAAAAATTGGTAGAAAATTCGTCGAAAATTATTCGTATACAAAATTATATTTAATGTGGTAAAACAGTCAACTTACCTTTGCCTTTCGCATGATTTTCTTCGAACTCAATTTGTTTTCTCACTACATTCTCTGAAAATTAAAATCAATTTAGAATGAATTATACGTATACAAAATTATATTTAATATGGTAAAACAGTCAACTTACCTTTGCCTTTCGCATGATTTTCTTCGAACTCAATTTGTTTTCTCACTACATTCTCTGAAAATTAAAATCAATTTAGAATGAATCAACGTATAATTTTTACGAAAAATTTTTACCAATTTTGTCACTCAGAATTCTCTTGTCCTCGGCTGAAACAAAGTTTGCATTTTATTTTGTCTTTGCTTTTAACTAAATAAACAAAACTCTTCTTACCCACAGCTTTAGACAACTGATCTAAAATCAAAGGAAGCCAACATTAAAAGAGCAGTCGATAAACGTTTGAATCACTTACTGTTTGCCATTATCACAGTGGTCAGAGTTTTTTCGTAGTTTTCTAAATTGTCGCACTGTTCGCTTTGCTCTTTAGTCTGCATCTCTAAAAAAAAATTCTCATTTTAGAATAAGTACAACGAATTGCAAGGGAACCGAGAAATCGGTTTGTTATAACAAAACTGGAACATCTGGTCACCCTGTTTGAGATAGGACAATTTACCTTCTCGCAATTTTACATCTTCTGCCAGTTTTTGCATTTGTTTCGACTGTTCGTCAAACATCAAGCGGAGGTCGTTCATTTCTTTTTCTTGCTTTTCTGTACGAAGAAAATTTAAGCACTTAACAAAGAAAACCATCTGCTGCTTATGTTTTACCTAAAACAACTTTCATTTCTTTGCAGCACTCGTTCTGTTTTCATCAAAATTTAAAGAAAATTGTTGTTTATAGTTGTTCAACAACATTATGACGATCATGCAGTCGCTCATCGATATAGCGACAAATTACGCCAATAGATGGCGCTGACGACCAAAAGCGGCAAATTCGAATAGAATTTGTCACTTGACGTAAAACCACATAAAATACAACTTTTATGTGATTTTAAGGCAGAGAATCAACGTTATCTTATGTTTATGGCAATAAATATAGATATTAGGTTGTTTTGTGGTAACTCTGCAAAGTTACCCCAAAACTAGGCCTAGGGGATTAAATCTCCCCCTCGCACCTGCTCCAAGCGTGGACCCCCGCGGATCAAGTTGAAAGACTTAATCCAAAAGTGTTCCTCGCTATCCAGTTCCTGTCCCGACCTAGCAGAGAGCTATGGTCTGCCCTGATGACCACCTGGACTGAAAATGTGTCCTGAGTATCCCATCACCTGGACCAGTGATTGGGGGGATTTGCAGAACCATTGCTCTCATTGGAGCAATGGCCAAGCTATTGTTTTCCCCGAGTATATACTTCCTCGCAACAGGAAGTAGCTCGCTCTTGACCAGATATTTTGACTATATGTTTTCTTGAGCCCATTCTACTACTTCGGTGTTATGTTGATTGCGCAAACACAAGCTTGCCTGTTGATTGCGCAGCCAATGCCCCTTATACTGCGGGCCTATGAGAACATACATACGGCGTACACTTGACGTGGAGATGGGTGATATGATGCCTCCATGTCCGGGTTCCCGATGACGGCTGTGTGGCCGTGAGGAGATCAGGTCGCGGCGATGAGTAGTAAGAATCCCGTCGGGCCGGATATAATTCAACAAGTGTTCCACAAGGCCTGCCAGTTACAGTAAACCACGGCTGCCGAACAGCGTGTCGAAAATGTAACATTAGGGTTGAAATAACTAAACTCGGAAAAGTTTAGTTAGATTAAATCCCCAGCTGGTTTATGTCACAACTCAGCATTGTGCATAAACATGGATACTTCTTCCAGAACTGTACAAAACTGAAGACTAGCTACATTAGCATTTACTTGCCAGTAAATGTGTAGCTAAATTGCCAACTTTATGTAAGCAGAATTATTACGAGTATTTACTGAAAAGTAATACTCTAATAAATACATCCATTACACGGAACCAGAAGTTATGATTGTAAACTCGCAACAGTTTACTCTCGTATGAAGAACCAATTTGACGTATCACACCAATTATAAATGTCTCAAAACATTTATAAGAGGTCAATTGGTAAATGGCTCTCACAAGCCATTTAAACCAATAACCGCCCCAAGTTTGTGGCGATGCAGATACCGTCAACCGGACGTCCTCGGATACTAACCTTTTCATTACAGATTTGAACCAGACCCCGATGTACAACTAGGACCAAATAATCAACCGATTTAGACGACATCTTACCGACCCGATGAAGCCGACTTGATATTATCATAGCGCCGTTTAGGCGACTGTATGTATAGTTAATCAACCCATTTATACGGCCAATTGTCGGCATAGTTAATGTATAACTGTAGTTTATGCAAATTGATTAATATAATCACTTCACGGTGATTATATTTATACATCAATAAACATGTTATGTCTTGATAACCGCATGTGTCATTATTTTACCCAGTTCACACTTTAGGTTTTGTCAATCCTATCTCTCAATTACTGAATAGATAGACTTGCTTGTTATGCCAAAATACACATTTTGAGCGGATAGCGTCATCGAAAGGTCATCGTCACAACATCATTCATTCTACCAATACCTGAGCACTGCTGCTACCAGCTACTAGTCCCGAAAATACTAGTCCCGAAAATAAACGTTCCAAAATCAATCCGTTACTCGATTGCTGAAATGCAAGAAATTTACAAACACTCCCAGTAGCACATGTGATGTTTAATCGTTCATTGTGTTGTTTGGGACACCATTACTATTATTCTACCTCGGTTTGAAGAGTCAGCAGTAATTTCATCATCAACTCGGCGTGAGAATTCCCACTTTCGTGTTTTTCAACTTCCAATTGATTTCCCTGCAATGTTTTAATTTCGTAGAATTATCATAGTTTTAGTTGGGAATAATATCGGCGCACCTGAAATTCACAACCGATTGGCGAAAACTTGCACTTGCATAAGTAACGGACACATTCTTGCACATGGCTGCACATCTGTTGGAAATAAGAGTTTAGTATTCTTTCTCTAAATCCCATTTTTGAGTGTAGTGTAGAGTTTGGGGTAATGGCAATTTTTAAAAAGTGCCCTTTTTTTGGTTTTCAAAAATCAAAACCTCGTTTTTCCATTTTTCCTAATTGTGTATTATAAAATTTATCTTTTTAAGTTGTGAAGAAAAATTAGTTGTATTAAACAATTTTTTTTTATTGTATTTGTGTCTTATATATTTATCATTTTTACAGATAATGACCACTCAAAACAACAAGGGCATTTAATAATGTATCCAATAAATTAACGTGAACAAAGTTTATTACAAAAATGTCCTTTCTACATTTGATGTTGGTTTTATTATTCATAAAGATGATTAAGGCTATTCATTTTTAGACAAGTTATAAACATGTCAAAGAACGAATAGCATTATTTATTGTATTAAACTTTGTTCAAATTGATCTGATAAATCGGATAAATGTTATTTTGAAAGATCATTACCTGCAAAAATTATAATACCGTACTGCCTTGAACAATGGCCCGGGCGTTTAATTTTTTTTCGACTGGCCCGCCAGGCGCTTATTCAAAACCAGGCGATTATTTAAGCCAGGCCTCTATCCAAAAAAAAAGTTGATGACTTCGAACGTTTCGTTTGTTGAGGCTTCGTCCGTCGAAGTTTCCTCCAAAAGGCTACTAAAAACCGTTTTTAAAAACCGTTTTTAAAATAATTTCCGGTAAACCCGGCGTTTAAACACGCCCGGCGTTTATTTGAGGCAGGCGCTTATTGGTTTTTCGGCTGGCGGTTGCCAGGCGCTTAATCAAGAGCCGGCGCTTAATTGCGCCCGGCCATTGTTCAAGGCAGTACGGTAATAAATATTGTATATTTTTAAACAATAAAAAAAAATTGCTTAATCTGACTAATGTTTCTTTACACATTAAAAAGATTAATTTTATAATACTGAATTAATAAAAATGAGGAAAAATTAAAAACCGAAAACTGCAGTTTCAATTTTATAAAAATAAAAAAAAAACCCGCGGTTTTCGGTTACGGTTAAATCGGAATGCCAAACTCACCTTGCAACGAATAAATTTGTCATTACAAAAATTGCAGTAAATTGGATACACAGCACAACTGTCATTATGACTCTGCAAACAAAATGAACAAAAAATTTAAATATTACTCCCTAGTTTACATCATTAAACATCAACAATTGATTGATATTACAATTACTTCAATCTTGTTTAGATCGATCACACTGTTGCAATATTTACAATGCCCCATCTCGGATTCCATCTCACCACCAGCTTTTTTCTTAGGAAACAATTACAATTATGAACAAAAATTTGAAATTTCTCTGAGCGATTATATTTTGTCAATATTATACTCACAAGTGTTGGTGTGCCTAAATATGTCTTGGCGCCACATCGATAGCAGAAGGTGTCATCACTTAGCTGTTCCTTGGTAAAATTGGATTTCACACCACATCTAAACATAAAATACAAAAATAAATAAATAAAAGTTGTGCTGAAGTAAGAAATTTGAGCTTAAATTGATCGATTAGTTGTTCCACTGCAACGGGAAGTCTGGCCACTATTTGGTTTCGGTTTTTGAGTAGCGCTACGCAACAAACCGAGCAACAAACAAACTCATCGACAGATGTCTGCCACATGAATTATTAAACCACGGGCCGTGATTAAACTGAATAAAGCAATTGCCACTTACTTGGAACAAGTAAACACTTCTAAATTCATCGCCACTAAATGGAGACGACGAGACTCGCACGCACGACAACTGAAGAGACAAGATCCGCAATACCGCAGCGCCACTGCTGAGCGAATTTAGTACTATCGAACAGTGACAGTAAAATCGAGGTCGCGGGCTTTTACAATGGCAGGTTCACATGTTTCGTGTTCTGTTCCATTGTGTTTTAATTATTTCTTAAAGTTTTAAAACATTCTTTATTATTTTGACATTCAGGGGCCCTCATTGCTGCAAAAGGGCTCATCTTTGCTCCCATAAATTAAAAAATGTGTTTAGAACCAGATTCTCAAATGGGTACGTAACATTGGCAAACAGTGTCGGGTTAGCAAGTGCTCGTTGGGTAGTCAAGTCATTTTAACACCAACCGCTGAATCAAATAGCAACGTAAATAACATTTTGAAACAAATAAATAAATAACAAATCAATATTATTTACGTTATTATTTGATTCAGCGATTGGTGTTAAAATGACTTGACTACCCAACGAGCACCTGCTAACCCGACACTGTTTGCTAATGTGACATACCCATTTGAGAATCTGGTTTTTATTGATTGATTAGACACAATTTTTAATTTATGGAAGCAAAGATGAGCCCTTTTGCAGCAATGAGGACCCCTAAATGCCAAAATAATAAAGAATACAGTGCGGGGCAAAAGTAAGTTTACAAACGCATCATGTTGATTCTCCCGGCTGTATCTCGGGAAAAAATAGAGGAAAATCAATGAAATTTTAACTGGATGCTTGTACAACATCCTACTTTATTCACCTAAAATTTTATCAAAATCTATCCATTAGTTTCTGAGAATAAAATTTTTTTGTGAAGTGACATCAAAAAGTAAGAGGCAAAAGTAAGTTTACAAACTCTGTTTACCATCGAGAAACCTTACAACAATGTCTACTAAGGCTCCGTTGGCTCTTCTTTAGCCTGTAGTATTGCTTTCAATCATTCAGCCATACTTTCAAGCAATTTCAGTAGCACTGATGGAGATATTTTTGCTTGAAACACACTCACGCAAATTTCGATGTATGTTTTCAGTTGTTGTCCTGTTGCTACAACCAAACCCAATATTTTTTTATTCGTCAAAATTTCTTTTAAAATGCCTCTGTTAACATAGGAATCCATTATTTCATCCCCGACAATAGGAGGAGGGTCACTAAGAGTGGCTCAAAAAAAGGAATACATTGTTCAATTAAATATACCAGTATGTCAATTATTTCAGTTGTGGCAGTGTTGTTTAATCAACGTTTTTGGTGCAGTTTTTTCCGCTCTTTCGTTTGGTGTTTAGTTTTTGATGATCCAAGCTTTTGTTCTCAAGATAATTGCGTTTTTAATCAATTTTTGTTTCAATTTGCCAAGTTTGATTGCATTAGTCATTTCTGAATTTCAGATTTTGAGGTTCTTTTGTGGATTTCTTCAAATGTACCAGTAGGAGATTGCGCGAAATTTTGCAAGGTTTTACGAGATTTTGCTAGATTTGTGAGATTTTGCTAGATTTTGTGAGATTTTGCTGCAGTAAAGTTGTATGGTACCATAGAAAAAAGTGGTATAGGTACAGTCCCACTACCATGAGACACAATACTTTTTAAAAGTACTGTTTACCTGTACGGGAACCAGTACCGCTGAAGAAATCCACGAAAGAACCGCAAAATCTGAAATTCAGGAATGACTACTTCAATCAACCTTGGCGAATTGAGACAAAAAATGATTAAAAACGCAATTATGTCGAGTACGAAAGCTTGGATCATCAAAATCTAAACTGCACCAAAAACGTTGATTAAACAACACTGCCACAGCTGAAATAATTGATATATACTGGATATTTATGCATTTTTTTAAGACACCCTTACTGACCCTCCTTGTATTGTCGGGCCGGTTTTATGTGGGCCACCCGGTATTAAACAATCAAAACTACTTCTATTAACTTTTACACATCATTGTATTTTACTTCTTCGGAGTGCAAAACCAATAAATAAATAAATGAATAAAACCAGTCGTCACCCACGCATCATACGTGGAATATAATTTTTAAGTTTGTTAACGTAACAGTGACAATACCCAACCAAACAACAAATAAATGCTGTTTATTGTTTGACTTCATCGTGTAAAACTCCGAGCAGTTTCCCATTACGATTTTTGTGTTGATCAAACAACAATAACTGTTGGTGTATCGTAATTTTTTTACTAAACGCTTGTTTTGATAAATATAATGCTGCAAAGGTTTTTCAACATGAAGTCGCGAGACATCATGTTCAATTTGCAATAGCCAACAATATGCATCCCACGAAAAAGCATTGGCAAAAGACGAAAAATAAACTGTCCTGTAAGCAACAACAATTTCATTAAAAAATAGTTCAAAAAAATTAACGAATAAAAACTTGAACACATCTAATTTTAAGATATGGTACTTAGTTTATGGAAAATTTGTTCATTTTTATTAATTGACAGCATGTCAATTAAAAATTTCCAACTGGCAAGCTGGCAACCTATGCACTGTGTTGTACCGTAGACTGCTGGTCACTGTTGGCAGGTTGCTTTTTACGCCAACAGAGAGCGCAAACTGTATCGCGCATGCGCGGTTCAGTATCGCGGATCTTGTCTAGTCTGCGACTAGACGAAGCAGCACCTGGCGTGTCTAATCGAAATATCGTTTTTCTCCGATTTTTACTTCGCTCGAGACGATACAAATCCGATACAGCTACGACAAAGCTGTTCAATCGAGGCCCTTATTTTCAGCAAAAAATCAGATATTCTTTACAAAAACAAATACTTCAATTTCTAAAACCACACTTTGTAAAACAAAAAAAATTATAATAAAAATAAAATTTTAGTTATTCAATTGAATAACTCCATATATTTCTAGGTCTATTTTTGTATTTGTTTTTATCTCCCGAAGGAGTGAGCCGATCCCGGAGGTACTGCAATACCGGGCCAACCCGTGGCAGGGGTGGAGCAAGCTCCGAGCACCCCACCTGGTTCCAAAAATCAGTTTAATATTCTGGGCCCTCAATGAGGACCGTATCAGATATTAAGCTGATAAGAACAGATACTACACTTTGATCTTAGCCAAAAGGCCGAGAAGCGATACTCAACTAACTCGGGCAAAAACACCCAATTAAACATTTACCTCTACTCGCATTGGCACATCACTTGAGCTTTAAACTTTTCATTTTGGAATGATAATTAAATGGAAAATATGGTAAATTAATCTATTTTGTTTTTATTCCTCTTCATTATCATTATTGCACATCGGATAAAGTTTTTTGATGGATTTGTTTTTGAGTAAAACAAATTTCTCATATTTATTCATCTGAAGTGCACAATCGAGTAACTGGAAAGCTAAAACGCTCCTACAAAAAGTTTAGAAAGAGTAATACACTCAGTCCTTCTTAAATGTGTCTTATCAATCTGTTAAATTTAAAATGAATAACTTATTATCATTTTTGACTGTAGAGTTCAAATTATACGGTTTATTTTTATTTATAAAACACATCGAGTATTAAAAATAATACATTTTATCACCAGGTGACAGCTGTCTGCAGTCATGAAGCAGTAGTCATTGCAGGTAGTATGGTAAGCCATAGGAGCAATCAAGAAAAAGTTTATCAATGTTCACTTTTCACGTCTAATGGAAAGAAAGCAGAATCGGCACTTACGATGTGGTCGGGACTAGCCTGGCGAGCACTCTAATCAGATGTACGTACGAATAAAAGTACGACTTGTTGGTTTCCGCGTCACCCACAGCCGTGACTGTGACATGCTGACTCGCCCAGACACGCAAGTTCTCATCTTCATTACTCTACACGTTTTCCTATAAATTGTTACAGTTTATTAATTAATTTACCGATTTGACTGATTCCGTTACATGTATCCACCAAGTCCTTAATGCCATCCATGTTTTAACCGGTAATTATAGGTCACGAGTCGCGCCATAGACTCTTGAACGGACAACACGCCATACAGACAAAGCCAACTTAGCACAAAAGGCGACGCGGAACCGAACAAACTCGATGAAATTATTTTAAAAATCATTTAATTCACTTAATTCAACTATCTTTCTGGTGTGTTATTTATTCACCTGTCATTTATTTTTTGTTTTCACTTCTTTAGCTTTGTGGTTACGTGTGGTCGGGCCTCCTGCGCTAGAACTCGTAGGAATTTTGTCTTTAAACCCGCCATAATCACTCGCTTGGATTATTCTATGAGCAACAACGAAACTTACCAGCTCAGATGTTGAAAAGTAACAAAAAATATAACAATAATAATAAAAATTAAATTTTAAAATTATGATTTATTTTATTCTATTTCTTGTTATAGGTTAGGAAGCCTTGGTCAAATAACTAACAGCTGCCAAGTGACCATAGCTACAGTTGCAAGATCAACAACATATATCCAAGATTGTGTCAGAAATATGGATTTTTGTTTCAAAGTGCCGATCTACGTCTTTCTTCAAACATTTTCGTTAATTCTGGCGTCATATTACGACACGATGTGTAAACAAATTGGATACTTGCATTGAATGTATTAAGAGCATGCTTTGGATTGCGTGGAAAAAGCGATGTAGCGTGTGTAAGTGCATCACTTTGGTAAAAATCAAACATTAGAACATTAATTTCCTCATAGTATATTGCTGCAGAATGCGATGAAACTAACAGGTGGTAGTTGCAGTGGGATTGAGTTTCACAGCTTTGTACCTATTCTTTTGTTTTAAGGCCCTAATTCTGCGCAAGAGTCTTTCCTGTCGTTCCGAAGGCCGGCTTTCAACGATGCATTTAACCCGTTTCCGTGTTCCTTCTTCTTCTTCTTCTCCTGTAAGCACGTGTAATTTTCGTTTCTTCGTTACCTGTCCCTCCTCTGTAGAAACAGAATCCAACTCCAGATTCAAAATGGTTCTTGACCAACTGGTCACTAGTTTACCGGCCTTAACTCGGTTTTCTTTCGTTTCTTTCGGATGCTTATGCAAGTACATGACCGCTTGAGCAATCGCGCTGTGTTTGAGCGTGCACGGATCTAACGAAGGATAACCCAATAAGACGTTAAGAACATCCTCCCTAATTTTCACACTCGGCAAACTACCGTCGGGAAGTGGGGAGAGCCAATCGGTGAGAGCCGAGAGCACTCTTAGCTCCACAAAGGCCGCTTGCAGATCAAGTTTTCTTATTTGCGACATGACCGTTGGCAATAATTTGAGTTTGTTAAAAGCTGTTTGCTCGACTTTGTTCAGTTCTCTGTCGTTGTCCGCGGCTTCTTTCATCCGCCGAATTAGATCGGCAATGAGTTCATCGTTAGCGTTGAAAACTTCGACGTCTTTTCGTTTTCGGCTTGGACGATTTCGTTTTCTTTCGTTTAACATTAGATCAAAATCAAAGACAACTGGCTTTTTCGCACCGACCTTTCCATCTTTTCTTTCGGTTTTGGATTGTTGAATGACGGGGGCAGATAATTTATTATTTGTTCCATGTGCTTTTCTAATTTTACCGGCTTCGCTCATTTTATTAATTTGTTTTTAACACTAAAAATTTAGATCATAAACCAATTTATTTGTTTATTTATTTACTTATTTGAATTCGAGTGTACAATTAAGCGACTCGTCATCAGATGCAATTATCGCTCGATAATGAGTACTTTGAGAGTGAGATGCTTTATATTGAGATGGGTGGGTATTCCTAAAACCTGGTGCAGGCGGGTATTTCTAAAACCTGATTCGGTGGTATTTCGAAAACGTGGTATGGGCTTGGGGACAATTTGTGCGATAGTTAACGAAATTCATCTGCATTTTAATAATTTTACTTGGCCAGTCTCAATTAATCATCAATTAATGGTGGTCAATATCCGTGCGACCACTTGATTCAAAGCGGAAAAAATACAAGACGAACTTGAAAACCAACCGTCCAGAATTAAAAACAGCCTATTTGAAACGCTGTGTAGCAAATTAGGAGATTAATAGGGGGATAGGCAGTCTTATAAGGGCCAAGGCGGTGATGGTCATTGTTGTTTTGTTGAGGGGGTTTTTATTTGGTTGGGTTGATTTTGTTAGCAACAATGGTGTATATGTTACCCGAAAATAGAAAAATAAGGTCACTATGGAGGTGGCAATTAGGGTTATTGTTAGCATTGGGTTGGTTGTTAAGATATTATTAATTAGGAGTCACTGAAATAAAACGTTACGACATAAGTGAAAACTTAGATTTGCAGACACACCTGCAGCAGTAGTTTACAAAATGTACATTTTAACACTTTATAATAAAAATCTGACTATTTCAAGATTAAAATTATCTATCGTTTTTATACTACTTTACAATAAATATGTCGGCTGCACCTTGCGACGAAAATTAAAACCAATCAAAGGGGGGTTAATCGCTTCACTGCGATACTTTTGCATCTTTAGCCTAAAGATCAATATAACAAGGCCAAAGGTTTGGGCCTAAAACTGTCCTCATCACTTCCCTAATAGAAGTAAAGCACTTTTATTGTTTTGTTACCTGATCAACCGTTGCTAAGGGAAAATATGGAAGCTGCATGATACTTTATTGTTGCCAATACAATGCACTACCTAACTGACTGAATTCCATTGCATGGTCAGGGTTATTCTACATGGTAATTATAGGGCACGCTGGCACTTGAAAGAGATGGTAAGTGATTGAAGACAAATTACGGAGTTACTTTAGAATAGGGCCCGCTTCGGAACGGGCCAAAAATTTGGTTACATACCAAACAAACCCCCCCAAGTCCGAATATGACACTTAAAAATGTCGGAAATGAACCTAACCTTAACCTAACTTAACCTGACCTAGCCTATCCTTAACCTAACCTAACCTAACCTAACCTAACAATACCATTAAGATTAGGTTAGGTTAAAGATAGGCTAGTCCAGGTTAAGTTAGGTTAAAGTTAGGTTCATTTCCGACACTTTTGAGTGTCATTTTCGGACTCAGAAGGGTTTGTTTAGTAAGTAACTAAATTTTGGGCCCATTCTGAAGTGGGCCCTATTCTAAAGTACACCCCAAATTGCAGTCACGCTACTTGAATGGACAACACGCCATACAGACATCGCCAACTTAGCAGAATAGGTCACGAGAAACTTAAAAATTTCACCAGAATAATTATTAAAATCATTCAAAACGGTATGACTCTTTATTTAGTTTGTAATATATATTTTTTTCCGATGTGTTCCTTATTTAACCGTAATTTATTTATTATTTTCACTTCTTTAGCTTTGTGGTTTCATATGGTTGGGCCTTCGAATCTATTACTGCAACAGTTTTTTTGCTTGGAACCTTCGTGAAACCTACTATCTGAGATCTGTAAAATAAAAAATAAGGAATAAAACTTTAAAACAAAATTATTGATTTTCATACATCACAGTGAATTTACACGAATTGGCTTCTTATTCAGAGTAAAATTTGAAACAAAATACAAAAATAAAGAAAAATTACGTTTACTATGTTAGTAGTGAATATGTACGACGTGATAAATAATTTATAGCCATTCACAACTGAACTGGAAATAGAAATAGTACACCATGTATACGTTCGTGTGTCGCTAACACGATGATATAAACAACTATTTTTCGACACTCTTGTCATTCGCGTCTGACCAGTGACCAACACAATCGACATGCCACGCCGTAAACCAGCAACGAGTCTCGAAGACTTGTGTTTAAACGTAGTGACCTCTCATTTGGACAAGCGAGAGATTCAAGACCAACTGCCAAATCAACCGCCCAATTTTATTAACAACACATTCGAAAGGCTGTGTCTGCAACTAACAGAGGATAAAAAAACGGATCGAATTTTACCTGCAAGAATCTTTATTCACTCCGGCGTAACATCATTACATCATTTGGATCTGTTTAATCTTTCCCTGACTCCTCTTAGCGAAAAGATAGGCCTAATTTGTAAAAACCTCGGGCATTTAAACATGAAAAATTCTCTCGAAGATTCAGGAGTGACAACTGCATCCCTAGTCAAACTGATGCAGAATCTACGGAAACTTCAACGTTTAAACCTTGAGGATCGAGACGAATGCACGGATGAAGTTGTCGCTGCGATCGCAAAAAATTGTCCGCTCTTAACACATCTCGACATTAATTGTTGCCTCAATATTAGTCGCAATGGGTTCTGGCCACTAAGCCGATGCGTAAAGACAATCGATTACAATGTCTGTACACTTTATGTAATTCTGGAGTTAGGCCTAACCTTGTAGTGAACAAGAGTATATTACGGAGTATTAAATTTTTTCTGATATCGCAAAAATACAAAATCCACTGTATTGCAATTGAACTGCTGTTACAATCTTACAATTTTACTAACAATGTGAGTGAAGCATGAAGAAAGTTGTGATTTTAATTTTTTGTCAAATGTTAAAGTGCTTTCTTCTCCACAATTATGCTTTTACTCACGGTTTTTGGTGGCTATTGCTTCCCTGCAAGCATTACAACAATTATAAGTTTGATTTGGCCGGCGACCCTGATCTAACTTGTTGTAAAACCAAAACCTGGCATAAACAACTCCAGCGTGGTTTTTGTTTTTTGCGATTTTTGGTGATGGTTTATGGTTGATGGCTGTTTTTGATGTTCATTCCGGTTGCAGAAACGGTAAGAACAAAAACTGTGAACGCGCCTAATGGATTTGAAGTGACTAACTACATATCTGCTCCACAACAAAAATTTGTAGCAAAATGCACGCCACGATAGATATTGTTCGTACGTACTAGTATACATTTTGTTTATTTTCTTAAATTTTATTTTATTATTTATTTATTTTTCAAGGCAGTTCGTACGTCCCATACCGTATTACCTTACATTAAGCGGCATCCCGTTGGGCATGGGTTTAGCAGTTTTTTAAATTTTTGTTCAACTAGTGTATATCGTCAAGCCGGCATAAAACGAAACATTCCGGTATAAGAGAAAAACCTTTTTTTCTTGTTTTTTTTTTTAAAGAGCCCAGATGAATAATTAAATTGGATTTTGGGTCTGAAATTTGAGTTTCATTGATATTCTGAAGATTATTACTAAAATTTTGCAAAATTTATACAAAATTTCTACATTTTGGACATCTAAAAATGATTTTTTTAGTTGTTTTAGCTAAATTCTTTTTTAAAAAATTTATCCTCACTTACATCGACATGCCGTTAAAAGCGGTATAACTCGCACTATACCGGCATGCGGCTTAATGTGAGGTAATGCGGTACGAGTATGGAGCATACGATACGATGGATATAACTTTAACGTTTAGTTAATAAGAAAAAGACCTATGTAAGGTTCAACTACAAATCCAAATTATTCGTTTTGATATAACTTTTTTAGCAAAAGCTGACGCGTTAATATTACTACAAAGTACAAACACGACGAATAATTGATTCAATGCATTTGGCATTTCCAATTCCAACCATTTCATGATCAAAGTGAAAGTAATAAAAGGGCATGTGCATTCGACTCGACAAGCACCAAAATTAAATCATCGCAAAATTGTTCACTCAAAAAGACCAATTTTTCTAAACTCTGCACCAGATTGATTAATGATGTATTATCGTATAGATCAATTTTTCTTTTCGTTTTTAAAAATCGCAATCGGCGCCATTTTTCCGAAAGTTCATGTTGCCAATAGCGTCATGGAACTTGTGGAATCAAACGGGCTTCAATATCTGTCGCGCTCAACTCTAACCGTCGCTAACTCGTGGGTTGATTACTTAATTCGACTAACTCACTACCGCTTTGTCTCAAGCGGTTTACCCAAAGAAATGATTACACAGATATAAAAGGTAAAATATAATATAGATTTATTCTGTGGGACAATATACAGATATATCTTATATATATATATGAAAGGTAGGTAAAAGGTAAATCGGAATGGGTGAAGGGAAATGGAAAGGTAAAGGTATGATGAAAGCTGGCTGGAATCGGCGAGGTCGTCTGTTGTCTCGGTCGTGTCCAAGATGGCGTCCTCGTTGTGGCAACGTGGTGTCGTCTTGGGCCGGCGTGGCAATATGGCGTCCTCGGCTCGTCTCTGGCTGGTCCTTCGGGCTCACGCTGGTCGGGCGCGAGTGAATGCTTAGTTAAAAGGCTTACTTCGGGCTGTTGTCTAGGTTTTTGTGTGGTGTCCGGCGATCACACAGCGGCGGACTCTTCTGGCTCCCGGCGATCACACAGCGGCGGGAACGCTCGTCGTGGTTTAACTGCAGTTTAGGCTTGTGCGACCGTTTGTCTGCACAACTCGCTAAACTGGAGTGGTTTTTACTATTTCTAGCTGGTGTGCTAAAATAGTGTGGTAATCTTATCTCGCAGGTTACTCTGCGGAGTTTGACACTGACCAAACGTACTCACGGTAAATTGTCCTTTGTCCTTGGTCAATCCCAGTATATTTTACTTGGGCCTGATCTTGTAGGACGACGGGTTTACGTGTGTTTCTCGTTTGATGGTTGTGTTGGTTCTGCCCGCTCAGTGCAAGGCACATTCCTTTGCACAAAGCGGGGTTGACAGGTGACCGGAATCACCCAATGGTGGGGTGGACGAGCCATCCCCACTCCCTCAGGGCAGACGCCTGTCCATTGACTAGATGTCAATGCACTGAGGGAAGGGAGACGCGCTTGCGGCTCCCCTTACACCCGAAACGAGGTCACGAGAGAAACTCTTCGTTGACCCCGGTCCAGTCGGGTCACAACACTTCCCCCTCCGAGCTCAGACCGTGGGGCTGAGCGATCACTTCTTTCCTGGGGGACCCGACACTGAGTCCGTCACCTGGGCGTAACTCACTCCAGGGACAGGCGGTTGAGTGCCGGGTGGCGCGGGTAGATCGCCTACTAACGCCGAGGACCGATCTCGGGGGTCCTCATGCTCCGTAATGAAGCATAATGCATGGCCGTCAACTGGCTCATGCGGGGCACGCGTCCTCTCGTGTAACCAAACGCTCGGGATGTAGGCGGAGAAGCCGGTGTTCGTATGCCGGATGGCATTGGCTTCCGCTGGCGTCACTGGCACACGGTGGGCTCTCAGCAACCTCTGGTGGAAGATGAGGTCTCTAGTCTTCCGGATCTGGTTGTGAAGCCAGATGAAGACTGATTTGCCTTTGTCCCGCTGCGCGAGGATAAACCTCCTGGTCGCCGTCGTCATCGAGAGATGGGGAAACTCTTCGATGATTCGCCCGTAATAGTCTGGCGGAGGCGGTGCCGGCTTCGGCTTCTGGGTGGCCGCGGGAATAGCGGCTTGCGTCGTTGTCGCCGCTCGGGCCGGTGAGGTCCCGGGCGGTGTCGGCTTCGTTTGCTCGACGGACCTGACGGGTGGCGTTCGGCACAGCAAGCGCTTTGGTTTACCCGCCACTTCGAACAGGGCGGGTCCTTGCGGGGATATCTCCGCAGGCATCGGTGGCGGAATCGGAACTCCGCTCGTCGGCGAGATCACCATTTCTACATCCTCTGCCGATTCTTCCGTCTGGATGGTCAAGGCGCGCAGTTGTTGGGTAGGCGCCGCTGTCCAGGTGGCGGAGGTATAACGAAACGCCGTGCTTCGCAACTTGTACCCCTCAAATTCGGGGTTTACCACATCCCTGGTTAGCTCGTACCGAGTCAACACAGGGTCGGGCAGAATGGAGCTCCACTCTGCGAGGAGTGCACGGGGAACCTGTACACCCTCTCTGTCCACGACAGACCATGCGGCCATCGCCTGACGCCCTTCTCCGAAGAGTGCTGGGGTTAGCAGCTGCATCATGACCTTGGTCAATGATAGCTGTAGGCTGCGACGATTCACTGGATTCGATCGCTCCGAATCCGCAGTGAAGGCACACGAGAGCTTACTCATCATCGCCGTTGCCCATTC
The DNA here is from genome assembly GCA_949358305.1 of Strigamia acuminata. Taxonomy (NCBI): domain Eukaryota; kingdom Metazoa; phylum Arthropoda; class Chilopoda; order Geophilomorpha; family Linotaeniidae; genus Strigamia; species Strigamia acuminata. The sequence goes on along the minus strand of OX442315.1, from coordinate 7,001,236 downwards.
GATGAAATATCGCTGGGCCTGATCCACACCTCGCAAGGCGGGCGCGGAGACTCTTGGGTCTTCCATCACGAAGCGAAACGCTGAGAGCTCGGAGATAGTCGGATTGGCGGCTTCTCTCGCGAGTCGCGCTTCTTCGTCTCGCCTCTCGAAAAACAGGGCCGAGGAACCGGATCGGGGTTGGCTCGGCCTGTAAATGCCGGTCAAATTGGCTCGACATTCCTGCGCAATGCTCTGTCCAACGGGGAGAGGGACTGAGCGGTCGGTGGGTAAATCCGGCGGATCGCTCGAATTCAACAACGACGGCGGCGGCAGGTTCGGAGGCGGCTGCGTCTTGGTCGGCAGCGTCGGCGTCGGCAGCGGTGGTGTTGGCTGCGTCGGCGGTGGTGGCGTCTCCGTCGTCTGCACTCCAGTCATTGCGACTTGGAGCGCCGGGAGATGTTGTCCGGAGCCTGAAGGCTGCACGATGGCGGTTGGCATGCCATCGGGTCGTGGTCGCGAATTAATGTAGTCTGCGAGCCACCTTGCCACCTCGTGTGGGGTCACCTTCCCGTCGGTGACAACACCCATCTTCCTGGCGTGTTTCATCGCGGGATCGAAACGTGTCAGTTTCGTCCGCTTCATCTGAGTCAGAATCTCGCGAAGGTCCCGCGTATCTGCCGCTGGGACGTTTCGCTCACCTGACTGGCTACCACCTCGTCGACCCGCTCTCTTGGAAGCGTAGGCGGGTTCGGGGATGGGACGGCCCCGAGCTTCGCACCTCGCGAAGTATCGCTCTTTGCGATCTTTTTTCCGCTGCTCGCGATGAGTCAGCGGACGTCTAGAAGTGCTGGGACGAGAGACTCGCTCTTCGTCACCAGACATCCAAACCTCCTTGCACTCCTTACCGTCTTTAATCTGACGGTTTATGAAAATTCGCGGTCGGGAATACTGCGAAGGGTCACGCACCGTACTAGTGGATGGCCCAGCTTCGTTGCCTTCAGTCGTGTTTTGAGCGACACGCTGCTTCTTGGTTGTCGCTGGGGAACGCGACTGGCTGTCCCCGGCGCCTTTGGAGCGCTTGCGCTTCCGCGGGTAGCTGCTCTTGGGCCCCAAAATCCCCAGGTAGTGGAGCTGCCACATCTCGGCTTGGGACGTCAAAATTCCCATCCGAGGTCTCCACTGGGGCGTACTCTCTCCCAATCGCAGCCTCTCAAACCACAGATGAATATCATCCGCGGTCATCCCCTCGTTTTGGAGGATGCGCTCGGCCACTGCCGTAGCGGTATCCACCAGCTGTTGTCTATAATGCTGGTAGATGGCCTCACGGGCCTCTTCTGTCTCGGCTGCTCGCCACGCATGCAGCACGTGTTCCTCCGCCGGGTTGCCAGTGTACTGACTTGACAATCCGGGGTGGAAAATCGGCGATTTCGGGTCATCGTCACGAGCTAACTCTGTGGCGATGCCTTCGCGCATTCCCTCCGGGAACGTATCCAGGAGCGTGCAGTCTCGTACCCAACGTCGGGCGATGCATCGGGAATGTAGTATTCGCAGGCGCCAAGGGTCGGCGTCTTCGCCGAAACATCGTCGGTAAAAATCGGGCAGCGCGCCTCGAAATATCCCGCCACGAGTGATGCAAGCGGGGTCTAATGGTCCCCATGTTTTACGTAGTGCCATCTGGAAGGATGGAGAAATAAACAATTAATAAAAAGTTAATATTTAAATACGTAGATAAATGGTTGGTTTCGAGGGACGTTGCCAGTACGTGCAGCCGTCCGTCGAGACCGATTCCTGTCTATCGGTGCAAACGTAGGACGAATTGTCCCTCGTCGGATAGAAAAAGAGAAGTCATCACGTGAAAAATCTGTCTCATGTCCAAAACGCACAGCGAGACGGAATCGAGCCTTTAATCTGGATTCTTATCATCAGATTTTACTTCAAATTAATTCTAACATTAATTAGAACATTACTAATAATTAAATTAATAATTATCAGTCATTCGTAAAAAGAATTCGTCGGGTGTAAATTATTACTAAAATCGCACAATAAATGTGCTTGTCGAAATGTTATTAAATAAATAAACCTAATAAAGAATTATTCCGAAGTCGGACTTTGTCTAATTTTTAAAAAAGTTAAAGTCAAATTAAATTTATCCAACACACCGAAAAATTCATCGTACGAATGTTAAGTTGCATCAATTTGATGCGTCAAATTACTTGTGGAGAAAAAATATTCTTTTACAGAATATTCTCCCCTTGTCATAAAATTATATATGGCTCGAGCCCATTGTCTCGCTCGTGACTCAAGTCATGAGGAATTTTCGAGACGCGAGGCGACGTGAAGTCTGCGCTCGCACCTCGAAAACAAATTAACAAGGAAAAAAATACGATCGTGTGAGCGATCGCGGTTAATAATTAATTATACGCTATTTCGAGTGCAAAGCACTCATGTCAGGTATTAGTCAACAAAATTTCTTCTTCAGCAGCACGGAACTAGTTCTCATGTGCCGATGCCGACTTCTACCTGATCGGGCTGGACTTGGTTTACATCGCGGTCCCAGTTTTCCTCGTCCTCGTGCTCGATGGCCAGCACGTCGTTCTCTTCCTCGTCCATGGCGAGGAGCGCGCACAAAAATCTCAATCACGATTTAAAAAGGATGATAAAACTATCTCAAAAACTCGGTGAAAAACTCGGTAAAACGTTAAAAACGAGGATCACGCACGAATGCAGCGATCAGCTGTGAAAAGCGGAAGTCTGTGTGAACACGAGGTAATCGCGATGGATTCTGGGTAATATACTCCAGAACCCGGGTGTTTGAGACTAGTGCGCACCTACCCGTGCGCATGTTACGCTACGGGTCTCCTTTGTTCTCACTCCCGTGCGCGATTGCTGCTACGGGGTCTTTTGCACGCGGTATCCGACCCGTGCCGATAATTTTGCTACGGGTCCCGCGTTTCCACGCCATCTCGTGACGCGAATTCGACCGATATCCGCTTTGTTGGACTTAGCGAAATTTTCTGCGACGTGATGGCTTGCACTATCGGTCGATTACATTTATTTTTAGTGCCGCCATCGACTCGTAATTTATTTTACTTCTTTCCTACGACCTTTCCGCCTTTTATGAACGGATTATCTCTTTTTGGTCGCAGGTTACGGATCGAGGCAGGTACGATATTTTTTGTTGTTTTTTGTGTCTGTACCTCCTCATTATTGTTTTCTTTTTTATCCGTGTTTTTTGTGTTTGTTTCAGGAGTTTCTCCTGTTTCCCCCCCGACCAAAATTGGATCCGGAACGGATTCAACTATCTCGTTTACCGGAGGTGAAGGGGCGTCGAAATACTCCTCGTTGTCACTTGGCGGTGCTTTTTCCGACTCGCCAGCGAACATATCGACGATTTGGCCGTCAGTTTTAGACTTGACTTGGCCTTTGGCCCACATTTCTTGCGGGAATTCCGGAATGTACGGAGTTAACTCTCGTACTTGTATCGACTTATGCTCGGTGTTGTCCTCGAGCTTGCGTAATTTATACGCGTTACCGCCATGCTTGCCGATGATCACATACGGACCATCTCTCTTGTCGGCCAAGCTGGCGGTGATTCCTCTCGCTGCATTTGAGAGGATGTGTGTGTCCTTCCACACTAAATCATTGTTCTCGAAATTCACAAATTTTCCACCGCTTTTATCTTGTAAAATGCGGTCGCGCATGTTAAAAATGTGCGCCATCATATGTTTGTATGTGCTCGAAATTGTTTGCTCCAATTTATATACATACTCATGTGGTTTCTCTGGGTCCACCACATTTACCGACTCTGCCACTCGTGGGTCCCAAGGCACTCGTAGCTCTCGGGCGAAGTTGAGGTAGGCCGGAGAAAAATCTCTCGTCCTCGAGACTGTTGTTCGTATGCTGAACGCGATCTCCCTCAAGTATTCATCCCACCTATTGTGGATGTCAGTGAATATGCTTAGTGCATATTTAATGTCCCTGTTGAGTCGCTCAACGGGATTTGTTCTGGGATTGTAGGTCGAAGTATGTGACGCCACAATCCCGAATTTCTCACAAAACTTACCCCAAATTTTCGAGATAAATTGGGGTCCGTTATCGGATATTATTTTACGTGGAAATCCGTAACGTAACGCCACGTCGTAGATACATTCAACGATTTTCTCTGCTGAAGGTCTAGCGACGGCGTACAACTCGGGCCAACGAGTTGCCACGTCCATTATAACGATAATGTACGCATTTTTATTTCCCGTAACGGGTTTTGGGCCCATCACATCGACACTTAAACAATCAAAAGGCGCGTAAGGCCCTAAGAAAATAGTTTCGAATGGTGATTTACTCCTCGGCTTGCACGCTTGACATCGCTGACATTGGTGGACAAAAAGAGCAATATCTTTTTTCATCCCTGTCCAGTGAAAAAGCTGTGTAGCACGATAGAGTGTTCTGCTTACTCCCGCATGGCTCGCAAGCGGGTGCCCGTGTAACAACCACAGCACGCGACCGATTAAGGAAGCAGGTATTACTACCTTTACTGCGGTGTCCGATTCACTCAAGTCATCTTGGTGATTTGGGTGATGTTTCACTAAAAGGCCGTCATCCAATAGGTAATCTATGGATTCGTGTGCATAACGACGCTTCTGCCTTCTGGTTAAGTTGGGCGGATATCTTCCTGTCAGTACGAATCTAGCTCTGTCCTGACATTTTTTGTCTAATTTTTGTTGCACAATTATTTCCTCCCTTGTTGGGGGATTGCTTTTCATTTGCTTGCCGACACGAGCGTGGAAGGCGCTTAGAAGCGGGTCATTTATTCTCCGCTCTAGCTTAAATTCCTTCTTTGCGTTTGGGTAATTGTCAGCAGCTGGTTGGTATAACCGCGTCCAGAATCCACAGAATTTTACGTCTGCCGGAGACGCGGTGGGAATTTCATTCATCTTCCTTAAATCCCAACGGTGACAACTCGTAGGGCAATAAATGATGCGGGAGTCATCCTCGCCATCATCGTCAGCGTCGATTGGATCTGACACTGGTGCCCGTGACAGAGCGTCAGCCACGACGTTATATTTGCCGGGCTTGTATTGAATGGTCAAGTCGCATGCCATCAGTTCTAACTGCCATCTGGCTAGTCGACCGGCTGGCTCTTTTAATTTCATCAGCCATTGTAACGCTTGATGATCTGTGTGGACCACAAATTTGGTATATTCGAGATAATCTCTGAATTTCCTTATGGCCCACACAACGGCCAAACACTCCAACTCGGTGGCATTGTAATTCTTTTCAGCGCCTTGGAGTTTGCGACTTATAAACATGCACGGCAGGTCTTGTTCGACTCCGTCGCGCACGTGTGTTTGGAGCAACGCCGCTCCTAACCCAACTCTGCTGGCGTCCGTGTGTAATATGAACGGCCGGTTTAAGTCGGGTAGAGGCATTACGCCGACTTCCGTCAGCATCCTCTTTATTGCATTAAATGCGATGTTGCACTCATTTGACCATACAAATTCGTTTTCATTCTTCAGGAGGTCGGTAACTGGGGCTGCCACTTCAGCTAGACCCGGTAGCAACCTGCCGAAGAAGTTTATCATTCCCATAAACCGTTGGACACCTTTAACGTCCTCGGGTGGTGGGAAACGATTAATCGCATCGATTTTTTCGGGGCCAATAGCTAAACCATTGACTCCAATGCGATAACCCAGGAAGGCAAGCTCCTTTCGACAGAACTTGCTTTTGCCCGGATGCACGTGTAACCCAGCTTTTGCCAGCCGGGTGAGCACTTGGTCGATGTGCTCAATGTGCTCTTCGAATGTTTTAGAGGCAATAACTATGTCATCTAGGTATGCCCATACAAACTGATGCAGGATATCACCCAATACGCTTTCGATTAGCCTCTGAAAGGTACTGGGAGCATTCACTAAACCAAATGGCATGACGTTGAACATCAACCGTCCAATTGGCGAGTAAAATGCTGTTTTTATCTTATCCTCTGGCCTTATCTCAACTTGCCAGTACCCCTTCGACAGATCCATCGTCGTAACCCAAGAAAAGGGGCTAAGCTCTCTCAAAATGGATTCGATAGACGGCATCTGTATGGGATCTATCTCTGTCACCGCGTTTAATGGGCGGTAATCAATGCATAGGCGTGGGTCCGAGCCCGGGCGCATCACGAGCACAACTCGCGTCGCGTATTCTCCCTGGGCCTCGGAGACAATGCCACTGTCTAGCATGTCTTGGCACATTTTTTGCACTATTTCACGTTTTTGCGGGTTCATTCCCTTATACGCAACTCGTATAGGTTTATTATCCGTCAATTTAATTTCGTGAATAGCCCTATTCGTTCGGCCCGGTTTTTTCGACAGGATCCCCTCATATTTAAGTAGGACCCTTCGTAGGGCTGCCGCTTCGTTTAATTCTAAAGCGGCGTCGGCGACAAGCGTTTCCACTACATTGTCCCGTTGCAATTCTGTTACGAATGCTTTAAAATCGTAGTCTTGAACGAATTTCTTTAGGCCTTTCTCCCACTGTGTCTTGTCGGCCGCTTCTTTTACAAGAGCTGGTGGCACGACAATTGCGGGTCTTTCCTTATCATTTCTGATATAATTCCAAGATTTCGTTATTGGATTTGGTTGTATTTCCATTGACGCCATGAGGTCTAAGCCCAACAGAAAAATTCTGTCGCATGTGGGCAGGACCAGGAAAGGGTGCTGTTCTACCCCTCCGAGCCACTCCATGGTCAATAATATAACTCCTTTTGGACGCGCCATTCCGTTGGCGGTTTTTAGACGTATATTTTTATTAACGCCTTTTATCTTATCGGTGAGACCCAATGATGCTACTATGTCTTCGGAAACGAACGAGCGATCTGCTCCCGAGTCTAGCAGTCCCATAATTTTTTCACGTTCTATTGTCATGGGCAACATGCATAGGCGGTTGGTGTATTCGACCGCCACGTTGCACATGAAAACACGAAATTCTTCTGTGTCTTCGACTACTTGAGGTAATTCTTCAAGCAGTAGGTTCGGTTCTTCCGCCTCAGCCTCAGCGTTTGCGGTAATTACCTGCAAAGCGTTGTTGGCCCTGTCTTGAATTTGGGCGTTAGCTATGTCACTACCCATTTCTTTGACTGGTGGCGGCTTATCGAACCCTTTGTTAAACCCCTTCTTCTTCATGAATGGCGCAGACGGTCGAGAAGTTATTTCTTCGCCGCCTGCGCTGACTCGTTTTTTGACTCGTTTTTTGCCATGGCGAGTTTAATCTCTGCCATCTGCTTCATTATTGCGTCAAATTTAGCGTCTTCTTTCGCTGTTCTTGGGCACTCATTGGAATAGTGACCCGGTTGGTTACACTTGAAACAACGAATATTTGATTTGTCTCTTGGGGCTTCAGTCGATTTTTTCTTTTCAGGGTCTGCCTTCGACGGTGGCGTGTAATTCTTTCGAAAATACTTCGGAATTCGGCCGGCATTTGGTTTTAACCTGGCGCGAAATTCTTCTACCGCTCTATCTCGATGGATGAGATGTACTAGCGGTCCTTCCTCATCGCAACCCGTTGATAAGGTATCGCGATAGCTTCGTATTTCTTCGTCCGTCGAATAATCGTCTTTTTCTTCTTTTTCGTCTGATTTTCCGGCATCTTGTCCGGCTTCCTCCCCCTCCTTGACCTCCTCCAGTGTCGCTTGCATGGCTGACGCTGTCGGTGCCTTTTTAGGGGCGGCCAAAGGGTTGGAAGGCAGCGTGGATGTCAGTTTATTTTTTATTTGTAAACCAACGCTAGCTTCTGCCAGCTCCATTATACCGCTAAGATATTCAGTAGGGCGCATAATTTTATCTGTCGCCCCATATCTTTCCGCACTCAACTTGAGACGTTTAGCGGTTGCTGCTTTCTCCGCTTCTGGTAAAGCGGAATAATATCTCTTCTCGATATCTATCGTGTTCTCGAACAGGAAGGCGCTCATCTCCTCGTAGCTGCCTCCTGTCGGTGCCCTTTCTTCAAGTAGCACCCGTTGCGAGTACTCCGACAAACCGCCGAGAAAGAAAAGGTTGAATCCCGTGGCATGAAATTCCATCGGGGCCTTTTCGAACAACAATCTGGCGCGAATGTCGTAATCCATTATGGTTTCACCAGGCATCTGGCGAAGACCTCGCATCTTTCGGCTCACCTCTTCGGGTGTCTCGCCGTAGCGTAGGTCGAATCTCATTAAAAAGTCGTCCCAATTGACGCCTTTCAATCCTTGGTACCACTCACGTGCCGAGCCTGTCATTAGCTCGACAATACCGTGGGTGAGCATGTCTCCTACGGTGGCTTTAGTGGCAGTCTTAATTCGAATTACTTCGTCAAGGAAGCGATCTCCCGCTTTCCATGACCCGTCGAAACGGTTCTGAATATAAAATTGCCACCTAATATTCCCGGTAACACTCATGGTGTCACGTCGGGAGACAGCGTATTTTTTCTTTACGCGGTCACCAGTGCTACGATTACGATCGTTTCGTTTGCTCAGATCAATTCCCTCGGCTTTTAACGAGCCGAGTAGGGCTCTTCCAAGCTCTCCCATCGTATACTGCCGACCCGTCGAATCGGTAAACGCGCTTTGTCGGGGAAGGTCCTGAAACTCCTCCCGTCGGTGGTCGCTATTTTCCGATCGACGTCGTTTCTCTCTATCGCGCGGAGAGTTGGATCTCTTCCGGCGATTACTTGATTTTTCCTTTCGTCTGTCGTCGTTGGATGAGGGGTCGGAGCTGGGGTCGGGAGACGGTGAGCGGCGTGGCGGGTTGCGCCGTGAAGAGTTTGACTCTTTCCGGCCCCTACGACGGTCGTCACGTTCCCTTTCTCTGCGTTCATCGCGTTCTCTTTCCCTTCGTCTTTCTCCGGAACCTCTCTCCGAATCGTGATGACTGGGTGCATTTGACTCCAGTCCATCTGACGACGAATCACTATTTCCGTAGTGAAAATATTTCGGTCTTTCATCGCGTTTGCCTTCTTCTCGCGAAGAGGTGCGATCATGCGATTGTCTCCTTGACGACTCGTCGTCTTTAAGGATGGGCACTGGTTGTTGCCACTCAGTCCCTTGCGGATTATCTTGCTGTTGGCTTGTGAGAGCTTGCTCTTCATTTCGCCTAGCATTATTAGCGTTGATTAACCGCGTTATCGCATTATTTGTGGCTGAATCGAGAGCTTGCATGCGGGGCCGAGTTTGTTGTTCTCTGGCCGACGCATCTCTCTTGCGCGGAGTAGCTGGTGTTGCTCTCTCCGGCTGGGGTTTGGGTTTGGCCTTCGGCGTGCGCTTTGGGTCTCCCTCTAGGCTCTCGTCGGACAGCTCGGATGAACTGACCTCTGGTTTGCGGACGGATTTCGGGTCATCTCGTCGCAATCTGGCCATAAATGCTCGCTCTGCTTCTTGTTGCGAGTGGAAAGCATATCGATGTGCTCTCAGGGCTCGGTCAACTATTTCTACCTCCTCGGGAGTAGTCGGATTGGGCTGGGTTCTGCCGTACTCGAGAGCTTGCGCTTCTCTTTCCGCCAGCTTCCTCCGTCTCTCGCGAATGGCTTGTCGAGCCTCATTCTCTGCATCCGCTTCAAATTGAGCGGAATCAACCAATTGTTGAGCGTGTGCACCTTCAACAATGGTGATTTGTGGGGATACACTGTGCGCTTTTAAAGCTGCACGTACGATTTGTAACGTTTCGTACACGGTAATCTTCCCCGTCGGAAGGGTGTATCTCACTCCCTCCGCTTGTGCCAACTGCATCGCATCAATCAAGGTGCCCGAGACGCTGTAAGGCTGGCTTGAAACACGCTTGACAGAGGACGAGTTGGACTTGTGCCCTTCAGACACTACCGAGGCTGGTCGACTGTGCGTAACTGGCGTGTCTAGTGCCGAATTAGCGGTCGTATTTGAGGCCGTCTTTTGTATCGGAGACGCTGCTTTCGGACTGCCCACCTCGGTGTCGTGCGTTAGACGAGGCGATTGGTTACGGGATAAAACCTCGTTTCCGCTCGTCTCGCCGTCACGGTTAGAACGCGGCAGTTTGGAGTGAGATTGCTCTTCACCCCGCTCTGTCTCGTCCAATCGCTGCCTCGTCTCGGTGCGAGACGGGTGCGATGCCTCGGATGCGCTTCTACGATCGGGTTTAGGCTTACGCCGTTTTTGCCTCGCTTCGTGCGCTGAGGCTTTGGGTAAGGGACCTCCAGATCGCAAGTGATAGTCGGCGCCTTTACGACTGCCGGCTCTCTTGTTTGCGTCGGAGTCGGAATCTGTTACTCGGGTATTATCTGCCATTTCTTGCTTTGGGTATGATGTAATCACAGGTTAGAATCAGTTATTCGACTTGATCCCGGACAGGCCCCCACGTGTCGCGCTCAACTCTAACCGTCGCTAACTCGTGGGTTGATTACTTAATTCGACTAACTCACTACCGCTTTGTCTCAAGCGGTTTACCCAAAGAAATGATTACACAGATATAAAAGGTAAAATATAATATAGATTTATTCTGTGGGACAATATACAGATATATCTTATATATATATATGAAAGGTAGGTAAAAGGTAAATCGGAATGGGTGAAGGGAAATGGAAAGGTAAAGGTATGATGAAAGCTGGCTGGAATCGGCGAGGTCGTCTGTTGTCTCGGTCGTGTCCAAGATGGCGTCCTCGTTGTGGCAACGTGGTGTCGTCTTGGGCCGGCGTGGCAATATGGCGTCCTCGGCTCGTCTCTGGCTGGTCCTTCGGGCTCACGCTGGTCGGGCGCGAGTGAATGCTTAGTTAAAAGGCTTACTTCGGGCTGTTGTCTAGGTTTTTGTGTGGTGTCCGGCGATCACACAGCGGCGGACTCTTCTGGCTCCCGGCGATCACACAGCGGCGGGAACGCTCGTCGTGGTTTAACTGCAGTTTAGGCTTGTGCGACCGTTTGTCTGCACAACTCGCTAAACTGGAGTGGTTTTTACTATTTCTAGCTGGTGTGCTAAAATAGTGTGGTAATCTTATCTCGCAGGTTACTCTGCGGAGTTTGACACTGACCAAACGTACTCACGGTAAATTGTCCTTTGTCCTTGGTCAATCCCAGTATATTTTACTTGGGCCTGATCTTGTAGGACGACGGGTTTACGTGTGTTTCTCGTTTGATGGTTGTGTTGGTTCTGCCCGCTCAGTGCAAGGCACATTCCTTTGCACAAAGCGGGGTTGACAGGTGACCGGAATCACCCAATGGTGGGGTGGACGAGCCATCCCCACTCCCTCAGGGCAGACGCCTGTCCATTGACTAGATGTCAATGCACTGAGGGAAGGGAGACGCGCTTGCGGCTCCCCTTACACCCGAAACGAGGTCACGAGAGAAACTCTTCGTTGACCCCGGTCCAGTCGGGTCACAACATATCTGAAAGCTTTAAACCTTTCGTTGTGCAACTCTATTCTATCCGCTTCGATCATAAAGTTGTTGGAAGTGCCAAATCTAATGAATGAGTTAATCGTCTGCGAGTGTGCTAGCATTGACATTCCCGCTTATGAGCAAATTAAAGCTTATGTAAAAAGTAAAAACTTGGATTTAACGGTTAGAGATACTTTAACATTTGCAGAATTTTAGTAACAATAATCAATCAGTAGGAATAATAAAAAGATAAACCAAAAAAAACTTGAGATTTTTAAAATCTCAAGTTTTTTTTGGTTCATCTTTTTATTTATGGGATTAATTTACATTGGATTTTTTATAAGGTTTTCACTGTTTTTTGCCATTAATAAACACTGAAAATTTAAATATTTTCTGTAAATGATTAAAAATAATGGTCCACGATTGGCCTGTTTAATATTGGACCAATAAAATAAAATTCTTCTTGAAATGGAAACTAACAATTGTTCTTTATTTTAACCGTCTTACCCTAAATCTCTTTGAATACGACAATTCATCAAAATATAAATGGTATTTGAAACTTGGTGGAATGTTATAAAGTTTCAGCACTAAAGAACCTGCTAAATTCCATAGGGCCTGTAGCGTAATGGATAACGCGTCTGACTTCGGATCAGAAGATTGCAGGTTCGAATCCTGTCAGGCTCGTCGCTTGTCTTTTTTTATTTATCCATAACTTTTCTTTCTCTCAAATATTAAATTGTTTTAAAGTGCTGGAACTTCCAGTAGTTCATTCGAAAATTTATTTCTCGTAATTATTTTATTAAAAAACGGATTTTGTCAGAAATAAGAACTCAGGCGACAAACAAGTAAAGTTAATTTCAGTCTAATAATAGCGGTACAAACTTCTATTACAGAAGGACGATATAGTAATTGCCGAAATTAACACAATTTCTTAGTTTTCAAATTGACGTTAACGACGACATTTGCAAAAGGCGCTTAAGACGGATGAAACAAGTTCAACAACTGATCGTATGATCGTATGACAATCAGCGCCATTTTATAAAAAGTGCTAGTTGCCAACAACTGCGCAACAATGTGACAACATGTGGCGAAAAACGTCCAACATACGTTTTGCAGTGTGCTTAATGTTTCGTCCAGATAAAGAACTTAAATCGAGATATTCATCATTCGCAACTTGCCCACACAGTCGACATGCCACGCAGAAAATCAGCACCGAGTCTTGAAAACTTGTGTTTAAATATGGCGATTAATTCTTTTGAAAAGAATGAATTGCAATATCAACTCGTAGATCAACCGCCCGTGCTTATCAACAACATATTTGAAAGACTGTGTCAACGATACGAACATTCACGTACGCATCCTCGGTTTCCTTCAAACATTTTCATTCATTCCGGCGCCATCTCGCTACACCATTTGACTATGTTTGATAAACACATATCTACTCTGTGTGATCAAATAAGCCAAATTTGTGGAAACCTTGTGGATTTAAACTTGGAAAAAGATGCATTCAAACCAAAAATGAAGACTTCTAACACGTGCGTAATCAAACTTGTGCAAAGCTTACCGAAACTTCAACGATTAAACCTAGAATTTAGAGACGAATATACGGACGAATTAGCCGCTGCGATCGGAAATAATTGTCCAATGTTGACGCATCTCAACATTCAGGGTTGCATAAACATTGGTGACATTGGACTTCAGTCGTTAAGCCGTTGCGTCCAGCTCGTGTTTCTGGATGTTTCGTACACTAATGCCACATCCAGCGGGTGTTTGTTCGTCCTCAACCAACTGCCCAAATTAAAAGTGTTTAAACATCGTTATTGGCAGTCGTTAATTACCGAGTTAGTAAGTCAACAGACAACACTACGCATGTATTCCATCGAGAAAGTTTCAAAGATTTACAACGAACATGTTCTCTTCCTGAAAACCATTTTTCCAAAATTAAAAACCTTATTTTTGTTGAACATCGAGGCTCGTTTGGATTTCAGAGGGTGGCCTCAACGATTGACGAGTCTACGTTTGATTGGAGGTACATTGGTCGATATTGGACTTATTGATCGAGCTTGGCCAATGTTGGAGGAATTATCTTTAGTGCAGTGTTCAATTTACAACGAAAGTAATGCTCCGTTGAAAAAGCTTCGTCAACTGCATTTAAATTGTCAAGGCTTAATTACCGAACAACAATTGAAAACGTTATTGGCACAAAGTAAAAGTTTAGCAGTATTGCACGTTGAAAATTTACAACTACACGTTGACGATCTAATTTTGCAACTTTTTGCATCGAATGCGCTACAATGTTTGAGAAGTTTAAAAATTGCACATTGCCACGTTATTACTCTCACTTCGGTCATAAAATTGTTGAACGTGCACAATCTAATGAATGAGTTACACATCTTTGATTGTAGTAATATTGGCAACTCCTCTGAACTATACTGGTATATTCGACGTAATAACTTGGATTTGCATTTAGACTGGTAGATTACAGTATCCGGTGAAATTTAACTGCATAAAGGTGTGAAAGTCAATACAAACGTATCACGTGTTTATTGAATAAATTGATCTATCAATCACCAATTTTTTCTAGAACCGCACGCGCAGTAAGAATGAGCCAAATTATTTTGCATCTAAAGATGACCAACAGGATCAAAACAAAAATCACATTTTTGTTCGTTTACTTTGTTTTTGTCAACCAATGGGGCGACAAACAAGATGAAGGGTTCCTATTCCTAAATATTGAGCTTTACGATCATGATTAATGCGCTGCAGAGAAGCATGGGAGGCGCTTTATGGAACGTGTTTTTACCCGCACTTGTGTGTCCCATCTCTCTGCAGTTTTGATTGACACCTCAATTTTGAATTCGTGCGATGACGAGCGATTGATTTGGATTCACATTAAATTTCAACAAATTTGAGCAAATACGTTACCTGGGGCTCAGCCAATCATAGATATTTATGCCAAACGTGCACCACACGTTTTCACCCGTATATAAACAATTTATTGGACACTTTTCGTCATTCGCTCTGCCCCACACAGTCGACATGCCACGCAGGAAATCAGCGCCGAGTTTGGAGGAATTGTGCTTAAATGTGACGACCACTCGATTTGAAGAGAAAGACAAACTTACAAATCTACCGCCCACGATCATTAATAGCGTATTTGAAGGACTGTGTCTGCGATTTGGAAATAGACGCAATTATTTACCTCCAAACATTTTCATTCATCCCGGCGCCCGCTCACTACACCATTTGGACAGCTTCGATCTCAACCCGACTCTTCTGTGCGATCAAATAGGCCAAGTATGTGTAAACATTGTGGAATTAAACTTGGAAAGGAATTCCTATGCTCGAAAAGTGACAACTGCATCTACAGTCAAACTGGTGCAAAGTCTACCAAAACTTCAACGCCTGACGTTTAGCGAATGCACGGATGAAGTTGCTGCCGCAATCGGAGAGAATTGTCCGCTCTTGACACGTATCGACATTTCGTGCAGCACAAACTTCACAGATGTTGGGCTTCGGTCGTTATGCAGTTGCGTCAAGCTGGAGTATCTGGATATCCAGTATACTCGTGTTAAAGTCGATGGGTGTTTGTTCGTTCTCAACCAACTGCAAGTTTTAAAAGTGTTTGAACACGATGAATGGGACGAATTATTTCTTAAGTTGACAGAACAGGCGCAAAGAAACAAAACATGGCGCACTTATTCCCTCGAACAAGCGTCACCCATTAATAACGAACATATTCTCATCGTGACGAACAGTTTTCCTAATTTACGACACTTAAATTTCTTGAATGTCGAATCCCATTTTAATTTTGATTTTAATATTTTCTTCTGGCCTCAACGATTGACGAGTATCCATCTCTCTAGAGTTACACTGGTAAATATTCGAGTTATTGATCGTGCCTGGCCAATGTTAGAGGAAATATCATTAACACGGTGTACAATTGTCATTGAAATCGGCGATAGTGCTAATGCTCCATTGAAAAACCTTCGTCAACTGCGTTTAGAGTGTGTACCCTTAATTACGAAACAAGAAATGGAAATATTATTGGTAGAGCGTAAAAGTTTAGAAAAATTGGTCTTGGTTGGTTTTCCAACGGACCTCCCTGTGAGTTTGATTTCACAACTTGTCGGATTGAAAACTTTAGAATTTAACTCGTGTCATTCTTTTACTCCCACTTCCATCATAGAATTGTTAAAAATGCAAAATCCACTCACTCAGCTATCCATATGGCATTGTGATAAGATTAAGGCTTCAACTCATGTTTTAATTAAAAATTACGTCAAAAGTCAAAACTTGGATTTGGACTTTAACCATTAAAAAATGTAATATGTGAAACTAAACTGCAGTAAATATAATCCCGTTTATAATAAAATCCAACAGTACTTGTTAATCTGCATTGAACATTATCAAATACACTTTGACGATTTAATTTTGGAACGTCTTGTATTGTATGTCTGAAAACTTTGGAATTTGTATGTTAAAACTTGGACGAAGTGTTCGTCCAAAGTGAAAAGTAACAATTTGGATTCGCAGGTTAAATTTCTTTACCGGCTTATCGTTGAATTTAAATTTATAAAAATGTATTTGAACACCAACTATTCTGTTTACAGCAACCCCTTGTGCTTCACTGCTTGGCACCCAACTCATTTCACATTCCTGATTCAATTATTTTCGTGTATTCTTATCTATGTTTAAGGCGGTAAACATTGCACCAGTTAGATTATGGATTATTCATTATTTTACGTTCTTTAAAATATTGTTTCAAGTGCAACAACTTTCAGCTTCTATGTTCGATGTAAGTTTGGAGGAATTGAGTGTAAATGTGGCGACTACTCGTTTTCAAGAGGATGAAATTTCTATATTATCTCTCGATTACTCCCACTTTGATCATAAAATTATGGGAAGTGTAAAAATATAGACACTTCAGCTGATGACGAGGTTGAAAGTTATGTCGAAAGGAAAAACTTGGATTTGCACTTAAAAAGGAGGTTACAATATTTTGCGCTGTAAAATTAAAGCGCAGTAAATAAAATCGCCTTTACAATAAAATCCAAACATCAATTCCTTAATTCAGAATAATTCGAGAAACTGATCTTTCATATTTACGACATAAAAATCTTTTTGACAGACAGAAAGAAATATAGGAATCGGTTCTTACCTCGGGACTATTACGTCACGTTTAGACCTTCTGCGTCTCTGTGCCGGTGTATTCATCTCAAAAGTTCAAAAAGCATTAAATCCCCACATCTGAGATCTCTAAAAAAGAAATACAAGAATAAACAAATAAAATTTCTAAACTACATTTTTTTTCATTTATTAAAAATATTATTTCAATTTTCTTGACGCAGCCAAGTATATACTAATATTGCATTGATAGAGTCCTTTGACCTTTTATCACAAATAATGACGGCGACCTTTTGCCAGCGCCCTCTATAGTTATTGGCTGAAATAAATTCACACATGTCGTTTTTGACCACCATGACGGTCCACTTTAAACCTCAACCACATCATCCATCAAAATATTGAAGCCAACACAGGTTTTGTGTGTTTTATAACTTGATGTACGATTTGTCCATTTAAACTGACTCTTTTATCATTCGCAGTTGACCCACACAGTCGACATGCCACCCAGGAAATCAGCGCCGGGTTTGGAGGAATTGTGCTTAAATGTGACGACCACTCGATTTAAAGAGAAAGAAATGCAAGACCAACTTAGAAATCTACCGCCCACGATCATTAATAGCGTATTTGAAGGACTGTGTCTGCGATTTGGAAGAAGACGCAATTATCTACCTCCAAACATTTTCATTCATCCCGGCGCCCGCTCACTACACCATTTGGATAGCTTTGATCTCCACCCGACTCTTCTGTGCCAAGATTGTGCAAACATTGTGGAATTAAACTTAGAAATATATATCAACGATCCAAGAGTGCCGACTGTATACACAGTCAAACTGCTGCAAAGTCTACCAAAACTTCAACGCCTGACGTTTAGCGAATGCACGGATGAAGTTGCTGCCGCAATCGGAAATAGTTGTCCGCTCTTGACGCATCTCAACATTCATGATTGCACAAACATTACTGACATTGGACTGCAGTCAGTAAGCTGTTGCGCACAGCTGGTGTTTCTGGATGTTACAAACACTAGTGCCACAGCCAATGGGTGTTTGTTCGTCCTCAACCAACTGCCCCGTCTAAAAGAGTTTGCGCATCATTGGTGGCATGCGTTACTTGCGCTATTAGCAGAACAGGCGCAAAGAAACAAAACATGGCGCACTTATTCCCTCGAACAACACTGGAAAAAAATTTGGCTTTACATGTCTTTTAATTGCTGAAAAGTTATTGTAAATTTGAACTTTCGGCTTTGTAAAGTCACATTTACAAAGATTGTAAACTTTTGTTTTACACAATAACTTTACAAAAGTAAAAAGACATTTTACAATAAACACGCACAATAACTTTACAGTTTGTAAATTTCAAATTTGTTGGATTTAACAATAAATTTAATTTCTGTAAAAGCTGACAAATTTCAAATTTACTAACTTTAAATTTATTGTCAGTTTTTTTACATTTTCAAGGGCTTCGTCTCTCTGTGTTGTTTTTTCCTTGTTGTATTCTTCCCAATTGTTGAATTTTTCCTGAAATGGTTTTAAATGCCTTAAATAAATCTTCTTTTGATATAATTAATTAAAAAGCTTATCTGATTCGATTCCTTTTTCCATTTTTTGTTGCTGTTTTCGTGTATGTTTCATCATAATCATCAATGTGTCATTTTCCGGTTCAGTTGTGCTATGTGATGATTCTGAAAAGGAGTGTTTTTAGGTTGAAATTTCAGAATAATATTCTCAAACAGAAGCGTTTTGATGTATTTTTACCTGTTAAGTTTATTTTTGATGGTCTTTTGATGATCAGAATACTCTGAAGGTCTTTTTGGTGCCTTTTTCGTCTGTTGGTTTTGGGCGTAGCTCATGTAGTGCGCTTTTGTCCTCATTCAAAGTGTTATTCATTTCCTAGAAGTTGTAAAACAATTAATTACTAATTATACACATGTATTCTTATGTTTTGTACCGATTTTAGTGGTAATCCATCACTGGTTCGTGTGTAAATCACTTGTTTGAGCAAGAACCAGGAGTTTCCTCAGTTGTGGACGCCATGTTGGATTTTACCGTTGATTTCAAATATGCCTTGTTACTAATTTGTAAAATTGTTTTGTCACTCATTCTGTGTACTAATTAATTATTAATAATTAATTTAAGTTCTTATTCATGCTTGATTTTTTGTGTTTGATGCAGTCTAAATTTTGAGTTTGAACCCAACTGAAGGTTGCTGCGCTCTCATTGGTCAACCTCGATCTTTTGAGAGCTAAGTTAGTTTTTGTCATTTTATTAGTTTTTTGAATCATTTCCGAGTATTGTTACGATTGCATTTTTTGTTTCCTGTTTTTCAGTGATGATTTTGATGTATTTCATTTTACTTTTGATGTATTTTTGGCTGAACTGTTAGTTTGCTGTGTTATCATTTTTCCTCCGTTGCTAGGCAACCGCTTAGTGTGAAAAATGTGTATTTCTCATTTTGTTCACTGTGCATGCGCAGTGACTGTGCTGACCAGTGATTTTTGCCATTGTTTCTCATGTGATTCATACACTTTTCTGACCAGTTATGTAATGTTTTTAGATTTCCTTCCTTTATGTAAAATTCTTTTTATATTTTATTATTTTTGATCAATTTTTATTATTTTAATGTTGATGCTAATTATCTAATTTAAAACAAGATATTTACATGCAACTTAAACTTATTGTTAAATGTGCTATTTCAACCAAGTCATTTACAAGGAAATTAAGTTTAATGTAAATGTCTGATTTACACATGAAATTTACAAAGTGTGTAAATTCAATGTTAAATGTCTAACTTTTCTTCGATTTTACAACAACTTTACAAAAACTGTAAAGCTCACATTTACGCATTAACTTTTAGAACATTTACAATTTGTAAAGCCATATTTTTTTCCAGTGAGCTACACGCATTCTTAACAAAAGTATTCCCATCGCGAAGAACAGTTTTCCTAATTTACGAAGCTTAGAGTTCTGGAACGTCGAACACCATTTTGATTTTAATATTTTGTTATGGCCTCAACAATTGACGAATCTCAATCTATGTCAAGTTAAAAGAGTCAGTATTCGACTTATTGATCGAACTTGGCCAATGTTAGAGATACCAAGCTTAAGGTGGTGTACAATTTCCGATGAAACTGATGATATTATTAATGCTCCGTTGAAAAACCTACGTCAACTGAGCTTAAACTATTTACAGTTGGAAATATTATTAGTAGAGCGTAAAAGTTTAGAAAAATTAGTCTTGGTTGGTTATCCAACGGATCTCCCTGTGAATTTGATTTCACAACTTGTCGGATTGAAAACTTTAGAATTGCACTCTTGTCACTCTATTACTCCCACTTCCATCATGAAATTGTTGGAAATGCGAAATCCACTCACTGAGCTATCCATATGGAATTGTAATGAGATTGACTATTCAACTGATGTTTCAAAAGTCAAAACTTGGATTTGAACTTAAAAGGTCAATGGTAATTTTTTTAGCCATTAAACAATGTACTATGTAAAACTAAACTGCAGTAAATAAAATCCTGTTTAGAATAAAATCCAACAGTACTTGTTAACCTGCATTGAAAATTATCAAATACATTTTGACGATTTAATTTTGGTGTAAAAATTTGGATTTGCAGGTTAAATTTCTTACCGGCTTATCGTTGGATTTGAATTAATAAAAATGTATTTGAACACGAATTATTCTGTTTCGAGTCTCCCGACGAGGAGACACGCGACACGCAGCATCCAATGAGTGATGGATATAATGATTTAAACTGTATTTTGACTAATAAAAGACTTGTCAATCAAATTCAACCTGTTTGTGTGCCTAAAAAATCCATCACTTTAAAATAAAATTCAATTTTTCATACCTTTCATAATGAATTTATTTTTTTTTTACTCAAGAAATAAAATGCATAAATTGTTTCTTTCTGAATTTTATGTTACTATTTTCAATTACGTACTTTGCTTCAATCCCTTTTTCCGAAGCAAACTCTTCTACTTTACCAATATCATCAACCTGAAAACACCTCTTCACTGCTTCGAATCCAGTTCAAGTATTGATTGTCTTAAACGTTTGGTGAGTTGAGACACTGAGACTCTGCTACTTTCACTGAAATCAGTGAAATTAGCTCTCTTGTGTCTGTGTCTCCCTTGCGAACTTTGGGTAGCGCCCAAAGAAACCCCGCTCGCAGCCGACCATCGTGAGTCCCGTTGAGCTTGCTCCGGAACTCCTATCATCGCCGTCGTACGAGCGAGTGCGCAAAAGAAGCGAGTTCATCGCCATTTTCGTGCAACAACGAGAAGTTGTGGCACATTATTATTTTATTTTATTTTGCGACCATTGTAGCTCGCATTTCATTCTTTCGTATTTATCCCTAATTTTTGTTCTAATTCGTTATCTAATTTATCATTAAATTATTTCATAATTCATTTATTATTCAATTTCTATTTATATAATTTTTCACGCTGTAAAATTAAACCGCAGTAAAAAAAATCGCCTTTACAATAAAATCCAAACATCAATTTGTTAACTCAGAATAAATCCAGATCCAGATCTTTCATATTTACGACATAAAAACCTTTTAGACCGACAGAAACAGAAAGCAATTTAGGAATCGGTTCAGACCTCTGGACTGTTTTGACGAGCTCCTTTATTACGTCATGTTTGGACCTTCTGCGCTACAAATGTCGTCTCTCTGTCGCCGTATTTACTTCGAGTTATTTTGGTGAATATTATCAAAAAGCGATCCAACAAACTCAAATCTCTAAAAAAAAATACAAAAATACAAACAAAAATTTCTAAATAATATTTTATTCATTTATTAAAAATATCATTTCAATTTTCTTGACGCAGCCAAGTGTATACTGGTATTGCATTGATAAGAGTCCTTTGACCTTTTATCACAAACAATGACGGCGACCTTCTATCAGCGCCCTCTATGGTTTTTGCCTGAAATAAATTTGCACATGTCGTTTTTGACTACCATGACGGTCCACTATTAACCTCAGCCACATCATCCATCAAAATATAGAAGCCAACACAGGTTTTGTGTGTTTTATAACTTGCTGTACGATTTGTCCATTTGAACTGACTCTTTTATCATTCGCAGTTGACACACACGGCCGACATGCCACGCAGAAAATCAGCGCCGAGTCTGGAAGAACTGTGCCTGAACATGGCGGCGACTCATTTCCAAAAGAAAGAGATGCAAGATCAACTTACAAATCAACCGCCCACGATCATTAACAACGTATTTGAAAGACTGTGTCTAAAATTCAAATGTAAACGCAATTTTCTACCTTCAAACATTTTCATTCATCCCGGCGCCAGCTCACTACACCATTTGGAAAGCTTTGATCTCCACCCGACTCTTCTGTACGATAGAATAGGCCAAGTTTGTGTAAACCTTGTGGAATTAAACTTGACAAGAGATTCCTATGATCCAAAAATGACAACCGGAACTGCATCCACAGTCAAACTTGTGAAAAGTTTACAAAAACTTCAACGCCTAGAGTTTAGCGAATGCCCGGATGAAGTTGCTGCCGCAATCGGAAAGAATTGTCCGCTCTTGACACATCTCGACATTTCGTGCAGCATGAACGTCACAGATGTTGGGCTTCGGTCGTTGTGCAGTTGCGCCAAGCTGGAGTATGTGAATATTATGTGTACTTGTGTTGGAGTCGATACGTGTTTGTTCGTTCTCAACCAACTGCAAGCTTTAAAAGTGTTTAAACACTACTGCTGGGACCAATTATTTCTTAAGTTGGAAGAACAGGCGCAAAGAAACAAAACCTGGCGCACTTATTCCCTCCAACAAGCTTCACACATTAGTAACAAACATATTCTCGTCGTGAGAAACAGTTTTCCAAATTTACGACGCTTAGATTTCTATAATGTCGGACCCCAGCTTGATTTTAATGATTTATTCTGGCCTCAACGATTGACGCATCTCGAGCTAACTCAAGTTAAACCAGTCAGTATTCGACTTATTGATCGAGCTTGGCCAATGTTAGAGATATTAACTTTAACGCATTGTACAATTTCCGATGAAAGTGATGAAATTATTAATGCTCCGTTGAAAAACCTACGTCAACTGAGTTTAGGGTGTTTATGCTCAATTACGAAACAAGAAATGCAGACATTATTGGTAGAGCGTAAAAGTTTAGAAAAATTGGTCTTGGTTGATTTTCCAATGGAACTTCCTTTGAGTTTGATTTCACAACTTGTAGGATTGAAAACTTTAGAATTGTACTCATGTCACTCTATTACTCGCAATTCCATCATGGAATTGTTGGAAATGCAAAATCCACTCACTCAGCTATCCATACGGAGTTGTAGTAAGATTGACGCTTTAACTTATTTTTTAGTTAACTATTGTGTCAAAAATCAAAACTTAGATTTGAACTTAGAAAGTAAATGGTAATTTTTTTTTAGCCATTAAAAAATGTAGTATGTAAAACTAAACTGCAGTAAATATAATCGCCTTTACAATAAAATCCAAACATCAATTTGTTAATTTGTAATAATTCCAGAACCAGATCTTTCATATTTACGACAGACAGAAAGAAATATAGGAATCGGGTCGTACTTCGGTACAAGCTCCTTTATTACGTCACGTTTGGGCCTTCTGCGCTACGAATTTCGTCGTCGTAATTACCTCAAAAGTTCTTTTGTTGGAAATCCTAACTCAGATCACTAAAAAAAAATAATCCAAAAATACGAAAATAAAATATCTAAATTACATTTTCTTCATTTATTAAAAATATTGTTTCAATTTTCAGGTATCAGTTCTTTGACCTTTGATCACAAATAATGACGGCGACCTTTTGCGCTTTGCATGATCTTTTAAATTATTCCAGCGACTTTTCTTAGTTCAGCATCGCCTTTTCTGCTAAGTTGGCGTTGGTTGGATGGCGCCGAAGAGAGTCTACGTCTCTAATTTCTTTCAATCACTTTTTTGGAAGCATCAGCCTGATTTTGAAATAATTACAAAATAGAGTAAGGACTTGGTAGATACTTGCAGAGGAATCAGAGTGAAATCGGCTCGCTTTGTTAAAAAAACGTGAACAGTGACAAAGATTGAGCGAATTTCGAGCCAAACACCAAAACACTCAACCGGGCAACAATCCAGGACCACTGGAGGATCGAGCATGTCGCAGGTAGATAGTTTAGGCTTTCTTTTCCCTGTTGAATTAACAATACAAAATTCTAATGCATCTCCCAAATCATGGACACCTCATCAGCTTTTACTCTTAAAGTTTAATGTTGCATTTCTGTCTAGAAATTTACTCGTGTCTGCATATCCAAATTTTTCTTTTTGGCGTAACCTTTAATTTCGTCGTGAACTTTAGCGTCGATATTGAAGCAATTCCAGAAGAATAAGTCGGTTAATGGATTTTCCACTCCCAACAATTTTATGATTGAATTGGAACTAATGGAATGGCACAACGAAAATGATAAAATTTTCAGATATTTAAGCCCGTTCGAAGCGACAACTTCCGAAATTAAATCGTCGGAAAGTATTCCACAATTATCAATGGCCAATATTTCTAAAATCCGACATTGAACCAAAAACGTTTTCATTTGTTGTTCCGTAAAGAGTAAATCGTCGCAGTTTAAAAACAGCTGTCGAAGATTTTTCAACGGAGCATTAATCATATCGTCGATAATTGTACAATGCACTAAAGATAATTTCTTTAACATTGGCCAAGTGCGATTGACAAGTCGAATATCGACCGATGTAACTCTAAACAGATGGAGACTCGTCACTCGTTGGGGCCAAACAAAATGACCAAAATCCAGATCATACGACAAATGTAGGCTTCGTAAATTGGGAAAAATGGTTTTCAGAATGGAAACGTGTTCGTTATTTATCTTTAGAACCTTTTCGATGACATAAGTGGGCAATATTTGATTCGTATTCGACCGTTGTGCTAATTCAGCAAATACTTGGAGCCACTTATCGTGTTGGAACACTTTTAATTTGGGCAGTTGGCCGAGAAGTAACAAACACACGTCGACCGAGACACATGTTGATTCAATGTTTAAGTATTCCAGCTTGACGCAGCGGCTTAACGACTGCAATCCGACGTCGGTAACTTCGACGCAACTGGAAATGTCGAGGCGTGTCATCAGAGGACAATTCTCCGCGATCGCAGCAACAACTTGATCCGTGCAGTCTTCTTTTAATCAAAGGTTTAACCGCTGAAGCTTCGGTAAACTTTTAAGTAATTTGATTATCAGTTTTGGATCTTCGACGTCTCGTTCCAAGCTTAAATCCACAAGGTTTTTACACATTTTCCCTATTGCATCGTATAGAGGAGTCGTGGGGAGATCAAACAGATGTAAGTGGTGTAGTGACATCGCGCCAGGTTGAAGGAAGACTTCTGATGGGAGTGGTCGATCGGTGAATTGAAATTGCTCGCACAGTCTTTCAAAGATGTTGTTGACGAATCTGGGCGGTTGATTTGTCAGTTGATGTTGTATCTCTTCGAACTGAGTAGTCGCCACATTTAAACATAATTCCGCCAGACTGCAAGCTGATTTTTTGCGTGGCATGTCGAGTGTGAACTTCAGGATCGAATGATTAGAGTTTTGGAAAAATTGTTTAAATGAACGTAACGTGTGGCACGTTAATAGTGAGTTTGCGGTTGCCAATTGTTCCTTATAATTATGAGTTACAAGCTCATAATTATAATTATAATTCCTTCTTGGAATAGGCACTTGCGGTACAACAAATATATTTTATAAATTATACTTATAAATACCATGTGAACAGTACAAATCCCTTGCATGTAATGGTAGAACAAATCCATTGCAAAAGAAAATGAAAATCTGTAGTTTTACTAATTTGACATTTTTCAGACATAAAATTGTCTTCCAGTTTATTTATTTGCTTACCTGAAATGATTTTAGTTGTTTCTATCCTTCGATGGCAGAAAGAAATTGTGATTGAGGCTGAATGTTGAAACAGGTCAGGCAGCCATTTTGAATTTCCATCAGCACCATCAGCGCCATTTGCAATAGTGGGAGGAGCTTCAAATAGCGTTAAGCGATCTGATTGGCTCCCTTATTTTACAAAATAGTGTAAAAGTTGAGGAGTTACGTTATGTTATAAGTTCATTTTTATAATTATGAGCTTGTAACTCATAACTATAAGGAACAATTGGCAACCGCAAACTCACTAATACCACAGGGCAGAACGTAAGATGGACGTTACAAACAAAATGGTTATAATAAATATTAACGAGGTGTCTATTTCCCCCAACGTTGGGGGAAATAACATGTACCTTATTTCCCCTAACGTTGGGGGAAATAGTTGGCCTTCTTGGGGCCGGCTATTTCCCCAAACAACGCACAAGATAGATATGATAAGGTATGATGAGATGCAACAAGTGCAGTGAGTGGTTTCATCGTAATTGTTTAGTTGAGTGTGATTACAAGGATGTGAATTTTCTTAATGATTTAAACAGTGTAGAAGATTTTACTTGTTACACATTTATTCCATAATCAAACACAAAGAAACCCCTGAAAGACATTGCATGGCACAGATCTTTTGTTTAGTCACTTCAAATTCATTACAGCTTCTCTTTGCTGATTCTTTTTTATTGTTCTTATAAACAATGGACGCCAAAAGTACCCATTTAAAAGTGCAAATTTAACAACACAGCACGAGGTGTTAATAACTTGCATATAACTTATATGGTTGAGATGGTTTTGAGTGAAGTGAAGTGTGACAAGTGGAACAGATTGTCCATAAATTTAAGCTTTAAAAATGTTTTAAAATGTTTAAGATTTGAAAATGTTTAGGGATAAATCAATTTGGTGTTGATTGAAATGCGACTTTATTGGAAAGAGTTCAATTTACAGCTTGAGTAATTCTTAGAGCTCATCAACACTTGTATCACAGGCGTAGGTGCATCGTTGTCGCTGTACTTATGAAATAGTATTTTCATTTACTGGTAAGATATCGCAATCCATTCTAATGAATATCTTAAGATTGAGATGGATGTGGTGAATTGAGACAACCTGTTAATGTTAGCGTAAAACCGGACCGTTCAAGTTTATTTACAGTATAAGCACAGTGCGCCAGGTGGCGTTCATACATTAATGACATCGTAGAAGACCATTTCCGTGAGTTTTTTTACAATAACTTTACAAACATTTTCAATTGTGTAATTTTGAAATTTCATAATATATTTCCAATGTATTTCCAAAATATTTCCAATATAAAAAATCTACTACTCTCCATTTTGAAAATTTTAAACGCACTAACCCAAATTTTTTTTTGATTTTTTTGCAAACACCATTCAACAATTAATTTTAATTGATTTCAGCACAATTTGCAAGTTTTGCTGACATTTTTATTTATATTTATTTTTATTTTTTAGTTTCCTTTTTTTTTACCACGACCTCTGCCTGAATTGAACCTGGGACCCTTTGTTCTAATGACCACTGCTCTATCCACTAGGCTTGTATATATACAAGGTTGTATATATACAAGCTATATAGCTTATACTATGCCCATCTGTAAATTTTTTTTACATATTCGGTGCTGGAATTAGTGTATGGAATGTCAGTTTTGTATCAAATTTTAAAGGATAGTTATATTTTATTATAAAAATTAAATGTTACACCCTGACATTTTCAACGCTATAAAAATGTGCATTTTGTAATCTATTTCATCAGTCATGCACATGCACATGCAAATTTTTACTTTTGACATAACCGTTAATTTCTTCAATAACCGAAGTGTCAATATTATTACATTCCACGATGATTAACTCATTCATTGGATTTTGTAGATCCAACAATTTAATTATTGAAGTAGAGCTAATAAAATTACATTTTAAAAATGACAACTTTTTCAGATTTTGTAGTGTTCTCGATTCAACAAGTTCTGAAATTAAATCGTCAGAAAGCATGTCACAATTATAAAAGATCAATTTTTCTAACCGTGTACATGGTAACAATAACACTTTCAATTCTTGTTCAGTATTATCAGCAAAGAATAACCACTCAAGATGCAGTTTACGAAGGTTTTTTAACGGACCATTAATAACACCATCATTTTCATTCATAAATGTACAATCCTCTAATGATAATTTCTCTAACATTGGCCAAGCACGGTCAATAAGTCGAATATTAACCGGTTCCACATTAAACAGAATGAGACTCGTCAATCGTTGAGGCCATGTTAAAATATTAAAATCCAGAAAGGTTCCGTCACTTGACAAATATAACCTTCTTAAATGTGGAAACTTGGTCCTCAGCATGGGAATGTGTTCTTTACTTACAAATATAACTTCTTCTAAGGAATAAGTACGTGATGTCGTGTTTCTATTTGACGGTTCTGTTAACTTAAGAAGAAATTCGTCCCAGTAATCGTGTTCAAACACTTTTAAAAGTGGCAGTTGGTTAAGGACGAAGAAACACCCATCGATGGTGACACGAGTTTCGTGAATATTCAAATACTCCAGCTTGACACAATCGCTTAATGCCCGGAGACCAACGTCAGTCAGATTGAAGCAACGCTGAAGATTAAGACGTGTTAGGAGTGGACAATTCTTTCCGATGCCAGCAGCAACTTCATCCGTGAATTCATACGTACACTCGATTTCTAAACGTTGAAGTTTCGGTAAACTTTGCACCAGTTTGATTTGGGATGCAGTTGACACTTTTTGATTTTCGTCATCTCCCGAATCTTTTCCCACGTGTAAAGCCACAAGGTTTTCACACACTTTTCCTATTTCATCGTATAGAGCAGGCATGGTCTTACCAAACAAATGAAGATGGCCTAATGACACGGCGCCGGAATGAATGAAAATGTTGGACTGCAAACGTCGATTGGTTTCGTCTTCGTCAAATTGCAGACACAGCCGTTCAAAGATGTTGTTGATAAGTGTGCCCGGTTGATTTACCAGTTGACCTTGCATCTCCTTCTCTTCAAAATGGTTAATCACAACGTCTAAACACAATTTCTCCAGACTCGAAGCTGATTTCCGGCGTGGCATGTCGACAGTGTCGGTCAGATGCGAATGATAAAGGCCTCCAACAATTTCTTTTCAGGGACGAAACTTTAACGGTTGCGAACGATTGCACCGGCTTGAACGTGTGAGATCGAACAGTGATTGGTCAATGCTGTAATGAAAACAAAGCTAAATCGTTTTCAGCACGCTAAGAGAACGTATTCTTCTTTCGACCAATCAGTAACCCAAATGGCTTACAACAAACTTAAAAAATTTCTGCTAACGTAATGATGCAGAGCTGTGCCGATTATAATGACACAAGGGGCTTGTGTTTCATCTGAGGAGCTGTAAATTCCAATGCTGGCTGCAAAATCTTTGAAAATTTTCTCGTCTCAACAGCTGAAGATCACTTGTTTGCCTGAACCTATGGTAATAGATTTTGCTATAAAAACTCACATACATGTAAAGACCCATGTAAATATGACATAATGGTATTAGCATCACATGATCTGATCGTGGAATCATCTTATAATGAATCTGTAGGCATGTCACTAATTATTAAAAATAATTATTCCAAACTTTTTTAACATGATTTTCATTATTCCAAACTTTTTGAACACTAGTGTTGTATTCAAATGCAGATAACTGGAAAACTACGCATCCTACAGGGGTATTGTTTTGCTCAATCTACAGCTAAAATATGTCTCTTTTGAGAACATTTTCATTTATTTTAGTGAGAGCTTTCCAGCAATGCCAAAATGCCTTCTAACAATGATGTGCTTATGAAAATTTGGATTATTCCAAACTTTCTGAACTGACTGTATCTTTGTTCTGGATGATTAATGCGCTGCAGTGAAGCATGAGGAGGCGCTTTATGGAATGTGATTTTTATCCGCACTTGTGTGTCCCATCTCTCTGCAGTTTTGATTGACACCTCAATTTTAAATTCGTGCGTCGTTGCGTGACGATGAAGAGCGATGGATTTGGATTCACATCAAATTTCTACAAATTGGAGCAAATTCATTACCTGAGGCTCAGCCAATCATAGACATGGATGCCAAACGTGCACCACACGTTTCATCCGTATATAAACAATTTATTGGAGACTTTTCATCATTCGCAGTTGACAGTTGACATGCCACGCAGGAAATCAGCGCCAAGTTTGGAGGAATTGTGCTTAAATGTGACGACCACTCGATTTAGAGAGAAAGAAATGCAAGATCAACTTACAAATCGACCGCCCACGATCATTAACAGCGTATTTGAGAGACTGTGTCTGCAATTGGAATACAAACGCAATTATCTACCTTCGAACATTTTCATTCATCCGGGCGCCAGCTCACTACACCATTTGGATAGCTTTGATCTCAACCTGAGCCTTCTGTACGATAAAATAAGCCAAGTTTGTGCAAACATTGTGGAATTAAACTTGAAAAAATATGTCAACGATCCAAAAGTGCCGACTGTATCCACAGTTAAACTGCTGCAAAGTCTACCGAAACTTCAACGCCTACACTTTAGCGACTGCACGGATGAAGTTGCTGCCGCAATCGCAGAGAATTGTCCACTCTTGACACATCTCGACTTTTCGTGTAGCACAAACTTTACTGATGTTGGGCTTCAGTCGTTAAGCAGTTGCGTCAAGCTGGTGTTTCTGGATGCTACAAAGACTAGTGCCACAGCCAATGGGTGTTTGTTCGTCCTCAACCAACTGCCCCTTCTAAAAGAGTTTGCGCAAAGAAACAAAACATGGCGTACTTATTCCATTGAAAAACTTCCAGGGATTAATAATGAACATATTCCCATTCTGAGGAACAGTTTTCCTAATTTACGATGCTTAGATTTTTTTAATGTCAAATATCATTTTGATTCTAATTATTTATTATGGCCTCAACGATTGACGAATCTCAATCTGTTTCGAGTTAATCCAGTCAGTATTCGACTTATTGATCGAGCTTGGCCAATGTTAGAGATATTAACCTTAATGTATTGTACTATTTCCAATGGAACTGATGATATTATTAATGCTCCGTTGAAAAACCTACGCCAACTGAGTTTAAAGTATCTAGGCTTAAATACGAAACAAGAAATGGAGACATTATTGGTAGAGCGTAAAAGTTTAGAAAAATTGGTCTTGGTTAATTTTTCAACGGATCTCCCCGAGAGTTTGATTTCACAACTTGTCGGATTGAAAACTTTAGAATTGGACTCATGCCATTCTATCCATCATGAAATTGTTGAAAATGCGAAGTCCCCTCACTCACAAGGAGACCGCAAGAGTGTGTAATCCACAATTGTTCAAATTGTTTGTAAATAAAACATTCACATGACCTAAACAATCTATTTTTCTCATATTAAAATGCACCTCTCTCTCACATTGTTACAAACAGTTACAACACACAGGATTCCTTACTGTGTGTTGAAACACCATTTTTTGATTTTTTGAGTAAAAAGGTCAAGTGTAGCACTACACTTGGTGATTAGCCTGTTCAAACCTTACTCTGGAACCCAGGTAATTTGATATCACATGACATATGACATCACAACTTTGTTCATCAACATGACTGCCTGCTTGAAGGCAAAAATAGTGTGTTGCGGTGGCCCAGTGGTTGAGGCAATGTACTAGGAATCTTTTTACACAGGTTCAAATCCTGTTGTCTCCGAAAATTTTTATTTTTATTTTATTGCTTTTTTTAATCCAGTACATCCCTGAGACACTAGTTCAGACATTTCTATTTTCCTTTTCTTTCACAGTTTTATATTTTATACAGATATACGTAGCAGTAATAACTGTTACAATTTGTATTAGTACGAAGCTCACGTTTATTTAATCAAAATAACCAAAAACAAAATTAAAATTAGACAATCTATTATAGTTTACAATTCGTAAGCCTGACACAAATAACATGGCAAAAACTGTTGTCTTTAAACCAATCGCCATTAGTGTGTAGTACTGCACTAAATGTATTCTTGGTGCTCGGAGACAACAATTAACGATGCGGACATTGTTAAGTCAAAAATACGGGTGGACTTTTAATATGCAACAAATACAGAGAGCGCTGTAAGTGTGAAATATATAGAACGAGTTTATGTTTATTTAAATTTTCTACGTTCTCTTTTCTAATATTGGTTCCACGGTTGGTACCAAAGATGGAGAACTAAATTCAACCACAACGTAGCTACGATATATTTATTAAATCAACCAAACCATGCGACGTCGTCAATGCGTTCAAATAGATACGCCTAAACGACGTAGAATAAAATCGACTAGTACTTAAGAAGCCACCTGAACTTATTCCAACTTAATTCGTATCACTGTGTACTAGCACCAGCGCTACTGTTCGTTTAGTTCGGTCATTTCCTTTTAAATCAAAAATGAAGAGAAAACATCCGGATTACAGTTGCAATCTGTGCGATTATACGTGTTCATTTTATTCGCGTTTGGAACAACACATGCTTAAACACACGGGTGAAAAGCCTTTCAAATGTGATTTATGTTCACATTCCTTTACGGCTAATTCAAGCCTAACGGTCCACATGCGAATTCACACGGGAGAAAAACCTTACAAGTGCCATTTGTGTGCTTATTCTTGCAATCGAAAATCAAATTTAAAAAATCATGTGGGAACTCACACGGGGGAAAAGCCATTCAAGTGCCATTTGTGTGCTTTTTCCTGCATTGCTAGTGGCAGTTTAAAACATCATGTAGCGACCCATACTGGAGAAAAACCGTTCAAGTGCCATTTGTGTGCTTATTCCTGTATTCAAAGTAGTCATTTAAAAAAGCATTTGTTAACCCATGGTGGAGAAAAACCATTCAAGTGCCATCTTTGTGCTTATTCCTGTATTGAAAAAGCACAGTTGAAAAATCATATTGCAAATCACAACGGAGAAAAGCCATTCAAGTGCCATTTATGTGATTATTCTACCAGTCTAAGTGGAAATCTAAAAAGACATGTATTGACTCATACTGGAGAAAAGCCATTGAAATGCCACTTGTGCACTTATTCCAGTACTACTAGTTCGAACTTAAAAAAACACTTGAAAACCCATGCTGAATAAAAACCATTCATGTGCTGTTGGTGTGTTCATTTCAGCACATTTTTTCTGCGCACTTATTCTTGCGTACACGATTAAATGCATTTTTATTTCGTTTAAAAGGTTTCAAAGTTTCTAAACACAAAATTTTTAACTGATATTCATTCTGAATGGTTTCCGAATTGGATCCACAAAAATGATTTCTGAAATAATAAATAAATTGTCCATAAATGTGAAATAAATAGAACGAGTTTGTGTTTATTTAATTTCTCTACGTTCTCTATTCTAATAATGGTTCCACAGTTGGTTCCAAGGATGGAGAACTAATTTCAAGCACTTCCCGTACAAAATCTGCGGCCACTCTCAAAGATTTTAAACATTACACATTTCTCTCGATTAATTATTATTAACTCGGTTTACTAAGAAATAATTTCTGCAACGTTAAACATGTCAACACACAGTGGATAAGGTCAAAGATTAACCAGCAAGTAATATATTCGATAAATCAATACAGTCACAGCAGATAGTTGGATAAACTATAATATATTTATTCAGTCAAAATCAATCAAAATTTATCAAATTGCTATTATTTAGTTTACAAAAATCAAGCTTTAAATCATGATGATATTACATTTCTATTTGCAATGACAGAATTTACAAGAATGACGTAATGTAAATGTTATTTGATTAAGTTTTTACATGTCTAGTCAAATTACTCTAACTGGCACAAGAAAAATTACATAAATGGCAAGGAAATAGCTTTTATCCAGTATGATTTGTCAAATTTCTTCTTAAATTTCCACTTTAACTACAGGCATAATGTTTATCTTGTTGTCCTCAGTAAAAACGCATGGGGCTGCCATCACATAAGTGACATGTGAATGGTTTTTCTCTAGTGTGTCTCACTAAATGATTTCTCAAAGTCCAATTCCGGCTACAACAAAAAGCGCAAAAATGACACTTGAGTGGCTTTTCCCCAGTATGCGTTTTTACATGCGCTTCTAAAGTTCCATTTTGGGCACTGGAATAAGCACACAAATAAGCACACAGCGCTTAAAATGAATCTTTTTTTAATTTATTTTTATTAAAATGTGTGGAATGACCTGTTCTAGGGCTTGACGAAACCCAAATTTTAATTTTTTTTTATGGTTAATTGATTTTTGGAAAAAACACACAAAATTACACAAACCGGAAGTTGAAACACACACACACACACAAACGTTCAAGTCAAGTTAAATAAAAGCCTTTAATAAAAGCCTTTAAAAATACCTAAAACATTGAAAAATTAAAAAAATCGAACGAAAAACATCGGGATGAAAAAACAAACGTGTGCCTGGCGTAGAAATTAGACTGGGGATTGGTCTATCCGTAGCCTATAAGTGGTGTGGAAAATCTTTGATTGAGAAATTAGACAAAGCCTTAAGTTAGCAACATTTATTGGACTGTTATAATTTATTGTTTGCAACAATAATTAGGAACATGGTTTTTCATCTGTATGTTTTGTTAAATGTTTTTTCAAAGTAACATTACATTTACAAGAATAAGCACACAAATGGCACTTGAACAGTTTTTTTCCAGTATGGGCTGCAAGATGAGTTTTTAAATTCCCACTTTGATTGCAGGAATAAGCACATAAATGGCACTTGAACGGTTTTTCTCCAGTATGAATTGCAAAATGTTTTCTTAAATCCCCACTTGTAATACACGAATAAGCACACAAATGGCACTTGAACAGTTTTTCTCCAGTATGGGTCGCTAAATGCACTTTTAAATTACTACTTTTAATACTGGAATAAGCACAAAGATGGCATTTAAATGTTTTTTCTCCTGAATGTATTGCTAAATGTGTTCTTAAATTTGAACTAGTGCTGCAGGAAAAAGAACACAAATGGCACTTGAATGGTTTTTCTCCAGTATGGGTTGCTAAATGCATTTTTAAATTACTACTTTGAGCACAAGAATAAGCACACAAATGGCACTTGTATGGTTTATCTCCAGTATGGGTTGCTAAATGCACTTTTAAATTACTACTTTGAATGCAAGAATAAGCACAAAGATGGCATTTGAAAGTTTTTTCTCCAGTATGGGTCGCTACATGAAGTTTTAAACTCCTACTAACACTACAGGAATAAGCACACAAATGGCACTTGAACGGCTTATCTCCAGTGTGAATTCGCATGTGATCAGCCAGGTTTGATTTACTTCTAAAGGAAACTGAACATATTTGACATTCGAAAGGCTTTTCACCCGTGTGGATAAGCATGTGTTGTTGCAAACGCGAATAAACTGAACACGTATAATCGCACAGATCGCAACTGTAATCCGGATGTTTTCTCTTCATTTTTGATTCTAGAAGCAGATGACCGAAATAAACGAACAATAGCGTTGGTGCTGGTACACAGTGATAACGAATTAAGTTGGAATATGTTTAGATGGCGTCTTAAGTAGTGGATCTCATTCTACGACGCTTAGGCGTATCTAAATGAATGCATTCACGACGTACGCATGGTTTGATTCATTTAATAAATACGTTGTCGCTACGTTTTATTAGAAACAAATTGACGGCATATGAAATAAAACGAAACAAAATGTAAGCGTGACGTTCACAAACAATTTTATTTCAGAAATTTCAAAAATTTCGTGAAATAAAATTTCTTTTAGTTGTGACATTCTTTCAATATTAAATCCCGATGACCCGCTACATTCTATTTATGAAAACAATAGTCTGGATCACAGCCAAGTGGCCGAACCTAATAACTTGTTCAACTTTGGATGCGCCGATCATTCCCATGAGTATAGCGTGCAACACCATAATGTTTTTTTTTTTTTATAAAAAAAATTATTTCAATTAAATTTTTATAGAATATAAACCATTAAAATCAAAATAAATATCAGTTTTCTTTGTATTTATGAGTACAATAAAAGCTGTTTACATATCTGTTTTTAACTATATCACAGGAGACAGGAATAACACATTTTGTTAAAAGAATGAAATATGATTAATAGAAAATTAATAGAAATAGTATTAGGTAATTAAATTCAAAGAAGACCACATTGATACCGATTTGTAAAAATAAAAATAATTCCACAACAAATAAAAATAAATTTAAAATATATTTTCACACGTCATCTGCATGCTTTCTTAAATGCTTGTTCAAAACATCACTTCGCCCGCTAGAAAAATCACTTAAGTGACACGTGAATGGTTTTTCTCTAATGTGTCTCACTAAATGATTTCTCAAAGTCCAATTCCGGCTACAAGAAAAAGCGCAAAAATGACACTTGAGTGGCTTTTCTCAAGGAGGAAAACGCACACAAATAACACTTGAATCGTTTTTCTTTCTTATGAATATGCATGTGGGCAATCAATTATGATTTAAGCCTAAAGGAAAGTGAACATTCCTGACATTTGAATGGCTTTTCCCCAGTGTGTATAAGCATGTGTTGTTCCAAATACGAATAACGTGAACCCGAATAATCACATCGATTGCAACTGTAATTCTCACAATTGCTCGCCGCCACTTCTCCCTCCATTTTTGACAGAATTTGCGCCGATTTATCACTTGATAGCACCGAAAATAAACTTATTCTGAAATTAAAAGAGCCAAATAGATAAAAGCAAGAAGTGTTTTGATACTTTGTTGCCTTATAAATGTAATAAAAATGCGTTTACCGGCAAGAACGAAAAAAGGTTGCCATAGAAACCAATATGTAGGCATTATGGGTAGGGTTAGAATAACTAAACAGACGATGACACCTCTTGAGCATATATTGAGACGATATTTCAGCAGTAATTATGAAATTTTTAAGAAAATAGTACACACTGTGGTGCCTCAAATTATATTATAAAGCGTGCATCACATTTCAGTGTAAAAAAAAATATTATAATGTATTTTATTCTTTGCTCACTTTTGGTAAAGAGAGCAACTCCCCTAGCACAGTCCAACGTGGTTTAATCCTTTGCTGTTTCATCTTTTGACGTCACAACTGGGTGCAAGTTGTGGGAGGAGTTTCCCTCCCTCTGCTTGTGCCTGCTCTGAGATTTGCTTGCAAACAACCAATTTTAGAGTTCTGTGCAGCTTTCTGAGCAGATTCCAGGGTGGGCCAAACGGTTTTAGGCTCACGCTTGATTTTGCTTCCAAATCAAAGACTTTTCTGGATACTTTGGAGATCATTTCTGTATTTAGCGTGCAACATTTACAATTACATGCTTTTTCAAATTCCCATTTCGCTTGCAAGATAAAGCAGAAGTTTTTTTTGTGTCGCTCACCAAAAAAAATTGGAAATGAAACGAGGAAAATATACAAACACAGTAAGTAGCAGGTTTTGATTTGTGGATGAACAAATTGAAAGAAATTTTTTGAGTTAAAAACAAAAACAAAATGAGAATTACAGAATTATGAACTTAATGAACAGAATGTGATTTTTACTTTGTATGCTTTGTTTGTAGTGACCCTAGTGGTCACTAAGGAAGTAACAGAAAAAGTCTGTAGAAATATATTTTAGTTTATTATATTTTTAGTTTGAGTTTTTTATGCTTCCTGTCTACAGGCTAGAAAGCGGAGCAGAGCGGGAGGAAATGTGGGTGGTTGCCAGGGTAACCAGCCCACAAGCCTCCAAACAGGAAATGAGTCCTGAGAGGAGTGAGAACTCCTCAGTATGATCACAAACTTTGCCAGAGAAACAACACAAAAACCAACCAGTAAAACACTAGTATTTTGTGAAAACCTCCGTGAAGTTTACATATTCCTGCATTAGCCAGTAGCTAATTTGGGAGTTTTCCTACTGCTGAAATCAGTCAGCAGCGGGATATTTCGGTCTTGCCGCACATTTCACGTGCGGTGGGATTTATCAGTCTTGAGTCAACTCAATTGTTGATTCAGGATTTCGCCTTGCCGTGGAGGAAATCCGGCTAGACGTTGTGCGAAAGAGTCGCAGTTTCGCC
This sequence comes from Strigamia acuminata, assembly GCA_949358305.1. NCBI lineage: Eukaryota > Metazoa > Arthropoda > Chilopoda > Geophilomorpha > Linotaeniidae > Strigamia > Strigamia acuminata. Next base: position 6,963,849 of record OX442315.1, on the reverse strand, counting down.
GCCAAGACGACGGAGTTGCGGAGAACGGGTAGTAGAAGTATCGGAAAGAGTCCGGTTGATTCAACAAATCGACGGGAGTCGATTTGTACCAGACAATTTCGAGGGTTTGAGTTACGGAATAAGTCCGTTTCACCGAGGAGCGACGCCGAGCAGAATAGCGAGACGAGCGTCGAAGAGAGAGCCGTAGAAGAGCGACGATTACGAGCCGAAATCGTTGCCGGAGCGCTGGAATCGTCAAAATAACGTTTCCACGTCGATTTGAAGTTATTTCCTCATTTCATCTATTATTTCATTTCTTATTTCCATTAAGCTTTATTTATCACTGTAATTTATCTTATTCTAAGTCAGAATAAACCATTTTGTGAGTTTAATATTAGAGAGTAGTTTTTATGATAAGTCTTGTCAAAGCATCAATAAGTCTAGAATTATTATTATTTATTTAATAGTAATTTAGGCTCATTACACCTGGGGGCCCGTTAAAAAATTTGAACCTTAACAACTATCTTCAGTTGAGGGACCACCATTTTGTCTTTTAAATTTGTGATAGGAAATTTTCTGTTTCTTTCTTCTCTATTCTGTGTTACAAATAATGTCTTTGCCACAAGATTCGAGGAGAGGGAGAGGAACGAGACGAGGAGTCCGCACTAGAGGCGGTACGGCCGGAGGAGCGACCGGCGGAGCAGCGGAGCCATATTTCGATTCATCATCCAGCCCGGAGAGAGAATCGGACCAAGATCCCGAACAGCGCCGACTAACCAGTCAAGATTTTTGGTTGGAAACGTCGCAAGAAACTCAAAGGGAAGAGCCCTGTGTCACCTCACCAGTCGATAAGACTTCGCCCAGCGTGCCATCAACTCCAAGCAGCAAAATTGACTTAACGAATATGTCGTTGGAGCAAGTGATTGCCGTCGCTCACAAACGAGGGAAATTGATAAAACACTATCACGCCGCAGCCAAACAAAGAGCGCGAGACGACGCGGAAACTTCGGGCGAAAATTCCCCGGCCCGACATAAATTGTCACGAGTACGCCAGCGCATCGCCGATCTCATGCAGGAAAATGCAGACCGATTGGCAGAGCGGCAGCGTCAGTACGCAGAAGGCGTTACACTTTCCGATGAAGACGTTGCAAACATCACAAAGGCGATGAAAGACAGCACCCGACAGCTGCAAGATTTCCATCAGGAGGAATACGAGATGGTACGACGTCTCAAAATGGAAGAACGCCAAGCGCGCCAAGCGAAGTACGAGGCAGAATTGGCCAAACAAGCGACGGAAGACGAAATTCGTGCCAAAAAGGACCAATCGGACAGAGAAATTCAAGCCGAAAAAGACAGAATGGAAGCTGAAAGAATCCGCCTAGCGACGGAACGTCAAGAATTACGTGATAGACGTAAGGCGCAGGAATTAGCAAATCGAGATGCGATACGTGCCGAAAACCAACGTATCGAGCAGGAAAAAATACGTTTGGCGAACGAGTATCGAGACTTGCAGGAGAAACGTCTAGCGGAAATAGCGGCTGATCGAGCAGCTATGCAAGCCGAAAGACAGAGGATTGCAGCGGAAAGAGTCCGCGTGGAAGCGGAACGTTTAGCATTGATTGCGGCACAAAAGGCAGCGGAGACAGCAGAAAGCAAGGAGATCCACTACCTTCGTCAGAACGCTCTTGAAGCGCAAGAGGCAGCGGAAAGAGTCCGCCAAGAGAATGAGGAGCTCAAATATCTTGCACAATGCCAGTACGCCAGACCAACGAACATTCCACCACGCCAGCCAGAAGTGGTCAATTTATCACCAGGCTCGTCCGCAAATCCTTTAAAAAGGAGAGGTGATGTGGATGAAAGAAGAGATGCTAAAAGAGCATCAGTTTCACCAGCAAAAAATCCAAACGTGCTGGATGTGATTGCACAGAGAAATCGTCAGCGTGCAACGGACCAACCTGCTGGACCAATTAAAAAACAAGGTGCAGTAACAGGAGTGGAGCCGGAGGATTTTCAAAAATGGCAGACAGCACGCAGACAAATGGATTCCGACAATAGAGACTGCAAAACTCCAATGGAAACTGAAAATGTCAGTACTCCTGCAACAAAAGGCGCATGTGGAGGCAAAGCTTTGGGAGAATATCTTGAAGACGCTCGAGACGACGAGAACCCCGCCTATCGAAGATCATACACGTTCATGGAAACGGTTGAACAATTAGCCGAAGCCAATGAAAGAGAGGATCGGCGAAGATTGCGGGAAACACAGACGAAACAACAAGTGGATAGTCAACGCGAAATGAGTCGCGAAAGTGAAAAACAAAAATTCCAACATGATCAAGAAGTTCCGGAGCAAGATAAAAGCAGTAGTCAAGATGCTGCAACCGGACAAGATGGAGCAACTGGACAAGCCAGTTACACAAGAATTAGAAATTATGACGACTATCTGCAGGGCAAATATTCACAGCAACCTGAAAATATAAATCCACGAAATGAGTCGTGTAATCGAGATGCTGCCCGTTCAAAAGACGACAGATATGTTGGACCAAACCCACATATAGGACAAGATGTAAATTTACGAAATGAGTCGTACAACCGTCAAGAAGCCCGTTCACGCAGTGAAGTGCGATTTGCAGACGAAACTCGAGCACATAATGACACAGATATGCGAAATGTATCGTGTTATCAAGACGAACCACGCCAGCAAAGTGACGCCCGCTTCAGAGACGAGACTCGTCAACAAAGCAATTATGGTCCAGTGGGACAAAGCTGTTATAATCGAAACGGGTCGATATCAAGAGAAGGCCCAAGTCCACAATACGGCCACCAACAGGACTCACGACAGGATAGGGGCTCCTATTGGTACGAATCCTATACGAATAGAGATTCACATGAGCAACGTGATGATTCACACAGACGACGTGAAGATTCCAATAGGCGACGAGACGACTCATACCGAGACCAACGGAGGTCACGCTCCAGTCCACCACCATCACAACACGAGTATGAGCGAAAATATTCACATTCAGATCAGTTTCGTCGTGAAGAGCCAAATTACTCAAGGCCACAAGGTGAGAGATGGGATAGAGGGAATTCCCGTTCGGATAACAGAGATCCGCCCCCATCAAATACATTACCAACTAGTTCCAGAGAATTGGAAGAAATCATCGCAAGACAGATTGACTCAAAATTGTCGCAAATTCCTTCAAAATCTCAGGAAATGGAGGAAGTTCTAAGGAAACTTATTCTGAAATATTGCACTAATAATTGGACACATTACTACAACTCACCACACCAAATCAAGTGGGACCGCATTAATCCGGACATGTTTGATGGAGGATGGCAAATCGGAACCCAGTTTTTAGATGAAGTAATGCACGTGGTGACAAGTCACGAAATGGACCCGGATGTGGCTTTACATAAGTTGATACCAAAAATGTTGGTTGGTAGTGCAACGAATTGGTTTCGAAAAAATAAATTCACGCACTGGAATGAATTTGTAAAAGCATTTATGAAAGAATACGGGGAGTCCAATGCAATGATGATAAAGTATTGGGACAACCACAAACAAATGTTGGGCGAAGACATTCGGTCTTACTTAAGACGAACAGAAGATCTGATTGCTCAGCTCCCGTATCACATCAGCGATTTTGATGAAGATAGGAAATTCAGAAATGGTCTGACACCCTTTTCCGAGAAGGTATTAAGAATGGTGGATGCACCAATGGCCAGTTCTTTCGAAAAATTACAAGAATTTATAAGGAACAATCAAATGTATATTGATGACAGATATGCATCAGACCTCCCGCTAGAAGAGCAAAGAGCACGGGATGACTTGCAGCGACACCACTCAGACTATACGAGATCCGGTGCAAAAATGATGCGCCCACGCTCGCAATTTTTATTATCATCTCGGGAGGAAGGGTCCACCAAAAAACAAGAAAGTGGACCATCGCCTTATCCTCAACCACGAGTGCCAACGCGACCAACGGTCAAATGGGTACAAGACTCATCCGAGGCAACCGAATCAGTCGGTGACACACAAATAATGTTAACAGAATACTCGGAAGATGAATTAAACACTCTAATGGATGCGGCAAGCGTATTGTTCACGCGAAATAATCCAGCGATAACAAAATACAAGCCGCAAATGCAAACAAGGTTGCCACATCAAACGGTTGTGCAGCCGCAGACACAAGGAAATTCGTCCTTTCCGACCAAACCATACTCTGTCGACTTTAACTCAAAAATAGAAGTACAAACTCCACAATTAAGTGAAAACAAGGGACAGACTTCTACGCCAGGCGGCGCAGCAGATGGTAATAAGACCAGTCAAGTAAAATTGACACCGGAGAATGCACCGTGCCATAATTGTGGCCAAGTTGGACACTGGGTACGGCAATGTCAACAGCCAAAGAGAATGTTGTCCAAAGATGAAATGGAACATCTCATTAATTCTTTATCCGACAACCTTACAAAAAACTTGAACGCGCGGGCTCAGGAAAAGCAGTAGAGCTCGCGCTGACAAAAAATTCGGAAAAACTGCAAGATGCCCAACCAACAACAGCTCTATCCGTGGAAGTAGTAGAGAATTCAGAAGGGTTATCGGAGACCCAATCATTAGATGAAAAGGTAATAGAGACTTCATTAATATTAAAAACATCGGTGGAGTCACAAGATCGGACTGAAGACATCCAAGAGACTCCACTAACAGCAAAAGTACCTTCAGGATCACGATTCATCAAAGATAGCAAAACTGGAGAATATGTGCAATCGGAATTGATTGAAAAACCACGCAAAGTAATTGGAACTTTGGAAGGTGGAAGAGGAACAATAGTTGTTGATTACGAAGATGGTGAAGTTGTGGGAATAAAATTTCCAGCTCCAAAAGCAACAACGGAACCAAAACCGGAAGTAGCCGGGTGTTCATCAGAACCGGAATTAGCCGGCTGTTCATCAAAAACGGACAGTTTATACGATAATGGACCACTGAAAAATACGACTATTCCTGTAATACTCACGCCACCGGAAGCAATCGGCACGATGCCCAAAAGAGGAGAAATGATTTGTGACATGGAGTGCGGACAACTCGTCGCAATGAGGTTCCCGCCTCTAGAAATAAAAGATTGTCCACCTGTAATACAAGAAGCTTATCGTTCAAACGACTTTGACAAATCATATTTCACAGTCAACGTGACCGAAGCTTTAAAAGATGTAAAATTGGTGCAGGAAAATGAGGCAACTATTTTTTGGACGAAGGTAAAAAAGACCTATGAAGAAACTCCATCTATAGCGGCTTGGATGACCGATACGTCAGCTGAACCAGTGGATTGGGACCCACTCCTAAAGGAGTTAACAACTTTGGAGCCAGAAGGACCAAGAATTAGAGTCTTTAACATTTTACTCCCCGAAGAAGATGTTTTAGAAGGGATGACGACGATTGACATCAAGACAGAACAAGGTTCGATCGCCGCGATGTTGGATTCCGGTGCCAATCGCAGTTGTATTTCTTGGCCACTGATTCAAGCAATGGGGTTGGAAAAACAAGTTTGGCCCCTCAAAGCCAACATGACTGTAAATACAGCGGACAAACAAGTCCAACCTATGGGGACAATAAGAATGATGATTAGATGGACTCATGGTATGATGCAGCAGTATTTTTTAGTGTTGCCTCACGACATGAAGTTCATGTTAATCGGCAATGACGCAATGAAAAGGATGAAGATACAGCCGAATCCACTCAACGGCAAATGGAATTTCATCACGACAATAGATGTACCACAACCTTACATACCGCAGTATCTTCTTGATAAATATGAGCAAAAGAAAGAAGAGCCCGAATCGTCATTGAAAACATTTAGAAAAGAAAGTAGCTTTTGTGCATTCGAGGCGAAGTTGAAGGTTGGAAATGGAGTCCATGATATGATTGAAGAAGCAAAACTGCAATTAACAGAAGCAGCACAATTAGAGCATGTGCTGAGAAAATATGAGAAGATACTCAGCAAGAATCCGGGAAAAACACACGTGCTCCAACACTCGATAAACTTAGACACGGATAAACCGATCCGAGTTCCATTCAAATCATGGAACCCACAAAAGCGCGAAATTTTAAGAACCCTCTGCCAGGAGATGATCGACAAAGGCTATGTATCGGAAGCTGAAGGAGATTACGCAACGCGAATCGTGCTGGTAATGAGACCAGGTTCGGAGCCACGCCTCTGTATCGATTACAGAGCACTAAACGAACACACCCTTTATGACCCGCCACAAATGCCGACCATTACGGAAATCTTAAGAGAATTAGGAGAATTCCAATGGGTGTCGACCATTGACTTAACAAAGGGCTACTGGCAGATAGACTTGAGACCGGAAGATCGTCCGAAAACGGCTTTCTGGAGCCCCATGGGCCGTTTAATGTTCAATGTCATGCCCTTCGGGCTGGTCAACGCGCCAACAACATTTCAACGTTTGATTGAAAAGGTATTAGGCGAAGCATTCAGGAAATATGCTTGGGCCTACCTGGACGATATAGTGATCGTATCTAGGACTTATGAAGAACATATGAAGCACTTGGACTCAGTATTGGGAAAACTACAGCAAGCCGGATTACACGTGAATCCGACCAAGTCCAAATTCTGCAGAAAAGAACTCAAATTCCTAGGATATAAATTAGGAATTAATGGATTAAGTGTAGACCCCGCGAAAGTAGCGGCAATCTCAGAATTTCCAGCGCCAAAGAATTTGACTGAGCTCCAGAGATTCCTCGGAATGGTCAACTTTTTCCACCGTCTTCTGAAGGATTTGGCAACTGTAGCGGCACCATTACGCCCATTGTTGAAGAAAGGAATAGAGTTCCTATGGGAAAATGAGCACCAAGTTGCATTTGATGAAATAAAAAAGTTATTGACTGATGCAAAGACAATGCATCTACCAAATTTACATCAATCTTTCATTGTGAGAACAGATGCGAGCAAAAAGGGTTTGGGCGCCGCTTTAATGCAGATGAAGGAAATTGACGGCCAGATGATAGAATCACCATGTGTTTATATCAGCCGATGTCTGCAGCAGGCAGAACTCAATTATAGCGCCACCGACCTCGAGTGTTTAGCCGTCATATGGGCGCTGCGGAAATTCAGGCCGTATCTCGAATTCACGAGCTTCGTCGTGCAAACTGACCACGAGGCGTTGAAATGGTTGATGAGACTGGAAGAGCCAGCAGGCCGTCTTGCCCGCTGGCAAATGGAATTGATGTCTTACAATTTCCAAATTCAGTACTTAAAGGGGACATCCAACACATTGGCCGACGCATTGTCCAGGGCGCCAATTCAGATAATTTGCGACGTGGAAGACACCGGAGAAGCCGACGGCGATCTGAGATATTGCCCAACTGAGCCACGCAAATGGGTGGTGGGGAACTGGAATCAATTGCCACGACCAATAAGCGAAGACGAAGAGGTCGCATCATATTGGTGTCAAATGTACAGTGCGCCTAGTGAAGAGTTGGAACAGAGTCCAAAAGAAAAGAAAGAGTGGCAGTACATGCCAACTTCCGAAAACGAGATGGTCACGGCATTTATCGCAAAAGTGACGGAACAAGCAAACTGCACACCGCCGACACGAGAAGAGCTCGTAGATCACCAGATCAAAGACCGCCACTGTCAGGCCATGCGACATTATCTTGAGACGGAGCAATTTCCCACATACGTGAAAACTCCGTTACATAGGAAAAAATATCGCATCTTAGCAACGAAACACATTGTTGAGGAAAACCTTTTGCTTAAATATCACCCAACAATGTCGGATGATTTGGCAGAGGATTCAAGAGCGCTTAAAATTGTAGTGCCGAGATCATTACGATTTAGAGTTCTGTGGCAAATGCACGGACATCCTTTGGCGAGCCACTGCGGAATAGCACGAACACTTTACCGTATGCGACAAGTGTATACGTGGGAGGGGATGAAACGAGATACAGCTCGATTTATTAAGCATTGTTCTCGTTGCCAAGCGTGCAAACCCAGAACAAAAACACGAATAGAACCAGCTCAAATTGGCCCGTATGCGCCATTTGAATGTTTAAGTATCGATTTAGTAGGACCGTTAACTAGAACGGAAACAGGAAATAACTATATTTTGGTGATTCTGGATATAGCCACTCGCTGGCCAGAACTTTACCCGCTGGCAGACCCAGTGGCCCAAGATATAGCTGACTGTTTGTTTGACACATGCATGGGTTGGGGATTTCCGCTCCGGATTATATCGGATAACGGACCGCAATTTAAAGCACGACTTTACCATGAATTTTGTAAAAAGTTCAAAATTGTGCCGCGATTTACATCACCATATCATCCCCAAGCCAACACAGTGGAAAGAACCAACAGAGACCTGAAATATATTCTTTCGATTTACACATCGATCCACAAGCGCTGGGACGAATATCTAAGAGAGATAGCGTTTAGTATACGCACAACAGCAACAACAGGCCGCGATTACTCGCCAGCATACTTAAATTGTGGCCGAGAATTTAGGATACCATGGGATCCTCGAATTTTGGATGGAATTTTGAAAATTGACCCAAATAAGCCGCACATTTACATCCAACGATTGGAGAAAGTCATTCGCGACACGTACCATCATATGATGGCGCACATCATGGACCTTCGTGAGCGTGTGGACAACCATAAATTAGATGGGAAATTTCAAGATTTTCGAACGAATGACCTCGTATGGAAAGAAGATCACATTTTGTCAAAAGCATCGCAGGGAATTTCTGCGAAATTATCCGACAAGAGGAGTGGGCCATATGTTATCATTAAAGTCCACCAGGGCGGAGCTGTCAAATTAAGACGACTTAAAGATAATAAGATCCTACGTTCCATTCACATGTCCGAGTTAACGCCATTTTTCCCGGAATTTAATCAAGAAATTTGGGAAAAAGGCCAAACGCAAAGTAACCCGGAAGGAAAAATTATTAACACTTTGTTCGACGAACCATCGACATCCGAAAGGCAAGAAATTGCAAATATAGAGAGTTCGCAGAACGTGCAGAATGAACAAATTCAAGGTAATAATTCAACAGAATCTCAAACTTTGCGTCAAATGCAAAATTTAGAAGATTCGCAAAATCAAGGAAATTCACAAGAATCACAAATTTTGGAGCAAACACAAAATTTGCAAGATTCGCAAATTTCGCAAGAACAACAAGAATTACAAACAGCACCAAGTTCATCAGACACGGAAAATAATGAGGAAATAGAATTTGCAATTCCAAGCGATCAGCAAGTCGAACAAAGTGAAGAAATTAATGAAGATTTGAGCGCAACTTTGCAACAAACATCACAAGTTGATGTGCCACTTTTTCCAAAAAATTTAGTTGTAGAAACAGACGAACAGGTTGCGTCGTTTTCTAAAAAGAGGGGAGAAGTGGTGAAAAAAGTGAAAACAAAACAAAGATATAAAGATCTGCGCGAAAACCAACTCAAAATAATTAAAAAGAAAGCTGTCCTGAAGAAATATCCACTTCGAGACAGAGGGAGGATTAAACCACCAGACTACCTCTAAAAATAGAATAGAGCGACGTCACTCGGGAGTCCGGAAGTGGACGACGTCGCAGCTCGATCGTGATTGGTTGAACGAACCTCATGTCGATTCAACGTGAAGTAAAAATCACATGTGTGGAGACATTCGTCAAAACAATAACAAAACGTTGGAGTGATTTAAACTAAACACAAGCGATCAAACAACAAGGAGTTACGAGGAGGCCCGGACGGAGCAATCATCAACACCACGATGAATCAAGATTTTCGACCGCCGCCGGAACCGAAGAAACCAGTACACGAAGAGGTAGTAAAAAATCGAATTAAGTCGAAAAAACTAAGGATAAGAGATCCAAAATAATAGTTATCATTATTCATCAATTGTGCGTGTCATAAAAGTAAAAATTTATCGATGATCGTAAGAGACGAAGCGAAATAAGTCGTAAATACGGAGACGCGATCACAAAACTGATAAAAGATCGAGATGGGCACGGAATATCGCTAAGAAGGCTAAAACTAAGTTAGAACTATCAGAAATAATTAGTTTTATGTGACAAAACTAGTAAATATTGGCAAAAAACTTGAGAAAAGCGACATGAAAATACGTCGCGATATACGAAAGAGCGCCATCTGGCGAGAATTTTATGAAACATAAAAATTAAGAAAATGACACACACAATTGAGAATAATTTCGTAAAAGACAAAAAATTAATAAAAAATTTAATTTATAGACAAGGAAAGCGATGGAATCATGGGACGCATTACCCCAAAATGCAAGAGTTCCACGAACTTTCTATCGGGGAAGGATTCATCACAAATTAAGAAGAATATTCGAGCGGAGAGGCTACAAACCAGCAAATGTCCGAAAATTCATCTCGCTAGCCATGCAACGACGCTGGGGAACCTTGAAGAGATTATTCAAGGGTTTCAAAACGTGTTTCCATGAAATGTTAAAATTAATTTCAATATTAACGGACACACACGGACCAATTTGGAACGAATTGATAGGCGAAGATTTTCCGATGACTCCAGAAGAAGCGGAGGACTACGTTATTTATTGCGACCCGGCGACAAATCGAGTTCAATTTGCACGACAAGTGATGAACCGACTGCAGGAAGGCATGGCGGATGTAGCAGCAAGATATCTGGAGGCCAAAGCGAAATGGCAAGCAGAGCAGGCGTTACTGGAAGAGCCAGATTTGGAGACGGTGCCACCATATTACGTCACTTCACAATACGAGATGCACCAGCTCACGATGGCCGGAGTGCTCGGTGTTCACATCACGCCAGTATCCAAGGAGAAACCGGAGTTGCGGGATGATTTTGGCCCGCTGGTATATGTAAAGAGGCAACGACTGGAAAAAGAGGAAAAGGAACGTAGAGATAAAAGATCTCAGGACGACCGAGAGCCAAGTCCAGAACGACGAAGAAAGACACCGCCCCAGACAACTCGAAAAGTGGAGTATTCGTCAAGACGACCACGAAGTACGGTGCAGCGAGAGAAGACTCCGCCAGAGAGATCAGAAAGATCTACAACATCTGCACGCCATCCGAGAAGTCGATTAGCGTCCAGAAGTCAACAAAAATCGGAATTAAGTCCGAAACCTCATCATTCATCGAGAAGTCACCATTCTAGAGATAGAAATTACGATGAATTCCGATTTGAACAACATGAGTTAGCTCGAAGAGGAAGGGAAGCAAGGACCCGAGGAGCACTTCGGTACAGAGGAAGCGACAGACGGAGGAAAGAAACTCCGCCGAAGCAAAGTACGTCGAGAAACCGAAGTAGGGTAACAAGACCCCTTGAACGAGACGAAAAAATGCGACAAGAAACAAGGGAGCATCGAAGTCACTCGTCGGAGCGGCGTAAAGTAAAATATGTTTCCTCTTCTCGTAGAAGAGACAGTCGAAGTCCGGAATTAAGTCCGATAAACAAAAAACGTCAGTTAAAAGAAAATCGACGCCAGACAAGCAATAGTTCGACAGAAAAGAGGTCGCACTCAGAATCACGTCCAGTGAGCAGTCATCGATATTCTAAAATGCGTCCAAAACGAACTGTGACACAGGATGAGGATGACATTTTACGAATCCAAGTGAAAGAAAGTAGTGATTCATACTATTCAGCATCAGAAAATGAATACGTGCTTGTAGACGAAGTGCGGGAAATTTCGTTGGAGTGCCAAGAGAGGATGCAAATTTCAGAAGAAGAAACGAAAGAGACGCAGCTTTCACAAGAGATAACGTCCGCAATCACCTACGAACTTGAGGAAACGGAAAAAAGTCCGACAGGGCCAAGGACGCCTCAAGAGACTCCACCAAGATCACCAGTCATTGGTACCCACACGCCGATTACGTGGACGCCCCGATCAGTGCCTCCAACGCCGACTCCGAGAAAGTCACCACCTGAGACGTATAGTTTTGTCGACCTACCCACGTTGGATGAAGCTTTGGCGATAAAACATGCCCAAATCGCAAAAGGGGTTAAAGAGAGGACGTCGAAGCCGAGAATATTACGTCCACGAGGGAGGTCATCAATCATCCGCGGAGGACGAGATCCGAGGAGACCCACCAAGCCTCAAAAAGAAGTCAGACGAGAATCGGTATTAAGACCGCAAGCGGAAGTGGAAATCCGAGTTGACGAATCGCAAAAGGCGAAGGACCCACGAACAGCAAAACCACGAGAGCAGCAAGGGGTAAATCCACACACTTTGCCTTTCACGGAGCAAATCCCCGAAGTGAACATTACGTTGCCCGTTCCAAACTTGGCCACGGCACCTTACTCGAATAATCCCGTAATGCAGCCAGAGGAAGGGTTCGATAAAGACTATCGTTCACTTTGGGAGATGTTCCTGCGGTTTCCACTATGCCACCAAGGATTATTGAAGGCGAACTTAGACGAATACCAGAACGCGCAGATTCACGAAGCAGTTAACGAACTTAGAAGGAGAGCGAGAGAGTTCGTACAACAAGCAGTGGAATTACAAACGAAGGAGTGGCTCGCATGGTTCCAACCACTGCTGGACGCCGCGTTCTACAGAGTAATGTTTCCAGGAGTTTTCCCATCGGTCGAGACGACATTTATCGCCACCACTTTCCTGTGGACGGCCGCATTAGGAATCCCCAACGAGATGATCGGAAACTGGACGTCCATCTTAAGAGATCCGCCAGCAGTACGAGCGCAACTAATGAGGGATGTCCTGGGAAATGGAGAAACGTCGGACCAGTGTGCGATGAGACTACGAGCCGAATGGGTGCAACACTATCAAAACGTGATGGCTCAACAGAAGTTCCGTACTTTTGTGGAGCAGAAACAAATGGAGTGGGCTCCAATGGAACCACCTGCGCCCACAATCGAAGAAGTCCCAACAATTCTGATGGCGACTACACCAATGATGATGTCAAACGTACACTCGACTCGAGCTAAACCGGCTGCGACCTACACACCGATGGCCTATCAGTTGGCTATGAATAGGTCAACAAGAAATTCGGAGTCCGAGGTGTGTGGCAGTGAATCAGATCAGAATAGACGAGAAGGAATTGAGTCCTCGGCCAAAGAATCGGACGTTTCCAGAAAAGGGTTGGCCAACATCGACAAGACGCCCAAACCAGGTGCAAGAAGAAGTAAGAACCAAGATTTCGGGAAAATTCGTCACCTTTATCCGAAACTGCGGTTATCCGAAGCCACAAGAACCATGCTGATCTACAGCAACACCTTGAGCCATGACGCTCTCAAATGGCTGGAAAATGCGGTCCGCGAACCAAAAAGGATGACCCAACATCGAAGAGTGATTGCTGTCCGTAAGGCACCAACGGGCACACGGGAGAAGTACGACATGGACTATGCGAGAGTATTCCCGACGACGACGGACATTACTGAAGTTTGGCTCCATGTCAATAATGGAGCAGCGTCGGGCCCAACTCGAGGAATGCCCCGATTTTCAGTATCTGAGAGTGAGGTACCAGTCCTGGACCCCACTGCTCAATATGAAGACTAGGAGTAAAGGAAGAATCGGGGATCCTTCCTAAAAAGGGGGGAGGTGTAGTGACCCTAGTGGTCACTAAGGAAGTAACAGAAAAAGTCTGTAGAAATATATTTTAGTTTATTATATTTTTAGTTTGAGTTTTTTATGCTTCCTGTCTACAGGCTAGAAAGCGGAGCAGAGCGGGAGGAAATGTGGGTGGTTGCCAGGGTAACCAGCCCACAAGCCTCCAAACAGGAAATGAGTCCTGAGAGGAGTGAGAACTCCTCAGTATGATCACAAACTTTGCCAGAGAAACAACACAAAAACCAACCAGTAAAACACTAGTATTTTGTGAAAACCTCCGTGAAGTTTACATATTCCTGCATTAGCCAGTAGCTAATTTGGGAGTTTTCCTACTGCTGAAATCAGTCAGCAGCGGGATATTTCGGTCTTGCCGCACATTTCACGTGCGGTGGGATTTATCAGTCTTGAGTCAACTCAATTGTTGATTCAGGATTTCGCCTTGCCGTGGAGGAAATCCGGCTAGACGTTGTGCGAAAGAGTCGCAGTTTCGCCGCCAAGACGACGGAGTTGCGGAGAACGGGTAGTAGAAGTATCGGAAAGAGTCCGGTTGATTCAACAAATCGACGGGAGTCGATTTGTACCAGACAATTTCGAGGGTTTGAGTTACGGAATAAGTCCGTTTCACCGAGGAGCGACGCCGAGCAGAATAGCGAGACGAGCGTCGAAGAGAGAGCCGTAGAAGAGCGACGATTACGAGCCGAAATCGTTGCCGGAGCGCTGGAATCGTCAAAATAACGTTTCCACGTCGATTTGAAGTTATTTCCTCATTTCATCTATTATTTCATTTCTTATTTCCATTAAGCTTTATTTATCACTGTAATTTATCTTATTCTAAGTCAGAATAAACCATTTTGTGAGTTTAATATTAGAGAGTAGTTTTTATGATAAGTCTTGTCAAAGCATCAATAAGTCTAGAATTATTATTATTTATTTAATAGTAATTTAGGCTCATTACATGTTAAATGTTTTTTAAAAGTATCATTTCGACAACTAGAATAAGCACACAAATGGCACTTGAATGGTTTTTCTCCAGTATGGGTTAATAAATGTCTTTTTAGAGTTCCACTTTGACTGCTGCAATAATCACACAAATGGCACTTGAAAGCTTTTTTTCGACTATGGGTTAATAAATGTCTTTTTCAAGTTCCACTTTCACTGCAGGAATGATCACACAAATGGCATTTTAAAGATTTTTCTTCAGTATGGGTTAATAAATGTTTTTTTAGATGTCCACTTTCACTGTAGGAATAAGAACATAAATGGCACTTGAATGGCTTTTCTCCTGAATGTATTACTAAATGTCTTCTTAAACTACTACTAGTGTTGCAGGAAAAAGAACACAAGTGACACTTAAATGGTTTTTCTCCAGTGTGAATTCGCGTGTGAACAGTCAGGTGTGATTTTCTCCTAAATAAAAGTGAACATATTTGACATTTGAAAGGCTTTTCACCTGTGTGGATAAGCATGTGTCGTTCCAAATGCGAATATAATGAACACGTATAATCGCACAGATCGCAACTGTAATCTGGATGTTTTCTCTTCATTTTTGATTTAGAAGCAAATGACCGAAGTAAACGAACAATAGCGTTGGTGCTAGTACACAGTGATAGCGAATTAAGTTGGAATAAATTTAGATGGCTCCTTAAGTAGTCCATTTCATCCTACGTCGCTAAGACGTAACTAAATGAACGCATTGACGACGTCGCATGGTTTGATTCATATAACAATAACGTCGTCGCTACGGTTTATTAGAAACAAATTGACGACATATGGAAGAAAACGAAACGAAATGTAAGCCTAACGTTCACTAACAGTATAGCGTGCATCACCACAATGTTTTTTTTATTATAAAGTAAATCATTTTGGTCAAATTTTTTATTGAATAAACCATTAAAGTCAAAATAAATATCAGTTTTCTTCGTATTTATGAGTACAATAAAAGCTGTTTACATATCTGTTTTTAACTATGCCACAGGAATAACACATTTTGTAAAAAGAATTAAACATGATTAATAGAAATAGTATTAGGTAATTAAATTCAAATAATGCCACATTGACATTGATTTGTAAAAATAAAAAAAATTCCACAACAAATAAAAATTAATTTAAATATATTTTCACACGTCATCTGCATGCTTTCTCAAATGCTTTTTCAAATCATAACTTCGCCCGCTAGAAAAATTACATAAGTGACATGTAAATGGTTTTTCTCCGGTGTGTCTCACTAAATGATTTCTCAACGTCCAATTCCGGCTACAACAAAAAGTGCAAAAATGACACTTGAGTGGCTTTTCCCCAGTATGCATTTTTATATGCGCTTTTAAAGTTCCCTTTCTGGCACTGACATAATCACATAAATGGCACTTTAATGGTTTTTCTGCGGTATGGGTTACAATATGCTTTCTTAAATCTCCTTTTTGAATACAGGAATAGTTACATAAATGACACTTGAATGGTTTTTCCCCGGTATGTGTTCGCATATGTGTTTTAATTGACCCCTTTTCGGCGGAGGAATAAACACAAAGTTGGCACTTGAATGGTTTCTCTCCCGTATGGGTTCTTATGTGTCTATTTAAATGCCAGTTTTTCAAGGAGGAAAACGCACACAAATAACACTTGAATCGTTTTTCTTTCATATGAATATGCATGTGGGCAATCAATTGGGATTTAAGCCTAAAGGAAAGCGAACATTCCTGACATTTGATTGGCTTTTCACCAGTGTGTATAAGCATGTGTTGTTCCAAATACGAATAACGTGAACCCTCACAATTGCTCGCCGCCACTTCTCCCTCCATTTTTGACTGAATTTGCGCTGATTTATCAATTGACCGCACCGAAAATAAATTTATTCTGAAATTAAAAGAGCCAAACAAATAAAAGCAAGAAGTTGATTGGAAAAATCATGTTATTGGAGTAATTATAAGATACGAAGTTACGTACATCGATGAGTTAGGCCTAACTATTGCGCCGATCGTCTATCAATGAAAACCAAACTTATTTCAGTACCAAAAACGTAATTAATGGGTTTTTCTTTACCTTTAAAAATCACCTGCTTCCATTTTTGCAGTGTTTAAATACTTTGTTGCTTTATGAACGTAATAAAAATGCGTTTACTGGCAGGAACGTAAAACGGCGATACAGCCAAATTCAACAACATAAAGATAATGGTGGTTGCCATGAAAACCAATATGTAGGCATTAAGGGTAGGACAAGAATGACTAAACAGACGATGCCACCTCTTGAGCACATATTGCGACGATGGTGATATTTCAGCAGTAATTGTGGAATTTATATGAAAATAGTACTGCAGTGCCTCAAATCTTATTATAAAGCGTGCATCATATTTCTGCGTAAATAAAATATTATATTGTATTTTATTCTCTTTGCTCACTTTGGGTAAAGAGAGCAACTTCTCTAGCACAGCCCAAAGTGGGTTTAATCCTTTGTTCTGTGTGTTGCATCTTTTGATGTCACAAATGGGTGCAAGCTGTGGGAAACAACCAATTTTAGAGTTCTGTGCAGCTTTCTGAGCAGATTCCAGGGCGGGCCAAACGGTTTTTGATCACTCTAGATCTTGCTTCCAAATCAAAGCCTTTTCTGGATACTTTGGAGATCATTTCTGTATTTAGCGTGCAACATTTAGCAACATTAATTGGACTGTGGTATAATTTATTGTTTGCAACTAAAGAATTAAGAACATGTTTTTCACCTGCATGTTTTGTTAAATGTTTTTTCAAACTATCACATTACAATTAGAAGAATATGCACACAAATGACATTTGAACTGTTTTCTCTCGTGTGGGATAATGTCCTCACTTCGAGTCGAACAGAAGGCAATTACATGCTTTTTCAAATTCCCATTTCGATTAGAAGATAAAGCACAAGTTTTTTTTTGTATAGCAGGTTTTGATTTGAAACAAAATGTCATTTGAAATAAAATTAGAATGACAGAACTATCAACTTAATAAACAATGTGATTTTTACTTTGAATGCTTTGTTAAATGTTTTTTAAAAGTATCATTTCGACAACTAGAATAAGCACACAAATGGCACTTGAATGGTTTTTCTCCAGTATGAGTTAATAAATGTCTTTTTAGAGTTCTACTTTCACTGCAGGAATGATCACACAAATGGCACTTGAACGGTTTTTTTCCGGTGTGGATTAACAAATGCATTTTTAAATTACTGCTTTGAATACAGGAAAAAGCACACAAATGGCACTTGTAAGGTTTTTCTCCCGTGTGAATTCGCATGTGGACCGTTAGGTTTGAGTTAGTCCTAAAAGAATGTGAACATATTTGACATTTGAAAGGCTTTTCTCCATTGTGAATTCGCATGTGATCAGTCAGGTGTGGTTTTCTCCTAAAGGAAACTGAACATATTTGACATTTGAAAGGCTTTTCACCCGTGTGGATAAGCATGTGTTGTTCCAAACGCGAATAAACTGAACACGTATAATCGCACAGATCGCAACTGTAATCCGGATGTTTTCTCTTCATTTTTGATTTAAAAGGAAATGACCGAACTAAACGAACGATAGCGTTGGTGCTAGTACACAGTGATAGCGAATTAAGTTGGAATATGTTTAGGTGGCTTCTTAAGTAGTCAATTTCATCCAAATGAACGCATTGACGACGTCGTATGGTTTGGTTCATTTAATAAATACATCGTCGCTACGTTGTGGTTGAATTTAGCTCTCCATTTTTGGTAGCAACCATGGAACCAATATTAGAAAAGAGTAGGTAGAAAATTTAAATAAACATAAACTCGTTCTATTTATTTCACATTTACAGCGCTCTCTGTATTTTTGCATATTAAAAGTCCACTCGTATTTTTGACTTAACAATGTCCGCATCGTTAATTGTTGTCTCTGAGCACCAAGAATACATTTAGTGCAGTACTAGTACACACTCATGCCGATTGGTTTAAAAACAACAGATTTTTGCCATGTTATTTGTGTCAGGCTTACGAATTGTAAACTATAATAGATTGTCTAATTTTAATTTTGTTTTTAGTTATTTTGATTAAATAAACATCTTCAAAAGAAATGAATTTAAGAAGACAAATTTTCTTGAATCTTAAATTATTAATCGTCAACAACTGAAGAAAAAATCCTCCGAAAATCCTTGTCTTCAGACATTTTAATACACTTAGTTGACAAAAAATGTCTTTTAAATGCACTTAAATCCTACATTAGCAAATATGCATTAAATGCACAGAATTGGTCGAAAAAAATCGATCCAATTTCACATAATCCATAGAATATCAAACATAAAAGTTAACATTTATAAATATTAGCGCCGTGGAAAGCTGTCATAAGTACATTTACATTGACTCGGATCGTATCTTAATAATTACAATAAATTAAACTGAGAGTAAATTGTCAAAACAAATGCAAAATCCTCAACAAAAAATATCCAAAACTTCAATTCCTAAATAAAAATAAAAAGAAAATTGACCAATCTTCTAGAAATAAAAAATATGGACCAAAAATACATATTAATCATTAAATATGCCAAACCTTTGAGCTAAATGACTCAAACTTGAAATAAAAAATCTTAAGAAAAGATACTGCAGAACACCGCAGATCCACCCATCATTACCCGTTACAGCTCGGCTAACCTTTTCCAACATTTTCCTCACCCATCCAATGGAATAGGCCCCTTCTAGTATACAATTCCCACACTAGGTGAGTGTTCTAAGAATCTATCTGCATCAGTCTACCATCTGAAGTTGAATGTAGCGTCCCACAACAACTTCAGCTGGTATACGGATGCAGATAGGTTCCTAGAACTCTCACCAAGCCAGAACTAAATGAGTGTTCTAAGGTCCTATCTGCATGTCTATCAGCTGAAGTTGAATGTAGCGTCCCACAACAACTCCAGCTGGTATACTAATGCAGATAAGTTCCTAGAACTCTCACCTAGCCGGGTCAAGATGAGTGTTCTAGGGTCCTATCTGCATCAGTCTACCAGATAAGTTCCTAGAACACTCACCTACTGTAGCTAGAAGGGGCCTGACCTCCAGAAGCAAATTCTGGATACGTCTTTACAGAAATAAATTTAAATGTTAGCATTACTGCAAAGGAGGTAACAAGTAGTTCTACTGTGTCCTCCAGCATCTATTTAGTTCAATCGGTTCGGTTCAGTCATTCCATTGTCCGGGTCGACGGTTCGAACTGACCAACAAGTAAGGAGCAAAAAATGCATCTGTTCATCAAATTTAAATATTATTTTAAAAGTTTACTTGAAATCTTTAGACATTTTTTAAAAATGATTAATCAAGTTGATCAACTATCCAAAAGACTCAACTTTGCACCTAAAACAGCTTTCCACAACACTTTACAATAAATATACATATGAAACAATAAAAACCAAAAGTTATGAATCTTTGCATAAATTGAAATCCCGAAAACTGATTTTGTACCGATTTTGCTTATACAGGAAAAGTTATTTTTTTTAACAATCTTTGCTCCATTGTTCATGTCAATTTCTGCTCGGTTCACTGAGTCTGTCCTCTGTCCACTTTCTCCGTCCGCTCTCCACTGGCTGTCTGCATCCCACTTATTACATCCGCTCTCCAATGGATCCATTCACTTTTCACTTGCAAAGTCCCCTGTCCACTGGAACCCTGTAAAAAAATGAATGAATTGAAAACTCTAAAAAACAAGTACAACAATTTCAGCTACAATTACCATCAGCAATTACAAGAAATCAAATTTTGTTTATCCGAATGAAGAAGCAATGAGTTGAATCTATTGAAACCTAATGTTAGAAAACAAAAAACATAACATTATAGTAATCAATTAATAATTTAACAACCACATCAACAACTAAAATTTATACATTACCGGTAACTTCCATCTTCGTCACCGTCGTCGCTCGTCTCTGTCTCCGTCGTCGCTCGTCTCCGTCACCGTCGTCGCTCGTCTCCGTCACCGTCGTCGCTCGTCTCCGTCACCGTCGTCGCTCGTCTCCGTCACCGTCGTCGCTCGTCTCCGTCACCGTCGTCGCTCGTCTCCGTCACCGTCGTGCCTCGTCTCCGTCACCTTCGTCTCGTTCCCATAGCCGTCGTCTCGTCTCTGTCACCGTCGTCTGTCGTCTTGTCTCCGTCACTGTCATTGCTCGTCTCGTCGCCCGTCTCATCTCTGTCCCTGTCATCGCTCGTCTCCGTCTCCGTCCCTGTCCCTGTCGTCGCTGTTCCTCACTGCTGACTTCCTGGGTTGCCTGGAAGCTGGAAAAAAAACTCCCCTCTAAACATCCCACCTCTTGGCATATCCGAGTTGAGGAGGAGAAACGCCTCCTCAGGAGGGGGGACACCTCCTTGAAGAAAAAGGAAATGCCAAGAGAACTCCTAACCAAAGATCATCCTACCTTTCGATGTCTTCGCAACCTATATCCAATGTAGCAGCACACCACTTCAAGCACAACACAACACAACACTCGTAGCATAACACTTGTAGCACAGCACTTGTAACACAACATTTGTAGCACAACACTGGTAGCACAACACTTGTAGCACAACACTTGCAGCACAATACTTGCAGCACCTCTTGTTGATCATAAATCTTCTGTCAAATATGAAGCACTGGCCACAAACACAAATCACAAGATGTTAATGATGGCTTCAGAGACGACTGGTTTCAGGTTGCCTGATAACCTGAAAGAAAGCCCACCCGACACATTTGCCATGACCGAGTTGAGGAGGAGAAAAGCCTCCTCAGCAGATGGGAAAGACCGCCTTAAAGAAAAGAAATGGCAAATGAATTGGACAAACACAAACCCTACCGTGCGAGCAGATCTTCGCAACCTGAACCGGTGATGACCCGAACAGCAAACAGTACTGTCTTCCGTCCAACTGCTCATCAGCACTTCCTGTGCACGCCTCTATCATCTCTTCGCTGACCCGGTTGTCAGTTGCTTCACTATAGCAAATTGCACTGCTGTCTGTGCTAGGATCTGCGAGTCTTTTGCACTCCTGGTCAGTGATGTAGGAGGCCCAAGGCGAATGAAAATAGAAACTAAACATCTTGCCGAGTATCAAAAATCCTAACCACTGGTCCATCTTTCCATTGACTTCTTGCTGGGTCTAAAAATAAAATGGCAAAATGAGAAAAAGAAATTAAAATGATAAAATGGGTAAAAGGAATCAAAACAAACTCACCAAAAGCATGTTGATCCACTGGCAAATTGCAGCTTTTTTACAAAAATTTAAAATTTACAGTAATAATAAATTGAAACTATAAAAGTAAAATTTTCACTTTTTGTTACGTAACATTAACCTTCCACCTTCATTCATCCTCGTCACCTTTCCACCTCCATTCATCGTCTCCACCTCCATTCATCCATCTCCACCTCCACCTCCACCTCCATTCATCCATCTTCACCTCCACCTCCACCTCCATTCATCCATCTCCACCTCCACCTCCATTTATTCATCTTCACCTCCATTCATCCATCTCCACCTCCACCTCCATTCATCCATCTCCACCTCCACCTCCATTTATCCATCTCCACCTCCATCCATCCATCTCCACCTCCACCTACATTCATCCATCTCCATCTCCACCTCCATTCATCCATCTCCACCTCCACCTACATTCATCTATCTCCATCTCCACCTCCATTCATCCATCTCCACCTCCACCTACATTCATCCATCTCCACCTCCACCTCCATTCATCCATCTCCACCTCCACCTACATTCATCCATCTCCACCTCCACCTCCATTCATCCATCTCCACCTCCACCTACATTCATCCATCTCCACCTCCACCTACATTCATCCATCTCCATCTCCACCTCCATTCATCCATCTCCACCTCCACCTACATTCATCCATCTCTATCTCCACCTCCATTCATCCATCTCCACCTCCACCTACATTCATCCATCTCCATCTCCACCTCCATTCATCCATCTCCACCTCCACCTCCATTCATCCACCTCCATTCATCCATCTCCACCTCCATCTACATTCATCCATCTCCATCTCCACCTCCATTCATCCATCTCCACCTCCACCTACATTCATCCATCTCCATCTCCACCTCCATTCATCCATCTCCACCTCCACCTACATTCATCCATCTCCACCTCCACCTCCATTCATCCATCTCCACCTCCACCTCCATTCATCCGTCTCCACCTCCACCTCCATTCATCCATCTCCACCTCCACCTACATTGATCCATCTCCACCTCCACCTCCATTCATCCATCTCCACCTCCACCTACATTCATCCATCTCCATCTCCACCTCCATTCATCCATCTCCACCTCCACCTACATTCATCCATCTCCATCTCCACCTCCATTCATCCATCTCCACCTCCACCTACATTCATCCATCTCCATCTCCACCTCCATTCATCCATCTCCACCTCCACCTCCATTCATCCACCTCCATTCATCCATCTCCACCTCCACCTACATTCATCCATCTCCATCTCCACCTCCATTCATCCATCTCCACCTCCACCTACATTCATCCATCTCCATCTCCACCTCCATTCATCCATCTCCACCTCCACCTACATTCATCCATCTCCACCTCCACCTCCATTCATCCATCACCACCTCCACCTCCATTCATCCGTCTCCACCTCCACCTCCATTCATCCATCTCCACCTCCACCTACATTCATCCATCTCCACCTCCACCTCCATTCATCCATCTCCACCTCCACCTACATTCATCTATCTCCATCTCCACCTCCATTCATCCATCTCCACCTCCACCTACATTCATCCATCTCCACCTCCACCTCCATTCATCCATCTCCACCTCCACCTACATTCATCCATCTCCACCTCCACCTCCATTCATCCATCTCCACCTCCACCTACATTCATCCATCTCCACCTCCACCTCCATTCATCCATCTCCACCTCCACCTACATTCATCCATCTCCACCTCCACCTCCATTCATCCATCTCCACCTCCACCTCCATTCATCCATCTCCACCTCCACCTACATTCATCCATCTCCACCTCCACCTACATTCATCCATCTCCACCTCCACCTCCATTCATCCATCTCCACCTCCACCTACATTCATCCATCTCCACCTCCATTCATCCATCTCCACCTCCACCTACATTCATCCATCTCCATCTCCACCTCCATCCATCCATCTCCACCTCCACCTACATTCATCCATCTCCACCTCCACCTCCATTCATCCATCTCCACCTCCACCTCCATTCATCCATCTCCACCTCCACCTCCATTCATCCGTCTCCACCTCCACCTCCATCCATCCATCTCCACCTCCAACTACATTCATCCATCTCCATCTCCACCTCCATTCATCCATCTCCACCTCCACCTCCATTCATCCATCTCCACCTCCACCTCCATTCATCCGTCTCCACCTCCACCTCCATCCATCCATCTCCACCTCCACCTCCATTCATCCGTCTCCACCTCCACCTCCATCCATCCATCTCCACCTCCACCTACATTCATCCATCTCCATCTCCACCTCCATTCATCCATCTCCACCTCCACCTACATTCATCTATCTCCACCTCCACCTACATTCATCCATCTCCACCTCCACCTCCATTCATCCGTCTCCACCTCCACCTCCATCCATCCATCTCCACCTCCACCTACATTCATCCATCTCCACCTCCACCTCCATTCATCCATCTCCACCTCCACCTACATTCATCCATCTCCACCTCCACCTACATTCATCCATCTCCACCTCCACCTCCATTCATCCATCTCCACCTCCACCTACATTCATCCATCTCCACCTCCATTCATCCATCTCCACCTCCACCTACATTCATCCATCTCCACCTCCATTCATCCATCTCCACCTCCACCTACATTCATCCATCTCCATCTCCACCTCCATTCATCCATCTCCACCTCCACCTACATTCATCTATCTCCATCTCCACCTCCATTCATCCATCTCCACCTCCACCTACATTCATCCATCTCCACCTCCACCTCCATTCATCCATCTCCACCTCCACCTACATTCATCCATCTCCATCTCCACCTCCATTCATCCATCTCCACCTCCACCTACATTCATCCATCTCCATCTCCACCTCCATTCATCCATCTCCACCTCCACCTACATTCATCCATCTCCACCTCCACCTACATTCATCCATCTCCACCTCCACCTCCATTCATCCATCTCCACCTCCACCTACATTCATCCATCTCCACCTCCACCTCCATTCATCCATCTCCACCTCCACCTACATTCATCCATCTCCACCTCCACCTCCATTCATCCATCTCCATCTCCACCTCCATTCATCCATCTCCACCTCCACCTACATTCATCCATCTCCATCTCCACCTCCATTCATCCATCTCCACCTCCACCTACATTCATCCATCTCCACCTCCACCTCCATTCATCCATCTCCACCTCCACCTACATTCATCCATCTCCACCTCCACCTCCATTCATCCATCTCCACCTCCACCTACATTCATCCATCTCCACCTCCACCTCCATTCATCCATCTCCACCTCCACCTACATTCATCCATCTCCACCTCCACCTACATTCATCCATCTCCACCTCCACCTACATTCATCCATCTCCACCTCCACCTCCATTCATCCATCTCCACCTCCACCTACATTCATCCATCTCCACCTCTATTCATCCATCTCCACCTCCACCTACATTCATCCATCTCCATCTCCACCTCCATTCATCCATCTCCACCTCCACCTACATTCATCCATCTCCATCTCCACCTCCATTCATCCATCTCCACCTCCACCTACATTCATCCATCTCCACCTCCACCTCCATTCATCCATCTCCACCTCCACCTACATTCATCCATCTCCACCTCCACCTACATTCATCCATCTCCATCTCCACCTCCATTCATCCATCTCCACCTCCACCTACATTCATCCATCTCCATCTCCACCTCCATTCATCCATCTCCACCTCCACCTACATTCATCCATCTCCACCTCCACCTCCATTCATCCATCTCCACCTCCACCTACATTCATCCATCTCCACCTCCACCTACATTCATCCATCTCCATCTCCACCTCCATTCATCCATCTCCACCTCCACCTACATTCATCCATCTCCACCTCCACCTACATTCATCCATCTCCACCTCCACCTCCATTCATCCATCTCCACCTCCACCTACATTCATCCATCTCCACCTCCACCTACATTCATCCATCTCCACCTCCACCTCCATTCATCCATCTCCACCTCCACCTACATTCATCCATCTCCACCTCCATTCATCCATCTCCACCTCCACCTACATTCATCCATCTCCACCTCCACCTCCATTCATCCATCTCCACCTCCACCTCCATTCATCCATCTCCACCTCCACCTACATTCATCCATCTCCACCTCCACCTCCATTCATCCATCTCCACCTCCACCTACATTCATCCATCTCCACCTCCATTCATCCATCTCCACCTCCACCTACATTCATCCATCTCCATCTCCACCTCCATTCATCCATCTCCATCTCCACCTCCATTCATCCATCTCCACCTCCACCTACATTCATCCATCTCCATCTCCACCTCCATTCATCCATCTCCACCTCCACCTACATTCATCCATCTCCACCTTCACCTCCATTCATCCATCTCCACCTCCACCTACATTCATCCATCTCCACCTCCATTCATCCATCTCCACCTCCACCTACATTCATCCATCTCCATCTCCACCTCCATTCATCCATCTCCACCTCCACCTACATTCATCCATCTCCATCTCCACCTCCATTCATCCATCTCCACCTCCATTCATCCATCTCCACCTCCACCTACATTCATCCATCTCCATCTCCACCTCCATTCATCCATCTCCACCTCCACCTACATTCATCCATCTCCACCTCCACCTCCATTCATCCATCTCCACCTCCACCTACATTCATCCATCTCCACCTCCACCTCCATTCATCCATCTCCACCTCCACCTACATTCATCCATCTCCACCTCCATTCATCCATCTCCACCTCCACCTACATTCATCCATCTCCATCTCCACCTCCATTCATCCATCTCCATCTCCACCTCCATTCATCCATCTCCACCTCCACCTACATTCATCCATCTCCATCTCCACCTCCATTCATCCATCTCCACCTCCACCTACATTCATCCATCTCCATCTCCACCTCCATTCATCCATCTCCACCTCCACCTCCATTCATCCACCTCCATTCATCCATCTCCACCTCCACCTACATTCATCCATCTCCATCTCCACCTCCATTCATCCATCTCCACCTCCACCTACATTCATCCATCTCCATCTCCACCTCCATTCATCCATCTCCACCTCCACCTACATTCATCCTCTCCACCCTTCCACCTCCATTCATCGTCTCCACCTTGCCACCTCCATTTATCGTCTCCACCTCCATTCATCCTCTCCACCCTTCCACCTTGTCTCGTCTCTGTCACCGTCGTCTGTCGTCTTGTCTCCGTCACTGTCATTGCTCGTCTCGTCGCCCATCTCATCTCTGTCCCTGTCATCGCTCGTCTCCGTCTCCGTCCCTGTCCCTGTCGTCGCTGTTCCTCACTGCTGACTTCCTGGGTTGCCTGGAAGCTGGAAAAAAAACTCCCCTCTAAACATCCCACCTCTTGGCATATCCGAGTTGAGGAGGAGAAACGCCTCCTCAGGAGGGGGGACACCTCCTTGAAGAAAAAGGAAATGCCAAGAGAACTCCTAACCAAAGATCTTCCTACCTTTCGATGTCTTCGCAACCTATATCCAATGTAGCAGCACACCACTTCAAGCACAACACAACACAACACTCGTAGCATAACACTTGTAGCACAGCACTTGTAACACAACATTTGTAGCACAACACTTGTAGCACAACTCTGGTCGCACAACACTTGTAGCACAACACTTGCAGCACAATACTTGCAGCACCTCTTGTTGATCATAAATCTTCTGTCAAATATGAAGCACTGGCCACAAACACAAATCACAAGATGTTAATGATGGCTTCAGAGACGACTGGTTTCAGGTTGCCTGATAACCTGAAAGAAAGCCCACCCGACACATTTGCCATGACCGAGTTGAGGAGGAGAAACGCCTCCTCAGCAGATGGGAAAGACCGCCTTGAAGAAAGGAAATGGCAAATGAATTGGACAAACACAAACCCTACCGTGCGAGCCGATCTTCGCAACCTGAACCAGTGATGACCCGAACAGCAAACAGTACTGTCGTCCGTCCAACTGCTCAGCGGCACTTTCTGTGCACGGCTCTATCATCTCTTCGCTGACCCGGTTGTCAGTTGTTTCACTATAGCAAATTGCACTGCTGTCTGTGCTAGGATCCGCGAGTCTTTTGCACTCCTGGTCAGTGACGTAGGAGACCCAAGGAGAAAGAAAATAGAAACTATACATCTTGCCGATTATCAAAAATCCTAACCATTGACTACTTGCTGGGTCTAAAAATAAAATGGCAAAATGAGAAAAAGAAATTAAAATGATAAAATGGGTAAAAGGAATCAAAACCAACTCACCAAAAGCATGTTGATCAGCTGGCAAATTGCAGCTTTGCCAGTCCAATGATTCACTCACAAACTTTGTGATGAAATCATTTGAAGTCGATTTTATGCCAATTGTCCCGCATTGTTGTACCGAAGTGCTTTTCCACAATGCCAAGCGATTTCAGTTAAATTAAATTAAGACCCAAATTGGGTAATTTTTTAAGTAAATGAAATCAATAAAAACAATTCAATATAATAAATGTAATCATAAATAACACTCAATGCACAATAAAAGAAATAACCAAATTAATATTAACAGCGGAACTAAACTATAAAATCATTTCATCAGTTTTTACCGAATTTCATCAGTTTTTACCGACTCAAAGTTGAAGTTTCACCCCACACGTAAACGAAAACCCGGAAGAAGTTCCATTGCAAATAACACGCCAAACACCCTGTCGTTGCCTTCAGCAAGCGCGCTAACTTTTCCCGTCCCGGAATTGTCCCGTCATTTCCCCAAGTTCCCAATATATCCCAAAACTGATTTACGCATGGTGGAATATTTCCCAGAATTCCTTGCTAGCAAACTGAAAAAGAATCTGCTTGAAAGAAATGCAGGTAAAAATAATTCCTTAGTCTCAATGAGGAACTAAGCAATTATTAGGGACCCAAAACCTATAACCCCTACTTTCCCAAGTTTGTACCAATTTCCCCGTCAGTCAGCACTAAAGGTGACAACAAGTGTTTCACGTGTCAAAGCAATGACACTTCTCGATGGAGTTTCGTTCTAGATAAAAACAGAAAGTAATAAAAAACTAGTATCGAAATAATAGTGGAATTTAAAAATAGGGAATCCCGTGCATTAAATGAAATTGACGAAATACAGTGTTTTAGATTGAATTATTTATAGGTCACTTGCATATTCGTAGATATAATAAATTTAAAAATTAAAAATAAATTACTTATTTGACTTTTGCATAGTGGGCCAACATTTCAGGACACAATGCTGTTGAATTGTGAAAATAATAGCGCAACAAAAACTCATCCAATGGTTCGTTCCTTCTAACCGTACACCTATAATATTCCACCAAAACCAAACAAAAACAATTGAACAAAAATAAAAAAAATTAAGTGCTCATGTTCCTACCTGATTCTTTCAATGTAATAAATCCTTTGTTGCACGAAACTGCTAAACAATGTGAAAACCAATGGCATCAATCCTAAAAAATAAAATTAAAAAATTAAAAAATTAAAATTAAAAAATTAAAAATTAAAAATTAAAAATTAAAATTAAAATTAAAAATTAAAGAAATTAAATTAAACACCACATTACAAATGAACATGCAATTCATTACTAAATTACTAAATCAAAATCACGTAACATCTTGGGCCATCAAACTATCATCAACTAAACCGAATAAAAATCGTTAGTTTACATGATAAATTAAGAAAAGTTCGAGAAAATATGTCGGCAAAAATGGCGGCTCAAACAATGCCTGGATGGCGCGGGATGAACTAAGATGAACATCATTTTATAAACGTTTTTTAATTGTGTTTCCTAGCTCGAAATATCTCGCTAAAACATTCTAAATTACCGAAAGTATCTTTAGAATATTGCCTACCAACTTGAAATAAGTTGATTAGTTAATTATTGCCGTAATTTACATCACAAATGGATGCGACATCTCGGATCAAAATATATTTTATTTTACCAAAATGTATTTTATTTTACCAAAATGTATTTTATTTTACCAAAATGTATTTTATTTTACCAAAATGTATTTTATTTTACCAAAATGTATTTTATTTTACCAAAATGTATTTTATTTTACCAAAATGTATTTTATTTTACCAAAATGTATTTTATTTTACCAAAATGTATTTTATTTTACCAAAATGTATTTTATTTTACCAAAATGTATTTTATTTTACCAAAATGTATTTTATTTTACCAAAATGTATTTTATTTTACCAAAATGTATTTTATTTTACCAAAATGTATTTTATTTTACCAAAATGTATTTTATTTTACCAAAATGTATTTTATTTTACCAAAATGTATTTTATTTTACCAAAATGTATTTTATTTTACCAAAATGTATTTTATTTTACCAAAATGTATTTTATTTTACCAAAATGTATTTTATTTTACCAAAATGTATTTTATTTTACCAAAATGTATTTTATTTTACCAAAATGTATTTTATTTTACCAAAATGTATTTTATTTTACCAAAATGTATTTTATTTTACCAAAATGTATTTTATTTTACCAAAATGTATTTTATTTTACCAAAATGTATTTTATTTTACCAAAATGTATTTTATTTTACCAAAATGTATTTTATTTTACCAAAATGTATTTTATTTTACCAAAATGTATTTTATTTTACCAAAATTTATTTTATTTTACCAAAATGTATTTTATTTTACCAAAATGCATTTTATTTATTTATTTATTTATTTATTTTGTCCATTGAAATATTTGAGAAAGTCCTTGTAAAATCCATTGTAATCTTGAAACACATCCTTGCAAAATCCGTTGAAATCCATTGAAATCTGAAAATTCTAACATCTTGTATGCCATGTCTAACAGACACCTAAAGCTCACCTAAAACACACATATTTTCGCAAATCAAAACAAAATTTGACAGAAATCAAGAAAATTCATATAATTGAATATTATTGTTTATTTCATAGGTCCTTAGGACAAGTGTGGTAGCCACAAGGATGCAGGTCGCAGTGTTGCAGGAGCAACATTTGGTTTAAACGGTACGAGCTAGTTATTTTGGTCAGCTGAGGTCAGGTTTTTTCTTTCAGGTTCATTAGCTTTAGCCCGTTAGAAGGGAAACCCGTTAGAAGGGTTAAATGCTGTCAAAAAGGTGCAGGTTTTGTTTTACAGGTTTACGCCAATGCGACCTGTGAAGACAACACTGAAAACATCACTTGGTATAAACATTAAGTTGTTGTTGTAGGCCAATTCAGTGTTTCGAATTTTGGCGTAATAATTCTTTTTTAATAATGCTTTATAATTGATCACAATGGTTCACTTATGAACGTGCGCGCGACGTATGGTCGCTTATAGGCGCAAAAAGAAAACAGAAGCACTTATAAACGTGCTGGAATAATGGCTAATGATGTAAAACAATAAAATGAGAGATTTAATAAACATTTCGCTTACACTATGATCCATTTTCATAGGAGAGAAGTTGGATAACATGCACACACCTGTGTGCGGCCATCTTGGATACAGTGACCATAAGAACAGCGACACCTTGTGTCGTAATATAACATTATGGAATTAAGAAAACTAAAGCATGCATCGTGCATTATATACAAGGCGAGAATAAACATAAAGTATCATGCAATATGCATGTATAAGCTACGGAATAACCTAGGATACATCGTGAAATAAGGATATGCATGAGAAACAACTAAAATACATCGAGATACTATAAAATACGTAATAAACACGGGATAATATCGATACATAGACATCTAGGGATTCATATTGGATCATGTTACGATGCATACATCTACAGTAACTTCATTAAATTGTCGAAATTAAAAAATATTTATAAATTACCGATAGTATGAGCAGATTCCAGGGTGGTGTGCGACATCTGGTGTTAATATTTTTTTTATCTTTGATTGAGAAATTAGACAAAGCCTTAAGTTAGCAACATTTATTGGACTGTTTGTTGTATAATTTATTGTTTGCAACTAAAGAATTAAGAGCATGGTTTTTCATCTGCATGTTTTGTTAAATGTTTTTGCAAACTAACGTTACTTTTACAAGAATAAGCACACAAATGGCACTTGAACGGTTTTTCTCCAGTATGGGTTGTCAGATGTGTTTTTAAATTCCCACTGTGATTGCAAGAATAAGCACATAGATGGCACTTCAGTGACTTTTCCCCAGTATGCGTTTTTATATGCTCTTTTAAAGTTCCATTTCTGGCGCTGGAATAAGCACACAAATGGCACTTGAACGGTTTTTCTCCAGAATGAGTTGATAGATGTGTTTTTAAATGACCATTTCGATTGCAGGAAAAAGCACACAAATGGCACTTGAATGATTTTTCTCCACTATGGGATAACAAATGACTTTTTAAATTACTACATCGAATGCAAGAATAAGCGCACAAATGGCACTTGTATGATTTTTCTCCAGTATGGGTTGCTAAATGCACTTTTAAATTACTACTTTGGGTGCAAGAATAAGCACAAAGATGGCATTTGAAAGTTTTCTCCCCGGTATGAGTTGCCACATGAATTTTCAAATATGATTTCTGAATGCAAGAATAAGCACACAAATGGCACTTGTAAGGTTTTTCTCCAGTGTGAATTCGCGTGTGATCAGTCAGGTTTGATTTTTTTCTAAAGGAAACTGAACATACTTGGCACTTGAAAGGCTTTTCACCTGTGTGGATAAGCATGTGTTGTTCCAAAACCGAATATATTGAACACGTATAATCGCACAGATCGCAACTGTAATCCGGATGTTTTCTCTTCATTTTTGATTTAAAAGCAAATGACCGAAATAAACGAACAACAGCGTTGGTGCTGATACACAGAGATAACGAATTAAGTTGGAATATGTATAGATGGCTTCTTAAGTAGTCGATTTTATTATACGTCGCTTAGGCGTATCTACATGAACGCAATGACGACGTCGCATGGTTTGATTAACTTTGATTCATTTAATAAATACGTGGTCGCTACGTTTGATTAGAAACAAATTGACGACATATGAAAGAAAATGAAACAAAATGTAAGCCTAACGTTCACTAACAATTTTATTTAAGAAAAGAGAGCACGTCAAATGAAACTTCTTTTACTGGTGACAATCCTTTTAAAGTTAAATCCCGGAATTTTCTATTTATGAAAACTATAGTCTGGATGTTTCTCATTTTATATTTCAGAACTATTTTCGATTATACATGTATAATAATATATGATAATTTATTGTGTTTTAAAAATAACACTATTGTACCGGAATATTTTTTTTAACTTAAAAGTTTTTAATATTATATTGATTGAACTGAATTTGCCTTTACCCCGTTTATTGTAATTGAAACTAAGTGTTACTGTATCCTTTAGTTTCCACAGAACTACCGATATCTTTATTTGTTTTAATGTGGATGTATCACGATTAAATGCATTTTTATTTCGTTTAAAATGTTTCAAAGTTTCTAAACACTAAAATGTTAGCTGAATGGTTTCCGAACTAGATCCAATAATAAATATATTTTCCATAAATGTGAAATAAATAGAATGGGTTTATTAAATTTCTCAACGTTCTCTATTCTAATAATGATTCCATGGTTTGTTCCAAGGATGGACAACTAATAATTTCGAGCACATCCCGCGATCACTCTTAAACTCAAAGATTTTAAACTTGGAACATTACACATTTCTCTTAAATCAATTATTAAACCATTAGAGTCAAAATAAATATCAGTTTTCTTTGTGTTTATGAGTACAATTAAAGCTGTTTACTTATCTTTTTTTAACTATGCCACAGGAATAACACATTTCGTAAAAAGAATCAAAGATGATTAATAGATATAGTATAAGGTAATTAAATTCAAATAATGAAAAACGACGCGAAGAAAAAACAAACGAGTGCCTGACAGTAGAAATTAGACTGGGGATCCCGTCTATCCGTAGTCTACAAGTGGTGTGGGAAATCTAATGTTAATATTTTTTATCTTTGATTAAGAAATTATATAGACAAAGCCTTAAGTTAGCAACATTTATTGGACTGTTGTATAATTTATTGTTTGCAACTAAAGAATTAAGAAAATGTTTTTTTCTCTATATGTTTTGTTAAATGTTTTTTCAAACTAACATTACTGTTACAAGAATAAGCACACAAATGGCACTTGAACGGTTTTTCTCCAGTATGAGTTAACAAATGCTTTTTTAAATGACTACTTCGATTGGCGGAATAAGCACACAAATGGCACTTGAACGGTTTTTCCCCATTGTGAATTCGCATGTGAACAGCCAGGTGTGATTTACTCCTAACGGAAAGTGAACATATTTGACATTTGAAAGGCTTTTCTCCAGTATGAATTGCAATATGTTTTTTTAAATCCCCACTTGTAATACACGAATAAGCACACAAGTGGCATTTGAATGGTTTTTCTCCACTATGGGTTAACAAATGCCTTTTTAAATCCCCACTTGTAATACACGAATAAGCACACAAGTGGCACTTGAATGGTTTTTCTCCACTATGGGTTAACAAATGCCTTTTTAACTGACTACTTCGATTGGAGGAATAAACACACAAATGGCACTTGAACGGTTTTTCTCCAGTGTGAATTCGCATGTGGGCAGTCATATAAGTTTTAAGTCGAAATGAAAGTGAACACATTTTACATTTGAACGGCTTTTCACAATAATAAAGGTGCTTCATTGTTTTGAAGCAGTAAAATACAACAATTGTCTCTAATTGTTTTCAAAAGAGACTGCTACAGTTTCGGTGACCACGTGACATAGTGAAATAGTGTAGTGATAATGGCAAAATGCAGCCCGCAAACTCTCTATTTTATCATTTTTCCCTTACACTTGTGGTGACCCGACTGGGGTGGGGCACGAAGAGTTTCTCTCGTGGCCTACATACGGGTAAAGAAGGGGAGTCGCACGCGCGCCTCCCTTCCCTCAGAGCATTGACATCCAGTCAATGGACGGGCGTCTGCCCTGGGGGAGTGGGGGAGATTCGTCTTCTCCACTATTGGGTGGCTTTAGTCACCTGTCACCCCCCGCTTTGTGCAAAGGAATTCGCCTTGCACTGAGCGGGCAGAACCAACACAAAAATCAACCAAGATACACGTAAAAGCCAAACGTCCTAAAACGATCAAGCCTAAGTACAAAGACTTCAGGAGTGACCTAGGACAAGGGACTTTCAACGTGAGTACGATTGATTTGTGTTAACCTCCGCAGAGTAACCTGCGAAACAAGATTACCACACTATTTTAGCAAACCAGCTAGAAATAGTAAACCTACTCCAATTTAGCGAGTTGTGCAGACAAACGGTCGCACAAGCCTAAATTGCAGTAACCACGACGAGCGTTCCCGCCGCTGTGTGTATCGCCGGGAACCACCAAGCGTCCGCCGCTGTGTGATCGCCGGACACCTAAACAAAACCCTAAACCTAGACAACAGACCAGAAGTAAGACCTTTTAGGCATTCACTCGCGCCCGACCAGCGTGAGCCCGAAGGACCGGACGAGAAACGTGAGACGAGGACGCCATTCATTGCCACGCCGGCCCAAGACGACACCACGTTGCCACGCGGACGCCATCTTGGATCCAGAGCGCCAACAAAGGACGACCTCGACCAGTTTCCCGCCAACTTCACACACCCCAACCTTTTACCTTTTTATTCCCTTACATATTTTATCCCTTTTACCTGTACATTCCCGTATAATAAATACATTTATTATATTTACCATTTTACATTGTTTGCCGTTTCACATTATTTGGGTAACCGCTTGAGTAAAGCGGTATTGCGAGATTAGAGAGTGACTCATACCACGAGTTAGCGACAGTTAGAGTAGAGCGCGACACGTGGGGGCCTGTCCGGGATCGATTTAAACGACTCGAATAGAACTTGAGATCATTTTCATACCCAAAAATGGCAGACAATATCCGAGTAACGGATTCCGACTCCGACGCAAACAAGAGAGCCGGCAGTCGTAAAGGCGCCGACTATCACTTGCGATCTGGAGGTCCCTTACCCAAAGCCTCAGCGCACGAAGCGAGGCAAAAACGGCGCAAGCCTAAACCCGATCGCAGAAGCGCATCAGAGGCATCGCACCCGTCTCGTTCCGAGACGAGGCAGCGATTGGACGAGACAGAGCGGGGTGAAGAGCAATCTCACTCCAAACTGCCGCGTTCTAACCGTGACGGCGAGACGAGCGGAAACGAGGTTTTATCCCGTAACCAATCGCCTCGTCTAACGCACGACACCGAGGTGGGCAGTCCGAAAGCGGCGTCTCCGATACAAAAGACGGCCTCAAATACGACAGCTAATTCGGCACTAAACACGCCAATTACGCAAAGCCGCCCAGCTTCGGTCAGGTCCGAAGGACACAAGTCCAATGCGTCAAAAACTGAGCGTGTTCCGAGCCAGCCTTACAGCGTCTCGGCCACATTGGTTGACACGATGCAGTTGGCACAGGCAGAAGGTGTACGATACACTCTGCCAACGGGGAAAATAACTGTGTACGAAACATTACAAATCGTACGTGCAGCTTTAAGAGCGCACAGGTTATCCCCAGAAATCACCGTTGTTGAAGACGCATACGCTCAACAAATGGTAGACTCCGCTCAATTCGAAGCGGATGCCGAGAATGAGGCCCGACAAGCCATCCGCGAGAGAAAGCGGAAGCTGGCGGAAAGAGAAGCGCGAGCTCTCGAGTACGGCAAATCCCAGCGCGTTCCGACTACTCCAGAAGAGGTTGAAATAGTTGATCGAGCTTTACATGCACATCGTTATGCATTCCATTCTCAGCAAGAAGCTGAACAAGCTTTCATGGCTAGGCTGCAACGAGACAAACCAAAATCCGTTCGCAAGCCAGAAGTTAGCTCGTCCGAATTGTCCGACGAGAGCGTCGAAGGCGACCCGAAGCGCACGCCGAAGGTCAGCCCCAAACCCGAGCGAAAAAAGGAAGTGCCAGTCACTCCACGCAAACGGGAAGTTTCGACCGGACAACGCGTTCGACCCCGCATGATGGCGTTAGACGATAATACTAACAACGCTATCAACCGATTAATAAATGCGAACAACGCGCATCGTAACGAAGAACAGACTCACACGAGCCGACAACGCGACGACCCGCGGGGTAGCGACTGGCCACAGCCGGTGCCCATCCTCAAAGACGACGGACCTTCGAGAAAACATTCCGAAGACCGCACATCGTCACGAGAGGAACGTCAACGCGAAAGAGGACAGCAACAGTATCACTACGGAAACAGTGATTCGTCGTCGGATGGACTGGAGTCGAATGCACCCAGTCATCACGATTCGGAGAGAGGTTCCGGAGAGAGACGAAGGGAAAGAGAACGCGATGAACGCAGGGAAAGGGAACGTGACGACCGTCGTAGAGGCCGGAAAGAGTCAAGCTCTTCACGGCGCGACCTGCCACGCCACTCACCGTCTCCCGACCCCAGCTCCGACCCCTCGTCCAACGACGACAGACGAAAGGATAAATCCAGTAATCGCCGGAAGAGGTCCAACTCTCCGCGCGATAAAGAGAAACGACGTCGATCGGAAAATAGCGGCCACCGACGGGAGGAGTTTCAGGACCTTCCCCGACAAAGCGCGTTTACCGATTCGACGGGTCGGCAGTATACGATGGGAGAGCTTGGAAGAGCCCTGCTTGGCTCGTTAAAAGCCGAAGGAATCGATCTGAGCAAACGAAATGATCGTAATCGTAACACTGGTGACCGCGTAAAGAAAAAATACGCTGTCTCCCGACGTGACACCATGAGTGTTACCGGGAATATTAGGTGGCAATTTTATATTCAGAACCGTTTCGACGGGTCATGGAAAGCGGGAGATCGCTTCCTTGACGAAGTAATTCGAATTAAGACTGCCACTAAAGCCACCGTAGGAGACATGCTCACCCACGGTATTGTCGAGCTAATGACAGGCTCGGCACGTGAGTGGTACCAAGGATTGAAAGGCGTCAATTGGGACGACTTTTTAATGAGATTCGACCTGCGCTACGGCGAGACACCCGAAGAGGTGAGCCGAAAGATGCGAGGTCTTCGCCAGATGCCTGGTGAAACCATAATGGATTACGACATTCGCGCCAGATTGTTGTTCGAAAAGGCCCCGATGGAATTTCATGCCACGGGATTCAACCTTTTCTTTCTCGGCGGTTTGTCGGAGTACTCGCAACGGGTGCTACTTGAAGAAAGGGCACCGACAGGAGGTAGCTACGAGGAGATGAGCGCCTTCCTGTTCGAGAACACGATAGATATCGAGAAGAGGTATTATTCCGCTTTACCCGAAGCGGAGAAAGCAGCAACCGCAAACCGTCTCAAGTTGAGTGCGGAAAGATATGGGGCGACAGACAAAATCATGCGCCCTACTGAATATCTTAGCGGTATAATGGAGCTGGCAGAAGCTAGCGTTGGTTTACAAATAAAAAATAAACTGACATCCACGCTGCCTTCCAACCCTTTGGCCGCCCCTAAAAAGGCACCGACAGCGTCAGCCATGCAAGCGACACTGGAGGAGGTCAAGGAGGGGGAGGAAGCCGGACAAGATGCCGGAAAATCAGACGAAAAAGAAGAAAAAGACGATTATTCGACGGACGAAGAAATACGAAGCTATCGCGATACCTTATCAACGGGTTGCGATGAAGAAGGACCGCTAGTACATCTCATCCATCGAGATAGAGCGGTAGAAGAATTTCGCGCCAGGTTAAAACCAAATGCCGGCCGAATTCCGAAGTATTTTCGGAAAAATTACACGCCACCGTCGAAAGGAGACTCTGAAAAAAAGAAATCGACTGAAGCCCCAAGAGACAAATCAAATATTCGTTGTTTCAAGTGTAACCAACCGGATCACTATTCCAATGAGTGCCCAAGAACAGCGAAAGAAGACGCTAAGTTTGATGCAATAATGAAGCAGATGGCAGAGATTAAACTCGCCATGGCAAAAAACGAGTCAAAAAACGAGTCAGCGCAGGCGGCGAAGAAATAACTTCTCGACCGTCTGCGCTATTCATGAAGAAGAAGGGGTTTAACAAAGGGTTCGATAAACCGCCACCAGTCAAAGAAATGGGTAGTGCCATAGCTAACGCCCAAATTCAAGACAGGGCCAACAACGCTTTGCAGGTTATTACCGCAAACGCCGAGGCTGAGGCGGAAGAACCGAACCTACTGCTTGAAGAATTACCTCAAGTAGTCGAAGACACAGAAGAATTTCGTGTTTTCATGTGCAACGTGGCGGTCGAATACACCAACCGCCTATGTATGCTGCCCATGACAATAGAACGCGAAAAAATTATGGGACTGCTAGACTCGGGAGCAGATCGCTCGTTCGTTTCCGAAGACATAGTAGCATCATTGGGTCTCACCGATAAGATAAAAGGCGTTAATAAAAATGTACGTCTAAAAACCGCCAACGGAATGGCGCGTCCAAAAGGAGTTATATTATTGACCATGGAGTGGCTCGGAGGGGTAGAACAGCACCCTTTCCTGGTCCTGCCCACGTGCGACAGAATTTTTCTGTTGGGCTTAGACCTCATGGCGTCAATGGAAATACAACCAAATCCAATAACGAAATCTTGGAATTATATCAGAAATGATAGAGAAAGACCCGCAATTGTCGTGCCACCAGCTCTTATCAAAGAAGCGGCCGACAAGACACAGTGGGAGAAAGGCCTAAAGAAATTCGGTCAAGACTACGATTTTAAAGCATTCGTAGCAGAATTGCAACGGGACAATGTAGTGGAAACGCTTGTCGCCGACGCCGCTTTAGAATTAAACGAAGCGGCAGCCCTACGAAGGGTCCTACTTAAATATGAGGGGATCCTGTCGAAAAAACCGGGCCGAACGAATAGGGCTATTCACGAGATTAAATTGACGGATAATAAACCTATACGAGTTGCGTATAAGGGAATGAATCCGCAAAAACGTGAAATAGTGCAAAAAATGTGCCAAGAAATGCTAGACAGTGGCATTGTCTCCGAGGCCCAGGGAGAATACGCGACGCGAGTTGTGCTCGTGATGCGCCCGGGCTCGGATCCGCGTCTATGCATTGATTACCGCCCATTAAACGCGGTGACAGAGATAGATCCCATACAGATGCCGTCTATCGAATCCATTTTGAGAGAGCTTAGCCCCTTTTCTTGGGTTACGACGATGGATCTGTCAAAGGGATACTGGCAAGTTGAGATGAGGCCAGAGGATAAGCTAAAAACAGCATTTTACTCGCCAATTGGACGGTTGATGTTCAACGTCATGCCGTTTGGTTTAGTGAATGCTCCCAGTACCTTTCAGAGACTAATCGAAAGCGTATTGGGTGATATCCTGCATCAGTTTGTGTGGGCATACCTAGATGACATAGTTATTGCCTCTAAAACATTCGAAGAGCACATTGAGCACATCGACCAAGTGCTCACCCGGCTGGCAAAAGCTGGGTTACACGTTCACCCGGGCAAGAGCAAGTTCTGTCGAAAGGAGCTTGCCTTCCTGGGTTATCGCATTGGAGTCAATGGGTTAGCTATTGGCCCCGAAAAAATCGATGCGATTAATCGTTTCCCACCACCCGAGGACGTTAAAGGTGTCCAACGGTTTATGGGAATGATAAATTTCTTCGGCAGGTTGCTACCGGGTCTAGCTGAAGTGGCAGCCCCAGTTACCGACCTCCTGAAGAATGAAAATGAATTTGTATGGTCAAATGAGTGCAACATCGCATTTAATGCGATAAAGAGGATGCTGACGGAAGTCGGCGTAATGCCTCTACCCGACTTAAACCGGCCGTTCATATTACATACGGACGCCAGCAGAGTTGGGTTAGGAGCGGCGTTGCTCCAAACACACGTGCGCGACGGAGTCGAACAAGACCTGCCGTGCATGTTTATAAGTCGCAAACTCCAAGGCGCTGAAAAAAATTACAACGCCACAGAGTTGGAGTGTTTGGCAGTTGTGTGGGCTATAAGGAAATTCAGAGATTATCTCGAATATACCAAATTTGTAGTCCACACAGATCATCAAGCGTTACAATGGCTGATGAAATTAAAGGAGCCAGCCGGTCGACTAGCCAGATGGCAGTTAGAACTGATGGCATGCGACTTGACCATTCAATACAAGCCCGGCAAATATAACGTCGTGGCTGACGCTCTGTCACGGGCACCAGTGTCAGATCCTATCGACGCTGACGATGATGGCGAGGATGACTCCCGCATCATTTATTGCCCTACGAGTTGTCACCGTTGGGATTTAAGGAAGATGAATGAAATTCCCACCGCGTCTCCAGCAGATGTAAAATTCTGTGGATTTTGGACGCGGTTATACCAACCAGCTGCTGACAATTACCCAGATGCAAAGAAGGAATTTAAGCTAGAGCGGAGAATAAATGACCCGCTTCTAAGCGCCTTCCACGCTCATGTCGGCAAGCAAGTGCGAAGCAATCCCCCGACAAGAGAGGAAATAATTGTGCAACAAAAATTAGACAAAAAATGTCAGGACAGAGCTAGATTCGTACTGACAGGAAAATATCCGCCCAACTTAACCAGAAGGCAGAAGCGTCGTTATGCACACGAATCCATAGATTACCTATTGGATGACGGCCTTTTGGTGAAACATCACCCAAATCACCAAGATGACTTGAGTGAATCGGACACCGCAGTAAAGGTAGTAATACCTGCTTCCTTAATCGGTCGCGTGCTGTGGTTGTTACACGGGCACCCGCTTGCAAGCCATGCGGGAGTAAGCAGAACACTCTATCGTGCTACACAGCTTTTTCACTGGACAGGGATGAAAAAAGATATTGCTCTTTTTGTCCACCAATGTCAGCGATGTCAAGCGTGCAAGCCGAGGAGTAAATCACCATTCGAAACTATTTTCTTAGGGCCTCACGCGCCTTTTGATTGTTTAAGTGTCGATGTGATGGGCCCAAAACCCGTTACGGGAAATAAAAATGCGTACATTATCGTTATAATGGACGTGGCGACTCGTTGGCCCGAGTTGTACGCCGTCGCTAGACCTTCAGCAGAAAAAATCGTTGAATGTATCTACGACGTAGCGTTACGTTACGGATTTCCACGTAAAATAATATCCGATAACGGACCCCAATTTATCTCGAAAATTTGGGGTAATTTTTGTAAGAAATTCGGGATTGTGGCGTCACATACTTCGACCTACAATCCCAGAACAAATCCCGTTGAGCGACTCAACAGGGACATTAAATATGCACTAAGCATATTCACTGACATCCACAATAGGTGGGATGAATACTTGAGGGAGATCGCGTTCAGCATACGAACAACAGTCTCGAGGACGAGAGATTTTTCTCCGGCCTACCTCAACTTCGCCCGGGAGCTACGAGTGCCTTGGGACCCACGAGTGGCAGATGCGGTAAATGTGGTGGACCCTGAGAAACCAAATGAGTACGTGTATAAATTGGAGCAAACCATCTCCAACACGTACAAGCACATGATGGCGCACATTTTTAATATGCGCGACCGCATTTTACAAGATAAAAGCGGTAGAAAATTTGTGAATTTCGAGATCAATGATTTGGTGTGGAAAGATGCACACACCCTCTCAAATGCAGCGAGAGGAATCACCGCCAGCTTGGCCGACAAGAGAGATGGTCCGTATGTGATCATCGGCAAGCATGGCGGTAACGCGTATAAATTACGTAAGCTCGAGGACAATACCGAGCATAAGTCGATCCAGGTACGAGAGTTAACTCCGTACATTCCGGAATTCGCGCAAGAAATGTGGGCAAAAGGCCAAGTCAAGTCTAAAACTGATGGCCAAATCGTCGATATGTTCGCTGGCGAGTCGGAGAAAGCACCGCCAAGTGACAACGAGGAGTATTTCGACGCCCCTCCACCTCCGGTAAACGAGATAGTTGAATCCGTTCCGGATCCAATTTTGGTCGGGGGGGAAACAGGAGAAACTCCTGAAACAAACACAAAAAACACGGATAAAAAAAGAAATACACATGAGGAGGTACAGACACAAAAAATAAAAGAAATCGTACCTGTCTCGACTCATCACCTGCGGCTTCGTAGAAGTAATCCGTTTATAAAAGACGGAAAGGTCGTAGGAAAGGAGTAGAAAACGTTACGAGTCGATGGCGACGCTGAAAAACAAAAAAATTAATCGATCGACAGCGCTAGCCATCAAAATCCGAGACTCGAAAAAGTTCGCTAAGTCCAACAAAGCGGATATCGGTCGAATTCACGTCACGAGATGGCGTGGAAACGCGGGAGCCG
The DNA here is from genome assembly GCA_949358305.1 of Strigamia acuminata. Taxonomy (NCBI): domain Eukaryota; kingdom Metazoa; phylum Arthropoda; class Chilopoda; order Geophilomorpha; family Linotaeniidae; genus Strigamia; species Strigamia acuminata. The sequence goes on along the minus strand of OX442315.1, from coordinate 6,920,822 downwards.
TAGCAAAATTATCGGCACGGGTCGGATACCGCGTGCAAAAGACCCCGTAGCAGCGATCGCGCACGGGCGTAGAAACAAAGGAGCCCCGTAGCGTAACATGCGCACGGGCTGTTGCGCACAAGTCATAAACACCTGGTTCTGGAGTAAAATTACCCAGAACCCACCACGATTGCCTCGTTTTCACCCGGACTTCCGCTAAATCAGCTGATCGTCGTCCGCACATGATACGCATCGAGTTTATTTTTAACCGAGTTTTTGATCCATTTTACGAGGAGTTTTAAGTTTTTTCATCGTGGTCTGACTGAACGCGCAATCCTCACGATGGCTGAGGAAGGAGGGGATGAGGAAATGCTTGAAATCGAGCATCATGACGAGAATTGGGACCAGGACATTAACGTAGTTCCACCCGATCAGGTAGTAGTCGGCATCGCCGCACGAGATTTAGCTCCGTGCGGTCGAATTAAAGATACACTTGACTAATACTTGACATGAACGCTCTGCGTTCGAAATAGTGTATAATTATTATACTAATATCCACGATCGCGAGAGCGATTGTATTTTCTCCTATTATTTGTCTTCAAGGACGCGATAGCAGACAAACTGTCGCCTCGCTCCTTGAAGATGACTCACGACAATTGACACGAACGAGACAAAGGAAACGAGCTTTCTTTTTATATTCCAGAAATGGGAATAATTTATTGGATAGATTTTGGAATAATTTATAGAACGTTGTTTTCTATTTTTATTTGTTATTTTATTTGCGAATTTTTCCGATGACACTAATTTATTTTAGATTCGTTTTTAACTCGACTTTAACTCCGAATTTTGGAGTTATTATTAAATAAATTTATTTCTTTACAAGTTAATTCACGACAAGAACATTTGTTTACATGTTCTAAAATTGTCATTGGAGATTTTCACGAACGATTTCGCGAATTTATTGGTTTAATACGAATTTACAGTTTAATTTTAAATTAAATAATCCGAAGAAAAATTTCCGGATTAATACGCTCGATTCCGTCTCGTGGTTATCATTGGACGTGAACCAGATGTGCCAAGAAGACTCTTTTCTTCCTGACAAGGACGAATCAATGAACAGGAATAGGACTCGACGAACGGTCGCACGTTTCAGCGACGTTCCTCGAGCCCACCCCCTATTTATCTCCGTGTTATTGGCGATTTTATTAATTATTTTGTTTCCATCATTGCAGATGGAGCTCCGAGACACGTGGGGAGCGCTCAGCCCCGCATGCATAGTGCGAGCGGGCATTTATCGAGGCGTACTGCCCGATTTTCTGCGCCGCTGCTTTGGCGAAGATGCAAAGCCATACCGCCTGCGCGTGTTATTTTCGCGCGCCCTCGCCAAGCGTTGGGTTAACGATTGTACACTCCTGGACGCGTTCCCGGAGTCGGTGCGAAACGTCGTCGCTGCAGAGCTCGCTCGCATCGATGACCCGAAGTCACCAATCTTCCACCCGGCCCTGTCGAGCCAATACTCCGGCAGGCCGGCGGAGGAGCATGTGTTGTTCGCGTGGCAAGCGGCCGAGACCGAGGAGGCCCGCGAAGAAGTGTATCAACACTACCGCCAGCAGCTAATTGACACTGCGCCGGCGGTTGCAGAGCGGATTTTGCAAGACGACGGAATGAGCACCGCCGATATACATCTGTGGTGCGAGCAGATTCGGCAGGGAGAAGTTACGCCACAGTGGCGACCGAGAATGGGGATTCTCACGTCACAAGCTGAAATGTGGCAACTCCACTATTTGGGAATTCTCGGCCCCAAGTATAATTTCCCAAGGAAGCGCAAGCGCTCCAAGGGAACCGGGGGCAGCGAATCGCGCTCCCCGGGACGGTCGAAGAAACAGTGCGTCGAACAGCACTCGACCGTCAACGACGGAGCGGGAACGTCAGCGCAGCCACCGCGCGACCCCGCAAATTACACCAGACCAAGGGTGTTCGTCAACCGTCAGATGAAAGACGGTAAAGAGACTCGAGAAGTCTGGATTTCGGGTGACGAAGAGCGAGTCTCTCGTCCCCGTGTCGGCAGACATCCGCTGACTCACCGTGAGCAGCGGAAACGAGACCGCAAAGAGCGGTATTTCGCTCGCTGCGAGGCGCGGGGAATTCCCCTTCCCGAACACGCTCTCAAAGCAATCGAAGCGAAGGAAGCGAGAGAGGCACGATCGAAGTCGAGTGGCCGATCTTCCGGGGAGCGTCGCGTCCTAGCGCCAGACACGCGGGACCTTCGCGAGATCATCACTCAGATGAAACGCAAGAAGTTGTCGCGTTTCGACCCCGCGATGCAGTTCGCCCGCAAGATGGGCGTCGTCGAGCATGGTACCGTGATTCCACACGAAGTGGCACGGTGGTTAAGCGAATATGTCAATTCGCGACCCACAGCCGTCGTTCCGCCGACGAGCACCGTCACGTCCGCCCCGGCGCCTCAAGTCACAGCGACTGAGGCACAAGCGACGTTGCCACCGCCAGCACAACAGTCTTTTACGTTGCTGTTGCCGACGCAGCCATCGACGTCGCAACCGTTGCCGGCACAGCAGTCCTTGACGCTGTCGCCGCCGACGCAGCCTCCGCCGCCGCCGCCGATGCCGGGTTCGAGCACTACGCCGAACTTGGCCGTCGACGACTCCGTGATGTTGCCCGTTCACCAGAGCATTGCGCGGGAATGCCATAACGCCCGATTCGGAGAATATTACCCGAGCAAGGCAAGACACGACCGCACCGCGATGTGGTATGAACAGCGTGACGAAAACGCACGGCTGGCTCGAGAAGCAGCCAATCCATCGATCGAAGAGCTCTTGGCCTTCGCATTTGTGATGGAGGTTCCGAGGGCCGCCGCCGCTGCTCTGCAGGGCGCCGACGTCACTCAGCGCCATTTCGTCGAGTGGGGGATTTCGATGATGCGGCACCACTCGCGCGCGTTCGCTGCAGATCCTGATCGCAGCAACCCTGTAAATCGGCGCAGTCTACAGCTGGCTTTGACGAAAATCATGGTCCAGTTATTGACCCCCTCGCTCTTTGGGGTCGGACGACAAGCGATGGCCTGTTGGTCCGTAGTAGACAGAGAGGGTGTGCAGATACCTCGCGCACTCGTTGGGGAATGGAGCGCCATTCTCCCCAACCCGGCGATGACTCGCTTCGAGCTGACCCGGGACCTGGTGAACCCCGAATGGGAGGGGTATAAGTTGCGGAGCATGGCCTTCCGCCACGCCGTTACCACGTGGGAGCCAACACCGTCAGCGCAGTCACACGCAATGATGGTCACGAGTGAAGAGCCGATGGAGAGCGACGCCGCCTCTTCGACTGCTTCACGTGGAGCCCCAACTCCACCTCCGCCGCCGCCACCGATGCCACCAGCGGCGACACCACAGACACCCGTCCTATCAAATGCGGCGGGTAAGCCCAGACGCTTGTTATGTCGGACGCCACCAACGATGTCCGCCGCTCGCCAGAGCCTGACGCCTCCCGCAGCCCAACAAGCGCGGGAAGAGACTGTCCAACAAGCGGTAGTTCCGAAGAGCGCCAAGCCAGCGAAAGCGGCAAAGCTTCAGACGAACTATTATGAGAAGTTGTGTGACGAGTTCTCTCAGCTGTCGATGACGACGGCGACGCGCAAATTCATCCTCGCGCAGAGAGACAAGGGGAAATCGGTATTCGTTTGGCTACACAACCAGGTGCGCCAGACCACCGATTTGATCCTCCATCAGCGTTTGCTGAGGGCCCACCGTGCGCCTCGAACGGCCGCGGAGGCGAACGCAATCCGGCACACCAATTCCGGGTTTTCGGCGTTCATTCCGCGGGTTTGGCTGCATGAGAGGAGGCGTGCCCCGTACGAGCCAGCCGGCGGCCACGATTTGTGCTTTATTTCCGAGCACGAGGACCCCCGCGACCAGTCTTCAGCCTTGGTTGGAGATCTGGTTTTGCCGCCCGGCGTTGTGCCGCCCGGCGCTGAGCCGCCCGTCCCTGGAGTGAGTTTCGCCCAGGCGATGGATCCAGCGTCGGGTCCCAGCAAGAAGGATTGATCGCTCCGAACACCGGCGGTCAGAGCTGGGAGGGGGACGTGTGGTGACCCGACTGGGGTGGGGCACGAAGAGTTTCTCTCGTCGCCTACATACGGGTAAAGAAGGGGAGTCGCACGCGCGCCTCCCTTCCCTCAGAGCATTGACATCCAGTCAATGGACGGGCGTCTGCCCTGGGGGAGTGGGGGAGATTCGTCTTCTCCACTATTGGGTGGCTTTAGTCACCTGTCACCCCCCGCTTTGTGCAAAGGAATTCGCCTTGCACTGAGCGGGCAGAACCAACACAAAAATCAACCAAGATACACGTAAAAGCCAAACGTCCTAAAACGATCAAGCCTAAGTACAAAGACTTCAGGAGTGACCTAGGACAAGGGACTTTCAACGTGAGTACGATTGATTTGTGTTAACCTCCGCAGAGTAACCTGCGAAACAAGATTACCACACTATTTTAGCAAACCAGCTAGAAATAGTAAACCTACTCCAATTTAGCGAGTTGTGCAGACAAACGGTCGCACAAGCCTAAATTGCAGTAACCACGACGAGCGTTCCCGCCGCTGTGTGTATCGCCGGGAACCACCAAGCGTCCGCCGCTGTGTGATCGCCGGACACCTAAACAAAACCCTAAACCTAGACAACAGACCAGAAGTAAGACCTTTTAGGCATTCACTCGCGCCCGACCAGCGTGAGCCCGAAGGACCGGACGAGAAACGTGAGACGAGGACGCCATTCATTGCCACGCCGGCCCAAGACGACACCACGTTGCCACGCGGACGCCATCTTGGATCCAGAGCGCCAACAAAGGACGACCTCGACCAGTTTCCCGCCAACTTCACACACCCCAACCTTTTACCTTTTTATTCCCTTACATATTTTATCCCTTTTACCTGTACATTCCCGTATAATAAATACATTTATTATATTTACCATTTTACATTGTTTGCCGTTTCACATTATTTGGGTAACCGCTTGAGTAAAGCGGTATTGCGAGATTAGAGAGTGACTCATACCACGAGTTAGCGACAGTTAGAGTAGAGCGCGACACACTATTTTTATACCGTATAGTGTTTAACTGTAAGGGAAAAATGCATCCCGCAAACTCTCTAATGTAAGATTTAAAATTAAGCTATAATAAAAAGATAACTGTAACAAAAATATATTACAAGTTTCAAATGAAACCGAAAAATAGTTCTGCTTTTCTTCCAATAACAATCAGAACTTCAATCCCAGACCTAACTTGAATGGCAGTCATTTGTAATCTATTAGGGTTTCACCAAATATTCGGTTTTGTATTGGGTTATTTGGCCTATTCGGCCTAAAAACTGAATATTATATATTCGGCTAAATATCAACCTGTTATTCGGCCGAATACATAATAATGATAAAATTTGAATTTTGCAGTGTAACCTTTCGGCTTTTGCAGGATGACTACTAATCATTTACACAATATACATTGCATTTTCTGAGACAACTTCATATTTATAGGTCAAAATTGCATTTTTTTATGTTGGATGTAAGGTGATTGAGTGTGTTGAGAATAACGGACAAGGTGTTAACGTTAACGTGGTTAAACAGGAAGTGGTTCCCTTAAAGTTTATTACGTATTTATACACAAAGCGCTAGGTGGCGCTTATTAATAATGACATCATAGGACATCCCAACACTCCCACACTTTGATGACATAATGCAAAATACAACAACAAACAGTTTCAAATATGGTATACAAAAACAAAATTAATTTAACAATCCCATTTTCCTTGTACACCATTGATGTTTTCCTTTTGTTAGTCCCTTGGTTAGAATATCAGCGATCATCTCCTCAGTCCCAATAAACTTGACGATAATATGTCCATTTTTTATGACTTCCCGGATGAAATGATGCTTAATGTCAATATGCTTGGTCCTGGAGTGGTACACAGCATTCTTTGACAATCTGAGTGCACTCTGGTTATCCGAATGAACAACAATTGGCACTTTGCATTCGTTGGGTTTCAATTCTTGAATGGCTCGTTGCAACCAAATAGCTTCTTTAGACGCCATCGATACAGACATGTATTCCGCTTCTGTAGTTGACTCAGCAACAGTTGGTTGTTTCTTACTGGACCAGCCGATTGCCCCACCAGCTGCCATGAAAAGGTATCCCGTTGTCGACCTCCTCGTATCAAGACATCCAGCGTGATCGGCGTCTGCATAACCAACAACCGTTGAACTTTTCGAAGTTCCGTAAACCAGTTTCGTGTTAATTGTTCCTTGCAGGTATCGCATGATCCGCTTCACTGCAATCCAATGGAGAGGTCCAAAATTAGAATTGAATTTACTGACCACTCCCACAGCTTGCGCGATATCTGGTCTTGTTGCTTGTGCTGCATAAAGTAGACTTCCGACTGCCTCTTGATAAGGTATCTTGCTCATCTCCGCCCTTTCTGTAGCAGTCTTCGGCGCCATTAAGTTGGTGAGCTTCAAACTTGGATCCGTCGGTGTTGGGGTCGGCTTGCAATCTGGCATATCAAAACGTTTCAGCACCCGCTTGATGTATTCCGACTGGTCCAAACTGATTGTCCCAAGCTTCCGGTCTCTGGTGAATCTTATGCCAAGACAGTAATGAGCTTCGCCAAAATCCTTCATCTCAAACTTTGATGAAAGTTGTCCTTTTGTCCTGCGCTTCAATTCCGAACTGCTAGAGAAAATAAGCAAGTCATCGACATAAACAGCAACAATTATAATTCCACATTTATCTTGTAAAAAATAAACACAATTGTCAAAATCCGAGCGTGTCAAGCCAATTTCAATCAAGCCCTTGTCAAGGAGCTCATACCATGCCCGCCCGGCCTGTTTAAGTCCATACAACGCCTTTTTTAATTGACAATATTTCGCCTTGCCAAGTAATTTTTCAAGTCCTTCAGGCAGCGTCATATAAATTTCCTCCTTCAATTCACCGTGCAAAAAGGCAGTAACAGCGTCCATCTGGTCGATTTCCCATCCATTAGCAGCAGCCATCGCCAAAAGGAGCCGTAAAGTCGTGTACTTGACCACCGGCGAAAACGTCTCGTCGTAGTCAATTTCGCCCACTTGTGAGCATCCACGCGCTACCAAACGCGCTTTGTATCGCTCAAGGTTCCCATCTGCTGTTCGTTTAATGCAGAAAACCCAGCGACAAGTAATGGGCTTGCGCCCAGGCGGCAAATCAGCGAGTTCCCAAGTTTTACACTTGTCAAGTGCGTCCAGTTCCTGCAAAACGGCCTGTTTCCATTCGTCTGCATCAGGGCGTTGCATGGCCTCACTGTACGAGTTGGGATCGTCCCCACACTGTTCCATTGCCGTGTAAAGAGCGTAGTGATCCGCCCAACGCTTCGGAGCTCCGCAGTTGCGTGGTGGGTTGCGTCGTAACTGCTGCGGTGCATGCTCGTCTGCCACTGCGCCGTCGTCCTCGTCCTCAGAGTCGGTGATAATGTCAATGGCATCTGCGTCCACAATCGATTCATCTGGAACAATAATTTCAACAATGTCCTCAGCAATGTTTTCATTAATGTTCTCAGCATTTGTAGCATCAGCAATGTTCTCAGCATTCGCAGCATCAACAATGTTCTCAGCACTTGTAACATCAACCGCACCAGCGTTTGTTGGCGTCAAAATATCGCCATCGCTCCGAATCGTTTCTACAAAAGTAAAGAAAGGATTAGTAAATTGTGTCGCGTCCTACTTGGTATAGGTTTAAATAGCGCTAACGTGTAATACTTTACCTGTGATCAATTATGTAAATACCCAAATGAATACCAAATGTATGTAAATAAACAGGTAATTTATTCACCAGGCTTTATGCCTTTAAAATACACTCAGTAATAATTCTAGAGTCGACGTGGTCAGCGTCGAACAAAGGATTTCTCAAGATGGCGTCGTCGATTCCGCGTGGTCGGCGGAACAAAGGCGGCGTCTCGAGTTGTCGTCAATTCGTCACGGATTCGTCTTCACGGACGCGGTGGAATGCTCTTTCGAGTCTTCTATCCGTGCCTGTTGTCTAGGGTTTGTTTAGCGTCGCAGAGGCCTCGTCTAGGAACTTTGGGGTTCCCTACAAAGCACTCGGACACTTACTTCGGCGAATAATCGTCTGGGCGATTATTCTGGGTGATTTCACAAGGGCTATTCTCGTGCTTTCGCAGGAATAGCTCGCAAGTGACTTCGTGAGAGTTACAGTTTGCACTTTACTCAGCGATCCTCGATCAATCCTAACTTGTAGTTGAAGTTGGCCTGACGGTGAGGTAGTTGCTGTGTTCTTGGTGTCGTTTGTGTAAGTTCTGACTTTAGGCGGGAAACACAGCCTTTTATGCAGTGGGGTGAAGGGCCGGCGATCAACCAATGGGGGCTGACCATCAGCCGCTTCCTCCCCCTCGGGGCACACACCTGCCATGGGGAGGTGGAGCCGACTCGGGGGGGGAACGACTCTTCAATCACAGTGACTCAGAGGACAAGCATCCGCCCTGGGGGGACACTTATCCAACTGGGTCACCACACGTCCCTCCTCCAGCTTCGATCTCGGATCGGAGCGATCTCAATTTTATCGCTCTCCTCTGCGAAGAGCCGGCAGCACTCCTCTGCATGGGCGGAGGATCACTGGTGGCACTGCCGGGGGCGGCGGTGGTAAATCCGGGGCAGAGAGGTTGTCAGATCCGCAGGATTCTGTCGCTCGTTGATGAAGTACTGCGGGTGACCGCCGACCGGCTCGCCAATCAGTCCCGTACGTTCGTGGATCCAAATCCGGGTGGATGCCGGGAATCGGTCGGGAACGAGCCGGATCCTTCGCGACTCGGCGCTCGATCCGGGTTTCCGGTGGGCTCGCAAGATTCGGCGATGGAAGACGGCGTCCATGGTAGATCGGGCCTCTCTGTTCAGCCATTTGAGGACCGACTCGCCGTGATCATCGGAGTCAATGATGCGTTGTCGCGTGAACTCCGACATCTGAAGGAAGGGGTATTCCACTCCCAGCCTCAAATAAAGCTGCGCTGCTGGGGGCGGCGGAGGCGATGGAGGAAGTGGAATCTCCATTGGACTCTCCAACGGTGGCGTAGCCGGCTCTGTTGTAAGAGCGGCCAGCTCTGCCGCTGGTGGCGAAGGAGAGGGCAGCGGAGGAGTTCGCGGTCCTCGGTTGGAGCGCTTCGGAATCAATTTGGGTCGATTCGCATACCGCTTCTCCTTTGGGAATACCGGCTTTGGGGTCGGTATGTATGGTTGGACCGCCGCCTCTGGGGGGGCGGTCTCGATGGCCTGTGGGAGGCTCGCTGTCGTTCCCGGTATCTCCGGAGCCTCCCGAATTGTTCGCAACAAGGAAGGGTGGACTCCGGGGTTCCGGTAGCGGAATGCCAACGAACGCATCTTCGAAAACTGCAGGCCTGGGTTCTCCGTATTCCTGGCCAGGTCGAAGCGCAGCGAGGCGGGCTCAGGAGTCCATCCGGCCCATACCTGGTACAACGCCCGAGGAAGGTGAACTCCCTCACGGTCGACGATTGTCCAGGCCGCCATAGCCTGCCGACTGTCCAAGAAGACGCCCAGGGACAGCAGCTGGGCCATGACGTTCGTCACTGCCAAATTCAAACTGCTCCGATGGCAGGGGTGAGCGCGGTCCGGATTGCCACTGAATTGTTGTGACAGCGTCCGCATCTGTTCGATCGCCCAATTGATGTGGTGGGTTTGGGCGGCGTCGGCCTGTCGTATGGCCAACTCGGCAATCGCGGGGTTCTCGTATTCGGCCAGATATTCTTGTAGCTCGCTGAGTGGGGGATAGGCCGCTTCACGCCGGCATCGAGCGTCCATCTCTCGCTGGGCGTACCATTCGGCGTTGCGATAAGGTCGACACACTCGTGGCGTTGGGGGTGACGGTGGACGGCCCAGCCCGGGTAGATTATCGTATCTGACCCGCTTCGGAGCTGGATCCCCCACCGGAATCATCCGGGGAGGGGTCCAAGCGGTCACGGCTGGGTTTGTACCCTCGAGGAGTGGCGGCCATCGCGATTGCACTTGTGGGGGCACAAGCGCGGTGGGCACAGCCGGTGTTGAGCCCGACGGCCGGTTGGCCGCGTATCCTCGGAAGGCGTTCTTCAATGCTACGGCCAGATCCTGTTTTGTAACCGGCCCATCTTTGTCCGACTCATCTGGGGACATTTGCTCTTCCGTCAACTCTCCCAAATCAATCTCTGCTTGGCGCCTGGACGGTCCAGCCGTGGGTCCGAGACTCTGGGGTTCGGACCGTTTCGCGGCGGCCATCTCTCGCTCCTTCTCTAATCCCTTAGCTATCAGGGATTGTGCTCGCAACTTCTGACGTACTTTGCGCTTTCGATTCCTCCGGGTGCTGGCTGCGACGGATCTTCGTTGGGCCGTCCTCTGGGGGACGTCCGTCGGAGAATTCGGTCTCTGGTGTGATGAGACGGTTCGTCGCGACGAGGATTGATCTGACGACTGTGTGGTAATCGCCATGAACAACGAGGATCTTTTCTTTCCTCGATCTTGGTGTGTCTCGGTCCTCGCAGCCCAGTGGGCGGAAGATTCGACTGTTCGCTCAGCCCGCGCGTCGTCTGGCGAGGCAGGCTCGAGCGTTACTACTCGGCGACACTCCGAGCGCACGACAACTCGAGTTCGGGAACTGGAGCTGCTCGAGCGGCTGCGGTAGTCGCGGCTCGTTGACGGGCCGGCCTCTATTGGGGAGACGGCCTGTCTTCTTCGTGCGGGTCCGCGTGGGGCGGACTCCGCCGGACGCTTCGATCTTCTGTGATGGCGGCGACTTCCCAGGATACCAGCGTGGTATAACTGCCACATCTCAGACTGCGTGGCCGTAAAATTCGCCGGCGGTATCCATCTGGGTGTCAGATGATCTTCTTCGATGTCGCGAAGCCATCTACGGATTTCTTCGGGGGAGAAACCGTTTCTCTCGAGAACTCGGGTTACTCCGTGAGTCTCGGTGCGCTTTAAGCGTTTGATCTCGTCGTCCACTATTCTCTGGCGGGCTGCCAAGGTCGGGGCCTCGCTCCACCTATGGGAGGTGTGCAGCTCGGCCACCGTGCCTGGGTAAGCCTCTTCCAGGTACCCGGAGTAAACGGGGCTCGGCGGATCCGCATCGGGTGGGATCCGCGGCCCCACTCGCTCCCTCATCTCCTTCGTCATGCACTCGACCAGCGTTTTTGATCGCTCGAATTTTTCCTCGAGGGTCCTGGAATACATCAATCGGATTTTCCAGGCGCTGGTCTCTGCAGGATAGGCCTGCCGCAGGTAAATCGGCAGGGCTCCGCGAAAGATGTTGTTGGCGGTTGACGCCGTCGGAGGCAGGGCGTCCCACGATTCTAGCGGGTCGACCTGAATAATTTTAGATCACAAGATTAATATAATAAATCCCAGTTAACGATGGGGATCAGAAATATGCTCAAGATCGACGGTGGCAGCAACTCCTTTCTTTTGTTGCGGCCGTCGGTCTTATTTTCTTGTTTCGCAGTTCTGCGATGATCTCCGCCGTCGTAGCGCTGATCCAACACTACTTTTGAACTCAGGTGATCCGCTTTTTTGGAAGGGGTCGCAGGCAAAACCGATCGTTAAATTTTAATTTCTTACGTTAAACTTTTTTATTTTAACTCTAATCGTATTTTAATTTATTACGATGTTTAAATTTAAAAGAAAGAAAACCTTTAGTTTTGGTTTTGGTTTGCCACGACGCCATTCCGCGAACACTTCCTTTGTTCTAGTTTTTTGGCGGCCTTGACTCCGAGGTGAATCTGGGTCCACTCTCGGGTTTTTAGCCAGCCTTAAATCAACAATAAAACAGAAAGAAATATATCAGTCACAAGTCACGCTCCAATCTGGGTTGGATGCAACAGATTCAAAGAATTATGTGATTTCTCTGGGGAAATCACACTAATTTACCTGCAACGGCGGTTGTTCGTCCCAATTCTCATCTTCTTCTGCATTTACGATTAGGCCGTCGCTCTCGTCTCTCGACGATGCGCTCGGCTCTAATCGTGGGTTGCGTCGATCGGCCATTTCAATTTAGGAAAATGAAGTTTTGTTTGAGAGGTCTTTGTCTTTCTCTTTGGGGGAGAAGCAAAAACACGTCTCGTCGTGTTAAAAACAGTCGGAAACTGGGCCTATCGACGCTGAGAATTGTGGGTCTCGAACGCGTCTCGTATTTTGCGAGATCCGCCGTGCTGGCAATGACGCTACGGGGTCGACCGCGTGGTTTCGTTGTCACGTGGTCGCCCGCTACGTCATAACTTCTCGTCTGTTAGTGGTGACTGCGACAATTCGTTGCGAAGTTTGGATTTAGCTAATTTTTCGCGTCTCAACATGTGCAGCAGCTCTCGTAAGTAAATCTTTTTATTTTACAAGGCCTCCGCTCCATGTTATCACATTTTCTTTTATTTTTAGTTCTTCCCCACGACTTTGCCGTCCCGAATGAACGGATTATTGCTTCGTCGTGGTCGAAGGTTGATTTTCGACGTGCTCGTAGATCGTGACTCTACTTGCTCGTTCATCTCCGATGTGTTGGCATTTTTCTCATTACTAATTTTTTTATTTTCCATTTCAGAAGTACTTTCTTCTGCTTCCTCCCTCTCCGAAATTGCTTGCTCCGGCTGTGCTGGAGCCTCGTTGGCCGGAGATTCGGCGTCGAAGAATTCATCCTCGTCCTCCGCTATATTTTCAGCTTCATTTGTTTTTTGGAACGTGTCGACCACGGTGCCCCCTTGGCCGCTGTGTGTCTGACCTTCCAGCCAGATTTCTTGGGGAAACTCTGGCAGATATGGCCTTAAATCTCGGCCATGTATCGACTGAAAATTTTTGTTGTCCTCTAAGCGGCGTAGTTGGTATGCGTTGCCGCCGTGTTCGGCCACAATTACATAGGGACCGTCCCTCTTGTCGGCTAAACCTGCGGCGATGCCCCTCGCTGCATTGGACAACGTGTGTGCCTCCTTCCACACTAGATCATTCACTTTAAAGTTCGCGAAAGCGAGATCGCCTTCTTTATCTGCGATTCTTTCTCTCATGTTGAAAATATGCGCCATCATATGCTGGTATGTGTCGGATATAGTCTGTTCCAACCGGCACACGTACTCGTGTGGGCTCGATGGGTCTAATACGTTAACAGCTTCGGCAACGCGTGGGTCCCATGGCATCCTTAATTCGCGGGCGAAGTTGAGGTACGCCGGTGAGAATTCGCGTGTTCTTGACACGGTTGAGCGAATGCTGAAAGCGATTTCTCGCAGGTATTCGTCCCATCGATTGTGAATATCGGTGAATACTGTCAGCGCATATTTTATGTCTTTATTTAATCTCTCGACTGGGTTTGTCTGAGGATTATACGTGGAGGTGTTTGATGCATCCATTTTAAATTTTCTACAGAAGTCCTTATATATTCTCGATCGGAATTGGGGGCCGTTATCCGAAATGAGTTTTCTGGGAAACCCAAATCGCATTGCCACGTCGTAAAGGCACTCGACTATGTTTTCAGCCGAGGGCTTCGCGAGGGCGTACAGCTCCGGCCATCGGGTGGCCACGTCCATAATTACGAGAATATACATGTTCTTGTTTCCCGTTGTGGGCTTGGGGCCCATCAAGTCTATGCTTAAGCAGTCAAACGGTGCGTAGGGTCCGAGAGACATGGCGTTTCTGGCCACTTTATCTCGCGGTCTGCACGCTTGGCACCGGGGGCAGTGTCGGATAAATTTCGTTATCTTTTGCCGCGCGCCCGGCCAGAAGAAAAGTTGTTTTACTCGATAAAGGGTCCTCGCCACGCCAGAATGGCTGGCGAGCGGGTGTCCGTGCATCAGCCACAACAGTCGGGTGTGCAGCGATGCCGGCACGACCACTTTAACCGAGTTTCCCGCTCCGCTGAGGTCATCTTGAAACGTCGGGTGGTATTTTACCAGGAGTTCATCATCTATGAGGTAGCTTGTTGCTTCTTTGACGAACTGTTTCCGGCGGTGTGGGTTTGTCATCCCTTCCGGAAATTCGCCGTTCAGCAAATATTGCGTTATAATTTGACATTTTGTGTCTGCTGCCTGGTGTTCGACGAACTCACGTCTCGTGGGTGGAGCGTATTGTGTTTTTTCTTCAATTTTTGCTGTGAAGGCGCGTAGTAGTGTTTTGTGGGTTTCTCCGGGGGGCGGAGATTGAATTTCGGATGTTGAATTGTTTGTCCCAGCTGGCTGGTATGTTCGAGTCCAAAAACCACAAAACGTTCTATCTTCAGGCTCCATCACTGGTAGCTCGTTCGCCTTTCGCAAACGCCATATTCTCCGTGGAGTCGGGCAGTACAAGAGGTGGGTGTCGTCCTCGCCGTCGTCGTCTGGTCCCTGGGGGTCAGAGGCTGGGGCTCTCGAGAGGGCGTCGGCCACATGATTGTACTTCCCGGGGCGGTACGTAATTGTTATATCGCACGCCATTAACTCCAGTTGCCATCGTGCGAGTCGGCCGGAGGGTTCCTTGAGCTTCATCAACCAGCTTAGTGCCTGGTGATCTGTCTGAACCTCGAAGTTCGTGTACTCCAGATAGTCGCGAAATTTCCGAACTGCCCAAATTACGGCTAGGCATTCTAGTTCCGTTGCCGTATAATTTTTCTCCGCGCCCTGTATTTTTCTGCTTATAAACATACAGGGTACTTCTTGCGAGATTCCGTTGTACACGTGGGTCTGCAGAAGGGCTGCACCCAGTCCGATTTTACTCGCGTCGGTGTGCAACACGAACGGTCGGTTTAGGTCCGGCAATGGCATCTTTTCGACGTCAGCCAGCATTTGCTTGATAGTGCTAAATGCGGCCTCGCACTGGACCGTCCACTCAAACTCTTTATCCGTTCGTAAGAGATCCGTTATAGGCGCGGCCACTTCAGCCAGACCAGAGAGTAGTCGGCCGAAGAAATTGACCATGCCCATGAATCTCTGGACACCTTTTATATCTTCGGGGGCGGGGAATCCGTTTATTGCTTTGACTTTTTCGGGGTCAATCGCGATTCCCTCGACTCCTATTCGATATCCTAGGAAGGCAAGCTCTTTCCTGCAAAACTTGCTCTTCCCTGGATGGATGTGGAGTCCTGCCTTGGCTAGGCGAGAGACCACTCTATCGATGTGGTCTATATGTTCTTCGAATGTGTCCGACGTTATTATGATGTCGTCGAGATACGCCCACACGAAGTCGTGCAGCATATCTCCCAACACGCTTTCGATCAGTTTCTGGAACGTGCTCGGGGCGTTTACAAGCCCGAACGGCATCACGTTGAACATTAGTCTTCCTATCGGGGAGTAGAAAGCCGTTTTCAGTTTGTCTTCGGGTTTTAGCTCCACTTGCCAATACCCCTTTGACAGGTCCATGGTGGTTACCCACTTGAACGGGCTCAGTTCCCGGAGGATCGAGTCTATAGACGGCATCTGAATCGGGTCTATAACCGTTATCGCGTTCAGGGGGCGATAATCAATGCATAGTCGAGGTTCCGAGCCTGGACGCATCACCAGGACGATCCGCATGGCGTATTCGCCCAGGGCTTGCGTTACTATGCCCTTGTCGAGCATGTCTTGGCACATTTGCGTCACGATGTCTCTTTTCTGGGGGTTCATCCCCTTGTAAGGCACTCGAATCGGCTTGTCTGTGGTTAAGACTATTTCGTGTGTTGCTTCCGTCGTTCGACCAGGTGTCTTGGTCAGAATTCTTTCATGCTTTCGAAGCACTCGCCTTAGTAGCGATGCCTCGTTAACACGCAGTGCTGCCTCCTCGACCAGGGTGTCCACGACGTTACTCCTCTGTAATTCCAGAGTGAAGGCTGCGAAATCGTAATCTTGGACGAATTTTCGCAATCCTCTTCCGTATTCCTCTTTGTCCTTGGCTTCGTCCAGTAATTTTTGGGGAACTACGGGGACTGACCGTTCTCCCTCGGGACTTATCCAGTTCCATGAACGGGTTATCGGGTTTGGCTGAATTTTCAGTTTCGCCATGATGTCCATCCCTAGGAGGAATACTTTGTCGTGGGATGGCAAGACTATGAAGGGGTGGGACAGGTTCCCCCCCGTCCAGTCGATCATGATGCGAACTACGCCCTTCGGCTTGACGTAGCCGTTGGCGGTGAGCAATTCTACGTTCGCGTTCACTTGTGCCACCTTCTTTCCAATATCCAAGTCTTTTACTATATCTTCGGATATGAATGAACGATCCGCTCCTGAATCCAGCAGACCGAACAATTTTTGGTTTTCTATCTCCACTGGCAGCATACACAGAGTTTCGCAATGTGCTTTCGTGACATTGCAGTGAAATACGCGTAATGTCTGGGGCTCAACCTCCAGATTGAACGGAAGGTCCGTCCAATCCATGTCGACCTCCGGTTTCGTTCTCACTTGCATACTCGTTAACGTCACTTTTTCCTCCTTCTTCGGAACGATCTGTATGCGGTCTTTGATCTGTGCCTCTGCCAAGGCATGACCTGCGGGTCCAGTGTGATATTTCTTCTTTTTAATTTCCGCGGCTGGCGCAGACGAAGCTGAATTTATTTCGGCGACGCCTGCGCTTGGAAGTTTTTTGCCAGATCAGTTCTTAACTCCATCATCATTTTCATCATGGTTTGCATGATGTCCTTTTCTTTGACGGTTTTCTCACATTTATCTGAGTAGTGGCCGTATTCTCCACAGCTGTAACATTTGATGTTACTTTTATCCCCTGTGGGAGTGAATCCCGGTTTTTTCGGGACGAAGGGCGTCGGGAATCGTCTTTTTCCTCCCAATGCTCCTCTCGCTTTTGTTGCTTGCACGTGTGCTCTGAATTGTGTGATTGCCAAGGCCCGGTGTGCATGGTGCAAATAGGGACCTTGATCGTCGCATCCCGTCGATAAGTTTTCGAGGTGCTCATTTAGGGCTTCCTCGTCGCTCGATGCTGGCTCCTCTTCTTTAGCCGTGGCGAGAGGTGTTGTCTCTTCGACTTTCTCCATCTGGGTGGAGTCCGTCGAGGTCACCTGCATCGCCGTCGCTGCCGGTGCTTTCTTTGGGGCAGCTATCGGGTTGGCTGGAAGAATACTGCCTGCTTTAGGCGTCAGCATTCGTCCGAAGGATGCTTCGGTGAGACTCATTATGCCGCTCAAATATTCACTTGGCCTCATTAATTTTTCTGAGGTCTTGTGGCGTTCGGCGCTCGTCTGCAACCGCTTCTCGTGCGCGTCAGCTTCTTCCGGGGGCAGAGTGGCGTAATACCGCTGTTCTATTTCTAACGTGTTTGTTAGAAGATAGTTACTGACATCTTGGTAATCGCCAGTGCGGGGTGCACGCATGTCTAGCAGAATTCTTTGCGAGTGGGCCGATAATCCTCCGTAAAAGATCATCGTAAAACCAGCGGGGTTTATTTCGTACGGCGCTCTTGCAAACAGGAGTTTCGCTCGGGCGTCGTAGTCGGCTAATGTTTCTCCTGGGGCTTGTCGTAGACCCCGTAATTTGTTACTGATCTCGTCTGGAGTCTCGCCGTATCGGAGATCGAAACGGACGAGAAAATCGTCCCAGGTTGGGTTTTTCAGTCCCTGGTACCATTCTCGAGCTGACCCCGTAGTTAGCTCCACTAGCCCGTGGGTTAGCATGTCGGCGACGGTGGCTTTTGTCGCTTTCTTGATACGCATTACTTCGTCCAGGAAGCGGTCTCCGGCCTTCCACGAACCGTCAAATCGCGTTTGAATATAGTGTTGCCAGCGGATGTTACCCGTGGCTTCACTGCTTGGTTCGTTTCGTACGCCATATTTGCGCTTAACCCTCTCTCCAGCGCGATTATGTTCGTCGCCTGGATGGCCTAGATCGATTCCTTCTCTTCTGAAAGAGTTCAGCAGGGCTCGGCCTAGCTCAGACATCGTGTAATGTCGGCCAGATGAGTCCTGAAAGTTCCCTTCCTCTGAACGAGGGTTGGAGCTCCGGGAAGAGCGGTCTGAAGCATTCGGCCGGTTCGACCGGTGCCCATCGCTGCCTTCTTGACTCCTTCCTGTAGACGGTCGACTCGGATGGTCGTCGTCCGACGAATCGGAGGGCTCGGAGGGATCTCCTTGGGGGTGAAACCTCGGCCCTCTCGGTGGGGTCTCTCCGCCAGCCTTCTTCTGTTTCGAGCCTTCGGATGGCGGCGGCTCCCCTCCGTCGTTGTTCTCGCAAAAAGAATGCCATCTGTTTTCCTCGCTCTCGGGGCGTTCCCGATTTTTATTTGCGTTTTTCTTTTCGAGTAACGCGTCGATGGCTGCTCCCGTCTCGGATCTTTTTGAGGGGTGACGGTCCTTTGTTTTTGGGACCGATCCGTCTCTCTTTTGAGATTTCCCCCTTTTTGCCGTTTTTGCCGGCTTTGCTGCATCTTCTCCTGTGTCGGTATCAGAGCCGCTTGGGGGTTCTGACTTCCGTTTCGGGTTTTCTTCCCTTTTCTTCCTGCCCGAGACACCTTGTTCGTACTCTTTTTGGAACTTTTCTGTTTCTTTCTCCCAGTTTTCGGCTTCCCATCTTTTTTGCTCATCTATTATGGCTTGTTTCTTTGCTTTGTACTCTTCGGTCCATCTGACTCGGTCCCATTCCTCTTTCTCTTTCAGGAACTGTTCCTTTTCTTTTCTGGCTTCCTCTTCTCTCAACCTCTCGCGATGTTGTTCTTCCCATTTTTGGTGTTGTAAAATGGCTTCTTCTCGCAACATTTGTAGCTTTTCTGCTTTTCTTTGAGCTACGAGCGCTTGAAATTGGTCCTCGTACTCTTGAGCTTCTCGATGTCGCCCTTCCACCGTGGCGTTCCATTCTTTTCGAATTTTAGCTTCTCGTTCCTCCCTCATTTTTTGGACCAGTTTTTCTGTTCTCTCGGTGGTTCTTCTTTCGCGTTGCTCCCTTTCTTCCTCTTCCTTCCAGAGTTCTCGCCGCTCTGCGCTCAGTCTTCGTTGGCGATTAGTCGCTTCTTGTCTGGCTTCTTCGCGGGCCTTCTCTCTGGATTGGTGAAGTGCCCGGTTGGGGTCTGGCGCGAAACCTCCGGTGTCACTGGGCGTTACCTGGGGCATGGGCGTCTCCGCTGCTGGTCTTGCGACCGGCGTCGGGGCTTGTGCCGCGCAGATAGCGTCAGTGAGTAGAGTAATCGATTCCCAGACTGACGTTCCTACTGGAATGTCTATCATCGCTTTCAGTTGGGCAGCTTGCCGTGTCAACCGAATTAGGTGAGATACCTCGAAGGAAACAACCGCAGGACTCGCCGTAACTCGGGGGGTTATCGGGGTCCCGCCGTCGTTTTTTCGTGGGGTTTGCTCCACGGACGTCTGAGCCGTGGGTGGCGATGGGTTCGTGCCGACCGTGACCGTTATTTTCGGAGCTTCATTCGTCTCCTCGGTCATCAATATCGATACTCGTCCTGGCGATACGTCGCGAATTTCTTCTCGATTTTCTATGGCTTCCGGATCGGTATCCTCGAAGGGTTGCATATTCAAGGGAACCCGCTCTCGCTCTGGCCCGTCTAGGGCCGCGAGCGATGCAGCTTGCTCCTCTTTCTGCGCCTTCGCTCTCCTTTTATTCGCTCGGGCGTTCGCCTTTGCGGACATTTCAGGGACGGGACCATCCGATCTCAGGTGGTAGTCGGAGGTCCTTTTTCCCTTCTCGGGCATTCTCTGCTCGGTTTCAGACGTGGATTGCTCGTCTTTGTCTGACATTTTCTTTCGGTAATTCTACGATTTGGGTTATCTTATTGAGAGATCACAAGTTCAGATTTGAGATTTATTTCTAAATCCCGGACAGGCCCCCACGTGTCGCGTCCTACTTGGTATAGGTTTAAATAGCGCTAACGTGTAATACTTTACCTGTGATCAATTATGTAAATACCCAAATGAATACCAAATGTATGTAAATAAACAGGTAATTTATTCACCAGGCTTTATGCCTTTAAAATACACTCAGTAATAATTCTAGAGTCGACGTGGTCAGCGTCGAACAAAGGATTTCTCAAGATGGCGTCGTCGATTCCGCGTGGTCGGCGGAACAAAGGCGGCGTCTCGAGTTGTCGTCAATTCGTCACGGATTCGTCTTCACGGACGCGGTGGAATGCTCTTTCGAGTCTTCTATCCGTGCCTGTTGTCTAGGGTTTGTTTAGCGTCGCAGAGGCCTCGTCTAGGAACTTTGGGGTTCCCTACAAAGCACTCGGACACTTACTTCGGCGAATAATCGTCTGGGCGATTATTCTGGGTGATTTCACAAGGGCTATTCTCGTGCTTTCGCAGGAATAGCTCGCAAGTGACTTCGTGAGAGTTACAGTTTGCACTTTACTCAGCGATCCTCGATCAATCCTAACTTGTAGTTGAAGTTGGCCTGACGGTGAGGTAGTTGCTGTGTTCTTGGTGTCGTTTGTGTAAGTTCTGACTTTAGGCGGGAAACACAGCCTTTTATGCAGTGGGGTGAAGGGCCGGCGATCAACCAATGGGGGCTGACCATCAGCCGCTTCCTCCCCCTCGGGGCACACACCTGCCATGGGGAGGTGGAGCCGACTCGGGGGGGGAACGACTCTTCAATCACAGTGACTCAGAGGACAAGCATCCGCCCTGGGGGGACACTTATCCAACTGGGTCACCACAATTGGTCAGGAATAACATCAGATTTTCCGCTTGTGCTTTCGTCAAACACAACGTCACGTGATATTGTTATCTTTCTGGATGTGGTGTTAATTAGCCGGTAACCTTTCGTCGCTTCACAATACCCCAAAAAAGTCAATTTTTCACTTTTAGCGCTCCATTTCCGGCGCTTCTCCTTTGGTATGTGAGCATGTGCAATGCACCCAAAAGTCCGTAGTTTACTAATGTCCGGTATCACACCACTCCATACCTCCTCGGGAGTTTTATCTGGAACTGCTGCTGTTGGCGAACGATTCTTCAAATATGTTGCAGTAATGATGGCTTCTCCCCAATACTGGTTGCCAAGCGACGCGCCCTGCAACATCGATCTCGCCTTTTCCACCAGAGTTCTGTTCGTCCTTTCCGCCACCGAGTTTTGTTGAGGCGTATATGGCACCGTCAGCTCGTGGACAATTCCATGTTGTTTCATGTAGTCCTTAAATTCCGTCGCGACGTATTCCGTGCCATTATCCGATCGAAGTCGTTTTATCGTTTGTCCTGTCTGCTTTTCAACGAGCGCCTTGAATTCCTTGAATCTGTGAAATACTTCATTTTTATGTTTTAACAAATACACAAAAGTTTTCCTCGAATGGTCGTCAATGAACGTTAAAAAATATCTAGCTCCGCCCATTGTTGCTTCCGCCATCGCACCACACACGTCAGTGTGCACAAGTTCAAGTTTTTCGTCCGAACGTGGTGTTTTACTACTAGGAAAGGGCATACGGTGTTGTTTCCCTTTCAAACATGGGTCACACACTTTAATTGAGTCCTCTTTCCTGCCAGAAATGTCCAAACCGTTTACCATACCCCGCAGAATTTTCATTCCGCTGTCACTCAAATGTCCAAGTCGTTTGTGCCATATTTCGTTGCTTACGCCACTTGCAGAAGTTGCACATTTCAGAGCTCGTCCGCCCTTTTCAGTGGTCACAACATCCAAACGATACAGTTCATCATGGCGACTCGGCCAGCCTATTATTGTAACACCATACTTGCGTATCTCGCATTTTCCGTCCCGAAATCGTATTTCCGCTCCATTCTTTTCCATTTGCCGCACAGACAACAAATTCGCATCTAGACCTGGTACAAAATAAACATCCGGAAATGCCACCTTTTCAGGCTTTCCATTAACCCGCACAACCAGTTCTACAGTTCCAGTATGCTCTGCGTGAAGCACACCACCGTTTGCAGTGTTCACCACTATTTTCGATGCATTTACTAAATTACCAAATTGTCCGCGTTGCGAGGACATATGTCGCGATGCCCCGGAATCCACAATCCAATCCGTATCTGAAGACTTCGACATCAGCGCTGCAACCGAGACCGTGGCAACGTACGTCTTGTTCGTCGAATTATTCTTGTCTTCTTCCTTTTTCGAGTTCTTGGGCATTTTCACCCGACAATCCACTCGTTTGTGGCCAAATTTGTGGCACCTATGGCATTTTATTCGCGATATATCGTTACCCTCATTCCGTTGAAACCGTCCTGAATTTCCCGTGCTCGAGCTGAATGCGGCGCTGCTGACTTCCTTCTCTCGGCGTTGCGCTTCCCGCAGAAGGCTCACCTTGACATATTCCGCCGTGATGTCAGTCCCACAGTTCTCCAGCGCCATAACATCGGCTTGAATTCCTCCGGTAACGTTGCGAGTAGCATCGCCGCCATCATCTTGTCGTCTACCTTGTAGTTGATGTCCGTCAACTGCTGGCCAATGGTCACTTTCCGACCAATATATTCGGCCATATCCTTGCATTCGGTGTATTTTATGTTGATTAAGTCTGTTAAAAGAGAAACTTGGCTTCCCAAACTTTTACTCTGGTAAAGTTTTGTCAAATTATCCCACCCCTCTTTTGCAGTGTCAAAACCACGCACTTCTTGATATATATGTTCCTGGACTCCAAGTGCAATTGTAGCCAGTGCGAGGCGACTATTTGTGGCGTCGACTTTCTTTCCACCAACATAATCCCACAAACCTTCACGTACAAGCTGCATTTCCATGGCGAATTTCCAATTGTTAAAGTTGGAAATTCCCTCTAACTTCTTCAAATGGTGCAAATGATGAGTTGTGTGGCCACTTCCCGTTGCTACTGGTGCTTGTTCAGCCATATTGATCAGTTTCTGGCCCTAAAAGTTCCTTACAACGTGGTCGCACGAAAAGTCTCTCAAAAACACATTTTTTCCAAAAAAGTTAGATTCTGGCACGATTAATGCCAAATACAATGTTGCAGCTACTTCCCTGTGCAGTTACAGCGTTCCTAGGCCCATAACCTGTTGGATGTAAGGTGATTGAGTGTGTTGAGAATAACGGACAAGGTGTTAACGTTAACGTGGTTAAACAGGAAGTGGTTCCCTTAAAGTTTATTACGTATTTATACACAAGGCGCTAGGTGGCGCTTATTAATAATGACATCATAGGACATCCCAACATTTTATACGAAAAAATTCAATTTTCACTATAAAATTGCAATTATTACCTAAAAAACACAAATTGTACAATAAAAATGTAATATTTATTTTAAAAATGAAAATTTTAAAGCAATAACTGCATTTTCCCTGTAAAAATTACTTTTCAGAGGCAAAAATCGCTATTTTTAGGCACTCTTTACCGTATCTGCTTACCGTATTTCGGCAATTAAAAGCCATCCTTGAATTGTAGCCGGCCTCGCATACTAGCCGCGGCTCTTAATTGCGGAAGTACGGTATTTAGATGAGGTTGGAAATGTTGCGATACTTCTGTATGGTTTCTCTGCCCATTCCTGCTTTGGCTTATCTGGATATTGCTATTTTGGCCTATCGCATTGTTGCATAGACCACTCCGGTTGTACTTTTTACTGTCTATAAAGCAAAAACAGAATGATTAAGAATGGAAAAATGCATGTCAAGATGGATATTGTTTGAAATAAGAGGTTTCATCAATAGAATATTTGTTTTATTTAGGTACCGTATATACTCGCGTATAGTGCGAAATATTTATTGCGAATTTTGGACCTCGAATTGGGGGGGTCGCACTATACGCGCATAATAAAAAAAAATATAATAAAACTGACGTATACCTAACGTTTGGACTACGCGCGTAATTCGTACGTATATAACTTTGTTTATCCCGTTTACAACACACAATACGACCAACCGACAATCCAAATAATGCAAATAATGCAACAATCCATCAATCCATCATCAAAATATAGACAAGGAGGAAAAATTTTTTTGATATTAAAGTTTCCTTTTAAATAAATAAACTTTTCTAACCTCATTTTGCACTGTTGTGGGACACAAATGTTAATTCGCATTATACGCGCATACATCACTTATTAGCAAAAATGGCGCCTAAAATGGGGGGGTCGCATTATACGCGGGTCGCATTATACGCGAGTATATACGGTAAATAAGAAAAAAAAACAATGAGGCAGTGTTTGAAAAACAATTTTATGGTGATTATACATTTTGTTTGTTTTCTTAAAAATGTTTTCTCGAGGAAGGAGGAGGAAAGAAATAGGTAAACTACAAGATTTTTTTTCTTTTTTTTTCTTTCGATAATCGTATGTTCATATTTATAGTTTTATATTACAATTTTTCTTTTTGTTTTTCCTTCATGTACACGTCCCGTTTCATCAAACCAGCCAATCAGAGCCTCAAAATTTGCATATTCCCGCCGGGGGAACTCGAAAAATATCAAATTCGAAACTGACAGGTGCCCCGAACTATAATAAATGCACAATTTGTCGATGATGATAATATCGCTATTTACAAAGCCGAAAAGAAACACAAAAACCAGTAAAAGGATGATTTTTTTTTTCATAAATTACTTACAACATTTGTAAAGCACCAGTTTAGAATAATAATCAAGACTAGAAAAGATAAAAGCAACAAAATTAAATGATAAAACTGCTTCATTTCTTTCGCAAAGTTCATTTTTTTAATTTTTTTTTTTGTTTTTTAATTTTTTGAGTTTTATGTTTTTATATTTTTTTTAATTATTATTTATTATTTTTTTTGTAGGTTTTGTTTTTTGTTATTTTTTGTTATTTATTTTTTACAGTTTAAGCCCACACCCACACACGTATTTATCACTTAAATTTTCCTGAGTTTCGTCTTGGCGATCCACTATTTGCTTCTTTTCCCTGTGGTCTCGCGAGTAACGGCGACCTTTTTGTGGCAACGAATCGTAATATTCTGCGAATGATTCAATGGAAAGGTTTAGAAATCAATTTTTGAGTATTTTACACGATATTCATTTACAACGGTCTAGAAAAGTAATTCAATTCTGTTTTTACACGATTTATTTTGATTTAACACAGTTTTTTAAAAATTTTTTAGCTGTAGTAGCTGCATTTAAAAGTACTGTAGTCGAAATTAAATGGAATGTTTAATTTTGCGTCGCTCGACATGACGTTTACAACGTATTCGACGACGAAGATCAATTTGATTCCGGAAACTAGGTGGTGGGTGTGCGGTTCTTCAATGAAATCGCAGCCATTGTGGATCCCGATCTGAAAAATGTTTAATTTTAAATTATTTTTGGGTTTCCTTTGAATTTTTTTGGGTTTCTTGGTTTTTTTTGGGGCGTTTTTGCAGGTTTTTGTTTTTTTTTGGTGTTTTTTGTAATTTTTTAAGTTTTTCTTTGGCTTTTTTTTAAATTTTGGTTTATTTTTTGGGTTTATTTTTGGTACCTGGAGTCGTCGTTCGAATACTTCAAGGTTTGTGATATTGTGGAGGTTTTGGTCGGTGAGATGTTGGCAGAGTTCGGTTTAAAATTGGTCGATTGTTGTCGTGATGTTGATGGTTAGGTCTTGTAAGGTGCACGATGTGCAGGGTTTAAGTAAGATTCGCTTGAGTTTTCTCGCACCTGGATAAGAAAAAAGAATATTTTTAATACTAATTGGTGAAGGTTGTATGAAATATTCAAAAAAATTGTTGAGTTTTGTAGATTCCAATTCATCACCTCTCAAAGTGCACGAATTATCGTTCAAATTCCTCACTCCAGAAACCAACTCTCTTTGCGAAACCACACATAATTCTCCAAAACCAAATACGCAATCTTAACCAACGGCTTAAAATCCGACAAACAAACGTCGACTTGACAACCCAAAATCTTCTCACTCGACGGCGCGACTAAAAATACAAAAAAATCATCAAAAAATCATAAATTTCCACAAAAAAATCAAAAAAACTCACAATCCGGACTCGAATCGATAAAAATAAGCGAACAACAACTACCATAAAACAAACCTAACCTAAAAAAAAAAAAACAACGTTCACCCTAAGCATTTCTCTTCACAATTCACGATTTCCAACACCTCAATCACCAATAAAATCTTATCATCGACGAAACTCGTGTGAAAATAAATTCCTACAAATAAAAAAAAAAATAATAAAAATATGAATGTCAGCCATGTTGTAAAAAATAAAATTTAAAATTTATTTTCCCGCCTCTTTCCAGCAAATCGTATCGCTGTCGAATTGTTCTTTGCGGGTTCCTCCGTGACAAATGCGACCGAAGAACTGCTTGTAAACGGCATCATAGAAGTGGATTTGTGCGATGAAGCTGCGGTGAGTCTCCTATAAAAGTTTAAATCGAGTGAACAGATTGATTGCCATGGAAACGGGCGCCATTTTGCTTACTTGTGCGGGCGATGGTGATTTCGGGACGTTTTGTACGGATTTATCTATTAGACTAAACGCGATATTATCCTCGGAGCTTCGTTATATGCGATCCCAAGCAGGACTAATAAACTCGTGCCTCGTTCTACAGCGCCATCACTCGCCTGACAATAAGCCAATCAAGTCGCTGCATTTATGTTTTATTTTTTTATTTCGGCATTAATTTTTTATTCATTTATTTTTGAAATATATTTTAAAATTCTATTAATTGTAAAAAACGTAAAATGTAAAAACAGTCGCCAAATTGTGTGTTCTCCTGCCAGGCCATCAACATTCAAGTGATTTATTTATAACTAACTTACGGCAGGATAGTGTATGAAAAAATATATACACATTTAAATTAAGGAAATATGAATCATTAGTTGTGGGCAGTGTTGTTTAATTAATGTTTCTGTATAATTTTTTCCACTTCTTGAGGTGTTTAGTTTTTGACGATCTGAGCTTCCTTAACCAATTTCCTATAAATCTCATCATATAGCCGATCTTCAAACAAAAATAAAAACGATTAAAGATGTAGAAATAATTGAAACCAAAAGCATACAGTATAATCAAAGCTATCGCTGCCAATTTGTTATTGGGTGAAGTTATTCATTCGTTACTTAAAATTAACGACGAACAGTTGTCCATCCTTCCTCATCTGGCCCTTCTCGTTTCTTGATTGGTTCTGCCAAAATTCGTTTTATACTTTCCCTTCACCAACTAACCACCAAAAAAAGTCTACAAACTTTTCTCAACGGGTCTCTTGGCACCTCCAGTATCTGCTAGATTTTTTAAAAAATCTCTAACAAGCGAGCTCCGATCCCTGGTATCGCAATCCTTGTTATCTCGAAGACCTAAAATTGCATCAACATTAACATCACCAAACAAACAACTCCTTCAAACAAACCAACCTAAATCACGACTACGTTTCTCATCATTCCACTGCCTGCTGATTGGCAGTTTGTATTTCTCCCAATTCCGATCTCCACCTCGTTCAGAACTCTTAACTTTAACATCTCCACCACGATAGAAACGGTGTCCATCATCAAAACGATTCTGAATACAAAAATTAATCAATAAAAACAACCAAACTACAGTGTAAGCTGTGTACACCGGACATAGGACGGGTCTCAGAAAGTTGTCCGGACTAAGCAGTTGTCCGGACTAAGCAGCTGTCCGGATGGGAGAGGCGATTTAATATTGCTAGGTGTAGGTCGGGACCAAATCAGGCCCTCCAATCTGTCCGGTCTACACAGCTTACACTGTACACACAAATATCGCAAACATACATAATCCTCAGAGCGCGATTGACCAACATCGTCCCGCCCGCGAACTACATCTTCTCCGCGGACCCCTTCCCCTCGACTCTGTTCTCGACCCTGGATCTGTTCCTCTTCTTGTTGTCGTCGTCGCTCTTCGATTTCCTTTTCCCTCGCCTTTTGTTTGGCCGCTTGTCGATCTAACTCTTGTTTTCTCGCTTCGTACACAGCCGCTTCTGCAGCTTTTTTCGCTTCAGCAGCCTTTTCTTCTTCTTCGACAACTGTTTTAATCAATTTCAAACGTTCAAGCATAAAGTTATTTGTTATTAATCCGTTACTTGCGTCGTCTCTTTTCTTCCTCGATCTTTCTTTCTTCGTCTTCGGCCTTTTCTTGCTCGAACCGAAAATAAGACTTAGTTTTAACATTTTCAACATTTGCCAGTGTTTAAAGTTCCCTACCCAGGTGGAGGCCCCAGGTGGTCTTTAAGCTGTTTTTGAGTATACTTTCAGCATCTTGTTTATTTTAAAGTCTCGGTTTTCCCAGATGAGATCTCGTACCAGACCGAAACAAGAACAACAACAATAAAAAACAATAAAAAACTATCAAAAACAATCAAAAACAGTCAAAAACTATCAAAAACAATCAAAAACAATCAAAAAACGTACCAATCACGTTACAACTCATAACGTAAGTTGTACGTTTTTATTGTATCTCAGAATAATCATATCTCGTTTTGACGAGACCGAGATCTAGAAACGAAAAAAGTTCGAGATCTCCGAGACAAAGATCCCGAGACGAGCGAGATCTGAAAGTATAGTTTTCGAGAGAATGAGAGTGTCTGTGGCGGGGCGAGAGATTAAGTGCGGAGAAAATGCCTGGCAAAGACAGAGAGAGATTGCATGGCAATAGATTGCATGGCAATAGATTGCATGGGCGAGAGAATGCTACCCCATCAAAAATTACATTTAACATGGTAAAACCAGTCAACTTACCTTTGCTTTTCGCGTGATTTTCTTCGAACTCAATTTGTTTTCTCACTACAGCATCTGACAATTAAAATCAATTCAGAATAAATCAACGTATGATTTTTACGAATTAATTCTACCAATCTTATCAATCAGAACTTTCTTGTCCTCGGCTGAAACAAAGTTTGCATTTTTTTTTGTCTTGTGTTTTAACTAAATAAGCAAAACTATTCTTACCCACAGCTTTAGACAACTGATCTAAAAATCAAAGGAAATCAACATTAAAAGAGCAGTCAATAAACGTTTGAATCACTTACTGTTTGCCATTATCACAGTGGTCAGAGTTTTTTCGTAGTTTTCTAAATTGTCGCACTGTTCCGTCTGCTGTTTAGTCAGCATCTCTAAACAAAAATCTCATTTTAGGGTTTAAAATCACACGAAAACAGTAGCAGTCTCGTTATAACGAATGGCAAGGAACCTGAGAAATCGGTTTCTTGTGTCAAATTTTTTTTAATATGGTGTTCTATGGTCAACCAAACAACCAAGACATTTTTAACTATTCGTTATATCGCGGTTCGTTATAACGAGGTCCAACTGTAAAATATTTATTGATGATAGCCGTCTATGAATCTGGGTGACCAGATTTGGTAAGTGGAAAATCTGGACAGTACGCGATTTCTCACACTGCCTAGATACCGTACTTTTACATTTCCTCTTACGCATATGAACGATATGACTAAAAAGAGCAATATTGCGCTTAGGCATATGTAATGTAAGACTAAGCGCAACACCCAAACCAAGGAAAATTTTTTAAGCGCAAGATTGCTTAAAACACGACTTTTTGACTCTCAGTCCGACAATCAGAAGTTGCGTGTCGGAGATTCAAATCTTTCACACATTTGTTGGGATTTGATGTGGGATACGGAAAGATTTAGATCAGGGTTTCCCAAACGGAGAGGCGCGCCTCACTGGTGGGGCACGAGCTGATTATTGGGAACCCCTGATTTAGATGATTATTTTAATAAAAAAAGTCAAAAACATTTTAACTATTGTCCAATTTTCAAAAGAAATTCAAAATTTGTATAAAATTTAAAGATTCGGGGACGGAAAGGGTTCGAAAGCCCACGTCAGAAATTCGATTGAATGTCGGACCCCTCGTTTTTAATGCAGCTACGGTGTGCATTGCAGCAAAGTTTAGTCACAAACACAGGCAGGCTAATGCAGAGCAGTCCGCAAAACACAAAAACACTGCAGTACACTGGAGCTTTAAACGTGCCACCCCACGTAATTTTAACGTGCCGAACCATGTTATTAAAACGTGCCGCGCCAAGTCATCGACCTAGTACAGGGGCCGGCAACCTGCGGCTCTATCGATGTCAAGGTGCAGCTGTCCAGTTCCATGCAAAAATATTATTAATTATATTATTTTATTTTCAAAACTCACAAAAAATATTATACTGCAAAAAAAAATCAAATTTATATAGTATACCTAATCCTAATCAAATACTATAATATTGAAACAAAAATGTTAGTGGCTCTTTAAAAACTGGGAAATTTTGTAAATTGTAACTATTGGCTCTTCCGTCTTCTGGTTTTGAGTATACTTTATAACGTCCGCCAAAAATGTAAATGCGGGATGTCAATTGTCCGCCATTTGCCCGCAAAAAATTTTAACAATGCAAGGAACCAAGGACAGATGGCTCCTTCTTCGCATTTCTACAGGACAATTCAGATTTCAAAAAAATGGCGGATGTGAAGTCCTGTGGTTAATCGTCCTAGGTATGACTAAGTTGCAATGTTGCGCTTAGTAATTAGGCAGAGCATGCATGCAACTCATTCCTAGGCGCAACTGGCACTGTTCCGCCTAGGAATGTTGCGCTTAATACGCATCAGATCACCATCTGGTCAGTGGTCACCCTGTTTAAGATGGGACGATTTACCTTCTCTCAATTTTACATCTTCCGCCAGTTTTTGCACTTGTTTCGACTGTTCATCAAACATCTCCTTTAATGAACCTAAAAAAAAAAAACATTCAATCAATAAAAATGGCTTCTCATTTTCAATCGTTCCAAACATAATTTAAATAAAATAAAACTCAAATTAAATGAGATGACGATAGCTACTGTCTTTCACTGAAAAATAACACCATGGTGTTGTATTCGAGTTTTGCTAAAAATGGCAATTTTGTAAACATTGAGCAAAAATTCGAATATAACACCACTTCAGTTATAACACCATGGTGTTATATTCGGATTTTATATTGTTTTCAAATACAACAACATGGTGTTATATTCAGATTTTTATAAAAATATTTAAAACGTACAGTATACGCATCCAAAACGTGCACTGGATTAGGTTAATTGTACATATTAAAATACTCATTAAACATACTGTTGTTTTGTTACTTTATATTGTATATCTTGTTTGTTTTTTTAATAAATACAAATTTATAGAGTAAATAAGAATTTTACTTTTTTAACAAACTTGCAGGATATTGGCTGAATGCAAGACCATATGTCGTAACCTTGGTTCCGGTAAATAAACTTACACAATATCTTACAATAATAACCTTTTATTTCACACTTGTAATATAATACAAATATACTTAACAATGTTGTGGTCTCGGATCCTTGTCGGCGGATACGATTTGTTGCTGCACGGCAGTCTTACACGTGGCTTCTGTTGTCTAGGGTAATGGCGTCTGGCGAAACACGTGTTCGCAAACGCTTCGCTTCGGTAGATATTACTATCGTAGTATTGCTACGATAAATATCTGTGACTGTGGTTTATAGATGAATTTGGCAACGGGCATCGATCCTCTATCAATCCGGTAAAACGGCCTGACGGTGAGGTGGTGATGCTAATGTTGCTCTGGTATCTATAAAGTGGGGGGTTTCCGGTCAGACACGGGTTTAAATACTGGCTGGACCGGAAATGACGTATTTGCCTAAATTCGGAGAATTATGCAAATTCATGACGTTGTCACGTCTGTCCCGCAGAAACGGTAAAACTAGTATAGCTAGTTTTCCCGTAATGATCTGACAATATTTTATTATGAATACTAAAATCATTATTTATTGAATTATAAATTATTAAAACACTTTTGTGACCTCGTGGTCACCACACGTCCCCTCCTCAGCAATGTTGTTGGGGGATTTACAATAAAACAACAAACATTGCGAAAACTCAAAGTTAGATTTCACTTTACCTCTTCTCAGGTGATCCCTGGGGAACATCCGGAGGCGGAGGTGGAGGTAGTTCTTCAGTTACGGATGGTTCAGCCATCTTCGGAGTTGTGGGTTTACTGATCGGCGGAGTAGAGGTAAGACGGGACGAGCGGTCGCTTGGATCTTCAAATTCTCCGATAAAATATCGATCGTGGCCGCCAACCGGTTCGTATGCGGCGCCGACTCGTTCGTGTATCCAAATACGTGAAAGGAAGGGAGCTAGGCCTTGATTCGTGTGGTGGATCTTCTGGGCCTCGGCTGGAGTCTTTGGGGCACGGTGGGCGCGCAATAGACGTTGGTGTTGAATGAAATCGACGCCCGGACCTGCTTCGAGGGTGCGTTCCATCCACACATAAAGCGAATGACCATGATCGCTTGATTTCTTAATTTTATCCTTCGTTCCCTTGGTCATGGTCAAGCTCGGATAATACGTCTTCAGATGTGCATCGATTGGAGGCAACGGCTTTGGCTCCATCCTTTTCTTGGGCCGCAGGATCTTCGGCTTCGCTTTCGATTTTCGGACGACTGCTTTCACGCCTTCGATCGGGACCAGTCCTTCGGGGAACTTTATCGTCTCCTCTGGAGTGGCTGCCGGGACTGTCTGGTTTGCCGGAGTCTCAGGGAGAGGTTCGTTGATTAATACGACTGGTTTGCTCTGTGGTAAAGCCACAGTTCGGACCGCTTGATATGATTGCTCCGGGTCGACGTCCTCCGCAACTAACTGTGCGCGAACCTGGATACAGGAAGGGACTAACTTTAGCCATCGTTCGATGAGAGCGGGAGGCAACAGGAAGCTTTCATGTGCGACGACTGCCCAGGCTGCCAACGCTACACGGGCGTTTCTAAATGTGGACGCGGCCAATACGAGTGACATCATGTCCGTGAGTACGACCGTTGTGCGCGCCGTCCGTGACGGATGATCTCGTCCAGGGCTCTTGATGAACTCTATGGCTGCACTTTGGATGTTCGTTACCGCAATCCGCATGGTCCTGGCTTGATATTCGTCAACGTCGGACACCATCTCTTTCGCTTGTTCGATCGTGGTTGTGTCGAGAAACGACTGTAAATCGTATGGCGTTGGGTCGAACTGGATCGTGGCTCGAACCTCCGAAGACTGGTTATTGGAAGTTGGTTTTGAAGGCGTTTGGTCGTTCTTATCGGTTTTAGCCACGGCCACTTGCTTTGAATTAATTAAAACTCGTTGAATGTCGGGTTCGGGCTCATCCCAAACAATCGGCGTTCTCGACGTGGAAATTTCGCTTCGCGTTTCTTCCGGTACGGCCGGGAAAATGGGTCCAAAACGATCTTGTCGTCGTTTAAGTTGTTCAAAGGGACTCAGCGATGTTGGGGTTCCGATAATCACAGTCTTTCGGAATGCGCTGGGCAGACTAGAAGGTACGCTACTAACTGGTTTTGTTGGCGCCTTGATGAATGCGCTTGGTACCGATGTTACACTCATCTCGATTGATTTGGTCGGCCGATAGACGGGTTTCGCCTGCTCGTTCTTGACTTTCAGGACGGCTGCTACCATATCGGCTTCGGTGTAAAGTTTTTCTTGTTCGGGTACGATCATCGGCTCTACCGATTGTTCGTGTTCGTTCGTTATTGGCACTTCTTGTCGAACTTCCACTTGCAGAGTCTCTACCTCATCGACTTCTCGTGATCTCTCAAAGCGTCCCCATGTTTCCGCTCGTGGCCTTGATAACCTGAGGCATCCGCGTTGGTTCGGTCGATTCCTGGAGTAGCGGTAAGTCTCAACCTCTCGTGGTCTCTCGACTCTGGGTTCTCGTCGCGGTGAGGGTTCTCGAGCGTGTCGGTAATAAACTCGAGGATGTGACTGCGATCGATCTTGCGTGTTGTACGACGTGCTTGGCTGATCCAGGCGTCGTCGCTTGCTGTCGTGTGTGTTATTCAACAACTCGCTTGAGAGTCGCTTCTCCGCTTTTTGTCGCTTGCGCCCAAAGATGCCCAGGTAGTGGAGCTGGTGCATTGCTTTCTGTGAGGTAATAAATCCGTGTTCGGGCCGCCAGTTGGGAACGTCTGGTCTTTCTCCTCGAACCTGGCTTAACCAAGTTTTTATCTCATCTGTCGAATACCCTGCTGGTTTCAGTATTTTGAAGAGATCTCGATACGCCGTCCGTCTGACTTCGTTGTAATAGTCTCTGTGTATTTGTCGGCGCTCTTCGTCTGTAGCGGCGTTTTGCCACCTCTCGAGGACAGCCCACTCTTCGGGCTCGCTTGGATAGTCCTTTTCCAAAAACTTGTTTGGGAGTGGTGCTGGTGCGTCGTTGCGTTCTGGAATTTCAGTCCTCAGTGCGTCGCGCATCTTTTCTGGGAAGTAGTGTATCAGGGTCTCCTGACTTGCCCAAAATCGCGATCGGGCTCGGGATGAAGTGAGCCGAATTTTCCATGGTCCGGTGTCGACGTCGTCCTCTAACGCTCTTCGAAATGGGGTCGGAATTTCGCTTCTCCAGAGTGTACCCGAAGACACGTTTTGCGGATCGATGGGTCCCCACGTAAGTTGGTGTTCCGGCTGAGGAATGAATACATAAAAATTAGATTTTTGTTAAATTCCGAATTTGGATTCAAGATGGCGCCATGGTCGACCATGTGCTTTTTACACGTGTTGAATTTTAAATAATGGCTCGTGTCATTTTTCGTTTGTTGACATAAAGATGTTTTCTTTTATGAATCTTGTTTCACGTATTTTCGTGGTTTAGCCACAAATTAAATTCTTTGTTATTTTTACCTTTTCGTTTCCATCGGGCTTTTCCCGATTTTCTTCCGGTTCAACCTCGTCCCATCTTGCGGGATCGTTCCATTCGTCTTCGCTTGGGTCCCGATCCATTTCTTCCTCTTCGTTGTCGGGTGATTGCTTCCAGTTTCTTCGCATTTTTGATTCAATTTGTCGGTTGCGATTTTTGTCAAGCACCTGTTGTCGTCGTGACAGAACGCGGAGTGTAAAGTTGAAAGGGTAGTCGAGGTTAAGTATCTTGATTGGCTTTCGTATGTAATACGTAGTTGATTGTTGGAGTCTCCTTGTGATTGTTTTTGTCCCTAGGAGGTCGGGGTAATTACGTCATATTGTTTTATCGCTTTTGATTGGTTATGCCAACCATTTTGGATTTTTCTTGCTTTATCATGTCCTCCCGGTGATTTTACCGTCCTTTATGAACGGGTTTGGTGCCTTTTTTCTTGTACTTTGTCGTGTTATAGGTTTCGGTATTTTACTTCTCGATCGTGTGGATCTTTTAGTAATCTCTTTTTCTTTTTCAGGAGTTTTAGGAGTTTCTTCGTTAACTGCTGCTTCCTCCCCTCCTAAATTTCCATCTGGGGCGCTAGTTAGTTCGGCGCTGTCTGGAGTTGCGTGAGTCGTATTTTCGTTCAAGTCTGAAACAGTGGCGATGTCGTCGAACATATCTCGTATTGTGGGCGATGGAGATGGCTGCGTTTGGTCCTCGGCCCATTCTTCTTGTGGAAATTCTGGCAAGTAAGGCGTCAGTTCTCGAGCGTGGATTGATCGAAAATTTACATTATCGGCCAAACGTTGCAGAGAAAATGCGTTCCCGCCGTGGGCCTTGGTAATTACGTATGGGCCGTCTCGTTTGTCGGCTAAGCCGGCATGAATCCCTTTATCTGCACTGGATAAAATGTGAGTGTCTTTCCATACGAGATCGTTGATTTTGAAATTACAAAATTGTGTGTTCTTTTCAGACTTTTTCACTCGTTCGCGCATGTCAAACACATGTGACATCATATGTTGGTAGGTTGCCGAAATTGCTTGTTCTAGTTGATGTACGTAAATGTGAGGATTTTTTGGATCGACTTTTCGAATTCCTTCTGGGATGCGTGGATCCCAGGGCACTCGTAGCTCTCGAGCGAAGTTGAGATAAGCCGGGGAAAAGCCGCGGTTTCTCGAAATGGTCGTTCGGATGCTAAATGCTATTTCTTTAAGGAACTCGTCCCACTTGGAATGTACGTCTGTGAAAATAGCAATCGCATATTTTATGTCGCGGTTGAGTCGCTCCACGGGATTAGCCCGTGGGTTATACGTTGAAGTAAATGATGGTTGAATGTCGAATTGATTGCAGAAATCCTTGTATAACCTTGATGCGAATTGTGGGCCATTATCGGAAATTAATTTCCGCGGGAAGCCAAAATGTAACGCGACTTCGTAGAGGCACTGGATTATTTTCTGCTTAGTCGGGTGGGCCATCGGATACAACTCTGGCCATCCTGTTGCGACATCCATGATCACGAGTATGTATTTGTGGCTATTTGCACTTGTTATCTTAGGACCCATAAGGTCTACGCTCCAACAATCAAAAGGGGCGAACGGTCCAAGTGATAAATTCTCGTAGTTAGCCTTATTCCGAGGCTTGCAGGCTTGGCATCGTGGACAGTGTCGTATGAATCGTACGATGTCCCTTCTCATTTCGGGCCAATAGTACAGTTGACTGGCCCGGTAGAGAGTCCTTGCCACGCCGGCGTGTCCGGCTAGAGGGTGGCCGTGTACCATCCACAGAATTTGTGTTCGAACTTTTCTCGGAATTACGACTTTAATTGAACTCCCTGACTCTGTCAAGTCGTCCCGAAAGTTCGGATGGTACTTTAAAAGTAGGCCATCGTCTATCAGATAAGCGGAAGCCTTAATTTTGAACTCTTCTCTGGATTCTTTGCTGTAGACGTCGCTAGGGAAAGTCTCGTTGGTCAAGTAGTCATAGAACCTTTTACAGAAGGCGGTGTCGTTCTTCTGAGCTTCGACGAGTTCCTCGCGAGTAGGTGGGACACAGTTCGTGCCTTTACTCACGTGTGTAACGAAAGCTCGCACAAATTTATCCGAGACTCTGGGTTCGATGGATAAGTCGTAATTTGGTCTGGCATCTTTTGCCGATTGATATGCCCTCATCCAATATCCGACGTATTTTTCATCGGAAGATTCCAACTTTTCTTTCGGCAGTTCATTCTGTTTTCTGAATTCCCACTTCCTGATCGGGGTGGGACAGTAAGCTATCCGAGAATCGTCGTCGCCGTCGTCGTCTGGCTCGTCGGGTTCTGAGGCGGGAGCTCTAGAGAGCGCGTCGGCGACTGTGTTATACTTCCCTGGCTTGTACTCGATTTGTAAGTCGTAAGCCATGAGCTCTAATTGCCATCGAGCCATCCGGCCCGAAGGTTCTTTCAGGCCCATGAACCACCTTAATGCCTGATGGTCGGTCTGGACGGTAAATTTTGTAAACTCGAGGTAAGGCCTGAATTTACGAACTGCCCATACGATTGCCAAGCATTCGAGCTCTGTCGCTGAGTAATTTTTCTCGGCGGCTTGAATTTTCCGGCTGATAAAGATCGTGGGTACTTCTTGATGTATGCCGTCGATTTCGTGCATTTGCATCAACGCAGCCCCCAATCCGATTTTACTCGCATCCGTATGTAAGATAAATTCGCGATTCAAGTCGGGGAGAGGGATGGTTTTGGTGTCGATTAGCATTTGTTTGATTTTGTCAAACGCTGCTTCGCAATGGCTGGTCCAGTTAAATTTGATTTCGGGGTCTTTCGGCGGGTCCTCCTTTGGATTTATTTTCTGGACAGTCTTTAAAAGATCGGTGATTGGGGCCGCGACTTCTGCTAAATGTGGCAGGAGTCGGCCGAAGAAATTTACCATTCCTAAAAAACGTTGTACCCCTTTCACGTCCGTAGGTGCTGGAAAATCGGTGATTGCTCGTACTTTCTTTGGGTCTATGGATAAGCCATTGACTCCAACTTTGTATCCAAGAAACGCAAGTTCTTTTCGGCAAAACTGGCTCTTTCCGGGGTGTATGTGGAGTCCGGCTTTTGCTAAACGACGTATTACTTCGTCGATATGTTTGATGTGTTCGTCAAAAGTCTGGGAAACAATAATAATATCGTCCAGGTAAGCCCAGGCGTATTTATGTAGCGCGTCGCCCAAAACCTTCTCGATTAATCGTTGAAATGTTGCCGGGGCATTTACTAGGCCAAATGGCATGACGTTAAACATTAATCTGCCCATCGGGGACCAGAAAGCGGTTTTTTCTTTGTCTTCGGCACGGAGTTCGACCTGCCAATATCCTTTCGACAGATCCATCGTTGTTACCCAATTAAATGGGGCTAGTTCTCGAAGAATAGCTTCGATTGATGGCATCTGGACGGGGTCGATAACGGTAATGGCGTTTAGAGGTCGATAATCGATACACAGTCTGGGTTCCGATCCTGCACGCATGACGAGTACGATTCTCATCGCATATTCTCCTAATGCCTCGGACACTATCCCCTTGTCCAGTAAGTCTTGACAGATCGTCTTGACGATTTCGCGTTTTTGGGGGTTCATGCCCTTGAATGGAACTCGTACTGGCTTATCCGTACTTAATTCTATTTCGTGTTTTACGTAATTTGTCTTTCCCGGTTCTTTAGTCAGGATTTTTCGATGTTTTTGTAGCATTTCTTCAAGTAATTTAGTCTGGGTTTCTCCTAGGTTCGCGTCCATGGCCAAATTGTGAGCCAAATTTCCTTCTTGGAGTCGGGCGTTAAAAGATTTGAAATCGTAATCTTGTACGAATTGCTTCAAATTTCCGCCTTTCCATTCGTCCTCTTCGTCGTTCGAATCTAGGAGTTCGGTAGGTACTGTCATTAGTCGGGGGTCCTCGCGTTTATCGATATAGTTCCAGGACCTCGTTATGGGGTTGGGCTGGATCTCCATTATGGCCATGATGTCCATACCCAAGAGTAGGACCGTGTCGTAGGTTGGTAAAACGATGAAAGGATGGGTTATTACGCCTCCCTCCCATATGACTTTTGTTGTCAGTACCCCTACTGGACGCACTTCTCCAGCAGCGGTTTTTACGGCCACATTTTCGCTTATTCCCCGTAGTTTGTCGCGTTGTTTTTTGTCCAACGACTCGTATAGATCTGAAGAGATAAAGGACCGGTCGGCTCCCGAATCCAACAAACCGATGAATTTTTTGTCGTTAAACTTGATTGTTAACATTGCGAGTGAGTCCTTCCGCTCTTTAGCCAAATTACAATGTAAAATGCGTTTCTTTCGAGGTGGGGCCTCCTCGTAGGCGTGAGGTAATTCTTGGAATGTTTCGGCTATTTTTTCGCCGTCCGCCGTATTAGTGGTTGGGCCACTATATTCGCGTTTTTCTGTGGTGAAGTAAGCCGTAGTGAAATAAACGACCTTTTTCTGTAATTCTTTTATTTGTTTTTCTAACCAATTGATGTTTATCCATTTGGCTTTTAATTCGTCTTCCGAACTTGAGTCGCTAATTTCTTTATTATTCGTTTCAATTTCTTTCGATTTTTTCTCTTTTAATTCGAGTTTTAATTTGACTACTTCTTCCGTAATTACTTCGTTAATTGCCTGGTTAATTGTCGTATTCGTGGTAAATTTTGGGGTTTGGTCTTCCGGGCGTGCAGACAGATTTATTATTTTTTCTCTGTCTGCTTTAACCAGTTTTTTGTCAGTTCTTCGAATTTGGCTGTTAGCTTTTCTAACAATGCGTCGTTTTTGGCGGCTTCCTTCTCTTCTTTCCTCTTCTTTCGTTTTGGACAATCTCTTCTCCAGTGTCCCACCTCGTTACAATAATTACAAGGTTTTGTGGTGGAGTTATCTGTTTTCGGGTACGGTCGTCTCACGAACTCTTTTTTCTCGTAGGGTTTGTCGCTTTTTGGATTGTGGTGCTCCGTTTTATTCGCGGTCTTCATTCGGGGTCGGTAGCTTGGGGCGATTTCTTTCCCCATGTTAGCGTGGAGAGTCTCTTCTTCTTGTTGGCTATCGCTGGTATCCCCTCCTGAGTTTTGCTCGGAGTTATTGTCTTCACTTTCCCTCCCTTCTTCGAGATTAGTTGCGTCGGAGTTTGTACTGGCTTTGTAAGCTTTTGGAGCCGGTATCGGGTTCGAGGTGGCTTTATCGTTCGACTTTTTCGGAGGTGCGGCCTCGATTTCCCCGTTCAGGAAGCTACGCGACTGGATCAGTCTCCCTGCGTCATGATTTTTCGCATGGATGCGCTGTATGCGGAGTTGCGTTTGTGTCCTCTGTTCGGGCGTCAGGGCCTCCGTATAACGATCGTCTACTTCTTCGTGATAGTCATTTACAAATTTTAGCAGTTGTTCGAAACTATCTGCTGTGGGGGCGTTCATATCTCTCAGTACTTTCTTTGAGGTGTCGTTTAACCCCTTTTCGAAAATCACGTTTTGCGCATATTCGTCGAGTGGCGTATCCAACTCGTTGAACAAACTTTTCGCTCGTCGGAAATAGGCTCGTAATTCTTCTCCTGCGGCTTGTAGCATGAGACTGACTCTCTGTCTAATTTCTTTTTGGGTCTCGCCGTACTGACTGTTGAAAGCGACGACAAACTGTTCCCAAGTTTTTAATTTTGCTTCCACATACCAGGCTCTGGCTTCCCCTATTAACATTTCGGGTAGCCCTTTTGTTACCATCTCGTCGGGTTCGGCTCCGAGTCGTGAAATGGTGAGTGCTACTTCGTCTAAGAAGTTATTGCCGGCCCTCCAGGTTCCGTCGAATCTCATCAGTCGCAACTGTGACCATTTTATGTTTCGGTCCTTTTGTTCTAAGGCCCATTGATCGGCGGAATATTTTCGAAGAAGGCTCTCGTTTTGTCTTGGGCGATTTCTCAAATTTCGATTTTGGTTGACCTGGGAGTCGGCGCGTGCTCGTTCCTCGAGTGCTCTCAACCTAGCTTCCATTATGGGATCGGCTTGGTATTGATTCCCACAGTTCGGGGACGTAGCTCCATTTTGTGGCGCAAATCGTTGGAAATTACCGTTGGTTGAGTTCGGGTCGGTCAAGGTCGGTGTTGTCGAGTTTGGCTGCGACTCGGTCAGTTGTGTTCCGGGGGGGAAAATTCCGTTTATGGCTGTTCCATTTAGGACCCCGTTCTTCTGTCCGATCAAAATGGTCGACCCTCTCCCGCTGTAAAGTTGTGCCTTTAGTCTTGCGGCTTCTCGGTCGACTTCGTTGGCGGCTTGTATTTTAATTCTTTCCGCCTCGTTTGCTGCTTCGACGTTGGCTTGTACCGTCCGGATATCTTCGAGGCTTGGCATTGCCAACCTGTTCCGTCCTTGCTGGTTTCTGAGGTGGTTTCGCTGATTTATCAGTCTAATCATCTCTGCGTTAGGATCCTTTGGGGTTTGACTGGTGTGGCCAGCTCTCGTAGCAAAGGATTGGGCGATTGCCCACGACTGTTGACCCTTATTATTTCGACGGTCCTGCTGGAAGGCTTCCAGAAATTCGTTCTGGATTTCGACTGGCTCGTCCACTATACTATCCCATCCTTGAACGTTGATTCCTTTCGAGCTGAGGGAATCGGCCTCGCTTTCGTCGTCGGCGTCGGATGTTCGGGTGGAATCATAGGAGTCCGTCGTTTGGTTATTCGTTTTTTGACGTTTTACGTTTTTTCGACCCCTTCTAAGGGCTCGTTTTTCCGCTCGCTCTTTGGCAAGACGAATGATCATGTTCATCTGTGCTAGCGGGTCCCCTTCTTCGTTGTAAGGGATTCCCTCCAGTCGAGCGAGTTCGTACG
The DNA here is from genome assembly GCA_949358305.1 of Strigamia acuminata. NCBI lineage: Eukaryota > Metazoa > Arthropoda > Chilopoda > Geophilomorpha > Linotaeniidae > Strigamia > Strigamia acuminata. The sequence goes on along the minus strand of OX442315.1, from coordinate 6,879,557 downwards.
CTTCTTTACAGCTATCGATCTGGGATTTCTTCGAATTATAACCGTGTGTGATCGTGACACGATTACTCTGGCGATTATCCTGATTGTCGAATAGGTTATACCCGTTCTGACTTTGTTCGGATTCTTCTTCTTCGACTTGCTGGTTTATTGGCGTTTTATTCGTTGGGGTTTTGCTAGCGGGTACTTTACTAGCCGGCGTTTTATCGGTCGGCACTTTCTCGGGTGGTTTTTCCGCGTGGTTTTCGTTGACTGGTGTCTTTCCAGTCGCCTTTTCCCTCGTCGGCTCCGGTGGCCGCTTTTCTAACGTTGGACTAGCTAATGCTTCGGCCCTTGCCTTGGCGGATTCCATGGCTTTTCTTCGGGCGCTTGCGGTTGAAGGGTTTCGATTTTTCCCGCTTTTCGTCATTTCGATAGTTTGCAAAGTTCAAACCGTAAGATATGTTTATTTAAAATAGTTTGAATGTTCAAAACTATCCCGGACAGACCCCCACGTGTCGTAACCTTGGTTCCGGTAAATAAACTTACACAATATCTTACAATAATAACCTTTTATTTCACACTTGTAATATAATACAAATATACTTAACAATGTTGTGGTCTCGGATCCTTGTCGGCGGATACGATTTGTTGCTGCACGGCAGTCTTACACGTGGCTTCTGTTGTCTAGGGTAATGGCGTCTGGCGAAACACGTGTTCGCAAACGCTTCGCTTCGGTAGATATTACTATCGTAGTATTGCTACGATAAATATCTGTGACTGTGGTTTATAGATGAATTTGGCAACGGGCATCGATCCTCTATCAATCCGGTAAAACGGCCTGACGGTGAGGTGGTGATGCTAATGTTGCTCTGGTATCTATAAAGTGGGGGGTTTCCGGTCAGACACGGGTTTAAATACTGGCTGGACCGGAAATGACGTATTTGCCTAAATTCGGAGAATTATGCAAATTCATGACGTTGTCACGTCTGTCCCGCAGAAACGGTAAAACTAGTATAGCTAGTTTTCCCGTAATGATCTGACAATATTTTATTATGAATACTAAAATCATTATTTATTGAATTATAAATTATTAAAACACTTTTGTGACCTCGTGGTCACCACACATAGTGTTGTATTCGAATACAACACCATGAATACAACACTATGGTCTTATTTTCGGTGGAAGACGGTAGTCGCGTAGTTTACCATAATCATGTCCCAATAGTTCGTTGTACCGTGTCAATTTCTCTATTTCGCTGCTTTGTTCATGTTGTTTCAAGTGGAGGTCGATCATTTCCTTTTCTTGCTTATCTACGGAAATAAAATGTAACCACGTGACAAAGAAAACCATCTGCTGGTTATGTTTTACCTAAAACAACTTTCATTTCTTTGCAGCACTCGTTCTGCTTTCATCAATTAAATAAAATTTTTGGGTTTATAGTTGTTCAACAACATTACTGATTCTACCAATACCTGACTACTGCTGCTACCAGCTGCGTTCTTAGGTGACACTAGTCCGGAAAATAAACGTTCCAAAATCAATCCGTTACTTGATTGCTGAAATGCTAGAAAATTACAAACATCCCCAGTAGCACAGATGATCGATTTAACATCGCATCTACTGTATGCAGATGCAATATTAAACACAGAAGTGTTATTGTGTTATTTGCAGTGTCGTATCTCATTCACCAAATCCCTAACTAGTTCAAGTTCGCGTTCACCACCGTGTGAACTAGTTCACGTTCACGTTCACTACAATTTTTTTCAAAGTGATCTAAGTTCAAGTTCACGAACTTGAACCAATAGTTCAGTTCACTTTTCCAATTTTTTTTTAAAAAATGGAAATATTTTTTTTATGTTTTGTGGTTTGCAGATGGAAAAGAAAACACTTTTTTTTAGTAAAGCAGTCGTTTTCATTGATTTTAATGACGAAAACGGCTGTTTTCACCCTTTACGTTGTAAAAAGTGATCAAAATGAATGTTTTCATGATGATAGCGGTCATCAACACGTTTAAAACCAATGCAAAAAGTTACGTTTTTGCGACGTTTTCATCATCAAACGTGGTAAATGCAAACTTTGTTCAAGTTCACTCTTAAAAGTGAACTATACTCTGGCCATGTGTAAGTTTGGCCTAACTCCGAGCCTTTTCTCTGGTGTAGTGATACAAGAAAATAGATCCAAACACCAGGATTGCAACCGATCTACTGAAAATAGTAAGCGAATGTTCTAAGATTTCTGGAAGAAGCAAGCAATAAACTATGAACTATTTTTTCTGGTGGCAGCACAGAGTGAGTTATGAGGCTCGGAGTTAGGCCAAACTTACACATGGCCAGAGTATAAGTTAGTTTTTTGCGTTTACTTGTAAAAGTGAACTAGTTCGCGATTTTAGTTCGCGAACTAACAAACTCAGTTCGTGAACGTGAACTAATAGTTCGTGTTCGATACAACACTGGTTATTTGGGACATCATTCGTTACTATTATGTTTTTTATATTTTATATTTTTTTTCCCAAATAAAGTCTTAGTCAAGGTCGGAGACCTAATTGACCACCAATCATTTTTAATACAATTATTCTACCTCAGTTTGAAGAGTCAGCAGTAATTTCATCATCAATTCGGCATGAGAATTCTCACTTTCGTGTTTTTCAACTTCCAATGGATTTCCCTGCAATGTTTTAATATCGTAGAATTATCATAGTTTTAATTCGAAATAATATCTGCCCACCTGAAATTCACAACCGATTGGCAAAAACTTGCACTTGCGTAAGTGACGGACACATTCTTGCACATGGCTGCCCATCTGTTGGAAATAAGAGTTTAGTATTCTTTCTCTAAATTCCATTTTTGAGCGGAGTGGAAAGTTTGGGGTATTGGCAATTTTTAATAAGTGCGTTTCTTCAGTTTTCAAAAATCAAAACCTCGGTTAGAGGCCGTCCATAAATTACGTAACACACTAAGAGGGGGGGAGGGGGTGTCATATTTTGACTCAGGAAAAAGGGGAGTTTCAAATTTTGTTACGGTCCATGTAAAAAAAAATTTAAAATTTAAATAATTAAAATATAATCATTTTTTATATGATTTTTAAAAAAATTTTTGGGGGGAGGATTTCAGTTTTGTTACGTAATTAGGGGTAGGGGGGGGGGGGAGTTTGAAAATTTGTTACGACCATGTCACAGATGGAAGAAAGGGTCTAAAAATCCCAAATTGTGAGTTACTTTTTTTGGTTTTTTGGTTTTCCTTTTTTCCTAATTGAGTATTATAAAATTTAGCTTTTTAAGTTGTAAAGAAAAATTAGTCGTATTATTAAACAATGTTTTTTATTGTATTTGTTAAATTTGTATATGATATATTTATCATTTTTACAGATAACAACTATTCAAAACAACAAGGGCATTTAATAATTTATCCAATAAACTTGAACAAAGTTTATTACAAAAATGACTACTCAACAAAAATGTCTTTTCTGCATTTGTTGATGTTGGTTTTATTGTAGAAAGTGCCTCATGATGATTTTAGACATTTCAAAGAACGAATAACATTAATTATTGTATTAAACTTTGTTCACGTTTATCAGATAAATCGAATAAATGTTATTTTGAAAGATTATTACCTGCAAAAATGATAATATTAAATATTGTGTATTTTCACACAATAAAAAAATGTTTAATATGACTAATGTTTCTTTACGAATTAAAAAGATTAATTTTATAATACTGAATTAATAAAAATGAGGAAAAATCAAAAACCAAAAATTGCGGTTTACAGAGCCGGTTTTACGGTTTAAATTTTATAAAAAAAAAAAAAAAAAAAAAAAAAAAAAAAAACCGTGGTTTTCAGTTAAATCGCAATCCCATCCCAGGTGAAAAAAATCAGCAAAATTCTGCAGAAAACCTTTTTTCCTCTGCACAATTGTGCAGAATTTGGTAATTTTTTCTGCAGAACCTTTTTCTCCTGGGGCAAAATCCAGTGGAGTGGACTCACCTTGCAACGAATAAATTTGTCGTTACAAAAAATGCAGTACACAGCACAACTGTCATTATGACTCTGCAAACAAAAAATGTATGTGTTTATATCATTAAACATCAACAATTGATTGATATTATAATTACTTCAATCTTGTTTAGATCGATCACACTGTTGCAATATCTACAATGCCCCATCTCGGATTGCATGTCACCACCAGCTTTTTTCTTAGGAAATAATTACAATTATGAACAAAAATTTGAAATTTCTGAATAAATAGACGCCTCGGCGATTATATTTTGTCAATATTACACTCACCAGTGTCGGTGTGCCTAAATGTGCCTTGGCGCCACATCGATAGCAGAAGATGTCATCACTAAGCTGTTCCTTGGTAAAATTGAATTTCAAACCACATCTAAACAGAAAAATAAATAAATAAAATTTGAGCTTAGATTGATCGATTAGTTGTTCCACTACAACGGGAAGTCTGGCCACTTGTTGGTTTCGGTTTTTGAAAAGCACTACCCAACAAACCGAGCAACAAACAAACTCATCGACAGATGTCTGCCACATGGATTATTAAACCACGGGCCGTGATTAAACTGAATAAAGCAATTGCCACTTACTTGGAACAAGTAAACACTTCTAAATTCATCGCCACTAAATGGAGACGAGGAGACTAGCACGCACGGCAACTGAAGTCTACGACTAGACGAAGTAGCCCCTGGCGTGTCTAATCAAAATATCGTTTTTCTCCGATTTTTACTTCGCTCGATACGATACAAATCGGATACAGCGTCGACAAATCTGTTCAACCAAGACCTTATTTTCCGCGAAAAATCAGATATTCTTGACAAAAATAAATACTTCGATTTCCAAAACCCCACTTTGTAAAACTAAAAAAATTATAATAAAAATAAAATTTCAGTTATTCAATAGAATAATTCGATTTTTCTAGATCTATTTTTATATTTATTTATATCTCCCGGGCCAAAAATCAGTTTAATATTCTGGGCCCTCAATGAGGACCGTATCAGATATTACACTTTGATCTTAGCCAAAAGGCCGAAAAGCGATACCATACAAAACTCAGCCAAAAACACCCACTCAAACATTTACCTCTACTCGCATTGGCACATCACTTCACTTTAAAATTGTAATTTTGGAATGATAATTAAATGGAAAATAAGGTAAATTATTCTATTTAGTTTTTATTCATCTTCATTATCATTATTACACATCGGATAAAGTTTTTTGATGGATTTGTTTTTGAGTAAAACAAATTTCTCATATTGATTCATCTGAAATGCACAGTCGAGTAACTGGAAAAGCTAAAACGCTCCAAATGAAAGTTTTGAAAGAGAAATACACTCAGTCCTTTTTAAATGTGTCTTATCAATCTGTTAAATTTAAAATGAATAACTTATTATCATTTTTTTACTGTAGAGTTCAAATCATACGGTTTATTTTTATTTATATAACACATCGAGTATTAAAAATAATACATTTTATCACCAGGTGGCAGCTGTCTGCAGTCATGAAGCATTAGTCATTGCAGGTAGTATGGTAAGCCTTAGGAGCGATTAAGATAAAGTTTATCAATGTTTACTTTTCACGTCTAATGGAAAGAAAGCAGAATCGGCACTTACCTCTCGATGTGGTCGAGACTAGCCTGGCGAGCACTCCAATCAGATGTACGAACGAATAAAAGCACGACTTGTTGGTTTCCGCGTCACCCACAGCCGTGACTGTGACATGCTGACTCGTCCACACACACAAGTTCTCATCTTCATTACTCTACACGTTTTCCTGTAAATTGTTACAGTTTATTAATTAATTTACCGATTTGACTGATTCCTTTACATGTATCCACCAAGTCCTTAATGCCATCTATGTTTTAACCGGTAATTGTAGGTCACGAGACGCGCCATAGACTCTTGAACGGACAACACGCCATACAGACAAAGCCAACTTAGCATAAAAGGCGATGCGCAACCGAACAAACTCGATGAAATTATTTTAGAAATAAATTAATTCACTTGATTCACTATCTTTCTGGTGTGTTATTTATTCACTTGTTATTTATTTCGTGTTTTCACTTTAGCTTTGTGGTTACGTGTGGTCGGGCCTCCTGCGCTAGAACTCGTAGGAATTTTGTCTTTAAACCCGCCATAATCACTCGCTTGGATTCTTCAAGAAACAACGAAACTCACCAGCTCAGATGTTGAAAAGTAACTGGAAATAGAAATAGTTACGCCATGCATACGTTCGTGTGTCGTTAACACGATGATATAAAGAACTATTTTTCGACACTCTTATCATTCGTGTCTGACCAGTGACCACCACAATCGACATGCCACGCCGTAAACCAGCAACGAGTCTCGAAGAATTGTGTTTAAACGTAGTGACCGCTCATTTTGACAAGCAAGAGATTCAAGATCAACTGTTAAATCAACCACCCACGCTTATTAACAACACCTTCGAAAAACTGTGTCTGAAACAAACAGAAGAACGAAAAACGGATCGAATTTTACCTGCAAGAATCTTTATTCACTCCGGCGTAACATCATTACATCATTTGGATCTGTTTAATCTTGCCCTTACTCCTCTTAGCGAAAAGATAGGCCTAATTTGTACAAACCTCGTGCATTTAAACATGGAAGTATCTCCCGAAGATTCAGGAGTGACAAGTGCATCCCTAGTCAAACTGATGGGAAATGTACGCAAACTTCTACGTTTAAGCCTCGAGGGTCGAGAGGAATGCACGGATGAAGTTGTCGCTGCAATCGGAAAGAATTGTCCGCTCTTAACACAGCTCAACGTTAATAGTTGCTTCAATATTAGTCACAATGGGCTCCGGCCATTGCGCCGATGCGTAAAGCTCAAGTATTTGAACGTTTCCGCAACTGGTGCCAGAGTCGGAAGTTGTTTGTTCCTTCTCAACCACCTGCCCCTGTTAAAAGTGTTTAAATGTGATAAGTGGTGCGCATTGATTGGTAGGTTAGTGCGACAATCGAATAGAAACAAACCACTGCGCACTTATTTTATCGAAAAAGCTCCGGAGGTAAATAACGAACACGTTCCGATCCTTAGGACCATATTTCCGAATTTAAGTCACTTAGGTTTGTCGGATGATCTGAATTTTAATAATTTAACGTGGCCCCAACGATTGACGAGTCTCCATCTGTTTGGTGTTACACCGGTCGATATCCGACTTATTAGTCGCGCTTGGCCAATGTTAGAAAAATTAACACTAGTTTGCTGTTCAATTGTCAATGAAAGCAATGTGAATCCTTCATTGAAAACCCTGATTTTAGCCCGTGGAGATCTACTCACCAGTGAACAACAAATGACAACGTTATTGGTACGGTGTAGAAATGTAGAAAAATTGTGCATTAGTGAATGTGAAATATATCTCGACGATTTAATGTCGGAACTTGTTTCATCGAATGCGCTACAATGTCTGAGAAGGTTGGAGTTTTCGTATTGCCACTTGATAAGTTGCACTTCGATCATAAAACTGTTGGGAATGGCAAATCCAATGAATGAGTTAATCGTCTGCGGGTGTGCTAGCATTGATATTCCCGCTTATGAGCAAATTAAAGCTTATGTTAAAAGTAAAAACTTGGATATAACGGTCAAAGATACTTTAACATTTCCAGAATTTTAGTAACAATAATCAATCAGTAGTTGTAATAAAAAGATAAACCAAAAAAACTTGGCATTCCAGTGAATATTTTTTGCACACTGGGAGGCACTAATAAAACTTAGCTATTACATTTTTTCTCACATCTCAAAGATATGTAATCCACTGTATTGCATCAATCTTACAATTTTACAAACAATGTGAGTGAAGCATGAGGGAATTTGTGATTTTAATTTTTTGTCAAATGTCAAAGTGCTTTGCTTGACCACAATTATGCTTTCACTCACAGTTTTTACAAGTTCGACTCGATCTAACTTGTTGTAAAAACCAAAAGCTGGCATAAACAACTCCAGCTTAGTTTTTGTTTTTTTTGCGGTTTTTAGTGATGGTTTATTGTTTATGGCTGTTTTTGATGTTTATTCCGTTCGCAAAAACGGTAAAAACAGAAACTTTGAAGTGACTAACGTCACGATGAATATTGTTTGGAATAAAAGTTTTCATTTAATAGAATATTTCTTCCATTTAGGTTTGTAAGGAAAAAAACTATGTATTTTGTTTATTTTCTTAAATTTTATTTTATTTTATTATTTATTTATTTTTCAAGTCAGTTCGTATCCAGCTACGGTAACCTGCCAATTCGCTATACAATGTACGGAGTGGTTAAAAAGGCAGAAATTCTGCCGAAATAACCACGGGTTAAAACGGCAGAAATTCTGCCGAAATAACCACGGGTTAAAAGGGCAGAATTTCTGTAGGTTCCACAGAAAGATGTAAATTCCGAACACATATAATTATTTTTATCTGTTCATTAAAACATTAATAAACTTGTATTTACTTCGCTGCATAGCACCTACACGATCTGCATACGTGCAGAGCGCAACATCCAATAGGGATGTTGATCATAATCGGAAATTAGTATAGATTTTCTATTTTTGGAATATATTGGTCAACTCGACACTGATTGGGCGATTGACCTCTTATGTACATGAAACGTGACATTATTGAGGTATATAAATCTCCAAACTTCACGTGGCAACCATTTCGCTTTTTGTATTTAATTTCAAAATGAGACTACACGATTTCTTTGATACTTGGGAACAATGTTTACAAGAGCATATGTTATATTGTAATCACACGTATTCTCCATTGTTTACTAAAACGAAAACCCAAACTATTGAGAGCTATAATCGGAAGATTAAAAACCCGGTTATCACAACTGGTAAATATTTTTGCATTACATACAATTGCGTGCATTTTGGCAATTACGAGAGTCTATCAACTGGTAAAAGGAGAACAATGACGTATACAATAGCCTAAATATCCTCTCACTCCCACCAAAGGTAGTATCACTCGTAAGCTCGCAATTTAAGAATCACCCATGTAAACTGATTAACTTTAGGTTAATCAAAGTAACCAAACAATTGAATGGTGACTGTGGGTTGCACGCCATAGCAAATGCCCATTTTGCTTGCGAAGGGTCAAACCCAGGAGAAGTGCAACTAAACCATACTCTGTTGCGAACACATTTAGCTGATTGCATCGATTATCAATCTATCACTACATTTCCAACGGTTAAAAATTGTGACTTAAAAGTATTAGCAACTGTCCGGAAAAAAATTGTATATTGCTCGTGCCGTAAACCATTCGGAGGTCCGGAAATGGTGCAATGCGATAAGTGTGAAGAGTGGTTTCATAAAGGATGTCTCAAGGACAGTAGTGATGTTTTAGCGGATGAAAAGTGGTATTGCGAATATAGGTGCAAGAAACCAGTGCCACTAATTGAATTGTTATAATCATTGTTTAAAATAATTAAAATAAAATGAAATAAAAATAAAAGTTTTTAAAAACTTAACTCTTAATAAACAGATAAAAATAATTATATGTATTCGGAATTTACATCTTTCTGTGGAACCTACAGAAATTCTGCCGTTTTAACCCGTGGTTATTTCGGCAGAATTTCTGCCGAAATAACGCTTGCCTACAATGTAACAAGTAATCGATTGTTGCGTTATATGTTTAATCCGAATGGCGTACACTACATAAAGTGTCACAATGTCACAAACATCATACGTTATACCCAGTTTCGTATGAAATTAACGAAATGACCATGTTGCGAAGAGACTTTTCATGACATGGATATAAATGTTACAAAAGTTTTCAATTTGTTAATTAAATCACTTTTTCTTTTCGTTTTCAAGAATCGCAATCGGCGCCATTTTGCCGATAGTTCACGTTGCCAATAGCGTCACAACTTCTCAAAATAAACGGCGAAAAACGTCCATCACACGTTTGCCCCGTAATTGGCTGTGATTGGCGCACTATGCACGTTTATAAACAATTCATTCCGAGACATTTATCATTCGCATCTACAACTACAGACGACATGCCACGCAGGAAATCAGCCTCGAGTCTTGAAGAGTTATGTCCAGATGCGGCAACCACTTATTTTCGAGAGAAAAAAATGCAGCGTCAACTGGCAAATCAACCGCCCACACTAATTAATAATGTATACGAAAGACTGTGTACGCAATTTCAACGTGGCGATCGAAGTGTGCTTTCAAAAGTATTCATCCATTCCGGCGCGAAATCTCTACACCATTTGTACTTATTTAGTCCGAACATTATTCCTCTATACTACAGAATCGGCACAGTGTGTACAGACCTCGTGGAACTAACCTTGGGAAGAGATGTCGGCGTTCGTAGACGGTCAATTGACTGCACAATCGGACTGATACAACGTTTACCGAAACTCCAACGTTTACACCTTGGGTCTACAGAAAAATGCACGGATCAAGTTGTCGCTGCGATCGGAAAGAATTGCCCGCTCTTAACATATCTCGACATTTCGGGCGGTTCCACAGTTACTGACGGCGGTCTCCGCTCCTTAATCAGTTGCGTCAAGCTGGAGTATTTGGATATTCACGAAACTAGTGTCACTGTCGATGGGTGTTACTGGGGCCAATTGCTTAATACGCTGTTAGCAAAACTGCAGAATGGAAGCCGAACACCGCGCACTTATTCTCTCGAAAACATTCAACTGTTAACTGCCGAACATATCGACCTGCCGAACAGCTTTCCTAATTTAAGACACATGTACGCACATGGGAATCACCTGGATTTGAATAATTTAAAATGGCCCCAGCGTCTGACGAGTATTTATCTGGATACAATTCTACCGATCAACATTGAACTTATGGCTCGTGCTGTGCCAATGTTAGAGAAATTAACATTATGGGATTGTACATTTATAAATGAAAGTGATGGTATTGTTAATGCTCCGTTAAAAAACCTTCGTGAACTGCGTTTATACAGTATATTCGGCACTGCAGATCCACTCATTGATGAACGAGAAATGAAGAAGTTATTGGTGCCGTGTACGAGATTAGAAACATTGGGCATTGATGATTGTCCGATGTTTACAGGCTGCAATATCTGAAAGCTTTAAAACTTTGGTCATGCAACTCTATTCTTTCCGCTTCGATCATAAAGTTGTTGGAAGTGCCAAATCCTATAGCTCGACTCAAGATCTGCAATTGTAGTAACATTAACAATTCAGCTTACAATGAAATTAAGAGTTGTATCAAAAGTAGAAACTTGAATGTGCTGCTACAAGTTACAGTCTAATATTAATTTTAATAATAAAATCTAACTATATTTTACTATTTAAATAACTATTTAAATAACATTCATTCAACCCGGCAACAGGTGATTGATGAAATATTTAAGATATATTGTGTATAAAATTTCGTTTTGGTTCATAGGAGGCCAAAAATTCAACTCAATACAACATCTCAAAATTGTAATATTTGATTCCTGCCAGTTTATAACTTCCACTTCTATAATTAAATCAAGAGTTAGAAAACAAACACATTTGTGTGGAGAATTAACAAAATAAATTGATAGATTAGAGGTGTGTACCTTTATTACACGTACGTGTTGTTATAACGAATTCGCGATATAACGATTTTTTTTTCTTATAACGAATATTTAAAAATGGTTTGGTTGGTTGGTTGGCCATAGAACACCATGTTAACAAATTTTGATAAAACAAACTTTCGTAATAACCAACCAATTTTCGGGTCCATTGCGATTCGTTACAACACGAACACAATAAAGGTTTATTGTGTTCGTGGTTACAACGAGGCTCAACTCTACACAGTTCTTTTTTACCTTCACCGCAACTTCGTCATAGAGGCGAGCGAGCAGGGACGGATCTACATAGGGGCTAATGGGGCTTGAGCCCCGGGCCCCCAAATTCGAGGGGGCCCCCAAGACGCAGGGCCATGTACTAAAAAAAAAAAAAAAAAAGAGGTCGCTAAAAAACAAAAAAAAGATGAAAGGTCGCTATTAAAAATTTCGACAACGGGGCCCCGAAAGAAACCTCAAGCCCCGGGCCCCCGAAAAGCTAGATCCGCCCCTGGGAGCGAGGCAACCGCCATTGCTCGCTACAACCAAACCTCCTGTCGTCCCATTGCTAGAGCCCTCATTACTTGTCTCAGGCGTGTTGGAGTCGTCTTCGGTCCTCCAGTGGTCCTGGATTATGATCAGGTTGCCTTTTTGGAGTAAATGAGACATTGTCGTTCAAACAAGGCCAGCTTAATAGAAAAAGCGGTGCGGAACGAAATAAAGTCGCCGCAATAATTTTTAAAATCATTGAGAACCTCTATTTAATTTACAAACATTATTTTATTTCCGGTATGTTATTTGTTTACAAATGATTTATTTCTTATTCTCTCTTCTTGAGCTTCTGTAGTTTCGTATGGTCGGGCCTTCTGCGCTAGAACTCGTACAATGTCGTTGTTATCGCGAGTTCTTCTGCTTAATAATACAAAAAAAGTCACCAAATCAGGTCTTTAAAGGAATATAAATATTAATAATTTATAAATAAAAATAAAAACAAAATTTTAAAATTATTACTTTCAAAAAGCTGATTTCACAATTTTGTGAAATTTGTGAAATTTGTGTTTATACAGTACAGTACAGTATGCCAAATCGTCCGACCCGACTCTAAAACTGCTTTTTTCAATGCGAAAAAGGTTCTGATAAATTCTGAAACCAGGCTAATCCCAGTTAAAATAAAAATTCCTATCTACCCACAAATTTTGTTTTACCATTTTGATGTGAAAAAGTTCATTAATTTGTTAGATTTAAGATACCGGTACGCTAATTTGTATCCAAATTGAACAGTTTGTAACCACATTTAGGAAACCATTGTCGCCACGGGCTTGTGGCGCAACGGATAACGCGTCTGACTACGAATCAGGAGATTGCAGGTTCGAATCTTGTCAAGCTCGGTGTAAATTTTTTTTTACATTGAATTTTTTTTAATTAAACAAACAATTTCATGCTAACAACCAAGACAATACTTTTTTGTGTTCTTATTAGAACACAAATGTATATTAATTCTTGAATCAAATCAAAACCAACAATCCAGATAACATAATTATTCAGAACAAAAATGTAGTACTCATCAGAAATTAAAAAAATTAATTATTAAACATTTTTGAAAGGCAGCAGTAGTGGTTAAAAATAAAATAGAAACTGAAATTCTTCTTGAAATGGAAACTAACAATTGTTCTTTATTTCAACCGTCTGACACCCTAAATCTCTTTGAATATGACAATTCATCAAAGTGTAAACTATCTCAAGCTGAGACTAGCTGACCCGAAAGTACCAAGACACAACCGCAAGCTTAGTTTAAATTCAAGTGATTTTATTACAAACATTTCCTCTTTTAAATATGGCGAGTTACGGCCATCGTACGTTATACCCAGTTTCGTATGAAATTAACGAAATAACCATGTCAAAGTAGAAACTTGAATTTGTAGAGCGAACAGACTTTTCATGACATGGAAATAAATGTAACAAAAGTTTTGAATTTGTTAAATAAATCACTTTTTCTTTTCGTTTTCAAGAATCGCAATCGGCGCCATTTTGCCGAAAGTCCACATTGCCAATAGCGTCAAAACTTCTCACAATAAACGGCGAAAAAAGTCCGTCATGTTTCCCATCATTCTGTTGTGCACGAAATTGACTGGTTTTAACTCCTCATTGATATACCTAACTGGCAAGTATTCCCCATAGAGTTTCTATGGGATTTAAGTGATGGAAACATGCTGGCCACTCCATTACTTGCACTCTATTGTTCAAAAAACCACTGAAATGTTGTTCGGGCGTTGTGGAATTCCCAAAATGGGCCACCAATTTGCTCAGGACAAGCATATCACATGTTTATTGAATGGATTAGAAGTGAAATGAATAAATTGATCTATCAATGACCAATTTTAGATATGCGCAGATAAGACAAATTATTTTGCATCTAAATTTCAACAAATTTGAGCAAATTCGTTACGTGAGGATCAGCCAATCATAGATATTTATGCAAAACGTGCACCACACGTTTCACTTGTATACAAACAATTTATTGGAGACTTTTCACCATTCGCAGTTGACAGTTGACATGCCACCCAGGAAATCAGCGCCGAGTTTGGAGGAATTGTGCTTAAATGTGACAGCCACTCGATTTGAAGAGAAAAAAATGAAAGATCAACTTTCAAAACTACCGCCCACGATCATTAACAGCGTATTTGAAAGACTATGTTTGCAATTTGAATATAAACACAATTATCTACCTTCGAACATTTTCATTCATCCTGGCGCCCGCTCACTACACCATTTGGACAGCTTTAATCTCAACCCGACGCTTCTGTACGATCAAATAGGCCAGGTCTGTGTAAACATTGTAGAATTAAACTTGAGAAGATATTTCGTTCTTCTAAAAGTGAGAATTGCATCCACAGTCAAATTGGTGCAAAGTCTACCAAAACTTCAACGCCTAAAACTTAGCGACTGCACGGATGAAGTTGCTGCCGCAATCGGAGAGAATTGTCCGCACTTGACATGTATCGACATTTCGTTCAGCCCAAACTTCACAGATGTTGGGCTTCGGTTGTTAAGCAGTTGCGTCAAGCTGGAGAATATGAATATTGAGGTTACTAGTGTTAAAGTCGATGGATGTTTGTTCATTCTCAACCAACTGCAAGTTTTAAAAGTGTTTGAACACGATTGGTGGGACGAATTATTTTTTAAGTTGGCAAAACAGTCGAAAAGAAACAAAACATGGAGCACTTATTCCCTCGAACAAACTAAACACATTCGTAACGAACATATTCTCACCGTGAAAAAGAGTTTTCCTAATTTACGATGCTTAGATTTCTTGAATGCCAAACCCGATTTTGATTTTAATATTTTATTATGGCCTCAACGATTGACGAGTCTCTGTCTAACCAGAGTTTCACCAGTAAATTTGCGACTAATTGATCGTGCCTGGCCAATGTTAGAGGAAATATCATTAAATTTTTGTACAATTTTCAATGAAAGTGATGTTATTAATGCTTCGTTGAAAAACTTACGTCAACTGAGGATAAAGTATTTAGGCTTAACAAAACAAGAAATGGAAACATTATTGGCAGAGCGTAAAAGTTTAGAAAAATTAGTCTTGGTTGATTTTCTAACGGACCTCCCGTTGAGTTTGATTTCACAACTTGTCGGATTGAAAACTTTAGAATTGTGCTCATGCCCCTCTATTACTCCGACTTCCATCATGGAATTGTTGGAAATGCGAAATCCACTCACTCATCTAGTCATACGGGATTGTGATAAGATTGACGCTCCAACTTATGATTTAATTAAAAGTTATGTCAAAAGTCAAAACTTGGATTTGAACTTAGAAAGCCAATTGTAATTTTTTTAACTATTAAAAAATGTACTATGTAAAATTAAACTGCAGTAAATAAAATAAAAACAAAATAAAAACAAAAAAATAAAAACAAAATAAAATAAAAACACTTGTCAATCAAATTCAACCCGTTTGTAAGCCCAAAAAATCCATAATTTGAAAATAAAATACAATTTTTCCTACCGTTTATAATGTCGCGTATTACCTCAATAGTTTATTAAATATTTTTTTTTTTTTACTCAAAAAATAAAATGCATAAATTGTTTCTTTCTGAATTTCTCGTTACTATTTTCAATTACGTACTTTGCTTCAATCCCTTTCTCCGAAGCAACCCTCGTGCTTCACTGCTTGGCATCCAACTCATTTCACATCTCAAACATTTTCGTGTATTCTTCTCTATGTTTATGGCAGTAAACATTGCACCAGTTTGTTTATGGATTATTCATTATTTTTCCTTCTTTCAAGTGTACGTACACATTGCTGCCGGTGCAACAACTATTTCATCTTGTTCACATGTTTTTGTTTATTTCTGTATTTATTCGTGGTATTTAAATTTTGTCAATTTTAATTTGATTTAGAGATTGTCAGTAGTATATTTTTGTTACATTTTGGAAGTGTTAGTAGTTATAAGTTATGTCAAAAGATTTTGTACCGTAACACTTCAGGGCGTTTATTTTTTTTATTTATTTACGGTATGTATTCTTAGTTTCGCATGGAAATTTATAATCGAATTATTGTTGTTCTTTAAATTTCTGAAAAACATGTTGGAGTGTCTGTACTCCATTCTTTAATTGTCATTTCCTGTTGATTTGTGACGCTACCTTTGCGCAGCGCCACCTGTGTTAACTTTTGACTTAATAAATTCACTTACGCAAATATGTCCGCTTGACACGTATCGTTCTTGCTTCATCCAACAATCACTTTCACCTTTCACGAATAAGAACACAACAATTGGCGACGAGATGGTAAACAAGAATCCACATTCTTCTTTTGTGAACTTTTTCGTGCAAAAATAGCAACTTTTTTCAAACTTTTGCTGACCACGCTGACCTCGCGGACCCAAAAGTAGGCCTAGTTCCTCCGTTTTGTCTTTTGTTGCGCTTCCTTCAACCTTGTTGCTTTCTACGATGCCAAACGTCGGCACACCGGATAAGTACGATCCCAATGATGACTGGGAGACGTATATTTCACAGATGAAATGCGTCTTCGCAGTGAACAAGGTGGACGTCGACGCGGACAAAGTCAATTTCCTGCTTGCCTGCGTAGGAATGGCGACTTTCAAGCGGATCACGGATCTAGCCAGGCCAAAGGATCCGACTACAATGAAGTACGCCGAGGTGGTCGCCCTAATGCAAAAGCACCAGGAGCCAAAGCCGCTCGCGCAAAGGGAAGTAATGCGCTTCCGTTCCCGCACTCCTGCGCCCAACGAGTTGGTGGGTGATTTCGCCGTGGAGTTGCAAACGATGACACGTTACTGTGAATTCGGAGACAAGCTGGACGACGAGCTGCGAAACCAATTCATTTGGGGCCTCAACTTGCAAAACGTGCAGGAAACGCTTGTTTTGAAGAAGGAATTGATGTTCGCCGAAGCCCTCGAAGCAGCGTCAGCAGCGGAGGTGGCCAGTTCCGACCTTGCGAGCTTTGCAAGACCCACAACAGCAGTACATCAGGTCAGCAATTCTAATAACAACTCCGCCGCCAAGGCGAAATTTAATTCGAAGCGACAGACGGGTGTAAAACGCTTCCCGAAGAGCTCCGCCACATCGCACGGCAAGCAGACTCCAGCCAAACACGCGTGGGACCCCAACAGCTGCCCATCGTGTGGGAGAACGGATCACCGACGATCCGACTGTAAGTGGCGGCACGCCAAGTGCCACAACTGCGGCCTCGACGGGCACCTCAAGACGGTATGCAGAAAAGCGACGACGACTTCGATGCCAAATCACGCGATCGAACCGACGACCAGACAGCTCACCTTCTACGCGATTGAGCCAACTGCCAGCGTGTCCACGCCGACTGTGAATGCTGTCAACATACGCCACACCAAGCCGCTAGTTTTGGAACTTTTGATTGCAAACACCAAACTTGGAATGCAAATCGACACCGGCGCTGGCGCAACGTTTATTTCTCGCAAACTGTATAATCGATATTTCAAAGAATTTCCATTACAGCCGTTGAACATCAAGATGTCATCGTACGACGGGCACGTCCTGCCCGTGGACGGCATGTGCGAGGTTCCAGTTTACTACAACGAGAAACTTTACTGCTTGTCGCTCTGCATCGCCTCGAAAGGCGCCATACCGCTGTTAGGCCGCGACTGGCTAGATGCGTTTGGCTTGCTGGAATCTACCAAGGAACACATGGGTGCTGTCGTGTACGCCCTCAAGCCCGATGCAGGTGCTGTGCCCACACCCATGGCCGACGATAAGTTACGCAATCGTGCGACACGCACTCCGCCGCCTGCCAAACCAGCCGCTCCACCGCCACCCGATATTGCTGCTCCACACGGCTCCGTGAGCGCACAATCGCTGTCATCGCTCAAAACGATCCTCTCACGTGTTCAGGAACGAGATTGGCCGACTTTCTACGGCCACCGTGAGTATCGACGTTGACCAGAACTTTACACCGATTTTTTTGAAAGCCTATCCGGTTCCGTTGGCGATTAAGCCCGACCTCAAGCTCAAGTTGCGTCGTCTGCAGGACCTTGGCATCATTACTCCCGTGGCTTCATTACGATGGGCGACGCCTATCATGCACGTGCGGAAGACTGGCGGGACCATGAAGATCGCGGGGTGCTACAACCGCACCGTGAATAAAGCTGTGTTGCCTTGTTCGTATCCGCTGCCGTTGTTTGCGGACGTGGCGAATAAATTGTCGGGTGGCGAAACTTATTCGACCCTCGACATGAACCACACCTACAATCAATTGGAGCTGGACGACAAGAACAAGGACGTTTGCACCATAAATACGCACATCGGACTTTTTCGCGTTAATCGATTATTTTATGGCATATCCACAGCTCCGGCTCTTTCCAGCGCACTATGGACAGTTTATTGGCTGAGGTGGAGAACACACAACCTTACATCGACGACTCAGCTGTCACCGGGCCAACCAACGACGTGCACCTGCGAAATCTCGACAGCCTCCTTGCTACTTTCGACGCGAACGGACTCACGCTCAACGAATCCAAGTGCAAGTTTTTGCAACCATCGGTTTAATTTTTGGGTTTAAGAATTTCAAAGCAAGGAATTTCGCCGATTAATTCCAAATTGGCCCCCCTTCGTAACTCCTCGCGTCCAACGGATGTCACTTCGCTAAAATCGTTCATCGGCCTTGTGAACTACTACGGCCGTTTCGTTGCTAATTTATCAACAACTCTTGAACCTCTGTCGCGTCCTACTTTGTATAGGTTTAAATAGCGCTAACGTGTAATACTTTACCTGTGATCAATTATGCAAATACCCAAATGAATACCAAATGTATTTAAATGAACAAGTAATTTATTCAGTAGGCTTGAAGGCCTTAAAATACACTCAGTAATAATTCTAGAGTCGACGTGGTCAGCGTCGAACAAAGGATTTCTCAAGATGGCGTCGTCGGTTCCGCGTGGTCGGCGGAACAAAGGCGGCGTCTCGAGTTGTCGTAAATTCGTCACGGATTCGTCTTCACGGACGCGGTGGAATGCTCTTTCGAGTCTTCTATCCGTGCCTGTTGTCTAGGGTTTGGTTTAGCGTCGCAGAGGCCTCGTCTAGGAACTTTGGGGTTCCCTACAAAGCACTCGGACACTTACTTCGGCGAATAATCGTCTGGGCGATTATTCTGGGTGATTTCACAAGGGCTATTCTCGTGCTTTCGCAGGAATAGCTCGCAAGTGACTTCGTGAGAGTTACAGTTCGCACTTTACTCAGCGATCCTCGATCAATCCTAACTTGCAGTTGAAGTTGGCCTGACGGTGAGGTAGTTGCTGTGTTCTTGGTGTCGTTTGTGTAAGTTCTGTCTTTTGGCGGGAATTTCTCCCTTTTATGGGTCAGTGTGAGGGGCCGGCGCAGCCAATGGGGGCTTGCCACCCGACACCTCACTCCCCTCGGGGCACACACCTGCTCAGAGAGAGGCGGAGCCAACACGAGAGGAATGACCCGTCTGTTGCAGTGAGTCAAAGGGCAAATATCCGCTTGGGGGGAATATTTATCCCTTTTGCTCACCACACGTCCTTCCCCCAGCTTTGAACACGGGGTGTTCACAAGCGATCCCTAACTCTCCTCCAGCTCTTAGCCCGTGGTAACGTATAATCAAAACTTAAGGCTGAAGCCGGGATGTGTGGTGTCGGGAATAATTGGTTTCCGTTGGAAATAGAACGTGGGTTCACTTGCTCACTCATGGAGAACCAAACATGTTTATTTTTTGGTTTGCATGTTGTTTCGGTCTGTGTACGCCTCCAATGAGTGAGGAATACAACGAGAGTTCCACTGTCGTTGTGGGTGGCCGATGTCTCTATGGCAATGGTCAGTACAAATGGGCTAGCCGTATGAGTTGGAATTGACTTTGTTGTTCTCGGTACTCTGGGTTGTTGATCCTGTGAGTTCTGCGATGAGTCTTGTCGCTCCCGATTGTTAGTTGATGGTGAAGTTGTCGAGGGCTCAACTGCAAGTGGTAAAATGACACACCAGGGGCTGGTTGGCTGTTGGCTAGCTGATGTAATTGGCCAAGACAGTCCATCTCTGTCGTGTGTCAAACCATAGTGGATGTTGCTTGTCGAGGGGACAACTGGGCTCCACATGTCGCTCATTGATGGAGGTATGCTTATATCCTCTCGATTAACGGTGGTCCAAACAGCCATAGCTTGTTTTACATGGCAATCTTGGGCCAAGTCCGTATTGGACAAAGTGGCGACGGCGACTTTGGCGTTTTCCATTTCACGAAGAAAAGTCTTGAGTTTGTTACAATTGGGATTCTGCCGGCTGTTTGTATTATTGTCACGTTGCTGGTTAATGTTGATAGGGTTTATCTTCTCACAGACTTGTGGGCGAATATTTCTCGCCTGAACGATGACTGGGTCAATTGGGGTTAATCGACTGCCCCACTTCTCGTTTGATAACTCCACCAGATGTCGTTCATCATCTATTGGGGCTTCCGTCATTGAATTTTCGATTGAGGGGGCTGTACCGGCTTTGCTTTGTTTCTGGTGCTTGGCGCGGCCGGGCCCCACTGTGGTTGGTTCTTCATTTGCAATCTTTGTCGGCAGCGTTATTAAAGTCTTGATGCAGCGGTGAATGTGTTCTGATTTTGACTGAATTTCTAACCATGTCTTTGGGGAAACTTCTGGCAGATATTGTGTCAGCCGATCCACATCCACAGGCTCTGATTTGTAGCTGTCTATTATTTGCAGCAGTTTGCAAGTATTGCCGCCCTGTCCAGCTCTGCTCGTGCCGGAACTGCCTCTTTGAACTGCCTGACTGGCAGCCGTATCCTTGGCTGCACTGAGCAGTTTGTGAATTTCTTTCCAAACATGGTCATTAGCTTCACAGTCCGTGAATGGAATATCCGTTTCCAAATTGTGAATTTTCTCAAGTATGTCGAAATTTTGTGCAATCAGGTTTTGATTCCACTTGCACCCATATCCATATGTCTTGCTCGGGATATTCTTTAATTTGCCATCAAAATCTTTGAATATTTGAAAGACAAATTGCGTGTCATTGTCTGATAATACTTTTTTCTTGAATTTGAATTTCAGTGCTGCATCGAATAAATTCTCTGTGATCTCCACAGCAAAGCGTTTAGCGAGGGCACAGATCTTAATCCGCCCAGTGGCAACATATTGGGGATATTGTCCAATGAGATAAGAAGTGTTTTTTCTCATCCTGTCTGGGTGGCTGGTCAGCGGGGGCTCGTGTAACAAACAGAGGATTTGTTTCTTCAGAGTTGACTGCACTGCTATCATTCTAGTGTTGTCTGGCTCACTCCAATTGTCTTTGAAGTTTGGACACAGTTTGTCTTGCTCACAATCTGTTTTTAATGCTCCTTTCTCCATTTTTGGCTTTTCTTGATTTTCTTCCAAAATTATTGTTGCTTTCTTTATCTCTTCCCCTCCCAAGATGTCTTCGTCCAACTGATTCGCTCTCTTGAGCTCTGAGAAGGAGCGGTTAGCAACAAACTCTTTATTGTGGCACCTCATAGTGAGATCGGGCGGTCGGCGCTTCATTGCAAATGGTTCACAATTGGCCGCTTGACTCTGCGCCGGTCGGTTCCTTTTTTCTCTTGTCTTTTTTCGTTTCTCTTTTTGGTTTTTCTTTCTGATGGGTTTAGTAACTTGAGGAGTTTGTAACGTCCCAACTGGAGATGGTTGAGCCCTTTTTCCTAGCTGTTTTTGTTTCACCGTTGCTCTGGTTTTTATCAGGCTGCGTGCAGAGGCCCTAATTTGACAGTCAACTTTGGGATTATGCAACGTGCTTGATTGATTAGGCTCCTGAACGCAGTCTTTTAGTTTTTTGCTTTCATTTAGACAGGGGGTGCCTTTATATTTGTTCATTGGAGGTAACAATCGATTCCATTGTCTGTCTTCTCGCTCGAGATGATGTTCGTCGCATTTCTGTTTGGCACAGTGAGGATGATGCGTTTTATCATTTTCAGAAGTGCTTTCTTCTGCTTCCTCCCTCTCCGAAATCGCTTGCTCCGGTTGGGCTGGAGTCACGTCGGGCTGTTTTTGTTGGTCAGTTTCCTGATGAGGACTTGATTGGTCATCTTGCAAACGCTCTGGTTTGTCATTCAAATTTTTTGGCAACAAATCTTTAATTTTTTCCATTGGTTCTAATATTGCTTGCTCTGCCTTATTTGTTTGTCCATGCTCGTCACAAATATTCACGATTGGCGGTGGAGTCAGTGTAGAAACCCGTACATTGTTTAGCGTTTTATTTTTGTTTTGGTCGCAGTTTATTCTTCCCGAAAAAGAAAAGACTATTTTTGTTAAATTCTTTTCCTGTGCAGTCCTGTTGTCTGACGCTTTCGTTAACAGCTTGGTCAATTGGCCGACCTCGCTCGTTACTTCGGTGTAACTTGGACGTGAAAGGAGCGTTGCGTTTCTGTCTCGAGCTTTTTTCTTTGGCTTGTGTTTATAATTTTCAAATTCAGACTTGAGGCAACTTAGTAGTGTTTTAGTTCTACTCGATGTTTCCTTTCTGTTGTCCTTTGTCGTTTGCTTGTCAGCGTGTGGCTTGGGATTGGTTACAAAATCCTTTTTCTTTTGCGAGCGAGGATGACAGCTCCGGAAAGATTGGTTTGAGGTGCTCGTGGGGTCGGGTCGGCGTTGGTCGCCGTCCCTGCCCGTTTGATTTCCTCTCATGGACAACCGACTTGGGTGGTCGTCGTCCGACGAGTCGGAGGGGTCGGAGGGGTCGCCATGGGAGCGATTCTCCGCTCCTCTAGGTGGAACTTCATCGCCATCTTGTGGCTTTTTCTGGCTTCCGGATGGCGGCGGCTCCCTTCCGTCGCTGCTCCCACAAAAAGAATGCCATTTAGTTTCTTCATTCTCTGGGCCTTCGCGGTCCTTATTTGTATTCTTCCAATCGAGTGAAGCGTTAGTGGTCGCTCCAGTTTCGGATCTCTTCGAGGGGTGACGGTCTCTTGATTTCGGTTCCAGTCGGTCTTCCTCTTGGGATCTTCCTAATTTTGCCGCTTTCGTTGGCTTTGTTCTGCGCTCTCTTGGTTCGATGTCAGAGCCACAGGGGGGCTTTTGGTTCATTTTTTGGTCTTTCTCTCTTTTATTTCTCTTCGAAATGTCTTGTTCGTATTTTCTTTGGAATTTCTCTGTTTCTTTTTTCCAATTCTCGGCTTCCCATCTTTTCTGTTCATCAATTATAGCTTGTTTTTTAGCTTCATATTCTTCTCTCCATCTTTCTCGCTCCCATTCTTCCTGCTCTCTCAGGAATTGTTCTTTTTCCTTTCTAGCCTTTTCAGCTTTCATTCTTTCATGGTATTGTTCTTCCCACTTTTGGTGCTGAATTATGGCTTCTTCTCGTAATTTTTGCAGCTTTTCCATTTTATGTTGCGCCAGGAGTTCTCGGAATTGGTCCTTGTAGTCTTGGGCTTTTTTATGCTTTCCTTCTACGGTGACGTTCCATTCTTGCTTTATCTCGGCTTCCTGGTCTCCTCTCATTTTTTGTATTATTCTTTCCGTTCGCTCGGCTGTCCTTTTGTCGCGTTGTTGTTTTTCTTCTTCTTCCCTCCAAAGTTGTCTTCTTTCTGCGCTCAATTTTCGTTGCCGATTTATTGTTTCCAATCTCGCTTCTTCTCGAGCCTTTTCGCGGGCTTTGTAAAGGGCTTTTTGGGGGTCGGGTACAAAACCGCCTATTTCACTTGGCGTTTCTTGTTGCATGGGCGTCTCCGCTGCTGGTGTTGCGACTGGCGTTGCGGCTTGGGCCATACAGATAGCATCAGTGAGTAGAGTAATCGATTCCCAGACCGACGTCCCTACTGGAATGTCTATCGCTGCTTTCAGTCGGGTCGCTTGTTGTGTTAGCCGTATCAGGTGGGCTATCTCGGGAGAGACTGAAGCAGGTCGCACCGTAACCTGGGGGGTTATCGGGGTCCCGCTCCTGCCTCGCCGCGGAGTTTGTTCTAGCCGTATTAAATGGGCCACTTCAGGGGAAACCGAGGCAGGCCTCGCCGTAACTTGGGAAGTTATCGGGGTCCCGCCCTGGTCTCGCACAAGAGTTTGATCCACTGGTGGCGATGGGTTGGTGCTGATGGTATTTGTTTGCCTCGGAGTTTTGTGTGTCTCCTCGGCCACTAATATCGATACTCGTTCGGTTGATTGTTCGTGAATTTCTTCGCAATTTTCTGGAACTTCTGTATCGGTATCTTCGAAGGTTTGCGTATTTAAGGGAACCCGCTCTCGCTCTGGCCCAGGGGGGGCTGTGAGCGAGGCAGCTTGCTCCTCTTTCTGCGTATTCAAGGGAATCCGCTCTCGCTCTGCCCCATGGGGGGCTGTGAGCGAGGCAGCTTGCTCCTCTTTCTGCGCCTTTACTTTTTATTTGTTCGCTCGGGCTTTCGCCTTAGCGGATTGTTCCGGAACTGGACCGTCCGACTTTTGGTGATAGTCGGAGGTTCTGTTTCCCTTTTTGAGCATAGGTTGCTCGGTTTCAGACGCGGATTGTTCATCTTTGTCTGACATTTTCATTTGGTTATTTTTAAAAGAGATCACAAGTTCAGTTTGAGATTTATTTCTAAATCCCGGACAGACCCCCACGTGTCGCGTCCTACTTTGTATAGGTTTAAATAGCGCTAACGTGTAATACTTTACCTGTGATCAATTATGCAAATACCCAAATGAATACCAAATGTATTTAAATGAACAAGTAATTTATTCAGTAGGCTTGAAGGCCTTAAAATACACTCAGTAATAATTCTAGAGTCGACATGGTCAGCGTCGAACAAAGGATTTCCTAAGATGGCGTCGTCGGTTCCGCGTGGTCGGCGGAACAAAGGCGGCGTCTCGAGTTGTCGTTAATTCGTCACGGATTCGTCTTCACGGACGCGGTGGAATGCTCTTTCGAGTCTTCTATCCGTGCCTGTTGTCTAGGGTTTGGTTTAGCGTCGCAGAGGCCTCGTCTAGGAACTTTGGGGTTCCCTACAAAGCACTCGGACACTTACTTCGGCGAATAATCGTCTGGGCGATTATTCTGGGTGATTTCACAAGGGCTATTCTCGTGCTTTCGCAGGAATAGCTCGCAAGTGACTTCGTGAGAGTTACAGTTCGCACTTTACTCAGCGATCCTCGATCAATCCTAACTTGTAGTTGAAGTTGGCCTGACGGTGAGGTAGTTGCTGTGTTCTTGGTGTCGTTTGTGTAAGTTCTGTCTTTTGGCGGGAATTTCTCCCTTTTATGGGTCAGTGTGAAGGGCAGGCACAGCCAATGGGGGCTTGCCACCCGTCACCTCACTCCCCTCGGGGCACACACCTGCTCAGGGAGAGGCGGAGCCAACACGAGGGGAACGACCCGTCTATTGCAGTGAGTCAAAGGGCAAATATTCGCTTAGGGGGAATATTTATCCACTTTGCTCACCACAAGTGATAATAAAATAAAAATAAAAAGTTAAATTGTTAAATGTATGCTATAAAACCAAAAATATATCTCGTAATTAAAATGCAGTTTTCAATGATTGGTGCCAACAGCGCAGAAGGTCCAACCAAGCTAACAAAGCTAAAGAAGTGAAATAAGAAATTAATTTCACGTGTGTAAATGTACCGGATACAAATTAAATTAGATAAATTAAATAAAAATTCGAACGTTTTAAGTGATTTTTAAATTTATTCCGGGGACTTTGTTTGATTCTGCATTGCCGTTTCTTATCGAATGTGCTATTTTAATTTTAAAATATAGTTTGGTTTCAATTCACTCGTTTTCATACTACGAGGTTTGACTGAAATGACTTATCAAACAAGTTTTTGGACTCGTAAATATTCATTCAAAATTTGTCAAATGCGTCGGATGCGTTGCAGCAAAGCACAAGTGGATGTTTCAGACAAAGTGTTTTCAAATACATAAGTAATGAATTTAATTCAAAATAATAATAATAATATAATTTTCTATTTTTTAAAGAAGCAATGGTTTGCCTTTTGAATAAAAAAATATTGACTTCTAAAGTATTGAAACAAATATAACTGAGAACGTGAGATAACGATTCCATTTCTTAAATTGGACCAAAATTGGATAAAAATTCTAAACTTTTCAAATTCTGTAGCGCGTTTGATTCAATAAGATCCGAAAATAAATTGTCAGAAATTTCTATTCCAACAATAACAAAAATACAACTTTTCCAATCTTGTACACGTTTCGGCGAGTACAATTAGTTCAAAAACCTATGGAAACTTTATATGTGTGGCTCTTGTTTAAAGAAGTACCCTCATCAAATAAATTTCAAGTAGTTTATAATACTAATTTCAAAATTGGAAGAAGAAGCATTGCTTGGGCTTCACTGCAGCTCAGACTGCTCACAAGTCAATCAGTTCGATTGGGAACGGACAGGTCCAGTGTTTGTTTAATGTTTCGTATTTGTTTATATGAGAAATACAATTTTAGACAACGGATGAACTGAAACTGGCAATAAAGTCATTTGATTCGATCATGCGATTTGTTACATCCACATTGAGTTGAATTAATAATTCTGCGATATAAATTAGAATTTATTAAACAAAATAAATCAAATTATTCACAACAAATGTCTTTTCCACGTCCGTAGAGTACAGCATTGCCGCTATCAAACCCCGGATGGACTGTAAAGCGTAATTGTGGTGCACTTAGAGCGACAATATTGATCGTATTATAATCAGCGCCATCTGACAATGTGTGGCGAAAGACGTCCATCATACGTTTGCAGTGTGCTTAACGTTTCGCCCAAATAAAGAACCTAATCGAGATATTCATCATTCGCAACTTCTCCATACGGTCGACATGCCACGCAGAAAATCAGCACCGAGTCTTGAAAACTTGTGTTTAAATATGGTGATTATTTGCTTCGAAGAGAATGATTTGCAATATCAACTCGTAGATCAACCGCCCGTGCTTATCAACAACATATTTGAAAGACTGTGTCAACGATACGGACATTCACGTAAGAATCCTCGGTTTCCTTCAAACATTTTCATTCATTCCGGCGCCATCTTGCTGCACCATTTGACTAGGTTTGATAAACACATATTGGAGTGTCTTACTCCATCGGTCAATCTTGACCAATCGTTATGTTTTGGCGCTTTTAAGAGCAGCGCCACCTATATTGTAATTTGAGAATAAACCAGTTAGTTTAGTCTACTATGGCCGACATGTTGTCTTTCTTGACCATCATTCATCAAATCATACGAACACAATAATTGGCGACGAGGAGGATCGCAATCGACGACCCACACCCAGTTGCACCTTCGTATCTACTTTTTGTGAGTTTTTTGTGACTTTTGATGAACTTTTTCGCCGTTTTTGACCGTCGCTGACCACGCCGTCCCCGAAGTAGGCCTAGTCGTTCTGTACTTCGAATTTTCGCGTTCTCGTGTCATATTCCGTCTCCTTGCCATCAAGATGTCGACGTTGAAGGGTACACTGCGCGAATACGATTCCAGTGACGATTGGGAACTTTATTGTTTGCGAATGGCGAGTATTTTCGCCTGCAACAAAATAGTTGACGACCTAGAGCAGGTTCACACGCTGCTCGCGTACGTGGGCATGCCGACGTTGAAGTTATTGGTGTCGCTTACAGCACCCAAGAAGCCGGCCGAATACAAGTACGCCGAATTGGTAGCGCTCATGCAGAAGAACGCCCGCCCGAAGCCGCTCGTTTTGGCCGAAATACGTCGATTTCATCGGCGCGATCGCCAGGCAGGTGAGACTGTCACCGAATACTCGTTGGCTCTCCAAGACCTTGCCCAAAATTGCGACTTTGGTGAAAATAAATCGGACGAGCTGCGAAATCGCTTTTTATGTGGCTTGCAAAACGAGCAAGTCCAACATGCGTTAACCCTGAAAACTGATCTGACTTTCGACGACGCCGTTGCTTTTGCGGCCTCCGCTGAAGTGTCGACGAAGGAGTTTTCGACCATTGCTGCCCAAAATACCAACGCCACTCCTGTGCACAAACTCCACGAGTCAAAACCGCGATACGAGCCGAACAAGCGAGGCGGGAAGCGCTTTGCGAAGAAAAATGCTGCTTTTCCTGTACCACACCGACCATCCAGTAGAGGAAATGCGTCCGGGTGCTTAGCTTGTGGTAAATCGGACCATTCTCGCGATGCGTGTCGTTTTCGGGACGCCAAGTGCCACGGCTGTGGTAAAACTGGACATATTCGTCCGGTGTGTCGTTCTCGTGTTCCAGCATCGGATTCCACTCACGTTGTTCGTTTTAACGAGGACATGGATTTCTACCGAGTTCACACTGGTCCTGCAACTGCAGTTAATTCCGTGCATTTGCCACGTGTGAAGCCAGTTATGATCACCATTTGTATCGATGGTGTCAATCTCGATATGGAGATGGACACGGGGGCAGGTGCTTCAATTATTGCTCTTGATTTATATCTAAAACATTTCTCTCATTTTCCATTGCAGACCATCCCGTGCAACATGTACACGTACACAGGCGACCAAATACAGATGGAGGGAGTTATTGAAGTTCCAGTCAGGTTCAAAAATCGTAATTTTCAATTGCCACTCTGTGTCGCACGGGATGGTCCAGTTCCGCTGTTGGGCAGAGGTTGGTTATGCATGTTCGGGCTCCTTTCGAAAACTGCTGAAGCGGTCGGCGCAAAAATCTACAAGGTCGATCCCATTGCAACTCAGCCCGAGGTTCTCGATTCCACTTCAGCCAAAGCTTTGGAAACGTTGTTGCTGAAGCACGAGCACACTTTCCGCGATGAAATTGGTTGCTTTAACAAGTCCACGGTTCACATTGACGTTGATCCAACGGTCCAGCCGATTTTTCTAAAAGCTTATCCAGTCCCCATAGCAGTTAAGCCATTGGTCGAGGCTGAGTTAGCGCGTTTGCAAGCGCTCGGTATTATTTCCCCGGTTGCATCATCACGTTGGGCAACGCCCGTGATGCATGTTAAAAAGTCTGATGGCACCATCAAATTGGCTGGTTGCTATAATCGGACAATTAACAAAGCTATTTTTCCCAACTCATATCCTTTGCCTTTATTTGCAGATGTGACCGCCAAATTGTCGGGGGGGGGAAACTTATTCAGTATTAGATATGAATTCAGCTTTCAATCAACTGGAACTAGATGAGGAGAGTAAAATGTCCTGTACGATTAATACGCATTTGGGCCTCTTTAGAGTAAATAGGTTGTTTTATGGAATTTCATCCGCTCCCGCTCTATTCCAACAAACGATGGACCAGTTGACCGCCAAGGTGAACAGCGCTCAGCCGTTTATCGATGATTCTGCCGTGACAGGTGTAACTAACACAGTTCACCTGCAAAACTTGGATGTGCTCCTGTCGACATTCGGCGGAGCCGGGCTTACTTTGAATCGCCGGAAGTGTCGCTTTATGCAACGGTCGATTCAGTTCCTAGGTTTGAATATTTCTAAACATGGCATTTCTCCGATAGATTCCAAACTCGCTCCCTTACGAGATGCAGCGCGCCCCAGTGATGTAACCTCTTTGAAATCGTTCCTTGGTCTCATCAATTACTACGGTCGCTTTGTTGCAAATTTGTCTACTCTGCTCGAACCGTTATATCGTTTAACACGTGACGATGTCGAGTGGAAGTGGACAGAGGAGCACGAGTCCACCTGGAAAAAGGTTAAGGTTGCAGTATCCACAGAGTCAGCGTTGGTTCACTTTGATCAGTCTAAAAAATTGTTTTTGACAGTCGATGCTTCCCCGGTAGGCGTGGGAGCGTTCTTGTCGCACCTCGATCCAGACGGTACTCACAGGCCAATTGCCTTTGCGAGTTCTCTTTTATCGGCCACGCAGAAGAACTACGCACAGATAGAGCGTGAGGGATTCGCCATTATTTATGGCATAAGGAAATTCCATCACTACCTGTTTGGGCATCGTTTCTTCCTGCGTACGGACCACAAACCCCTTGTTTCTATATTTGGAGAGAAAAAGGGATGTAATCAGATCGTGGCTGCACGACTGCATCGTTGGGCGGTATTTTTATCCGCATATGATTTCGTAATTGAACACGTGCCTGCTGTGGACAACGCCATTGCCGATGGCTTGTCTCGTAATCCACAACCGAGTGTGGACAGCAAAGAAGATTTGGAAGTCGGCATTAACAAAATTTATTCAACTCTCATTTCAGATTTTCCCATGACTGCTACTTCCCTCAAAGCTGCATATGCAGCTGATGAAGTATTGCAAGCTGTTTTGCGACATGTTCGCACCGGATGGGAATCGCGGACGTTGGATGTTGCTGAATTTTATAAACAGCGAGACTCATTCTCAACCTTTGATGAATATTTATTTCTCTCCGACAGGTTGGTGATTCCGAAAGCTGTTCGTCGTTCGGTGTTGGTCGAGCTCCATGCGGGTCATTACGGCATTGTCCGTACCAAATCGTTGGCGCGAGCCACGGTTTGGTGGCCTGGAATCGACGCTGACATCAGTTAAGAATTGCGATGTATGCCAGCGAAGCTTGCCCGATCCGCCAAAATCAAACACCGTCAGTTGGCCAGTTCCAGACCAGGTGTGGGGACGGGTACATCTCGATTTCGCCGGCCCATTCCACAACGCGATGTTCCTGCTGGCGGTTGACGCAAAAACCAAGTGGTGCGAAGTTCGCAAGATGACTACAACCACTGCTGCCGCCACCATTGAAGTGATCAAGTCCTGGTTCGAGAATCACGGTTTGCCATTGCATTTTCACACCGACAACGGACCACAGTTCACTTCGCAGGAATTTCGCCAGTTCTTGGCGATAAATGGAATTCGTCACACTCTCTCACCGCCGTACCATCCAGCTACAAATGGCGCGGTTGAGGGTTTTGTGAAGACTTTTAAAACCCAAGTTGATAAATTTCTAACCTTGAATTTTTCCTTGTCGGATGCCGTATCACGCTTTATCTCATCGTATCGCTCAACACCTCACGCCACGACGAAAGTTACACCAGCTGCCGCCTTTCTTCAACGTGAAATCCGAACTCGACTACACTTGCTGAACCCACGACTATTGCCTGATGTCGACCAGATTGACATTCCGCGCCGTTTCGACGTTGGGGATCTCGTGTTTGCTCGAGATTATCGCGGTACGCCTAAGTGGATTCCAGGAATAATAAAGAAGAAAACTTCCTCATCCACGTACGACGTAGAAGTTGCCCTTGATGTGACGTGGAATCGCCACATTGACCAGTTGCGACGTCGCGCGGATCCGAGTTTGTCGCCACAAAATGGGGGGAAAGATTGTAGAAGTTCCCTGCTCCCTTTTGCACTCACTTCACCGCCGACTGCACCGCCTGTGCCCGTGCTTGATCCACCACTCATCATTCCACCAGCTGTCGTACCACAGAATGTTGTCCCAACACATGCACCACCGCTGCCCATTCGTGCGCCATCGCCACCTGCAATTGCTGGCTCGAGTGCTCCAGTTCCTTCAGCGCTTAGCCCTCGACCAGTCCGAAACAGGAAACAAACGGACTTTTATGGTTTCCCACCGAATTGATGTTTGTGTTTGTGTTTTGAAATAATTGATTTCATTTTGTATTTGCTTAAATTTCAACTTTGTTCTTTATTAGCTTTTATTACATGTGTTTAATGTTTAATTTGCTTTATCCTTTTTTTGATTGTATAATTGGTGTTTCTCCCAATTAAAGGGGATGTTGGAGTGTCTTACTCCATCGGTCAATCTTGACCAATCGTTATGTTTTGGCGCTTTTAAGAGCAGCGCCACCTATATTGTAATTTGAGAATAAACCAGTTAGTTTAGTCTACTATGGCCGACATGTTGTCTTTCTTGACCATCATTCATCAAATCATACGAACACAATACATATCTACTCTGTGTGATACAATAAGCCAAATTTGTGGAAACCTTGTGGATTTAAACTTAAAAAAGAATTTCTTCAAACCAAACATGAAGACTTCTAACACGTGCGTAATCAAACTGGTGCAAAGCTTACCGAAACTGCAACGATTAAATTTAAGCTATAGAAACGAATACACGGATGAATTAGCCGCTGCGATCGGAAATAATTGTCCAATGTTGACGCATCTCAACATTCAGGGTTGCACAAACATTACTGACATTGGACTGCAGTCATTAAGCCGTTGCGACCAGCTCGTGTTTCTGAATGTTTCGTGCACTAGTGCCACAGCCAACGGGTGTTTGTTCGTCCTCAACCAACTTCCCAAATTAAAAGTGTTTAAACACTATAAGTGGAGCGAATTATTTTCTAAGTTGGCAAATCAGTCTGAAAGAAACAAAACATGGCGCACTTATTCCATCGAACAAGCTATAGACATTAGTAGTGAACATATTCTCGTTGTGAGGAACAGTTTTCCTAATTTACGACGCTTAGATTTTAATGACGGACCCCCTTTTGGTTTTGATATTTTATTCTGGCCTCAACGATTGACGATTCTCAATCTATATCGAGTTAATGCAGTCAGTATTCGACTTATTGATCGGACCTGGCCAATGTTAGAGGAAATATTGTTAGATTGGTGTACAATTATCAATGAAAGTGATGTTATTAATGCTCCATTGAAAAACCTACGTCAACTGAGCTTAAAGCATTTAAGCGTAACGATACAAGGAATGGAAACATTATTGGTCGAGCGTAAAAGTTTAGAAAAATTGGTCTTGGTTGATTTTCCAACGGAACTCCCTTTGAGTTTGATTTCACAACTTGCCGGATTGAAAACTTTAGAATTTAACTCATGCCACTCTATTACTCCCACTTTCATCATGGAATTGTTGGAAATGCAAAATGCACTCACTGAGCTATCCATAGGGCATTGTAATCAGATTGATTATCCAACTTATTTTTTAATTCAAAGTTATGTCAAAAGACAAAACTTGGATTTGAACTTTAAACGTCAATTGTAATTTTTTTTTTTAACCATTGTAAAATGTACTATGTAAAACTAAACTGCAGTAAATAAAATCCTGTTTAGAATAAAATCCAACAGTACTTGCTAATTTGCATTGAAAATTATCAAATACATTTTGACCATTTAATTTTGGAATTTCTTATATCGAATGTCTGAAAACTTTGGAATTTATATGTTAAAAGTAACTATTTGTATTCGCAGGTTTAATTTCTTACTGGTTTATCGTTGGATTTGAATTGATAAAAATGTATTTGAACACGAACTACTCTGTTTAGAGTTTCCCGACGAGGAGACACGCAGCATCCAATGAGTGATGGATATAATGATTTAAACAGTGTATTTCGACTAATAAAACACTTGTCAATCAAATTCAACCTGTTTGTATGCCTAAAAAATCCACCACTTTAAAATAAAATCCAATTTTTCATACCTTTAAATAATGTTTTTATTTTTTTTACTCAAGAAATAAAATACATAAATTGTTTCTTTCATAATTTTACGTTACTACTTTCAATTAAGTACTTTGTTTCAATCCCTTTCTTCGAAGCAACCCCTTGTGCTTCACTGCTGCGCACCAAACTCATTTCAAACATTTTCGTGTATTCTTAATTCTTAACTATGTTTTGTTATGAATCCAGAAATAACGGTATTAGGTTTAATACAAATCAAGGCGTCCTCGCCAAGTTACATCAAGTGGATAAGTGAATACAAAGGGAGGAAGTACACTCCAAATATGGTGTGGGTGTCACCACAGGATATAAGATAAAAAACACACTAACAACGACATCAAGTGGTGATTTTACACTAAATATTCCCAACAAATTCCCCCAAAATCAACAATTCGATTTCGTCATTCATGACGTTGTATTCTGGGGAAGACGGTAACCGCCACAAGGTGGTGCAGTCGAAAGGATGCGAATTGCAGACCATTGGGGGCACGAGAAAAAAAAAAGTCATTAAGCTTAACATTAGAAAATTGAAAAAGAAAAAAGCAAAAACAAAAATGTGGTTTATCATAAATACAAGCATGGATGCCACTGACATAAGTTTCAACATAACTGCGTATTACTAGCATGAAATGAGTTTTTTATACGCTTCGAAAATAGCAATCTATTAAGTAAACAAGAATTTTCGCAAAAATGAATTAAGAATGAAATGATAAGTAAACAAACTTCTATTAACTGATTTGTTAGAGTAAACATGAGACGTGCTGTAAGTAAGAGAACTTAAAATTGAAGCAATTAGGTGCAGCAAAGCAAACAACTGCTCACGAAAGATGTAGAATGAATATAGAATTAATAAAATCTAATTGAATTCAGAAAAAAAGTACGGTCAAATATTTACGATTAATGTTCCCAATCGATACATATCACAGCAGTAACACAGTGAGAAAAATACAACGCATTTAACCATGCAGTTGTCATTTTACCTTGATACGTTCTGTTGCTGACCTTTAGCCACAGATAAGGTAACAGAAACTATAAAGTGTAAACATGTATATGTGTAAATTGATTGAATTTAGTACTATCTTGCGTGTATTCACAGCAGATATCCAAGATCAGCAAGATTAGACGCACACATTGTTGCAAACGGGTGTCAATCATGCACCACTTAAGAAGATTGAGAAAAAGTAAAGTTGACAAAATTGCCAAAGATTTCCTCCAGGTGCACGAAACAGAAGAAAACATGCACAACCAATTGTTTCCAAAAACAACAATGTCTAATCGCATAAGTCGAGTGTTAATGACCATTATTGCATTATCCCTATGCATTTACCAATGTTCCAATGTTGTCATTCACTACAAAAACAAGCCTATAAAAGTTGATGCAGCTATCACGGAGCAAGCAATTGGTGATTACCCTGCAATTCATATCTTATCAACTATAACAGATGACAGCTTGACATATGATGAAGAGAACTCTGGCTTGGAAGGTAGGTGATTTTAAGCATACAATCACTACCAAATTTACCATTAGGTACCTTAAGTACAGCGCCTGAGCCTAAATAAATTTTAAAAGGATGAGAAAAAAATTATTTTCAAATATCAACCAAAAGAGACAGGAAAGTAATCCGAACAGAATCAGCCCATAAGGTTCACACCTTGGTTTTAAATTAGGTATTACTTAATTAAGTCAGTCGCTGTTGTTGTAAATCGATTGGAAGGAATACTCGGATTATCTGTTGATCAGTAGCTTTATTGCATTCGCACGTTATAGCACGACCTGCACGCGTTAACGATAAAACCGGTGTGACTGCTATGGTCTCGCCAGTGTAGTCAGGGGACTGATAACACTAGGTAGGGACGCATACTTCACGTAAAATGACGGAGAAACCCACAATATTGGTTGGTTGGCCTTTATTGCGTTGTCTAGGGGTATGGGGAATCCCGTCACCCGTTGCGGTGGTGCCACGAGGGCACGCCGCACCGGCAACCGACCCGTCACACACTGGGTGGGAACCCAATAAGTGACGTGGTCGGTTCGACTAAACATTCGTGTCGTACTTACCTAAGACCCACGCGTCCACTCATGGAGGCTGCACAACTGTGGGAACCGTCGTACTGAGTATCATCGTGGTGAATGGTGAGGAGTACAGAGTCCAAACCGGGACGCAGCTCGTCCCTCCCAGATGAACACCTTCTCCTCTCGGGGAGCTAACCCAGAGCACGTCCTTCTCAGTCCGTGCCCAGCGCTACTCTCACACACGACCGTCCTGGTCGGTGTTCGGGCTCTCTCTCTTCTCTCCTCCCCTCACCACACCACTCCACTCCCTCCTCCCCGGGCTAGGTCAATTACCCACAGAGGGGTTGACCTTTGGGGCCGCACGGTGGTGTGTGGCAGTGCCGCAGGTCACCTAGGTGGCCTGGCGGTCACACCGGTAGTCCTGTCAAGATTCAGGGTCAGCGAGATTACAAAACAACTCCCCCTCAGATGAGATTTGCATACTAGATCAAAGGAGACACAAATCAAAACAACAGCTGTGTCACTCCCTAAATGGGAAGTCATTAAGTGGATTGAATCATTTGGAGGAATAAGCTCTATTTCGCCATTACCAATAGTAGATCAAACCAATGATGCTTATAACATGTGATTAGTCAGTTCACACTCGGGTGACTGTTACTTGAACTAACAAGTAAGCTTAATTCAATACAAAATGGCAAATTTGAGCTGGCCGGTTTACGGTATGGCTTAAACGCATAACAATATCAACGTGAGCGACGTGGATCAAATTGGCGATGGCCAGATTGGCAATTGCTTAAATCGCTCCCAAATTGGCGATATTTGGCGTTGAATTTAAAATAATGTAATAATATAATAATAAAGTAATAATAATAAAAGGATCATATTGGTGATGCTTAATTATTGTGATTCCATCTCAAATTGGCGATGATTCAAATTGGCGATAAATTAAATTGGCGATGAATCAAATTGGTGATTAATGCAAATTGGTGATTGCAACAGTAAAATCTTGCGTACGTTCTGCATATGTTGTGTCTATATAAAGCATAGTTTGACTTATTATTATTTGACGCAGGTGGACCACACTGCTGTGGTAAAATTTAAGCCACAGATGCAGGTACAATGCAAGTTATACTTGCTGAACGATAAATGCATCAAGAGTCTGATGGCCAAGTTTGGCGACCACACCCTTGAACGAGATGGAGATCTTGAAGGTCATGGCATGGCGCATGAGGGGTGCTTTTGCTTTGAACTGCAAAGGAGTAGTATTGAATGGTTTGTTGGACGAACCGATTGTTGAGCCCCAAATTCCAGAAGTGAACATAATTGGTCATTATCGAGTTCCTGTGTTGCCACTGACCGGCCGAACTTTAATTTGGATGAAGCTATTGCGGTGCAAATGTGAGATAGCCTCTGCAAGTTGCATGCCGTGCGAGAAGGGGCCGCATTGTGATTGTAGCTCGTCCCTCAATGCACCGTGACGTCCCAGAGGTCAA
Organism: Strigamia acuminata; assembly: GCA_949358305.1. Lineage (NCBI taxonomy): Eukaryota > Metazoa > Arthropoda > Chilopoda > Geophilomorpha > Linotaeniidae > Strigamia > Strigamia acuminata. The sequence continues at coordinate 6,842,741 of OX442315.1, read as the reverse complement.
CCACACACACATCCAAGGCCAGAGCCCCAGATCGAACCCTTGCCCGAATCAAGGCGTGGTGAAAGGCAGAGAAGGTCGCCGAGTGTCGCCATGGACATCATAGAGCTGCCAATGCCACGGCGAAGCACAGGATGTGGTTTAGCTGATCAATTGCCGCTGCCATCAGCTCAATTGCCGGAACTGCTTGCACAATTGCTGCAACAGGCTGCATATAAGTGGGAGGAGATACAGGAGCAACAGCAATTATGTAGCATCACATACTTAGCTCCAGAAATACATGTATTTGCCATTGAGTTGGTGGACTTGTTGACTGCAGCGGTAGAAAACTCGGTCTCTACGAAAAAATACAAGAACACACCTGCCAGCTTTGTAGCACAAATCAATACAATATGTCTTACAAGTGTGAGCACATGGTTTGTGCAGTGAGTGCAAAGAAGGCAATCAAAGTGGATGTACAGCTAAAATACCATGTGTGTTGTGAAGTAATCAAGAAGTGCAAACACCTCCGTCGATTATTTGCCTAAGCTGCATTCATTCCATTTCAGTTCATCTGTAGTAAGCGTCTTTTAATAAAATAAAAATAAAAATTCATAACTTGTATTCTTTATTGTTACTTCTTACAAAATCGCCAATTTACAACAAGATAATTTAGAAATCTCCAATTTGGGATAATATTTCTTTGCAGTCGCCAATTTGAGTAAATTTGAGAATATTGATTCTCAAAAAATTTATTTGTAATTACTTTGAAATCACCTATTTGGGAGCTCGCCTCTGCGGGCCCCATTTAATTGTTTGGACAATGAGACAATCGCCCATTTGGCTGACGAAAAATTGTCCATTGCCAATTTGGTCCCCGCTCAACATGAGTACACTGTGAAATTTGTTTTAACACTTTTCGTGACTAAAAATGACTGAAACATGATTCTAAATCAAACCGTATGCCTTAAACAATTTAATATTCCTTTTTTCATCTTTAGTATGCAACCATAACTTGTACTTTTACATGGACAACCATACCCAACTCACGGCAGTAATGAATAAGTATAATTTTACAAAAATGATAAAAGCCATAACTTTTAAACGAGTAAGTAAACAAGCCAAAATAGAAATTGAGTGCGATCACAAAAATCATGAATCTAATTCCTTCTGCAGGGAACAAAATACTATTCTAATAAGTTCAAAACCCGAGAGATATACACAGCCTATGCCATAGCAACTGAATTGATAAATAGTAATTTTTAAAAAAAAAATTCATTTGCAAATAGTTTTTGTGTTAATGTTTATTACTAAAACTTTTTATCCCTCGCAGATGAAAAATTACCACTTGGTCCTGAATCACAATTACATGTGAAAAAGAAAAAAGGGAAAAACTATCCATCTGCTCTGTTCTATGCAGTAAGTTCCGTATACAGAGTGGAAAAAAAGTCTGTCACTCTACTAAATATTTCTGAAAGTGCTGACAATGCATCTGATCTAATGTTTGTAAATTAGAAATTTCTGTCTATCTCTAATGGTTACCAAGATAATTTTTAAATGACTTTGAAGAAATATCCCAAGGACAAATTTCGGGTCACCAAAACATTGGCCCACCAAACTTTAATACTTTACCATCATTAGATTAGATGAATTGTCAGCACTTTACGAAATATTTAGTAGTGACAGACTTTTCTTCCACCGTGTATAATACTTTTTCTGGCAATTGGTTGGCTCCCAGCTACAAGAAAGTAAACAAATCCTTGCAACAGTATAAACATGGAAACTAGTGTGTAACACTCGTATATCGATTGAGTTCTTCTACCAAATGTTACCTTTCTATCTTTCTTTTGAAATAAAACCATGTTGGTATCCTAATTAACTAATTTATGCACAACATATTCTTGTCATTACCATTACAGGTAAGGATTAATTCAAACGCATACAATCCAACTATCACTATAGTGACAGCATCAGATTATCATTATGCAGAAATGCAAGAAGAGAATATATTCGCTTTTACTGCAAAAAAAGTAAGAGGCTGTACCGTATATCCTCTAATTGTCTGCGAAGTTCTAATACTACAAAGACCTTTAATTACGCGGGGGGGGGGGGCGGGGGAGGAAAGGAAAATTTAGTAAATATCGTATTGTAGAGTTTTTCGGGTTCGAGACAGAGGACGGGCGACAACACGTCACCAGAGGGCGGGCGGGCGTATACAAAGACGTCCGATAAACGTTTTGGGGTAAAACAGCCAATGGGGGCTGTTCCTTTGTAGTCAGCCAATCAGGGCTGACCAGTGTCATATTTAAAGAGGGATTGTTGTTAATAAAATCACTTGAAGTTAAACTAAGCTAGTAGTCGTGTCTTGGTAATTTCGGGTCAGCTATTCTCAGTCTTGAGATAGTTTACAGTATGTACCTCTAATTACGTGTGAGTGTACAATTAAAGGACATTTTTTATATAAAATGTTCGATTGTTTGATGTTTTGTTCGATATTTTTAATGATTATGTCCATTTTTTCGTAATATTTTCCATTTTTTTATAATAAATTCGATTTTTCTATGAAATATTCGATTTGTCTATGAAATAGTCGATTTATCTATAAAATATTCGATTTTTGTATGTAATATTCGATTTTGTGATGAGATATTCCATTTCGTTATGAGATATTCGATTTTTGAAAGGAATAAATAAATAAATAAATAAATATTCCAACTTTTAAACGAAAAAATTCAAAGTTTTGATGAAAAAATGAATAGTCCGCGGGCTTCTATTATTCTGTGGGCTTCGAATTGTGCATGAGGGGAAAATAACTTAATGCAAATACCACATCGGTGCACAATTAGAAGATATATGGTAATCAACAAAAATTGAAATATTATTATTATTGTTATTCTGAAACTAAAATAGCAATTTAAACCAATCAAATTTTTTGAAATGCATAAATATATTACAATGCTCCAGAGAATGCATTTTTGCTTGGTGAAATGTATTATTTCAGAATACATTTTGTAAAATAAATTATGAAATGCATTATGTAATGCAATAAATAATACAATTTTATTGTAAGAAACGTATGTATGTTAGAAGTATGCATTTGGATTGAATTAATTGGGCAAATCAAAAATATATTGTAAAATCATCACGTAACTTTTGTTTTAGTACACATTTGTGAATAGAAGATTGTTTCCTTGTGTGGACATATCTACTATGGAAAAATGTCACGAGGAGTGTTACTTACAAGAAATTAATCAACGAAATTTCACATGCCGGTATGTCATTTGTTTGTTGTATTTTATTTTCATCCTCAAAATGCTTCGCGGGGACAAGACAAAGTATCCTGACATTTTTAAGAAAATTTTTAAAAATTTAATTCGAAATTTTTATAAGTGATATTTAAGAAATAGATACATTTAAAGAACTTATTTAAAAAAATTTCTTTTGCTTTGGGCACTCATTTTCTCCAAAAGATCCCATATTCTTATTAATATGAGCATCATTTAACTTCAGATTGCCATACCTGCCTAAAATGCCAAAAAGTGAATGTGTCGCAAACGAATTATCGTGCAATTACACCAAACAGATTACTGAAGTAGGATGGAAAGTTAATCCACTTTATACGTGCAATTGTGCGAGAGAGTGTGTAAAAGTTATATTCAGTTCTCATTATTATTACACTAATCAGTACACACAAACTTTGCATTTTTATTACTTATCCAGTAGGACACTTGAATTAACAGAATTTTTTTGTTATGACTTTATTTCATTAATGTGTGACATTGGTGGCTACATGGGCTTCTATATAGGAATATCTTGTATTGCAATTGTTGAAGTCATTGCTCTGAACATTCAAAATGGTTATCAAATAGCTAATTACTACAGAAAGAAGAAAAGTCGTTTTGAAAAACATGTTACGCGGAAAACTAAACATTTATGGAAAGCAACAACCAATGGCAGTAACCAAAGTGTCTCACCGCAATCTAAGACTACTGGAAAAATTAAAAAATTTGTCATCTTGTGTTCTTTCCTGCCATGTTGCTTCTTCATGTACTATCGAATCACGACTTACTTTGATTATCCTGTATACGCAACCATAGAACTTCATCAAGACAGATTTATCCAATCCAAACTTTGTTGTATGCAGCTACCCTGAATCGATACTAGATAAAAAGGGAAAAATGACGCAACATAAAAAGCTAAATGTTAATCGAGCTGAAGATGTTGACTTGTTAGATCTACTTGATTTCCCATCTGAATATGCAAATGACTCTGATAACTTATGGGAAGCAACAGGTGACATGGAAAATTTTGAATCAGCACAGGTAGGACACTAACATAATTTATAAATAAGCACAGTAGTAACAACTGCAAAGCAGAACTTTTTGTAATTTGTGAAAATCGGGTGATTTCACAAGTAACATGAACTGTTGTTTAATTTACTATTTTGTACAGTATTTCAACATACTACTTTGATTTGTTGCTACTTTTTATATTGATGATTTGTTATTTTCAATTGAATTTAGCGATTTAGTGAATTTATTGTTTCTCATTTTTATGCTTCAATATTATGTTTTGATTTAAGTTGTGAACACTTTATTAATAATTATTATTTGTCATTTTGAGTGTATTGACCTGTTCCAGATTTGTCCAAGGTTTTTATCCCCACGTTAATCCTTTAATTGGTGGGGTTTTCCCTAACTTGTGAGCACTGTTCTCATTGGTGCTCTGAACGTGTCATCCACATTCTTTTTACCACTTTGCTTTGTTTAAAATAGAATAAAACCAGTGTACTTTTTAACCTTTCAAACGTGTGGTCGTGTTATTTCTTCTCTCTAACGCCATATTTAATTTCATCAAATACCTCAAGTTACTACATCATTTGTATCCAGAGACTTTAGAACTTATTGGTAAATTTGGGTGAACATTAATTTACTTCAAATTTAACATAATTTGTATTGTTATTTTGATTCCAACTGGTCAGTAGTCTACTATTCCGTCTGAATAGGGAAAAGGTGTTTCAGCACCATCTCTTGATGTGAATTCTTTTCCATCGTGGCATTCTAAATTTCCATCAAGAGATAGCGCTGATTTCTATTTCCGTTTCCAGTTAGTCTTTTACGTAGTCAAAATAACTGCACTACTGCACAACCACAGTGCACACATTTGTACTTTATTACGTCACAATAAGCACGATCTAGTTTCAATCGGCAGTCGGCACCATTGTACTTGCACAAAGTACACAAAACAGATTCACACTAGCAGTACTAATCTGAATAAAACCCCTTAGTTACCCTACCTGGGTCATTTTTGACCACAGCAAAAAAATATCTTCTTAAAATGTGTAAAAATGATTCCATTCTTTGACTACTTAATTTTTATGAAGAAATGTAACCAATTAGGCATTTGTTGAATGAGTACGAGAAAAATAATTGAGATTGAATTCAAAAGCAGTTGGTAAGCAAAGAAATTTAGTGGAAATTGTTTTTTTTTTAATGTTAATTGACTAGGTATTTTGAAGTCGTATTTGCAATAAGAACAATAATATTTAATATTTAATCTACTTGTAGAATTGTACCAAATAACTAAATTTTTAATTTCAGATTGCTGTAGAAGCTTACACATCAAATACTGTAGCATTTATTAAACCCACATTTGGGAACATGTCCTATTTAGATACTGTATTTGGAAAATGTATCAAAGTGAAAACCGGTAATTCCTTTAAAATCTTTCAATGACAAAAGAAAAAACATATACGAACAGTGACTTTCTTCAATTCACCAAAGTGTCTTGTATTTATTTTTTTGAAAGCAGCTAATGTTGTAATTTTTTCGACCACTTTCAGATATCAGAGAATATCATCCAGCAACATCAATAACTGGCACAGCTTACACCGCAAATGAAAAACAACACGTCCAATATTCAGTAATTAATATAAACAAACGGATGGATGATTTTGGCACAAAGTTAGGGTTCGAGTTTAAGAAAAATTATAAAAACCATCAAAATTGTTTCATTTGGTGCATGCGAGTCCAGACATCTTGCCAAATTAAATGTTATTGTGACAGTATGATCTTAGCCATGATAGCCTGGAGACTAGATACTATGGGATAGAAGGCATATTGACGTAAAATAAGACAAAGGACTCCAGATTGTTGGGTTGTTGGACTTTATTAGTAGTTGTCTAGGGGTTGGAGTCTCCCGTCTACCCACGTGTTGGCGGTGTCGCGAAGGTACGCTACACCAGCAACCGACCCGATCACATTGTGCCTAATTCATCATCTTGAGATTTTTTTATTTTCTTTCGCTTTGCATTTGGTTGTTTACATACAGTTTAATTTAACAACAAAAGTAAACGTTTTGACGTAGCTAGATGTTGGGAATATATATATTCCCAACATCTACACTACGTCAAGCTCATAATTTTTTACACATTAATACTCTAAATCTTCAAATTGCAGCCCAGGCGATAATAATATATTTTGGACCCGACCCCTATACCTATGTTCAAAAATACCGTACGATACATGTACATTACGTTTTAAATGTTATTACCAGTACTCGTATATCTTTTCCCAGGCCCCTAATTAGAATTAAATTAAATTTATTGTTAAAACTGACAAATTTAAAATTAAATTAAAATTAAATTTATTGTTAACACTAGACAGCCGGAATTTCCCCCTACCTAGAACGGCCAAAACAGGTCATAATGACTGGTTGAGAAAATAATAATTTAATGACTAAATAATAAATTATGTGCAATAATGTAAAATATATACATATTTCTGCATTTTATGAATGAAAAGATATAGTTTAATCTTCTATATCGGGGAACCAGATCTATCCAAAATTGCATGTGTCTGAAATCAAAATTTCCATTTTAATTGTAAGAGGTTTTATAAAATCCATCAATTTTTGTTTTACTATTTTCTTTGCATGTTCCTCGTGTTTCTGAATTTAAAACCACTCAATTTGATGCCAAAACATTGTACACACGTATCGGTTTACGTATTGTGCACGTTTAGTGCTCGTTTTGTGCACGTATACAAGTAGTTCACATTACTTCAACCGGTTTAAAATTAATTAAAATTAAATTTTTTGTTAAAACTGACGAATTTGAAATTTAAAAACAGTAAAGTTATTGTGTGTTTATTGTAAATTGTCTTTTAATTTTGTAAAGTTATTAATTAAAATAAAAATTTACAATAATTGTAAATGCGACTTTACAAAACTAAAAGTCCAAATGTATATTAACTTTTCAGCAATTAAAAGATGCTAAAAGCCATTTTTTTTTCAGTGTATACCGTGTCACGGCCCGGCATCTACGCGCTGTTTTCCCTCACCAATTGTTGAGTTTGTGCGCGTTATTCCGTATGTTCCTAACCTTTGTTTTGTTAAAACTCTCAATAAATCCTAAACCTAATATAATTTGAGTTTTGTCTTACCTTCATTTCCTATTCATGTTTATCCCTTGATTTGGTCTGGTGTGGCTCAATTCAGCCACATCAGACTGGTCTAAGTTGTGTATTTTCCACTGTTACCCCTCCTGATTTCATTTAGTTTGTCTATCCTAATTTAAATGTTTGAGTTACTCACGCTTAGTCATCGCGTTAATTATTCACCAACGCGTTGGATTGGCTCAGATTTGATTACCTCATTGGCTTTACCTCTAATTCTGTATTGGATCTGGCCCAAGTTCACTTCAGAGCTGGTTCAAGCCAGATTCAATCAGAAGGTACAAGACCATGAGCTTGGTAAGAGCCTTAACTGGCCGGAGCATTTGGCATCCTTTCTCCTGTGTTTGCTCACAGTACTGACTCCTTGCCATTGATTTACGCATGTTGAGTATATTCATTGTCAGATCGCGTGCCTAATTCCGCGTGTCATCTTCGAATTCCTTTCCTTTCGTTGATCCTTTGTTTTCTTTACGATTTTATGCCGCTGATACGTGCCGAAGGATTGGAGATATGATTCAGTTGATCGAGAGTTATTATTTTGTCTTTTGTGCGCGATTAGCGCGCGTTTACTCGGTTTGGTCGCTCCGCCATTAGGGGCCCCAACCAAACTTAGTATAAGCCACGCTAGTGTAGTTAAGTCCACTCGTGAGCATTCTCTCTTCCATTTTACAATTTCAACAGACCCGGCAAAATTTGTGAATTGATCGAGTAAGGGGATTAGCTTGCCGCCACCCTCCAGGCTGCTAATCATTGCCCGGGCCCTTATTCGGGACCAGGCTCTCCTTGTATCGTAACCGGCGCGCTTTTCAACCGCGGTTTCACCATTATAAACAACCGGTTCATGACAACCGCTCACAAAACTACACATTAATTAAAATAACCTGACGAGAATACGTATTGTACTTTGATAGATTTACTTAATGAACAACCAAGAAAGAATTAACTTCAAAGTTACCGAAAATCAACACCGCAGTTGTTTTACCAACATAAAACTGAGCAGACAGACGGTAAGCAAATAAATAGTAGCTCAATTCAAAAGTCATCTGAAATAAACAAGTATTTTTAAACATGATACTTTAACTGCTTGACTGATTTAATCTGCTTTCAGTCTTAGTAGGCATTTAAACAAGAAAGCATTTTTAAATTGGAACAAAAAAACATGTGTAACTACAATTTTAAAAATGCTTTATAAAAGCAGCTACTAAAATAAGTAATACAGTCAAACCTTGTTACAATGTTATTAAGATTTTTTGTTATAACGAATACAGTAGTTTGGTGGGTTGTTTGGCCATACAACACCACGTTGAAAATTTTGATTAAACAAACCATTGTTATAAAGAACCGATTTTTCCAGTCTTTTGGAATTCATTATATTTAGGCTCGACTGTAAACAAATGCTGCTTTTTTTATTAAAAAAAAATTCTGGTACGCAGATATGCAAATTAAACACTCCGACAAATCCATGCGTACCATTAATTGAATTTAATTCGTGCGAAGAGAAGTGCTTTGAAAACAAACTAATGGAAGAAAACATTCAGTGCAGGTTTGGTTGTATTCTTACAATTCTAGATTCATTGTCATTTAAGTTTTTCTATTTATATCAGATTGCCTTTTTACAATTCATCACATTTTCCCGATTGTAAAACATCGATTGAAGCCAAAAAGGCACGCCGCTCATACCTAAATGTGCATCTAAATATCGATGCTGTGCACAGCTGTGGCTGCAATCCACCGTGTGAATATACAATTCACATACCATCCACTGAATATTTTAGATTGGTAGAAGGAATAAATATTGTAGCTACAATAATTCAACTTGAAAATGACCTGAGAGAAATTATTCAACAACAGTTGTCTGTGCCATTTGTCAAATTAATTTGCGACATTGGGTCAATTTTTGGCTTTTTTCTTGGAATATCTGCTCTAGCACTGTTTCAAATGCTGGAAAAATTCTTACGTAAATTTAACTTTCGTAAATTTTAAATATGAATTGTTTATTATTTACTCCGTACTTTATTGCACTTATCAGTATGTACCACTTGACCATTCACTTTCGGTCCATAAGTTTATGTCATAAATTTACAGAATATTCTGCTGTTAACTGCTCGTGCATTATGTATTTTGAACTCTTTCCAATAAAGTCGCATTTCAATCAACACCCAATTGATTTATTCCTACACGTTTTTAAATCTCAGATATTTTAAAGCACTTTTAAATCTCAGATTTGTGGACAACCCGTTCCACTTGTCACACTTCACTTCAACATGGAAAAAAGGCCTAAACTACCATTGTTACCGTGTCCGAACTCACCTTGCGACATGCTCGATCTTCCAGTGCTCCTGGATTGTTGCCCGGTTGAGTTTTTTGGTGTTAGGGTCAAAATTCGCTCATCTTTGTCACTGTTCACGGCTGATACTTCCAATAAAGTGGTTGAAAGAAATTAGAGGCGTAGACTCTGAAACGAGCTTCGACGCCATCCAAACAACGCCAACTTAGCGGAAAATGATGTGCGGGACTAAGATAGTCGCCGGAATAATTTTAAAGATCATTCAAAACGTAAGAATTTTTAATTATTTTTAATATATACTTTTATACCCGGTATACTATTTATTTACCTGTAATTTATTTCTTATTTTTACTTTTTTTTCTGTGGTTTTATTATGGTTGGGCCTTTGGGCTATTGTCTGTACTGTATGTATTTCGTCTTTATTTCGCAATAACTCTAACAGAAATCCTTTCGGTTGAATCCTTCATGAACCAATTTCCAAGATCTTTAAAAAAAATAACTAAGTAAAAGTGTAATTTTAAAATAAAAATTCGTGGATTTTTCAATATAAGCTTTCTATTTAGAAGGCCTTGGTCAATTTGTTTGGCGCGGCCAGATGTAGTACATATTGCAACAGAGATGCAACAACTGTAGATATCTACTTGAGCTATGATATTCACAGTGAATCTGCTCGAGTTGGCTCGTCAGAGTCAAAATTGGAATAATATACAATATTAAAGAAAAATAACGTTTACTATGACAGTAGTGAAAGAATGTGACGTCATACTTATTGTAAGTCATTTAAAACTGACATGGAAATAGAAATAGTGGTGTATGTCATGATCAACAAGTTTTGAATTTATGGATTAAATTACTGTTCGTTCTCGTTTTTGTGGATTGGCAATAATTGCAAGGTTTCTGTACATTGGGGACGGATTTTTGATCATTCGACTTGATATTTACGAAATGATTGTTTTTTGATTATTTTAGCAAGCAATACATTTTTCTTACACTCCCATTGTAAAAATTCAAGCGCTATTGGTTTTGTTGTGTTGTTGCTATGCGTTGTCGTGACGACACTGTTCTGTCGTCTGTTTGTGTAGCAGTTGTATTTGCAAACGATTAAATGCAAAGATGTTGTTTCCTACAAACTCAAGACCCATTTAATCTCAACATAAATACTGATGAGAAAACTGCGTATTTAAAGCGAGAGAAGAATTTCGCTGAATACACTAAAGACACCCAATTCCCAAACTCTCGAATGTAACTCCCACCAGATGATTTTCTTGAAGAATAGACCTTTGGAAAATCATGATGTAATTACATTGTGCATGGTTTTTCTGATAGAGGGGGACAACAATTGTTTTAAAATACAGAAAAACGCAGAAAAAGTGCAATTTTCATGTAAGAAATTAAAAAATGCAATTTTGTGTGAAAAAGCAATTTTGAGTAAAAAAAAATGCAAATTTTGAGTCACAAAATGCCATTGTTGTGTCAAAGAGTGCAATTTTTGGGTAAAAACTCGCAATTCTTGTCAAAATCTAATGTAATTTCCATGCCAAAATGCAATTTTTACTTAAAATATTAAATTCTCACTTTAACGTACAATAGTTACCTCAAAAAATTAATTTTACAAGTGTATAGTGTGTCGTAACCTTGGTTTCCGGTAATAAACTTATACGCAATATCTTACTAATAAAACCTTTTATTTCACACTTGTAATAATACAATGAATACTTAACAATGGTGTGGTCTCGGATCCTTGTCGGCAGATACGATTTGTTGCTGCACGGCAGTCTTACACGTGGCTTCTGTTGTCTAGGGTAATGGCGTCTGGCGAAACACGTGTTCGCAAACGCTTCGCTTCGGGAGATATTACAATCGTAGTATAGCTACGATAATATCTGTGACTTCTAATTTATAGATGTAATTGGCAACGGGCATCGGTCCTCTATCAATCCGGTAAAACGGCCTGACGGTGAGGTGGTGATGCTAATGTTGCTCTGGTATCTATAAAGTGGGGGTTTCCAGTCAGACACGGGTTTAAATACTTGCTGGACCGGAAATGACGTATTCGCATAAATTCGGAGAATTATGCAAATTCATGACGTTGTTACGTCAGTCCCGCAGAAACGGTAAAACTAGTATCGCTAGTTTTCCCGTAATAATCTGATCACTAATAATTTGAACATTAAAAACGCTTTTTATTATGATATAAAATTATTAAAACACTTTTGTGACCTCATGGTCACCACAATATCAGGTTGTTATTAATATTCCATCCATATGTCCACTTGGAATGAGGAAATCGCTCGGTCAATATTACAGGTAGTTCAAAGGTCCAATACATTGTAATGTTCTTGCCAACTTGAGCAACGAAATGCACATATTTTACACCGTAGAAAATTTTTAATTTTTATAACAACATCTAACTATACCTTCCAATTAAAACACCACATTTGATACAAAACCTCTAATTCCAGAACCAGATATGAACGTTGTAATAACCACACAAATAAAAATCGATTTTATCTATGGAAATGCAGTGTAAAGTTACAGAATGCTGTAATTGCTCAATTTTTAGCAATTGGAAAAAAAAATAATGTTTTGTGGAAAACCCTGTATTTCTTTGTCTTCAAACATTTTCATTCATGATTCCTTTATTCGATACAATAAGTCACACTCTCAATGTTTAAAAAAAAATCAGTTTGGATGTAGATGCAAATTAACACTTGGAACGACAACGATGCACCTCTGCCTGTGATACAAGTGTTGATGAGATCTAAGAATTACACCAAGCTGTAAATTGACCAATATATTAATCATATGACAATCGGCGCCATTTTACAAAACGTTCTTTACCTACAATGCCACGGCGTGTCGCGAATGACGTCCATCATACGTTTTGCACGGTGTAATTAACTTACCACACGTTTCGCCTACATAAAGAGTTAGTTATTGCTATTATTCGCATCTTTCCCATACAGTCGACATGCCACGACCGAAATCAGTGCCGAGTCTGCGCGATCTCTGTGTAAATGTAGTGATTTCTCATATTGAAGAGAAAGAGATGCAAGATCTACTTCTAATTCAACCGTCCAGATTTATTAATGCCGCATTTGAAAGACTGTGTCTGCAATTTGATCGTTCCGATCGACGTATACCTTCGCACATTTTCATCCACCCCGGCGCAATGTCACTGCACCATTTGCACATGTTTGATTTGTCCACGACTCCTCTATTCGACAAAATGGGTCAGGTTTGTACAAATCTCGTAGATTTAAACTTGGAAAACTATGTCAGAGGTCCAGAAGGGACAAACTCGTCCACGGTCAAACTGATGCAAAGTTTACCGAAACTTGAGCGGTTAAACCTTCAGAATAGCGCCGAATGCACGGACGAAGTTGCGGCTGCAATCGGACAGAATTGCCCGCTCTTAACACGTCTCGACATTTCGTCTTGCTCAGAAGTGACTGACATTGGAATCCAGGCATTAAGCAGTTGCGTCAAGCTGGAGTATTTCGATATTAGAGAAACTAGTGTCACGTCCGATGTGTGTTTCTTCCTTCTCAACCAACTGTCCCTGTTAAAAGACTTTCAGCATGATTGCTGGGACTCATTATGTGATAGGTTAGCACAACAAGAAACAGCGCGTACTTATTCCCTCGATACAATTTGTGGTGAGCAAAAGGGATAAATATTCCCCCCAAGCGGATATTTGCCCTTTGACTCACTGCAACAGACGGGTCATTCCTCTCGCGTTGGCTCCGCCTCTCCCTGAGCAGGTGTGTGCCCCGAGGGGAGTGAGGTGTCGGGTGGCAAGCCCCCATTGGCTGCGCCGGCCCCTCACACTGACCCATAAAAGGGAGAAATTCCCGCCAAAAGAAAGAACTTACACAAACGACACCAAGAACACAGCAACTACCTCACCGTCAGGCCAACTTCAACTACAAGTTAGGATTGATCGAGGATCGCTGAGTAAAGTGCAAACTGTAACTCTCACGAAGTCACTTGCGAGCTATTCCTGCGAAAGCACGAGAATAGCCCTTGTGAAATCACCCAGAATAATCGCCCAGACGATTATTCGCCGAAGTAAGTGTCCGAGTGCTTTGTAGGGAACCCCAAAGTTCCTAGACGAGGCCTCTGCGACGCTAAACCAAACCCTAGACAACAGGCACGGATAGAAGACTCGAGAGAGCATTCCACCGCGTCCGTGAAGACGAATCCGTGACGAATTAACGACAACTCGAGACGCCGCCTTTGTTCCGCCGACCACGCGGAATCGACGACGCCATCTTGAGAAATCCTTTGTTCGACGCTGACCACGTCGACTCTAGAATTATTACTGAGTGTATTTTAAAGGCATAAAGCCTGGTGAATAAATTACCTGTTTATTTACATACATTTAGTATTCATTTGGGTATTTGCATAATTGATCACAGGTAAAGTATTACACGTTAGCGCTATTTAAACCTATACAAAGTAGGACGCGACACGTGGGGGTCTGTCCGGGATTTAGAAATAAATCTCAAATCTGAGCTTGTGATCTCTCAATAAGATAACCCAAATCGTAGAATTATCGAAAGAAAATGTCAGACAAAGACGAACAATCCACGTCTGAAACCGAGCAGAGAATGCCCGAGAAGGGAAAAAGGACCTCCGACTACCACCTAAGGTCGGATGGTCCCGTCCCTGAAATGTCCGCAAAGGCGAAAGCCCGAGCGAATAAAAGGAGAGCGAAGGCGCAGAAAGAGGAGCAAGCTGCATCGCTCGCGGCCCACCATGGGCCAGAGCGAGAGCGGATTCCCTTGAATACGCAAACCTTTGAAGATACCGATACAGAAGTTCCAGAAAATTGCGAAGAAATTCACGAACAATCAACCGAACGAGTATCGATATTAGTGGCCGAGGAGACACACAAAACTCCGAGGCAAACAAATACAATCGGCACCAATGGACCAAACTCCAGTACGGAACCAAGGCGGGACCCCGATAACTCCCCAAGTTACGGCGAGACCTGCCTCCGTTTCCCCCGAAGTGACCCATCGCCACCAATGGACCAGACTCCAGTACGGAACCTGGGCGGGACCCCGATAACTCCCCAGGTTACGGCGAGACCTGCCTCCGTTCCCCCTGAAGTGGCCCATTTAATACGGCTGACACAACAAGCGGCCCAACTCGAAGCAGTAATAGACATTCCAGTCGGAACGTCAGTTTGGGAATCGATTACCCTGCTCACTGATGCTATTTGTGTGGCACAAACCCCAACGCCAGTCGCAACACCAGCAGCGGAAACGCCCATGCAACAAGAAACGCCAAGTGAAATAGGCGGTTTTGTACCCGACCCCCAAAAGGCCCTTTACAAAGCCCGCGAAAAAGCTCGAGAAGAAGCGAGATTGGAAACAATAAATCGGCAACGAAAATTGAGCGCAGAAAGAAGACAACTTTGGAGGGAAGAAGAAGAAAAACAACAACGCGACAAAAGGACAGTCGAGCGAACGGAAAGAATAATACAAAGAATGAGAGCTGAACAGGCTAGAGAGAAAAAAGAGCAACAATTAGACGAACAAAAAAAATGGGAAGCCGAAAACTGGGAGAAAGAAGCAAAAAAATTCAGACAAGAAAACCGTGAACTAGCAGTGAATGTGAAAGCCAAAGAGGGAAAAGATTTCGTAACCAATTCCAAGCCGCATGTCCACGAGCAAACGACAAAGGACAACAGAAAGGAAGCATCGAATAGAACTAAAACACTGCTAAGCTGCCTCGAGTCTGAATTTGAAAATTATAAACACAAGCCAAAGAAAAAAGCTCAAGACAGAAAAGCAACGCCCCCTTCATGTCCAAGCCACACCAAAGTAACGAGCAAGGTCAGCCACTTGACCAAGCTGTTAACGAAAGCGTCAGACGGCAAGACTGCACAGAAAGAGAATTTAACAAAAACAGTCTTTTCTTTTTCGGGAAGAATAAACTGCGACCAAAACAAAAATAAAACGGCAAACGATGTACGGGTTTCTACACTGACTCCACTGCCAATCATGAATATTTGTGATGAACATGGACAAACAAATAAAGCAGGGCAAGCAATATTAGAACCAATGGAAAAAATTAAACAATTTGATGAAGGAAACAGTGCGAGAAATACAAGCACCAGCCAAGCACGTCGACGTACGAACATCTCGAACACTGACACTTATTCAACCAGTTTGGATGATATCGTGGATCAGCAAATACAAATTGACGCGAGTCGCACAACAGATGAACGAGAATGTATCGGTATAAACCGAAAGGGAAGGGAAGAAGCGCTGAAGCAAAGAAAGAAGCATTGTCACAAGCAATGGAACAATAAAAAGCCGCCAAACAATTCGAAAAATCAGCCAAATTGGCCACAAGGCGGACGACTACATCATTGTCACCACTCTGAAAATAATGACAATAAAGTTCGCCACAAGAAGGAAAATAAACAACAAGAACGGTCTCAGTCACCATTAATCACCTTAATTCCGTTGCATCCCACGCATAACAAGTTTTATGAAAACAAACATGACATTCAAAAGAAATGCAAAGGAATTCGATGTCAATTATTTCACAATAACCAAGATTTGTTGCCGGAAAATATGAATGACAAACCAGAGCTTTTGCAAGATGACCAATCAAGTCCTCATCAGGAAACTGTCCAACAAAAACAGCCCGACGTAACTCCAGCCCAACCGGAGCAAGCGATTTCGGAGAGGGAGGAAGCAGAAGAAAGCACTTCTGAAAATGATAAAACACATCATCCTCACTGTGCCAAACAGAAATGCGACGAACATCATCCCGAGCGAGAAGACAGACAATGGAATCGATTGTTACCTCCAATGAACAAATATAAAGGCACCCCCTGTCTAAATGAAAGCAAAAAAATAAAAGACTGCATTCAGGAGCCTAACCAATCAAGCACGTTGCATAATCCCAAAGTTGACTGTCAAATTAGGGCCTCTTCACGCAGCCCGATAAAAACCAGAGCAACGGTGAAACAAAAACAGCTAGAAAAAAGGGCTCAACCACCTCCAGTTGGGACGTTACAAACTCCTCAAGTTACTAAACCCATCAGAAAGAAAAACCAAAAAGAGAAACGAAAAAAGACAAGAGAAAAAAGGAACCGACCGGCGCAGAGTCAAGCGGCCAATTGTGAACCATTTGCAATGAAGCGCCGACCGCCCGATCTCACTACGAAGTGCCACAATAAAGAGTTTGTTGCTAACCGCTCCTTCTCAGAGCTCAAGAGAGCGAATCAGTTGGACGAAGACATCTTGGGAGGGGAAGAGATAAAGAAAGCAACAATAATTTTGGAAGAAAATCAAGAAAAGCCAAAAATGGAGAAAGGAGCATTAAAAACAGATTGTGAGCAAGACAAACTGTGTCCAAACTTCAAAGACAATTGGAGTGAGCCAGACAACACTAGAATGATAGCAGTGCAGTCAACTCTGAAGAAACAAATCCTCTGTTTGTTACACGAGCCCCCGCTGACCAGCCACCCAGACAGGATGAGAAAAAACACTTCTTATCTCATTGGACAATATCCCCAATATGTTGCCACTGGGCGGATTAAGATCTGTGCCCTCGCTAAACGCTTTGCTGTGGAGATCACAGAGAATTTATTCGATGCAGCACTGAAATTCAAATTCAAGAAAAAAGTATTATCAGACAATGACACGCAATTTGTCTTTCAAATATTCAAAGATTTTGATGGCAAATTAAAGAATATCCCGAGCAAGACATATGGATATGGGTGCAAGTGGAATCAAAACCTGATTGCACAAAATTTCGACATACTTGAGAGAATTCACAATTTGGAAACGGATATTCCATTCACGGACTGTGAAGCTAATGACCATGTTTGGAAAGAAATTCACAAACTGCTCAGTGCAGCCAAGGATACGGCTGCCAGTCAGGCAGTTCAAAGAGGCAGTTCCGGCACGAGCAGAGCTGGACAGGGCGGCAATACTTACAAACTGCTGCAAATAATAGACAGCTACAAATCAGAGCCTGTGGATGTGGATCGGCTGACACAATATCTGCCAGAAGTTTCCCCAAAGACATGGTTAGAAATTCAGTCAAAATCAGAACACATTCACCGCTGCATCAAGACTTTAATAACGCTGCCGACAGAGATTGCAAATGAAGAACCAACCACAGTGGGGCCCGGCCGCGCCAAGCACCAGAAACAAAGCAATGCCGGTACAGCCCCCTCAATCGAAAATTCAATGACGGAAGCCCCAATAGATGATGAACGACATCTGGTGGAGTTATCAAACGAGAAGTGGGGCAGTCGATTAACCCCAATTGACCCAGTCATCGTTCAGGCGAGAAATATTCGCCCACAAGTCTGTGAGAAGATAAACCCTATCAACATTAACCAGCAACGTGACAATAATACAAATAGCCGGCAGAATCCCAATTGTAACAAACTCAAGACTTTTCTTCGTGAAATGGAAAACGCCAAAGTCGCCGTCGCCACTTTGTCCAATACAGACTTGGCCCAAGATTGCCATGTAAAACAAGCTATGGCTGTTTGGACCACCGTTAATCGAGAGGATATAAGCATACCTCCATCAATGAGCGACATGTGGAGCCCAGTTGTCCCCTCGACAAGCAACATCCACTATGGTTTGACACACGACAGAGATGGACTGTCTTGGCCAATTACATCAGCTAGCCAACAGCCAACCAGCCCCTGGTGTGTCATTTTACCACTTGCAGTTGAGCCCTCGACAACTTCACCATCAACTAACAATCGGGAGCGACAAGACTCATCGCAGAACTCACAGGATCAACAACCCAGAGTACCGAGAACAACAAAGTCAATTCCAACTCATACGGCTAGCCCATTTGTACTGACCATTGCCATAGAGACATCGGCCACCCACAACGACAGTGGAACTCTCGTTGTATTCCTCACTCATTGGAGGCGTACACAGACCGAAACAACATGCAAACCAAAAAATAAACATGTTTGGTTCTCCATGAGTGAGCAAGTGAACCCACGTTCTATTTCCAACGGAAACCAATTATTCCCGACACCACACATCCCGGCTTCAGCCTTAAGTTTTGATTATACGTTACCACGGGCTAAGAGCTGGAGGAGAGTTAGGGATCGCTTGTGAACACCCCGTGTTCAAAGCTGGGGGAAGGACGTGTGGTGAGCAAAAGGGATAAATATTCCCCCCAAGCGGATATTTGCCCTTTGACTCACTGCAACAGACGGGTCATTCCTCTCGCGTTGGCTCCGCCTCTCCCTGAGCAGGTGTGTGCCCCGAGGGGAGTGAGGTGTCGGGTGGCAAGCCCCCATTGGCTGCGCCGGCCCCTCACACTGACCCATAAAAGGGAGAAATTCCCGCCAAAAGAAAGAACTTACACAAACGACACCAAGAACACAGCAACTACCTCACCGTCAGGCCAACTTCAACTACAAGTTAGGATTGATCGAGGATCGCTGAGTAAAGTGCAAACTGTAACTCTCACGAAGTCACTTGCGAGCTATTCCTGCGAAAGCACGAGAATAGCCCTTGTGAAATCACCCAGAATAATCGCCCAGACGATTATTCGCCGAAGTAAGTGTCCGAGTGCTTTGTAGGGAACCCCAAAGTTCCTAGACGAGGCCTCTGCGACGCTAAACCAAACCCTAGACAACAGGCACGGATAGAAGACTCGAGAGAGCATTCCACCGCGTCCGTGAAGACGAATCCGTGACGAATTAACGACAACTCGAGACGCCGCCTTTGTTCCGCCGACCACGCGGAATCGACGACGCCATCTTGAGAAATCCTTTGTTCGACGCTGACCACGTCGACTCTAGAATTATTACTGAGTGTATTTTAAAGGCATAAAGCCTGGTGAATAAATTACCTGTTTATTTACATACATTTAGTATTCATTTGGGTATTTGCATAATTGATCACAGGTAAAGTATTACACGTTAGCGCTATTTAAACCTATACAAAGTAGGACGCGACAAATTCCATATGTCTATTGTATACATATTCCCATCGTGACGACTTATTTTCCAAATATAGCATGCTTGAGTTTGATGAATTACGAAACTTATCTGGATTTTAACAGTTTGACTGAACGATTGACGGCTCTCCATCTGTTTTGGGTTCGACCGGTCAATCTTCGACTTATTGATCGCACTTGGCCAATGCTGGAGGAATTAGCATTACAACGGTGTACAATTTCCAATGAAAGTGATGTTCTTAATGCTCCGTTGAAAAATCTTCGTGAACTGTGTATACGCAATGACGATTTCTCTATTACTGAACAAGAAATGAAAGCGTTGTTGCTACAATTGAAAAGTTTACGAAGATTGTGTATTCATAATGTGCAAATGCTTTCTGACAATTTTATTTCGGAATTTGTCGAATCAAATACGCTACAACATCTGGAATCGTTGTCAATTGATTCGTGCGATTCCATTACTTGCGCTTCCATCATAAAAATGTTGGGATTGCGAAATCCAATGAATAAGTTATGCATCGCTAGTTGTAATAATATTGACGCTCCGGCTTATGACGAAATCAAAGGTTACGTCCGAACTAATAACTTGGGTGTGGAAGTCACTAATATATTATTATATCAATAATAATGTACGATTTAAAATTAATCTGTAGTAAATAAAATCCGTTTTATAATAGAATCAACAAATTGTTCGCTAATGACATTTCGGGTCGCTTCAAGGTTTCTCACATTGGACTCCAATCATTTAACTTTTTAAATAAGATCGAATCATATTACAAAATGAAAATACCGTATTTAATAAAACGCTTTTACAGAAAAGCGAAATTCGAATTTTTACTTTCTGGAAAACCATGTAAACTTGGTAAATGTTTAACGGTTTTTCTGCCAAATAGAAAGACAAAAAGCGGCATCGACACTCACCTTGCAGCATCCTCGATCCTCCAGTGATCCAGTGATCCTGTGTCCTGTATTTCGTCTTAATCTCGTCTTGATTGCAACGGGAGTTCATTCGTTTAGAAACTCACCAACTTCCAAGATCTTTAAAAGTAAATTAAATAAATAAAAATATAATTTTAAAATAATTTTTTTTGGATTAATTGCAAATGTAAACCTGCATTAAATAATGCCCCGTTTCATAATAAAATGTACAGAAATGAAATCCAAAAATCGTATCCACAAACAAGAGTTATATTAAATAGATAATCAATCAGGCACAGGGGCTTGGGCCCCCGAGACTCTGGGCCATGTACTAAAAAAAAAAAAAAAAAAAAAAAGGTCGCTAAAAAATAGAAAAAAGAAGAAAGGTCGCTATTAAAAATTTTGAGAAAGGGGCCCCAAAAAAACCTCAGGCCCCGGGCCCCCGAAAAGCTAGATCCGCCCCTGATCAGACAGTTCAAACTTTTGTACAATCCTGGCCATAAAAATTGTCGCTGCCTAGTCATGCCCAGCTTGCTGCTGAAGTTGAGACTGACTAGTTACAATTGCAACCACCAAAGCGATTGGTCAAGTACGAAACACGTGATTGCTGCTATTGGTTGGAATCAATGCGTATCAATGCGTATCATTTTCCTTAGATACTCGTTGCCACCAGAGTGGCGCTGCAACTCGGTGAGAGGGGATTTTAAATTTTGATACTGATATTGATAAAAATTTGTAGTGTCTGTGCCTTTGTAGCATTGTGTGTAGTTCAAATATTGTCACTAGTCACTGCTAATATGCACTTATAGTTTCTATGGCAACCACCGTTTGCTCTATCCTATTTTGATGTAATGCACTTTTTCGTTTATCCTCGATTAAATGCATGTTTGTTACATTTAAAAGGTGCCAAAGTGTAAGCAGATTAAGGTAAAGATAGGAGAATAGATAAATCACATTTTATGGGGGTATTATTCGATTTTTTTTTCCGGTTTATAAAGTTTGGCGCAATCGTGAGTCAAATGTTAGGCCTAACTCGCTTAACTGAATTCGAACCATTAGCGGTGATACCCCGACCTTACTGTTTAGAGTATATACATATAAATATTATTGGATGTTCTTCACATCTGCCCCAATGTTTGCCATTGTTAGGTTGCCTTGATTTCATTTGTTTGAGTTGTGTGTGGTTGTTTTCGATTAAGTTAGATTAGGTTAGGACCTAGGTTATGTCTAAACCTAACCTAACCTGACCTAACCTAACCGAAAACAACCACACACAACACAAACAAATGAAATCAAGGCAACCTAACCTAACCTAACAATGGCAAACATTGGGGCAGATGTGAAGAACATTCATATTATTTAAAGTGTGCCCAATGATGTTAATCGTTTTCGAACTTAATTATTATTATTTTTTCATTTCAGATTACATTCATTTCAAGTGTCATTGTCATTGAAGGTTTACAATTGCAATCTGTGTGATTATTCGTGTTTATACGTGTACTTATTGCAACATCACATGCTTAAACACACAGGTGAAAAGCCGTTCAAATGTAAAATGTGTTCACTTTCATTTCGACTTAAAACTTATATGACTGCCCACATGCGAATTCACACTGGAGAAAAACCGTTCAAGTGCCATTTGTGTGATTATTGTTCGGCTCATAGTGGGCTTTTAAAAGTCCATCTATTAACCCACACAGGAGAAAAACCGTTCAAGTGCCATTTCTGTGATTATTCTTGCAATCAAAGTGGGGATTTAAGAAAACATCTATTAACCCACACAGGAGAGAAAAACCATTCAAGTGTCATTTGTGTGCTTATTCTTGCATTGAAAGAAAGGCTTTAAGAAGACATCTTTTAGCCCACACAGGAGAAAAACCATTCAAGTGCCATTCGTGTGATTATCAAAGTGGGCATTTAAACAGTCACTTATTAACACATACTGGAGAAAAACCATTTAAGTGTCATTTGTGTGCACATTCTTGCAATCAAAGTGGGCATTTAAGAAGACATCTTTTAACCCATACAGGAGAAGAAGCATTTTAAGCAGGAATAGAAATTTTAAAATGTTGGTTTCAATCATTGTTTATAATTCTTAAATTCAAATGCTCATTTTTGCTTTTGTTTGTGCATTTCACTTTTTACCCAAACAACAAATGAAAATGTTGGTACAAACAACAAGTTTACAAATATTGGGCACTGGTAGTTGTCAAAGCCTTTCTGACGATTTAATCTTGGAACTTGTGGAATCGAATGGGCTGCAACTTCTGAGAACTTTAATATTTAATTCGTACCATTTTATTACTTCCGCTTCAATTTTAAAATTATTGGGATTGCGAAATCAATTAGATAAGTTAATCATCCTGAGTTGCAATAATAATATTGCAGGTTAAGAACACTTTTTGATTAATGCAAATGTAAACCTGCATTAAATAAAAGCCCGTTTCATAATAAAATGTACAGAAATCTAAAAATCGTATTCACAAACAGGAGTTATAATAAATAGATGATCAGTCAGTCAGTTCAAACGTTTGTACATCAAATTAACACGAATAAATATCAAGATATGTTATTTTTCCGTATGAATAGTTGGTGTGCCAGTTGCTGTTGCATCTCTTGTTCTTCAAATCAGAAAATCATCAAATTAACACGAAGAGAATTAAATATTACATTACTTTGAATAATATTTATTTATTTTGTTTGCATTTATGAATCAATGAGCTACAGTTTACATTGGTAAATGCGGTTTTTAGATGGGACAACGAATTTTGTAGATGTAAAAACAATGTGTGTTCAAACGAATTCATTAAGATGGAAAAAAGGATTTATTAAATGGAAAAACGAATTTCATGAGTAAAAAAACGAATGCTTTTGTCGTTGAAACTAATTTTCTAGACAGTGAAGTTGTAATTTTAGTGCCTAAACTAAAACTAAAGCAAAATAAGATTTTGTAGTATCAGCTGCAACATTGTGGTGATCTCAAAATATTTCACCAACTTAGAAGATAAAATTAATTGTCTTCTAATTAATTTGACTGTGGCACACGCCAAGTCAGATCATGTGACCGAGGGGAGAAATCCTCTCTAGGCACATATCACCCCAGGTTGTCCGGGGTGAAAACGGTTATTAGCCGTTATGGTGCAATATGGTGTAATAACCACTAGTTGCACCCATTTGAGCTAAGTGCGCAGGTTTTCTGCGCACTATTGAAGCGTGCTGGGCTCGCGCCTTGGCTCAAATCGGGACTCTGAAAAATACAACAACAACCTCAACATCACTGCGATATTTGCTCCGACAATACGTATTGATAGAGGACCGTTGTAACTCAGTTTCACCTGCTATCTTTGTGCAACAAACGCACAAAGCCAGCAATTCAGCTTGAATTAGCCGTCGCTAATTCCAGCTATCGTAACGAGAAGAAGTTTCCTGATCCAAGTGAACCATCGCCATCGTTGCCGCGCGAACGGCAACCATCGCCATCGTACCTGGACCAGACGCCTACAGCCGTCAACCACCGCCGCCGAGCCGTCGCACGAGCCGTAGAAGGAGCCCACGAGAACCATCGTCTTCGACCATCGTTCGTGAGTTCAGAGAACGAAGACAATTCGCCTTCGCCTAACAACTGTGTGTTGTTTAAGCGCCATTTTAGCGCTTTGTAGCTTGCAACAGTCGTTGCAAGCCCTTCCATTGTTCCCGCTCATTTATTCTTGCGACTTGTCGCATTCTGTGATATTCATAATCATTTTTAATATATATTGTAATTTAAAGAATAAATATTTGTGTGATTTTTATTACCATATTAAATTGTGCCTTTATTTCCATAAACTTAACCCTAGACAAGTTTCGGCCGCGATATAAGTCTTGTTAAGCATTCACCTGCGGTTTCTGCTTAATTTATTAGAAATTAAGTAGATAAAAACCCGGATCGCAGCACGTGGGGGCCCGTCCGGGATAGTCATTGTATAACTTTGTTAGTTAAAATTTACCCGCCATTTTTATCTTGCTTATCTTTCTTCTCTATCCTTTCTAAATCCTCATTGAAAAATGGCGACTCCTTCAGAGAAGAGACCGAGAGGAAGGCCGGCGAAGAGGCGAGTGGCGATCGATCTACCAGTCGTGGATCAAGAAGTGACTGAGTCACAAGAACTGTTTGAAGCCATGGATCAAACAGCTAACTGTAACTCGGCACAGTTAATCGTGAATGAATTCACGCAAGCGTTGGAGCGACAACAGCCATCCCCGCCAAGCGGCCAGTTGGACTTAAATAATCCAACTGGAAGTGGCCGTTCCAAGTCGCAAAACGATGATTTGAATTTACGAATTCAATCATCAAGTGCAGAGCACTCGCTGAATTCATCACCGGTTCAAGGTGCAGCACAGCAAGATTCGGAGAACTCCAATATGGAAGTTTCTCATTCTCCCGTGCGTGTTACCATGATGGACGCACTCCGTGAGCAAGCTAGGCTCGAGGGAGTAAAAGTCACTAGCGAAATGACTGTGGAACAAATCCACAAAGCTATGGTTCGCAAACAAAGTCAAAAAGACGTTGAAATCGTCCGAACAAGCTTGCAAGCAGAGTTCGAGCGAATGCATGCAGAAATGCAGCAGCAAAATGCCGAACTAAAACAACAACGTGCGAATGACCATGTTAAGTTGTTACAATTAGAGCAGGAAAAAGCTTCCTGGCTAATTACTGACGAAGAGCAACAACAAAGGCTCGAGCAACTAAATCAAGCACAAAAAGATTTAGAAATTGCTAATGAAAATTTGAGATTGGCTAACGCAAATTTGCGAGAAGCCAACACAAATTTAATGACTGCCGAACTAACCGCCCCAGTTCGAGCGAGGGAAGCAATCCCCTCCACTTCTCGAAATTACGAGAACTATGCTGCAGAACAAGCAGCAAGAGCTAAGCGATTAGCACAACGAGAAAATGAAGTATTTCTCGCTCGACAGCAGTCAGTAATTGATGCTGGTCAAGCCGCCAAAAGTCAAAGTACTGCAGAGCAGTTATTACGTGCCGACTTAGCTGCGCAAGCTCGTGAAAACGAAATTCTTCGCGCAGATCTATTGACGGTACAAGAGAACTTTGCAGTAGTCGTACAAAAGGTACAAGACGTTTGTGGCGAAGATAATTTTGCAAAGCCAGCCCCAGTTTTGCAAAAAGGTGCTTCCAAATCACCTGAGTTGATTGATTTAACATCAGCTAAACCAAAAGTCAGTCGACAATCAAGTTGGACTGACAGTGATGACTCACGCAGTAGTCGTGGAAGCCGTAATAGTCATCACAGTCGCAAAAAGCGAAAGCGACAACCAGACCCGACCGAATATCATTCCCCAAAAGTTACGCAAGATTCGGATCGATTCTTTAGCAATAGTGACCGATTAATCGGATTGCTAGAGAGAAAAAATAAAGAACGTGAGAAACCACACGATCGTGGACGGTCACACGATAATCCGCGAGAAGGTTCACCAAAACGAGATTGTCATAACGACATCCGTGATGGACCGAGATACCGTGGAAATCCACCAGGTGGTGACCCACCAGGTGGAGACAGTTCAGATGGACATGGAGGTGGCCACTCACGTGACCACAATTCGAATGGCAATCGAAATGGAAGGGGACCACCAAATGGAGACCGTCGTCCGCCAGATGGCGACGATCCTCCGGACCCTGATCCGCCGCCAAATCCGAATCATGAATCTGCGTCAGATACAGATTCCTCACGTCCCAGTGTGAGAGGGCGATCTCGTCACAGAACACGTAGTAGAACTCAAAGACCCGATTTCTACACGAAAGATGAGATTGACCAGTTGTTGAGGCAAAATGCTCAACAACAGCGAAAAAGCAGAAGGGATAAAATTATTTTGCAAAAAATAAGTGAATTCACTTCTGATAAATGGACTCATCAAACAACAGATGAAAAGTTCATTAGATGGGATCGAGTTATCCCACATGCCTATAATGGAAGTTGGCAAGCAGGGTCAAACCTCTTGCTGGAAATATTCGAACTAGGCAAAGTTCACAGTTTTAGCTGTGAAGGTGCATTGGCCCATCTAGTACCAAGAATACTAGTTGGCGGTGTCAAGGAGTGGTTTCGCAGGAAAGACTTCACGAAGTGGGATGACTTCGTTAAACAATTTATGTTTAAATTTGGTGAATCGAGCGAAGACATCAAGACGCTCTGGCGATGTCTTAAGCAACGAAAAGGCGAAAGCTTACATTCGTACATGCTAAGAGCAGAGAATCTGCTTGGCAGAATGCCACATGCTGTTACTGATGCAACAGCAGATGATCAGTTCAGAGCTGGTCTCACAGAATATAGTAAAAATATTCTGATGATGTCGGACGCTCCCGACCCGGGGAAATTCTCCGAGTTAAATGAGTTCATGGAGGTCAATCAATTGCGCATTGACGAAAAGTACAAAGCTTACCTTACAGAGGCCGAAAGGTCAGCGTACTTAAAGCGAGAGAAAAGACTCGCTGAGCAAAACAATGAAACCTTTAATGGTTTGAAATTGTTGCAGCCACCTAGTTACGAAGACTTTCTAGACGAGGTGGAAGGGAAGAGTTCGAAAAAAGAATCTTCCAAAAAGGACGTCAAAAATCCTCATTCAGTTCCTAAGTTACACGCAAATATAACTGGAGCTGAAACTCCGTCGTCTGAAGCTGAAGAAGCTGAAGAGGAGGAGGAAGCAGGAGATGAGACGTTGGCTTTATTGGCCAAAGCAGCGGCGTTGTTAGCAAAAAATAACCCCGTTGCAGGCAAATGGAAGCCAAAAATGAAATCAAAAAACGTTTCATTTGACGCATCAAAGGTGAATACCGAAAGGAATTCAAAATCACCCGCGGTGTCGCCAGAGCGCCGGTCTGACGCTCGTTCTCGTTCTGCCTCACCAGCAGCAACGAAAAAGAAATCGCCTGCCACTGATCCATGCAATTTATGCAAAAAATTAGGGCATTGGCAAAAAGACTGCCCATCCTCTAAAAAGGACAAACCAGTGTCAACAGCTGAGTTTGAAAAAGCAGTCAAGATCATAACTGACATGTTTCGAAAAAACTTGTAGACGCAGATCCATCAGGTCTAGTGGACGCTGCGTCACCTCCGAAATCGGAATCAGAGAATGAAAATCTGAAGATAATGGAAGATGTTGGAGAAGTTATTGATGAATTAATTCGTCAAACAGAACTAAAAGAAAAAGAATCTCTTGAGTTAAAAAAGGAGATTGTCGGCGAAACTCCGACTGAAGAAGACACTTCCAATATTAAAGATAAAGTCGAAGTTAAAGACGATAGACCAAGCTCAGTTCCAGAGACACCTGGAATTGAGGAGTGCATTAAGTTATTTGCAGCTACAACTCTTGATACCAATGAGTTATTAGACGAACTGCCTTTGGAGCTTCCAATTACAGTTCATCATAAATTGCGCAAGTTTGAGTGCAAAGTGGCTGGAATACCAAACAGCCATGACCTTCCAACGTTAAAATTAGAAACGTTAAAAGGTGTAATAACTGGTATGTTGGACTCAGGAGCAAATAAGAGCTTCCTAGCCACTTCAGTTATTAATCAATTAGGTCTAGAAAAATATCTACGACCTATCGGACCTGGTGTCAGAGTTACGACGGCTAGTGAAGAAGTCACTCCAGATGGAACAATCCATCTTTCATTTCGATGGACACATGGCACGTTACGTCATCCGTTCATCGTAATACCAAATAAGTATCCAATGGTACTATTGGGTTGCGATTTTATGAATAAATTAAAGATCCAACCTAATCCACAGACGATGTCTTGGAATTTCACGCAACCTGTGGATGCAGATTTACCCTACATTCCACAAGCGTTGCTGGAACGTTATTTGGAGAAAGTGGAGGAACCCGATTCCTCATTTATGACCTTTGCAAAAGCTTATGCTGCAAGTGTAACTCAAGGCAAAATTGATGAAGAGAACTTCATCCAAAAGTTAGTCGAAGAAGCTAACTTAAATTTGGAGCAATCCAAATTATTAGAAAAGATGTTATCCAAACATAAAAGGATTATTTCTAAAGATCCAGGTAAAACACACCTGGTTAAGCACAAAATTGAGCTTGACACGGAGAAACCCATCCGTGTCCCCTTTAAGAGCATAAACCCTCAAAAAAGGGAAATAATCAGACAACTTTGTCAAGACATGATTGACAAAGGCGTAGTCGTCAAAGCTGAAGGCGATTACGGAATGCGGCCAGTCCTAGTCATGCGACCAGGAAACGACCCAGGCTTGTGCATTGATTTCCGCCCCATCAATACACATACTAAGTACAACCCACCTCAAATGCCAACCATTGAGGAAATTCTGCGAGAAATCGGAGAATTCGAATGGGTCAGTACTATAGATCTGACCAAGGGATATTGGCAGATAGAATTGCGACCTGAAGACAGAGAAAAAACTGCCTTCTGGAGCCCAATGGGAAGACTAATGTTTTTAGTCATGCCTTTCGGATTAGTAAACGCACCAACTACTTTCCAAGAATTGATGGAAAAGGTTTTGGGTGACGTTTACAGAAAATTTGCATGGGCATATTTGGATGACATAATTGTTGTATCCAAATCGTTCGAAGAACACATTAAACATTTAGATATAGTGTTTAAAAAATTGGCAGAAGCTAATTTACATGCGCACCCTGGCAAGACGCATCTCTGTAGAAAGGAATTAATTTTTCTAGGCTACAAAGTAGGAGTAGAAGGACTTGCAGTAGACCCTAAAAAAGTCGCTGCAATTACGCAATTTCCGGCTCCTACCAATCTTAAGGAATTACAAAGATTTCTAGGCATGGTGAATTTCTTTCACCGCCTAATCAAGAATTTGGCCACAGTGGCAGAACCACTAAGGCCTCTCTTGAAAAAAGATGCGGAGTTCGATTGGGAACTGCATCATCAGGCAGCATTCGACGCAATAAAAGACTTGCTTACGAATGCTGAAACAATGAAGATGCCTGACTTGTACATGCCATTTATTGTTCATACTGACGCCAGTAAACAAGGGTTGGGTGCAGCCCTTACACAAAAGAAAAATGTGGATGGCCAAGAAGTCGAAATGCCATGCGTGTATGCAAGCAGAAGCTTGCAGCCCGCAGAGAAAAATTATACTGTGACAGAATTGGAATGTCTCGCAGTAGTATGGGGTTTGCGCAAATTTCGCCCATACTTAGAGTACACTACATTCACTGTACAAACGGATCACCAAGCACTTAAATGGTTGATGTCGTTATCTGACCCGTCGGGCAGATTAGCTCGTTGGCAAATGGAGCTGATGGCGTATTCGTTCGAAATACAATACGTCAAAGGTCCGCTGAATGTAATAGCAGACGCATTGTCACGTGCACCTGTTAGCGCACCTGACGAACCAGAAGACGATGGCGATAATGATGATTTATTATCATATTGTCCATCTCCTTGCCGAAGTTGGCAAATGGGAAAATTGAACGAATTACCCAAGTCAATAATAGTTAATGAAGACGATCAAGCATTAATTAATTTTTGTATTAAAATGCATGATCCGTCAGGAACCCCTGACGTCGAATTAAGAGCCATGATGGCTAAAAAATTCGAGCTGCCAACAACAAATGTTTTAATAAAAGCATTTGCGGCTAAAATTGCGAAGCAATTAGAATGTGATCCTCCAACGAGAGATGACATTATTGCGGCGCAAAAAGCAGACAAATTTTGCCAACATATTCGCAATTACTTGTTAAACAAGCAATATCCAAGTTACATAGTAACTCGTCTTCAAAGAAGAAATTTTGAAAGACACGCGAGTACTTATCTCATTGAAGAAGATATGTTACTCCATTATCATCCTACCTCTACCGATGAATTAGGAGAGGATGGTAGGGCGCTTAAAGTTGTTGTGCCAAAGAAATTGATTTATAAAATCATATGGTTGATGCACGGACATCCACTGTCCGGCCACCCAGGCATTGCGAGGACAATGTACAGAACTCGAAGAGTTTATACCTGGAAAGGTATGAAACGTGATATTACACGTTTTATTCAACATTGTCAAGGATGTCAGGCATGCAAGCCGAGATCAAAGACCGAAATTGAAGGCGCTCAAATTGGACCATTTGGACCATTTGACTGCCTCAGTGTGGATTTGTCTGGTCCCAAACCAAGAACCAGAAGAAACAATACCCACATTTGCGTCATCGTAGATGTCGCTACGCATTGGCCAGAATTATTTCCAATGTGTAATCCAACGGCAATGAAAGTTGCCAACACAATTTATCACTTATCAATAACTTTTGGATTTCCAAGACAAATTATAAGTGATAATGGACCTCAATTTCGATCACAGGTCTATAAAGAATTTTGCAAAAAATTCGACATGTCGCGAACACCGACATCGATTTATCATCCACAAAGCAATCCTGTGGAGAGAACCAATCGAGATATTAAATATTTAGTTTCGATTTATTTAGATATTCATGACCAATGGGATGAGTATCTACGCGAATTTGCATTCAGTTTGAGAACAACTGTAACAAGAGGCAGAGATTATTCTCCTGCTTTCTTAAATTTTTTCCGAGAATTAAGAATTCCTTGGGATCCAAGAATTCCGGAAGGAATTTTAGTCATTGACCCAAAAAATCCGCATTTATATGTTCAGAAATTAGAAGCAATAATTGCAGAGACGTATCAGCATATGATGTCTCACGTCTTAGATTTGAGACGCCGTGTCGAAGCTGAAAAATCAGACAAAAAATTCGATAACTTCAGACAGAATGATTTAGTCTGGCGAGAGTCTCATATTCTCTCAAATGCCGCTAAAGGAATAGCAGCAGGCATTTCACCAAAAAGGAATGGGCCTTATGTAATTGTCAAAAGGTTACAAGGAGGCGCCTTTCAACTTCGACGGCTGAGTGATAATAAAATTTATCCAGCTGTTCACGGCACTGAATTAATGCCGTACTTTCCCGTTTTCAACCAAGAAATTTGGCTGGAAGGGGAGGAAGTGGGTCAAAAAACAAAAAATATTGTTAATACCTTGGATGATGCTGAATTATCCAAAATTCCTGTCGAAAACACGGAATCGAGTGAAAAATCGAAACTCAAAAATAACGAAGTCGATGAAATAAACAAGCGACTTGAAAATGTTTCTCTTGATGAAAATCTAGAAAAGGAAATGTTTTTAGAAAAAGAGAAAATTTCAAACAATGAAGAAAATAACTCATCTGACATTGGAGACGATGCTGATGACAATCTAAACAAGTTGGATTGTACTTCGCAAAAGTCAAAGTACAACTTGAGATCTCGCGTTCCGCGAGCCAAGACATAGCGTTGACTTTCACCTTTTGGGTTTACCCAAAAGATCCGAGAGAGCAATCTCGTGACGTCATTCGTAGTCCACACTCGAATGACAACGTTCACAGTGCGTTATAATTTGTGACGTCATTCGGTGTCACCGAAACAAGTTCGTTGCTCCAATCAACGAACTTAGCCACTTTTCCGATAAGTTTTGAAGTGGATGCATCAACTCCGATACCGCACGACAGTTTTTCTTGATTCAGCAAACTGTAAGTTATTTTTCTGAAAGAAAAATTCGATAAATATATTTAATATAGTTTATTAATTCTTTCTAGCCGAAAGAATTTCTTTTCCGACGCGAAAAAGAAAACGAATGGCAGACGACGAAGTCAACCTCCATGCGGACGAGGAAATACCGATGGAAGGAGCCAATAACGATGCCCAGTTATCGTTACAAGAAAGGGTAAATTAGTAAAATAATTTTTACCTAGTGTTTCAGTCAGAAAAATTGAGTAATTCCACTTTTCCTGACTTCAAACACAAGCCGCTAAAAAATAAAAATGGCGGCTATAAAAGTCACGTGCTTCAAGCATGTGCGAAGGGAGTTGCCATGACAACCAACATCCCTTAGTGACTCACAGCCACAAGCGCTAAGCTTAAAAAATATTTCAAATAAGAAATTATTTGTTTATTTTAAATAAACTAATTTATTTATTTTTCTTCGAATATAGATCGAGAGAGATCGAGAAACGCCATTCGCGCTTCCCGATCATGTGCCGACTCAGCACCCGCTGATTTTTCGAGCGGCGTTGCCCGAAAAAATCAGAAGACTGAAGACGGCAAACAACACGTGGTGGAAGTTGCGCCACGACTTCAGCAGATCAGCGCTGCAAGGATTTGGAGCAAGAGGCCGGTTCATCGAGCGCCTTCACGTCCACGGAGTTGACGAAATCGAGTGGACGCTCGACGAGAGCCCCCCAGGACCACTTGCAGCAGAGTTGTTGCACAACCAGTGGCCAGTGACGCCCCGAGAGCGTCACGAGCGCAGAAGAGCGCTAAAGAGTACCGGAATTAATTACGGTGCTCTCACCCAATTGAGGAAGAACCTCAAAACGACTCAACGCGAAGTCGTGCAACGGTACCGCAAGTCCGTCCGTGACGGGAACCCGCAATTTCCCGTCACACAAACCGAGCTCCACCAGTTGGCGCTCGCCGGGTGTTTCAACGATTTTCCGGGATTCTTCCCGTCGAAAGCACTCCGAGCTGCCGCAGTGCAGCTTCGCGTCGACGAAAATCGACAACTGGCTCACGAGGCAGATGAGCAAGCGCGTTGCGCTCTCCCTTTTTATCGAGAAGATGAAATTCCGGCCCCAGCGGCCATCAATCCTCCGCCGCAAGACGAGGATTTGAGGGTGGGGCAACTCCCTCCGCCGGTTCCAGTCAGACCAATGTTCCGCGAATCGAGCCGCGATCGAGAGGAGCGACAGAGGCGATCGCGCCCGTATTCGACTGACGTGCAGCCGTCACGCCCGCAGTCGCGACGAGGACGGACACCAGAGTCGTTTGGCTCGTCGTCTTCGCTGAGTTTCGAATCGGACTCCACAATTAAGTCCGCCAGAAGTAGCCGAACCGCCTCCACGTTCAAAGTGGACAACCCGGCTACTCCATACGCCATGAGACGTGTTGTCGGTGATATTTCTCCCGACTGTAGCGTGCCTGTACCTGGACACGCTAGCCGCTTGCCCGAACAAGGATATGTTTCCCGCTTGCCGGCTGGAGTTAGCAACCTGCAACTCCGGCCATTTTTTAGTGAGTCATTCGGCCCACAATGGACCTGCTACGAGCAGCAACCCATTAGAGCGCAGCAGGAAGTGCTCCAGAAGCTGGACGCATACCAAAGCGCCCAGATCGCCGAGTCGCAGAAGGACTGGCAGAGACTAGCTGAAAGGCTAGAAGTCTCCGACATCAATACCATTGATGATCCCCGCCTGATGGATTTTCAGCGTCAGCTAATTCCGGGGATGACTAGGGTGTTGTACCCTGGTGTTCTTCCTTCGCCAGGACAGGCGTTAGCGGCCATTACGTACCTTTGGACCGCGCCGATGGGCCTGTCGGAGAAGAAAGTCGAGCTGTGGTACCACCTCAGGCTCGACCCGCCTACGATCTTAGCCGAGCTAATAAAGCAAGTCGTAGCAAACGGTGAGACCGAAGAAGAGGCCGCCGTTCGGTTGCGAACCGAGTGGTCCTTTGCGAAGGCCACGGCGCGAATAGCCGGAAGACCACCGCTTCCAGTTACAAGCGCCACAGCAGCTGCGTCACTGGCTGTTTTCCAGTCGGCCCAAGAAGGCGCTGGATGCTCGTTTTGGCAAGAGAACCCGAGAAGTTCTCCAACTCCTGCCGGAGTTCAACGGGAAGTCGAAACCCGTCAGCTCCCCGGTGTGGGTCGAGCGCAGGGACGAGGCGTCACACCCTCGTCAACCTCCGCACCCGCGTTGGTTTTCTTGGGCTCGCCGAGCCATTTTGACGATGCCACGACGGAAGACTCACGTCCGCCGCCGCCGCCGCCAGCCAAGCCGGAGACGAAGGTCAAGCCGCTGAAGAAGGAGTCGGCTTTCAAGACCCTGATGCGCCTGTATCCGCACTTCTATTTGACGCCGGATACGCGAACACTGCTGAGCAACAATCACAAGTTGTCAAGGCAGGTGTTTATGTGGCTCGAAGACCACATTCGGGTGTTAAGCCCACCATCGGTGCTCCATGATCGACTCCTGAGAGCACGATTAGCGCCAGAGGATCCGATAGAGTTTGCGGCGCTGGGATTTTTCAACCGAGCGAACTCGGCAAGAATCATCCAGGTTTGGCTTCATGTCAACCCTGGAATGGTCTCCGGACCAAACGCAGGTCGCGACCTGTGTACGGTTAACGAGCGGTCAAATCCGAGGGACGACGCCACGGACATGATGCGCCCGTTGACGCCTGAGCGAACTCAGAACATGGACGAATCATAAATTGGTTCGTTCATTTTCTCTCCATGTAAGATTCGTCTTAAATGGGGGGATGTGTGGTGATCTCAAAATATTTCACCAACTTAGAAGATAAAATTAATTGTCTTCTAATTAATTTGACTGTGGCACACGCCAAGTCAGATCATGTGACCGAGGGGAGAAATCCTCTCTAGGCACATATCACCCCAGGTTGTCCGGGGTGAAAACGGTTATTAGCCGTTATGGTGCAATATGGTGTAATAACCACTAGTTGCACCCATTTGAGCTAAGTGCGCAGGTTTTCTGCGCACTATTGAAGCGTGCTGGGCTCGCGCCTTGGCTCAAATCGGGACTCTGAAAAATACAACAACAACCTCAACATCACTGCGATATTTGCTCTGACAATACGTATTGATAGAGGACCGTTGTAACTCAGTTTCA
Source organism: Strigamia acuminata (assembly GCA_949358305.1). NCBI lineage: Eukaryota > Metazoa > Arthropoda > Chilopoda > Geophilomorpha > Linotaeniidae > Strigamia > Strigamia acuminata. The sequence continues at coordinate 6,807,425 of OX442315.1, read as the reverse complement.
CCTGCTATCTTTGTGCAACAAACGCACAAAGCCAGCAATTCAGCTTGAATTAGCCGTCGCTAATTCCAGCTATCGTAACGAGAAGAAGTTTCCTGATCCAAGTGAACCATCGCCATCGTTGCCGCGCGAACGGCAACCATCGCCATCGTACCTGGACCAGACGCCTACAGCCGTCAACCACCGCCGCCGAGCCGTCGCACGAGCCGTAGAAGGAGCCCACGAGAACCATCGTCTTCGACCATCGTTCGTGAGTTCAGAGAACGAAGACAATTCGCCTTCGCCTAACAACTGTGTGTTGTTTAAGCGCCATTTTAGCGCTTTGTAGCTTGCAACAGTCGTTGCAAGCCCTTCCATTGTTCCCGCTCATTTATTCTTGCGACTTGTCGCATTCTGTGATATTCATAATCATTTTTAATATATATTGTAATTTAAAGAATAAATATTTGTGTGATTTTTATTACCATATTAAATTGTGCCTTTATTTCCATAAACTTAACCCTAGACAAGTTTCGGCCGCGATATAAGTCTTGTTAAGCATTCACCTGCGGTTTCTGCTTAATTTATTAGAAATTAAGTAGATAAAAACCCGGATCGCAGCAACATATACGATGCAATCAACACATCTCCCATTAAAAGTGTGCTCAAATCGAATTTAGCGCCATCTGTTACCCACGATACATTGTAGATGGAGCCACGTGATGGAGCGATTGTGAGCAGAGCAGTCGTTCCGTGATTAGACAATTCATGGCGATTTCCTGTCAACATGCCACGCACGAAATCAATCCCAACCCTGGAAGAACTGTGTTTAAATGTGGTGACTGTTCATTACGAAGAGCGAGAGGTGCACGATGGACTGGCAAACCTAACGCCATTGCTTATTAACGACATATTTGAAAGACTGTGTGTACAATTTGAATACACCGAACATCGTTTTCCGTCAAACATTTTCATCCATCCCGGCGCCGCCTCGCTACACCATTTGAACCAGTTTGACCTGCCCAGGATTGCTCTATTCGATAAAATAGGCCAAGTTTGTAGAAACCTCGTGGATTTGAGCGTGGAAACAGATAACAAAGTTATCAAAGATGATTCGCAAGTAGCAATTCCATCCACAGTTAAAATGGTGCAAAGTTTACCGAAACTTCGACGATTAAATCTTACGTTTTATGAACGGTGCGCGACTGAAGTGATACGTGAAATCGGAAGACATTGCCCACTGCTGACACATCTCGACATCAAATGGTGCCGTAATGTTACTGACGACGCGGTCGAGACATTAATCTGTTGTGACAAGCTGGAGTATTTAAATATTAATGTCACTGGTATCACGGAAAATGGGTGTTTGTCTCTTCTCAATGGACTGCACCATTTAAAAGTGTTTAAAAATAATTACTGGCACAAATTATTACCGGCGTTAGAAATAATGTCAAACATAGACAAAGCATTGTTCACTTTTTGCATCGAATCTACTGATGTGCTGAATATCGAAAACATTCCCAGCTTGAAAACGATTTTTCCAAATTTAAGAACGTTATTGTTGGCAACCGAAGAAGCTCATCTAGATTTTAATAATTTAATTTGGCCACCAGGATTAACTGAGCTCAAACTGTGGAATATTACAGCGGTCAATATTCAACTTATTAATCGCGCTTGGCCAATGTTAGAGAAATTATCATTTTTAAGTACTAGGCGTGTTCATGAATATAATTGGTTTATTGATGCTCCGTTGAAAAATCTTCGTCAACTGGTATTCGACAGTTATGTTGATAAATACATTACTGAACAAGAAATGAAAAAGTTATTAATACAATGTCCCAGTTTAGAAAAATTGTGCATTGTCGCTTTTCTTACACTTTCTGACGATTTATTTTCGGAACTTGTTGAATTGAATGCGCTTCAGAATCTGAAAACGTTAGCGGTACCACATTGCCCCAATATAACTTCCGCTGTGATCATAAAATTGTTGGAAATGCAAAGTCCATTGAATAAGTTATTCTTATTTTCTTGTGAGAATATTGACATAGAAATGATTGAAATTTATGTGAAAAGTAATAATTTGGATGTGCACGTTAAGAACGAGGCTTTTGACTTCTACAAAACAGATTTTAAAAGATAAATTACAATATTTAATACGAGTAATAAAGTAAGATGTAAAATTATAATCCATAAAAATACTTGAAAATTTACTTTGGTTGTGCTATCTGTCTTTGCAGCTTTTGATAACAATTTCTTTAGCTATTTATGCAGCAAAAACCATACACATGACAATACAAATCTCTCTGCAAATAAATAATAATCACAGTCTGTGTTCACAAATCAAGATAGACACAAATTTTTGTTTTCAACAATGTTTCATGGTTCATGTTTCATCAAATATAAAGCTGTAGAGCATATTTTGTTTAATCGGAAACATAAAATATTTTTTTTTCCTTTACAAGATGAGTGATACAAACACATTTAACACTCTTAATTTTTCTGAGATTTTATAGACTTGTCTTTAATGCTAAATGACAATTTTTCACAAATTAAATTATTCAAGGTATTCTCTTATGAAAACCTCAATCGAGAGTACTAAAAATCTAAAATCTGTTAGCCAAGATATACAGGGTGAACAAAAAGTCTGTATCTTTACTTAATATTTCCGAAAGTGCTGACAATGCATCTAATCTAATGATGGCAAAGTACTAAAGTTAAGTGGGGCAACCTTTTGGTGACCCGAAATTTGACCTTGTGATGTTCCTTCAAGGTTATTGGGAAATTATCTCAGAAACTGTTAGAGATAGACAGAAATTTCCAAATGTAAACTTGTAGAGCAGCATTTGTTTAGTCTAAAAATGACTAATTCTCAAATCTTTTGTACTAAAAAATTTTAAGAAAATCGTAACACCAGAATAGACAGTTTTCGCATTAGCATGCGCACCACCTAGCGAGAGAATGCAACATCTCCCAAGTAGGTAAAAAACCATTTCCGGTTCTTGATTCGTTCGAGTAGTGGTGTTTACATTGTGTTTACGATGGAAAATAAACAATGTCAATCGCCCGAAACCCAACAATCTGAGAAGAAACCTAAAGCTCATACTTCCTGTTGTGTGCCTGAATGCAACAACAATGCACAAAAATGTGGTAGAAGGGTTACCTTTCACAAATTTCCTGCCGACAAGAAATTGAAGAAAGCAATGGCTTGTAAAAATTCGCAGGGACGTGGGACTTCAATTCATTTCGTCGTCCTTCATTTCTTCGCTGTTTTTGGCGACAAAACGACACGCGTCGTTTTTAATTTCGTTGCCGTTTGTGGCGACGAAACGACACGGCGACGTCGTTCATTTCTTTGCCGTTTGTGGCGATTAAACCACACGGCGACGTCCTTCATTTCGTCGCCGTTTGTGGCGTCAAATGGTCCGCCAAATGTCCAGACCACCGCATTTCGAGCAGGAAATGAGGTCGAGTCTGACCCGAGTGACGACTCCGCCCCGCGCCGAACAAATGGGCCGGATCGTCCATCGGCCCGGCCAGCTCCGCCAACAACGACCCTTCGACATCCGCACGGCCACCGCCACCCCCGAGCGTCCCTTCAATAATCCCCCGACGTTTTTCATCGAGGACGGGCTGCCCTTCCCGCCCATGTTCGAGCTGCCGTCCAGACACTTCCAGCAGACCAATCTGCGCCAATCGCCTCCGCGATCGCGCCCCGCCACGTTCGGTTCCACTCCGAGCATGTTCGAGATGCCGCACAGACATTTCCGACCTCCGCCCCAACAAACCCCGATGCAGACGCGCCCCTCCACGCCCAGACCCACCCCACCCGCGTTCCAAGGCCGCCCAGACAGTTCGAACACGATTTGCGCCAATTCAGGCCCCCGCCGTTGCAGATGCGTCCCACCACAACCGAGCCCGAGTTCGAGGTGCCGCCCAGACACTTCCAACAGTTCAGACCGCAACCGCCGCCGACGACCGAGCGACCGACGTCGCCCGCGTTCGAGGTTCCGTCGAGACACGTGAAACAGTTCAGACCGTCCCCTCTGCTGACGCAGACGCGTCCTACGACGACCAGGCCGACTTCGCCCGCTCGAGAGTTCGAGGAACCGCCGAGACATTTCGAACAGACCGATTCGCAAGAATTTAGACCGCGTCCCACGACGAGTAGACCCACGTCGCCAGCGTTCGAACGGCCGCCGCCGCCGAGACACTCGGAACAAATCGACTCGCAGCAGTTCAGAGCTTCGCCGATGCGTCCCACCACGAGCAGGCCGCCCACGTTGCCGACGAGGCACGCGGAGCAAAGCGGGACGCGCCGACCGCCACAGAGGCGGCCGGGTCCGTCCTCTGCGCCGCCGCAAGCGGAAACGCACATTTCGTTGCCATTTGTGGCGACTAAACGACACGAACGGCAACGAAATGAAGGACGTCGCCGTGTGGTTTAGTCGCCACAAATGGCAACTAAATGAAAGACGTCGCCGTGTCGTTTCGTTGCCGTTTGTGGCGACGAAACGACACAGCGACATCCTTCATTTCCTTGCCATTTGTGGCGACTAAACCACACGGCGACTTCCTTCATTTTGTTGCCATCAGGGCTGGACTGGGAACGAATTTATTGCCGGAAAATCTCGGTGTTCGGGCCACAATTAATGAAGTCGGGACAGGCCACAGCAGCCACGGGCCAGTCCAGCACTGGTTGCCATTTGTGGCGACTAAACCACACGGCGACTTCCTTCATTTCTCCCTCGATTTATCGTCTAAAACGGTAGTAGCAGCCATGTGCAGCCTTATTGTTTACCTACTTGAAGGCTTTCGAATTTTTCCAAAAGATGGCGCTGCACGGTGGCGCGCATGCGCAAATCCTAATGCGAAAATTGTCTATTGTATTCTAACTACCGGTAGGCATAAACAACCAATAAAAAACAAAACCTTTGTTTACCTGCCAAAAGAAACCAACAAACTATACTTACATTAATTGATTGATTAAAAAGGGAAAAAGGTTATTTAGCAAATAAAATAAACATTTTATTACCAATTAAATAAAATCCATCAATCTAATCACTTTTTATACTTAAACTCATTGAAAATAAACAGAACTACTTTTCCACGTAGCAGAACACAGTACACAGTTTGGCGTAAACAGGCTAAATACATCAACGTTGTGGTGGTTTTGAGTATAAGTAAGTGCCCAATTCCCCATCACAAAACCAAGAAACAGCATTAGTCACTCCTGGCTGCGGAGTCCCCTGTCCCCAACGCCTACTGTGATTAGATACTTGACGGCGATTCCCTATCAACATGCCTCGCACGAAATCAATATCAACCCTAGAAGAACTGTGTTTAAATATAGTAACTCCTCCTTTTGAAGAGCCAGAGATTCATGATCAACTGACAAACCTACCGCCCATGCTTATTAACGAAATATTTGAAAGACTGTGTGTATAATACGAATACACCAAACAACGTTTTCCGTCAGACATTTTCGTCCACCCAGGCGCCACATCACTACACAATTTGGACATGTTTGATCTGTCCAGAATTCGTCTATTTGATAAAATAGGTCAAGTTTGTAAAAACCTCGTGGATTTAAGCTCGGAAAAAGATTTCAAATTAATCGACGATTTAGAAGTGGCAATCCCCTGCACAGTCAAATTTGTGCAAAGTTTACCAAAACTTCGACGTTTAAACTTTTCATTGAGAGAACTATGCACGGATCAAGTTGTACTTGCAGTCAGCCAGAGTTGTCCACTGCTGACACATCTCGACATCAATTTGTGCTGTAAAGTTACTGACGAAGCGCTCGAGGCGTTAAAATGTTGTGACAAGTTGGAATATTTAAATATTAAATACACGCATATCACTAGACCCAAGATATGTATGCAAAATAAATTTCGTTATATGCGCATATAATATGCACCAAAAATTCCAATATATGCAAAAAAAAAAATTAAAATATGCAAAATAAAAAAATTTATTCGAGTGAAATCAGGTGCTAAATAACAACTTAATGCCATTTCAAAGTGTTCTTGATGTAAATGAACAAAAATTAGTAATTACAATTCATTTTTTTCTATTTTTTTATTTGTTTATATCTTAAAACCTTTTCCAGACACTTATTTAGTGACTTCCCCTGGTGTCTGTTTTTGGCGAAATCCTCAGTTTTCCGAACGTACATGATACGTGTCTTTAAAAAAAGGCAAAAATTGATACGTACATGTTACGTATCGTTAAAGAGAGACATAAATCGCCGTTTTTTCCCGGAAAAATAGCAATATATGCATTTATTTTTAGATTTTTGGAAAATATGCAATATAAGCCAATTTTGGCCAAATATGCAAAATACATATGAAGTATGCATTTATGCATTTATCCGGGGTCTACATATCACAGTCGATGGGTGTTTGTTCCTTGTCCAAGCACTGCCTCTTTTAAAAGTGTTTGAACATACGTACTGGCCCGAATTATTAGAAATACTGTCGAACAGAAATAGAACTTATTTCATCGAATCCATAGCAGTGATGAGTATTAAAATTATCCCCATGTTGAGGATAATTTTTCCAAATTTAAAAAGCTTATTTTTGGAAGACAAAGTCGATGCAACTTATCTGGATATTAATAATTTAGTATGGCCACAAGGATTGATTAGTCTGAAATTACGAGTTTCGCCGGTTAATATTCGACTTCTTGATCGCGCTTGGCCAATGTTAGAGAAATTATCGTTAAGTATTTCTTCAATTGTCAATGGAAGCGATGATATTATTAATAGTCTGTTGAAAAACCTTCGCCAACTGGATATAGGCTGCAATGGGTATTGCCGCGTTACTAAACAACAAATGAAAACGTTATTGGTACAATGTAAAAATTTAGAAAGATTGTGCATTGATAATTGTCCATCACTTTCTGATGATTTCATTTCGGAAGTGATTGCTTCGAATGCGCTACAACGTTTGGAAATTTTAGCAGTACCGTCGTGCCTCGGTGTAACTTCCGCTGGGATCATAAAATTGTTGAAAATGCAAAATCCGTTAAATAAGTTATTCTTCTTTTGTTGTTCTAATGTTGACACTGGTGCGATTGAAAGTTATGTGAAAAGTAAAAACTTGGATGTGCAGGTTAACGATAATTCTCTTGACTTTAAGCAAACCTATTTTAAAATATAAATTACAATATTTTATGCAGGTAATAATGTAAGATTTAAAATTAAGCTATAATAAAAAGATAACTGTAACAAACATATATTACAAATTTCAAATGAAACCGAAAAATAGTTCTGCTTTTCTTTCAATAACAATCAGAACTTCAATCCCAGACCTAACTTGAATGGCAGTCATTTGTAATCTATTAGGGTTTCACAAAATATTCGGTTTTGTATTGGGTTATTTGGCCTATTCAGCCTAAAAACTGAATATTATATATTCGGCTAAATATCAACCTGTTATTCGGCCGAATACATAATAATGATAAAATTTGAATTTTGCAGTGTAACCTTTCGGCTTTTGCAGGATGACTACTAATAATTTACACAATATACATTGCATTTTCTGAGACAACTTCATATTTATAGCCAAAATTGCATTTTTTTATACGAAAATATTCAATTTTCACTATAAAATTGCAATTATTACCTAAAAACACAAATTGTACAATAAAAATGTAATATTTATTTTAAAAATGAAAATTTTAAAGCAAGAACTGCATTTTTCCTGTAATAATTGCTTTTCAGAGGCAAAAAACGCTATTTTTTGACAAAAATTGCATTTTTTGGATAAATAGGACATTTTAGAACCTAAAAACTGCATTTATTAGATAAAAAGTAATTTTTTTCAGCCAAAAATGGCCTTATTTCAACATAAAATTTTTTTTTTTTTAATATTTGGTTATTCGGCCGAATACCGAATATTCGGCCCTGGTATTTGGTTCCGAATATTCGATATTCGGCTTATTGAATATTTGGTGCGACCCTATAATTTAGTTGTAAAATTTAAGGAGCGGTGCACTCTTTACTGATAGGATACATCGGGGAGAATATCTGCTTACCGTATTTCCGCATTTAAAAGCCACCCTTGAATTGTAGCCGGCCTCGCATACTAGCCGCGGCTCTAAATTGCGGAAGTACGGTATTTAAGATGAAGTTGGGAAAGTTGCGATACTTCTGTATAGTTTCTCTGCCCATTCCTGTGGCCTATCGCATTGTTTTGTACCACTCTGGTTGTACTTTTTACTGTCTATAAAGCAAAAACAAAATGATTAAGAATGGAAAAATGCATGTCAAGATGGATATTGTTTGAAATAAAAGGTTTCATCAATAGAATATTTGTTTTATTTAGGTAAATAAGAAAAAAAAACAATGAGGCAGTGTTTGAAAAACAATTTTATGGTGATTATACATTTTGTTTGTTTTCTTAAAAATGTTTTCTCGAGGAAGGAGGAGGAAAGAAATAGGTAAACTACAAGATTTTTTTTCTTTTTTTTTCTTTCGATAATCGTATGTTCATATTTATAGTTTTATATTACAATTTTTCTTTTTGTTTTTCCTCTATGTACACGTCCCGTTTCATCAAACCAGCCAATCAGAGCCTCAAAATTTGCATATTCCCGCCGGGGGAACTCGAAAAATATCAAATTCGAAACTGACAGGTGCCCCGAACTATAATAAATGCACAATTTGTCGATGATGATAATATCGCTATTTACAAAGCCGAAAAGAAACACAAAAACCAGTAAAAGGATGATTTTTTTTTTCATAAATTACTTACAACATTTGTAAAGCACCAGTTTAGAATAATAATCAAGACTAGAAAAGATAAAAGCAACAAAATTAAATGATAAAACTGCTTCATTTCTTTCGCAAAGTTCATTTTTTTAATATTTTTTTTTTTGTTATTTAATTTTTTGAGTTTTATGTTTTTATATTTTTTTTAATTATTATTTATTATTTTTTTTGTAGGTTTTGTTTTTTGTTATTTTTTGTTATTTATTTTTTACAGTTTAAGCCCACACCCACACACGTATTTATCACTTAAATTTTCCTGAGTTTCGTCTTGGCGATCCAGTATTTGCTTCTTTTACCTGTGGTCTCGCGAGTAACGGCGACGTTTTTGTGGCAACGAATCGTAGTATTCTGCAAATAATTAAATGGAAAAGTTTAGAAATCAATTTTTGAGTATTTTACACGATTTTCATTTAAAACGGTCTAGAAAAGTAATTCAATTCTTTTTTTACACGATTTATTTTGATTTAACAGTTTTTTAGAAAATTTTTAGAAAAGCACACAGCAGCTGCATTTAAAAGTAGTGTTTTTGGTTAGTTTTGGTACGTTTGTTTTTGCATCTTCTAACGTAACACATACATACATCTAGAACTTATAACACAACTTTTTGAATGCAGTTACCGTATTACCTCACATTAAGCCGCATGCGAGTTTTACTGGCATGCCGATGGACGAATTTTTAGTCAAAACAAGCATAGAAATCATTTTTAGATGCCCAAAATGTAGGAAATTGGTCCAAATTTCTATAAATTCTTCCAAATTTTAATAATAATCTTCAGAATATCAAGAAATCTCAAATTTCAGGCCCAAATTCCAACATCCAGGCTCTACAGTAAAAAACCAAAAAAGAATAAAGTTTTTCACTTATATCGCCATGCCGCTTAACGTGAGGTAATATAGCAAGTTTCTTTTATTACACTTTTTTTTCTGGAACGTATCTACCGTGTAAAAACAGGATTGGGTCATGATTTCATGAACCAAGAATAACATGGACACGTATCCGCATATTCAGTGCGTTTTGCCACCGAAGGCGCTACATAATAAATAGCCGCACTGTATTCTGGGATGACAACGGGTAGCAATCATGCTTAGTTGGCAGCAATGCATGACACATCATTGCTGTTATCCAATCAGTGCACAGAACAACAATACGTGTCTCATGTTATCAGTGATTCAAGAGTGGGTGTGCATGGAGTTTTCGATATTTTTAGTACAAAAGAAAATTGAAATTTATTAAGAAAAAGTTCGAAGATCTGTTCAACTTTTTTCTAAATAAATTTAATTGCTATTTTGGATTTTTCTGATTTTTAAGACGATGAACTGAATTTCCACACTATGTCGCTAATTATTCTGTTCGATAAAAATTGAATTTTCTTTTATATTTTTGGATTTTTACTGAATAAAAAAATTAAATTTTCTTTTGTTTAGAAATTTTCTCGGAATAAAATTAATTTCTTTCATTTTTGAATTTTTCCAAACAAAATTCAATTTTTCCAAACAAAATTCAATTTTTCCAAACGAAATTCAATTTTTCCAAACAAAATTCAATTTTTCCAAACAAAATTAAATTTCTCCAAACAAAATTCAATTTCTCCAAACAAAATTCAATTTCTCCAAACAAAATTCAATTTTTCCAAACAAAATTCAATTTTTCCTACCAAAATCCAATTTTTCCAACAACAACAACAACCACCACCATAATCACCTGAAGTCCCGCTCGACCTCGTCTTCCTCTTATTACTACTCTCCTCGTCCTTAACCTGCGTCACAGGCGACCCCGCCCGCTCCTCACCTCTCGCTTTCCTCGCCGTCCTCAAAGGCGACTTATCCCTCCCTAAAAAACAAAAAACAAACATCAACCACCAAACAAAAACCCCTCCTTCCAAAACTCACCTCTCGGCCTCTCCCCAGACCTCCCTCCTCTCACCAACTCATCGCTCGACCTCCTCAAATCCCTCTTCAACCGGCTGTTAAACCTCGTCGGCGTACTCCTCTCCCTCGCACCGGGACTCGTGCCCCTCCTCCCAACCGCCGCCTTCGCTCCCCTGCTCTTATTCGCCAACTCGCTCAACGCAATCTCGTCGTCGCTCGACTCCCCGCCCGACGCCGCATTCTTCACCTTACTCTTCTTGTGACCTCTCCTCGGCGAGTCCTCCACCCCCATGCACGCCTTGATCAGCTCCGCCGCGTTCTCCGAGCACCTCCGCTTCACCGGTTTCGCGTAGAACTCCGGCCCGGCCGCCGCCGCCGACGAGCCCTCCTCGCCGCCCTTCGCCTCCTTCTTCCCGCCCGGCGAGTTACTCCCGGGCGGGCTCCAGGCGCGCGAGTTGGACCGCGTCGAGCGCACCTGCTTGCGGTCCGCGTCGTCCGGGATGTCGATGCTGAGCGGGCCCAGCGCGGCCGTCTCCTCGGCGACCGCCGCCTTGTCGTCGCTGTCGCGCAGGTGCGACACGTAGTTGTGGTCGGCGGTGGCCGCGCTGTTGCTTCCGGCCGAGTCCTCGCCGCCCAGCTCGTCGTCCGAGTCCTGCTGGCCCCTGTGGGCCAGGGCCCGCGTCAGACCGCAGCGGGAAGGCGGGTAGATGGTGTTGCGGTTCCTCGACGGGTATGTGGCAGTGTTGTTGGTCCGCAAGAGGGAGTACGAGGCGGTGGTGACCGCGGGGGTGTCCGGCGGCACCGTCACGTTCTTGAGGGGGGAGCCGACGAGGCCCGGGGAAGAGATGGGGCAGACGCGGGACACGAACACGCGTAGGGGCGAGGCGGGGCCCGGGGGCCCCGGGTGTGGGATCGCGGGGATCGAGACGAGTTTCATCGGGACGGATGTGGACGCTGAGGCGGTTTGGATGCTGCTGCTAGTCGCGGGCCCCGCGGGGAGCGACGGGGGCGGGGGCGACGGGGCGTCGTCCATGATGTGGTCGTCGGAGTTGGGTTCTTCGACGACGCTTTCTTCTTCGCCCGGCGGGTCTTGGAGCTCCTCGATTTCGGCTTCTTGCTCGGGTTCTTGTTCGGGTTCCGGGTCGGGTTCGGGGTCCGGCTCGGGGTCGGGGTCCGGCTCGGGTTCCGGGTCCCGTTCGGGCTCGGTCTCGGTCTCGGGTTCCGGTTCGGGTTCGGGTTCGGGCTCGATCCGGGTGGATTCGTCCTCGTCTTCGTCTTCCGTCATGTGGACCAATAAATATTTAAGTTCGCGGCCTGAAAGGGGGAGAGAAAAGAAATTGTTAGAAAATCGAGAATCGGACTTTCGGCGTGTTCAAATTGGTTGAAAAAAATCTGCTCTAAGATGGGTCTTTTTGTTACATTATTTTAAAAAAATTATTAATTTTATGTGAAATAACTTTTTTTATCTGATTTTTGCTGACTATTCCTTCGAAACATCACTAAACACGACAGCACAATTGAAATTTTTTTAATTAATGTTTTACGTTTGGAAAAGCGAAGTTTTTACGTTGTACAGTCGAACCTCGTTACAGCAAACTGCTGTATAACGAATTCTTCGTTGTAACAATTCCTTAAAAATGGCTCGGATGGTTGCGTAACCGTAGAACACTATGTTAAAAAATTTTGATATAACGAACCAATTTTTCGTGTCGCTTGCGATTCGTTATAACAAGGCTCGACTGTATTTTACTGAAGCTTACCTTTTATCATAAAGCTTGCCAGTAAAACGTGTAATATGCCGGTACGAGTGAAAAAGCCGGTTGTTTGTTTATTTAATTAAAAGAGCACGAATTAATAATTGTTTGAGTTTGAGCCAGAAATTTGAATTTTCTGGAAAATCTAAAGGTTATTTTTAAAATTTGGATAAATTTATAGAAATTTAAGCCAATTTCCAACATTCTGCACATCTAAAAACGCTTTTTAAGCTCGTTTTGTTCAATTCACATTTAAAGAAATTTGTGCCCATTTAGAACGAGGTTTACCAGCAGTCGAGTTATGCCGACACGCGGCTTCAAGCAGGGGAATACAGCATGTTTCACTTATTTTTGTTCATACAGTCGAAACTCTTTATAACGAATCGCAAGGGACCTAAAAAATCGGTTCGTTATAATGAGATTTCGTTATATCGAATTTTTTTAACATGGTGTTCTATGACCAGCCAATCAAACCGGCCATTTTTAGATATTCCTTATATCGATAATTCGTTACATCGCGATTCGTTATAAAGAGTTCAAACTGTAGCTAGCTTTTAAGTGTTTGTTCAACCAAATTGAACACCCTCATCTACTATTCAGTAAAGCAAAGTCAAGCATTGTATGGTAAGATCAGGTTATGCAGTTCCGACTAATCGAGGGGCTCCCACGGACTTTTTTAATAATCTTTTGAATAAACCTTTGAAGTATACAACTTTCCAACTTTCCAATTTAGAATTTATAAATTACCGTATTTTATCGATTAAGAGCCGCTACTGTTACTCAAAACTGCCATTTTTGTCAGCAATTACAATTTCGATTTTTCTTTCGATACATTTGTTTAATGTAACAAACGAAGTCTGAACATCACGACCAAAGCGTACGTTCATCGTTCGTGAGGTTAAATACGGAAACAATAGCGTACTTTTGCAAAAATACGCTATTCGAGGGCGGCTACAATTCGAGGGTGATTCTTAATCGGTAAAATACAGTAATAATAAACAAATCCTGTCAAATTGGAGAATTTTTTGAAAAATTGGTTCAAATTAAGTCAAACTGCAAAAACTTTTTAAAAAAATTTGTTTCAAATTGCAACAAATTCGAAATTTTTAAAAAAAATGCAACAATACTTAGCAAAATTCGAGAATCTATCAAAAAATCATAATAAATAAGAAATAATGTCACATTCCAAATTTTTTTCAAAAAATTCTTCAAAATTTTAGAAATTCTCATCCAATCCACAAGAAAAACATTAAAAATCATCCATTTGCAAACCCCGGGAGAAAGAACTTGCTCACAATCATTAAACAATTTCATCAACTCTCAAAATTACCATTACTCCTATTCTCCTCCTCCGACTCGTTCCCCTTCTCGCCGTCCACTTCGTCCACCCGATTCTCCTCCGCCTCCAAATAATCCTCGCTGCTCACCAACAGCGCCACGTTCTCCGGCCACCCTCCCGCTCCTCCTTCCTCCGCGTACAAATCCAGCACCTCCACCGACCCACCCTCCAACGCCGGCAACAAATACGACACGTGCACCGAGTTCACTTCCTCCCCCAATTCCTCCTCCTGCTCCTCCTCCTCCTCCTTCTTCGCCTCCTCCGTCTCCTCCTCCTCCTCCTCCATTTCCCCCTTCCCGGACGCCGCCTCCTGGTTCTCGTCGCTCTTCACCTCCGACTCGTTCTCCGACTGCTTCTCCGACAGCGCGTCCATGGAATCGATGCCCGAGTCCTCGTTCGGCGAGCTCCCGTTGCTCGACAGCGTGTCGCGCGCCGGCTGCGTCGGGTTGGCGGCGTCCGCGCCGCGATGAGGCACATTGACCGCCCGCACGCCGCCCATCTCCAAATGGGCGCTCGTCCTGTCGGGCATCACAAACTTCCTGTTCACACTGGCCATGGCACAATTCACGTGACCGGCCCCGGCCCCGGCGCCGGGCCCTGCGCCCACGCCGCTCCGCAGCCGGTACCCCCCGTGCCCGACCCCCACGAGCACGGGCTCGGCCAGCACCACGCCGTCCACCGCCGAGCCGCTTTTGGCCACTAGTTTTGCCGTCACCTTAGTCACGGAGTCAAGAGTCACCGAAGGCACTGACACCAACGATCGTTCCACGTCCACGTCCACGTCCACGTCCACGTCCACCTCGTCCTCCTCGACGCACGCGACGCTGTTCGCGCGGTGCCAGTTGTTGCGGCACGGCGCGTCGTCTTTGTCTTGTTGCACGTGGTTAGTCAGCACGGGGTTAGTCACGGGCACCGCGGGGGTCGCGGGACGGGGACACCTTTCCAGCGGGGGCGTTTCTTCGCTCTGTTTCTGCTCAACATCACTAGTCAATTCAGATGTCAGGTCACAAATCATCTTTTCCAAGGCTGCTTCGTCGTCCTCCGCGTCCGCCATCGCCTCTATTTCCCTCGTTGATTGTCGCACTTCTTCTTTACAGGATATTGCACTGTCCCGCTGTTCATTGTCAACCTCGATTGCTGCCGGGGATGTGTCGGCGGCTAGACAGTTTGTTGTAACTGCTGCAAATAGGAATTTGGGACAAATGTTAGGTCGGATCGTTACATTTCAATGCATTTCGTATGTTTTGTGGGAATTGTGCAATGGAATTAATTTGTCGACAAAATGGTTAGTTTGCAATGTTGCGATATGAAAATTCTCAATTCTGAATTCGCTTCGCTGCGTAACTTCGCGCAACGATGATGATTATTATTATTATTATTATTATTATTATTATTATTATTATTATTATTATCATTTCGCAGCATTGCAAACTAGCCTAACAGCTCAATGAAAGGCACCCAATACGTTACCCACTTGATTTGTCGACATCGCCGTCTTATTGCTTCGTCGCCATTTTTCCCGACAAAAAGTTGATTAATTTTATTTTCTGTTAACCCAGTTAAGGCACAAACTGAGCAGAGGAATTGGCTTCCCCGCATTAACAAGCCTGTGCGCTCCGAGCAGGGGGTACGACATTCAACCGAATCTACTCTCTGACATGGGCTTTCGAATTCCGTTCCGAATCCCCGAATCTCCGAATCTCAAATCTTTACCTTTTATAAAAATTTTGATTTTATTGTCGAAAATTGGACAAAAGTTAAAATATTTTCGACTCTTTTATTAAAATAATCATCTAAATCTTTCCGAATCCCATCCGAATCCTATGAAAGATTCAAATCTCTGACACGCAGATTCTGATTGTCGTACTCCCTGGCTACATGGCAATATCGTATTTACCGAACATTGAAAATTGAATATTTACCAAATACTGAAAAAAAATCCCGGAGTACAAAAATTCCCGGACATTTACCAAATATAAAAATCACCAAATACTGGATACTACCGACATAATATACAACAGTCTACCAAATTCAAACACTAAATTACATGTTTTGCCCCCGAAAACAGAAAAGACTTAAAGTTGTTTATTGCTTCGTCATTATTTCTAAAAATCAGAAATCAGTTGCGCAAACCACCAAAACACTTTAGTTCAAATTCTCATTTTCTTTAGGCCTACATCCAATTGCAATTATTTTCTCCCACAAAATTTTTCTTCTTCGGTTTCCGTTTGCTTTTCCCCCAAAAAACATTTTTCTTATTTCCTTCCCACTCTAGCCAGGACCAAACTATTGCTTTCGGCTCTATGTGATCGGTCTGCAATGTCCTCAAAAGAATATTTGTAAATACACTTAAAAATATCACTTATGAAATGACCAACAATAACACAAATACAGTAACTCCTCAAGTATGCTTCTCAGGACTTCTTCTTAAGATTCTTGAGATTCAATGACATCAATCTTGACCCGGTCTCTCGTCTTGCCCTAACAACAGTATTAAAAGATAGACCGGGCAAATAACGATACATAAACTTACTTAAAACAGCTAAGCTGAAAGCAATTTTATTTTTAACACGACTCTACGTAAGTTGAGGAGTTATACCATACAGTAGATCATTGATTATCGAAACACCCGTTAAACAAACAACCAATTATCCAAAAAGCGACGACCGAAGATTCACCGAACCTAAGTATTGCCCCGCTTTAAGCAAATGCTGCTAAAATGCCGGTATAAACGATGTTTACCACTCAGGTCCAAACCCAGCATGCCACTTAAAGCGAGGTATAATACATAAACTTCTAAATGTCTGATGATTATGCGAAACAAATCGGTTTTAGCTTCGATAATCAATACTCGACTGTACACTGCAAAAACTAATAATAATAAAAACTATAATAAAAAACAATCACTTGGAGATTATTCTTGAATTGCTGTTCAACAGGCACAAAATTCCCCACCAAATTCAATTTATTTCCAAACCAAAACCCAAACAACACAACACCAAACTTACCCAAACCTTTCAATTTTTCACCACAACCATTTCCATTGCACAATTCCTCCAAAACCACCAACCAACCCTTCGCCGCCCCAACCCAAAATCTGTTTTACTCAACAATACCATCGCACCATCAACCAAGGATAACATAAACACACATCCACCCAACCAGTGCATTTTGCCACGAAGTATACACACAGCCGCACTGTATTCTGGGATGACAACAGGTAACAAACAATACGATATCCTTGGTTCATGATCACCCCAAACAAACAACATTTCTTTTAGGTTGGTGCAGCCAAGGTCCACCAGACCAAACCGTCCAAACAACCCTACCAGGTAGTCCATCCTCCGTCTTCTCTTCCTCCGTTTGCACATTCCCCCGTAAAACACTCGCGTTCTCCTCCGGCGCGCTCGTCACCAACCCCCCGCCGGACAACAGCGCCGCCTCCCGTCCCGACACCTTCAAGTCCACCTCACAATGCTCCTCTCCTCCTGAGTACGAACTCTTCCTCCTCCCGCTGCTCCGCGGCGACTTGCACCGTTGACTCCTCGCCGTTGCCGTCGCCTCTCCCGCCGCCTCCCCCTCTCCAATCGTCCTCTGCCCCCCCACCACCATCGCGTTCCGCCCCCGCAGCGAGATGTGCAGCGGCGGAACGCGCGGCTCGTTTCCCGGCGACGGCGACGGCGTCCCGCTCGACGACCCGCTCGCGCTGCTCGCCGGCTTCGCCACCCCCGTCGGAATATTCACGAACGACACGTCCACCTTGTACTCCACGCACTCGGGGCTCTCGCGCTCCGAGTCGCGGATCTTCAGCCGCAGCCGGATCTTCTCGCCAGGGCTCCCCACCGGGCTGCCGACCCGCGACCGCGACGGCGACGGCGCCCGCTCCTCCGGCGCCTCCCGCGCCGACGTCTCCGTCGGCGTCGGCGTCTTCTCCTCGTCCATCGAGTCGTCGCTCGTCATCGGCTCCAGCTGGCCCGTGAACGGGTTGATCAGGTGCAGCGTCCGTTTCGACGGCGACGGCCACGGCGACAGCTCGGGCGACGCGCCGCAAGTGCCGTTCACGGCTCCCACGGCGTTCACGGCTCCCACGGGCCCCGGCGCCTCCTGGGCCGGGGTCGGCGGCGGCGGGCTGGCCAGGGGGCTGGCCGGCGGACTGCTGAGGCGCCGGGCTTTCCGTTTGCCGCGTCCGGGGGACACCGGCGGCCGGCGTTTGTCGTTCTGCAGCAGGTTCACCAGCAGGGGGCTCGAGAGCACGACGCCGCGCGTGTTGTTGATGGGCGGCTGGCCGTAGGTGCCCGGGTAGGGGGGCGGGGGGAGTCGGTTGGGGGGTGGGGCGGTGGCGTGCATCGTGTTGATGGCGGCGTGGGTCATGGAGGCGAAGGGGAAGGGGCCGAAGTGGCCCGGGCGGGGTGCGGGACGCGGGGTTTGGGGTTGCGGAGGGATGGGTTCGCTGCCGGGCGCCACCACGTTAGGGGATTTGAATTCGAGGGCCGTGGGGGCGGTGGTGGCGGGGCCCTGCTGGCTCAGGTACTGCGCGATGTTCTTGCGGGTCGTTTCGACGTTGCTGGGCCCCGGGGAGGAGTTGCCCGATGAGGTGTCGATCATCGACGTGCTGGTGCACGGTGGCGTGGATCTGCGCGGGTCCGAGTCGGTTCGAAGGATGATTTCTTGGGGTTCGTTCAGACGACCGGCGATCGTTAAGGATATTACCTGCAATGGCATTGTGGGATTGTTAGTCGGTTTTTATTTTTGTTTTTTGAGGGGGGAGGAAAATGTGGATTTTTTAATTTTTTTATTTTTTTTTTAATTTTTAATTTTAAGTTTTATATTTTAAGTTTAATCAAACTTTGCGTGGGTTTCGATTAAATTTGATGTTTGGAATGAATTTCGAGCAGGATTTTCGTTGGAATTTCATTTTGAAAAATAAATTTCACATTTTTTTTGTGGAATTCAATGAGATTTTTGAAGTAAATTTCGTGTTTGATTCAATAAGATTTGTTTCTTTTTAATGAAATTTGCTAGGATTCAATGAAATTTGGTGTTTGAAGTAGTTTTCGTACGGAATTCATTGAAATTTCAGTTTGAAAAATTAATTTTACGATTTATCGTAAAATTCAGTGAAATTTTGATTTTTTGAAGTAAATTTCGTGTTCAATTCAATAAAATTTGATTTTTTTAAATAAATAAATTTTCCATTGAATTTCAGTAGGAAATTTAGTTCAGACAAATCAAAATTTCATTGAATTCTACGCAAAATATAATTTTTATCCATCAAATTTAATTTAATTTAATTTTTTTTCCATCAAATTTAATTTAATTTAATTTTTTTTCCATCAAATTTAATTTAATTTAATTTTTTTTCCATCAAATTTAATTTAATTTAATTTTTTTTCCATCAAATTTAATTTAATTTAATTTTTTTTCCATCAAATTTAATTTAATTTAATTTTTTTTTAAAATAAACTTCGCATATAATTCAGCAAAATTTAAGTCTTTAAATTAAATTTCATGTAGAATTCTATAAAATTTGAACGTTTATATAATTCACTAAAATTATAATTTTTTAAAATCAATTCCATAATGAAATTTAATTTCTATTAAAATAAATTTCATAATTAATTTTTTTAAATAAATTATACGAAATTCAATAAAATAAATTTTTTTCTCATAAATTTAACATTCAATTGTACAATGTGTACAAATTCCTTACGAAATTCAATAAAATGTCTTCCAGTCAATGTTAAAATTTCATCAAAAATCTAAACAACAATTCTTACCAATTCCAATTTTCTTTCCACTTAAAAATCAATCCAAATATTATTATTCAAATATTAATATTAATATTATTCAAATATTACAATTTCCTCCACAAAAACCGACATAAACGAAATTTTAACATCCACTCAAACATTTAAACGAGTCAAACCATCAAACCACGCAATTCCTTCACAACTAAACGCTTTAAAATTCGCTTAAACGAAAAAAAAATCGATAATTAACTCAAATTTCATTCTTTTCTAGCAGATTTTCCAATAATTCGCTCAAATTTCATTCTTTTCGCGTAGAATTTCCAATAATTCGCTCAAATTTCATTTTTTCTTGCATAATTTCCATTAAAATTCCACAATTTTCCTCCAATTTGCGTCCAATTTTCCGTTTTCTCACTTGGTCCCCTTCAATTTGAACGGACAAAATTCCCAAATCCCTGAGCACGCGGTCCCCATGTTGAGCCAACTGGCGCAACCGTTGTGCAGCTTCTCTCGGGATCTGGAAAGTGACGCGAACGCTGTTCCACGGCTCAAGTTTTGTTACTCGTAGCGATTTGTTTTCTACATTTTGAAAATAAAAAATAAAAATTAAAAATTATTATTTTTGTTCAATTGTTTTCGACATTTTTTAAATTTTTTTTTTCAATTAATTTCGTGTTACCTGTACAGAGTAAGGACCTCAAACTACCAACGAGGTACTGCAGTTGACGAGGGAACGTCGGGTCCTTCAAATCACCTTTGCACGTGGTAACCACTGTGATTATAGGTTCTGACGTCATCTCTGTGGAAATCAAAACAGAAATTCAAATATTTCAATCAATCAATTTTTTTTTTTTAAATATTTAAAAAAAAATTCGATAAAAAGTAAAAAAATTGGAATTATTTCGAACAGAAATCAATAAAACGTGTAAAATCATTCACTTTTTAAATTTTTTTCCACAAAATTTCCATTTTTTCGCACAAATTTTCGAGTTTTCAACACAAATTTTCAATTTTTCACACAAATTTTCAATTTTTCACACAAATTTTACATTTTTCAACACAAATTTTACATTTTCCACACAAAATTTCCACTTTTACACAAAATTTCCACTTTTCCCACACAAATTTTCCGTTTTTCCACACAATTATTCAATTTTTTCCACTTTTTCAGACAAATTTTCGACTTTTTCCACTTTTCCCCACAAATTTTCCATTTTATCCACAATTCCCACCCCTTTTCCACAAATCCACACAACAAACTCACCAAACAAAACAAAACCCAACCCAAATAAATCCTCAATTTCCCCTCATTTTTTCACCTCATTTCCCCATTCCTTCCCATTCCCTACAACTTTCTACCCATTTAGGCCTAACCAAAACCCCAAAACTCGCTCCCCCGGCCCAAAAACCCACCAACCATCCCCAAAAAACCCAACAAACAAACAATCCCGTCCAACCTCGACCCAATCAAACCGAAAAACTCACATCATTGCCCTCAAATCTCCCCAATTGATTTACACCAAAGCGCCAAGCCTAATCCGAAAAACGAGTCAAATTATTCGCCCGACCCAACCCCCGCGCGCAAAACACTGCAAAACACGTCCAAATCATTGAGCAACGTCCCCAAGAGTCGGAATCACGTCGTAAAGGGTTAAAGAGATGGAAAAACGTGATGGAAAAAGCAGCAAAATAAGCCATCATCAACCGAACCAATGGGCGCCAGGCTTAATTTTCAAATTAATTTTTAACCATTTATTAATCCACATGGCGGTCACAGACAGCGTAAGGTGTCGGCGAATACGTTAAACAATTTGCACACTCAATTTCGTCTGCTAATCTTACCTGAAAAGGATAAATTTCCAGGCATGATTCTGTGTCAATCACATACGCCATGGAACAATAACAAGTGCCGCCATTTGCAATACTACAACTGCGCAAGCGTCGATCAATCAGGTGCATTATGGGAGGAGGTTTCAATTACACATTTTATTACTAGATGGCGAAAACGGAATCGGTCCAATCCAATCCACAACTATGACGTAATAAAATATCGTTTTTAGTATATAGTATTGATATTTCATTAGTCGAGCTTCAGACCGGTTGAGACAAAAATGGTTTCCTAAAATTTTCCATAGTAAATCGGAATAGTAAACGATTTTGTCGTTACCGTTGAAGTATGACTATTAGAAATAGGAAATTAAACATTAATTATCCGTTTTGGACCTCTTCATAACGTTACACGACACTTATCGGTGTTCTCACGTAACTTTAAAATAAAATTCTAATTTTTTTATCGACAAATTAATTTTTTTTTAACTTTTTTAATTGCAATGCATTTTATTGTACAGATTTACGTATATTACACTTCCACTACACAACTACAACTAACAACACTCGTATTTATTAGTAATTCCCGTAACCGCCGCCAGTGGACTGCATTAGGCCTAAGGACGACATTCTCTCGAACTCCGCATCCGGGTCGTAATTCCTGGAGAAAAAATGTTGCAAAAATATAAAATTGGGCGTTTTAAAAATCGGGGAATGAGTTGTACTTGTAGAAATCCGCGTATTTCTTCTTTCTGGGGTCGGAAATTCCAAATTTGTACAGCACGACGGAAATGCCGGATAAAGTGGCGCCGATTATGCCGTGAGTTTTCATATAACTCCTCAAAAGACCTCGCAATTGCGGTTTTCCTGCCACGGAAGCCATCTGCAAATAGATTATTCACTTTATTCGCACGTTTCGGACCGTTAAGACGGTTACACGTCACCTTTTTCGTCGATTCCTAGCGCCGACTGCTACACAAGTTAGTTATTCTGCTTGGAACGAAGAAAGCCGGAAATGGGTTTACTGCGCATGCGCGTTGGTTTGTTCGGCCTGCGCTGACATCCTCGCTCTGGTTTTATCGGGTTTTATTGTTTTAATTATTGTTGTTTTTATCTTGGTTTTTATTGTAATTTTTTTGGGTCGTTTGTTTTGTTTTGTGCGATGGGAGAGATTTGTTTGTTGATTTTGAATGTTTGGTGAATTGAGGGGTTTAAAAAATGGGGAACGAATGTGGAGTGGTGTCGTCCTTCGATTAGATATTTTGGTTGCGACGTCTAAAGGAAGAAATTAGAATGTTGTTTTGTGGGGTGGTTGTGAATTGGACCTCTAGATGGCATTATTTGTCCAATAGCTACCATAGGAACATCTGAATTTCTGCCGAATATTTCAATATTTGTAGTTTCAAATAAATCGTAATCATCTCTGGTTTTCGTAAATCTCTGGTTTTCCAACGAAATCTCTAAAAAGCCTTGAAAAAATCGAGTAATTTTCTTTCAAATCCGACTAACTATTTCTAAATCTCGTTAATTTTTTGCAAATCCTGCTAAATCTTTCTAAATCTCGAAAAAAAATTGTAAATCCTATTAAATATTACTAAATCTCTGTCAATTTCTGAAAATCCCATAAAATCTCTAAAAATTTCAGAAAATCTCTTAAAATCTCTGCTAATCTCTTCAAGTCCTAGAAAAATCTTATTAAATCCTGGGTAAATCCTTGATACTTTAGCAAATTCTTCCAAATTTTTCCAAACCCTTGGAAATTCTGATCTCCTCAAATCCGTCCAAATCCTTGAAAAATCGTTTTAAATATCTGTAAATCCTTAATTTATCCTTGCAAATCTTAGTAAATCTCTGTAAATCCTTGATGTATCCTTGCTAATCTTAGTAAATCTCTGTAAATCCTTGATGTATCCTTGCTAATCTTAGTAAATCTCTCTAAATTCTTCCAAAATTTTTGCAAATCCTTCAAAATCTCCGAAAAATTTTTAAAATCTCTGCAAATCCTTCAAAATCTCTGCAAATCCTTCAAAATCTCTGCAAATCCTTCAAAATCTCTGCAAATCTTTCAAAATCTCTGCAAATCCTTCAAAATCTCTGCAAATCCTTCAAAATCTCTGCAAATCCTTCAAAATCTCTGCAAATCCTACAAAATCTCTGCAAATCCTTCAAAATCTCTGCAAATCCTTCAAAATCTCTGCAAATCCATCAAATTCTCAGTAAATCCTTGAATTTTTCTACAAATCACTGCAAAATAACTTATGCAAATCCACAAAACCTTCAGCATACCAAGCAGCGACGAATCCCAATGAATCTCCATCGCATCAAAATTCCGTTAAAAATAATAAAAATTAATGAATGTAAATTTCTTTCCCGTTGGGATGTGTCTGTAACTCGTAAATTTCCGATACCCCAAAGTAATAAAACGGCAAAGCTTGTTTATGGTTTGAATACAAATAGAGAATATGAGGTCGAAAGGGTTAAAACTTTTTCAATTTTTAGTGTCAAGTCATGAGATTGAGACGAGACCCCTGGTGTGCACATGTGCAGTGGGTTTGCAGGCACAATCGTGCACATCCACAAAAGCCCAAACAATTTTTCATCTTCATATTTTCAAAGACCTCCCGAGTACTCACAACTTGTTCATTCTATCAAACGAGGGCACTGATCACACTAGAGCGCTCCAACTAACAATTAATTCATCATTGCTAAGTTCCTAGCGTGCTTTGTGATTGGCTGTGGTGGTCACCTGATGGTCGAGCGATAAACACGCAATTTTTTATTTCCGGCGAAAAACATTTAAATTATTGCGTTTGAAAAATTGAAGCAGCACCTTGAGTTCGTTTTCCAGATCCGCCCCTGATCCCTACAACTCACCAGTATTATTAAGGTTTGGACACATCAACACATTTCTTCTCTCCTTCCTGGATTTATTATTCAATATTTCAGAGAAAAAACAAACATTCCAAACCACGAACACAAAAAAACAACAAACATTTCAACTCTGTTTTAGAGATGAGTCAAAACTGACACGCCTCAAAAACCGCTATTACCAACTACGAAAATTCCTCTCTCTTTTTTTATCTCAATTTTACCAATCCAAACAAACAAAAACAAAAAAATTTCCAAAAAAATTTTTAATTTTTAATTTCCAACACCAAATTAATCAAATTCCATTCCCCTTAAACGAAAAACCCAAAAAAAAAATCCAAAATGTCCCCCAACCTCTCTTCAGTGACCTAAATTCCAAAAACCAAAAAAAAAAAAAATGCCCTCCCCTTTCCCCCCCCCCCCAAAAAAAAATTATTATTTTTTTATTTAATTTAAAAACAAAACAAAAAAAAAAAACTTTTACTTTCTGCCACAAGGGGCGCCACGTGTGTAAATTCAAGTTTCACTTCTCGAGTGCCCAAAGGCAGTTTTAGAAGAAGAGGTCCGTGAACGCAACGCGCCAGACGCAGTGCAGACGCCGAACGGGGCAGAAGCGGAGCCAGGACCAAGTGGGAGAGAGATAATGGCGTGATATGTGCATTGTTAAAGCGGAGAGAAAATGGCGGCCGATATCCGAAATTCGCGTGATTGGAGTCCTCAGCATCACCAGTCGCCGCGAGAGTTCCTCAAGAGTTTCTCTTTGCCACAGGTGAGTCGGTTGTGGGCGACTTGTGACGTCATTCGTCCCCTTTGGTGATGTCACGGAACCCCTTTTTCGCCTTGACCTTCAACCCCGCCCTTTTAAGGGGGTTCAATTGAGGTCAAGTTCTATTTATCATGGATGACAGATGGACAAGTGATGGTCGTTTGTTGTGGCCTTCAATTAACGCAATTTGTTTTTGCTGCTTTGCAAAATTGGAGACATTTTGTTTGTTTTGGTTTGGTTTGGTTTTTTTCAGGGTTTTTTTTTGTTGTGGATGTTTTTTTTTGTTTTATTTTGTGTTTTGGTTTTGTTGATTTTGGTTTTTTTAGGGTTTTTTTTATTTTGGTTTTGTTTTTGAGTGTTTTGTTGGGTTGTTGGTTGTTTGTGGATGGTTTTTGGGTTGTTTTGTTTGTTTTGTTGGCTTGGCTTTGTGTTTGTGTAATTTTTATTGATTTGGCTGTTTTTTTTTCTTTGTTTTTCTAATGTGTTTTTCTGTTTTGTTGGTTTTTTTAATTTATTTTCCTCTGTTTTTTTTTATTTGTTTTCATTCTGTTTTCTCTGAATTTTCTAATTTATTTTTCTCTGTTTTTTAATTTGTTTTTATTATGTTTTCTCTTGTTTTCCTAATTTGTTTTCATTATGTTTTCTCTTGTTTTCCTAATTTGTTTTCTATTGTTTTCCTAATTTGTTTTCATTCTGTTTTCGCTTGTTGTCCTAATTTGTTTTCATTCTGTTTTCTCTAATTTTTCTAATTTATTTTTCTCTGTTTTTCTAATTTGTTTTCATTCTGTTTTCTCTGATTTTTCTAATTTATTTTTCTCTGTTTTTCTAATTTGTTTTCATTCTGTTTTCTCTGATTTTTCTAATTTATTTTTCTCTGTTTTTCTAATTTGTTTTCATTCTGTTTTCTCTGATTTTTCTAATTTATATTTCTCTGTTTTTCTAATTTGTTTTCATTCTGTTTTCTATGGATTTTCTAATTTATTTTTCTCTGTTTTTCTAATTTGTTTTCATTACGTTTTCTATTGTTTTCCTAATTTGTTTTCATTCTGTTTTCGCTTGTTGTCCTAATTTGTTTTCATTCTGTTTTCTCTGATTTTTCTAATTTATTTTTCTCTGTTTTTCTAATTTGTTTTCATTCTGTTTTCTCTGATTTTTCTAATTTATATTTCTCTGTTTTTCTAATTTGTTTTCATTCTGTTTTCTATGGATTTTCTAATTTATATTTCTCTGTTTTTCTAATTTGTTTTCATTCTGTTTTCTCTGTTTTTCTAATTTGTTTTCAGTCTGTTTTCTCTGGTTTTCCTAATTTGTTTTCATTCTGTTTTCTCTGGATGTTCTAATTTATTTTTCTCTGTTTTTCTTATTTGGTTTTCTGTTTTCTGGTTTCCCCTGTTTTCTGTTTTTCCAATATATTTTTAATCTTGCTGTTTTTATTTTTTGTTACTTCCAATTTCTTTTCTCTGCTTTTCTAACGTTTTTCTTGTTCCCTAATAATTTGTTTTCTTACTTCTTCTAATATCTGTTTTTCCAACGTCTTTTCCTCTATTTTTCTAATTTCTTTTCGTTAAAAAATCATTTTTCTTTTTTTTCCTTTTATTCTCTCCTCCTTATTTACCCGTTATCTCTCCTTTACTTTCCCCTTCTTCGTCCCATTGTTTTTTGTTTTTGTTATTGTTTTTGTTCAGAAAAAAAAACCCAAACTCCTTTGGAATTTCTCAAGATCCGCAACAACACGCCCAACAAGCTGTGGGTTGGGATTCCTGGAACCCCTCTCTATCTCCCGCAACCAGATAACGGAACACTCGTAAAAAAAATTCCACATGAGTTAATATAGGACGCACGTATAATCATCCCGTAAAAAAATAAAAAAAAACAATCGAAAAAAAAATAAAAACTCCTTTCAAAGCAGCATTTAATACCCTTTTAACGGTATTACGTTACACACGGATGAACGTTACGCAATTACCAAGAATGACGAGCAAATAAAAAACAAAACAAGAGCAACGCCGACCAAAAAAACAAACTAGGACGCTGAAAAGTGCATAATTGAAAGTGAATTCGCTTCGTTTTCCCCTTTAAAATTCTCCTCACGTTATAAACTGACGTAATCGAGCCAAAATGGCGGCGCAAAAACCTTAATTCTTAACAATAAATTGTAATTAGCCGCATCCCGGTGCCAGCATTGCGCCGAGTGACGTCACAAGTCGCCGGTTGTCGCCAGCATGAGGCGAACACGTGTCAATGATCCGGCGGGGCCGTTTAACTCTTTACTCCCCCGCAAGGTCGCATAGCATTTCGGCCATCGCACGCGACCTTCGTAACGGGCCTCGTCCAGTTTAAGGTCATCTGTTTTCCGTGCTCGCTTATTAACATTTTTGTGTTGTGTTGGGTCTATTGTGACGTTGCGAGTGAAGTATTCCGACCTGTAGGCGCCGTCGCGACATGATGCGAGTCAGTGCGAGCTGGTTCGGATTAATTCGCGGTGATTCACCGCTAATTATTTCACGTGTAAACACGTCCGTGCAGAAAGCAGTTAAATATTAATGGTGATTTCTAATAATTTTGGCTGCAATTTAACGATGCGAGATTTTTAGGAAGGATATTTGCTGTGTTCTTATATTTTACGGTAAAAAGTCGTTCTTTAGCGTTTAAAGAGTAGATTTACCGTTTAAAGAGTCGATTTACCGTTTAAAGAGTCGATTTACCGTTTAAAGAGTCGATTTACCGTTTAAAGAGTCGATTTACCGTTTAAAGAGTCGATTTACCGTTTAAAGAGTCGAATTTACGGTAAATAAATTTGTTTCACCGTAAAAAATTTGTTTTACCGTAAAAAAATTTGTTTTACCGTAAAAAAATTTGTTTTACCGTAAAAAAATTTGTTTTACCGTAAAAAAATTTGTTTTACCGTAAAAAAATTTGTTTTACCGTAAAAAAATTTGTTTTACCGTAAAAAAAATTGTTTTACCGTAAAAAAATTTGTTTTACCGTAAAAAAATTTGTTTTACCGTAAAAAAATTTGTTTTACCGTTTAAAGAGTCGATTTACCGTAAAAAAAAACTTGTTTTACCGTAAAAAGAGTTGATTTTACCGTAGAAAGAGTTGATTTTACCGTAAAACGAGTTGATTTTACCGTAAAAAGAGTTGATTTCACCGTAAAAAGAGTTGATTTATCGTAAAGAAAGATTTATCGTGGGTTGATAACCGTAAAAAGTTGATTTACCGTAAAACGAGTTGATTTTACCGTAAAAAGAGTTGATTTATCGTAAAGAAAGATTTATCGTGGGTTGATAACCGTAAAAAGTTGATTTACCGTTTAAAGAGTTTGTTTTTACCGTTTAAACAGTTTGTTTTTACCGTTTAAACAGTTTGTTTTTCGCGTATATAGTTTGTTTTGCCGTAAAAAGGGTTAATTTTACCGTAAAAAGGGTTGATTTTACCGTAAAAGAAGTTGATTTACCGTTAAAAGGGTTTGTTTTTACCGTAAAAAGAGTTGATTTTACCGTTTAAAGAGTTTGTTTTTCGCGTAAATAGTTTGTTTTACCGTAAAAAGAGTTGTTTTTATCATATTTAATTTCCGGTAAAAAAGAATTAAAATCAGGAACCGACACGTCACTTAATTTTTGTCACTTATCGAGGTCGTAGACGAAACGTGGGTGGACAAAGACAGCGGACAACGCCTGTGTCGCCAATACAGGGTGGAGTGCAAGAGATGGACTAGTAAAAGTCTCCCTAACTTGAGATAACCTTTTTATCTCCTTTAGGAACCGGAAAAAAGGAAATAAAAAACCAACTACGTACTCATTTGGATTATGCGCAATTTATGCACAAATTGCACACGTTATTTTTTTTAGTGCTGAAGTAGTTTAAAAAACAAGAAAAGTATCGATAAAAATATCAATTTAAAATCGATTAAAATTTCAGAAAAAAAGGGATTAAATTGATCATTATCGTAAAAAAATCGATCAGGATCGTAAACAAAACGACCAGAATTGTGAAAAATCAATTAGAATAGTAAAAAATCGATTAGAATAGTAAAAAATCGATTAGAATTATATAAAAAATGATCAGAATCGTAAAAAAACGACCAGAATCGCAAAAAAATCGATTAGAATCGTAAGAAATCGATTAGAATCGTAAAAAATCGATTAGAATCATAAGAAATCGATTAGAATCGTAAGAAATCGACTAGGATCGTAAGAAATCGATTAGAATCGTAAAAAATCGATCAGAATCGTAAGAAATCGATTAGAATCGTAAGAAATCGATTAGAATCGTAAGAAATCGATTAGAATCGTAAGAAACCGATGAGAATCGTAAGAAATCGATTAGAATCGTAAGAAATCGACTAGAATCATAAGATATCGATTAGAATCATAAAAAATCGATCAGAATCTTAAAAAATCGATCAGAATCTTAAAAAATCGATCACAATTAAAATCGATAAAAATATCATTAAAAAATCGATAAAAATATCATCAAAAAATCGATAAAAATATCATTGAAAAATCAATAAAAATATCATTAAAAAATCGAAAAAATATCATTAAAAAATCGATAAACATATCGTCTAAAAGCGATTCAAAGAATGTTGAAAACCCACTTTTACAAAAGCAAACCAGCACGATATCTCGCGAGATGACACCCAAACCCAAACTGAAAACTCCAGATTCAAGTAAAACAGAATCCCGAATCTTTCTTTCTCTCTTCCCTGGCCCAATAACCCGCACAAACATCAACATCTGAGGTCATGACCACGTCAATAAAACAAGAATTCTAATCTCTAATTTCCATCACTTTTTCCGTCTCGGCTTGCAATGAATTTCAACAGAATGTCAAATTTCTCCGGCCCCACCCAGAACAAAATTCCAGATCTACAATTTCTGGTACGGTGCTGTGGCTAGAGCGCTTTACATTCGTCCGTGGGGGTCGTGGGTTCAAACCCAGCCAAGGCCGGTTGCATTTTTCTGCTTCCAAAGGTCCCAAAGTTGAAGTTTGCTTCGTAAGGGAAAGGGATAAAGAAACGCAGCTTGTGTGTTTGCTCATTGGGCGTTAATGAACCCTTGATGGGGACATCGTTCTGCTGACAGTACCAGGCTTATACACCTGATGGGCCAACGCCCAGACCTAGCTTCCCTGTTGTACACTTGTTAAACAGCTTCCAACTTGCAATGTTAACGGCTGAAGCTTCAGGTTTCGCAAAGTTGTTTTTTTGATTTGTTTTAAAGTTGTGGTTTGTTTGGGAATTTTGTTGCATTGTTCACAATAAAGGAAACAATGGTTTTTGTGTTTTGTTTTTTTCAACAATGTTGACAAATAAAAAAATTATTTTTTCTTGTTTTACTTTCTATTTGTGAACATTGTTGACAAACAAAAGATTTTTCATGCTTCAGTTTCAATTTGTGAGCATTGTTGACGAATAAACTTTTTTTGTGTTTCACTTCAGTTTGTGAGCATTTTGCCGAATAAACGTTTTTTTGTGTTTCACTTCAATTTGTGCACTTTGTTGTCAAATTGATTTTTCAAGTTTCACTTTCAATTTGTGCACTTTGTTGTCAAACAGAGGTTTACTTTCACTTTCAATTTGTGTGTTGTTGTTGTCAAACAGAGGTTAACTTTCACTTTCAATTTGTGTGTTGTTGTTGTCAAACAGAGAAAGTTTCACTTTCAATTTGTGTTTTTTGTTGTGAAACAAAGGTTTCTCAAGTTTCACTTTCAATTTGTGTTTTTTGTTGTGAAACAAAGCTTTCTTCAAGTTTCACTTTCAATTTGTGATTATTGTTGTGAAACAAAGCTTCCTTCAAGTTTCACTTTCAATTTGTGATTATTGTTGTGAAACAAAGCTTCCTTCAAGTTTCACTTTCAATTTGTGATTATTGTTGTGAAACAAAGCTTTCTTCAAGTTTCACTTTCAATTTGTGTTTTGTTGTCATACAAGAGAAAAGTTTACTTTCAATTTGTGATTATTGTTGTTAAACAAAGCTTTCTTCAAGTTTCACTTTCAATTTGTGTTTTGTTGTCATACAAGAAAAAAGTTTCACTTTCAATTTGTGATTATTGTTGTGAAACAAAGCTTTCTTCAAGTTTCACTTTCAATTTGTGTATTGTTGTCATCCAAGAGGAAAGTTTCACTTTCAATTTGTGATTATTGTTGTGAAACAAAGCTTTCTTCAAGTTTCACTTTCAATTTGTGCATTTTGTTTGATTGTAGGTGGCCCGCATTCACGAGAGCGGTGTCGAGGCCGACAAAAATGCATCAACGACCCGGCTCGATCTCTGTCAACCGTTCCTTCTCTACAAAAGCTACATGTCGCTCAAAGTGCATGCGAAAAGCGTGCAACGGGACTCGCGTGCAAAGATGAAGGAAGTAGGGCCCATGGTTGTCATTCCTGAGGATTACACAGGTAAAAATAAACAACAAAAATTTCCTTTTTTCCAACTTTTTTTTTCTTTTTTGGGAAATAATCCGGCGAAAAAAACTTCACTTTTAATGAGAGAATGTTGTGGTGTTGGATTCTCTTATGCAAATGGTGGAAACCTTCTCAAGGGAAATTGACAATATTCTTTTTTTGTTTTGTTTTCTTTGACTGGTTTTGTAATCCAATTACACAACCATCGTCACGCATTCTTCCCATTTAATTTTTCAATAAATAAAAAGTAATTGGAAATTAAAGGCAGCCATTTTTTTTTTCAAGGGAAAATTTTTAATGGATATTTCAGGGGTAATGAGCAATTTGTGATGTTGCATTTTTTTAAGTGGCCATTTTTTTTTTTTAATATATTAAAAAAAAAAAAAAAATGGCTGTTTCAAGTCCATTTTCAGTAAAAATAATTTTTTTTTTTAAATAAAAAAAATTAAAAACATATTTTTTTGTTTGGAAAAAAATGCCAATTTTTTTTTTGACATTGAAAAGAATTTTTATAATTTTTTTTTGGCAAAAAAAAAAAAAAAAAAAAAAACATGGCTGCTTTTGCAGTCCATATTAAGAATTTTTTTTTGTTTCCTTCTTATTTTTATTTATTGCTTTTTAAAATGAAGATTACTTTAGAAATAATGACCAATTAAGCCAAAATATTTATTCCCAGAAGAAATACCAAAGAGGCCATTTTGAAATTTCAATTACCAGATGTCAATTTAAAGCAATTGACTTCCCACAAAGCGAGCAAACAAGTTTTATTCATATAGCTTGTTATAACTACACAATGTCTGGATCATGATTTTTACTTAATATAAATATAAATATAAATATATAAACATATACGAATTCAATTAAAAGGCGAAAAAGAAAAGGGCTGGAATTAAAATGTTGAAATTAAAAGGGCTGAAATAAAAAGAGCTAGATTTAAAATATACGTGATTTTTACATAATTTTACATGATTTTTCACGATTTTACATGATTTTTCACGAGTTTACTAGATTTTCATGATATTACATGATTTTTCATGATTGTGCACGATGTTACATGACTTGTCATAATTTTGCATGATGTTACATGTTTTTTCATGATTTTGCACGATGTTACATGATTTTTCATGCTTTTAGATGATTATTTCTTGATTTTAGATGATTGTTGATGATTTTTCATGATTTCAGAAGATTGTTGATGATTTTTCATGATTTTACATGATTTTTTTATGATTTTACACGATTTTTTTCATGATTTTACATGATTTTTTCATGATTTTACACAATTTTTTCATAATTTATATGATTTTTTCAAGATTTTACGTGATTTTTTCATGATTTTACATGATTTTACATGATTTTTACATACCCAAACATTTATACAGTATACACTTAAAGCCCACCCCCATTGACAGCAAAGCATTTGCCAAATATCGGCAATTAATTATCAGCCCATACATATGAACCAATAAATTCCGACCAAAAGAAATCAGTCAATAAAAACCACCCATAAACATCTAAATATCAACCAATAAACATCGACCACAAGCAAAACCAAACCCAGCAAATCAACAAAACATCGCCAAACACCGCTAAGCGCTAAGCCAGTCTTTGATAGAGCACCAGCAATCGGAGAGATCTAGATTTTCCAAAAATCATATAAAAAATGATTAATATATTTTAATTATTTAAAATTAAAATTTTTATTTTACACGGAACGTAACAAAATTTGAAACCCCCTCTCCCACCCCCCCCCCCCCCCCTTGGTGCGTTACGTAATTTATGGACGGCTCCTAACAACATTTTTCACCGAGAGAAGGAAAGAAAGCGAAAGAGCACCAAGGGAAAGGGCCAGTGTTCCCTTAAAACGACCTTGTGACCTTGTAATCTTGTTTAAACCCCCTTCCAACAAACTGGCAACGTGCCAGCATCAACCCTTTGCATTTTAGGAAGCTCAACCCGGGGGCGGGGCAAGACAAGACGCCATCCTAGGGTTCCACCAAACCACACAAAGGTTCATTAACCCCCTTCACAACACTTTCAAATTTATTAAAGTTGCCCTTTGCTTAGTGAGAGAACCCCACGTTTTTATTACCCCGTATTTCATATCCAAAATCCCCCCTACCGTCTGTTATTCAACAAACCGGAAGTGACGTAACGACCTTCGCACCTCCTAAAGGTCAACTCTCCCCTCTTCAAGGCCGTATTCCGTTTCTAAAAGGTCCCTTCGCCATTTTTTCCTCATTTCGTTAAGCGAGGGAAGAAATCGTTGTCCTGGTGACTAAATTAGGAAGCGGAGCATTGTTTTCGATGTGATTGTTTGTCAAGAAATTTGTTGCGTTTGGAAATCGATGAGAATGTTTTGGATCCAAGGTCAAACTGTCGTTTGGTGGTGCTCAAAGGGTTTGGAGTTGTGTTGGGGTCAATAACATTAGTGTGGGTCCCACAGTCAGGGGTCCAGAACCAATTCCTGCATCAATTTTGGCCGGCCACTCCATGATTAATGAATCAGGCTGACATACCTGATTTTCATTAAGATCAAAGATAAGCGAGGAAACATGCTTTAAAAGTTACAGTGTCTCGTTACTATGGATGCCACGAAACACCGCTTCGACTGTTTAACGAAGAATCCTCCTTGCCAGATTAACATTGTATTATCGTTACAAAGACAACGCAAACCTCGAATAGTTTGTTTATAACGAATCGCGGTATAACGAATTATCGATATAACGAATACCTAAAAATGGCCGGTTTGGTTGGCTGGCCATAGAACACATTGTTATAAAATTTCGATATAATGAATTCTGGTTATAATGAATCGATTTTTAGGGTTCCGTGCGAATCGTTATAAAGAGTTTCGACTGTATCGTTAAAGCAAAGAGTTTGCAGCTTATTGTGTTGTTCCATACTCAGAATACTTAAGTCGACTAATTTTTCCGGGGCCCCGATGGGTGGAGCCCTAAGCCAACTACTTATTTTGCTTATGCATAAATCCGGCCCTGATATCGGCCAATAGCTATCCATGCCGTGCTAATGGACATCGACAGATCCATACCTGCGGTAGTGGAGCCCGTTCCGCCCAGGTCTGGGGCCCTTTGAGCCCCAGGAGTCCTAGGTACTAAACACAGAACGAACGTTTGAATATGGAGCTTTAATGCAAACTCAAATGATGCATCAACAAATGATATAAAACGATAATTCGATGATGCATTTAAACTACGCAAACGATATAAAACGATATTATTGTTTAATTTGCACCGTAAAAATCGATTACGTTGATGAATGGTTTTCTCATCGATGTCACTGACAAGATGTTCCAGGCATCCGTCTGGGGCGTCCGCACCAAGGCCCCCGACAGCCAAATAGCTAAGCGATGCCGATCGGTCACTGTACTTATACCTGGTTGTCGATTAGAGCCTGTACACGCAGTGAATCATTTCCTAATTCCTACTGTGACTTCACCAACTTTCCTTACCTTCTTCACTGTTATCCGCTTTACTATCAGCTCATCACTGAGCATTACTCAACACAATTAGCCGAAAATGATTCAGTTCATTGTTTGTCACCACCTTTCCCCAAAGGTCAATAAACCCGATCCTCTCTCCCCGATAAAAGCAGCAAAAAACCCTCACCCCCTGCAGGCAGGCGGAAGAACCCGCAGCGAACAATGGAACGGCGCCCTTGGGCGTCTTCTTCCGGCTTAACCTTTGACTTTAATTGTTGCAGGCTGGTTCTCCATTGTCACCGACAACAGACGTACGGCACCGTTTTTTACGTCCATTCAACAGGTGGCCATGTCTCAAGTCCCGTACTTTCTTGTACGCACCGATGTACCTGCTTACAGAGTTTCCGATCCCAGGCTGATTGCAGGACGGACATCGTACTCTAGGACTACGGTAAGTCATCCGGTCTGTATTTTGGGGCAGCGAGCAAATGACCTCTATAACAGAGAGGTTCTCTCTGATAGGGTTGTCAAAGACTACAGTTTGCGCCCGGTATCTTGATACTAAATTCGTACTGCGCATCCCATTCTGCGTAGACGATGTTCTAATTCCAGCGTTAAGCCTAATATTAGACCTAATAATGCCAAAAATAAGGTAAATAAATAAAAATATTTTGATACTACGCCGTAAATTACTTTTAATAATGAGTTTAGAACTTTCCCGTAGGAAACCACCACGCCGTGCAGTGGTGGTTTTAGGGGTAGTTAGGCTTTTGCCTAGAGCTTTATGCTTTTAGTGGTAGGCAAGCTAGGCTCTTTGCTCTAGGGCTTTATGCTTTTAGTGGTAAGCAAGCTAGGCTCTTTGCTCTAGGGCTTTATGCTTTTAGTGGTAGGCAAGCTAGGCTTTTTGCTCTAGGGCTTTATGCTTTTAGTGGTATAGGCAAGCTAGGCTTTTTGCTCTAGGGCTTCACGGTCAATGTCTACTAAAAATGGCTGGCAGTGAAAAGAGAAAACACATTTTTGATGGCTTAAGTAAATGATGTTCTAGAGTAGATGATGAGTTGCCCATACTATCCCTCCCAAGCAACATCCAGTGACCTGACAACTTTCCTTGCACAACTTTTAAGCAAAAAAACTTGCTTCAGCAGATGAGTGGTTAATGCACTTACCTTTCAACTCAAGGGCAGAGGCCAAGCCCTGTGAGGATAGTCAGATTTTTTCTTCACGAAGGAAGAATTCCAGAGCCCACAGCCTTCATTTCAAGAACTCCAGCTTAAACTTTGAGATCATGGTTATGTTAAGCAAAACATACAAATACCGGTGACCCCGGCTCAACCCTGTTAATTTGTTCCAGAAAAACAGAGTGAAATCAGTGCTAAGCGAGCCGTTATAACCAGCGCTTACTGTTCAGTCGTTGACAAAAAAAACTTCCCTTCAGTTTAGTTGTTTTAAGTTTAATCTACCAGGTGGCATAAAAATCCATTGAGATTCAACGACATCAATCTTGACCCGGTCTCTCGTCTTGCCCTAACAACAGTATTAAAAGATAGACCGGGCAAATAATGATAGATAAACTTAACTTTTTGTCCACGACTGTACACATCATTGATGAGGACATTGATGTTTAAGGTTCTTGCTCTTCCCATAAACTGTAAAATTCATACTTAAAGCTGTGAGAATATATTACAGATTAATTAATAATGATTTATTTGATGCAAATCAATGCTTCTACAGCACTGATCCCATATCTCAGTACATGCCTTGAGGTAATATAGTAGATGAAAGCCATAAATCTGAAGGAAGCAAACAAGTTCCTACATTTAATCTGGCAATAACTGGCTGTTAATGCTCTTTAAAACAAGTGTCCAGCATGTGTTTAAACCATTATTTTGTGTGTTTTTAAGTTTGAGGAAATTGGCATGGAGAGAAACTCCAACAATTTGCCACAAAAGGCATTATGACACAACAGGAATTGTGAATGTGAGAAGTATGCTAGAAAGAATTCCTGGTTGCACAATCTTGTTTGAATTCCGGTGTCACAGCATTGCCACATAAACATGTGAAGAGAGAGCCAAGGTGGAGACTTAATGTTTTCTTTGATACATTAGCAAATCTGAACACATACAGTAATATTACAAGCAGGACCGCACCGAATAGAAAAATCATCGAATAACGAATACCGGATACTTACCGAATATTAAATTTGCCAAATACCGAATAGTTACCGAATATTAAATTTACCAAATATTAAAGTCACTGAATACCTAATAGAAGATTTTGTTTTTATAAAATAATTTTAAAGGGCACATGATGTGGAAATCGACCGGAGTATTTTGGTATGCCGAGCCAATCTTTATCTAAACATCTCCATATCATAAACATTAGGAGTCATGGGCATAAGATTGTCGCCTTGAAGTCATGTCTTTACTGCTGTCTAAGAGAGAAGTGAGTTTTCCAAGTTTGGCCACTAGAATAAAACTACAGGGCCGGTTTTAGGTATGCTAGGGCCCAAAGCTACAACAAACAAGGGGTCCTTATATGAGCTAGATCTATCTTTTTTGTCGCTCCGAGCCAAAGAAAGGTGGTTTGGGCGGTCGACGTGACTGTCAAGTTCAAACATTTAGCGTGACTCTAATTCTTGCACTCAATAAAATAAAGCTGTACTATATTAAAACTTTTAAAAATAATTTATACAGTCGAAACTCTTTATAACGAATCGCGATATAACGAATTATCGATATAACGAATACCTAAAAATGGCTGATTTGGTTGGCTGGGCAGCATACCGATGACATTGCATAACCTGATTTTCCTTATAAAAACACCCGTTATGCCTATAAGTATAGTGGAAAACTTATAACTCCGCCGGAGCTTACACTATTTCTGAAAATAGCGAACATACGATATCACAGTTTTATCCGAAAGCCTATCCTAAGTTGTGTTAACACCAGAAGCATCAGTTGAGGTTAACTAGGCAATTTGCTAATTGACTTAAATATGTTGACAAGTATGATGGCCAGCTAGTTCTTTAGGCCTTTGTGTCAGCAAGCGCGATAAGATCAAACTGCCAAGAATTTAGAGCTCCACACTGTTCTAGTCTTATAAGGTTAAACTACAACAACAGCACAAGCTGTCACAATTCAAAATGCTACTGACATCTTTGTGCCCAAATTATTACAACAAAAAACAATCAAATTAAAACTTGTCAGGTCATTTGGGAAGGGTGTCAGACGAGGAAAAATATGGTCTTCCTGCTGCAAATCAGCAAGAAAATAATCATTTCTTAATTACCAATAAATTGACTTAATATTTTCACCCTTTTCAGATCAAAACAGGACATGTCCTCAAACTATTGGGAGTCTATGAAGACATCAATGCCAAACACTACAAAAACCTTAACCGGAACTTCCAGCGAAGATCCAGTACCACCACTGCTCCTAAATATGCGCAGTGTGTCAACTACAAAGGAGAGGTGGGTACCTCAAGGACATTTTTTCTCTGCATCTCCACCTTTGTATAATAAAAAAAATTAAAAAACATCCCAATTACTTTTTTTGCAAATACATTCCCAGAGCTCCATTAAGAAGGGAGGGGTAGAGAATGTAGTTTATTTATTCACATTCTTTCCTAAAAGTTTTATTAATAAGTACAAGGAATTCCTTTTAGAGTTGTAAGAGAAAAAAATGTTCAATTGTGTGCATACAATTGTCCAAAATCAATCAATTGTGTGTTCACTTTTAATTATTGCATAAATTGTTGCACTGCATGTTTATTATGCATTGTTAAGATCAATCAAGGCTACTCTTTGAAGCCACATCAAGGCCACATTAAGGGGTGTTGATTGACAATTATGAAAGGGTTTTCATGATTTGTTGCACTAATCTTTGTGTTGTCATTCTCAAGGTCCTGTTCTTGTCCTTCGCGGCTCAAGGCAAATTCTACGCTACAGCAACCAGAGTAAGGATAATTCAGAGTCTTCAAAGGAGGAGGAAAAAAATTAATTCTCATGTGTATTTTTAGGGATCCAGAAGTGTCAATCATGTTTATTTGATCTCACATATTCTAAGGACTTTCAAGTTACCGGTTACTGTTCGGCTTGTGTGTGGATTCCTGCCGAAGGTTCCATGTAACTTCACAGGTGAATTGATGAGGATATATCCATGGCCATAAATTATCTCTCAAATAATTACAGAACATGAATATTATTATTAACACCCTTAAAGATGTTTGTGTACATGCACAACTGCATTCGAAAAGTCCGTTTAAAATTGTGGTTACACTAGAACCTCGTTTACCCGAACTAATTGGGAGACATGGGTGTTCATAAAACCAAATTGTTCGGATAATCGAACATTAGGATCCGCCTCTTTAGATTATATTTAGGCTTATATTCTGTTTTATAAAACTTTCGACAAACTCCTATTGGCTATTGACCTGTCCGCAGTTATTGCATCATGGATACGTTTGAACAATAGAAAAGTTGTTTGATAAACTACCTGTTGGCCGTAAGAGGACGTTGATTGAAAATAGCGACTTTTAGTGGCTATTTTTAAAACCAAACTTAAGGTGGAAACACAAAGGAGCGAGTAAAATTTAAAAGCTTGCTTTTACTTGAAAAAGCGACTAAAAACTCGCCCGCTTGAGCAAACACAAGCTTGCGTTTTTATTCAAAGCTTTGATTTGAAGCGAGCTTGTACTCACCCGCTCCGATCAAACTGAGTTTGATTTACCAGATTCAAGCTTGCTGGTGTTTTGGGCATGTGACTTTGACGGCCATTCAGAATCGTGAGGAAATTCTTGGAGGAGATTTTGGCGGGAATTTCTAGATAGCTTGAGTTTGCCAGTTAAGCTGGTAAGCCAAAAGTTTGTCATAAGTTTTCTGAAATATAGTTTCAGATAATCTTTTTAAGCTAATAAAGATTTGCATGATAATTAAATTTCTTTTCCCATTTTCATAGGAACTTTGAAACTCCAAAGTACCTGCCGTGAGGATATAATATTAGCATGCACTTTGCTCAAGGAAAGAAATGTCATGTTTGAAATGGATGCCAATTCCGGCTTTACGCTAACCAAAGCCGAAGTACCAGTGTCAACGGCAGCCTATGCCGGTGCCCTAGCGTTCTGCGCGGATGAAGCCGATATCTGGCAACGGCAAATGAAAGTTGTGCATCACGTATATCCACAAGAGCAAACAACACCACCAAACAGTACAAAAGCCTCAGCTTCTCAGAGTTCTGGATCCGGGTCCGGCTCCGGCTCCAGCAAAAACCAGAGAAAGTCTTCGTTTACGGGAAGTGGGATTGTCCACCACGAGACTCAGTCGGTGTGTGTGTCGATGATCTTTGATGACATGGATGAAGAGGAGACTAGTTACAGTGAAGATACAAGTCCAAAACCTAAATGCGCCGCTACTAAATTCTGGACTCTGCGAAGGCTCAAACAGTTGGCACAGAATGAACCTCAATATGAGGCCCCGTATGCCGTCATCAGGGCTAAGAGCAGTTCTACCGGATACAACGAAGTAGTGAATGATGGAAGTGAAAATGCCAATGCTGAATTCATGTCTGGTGGATGGATCAAAGATTCTCTTAAAAAATGGTACTCAAAGCTGCCCAAATGTGATCTTTTACCTGAAAATGGTACTTATGTGGTCTCTCAGAAGACTAGTAGTGATTCTGTTATATATGATTCCATTGCATGACTCCAGCCAAAATGTTAAGGTGCTATTTAATTGTCAGATGTCATGTTTTCTCTATAGAAAAACAAAAATAAATGTCAATCCAGGAGCCGGATTCGCTAAAAGATTGTTTCCGAAAGACACCGATAACTAACGATGGACTGTGTTCATTATCCAGTTATCTTGGTAATAATAATGAATAGTTTGTGGAATAGTAAATTTTGTCTACAGCCAATGAGAAATTCGGATTCTTCAGACATTTTCAGTAGTCCTAATGTTATGGAATTCCAATAGTTTCAGACATAGTGTTTAGAGAATCTTGCTCCTGGTTCTAGCTGGATTTTTGGCTTTAGGGTTGATGGGTTTGGGAGACAATTTTAATTTAATCCTTTTAAATCTTGAGAGACTCCTTGTATGCAAACCCAGTGAAGTGACTGAAACTTGCATTTCGAAGAATCGGGTTTAGTCGATGACAACTTCTTAAGAACACAGTTTGGTAATGCTAAAAACTTCCTCAACACTTTGTTTTTACACATGTAATAGGTATACACAATTGTAATTTTGTACTAGTATCACTATATCAATATTGTGCACACTCCATTCTGTAATCCCCACCAGGTTCTACTGATGATAGCAATTTCAATGCTGCATGGATATTTTAGGTAAAACCACATACAATCAGCACTTATCTCAACGGCAACCATAAATATCCGCGGATTTTCTGATATTGCCGATACCGGTTATCGGCAGTCGTTTAAACGAGGCGGTACAGTGAGTGCATTCAATCCTCAAAAGATGAATTGACTTATTTGTCTAAAATGACTTCGCTAAACAGGATATGACGTTTTTATACATCATTTCTCTGAAAGAATTCAAACAAGAGGATTAAGATTAAGCGCAGTTTCACTTCATTGACTTAAGGTTCGTTTACAATGTCGCGGAATGGCTTTTGTTTGTTCGAAATGAAGTGAAGTGGGCGGAGCTAATGCTATTTCGTTTCCAGCGAGATTTTGTGAGATTTGGCTAGAAAACAGAAAATGGATGACGATGTTGTGTTAGCGATGATTGTAATAATGGCTGGAATTTATTATAACAATTTATTTAAAAAAAGATGCTGATGTCTTCACTCCACCGAGTGCAGGCTGCCATTTTGTTTAGATGTGGTTAGGTGATGACGTCATGTCCCTGCTCGCTTCTCATTGGCCTACGCATGCGAAATTCTGAAAAAGTTGACTTGAAGTCAACTTGGAAATTTCGCGTGCAAACTGGTGCGAAGCAAAATTTCGCAAGCAGTCGCTTCATTTTGAACCACAATTCGCGACATTGTAAACGCGCCTTTGTAGAAGTGACTTATCTCTTCTGCTCCTGCTATTGGCTGTGTTACCACATGTTATAGACAGCCGTC
Organism: Strigamia acuminata; assembly: GCA_949358305.1. Lineage (NCBI taxonomy): Eukaryota > Metazoa > Arthropoda > Chilopoda > Geophilomorpha > Linotaeniidae > Strigamia > Strigamia acuminata. The sequence goes on along the minus strand of OX442315.1, from coordinate 6,765,575 downwards.
TTTTTAGTTCAGTTCAGGTTTTAGTGTGCTCAAGCGAGAATTCGCTTCTTTAAGTGATTTAAGGAGAAATCTTTTTGTCTTTTGAAGATAGAATGCACCTACTGTTTTTATCTCAACTTTGAAAACTCAAGAGTGAATTTTGTAGCTGCATTGTGAATATTGCCTTGTACTTACCACTTTACACACATTTATAAAATAGGTCAAGAATTGTTTCCATCGGCCATTCAAAATTTTTATAGGTTGTTTTTGCTTAGAGTGCAATGTTTAGGTGCAATTAACATATTATTTTCACTCTTTAAGACCCAGTGAAAGCTTGTGCCCCATTTTTGTTGTTTTATTTCTCTAAAATCATAAAATGTGGATGTATGTGAATGTGTGTGAATGTATACGCTAAATTTTATAAGCTGGAAGTGTACCAGAGTGTGAAGTGACTTGTTTCAGTAGATGGTCTTAGGAAATTTTAAAAATTAATTATGTTTGAAATTATATATATAATGTGTATATTTTTCTAATATTTCTGTTATACCTTGCCCTGTATTCTATTTCTGTTCTTTGAATGGATTAACAATATTTTCAACTCATTTTTGAGTACACTGTGTTAAGCGAATGGTTGGTGCTTTACACATATAAGAGTTTTTATATATGATATAATAAAAATTTGATATGAAATTTGTTTGGTTTCTTTTCACCACCGAAAGACACTACAGCGGCATTGAGAAAGCCATTTGAACATTTTTTAACACTGGATATACACTAAGATTCTACAAGACTTGCAATAATGTTCTCATGTACCAGTATTCCCATAAAAAAGATACAATAAAATATAAATATAAATATAAAGTGTCTGGAATTAATTGCTTATTGTATTACTAAACATATGGTTGTTTGTATATTTTTAGTAAGCACAACAATTCATCTGCATTATGCCTAATGATTATATTAGAAAACTACTAATTTTTAGCTGTGGTATGCTTACAATTTATAATCATAGAAGTACAGTGAAATTCTCAATGCAGGACAAACATGAGACTATGGTATTTTGATGCCAAAATCAAATTGAAAAATTTCTCTCTTCGCATATGATTCCCATATGATTCAAAAACACATTGAAATTATGATGTAATGTATTATGAAATGCATTATTTAATGTACATTGGACTTGCACACTAGTAATATACTTAATTCCAAAAAATACTGTATATTTTTTAATGCAATATATTGTAAAATATATTTTTGAACCACCAGTATGTCCTGTTTTTAGAATTCCACTACAGTGAGAATAAAAATGACCGGCATTATTTAAATTTGAGTTTAAATTGCAGTTTTTCTTACCTTGATAATCGAGAACATTTCATTTAAAAAGCCCACTGATCCAGATGACATAGACGATTGTCTAGAAAAGAATAACAAAAGTATACACATGTTTCCTGAACAATATAGGTTGTGTGGAATGCACCAGAAGTATCTGGATAGCCATTGGGATGAATGGTCTGGAAGATATTGCAAGTAAGTTGGAATTCAAAACACAGCTTAGATTATTTGAAGTCTTTAAACCAGTCGAAATGCATATTTTAGACAGCAACATTTTCTTTCATATATTTTAGAAAGATCAAAACAACTGGTTTTCCAGAATGCTATGATCCAGATCTCAATAGGATTTATACAGAGTGTGCAATAAAAACTGCAGATACACGAAGAAAAGGGGCCCCTTTTAACAACATGACAAAAAATGCAATGAAGAAATTTCTAACCTTATGCAAGGTATAAATCTGAATTATTGTTTTTTGAATTTCTACCATCAGATCTTGAAAACGGTTGTCTCACTTTACCTTTATATGCAGTTCAGTTGATATTAATTCGAATAATTGTCGATAAAACTGATAAATTATTATAACTAGAACAGTTTTAAAAGATAGATCGTAGAGCCCGAATAACTACCATCGGCCATTTGCATTCTTCGGTCCTGTTGATATCCGCCGAACTGATTCCCATTTAAAATGCGATCAAGATTTATTCATTTACTTTTAAAAAATTCCTAAAAATTAAAAAATTAAAATTAGAATTTATCAATACGTGAAGTCGTATATTTACCAGCCGTTCTAATCACTGTCCAACTTCCACAGTCTAAACCCACCTTCAACGCAACAGCCATAGCGGCGGCGCCATTTCAACCACAACCCGAAGTAAGCGGCGGCGGCGGCGATTCCGAAGTGCGAAAATAAAAATTAAACAAATAAATAAAACCACAATTTGTGAATGATTGCGATTTTTATTTAAACGACTCTACAATTTCAACAGCAACAACAACAAAAAAAAATGTCGACTATTATTTATTTTTATAATTTTTTTTTTTTTTACAATAATTTCAACTTCGTTACTTCGTAATAAACAACTTGATTTTATTTAAGCAACAACTTGCGTTCGCAGTTGAGAAATATATTAATTTAATAAGAAAATCACATGTAAAAACGATTTTCCGCTCGTTTCGCAGTGAGGCAAAAACAAAACACGTCGGCCATTTTGATTTTCACTTGATCACGTATTGATCGATCACGACCCATTTTTCTTTGATTTGTTCTACCTGTCGTGACAAAAGGGGTTCACGGATCCGTATTTTTACTTCCAGTTTGCCGCCATTTGCTTTTCTTCCATCCATCAACTGAAATTAAGGGAAAAAATGGTTTATTAGTTCCGATTTTTGTCACTTGTTTAGTGGCGCTGTGGTACGTACATCAAAACTGTCGTGAATGAAACATTTGCTTTCGAGCGGTGCTAATTTGACATGAGCTATTCCTAGACAGTGGTCACTGTGAAAAAATCCCCTAAAAATGTGGACATTTAATTTATTAGGTTTTTATGTGAAACAAATGTTGTAAATTATTATTATGTTTTTTTACCCTTTCGCCATTACTTCGCACTTGACTGAGTATCGTTTAAAAACCCTCACTAGACTTCGCGCCTTGCGGTTGATGCTTAGCATAAATGTTTGATTGTAATCTGCCGGAGAAAAATAAGTAAATTAACATTCGTTTAATTTGAACAATAAAAAAAATGTAATTTGAAGCATTAAAAAGCAATTTGCGACATCAAAATGCAATTTGCGACATCAAAATGCAATTTGCGGCATAAAAAAGCAATTTGCTACATCAAAAAGCAATTTGCAGCATAAAAAGCAATTTTAGTCTTTAGAAAAGCAAAATGTAGTTTTAGACACCAAAATTGCAATTTCAGACATCAAAATTGCAGTTTTAGACATCAAAATTGCAATTTTAGACATCAAAATTGCAATTTTAGACATCAAAATTGCAATTTTAGACATCAAAATTGCAGTTTTAGACATCAAAATTGCAATTTTATGCTTAAATACGCAATTTTATGCTTAAATATGCAATTTTATGCTTAAATATGCAATTCTATGCTTAAATATGCAATTTTATGGTTAAATATGCAATTTTATGGTTAAATATGCGATTTTATGCATAAATATGCAATTTTATGGTTAAATATGCAATTTTATGGTTAAATATGCAATTTTATGGTTACATATGTAATTTTATGGTTAAATATGCAATTTTATACTGAAGTATGCAATTTCAGACGTTAAAAATTCAATTTAAGCAGAAAAGTATCAATTTTATGCACAAAAATGCAAATATAGACGTAAAAAGTGTGCGGCGCAAAATGTTACCAGGATTATTTGTATCTTTGACTGTTGCGGTCTTATCTTTGGGTGAATTTTCGGATGGAAATGGAAATTCAAATCGAACGTACGTGTCGACATCCTTGGGATTCGAGCCTGAAATTGAGATTATGATTGCACGATTCGACGGGTCGAAAACGGAGGGACAAAGTGCACGTACACGAATAGTTGATTCCGCGCACGATGGTCAATTCGCAGTCGTTATCATTTAACTCCGTAAAACACCTATTACGCAAAGAAAATGTAAAGAAATTTATATTTCTTAATATTAATTGTTCATACTGGACAATATTAAACGTCTTCATCTCGTAATGGAACCTCGGTACAGGATCACCGCGTTTTAATGCGTACTTCAAACACATCAAATCTTTGTTCGCATGTTCCATCAACAACTGAAATCTAAAAATGGCAATAGCAAAGTCATGAGTTTTAAAATTTTAACCTAAAAATTGAATTTGTGGGGCAAAAATTCAATTTTTGCCCCACAAATTGAATTTTTGAACGAAAAAGTTCAGTTTTCGGAGTAAAAATTCAATTTTTGAACGAAAAAAGTTCAGTTTTCGGAGTAAAAATTCAATTTTTGAACGAAAAAGTTCAGTTTTCGGAGTAAAAATTCAATTTTTGAACGAAAAAGTTTAGTTTTCGGAGTAAAAATTCAATTTTTGCCCCAAGACGAAAATGTTCAGTTTTCGGAGTAAAAATTCAATTTTTGAACGAAAAAGTAAAATTTTGAAGCAAAAATTCAACTTTTAGAGCAAAAATTCAACTTTTAGAGCAAAAATTCAACTTTTAGAGCAAAAATTCAACTTTTAGAGCAAAAATTCAACTTTTAGAGCAAAAATTCAACTTTTAGAGCAAAAATTCAACTTTTACAGCAAAAATTCAACTTTTACAGCAAAAATTCAACTTTTACAGCAAAAATTCAACTTTCACAGCAAAAATTCAATTTTTACAGCAAAAATTCAATTTTTACAACAAAAATTCAATTTTTACAGCAAAAATTTAATTTTTACAGCAAAAATTTAATTTTTACAGCAAAAATTTAATTTTTACAGCAAAAATTCAATTTTTACAGCAAAAATTCAATTTTTACAGCAAAAATTCAATTTTTACAGCAAAAATTCAATTTTTACAGCAAAAATTCAATTTTTACAGCAAAAATTCAATTTTTACAGCAAAAATTCAATTTTTACAGCAAAAATTCAATTTTTACAGCAAAAATTCAATTTTTACAGCAAAAATTCAATTTTTACAGCAAAAATTCAATTTTTACAGCAAAAATTCAATTTTTACAGCAAGAATTCAATTTTTTGTGCAAAAATCCAATTTATAAAGCAAAAATTCAATTTTTAGAGCAAAAATTCAACAAAATCTTCCAGGTCCGCTAACTTACTTCCTCGAGTGATTAATGTCGCCAAGTTGTGAGAAATGATCACGGTTTTTCCCGCACATCTACAAAAATCAAAACCAAAAATTTATACAAAAAACAAATAAACAATTCCATAAATAAATAATTAACTTACAGCTATCTGCGCTTTGAGGTCGGCCTCAAGTTTCGTGTACATCTCGTCGCGGTCCCCTTGCGGCAAGCAATCGGACACTTCAATCACTTCGAATCCCTCGCTCTCGATCTCCATCTCCTTTTTCCTGGTCACTTGCGGGGGAATTGGAGCCGTGTCCAAATTGACAGGAAGACCCGATTTCGACGCTTCGATCATCGGGTTAAATCCCTACAAATCGACCATTTTTACTAAATATATTCTGCGGATTTTTTCTTTTCTTTGCTTTATTACTTTACTGATGCGTAAATATTCCTTGGCCGCTTCGATGTCGCCTTTTTTCTTCGCTTCGAGCGCCGCGTCACGAAACAATTTCTGTCTTTGCTGCAAGTTCTAAGAAAAATCGAGAAATTGATAGAAATGTCGAAAAAATTGGTTGAAATTCCGAAAAAAAATTGGTTAAGATTCCGAAATAATTGGTCGAAATTTCGAAAGAAAAAAAATGAGTCAAATTTCGAAAATTAACTAAATTCTATTCAAAATTCGAAACGTGTTAAAAATTCAGTTCAAATTTTGAATTTCGAACCATTTCAGAAATTTCTTCAATTTCGAAACAATTTCAATTATAAAATTCGATCCAAAATTAAAAACATTTTAAAATTCCCAGGGTTGCACGCATTATTGCAAATTGGTAACTAACGTTTGTGCTCGGTATCTTGATACTAAATTCGTACTGCGCATCCCATTCTGCGCAGACGATTTTCTAATTCCAGTTGTTATTTAGCAGTATTAAGCCTAATATTAGGCCTAAAATTGCTAAAAATACGGTAAATAAATAAAAATATTTTGGCACTACGCCATACCATAAGTTACTTTTAATAATGAGGTTATTGTTGTTTATTTACTTTATTAGGCTTAATACTGCTAAATAACAACTGGAATTAAAAAATCGTCTGTGCGCAGAATGGGATGCGCAGTACGAATTTAGCATCAAGATACCGGGCGCAAACTGTAGTTACTGCTAGTTATTTAGCCAAAAAAGAAACTAGTTACCACCCGTTGTCGTAACAGTTACATTTATTTGAGCTTGAGTGTTAAAATGGACGACAGAACTCAACTTGAATTATCTTTGCAACTATAATAGATACCGAAATCAAATATTTTTTGTTTGAAAGAGCTTGACGTCTACTATAAAATAGGCCTATTTGGATCTCTGTAACTTTCACAGAACCAAAGATAACCTGCAATTATTCATCCCCAAAAATTAAATTTTATTTTCAACTGCCAAATGCATTTAAACCATATTCATCCTTAGGCAAAAACACTCACAGATCACGATACTGCAATTACAATTTGAATAACCGCCATATGTTTTTCAAAAATAAAAAAAAATTGTTTTTTTTTCACAAAAAACATGTCTAGGATATAAGTTGCAAATATGCAAATTGTAGCTACGGAATCGTGATCTACAACCATTTTTAGTCTGGAAAAGTTACGTAACAGTAACGGGATCTAACGGTTCGTTACTGCTAAAACAGTAGAGTTTGCGGGATGCATTTTTCCCTTATTTTGCTCCACGATACGCTATTCTAGTGCCATATCGTTAAGCAAAAAGCCTTTAGTGTATCGTTTTCAACCCTAAAATAAAATATAGCGCAGCCAATCCGGTAGTCACGGCCTTAAAATTTGGATTAGCAACGACCTCATTTGCCGCCATTTTAATTTCTTCGATCGCACGAAGGGCACGTATTAAGGTTTATATCATTGTTTTCTCTTTCATTTGGTTTTAATTCACAATAATAAAGGTGCTTCATTGTTTTGAAGCAGTAAAATACAAGAATTGTCTCTAATTTTTTTTCAAAAGAGACTGCTTCAGTTTCAGTGATCACATAAGGGAAAAATGCAGCCCGCAAAAACTTATTTTATTATTTTTCCCTTACACTATTTTTATACCGTATAGTTTTTAACTGTAAGGGAAAAATGCATCCCGCAAACTCTCTAGTAACAAATTACCGTTAAGTTAAAGCATTACCGTTACAGCTACGCAACATTTCAGCATCTCAGCCGTTTTCAAGTCTCGATTTTCCGAGACGAGAACAGAACTTCCCGAGACGAGATCTCGTACGAGATCTTTTGAAAGAAACCGACATTTTTTAGGATAAAAAAAAATTACAACGTGCTTTTATATCACAAAGGAACATAAAGTGAACGTTAAAGGTCTCACCCGTTACGAGAAACAATAAAAAACCTACAAATCACGTTACGACTCGCAATGAGAATTCTACCTTTTTTATTATATCTCGTAATAATGAAATCACGTTTTGCCGAGACCGATATCCTGAGACTAAAAAAAACCGAGATCTCCGAAACCGAGATTACGAGACGAGCGAGATCAGAAACTATAAACAATAACGCATGCAACACTGAAAATTCCCCTCAAAATCCACTCCAAACTCCAAATTCCCAAACATTTCCCAACCCTCTCCTTCCACCACTCACCTGCAACTGCCTCTCCTGAATATTCTGCCTCGGAGTCTGCCCGCCACCGCCGCCGCTTTTCCCCGCCGACGAAGTCCCCGGCGACCCTGTCCCCGGCGACCCTTGCCCTTTCACCGGCGACTCCTTCTCCTTCACCCCAGCCGCCTTCCCCACAACACCTTTAACATCCCCCACATTCTTCCCCCCACTCGCCACCGACCCGCCTTCCCTCGGAATCGGCGCGAACCCCGGCGGATCCGGCAAATCATCGTACGGCACCGCCTTCCCCGCCTTGCACAACTTGATCGCCCCCTCGTACTGCTTCACGATCCTCCCCATCCTCCTGCTCTTGCTCGTGTTCATCTCCCCCTCCGCCTCCAACATGGCCGCCGCGTACTTCTCCCTCCGCTGCTCCAGCGCCTCCAACGTGGACACCGGCGCGGGCGGCGCCTTGAACAGCTCGGGCTCCGGCGGCCCCGCCTCCGACACCGACACCGACTCGGCCATATCGCTCGAACTCGTGGTCAGCGAGGACGGCGGGCTCGGCGACCCCGCGTGCCCCTCGTCCGCGTACCCTGGCGGCGGTGGCGGCATCTGCGACAAATCGATCGGCTGACCCTGCTCCAGCGCCACGATGACCACCTCGAACTGCTTGGCGATCTTCATGTGTCGGATCGCGTTCTCCGGCTCGTGGTTCCGCTTGGCGTCCAGCGCCGCCCGCTGGTACTGCTTCTTGCGCCCGGCGAGCATCGCGAACACCATCTTCTTCTCCGCCTCGAACTCCTCCTCGGGGCTCGGCGCCTCTTTCTCCGGGGACCCCGACAGCGCCGTCAGGTTCTCGGCCCACTGCAGCAGGTCGATCATGGGGTCCGAGGGCTCCGCGACCGGTTGAGGCTCTTTTTCGACCGGTTTTTCCACTTTTTCGACCGCTTTTTCCACTTTTTCGACCGTTTTCGGCGCTTCGGTCGGGATTGGCGGCGATTTCGGGGGTTTTTGGGGTGTTTTGGGGGCCCCTGGGGGTCCTGCGGCCACTTCCGGGGGTATGTCGGACTCGTCGACGGTTCTGCCGGCGCGTGCGTTCTTGAGGAGGTTGTTGATGGTTTTTATGCCGCGGTCGAGGCGCCGTGTTTTGGCGGAGTCGCCGGCTGCGTTTTGCAGGGCTTGTTTGTACATGGCGAGGCGTTGTTCCAGTTTGGATTCGATGGACGGTGGTGGGGGTTCGTAGGACGATGTTACGGGGTGTTCGGTGGTTGGGGCCGATGGGGCGGGTGGGGCGGGACGTTTTGGGGAGGTTTTAGGGGGGCTGGGAGGACTTGGGGGTGGTTCGAGTGGTGATAGTTGTTGGAGTTCGGCCTGGAATGAAAAATTGGAAGTTAGTTTGGGGTTATTTTAGGGGATTTGTGAGCGTTTGTTTGGGTTTGTGAGGGTTTTGTGGGTTGAATCGTTCGAATTTTAAACGGAATGTGATTTTTTTGTTGGTTTTTTGTGGAAAATTTGATTTTTTTGTTGGTTTTTTTTGGAAAAATTTAATTTTTTTGTTGGTTATTGTGAAAAATTTGATTTTTTTTTGTTTTGATGGGTTTTAAGGTTAAATCGTTGGGGTTTTTATTAAAATGCGACTTTTTTGACATTTTAACGGTTTTTTGACGATTTTTACTTGTTTTTTGTTCGAAAAATTGGCGAAAAAAAATAATTTCAACAATTTTTCATCAATTTTCAACGTTTTTCAATAATTTTTCATCAATTTTCAACGTTTTTCAATAATTTTTCATCAATTTTCATCAATTTTCATCGTTTTTCATAAATTTTTTAGCAATTTTCATCGTCTTTCATCAATTTTTCATCAATTTTCATCGTCTTTCATCAATTTTTCATCAATTTTCATCGCCGTTACCATTTTTCCACAACTAAATCACCGAAATTGTCGACCGAAACTTAATTTTTACAATTTTTAACGAATAAACATACATTTTTCCCATCACTTTCTACCGAAAACTTGTCATTTTTGTCCAAAAAAACCCAAAACCAGTCGCGTTTTAACCAAATCAACCCCACAACCAACCAAATCCACTTCCACCCACATCCCGCACCACAAACACAAACTCCCGCCCAAAAAAACCCAATCCAAACAGCACAAACTCCAATACAATCAATTCGGCATCATTCTCCAAATCCTCGTCGTCATCCTCGTCAGACTGGGGGTCCCTCAAACTCGCTTCAATCATCGAGTCCAAATCCTGTCCACTCATCGGAGCTGTCTCAAAACAAACAAAATCAACACATTGTACCATCCATTCAACCAAAATTCACCTTTCCGCGGCCTTTTTTCTCGCGGCGGAGCTTTTCCCGACGTAATTGCTAATAATTCCGCTTCGAGTCCGATGTCGTCGTCGTCATCGATCGCAGCTGCAGCGCCCGTTTGGGGGTCGAAATTATAGTAGCCACCCATGTCCAACAGCCCCATCTGCGATTTATCAGACAAATTTGCGATTAAAACGATTTTCGTGGCCGAAATTGACGAATTACCTGTCGCATTCCCTCCCGCCCTTTGACCGGGCGCTCCTTTTTTCCTTCTTTTTTACGGTTAAACATAATAGAAAAACGTATGGAACAGCTATAACGGTTGTTCATGTCACGGTGCTTATATTTCCGTCTTACACCTCCCTAGAATCGCCGAAAATGGCGAATTTCTGTCCGAAATCAATGCGGACTCGCTTGTAAACAAATTGTAACGGCCATTTTGGATGATAAAACCCGGTGCTAAAGAACGTACGACTCTTATTCAATTCTAAATCACTGCGCATGCTCTGATTGCTCGCCCAATAAAATATAACATTTTGTTTAATTACGATTTATTTTAAAAAATAATTATTAGTTTAAAAAAGAATTTTATTTATCCTGAAATAAAAAATTTAATTGGTTTTTCAAAAAACAAAAACGGATTTAAAACGTTGCGAAGTCGTGCGCGGTGTAGTCGATCACGTGATTGGTCGTCGTCACATATCCGTATATATAAAAAAATAATCGCATTGAAAGATATGTTTTAACGGTTTTACTCGGCGACGGAAGCGTAAAAACGGCTTAAAACAGCGTCAAGTTGCTCGTTTTACAGGTGGGTTACGTCGGATTTGATATTTGGCACGTTTGCCGTTTGTTTTGGCGCGAAATAGCATGGAAATGGACGATAGGCCGGTTAGGCTTATCATTCTTTGTGATTGGGTCTTGTGTTCCTCTCTTTTATTGGTCGTTTGCGCCTATTTGGTTTGCTCGATTGTTTGTGATTATTGTTATTGGACTAATGGCCCGTTAATATCGACACTCTGATTTGTCGTTGTTGATTTTTCGATTTTTCGAATTTTTTTTAAAAATTTGTTCATTTATTTTTTCAGAATTTGGAATTTTTCGATTTTTTTTGTTTTTAAAGAACAAACTGATCAATGGCCCAAACCGACCCGAATTATCAGCCGCCAGGTGGCGGCAGCGGCGGTCTGTCAGAGGCGGCGCAGCTTCTGCAGTCTTTTTGGCAGAGGTCGACCGAAGAAATCAAGAAATTAGGATCAGTAAGTGAAGTACAGGAAAATTGAGACAAATTTTATTTGTTTTTTTGATTTTTTTCGATTTTTTTTTGGTTTATTTTTATTAATTTTGGGTTTTTTGGTTTTTCTTTTTTAGAATGATTTTAAGCAACAGGAATTGCCTTTGGCTCGGATCAAGAAGATTATGAAACTGGATGAAGATGTCAAGGTAAAAGAAAAAAGGAAAAAGCGAAGAAATTTAAAGAAAATTTTTTTTTCTAAATTGTATATTAATGCAACTAAATAGTTAACTTGTGGGTTAAAAAAATTCAGTTTAAGCATAGTGCTGCATTGAGGTCTTTTTATGCATCTAAAAAGATCATTCATGTGCAAAAAATGAATTTTTATTAACTAAATTGTTCTTTTCTATGCATTTCTATGCCTAAATGATTTTTTTGTGCCTAAAAGATGCATTATTGTACCTAAAATGAAGGTTTTACACATTAAATGTTTATGTTTGTTCATAATAACACACTTTGTGTTTAAAAAAATCTATATTTTGTCTAAAATATGGATTTGTGCATTAAATATGGATTTTTTGCATAAAATATGAATTTGTTTGCATAAAATATCAGTTTGTTTGCATAAAATATGAATTTGTTTGCATAAAATATGTTTTTTTTGCTTAAAATATGTTTTTTTTGCATGAAATATGTTTTTTTTGCATAAAATATGTTTTTTTTTGCATGAAATATGTTTTTTTTGCATAAAATATGTTTTTTTTGCATAAAATATGTTTTTTTTTGCATAAAATATGTTTTTTTTGCAGAAAATATGAATTCATTGCATAAAATATTGATTTTCACAAATAAACATGCAGTTTTAGCCTAAATAAAAGATATATTTTTACACACAAATATGCACGTTTCTGCTTGAAAAGTGTATTTTTATGCAGTTTTGTGCACAGAAAGTACATTTTTTAAAAATTAACACGCATTTTGGGGCAATTTTTGATAAAAATCAACACCTAAATCATTTGGAAATAATTAATTTTCTTCGTTTTCTAGATGATCAGTGCCGAGGCACCAGTTCTCTTCGCCAAAGCGGCGGAGATCTTCATCACCGAGCTGTCCCTACGCGCGTGGGTGCACACGGAGGACAACAAGCGGCGAACTCTGCAGCGCAACGACATCGCCATGGCCATCACGAAATTCGACCAGTTCGATTTCCTCATCGACATCGTGCCGAGGGACGAACTCAAACCCGCAAAACGACCCGAAGAAGCCGTCAGGACCACGACCATGTTGCCGGACCAAGTCCAGTATTACTTCCAGTTGGCGCAACAACACCAGGCGGCGCTGCAACAACAAACCTCCACCGGTCAAGCGACGGCGGACAACAATTCTGTGCGTTTTTGGTCAATTTTTGGGATTTTTTCGTTGATTTTTACGTTTTTTTTTGTTTTTAGATTCAGATTGTCCAGCAGCCGAGTGGACAGTTGCAGACGGTGACCACTCAGGCGATTCCTGTGCAGATGACGAGTGCGCAGCAGACGCTGGGGACTCAGGCGCAGGCGACGAACGATGCGAGTCAGAATGCGCAGGTGCAGGCCACGCAGTTGCAGGTGCAGGTTCCGGTGACACAGGTGAAGAAGAACTATGAGGGTTTGGATGAGGATGGATCGGAGCTGCTTTGGGATTGGCTCTAGCTTTTATATATATTTTATATTTATTTATTTGTTTATTGTTGGTTTTTGATGTGAAAGGGTTTTGTTTTTGGTGAGATGTTTTGAAAAATGTTGGAAATTGTAAAGGAAAAGGGGGAAAAGTGTTTGAAATTTTAATAAATGTTGGGGGAGTTTGGTGGAAGAGGTTGGAGAGTTGGAGAAAATGAATTTAAATGTTGGGGGAGTTTGGAAAAAATGATTGAAATTTAGGGAAAATTGAGAAATGTGTTGAAAAGTTTGGAGGAATTGTTGAAAATACGAAAAATTGCGGGGGAAAAGTTTAGAATTGGAAAAATTTCCGGAAAAATGTTTAAAACTCGAAAAATTTACGAAAAAAATTAGATTTGGGAAAAAAAATTTGAAAATTTCCGGTAAAAAATGTTGAAAATTCGAAAATTTCCGGGAAAAAATGTTGAAAATTCGAAAATTTCTGGTAAAAAATGTTGAAAATTCGAAAATTTCCGGTAAAAAATGTTGAAAATTCGAAAATTTCCGGTAAAAAATGTTGAAAATTCGAAAATTTTAAAAATGTTGAAAATTCGAAAATTTCCGCTAAAAAATGTTGAAAATTCGAAAATTTCCGGTAAAAAATGTTGAAAATTCGAAAATTTTAAAAATGTTGAAAATTCGAAAATTTCCGCTAAAAAATGTTGAAAATTCGAAAATTTCCGGTAAAAAATGTTGAAAATTCGAAAATTTCCGGTAAAAAATGTTGAAAATTCGAAAATTTCCGGGAAAAAGATGACGAATATTCGTAAATTATCGGGAAAAAAATTTATTTTTGAAAATTTGAAAAGTTTCCGAAAAAAAATTTTGAAAATTGGAAAATTTTGCGGAAAAAAAATATTGAAAATTCGAAAATTTCTGAAAAAAATGATGAAAAATCCTTAACGTTTGAAAAATAATTTTTTTTTTTAAAAATTCGAAAAATTCCGGAAAAAAAAATATTGAAAATTTGAAAAATTTCCGAAAAAAATTACCGAAAATTCGTAAATTTTCAGAAAAAAATTTTTTTTTTGAAAATTCGAAAAATTCAAAATTACAAAATCTTACTTCATAAAAATCCTTTCCAAAAAAAAAAAAAAAAATCTCACCAAATTGTATTTTCCTCCTCAGCAGGCGACCGCGCAACAGACCCAACAAGTGATCCAAATCCCACAAGCGCAAATGCAACAACAAGGCGGAATCCAAATCATCCAACAAGTCATAACCCCGACCGGCGAAGTCCAACAAATACCCGTAAACAAACAAAAACAAATTACCCAATTAAAAAAATTAATAAACAAATCATTTAGATTCAACTGACGCCATCGCAAGTGCAGCTGATCCGCCAGATGCAGCACCAAAACACCAACCAGCCAATCATCATCCAAGCGGCGCCGATCCAAGCAACCGCGGCCGCCGCCGCCGCTCCCCAACAGACTGCGCAGGTTTTCCAAATCCAGCAAGTGCCTGCGCAGGCGCAGAACCCGACTCCGGTCTTCTTGACCCAAGCGTCGGTTGCCGGGCAACCGACCATCCAAATACAGCAGGCCGCGCAGGAAGTTGCCACCGTGACCGAAGAACAATAATTTTAATTTTTTTTAAATTAATTCTTTTTATTTTAAATGTTATTAGTTGAATGTCGGTTTTTCGTTGTATTATTGTTCCAAAGTGGAACGATGGAAGACGTTTCACTCGTTTGTTAGTGATAATTAATTCGAGCTGAATAAAATTAATTTTTTCATTACGTTTGTCGAGATTCGTTGATTTGTTTAGAAAAATTAATAAATAATTAAATTAAAACACAACAAAAACGTGGATGACTGTGATTATGTTGTGGGATTGTTTGTTTTTTGTTTATGGACAACTTGGGTTGTCAAAATTGTGCTTTTACTCACGTTTTTTGTGGCGACAAGGACAACTCGCAGAGTGGCAGCCATTTTGAATTGGTTGTAAGTGTAAAAACCAACACCAGGTGGCGACATGTTGCATAGTAGTAAAAATATATTTATATATTTATATATATTTATTATTTGTATGTTTATTTGTGCTTAAATACGATTTTGAAGGTCTTTAAGTGCATATTTATGCAATTAAATTCAACGCAAAAAAAATGCCACACAATTCAAGATTACAAAAATTACAAAAACCAAATACAGAAATTAATAATGTTTCATAATTCCTCGTCTTGCCAATCGATCAGCTGCCTCGTTGCCCAAATTTCCCGAACGAGCCTCAACTTGTTTCTACAAACAAAACAAAAATTATTACACCTCCAACAAAAATAAACCACTTAAACATTCGATTTACAAAATTCACTTGAATTCCCGCCTTCACTGCAAGGATGTCTTCGAAATCCGCCCGGTTTTCGACCTCTTCGCCGGAATCGTTTCTCCAGCCATTTCGTCGCCAGTTATAAATCCAACTATTCATTCCTAAATCAAGTTAAAATATAATAAAAAACAACTCGATACTCAAGTAACTCAACAAATTAAATCCCATACCTTGGATTAGAAGTTGGCTATCTGACAAAATCGTCATTCGACCAAACCCGAGCTTTTCTCCCTGTGCAATCGCCCGGACCGCGGCTTGTATCTCCGCCCGATTATTCGTCTGGCGCCCTTGTAGCGCCTCGCTTACATTTCTGCACGAAAAATAATTAAATTTCGAAAATAAATAAAATATTTTTGTTTTACCTTTTATCACGCGGGCCCCAATACACTCCGATTCCACCTTTAGCGTTGCGTTTACCGTTATTATCGCAAGCCCCGTGCGTGTAAACCTCAGCACGAGCATTCTTTGAGATAAAAACAAGTTAAAATGTGAAAAAAGTAATTTAAAATTAGAAATCACATCTTACATGACTCATTGTAGCTGTGTGGGCGGTGAGGTAGTGAATGGAGTCTCGAGTGTGGATTCTGAATGCTTCTCCACCTTTTATAGACCACACTCACCTCCTACCATCGATATTCTTGCAATTGGTCGTTGGAAATTTGAATTTCAATTGACGTCAAAATCTAGAAAATTCTATTTGGGGTGCGAGTGACCGACCAATAAACAATAAAATACACATCTGGTCTCAAGATATCACAAGGAATTTGTCATACATAAACCTTAAGTCACCATTGTGGTCAATGTTGTTGGGAATCGTTGGATCTTTAGACCAGATGTGTATTGTAGTGTTTATTGGACGCGGCCATATATGTCTCATATTTTCGCCTTTGTTCTCTCCTTAATGTGCTTCTTTTGAATGTTTGTGTCCGTCCCTTGTTTATTGCGCCCTTGTTTATTGCGCCACTCTGGAAGGACACCGCTTTTGATTGTCTTTAGTAATAAAAACAATTCAATCATGTCAATTTACTTTTGCTGTCCATATCGTCTTCATGTCTGTTCTTCAACAAAATATTCCTACGAACGTTCTTAAATGTTAAAAACAAACTACAGTACCACTTACACAAAAGCAATAAAAATTTAAAAATTCCTTTTTATTAAATAAAAAATGAAGAAACTAAAATATGTAAGCAAAAAAATTCGGGATTGGCAATTTTGAAGGTGCGTGGAATATAAATTCCTTGTTAATGCTTCTGGTCAGTGGTCACCCCAAGAATGACCAAATGTAAGCAAGCCAATGAATTGCATGTATCGCCAAAGGCTAAACGGATCGTGTACCACGTGGCTGTGGTTCAAAAGCATTCAGAAGCCACACACTAGAGACACTAGAAACACTAGAGACACTAGAGATTTGATTTGACTGCAGTCGCTGGATACAACCTCGCCTGCAGCCCTACATCGACTGTCATTAATCAAGGCCGGTTTGGGAGTACAGCTCGATGGACCACCATAGATTCTGATTAAGAAATAAAAAGTTTTCTAGTTGTTGGAGATCCATTCAGACAGTGGTTTTGTCCAAGTTTGTGTTCAGTTTGAATTGAATTCTTCACTCACTTCGACTGCGATCTCTTTTATATCCTTGGATCATCGACCATGGCAGTTGGTTGCGCGCGCCAGCTAGTGGCAAAATTACATGGTAATAACTGGTTCCGGACAAATTGCCGACATTTCTCAATATTTTTACAAATTTGTCCACATTTTTACCAATTTTTCCACATTTTTCAACAATTCTGCAATTTTTCAACATTATTTACAAATTTTTCAACATCTCTGCAATTTTCCAACTGTTTCTCAAATATTTTGTATTCCGTAACAAATTTATTTACCAACGTGCTTTTGTATTTACAAATACAGGCTGGTGCATGCACAGATTACTAATCTGTGGGCATGTGTGAGTGCAGTGTGGATTCTGGATATTCTTCTAATCTGTGCGGCGAGGAGGAATATTTTCGACCCGGATTCTTTGCGACCGGGATTCTTTTCGACTCGAGGTAAAGTGCGCTTTTTTTCGACTGGGATTATTTTCGACCAGGAAAATTTTCGACCAGGAAAATTTTCGACCAGGAAAATTTTCGACCCAAACGGGATTATTTTCGACCAGGAATCCACTCGACCAGGAATCTTTGCGACCAGGATTCATCTCGACCAGGATTTTTTTCGACCGGACATTTTTCGACTTCAACAATAATGTCACGCATTAGATACGTGACGATGTCACGTATTGTAGACATGAAAGGACTAATGTGTATTGTTCAATCCCACACTTTATGCACAAAAAACATAAATGTTTGCAGAAAAAGTCCAAATTTTTGCACAAAAAATCAAAATGTATGGTACTATACAGCCAATCCCTTATTCAATCCCGGCTAGAACAATATACTGTAGGAAAATTAAGTGCTTATTTAATGTGTGTTTGTTGATGAACAAAATGGTCGTAAAATGGGCAGAATGACGGTTTACGGGCGACTCACGACAAGTCGGCTCAAAGAAGTGGTTTGCATAAAAAAACCAGCAAGGTGAGGTTCGCGGGGGGTCAAGGGGGGGCGCAGCCCCCCCTTGTTAGCCCTTCTTGGGGTTTTAATTAACTAAATTAAATTATTAAATTATAAACTTGATTTTCGGGTCGCCCGTAAACCGTCATTCTACCAAACATTCAGTAGAGAAAATGGGCAATAGTATGTGCATGGAAATTATTGTAAGAGTAATATTGCTGTTAATGTTTTGGTAAGACTAGGGTAAAAAAAATAATATGAAGCTGAATTTTTAATCTCGCTTATTTTTCTGACTTTAGGAAAACCGAGCTGACTGAACCTTTCCAACGGAAAATTCACAGTGAAGAATTATGGCTGTATAGAAATCCTAGAACACCTAGTTATGTACCGTACCTGTAGCAATTTTATGGGTAATTGTATTTTTAAATATAAATTTGCACATACCTTTTAATTTTAAAACTTAGATTGATATTGTGTTGTAGCCTTTCGTCTTATTTGTTCCATTATTTTTCATAACTGTTTTCGGAGTCACAAAACGAGATAAATCGGATATTTTGCAAGCTATTTTAGGTAAATATTAAAATATCTTATTTTCAGAATATATAAATACGACTTAAAATGGTTCTTTTCTTTTATTATTTTGCAGCTGCTTGTCATTAACTTTATGTTTGAATGGTGTCCTCACAAACGTGATAAAATTAGCAGTTGGAAGGTGAGTATTGCATTTATTCTCGTTAGTGAAACGCAGATTTTTAGACCACGGCCAGATTTCTTTTGGCGATGTTTTCCGGATGGATATGTCAATTCAGAAATGAATTTTACGGGTAATATTTTAGACATATCAAACGGCCGCAAAAGTTTTCCAAGTTTTCTAGTTGTACGTACAGAAAAGAA
This sequence comes from Strigamia acuminata, assembly GCA_949358305.1. Taxonomy (NCBI): domain Eukaryota; kingdom Metazoa; phylum Arthropoda; class Chilopoda; order Geophilomorpha; family Linotaeniidae; genus Strigamia; species Strigamia acuminata. The sequence continues at coordinate 6,746,898 of OX442315.1, read as the reverse complement.
TGAAAACAATGTAAGTTTTGTGAAATGTATTTGGATCTTGCATTCGTGTTTTGATAAATGAACAGATTTAATCAAAGCGTGTAAACCATTACAAGCAGACGACAGAATGCGTAGTCACTTAGTAACGAAACAAACAACAGACACATCGCTCTAGTGTCGTAACAAACACTAACTAGTTCTGACTGCATTATATCATCTCACAAATCCCCCTTTATAATCCGTCAGAACTAATTTCACAATTGGTAATAAACATTATCGTGTCACAAAATTGCAAAATTCTCTTCTTCTTTCAAGCTTTCTTTCTCATGTTCAGCAGGTTGACAAAGTCATCGATCTTGTTTCCCGAGAGAGGCTTGGTAAGCGGGTCTGCGAGCATTTGCTCACTTGGCACGAAGTTCAACTTTATGTTGTTCAGCTCCACTTCGTCCCTCGCGAACATATATTTCCTCAATATATGCTTGGTCCGATCATGCTGTCCGGTCTCCTCGGAAATGAGAATGGTCGATCTGTTATCACAGAACACGTCGAGACCGTACTGAGTTGTCTCCATCTGTAATTCGGCTATCAGACCCCGCAGCCACTTCAATTCCCGTACGCCCTCGCTAAGTGCCACCACTTCGGCTTCGCAACTCGACATCGTCACCAATCTTTGTTTTTTTGCTTTCCAGCTGATGATTGATCCCCCATACAGGGTCAAGTACCCGCTGTGTGACTTAGCGTCTTTTCCCACGCTCCAGCTAGCGTCGGTGAACAATTCCAAGGGTTTCCTGACTCTGTCGTAAAATACTCCGTAGCGAGTAGTTCCGCTGATGTACTTTAAGACTCTCCTCAGCGCCGTCAGGTGTATCTCTTTTGGATTACTGCTGTAGGTGCCCAGCTTGCTGACAGCGTATGCCAAGTCTGGCCTTGTGCCTAACATCAGGTACATCACACTCCCGAGCATCTCCTGGTACTGCTTCGGGTCTACTGACGGTGATTTGCTATGGTTGTCCAAATCTTGGTCAGTTGCCATAGGAGATTTCTTTCCTTTGCAGCCAATCATCTCATGCCGCTTAAGTATCTTGTTGGCATACTCCTCTTGTGTGAGTCTAATGCCATGTTTGCCAATCGTTATCCGCATGCCCAGGATGTGATTTGGCTCACCCATGTCGTCTAGTTTGAAGTATTTGCTGAGCTGTGCCATTTTAGCCTCTATTAATTGATCCGTCGATCCAATTGCGATAATGTCATCCACAAAGACGCCCAATGCAAAATATTGTTTGTCCTTGATCCATATGTATATACATGGATCCCCCTTGAGCTGTGTTAGACCCATCTTCTTTAGTTTCTCGTCCAGTTCCTTATTCCAACATCGTCCGGATTGCTTTAGTCCGTAGAGACTCTTATCCAGCACGCATACGTAGTCCTCGGCTCCCTCCTCTTCATATCCCTCGGGTTGAGTCATATGGATTACTTTATCCAAGAGTCCATATAAATAGGCGGTTTCGACGTCGTACTGTCTGAGCCGTAGTCGTTTTTTGGCTGCTATTGCCAATAACAGGCGTAGAGACTCTAGTTTCATGACTGGAGCAAATGTCCGATCGTAATCTTCGCCCGGTTTCTGCGAATAACCCACAGCGACTAAACGAGCCTTGTATTTGCTCACACTCCCATCTAAATTCAGCTTGATTTTGTAAATCCACTTGCATTTAATTGGCTTCTTGTCTTCAGTCGGTTTCTCTAAATGTCATACTCGATGCATGCGCATGGACTGCATTTCCTTATCCATCGCTGCTCGCCACATCTTGGCATCTGGACATGAGATTGCCTCTTGGTAGGAAGTTGGAGTGATTAGTCGCGCCTTCCGTTTCATGCGCGCCACACATGTTGCATTCCAACGTCTTCCCCTCTCCGATCTGCGTGATATATACGCTGCATCTCGTCGTCTTATTCTCTCCGATCTCCTGACTCCTCGGTGTTGCAACTCCTGTTCACGTCGCTCGTTCCTTTCGATGCGTTGCTGTTCCTTCACGGCCGCTTCCTGTCTGGTAGGCCTGCCCGGTCCACGCTCGCGTAGAACGACCGGCGGTGCGGGTGGCACCACAACTGGTTGCCTCGGCGCTTCCGCAACTTCCGGTTCATCTTCATCTTCAGCATCACTCTCAGTTTCATCGTCAATTTCGTCGTGCGCGTCTTCGTGCGCGTTTTCAATCTCATCAGGTGAGTCCTCGTCCTCATCGGCGGTTTCCCACACTTCGGTTTCTTCTTCTTGTTCCTCGTTGTCGTCATCATCACTTGATTGCTCATGATCCTCATTATCATTCTTCCCCCCACTTAAAATCGGAAAAACGACTAGATTGTCCGCGCTGTCTTCAGTTATCAGTTTTTTCGATTCTTTCTGTATTTGGGCGGTCCTAGCATCTTCAATAAAATACACGTCTCGAGTTTCGATTATTCGGTTTTCATTTTCGTCAAAAATTCGGTAAGCCCGCCGACACATGGAGTAACCAACCATAATACCCGGTTTGGAGACTGGGTCCAATTTCTTTCGCATATGTTTGGGTATGTGCCTGTACGCTGCACATCCAAAAACGCGTAAATGCATTCCGGATGGCTTCCTGCTATATCTCGCCTCATATGGCGTCGTTTTCGGATTGGCAGAAGTCGGAATTCGATTGATTATATACACGGCTGTCGCCATCGCTTCCGGCCAAAAACCGTCTGGTAAAAGTGACCACTTGAGCATTGTTCTTGTCTTTTCGACAATGGTCCGGTTATATCTTTCGACGACTCCGTTGCTCTTTGGTGAGAATGGCACTGTCTTCTCGTGCTTAATTCCACATTTAAGATAAATCTCTTTCGATCGTTCATTGACGAATTCTCCGCCATTATCCGTCCTTATTCTTTGCAATTTTAGTCCTGTCGACCTTTCCTCTCTAGCTCTGTGCTTTTCAATCTCTTCAAAAGCATCACTTTTCTCCCGAATTGCAGAAAAATACACGTATTTGGTGAAATCATCGACAATCACCAAAGCGTAATAACTGCCATCATATCCCCATGCTAATGGCCCACATAAATCTACGTGCCATAGCTCCAAAGGGCGTTTTGTTGTCGGTCCCGTTATGCGCTTAAACGCCTTTCTGGGTTGCCGCCCCTCAACGCATGCCCTGCATGGCGGTAATTTTTCTGGCCCAAAATTCACCCCCAAAACGAGTTTTCCGTCTCGTACCTGCTCAAGCTTTTGGTTGCTTGCGTGTCCCAAACGTCTGTGCCATAAAACTCTTTCTAGTCTTTTTGGCTCGTCATTGGTTTGATTGTGAGACGTCGGTGCTTCTTTGACAACATATGCGTCGACTTCCTCGCTGTGCACGCACGTTATCGCATCCAAAACGTACATCCGGTCTCTTTTCTGTGCCGTGGCCAGAATCATGTTTTGCTTGTTCGTCACAATTGCCCGTGTGTCATCAAAAATCACTTTGAATCCTCGTTGCGCTAATTCGTATACAGAAATCAAATTTTCCCGCAACTTTGGAACATGTACAACATTCCCCATTTCCAATTTCACGTTCCCCGTTGGCAATTTACTCCAAAGTGTGACCATGCCCTTTCCTGTCGACTTGCTCGACACTTGGTCCTCGGCAAGGTGCACTACTCCTTCCTCGTGCTCGAAGTTTGTCAGAAATTCCCGATGCGATGTCATGTGAACAGTCGCGCCAGAATCCAACAACCATTCCTGTGGCCCCAGCGAATTGGTCGAATGCTTTGTATGAAAAGCGTAGGTCCTATCCGTTCGTGCGTAAAAAAGTTCCCCTTGTTCCTCTTTTCGCTCCTCCTGTTTGGCGTAATTCGCCGTATTGCGTCCCCGTTGAGCGTCATGTCCACCCGTCGCTTTATTCTTGCAATTGCGTGCGAAGTGTCCCGGCTTTCCGCAGTTGTAACATCCACCGTTTCCCTTGGTGTTACTGGCGCTCGAAGTAGCATCTCCCGTACGTTTACTTCGGCAATCCCTGGCAAAGTGGCCCATTTTGCCACACTCGTAGCATTTAACGCTCTTGTCGCGTTTGCCACCGCGCGCACGTGCCTTGTACGCTTCCTCTTCATTAAATACGGGTCCGTCTTTCGCCTTATCCGTCGCCCATCGCTCTCGCACCTCCAGTGTGCGTCTCAAGTCGACTAGTCGCATGTCTCTTTGCGCTTGAAAAGTCTCAGCGATGCTCGAATATTTGTTGGTCAATCCGTGTACCAAATAGTACATCACCTCACTCTCGGCTATCGGTCGCCCCGCCGCCGCTGACCTCTTGCTAATGGCGACAATTCTGTTGATGTATTCTCCCACCAGCTCATTCCGGCCCATTTTGGCGCTGGTTAGCTCGTGACCTATGTCCACCTGTCTGTGCTGCACGTTTCCTCCGTGGTGCAATGCCAGGTCGTTCCATAACACCTTGGCTTTCTTTGTACCAACGTGTAGTCCCACCTGGTCAGGTGACAGCGTCGTCATGATGAGGCTCAGTGCAGTGGCATTATGTCTCTTCCATTTCTGCCACGCCGCCGCAGGTTGTGCATTCGGTTCGTCCTTCCTGATGACCGGCTCCCACAGACCTTTGGAATCCAGCACTGCCTCCATCAACGTACTCCATATCACGTAATTCGTTTCATCCAGCAATGGTATTCGGTTGGCATTCGCCCCTTTCGGTTCTTCCGCCATCTTGTCGTTTTATCGACTTATCAACGTCCAGTTGGCACGCTCGGCAAGGAAAGAACAGGTTTGAGCCAATTATCGAACTCGGAAAACGAAAAACGATCGTACTCACGGTCACGCGCTTTACACTCTTCTGTCTGCGCTCGCCTTCAATTAATTTCCGCTCAAAACTTATCCACAAACGCCATAAATTCAACCATCCTCTGCTACCACTTGTGAAATGTATTTGGATCTTGCATTCGTGTTTTGATAAATGAACAGATTTAATCAAAGCGTGTAAACCATTACAAGCAGACGACAGAATGCGTAGTCACTTAGTAACGAAACAAACAACAGACACATCGCTCTAGTGTCGTAACAAACACTAACTAGTTCTGACTGCATTATATCATCTCACAAGTTTTTATCTAATTTTTAAATTTAAACCATGCAGTTACATTCGCAAGTATGGGCTTCACAGCCCTTTACCTCGCTGGAAAGTTGTATTGTTTCAACGTCAAAGGACGAGGTCAGTCGTGGCGCTTATGTTGTGCTTATGTTGTGCACATCATCAGTGTACAATATACATTCGGAATGTTCTCTTGCATCATCAATCCCTCAACAACATTCTAAGTTTGAACGATCTGAGGATTTAAATTAAGTGCAATGCGAGCATAAAATATTGAAGTTTAATCACCTCGTTTAAATTTGGTAATCATTAAATTTTTTTATTTTTATTTATATTTTTTTTTACATATTTTTCAATAGTGTTCAATATTTTTTTTCACTGTTATAACATTATACGTAAGTGTATTAAAAATTGGATGTTATTGTATCATTCATTATTTCTTACATGAAACTAGAAAAGTTATTTGGAAAATAACAATTGTCAAAATTCAAAAAGTTTACAGAATAATCCAATGCCACATACATGTAACAGTGGTCAACGGTAACTGAATATACGGGACTGTTTCTATGCCCAACGTAATACATCTGGAAAATACACACAAATCGTTAAGTAACTGCGGTACAGAAAAGTACCTTTGCAAACAAAACTCACTTGTACTGATTTAGTTAATCGTTTATCCCACAATCGAACTAAGCCGTGTAATGCCGTACCACTCAAAATCGTGTATTTATCGTCCGTTGCAAGACAATACACAACAGAATCGTGAGGATCTTCCCAACGGAGAACACTGAAACATTTTAAATAATAAATCGCTTCCATTTCTTTTACAAACAAAATGTTCGCTACCATGTTTCAATTCGTAAATCCCACATTCTAATGTAGGTGTCGTACCCGCCTGTCAAAATTCGAGTAATTTTTATCAAAATTCGAGTAATTTTCATCAAATCTTAGTTCGAGATTTTGTAACTTTAAATTAAAGATTTAGCATTTATTGGCAGAAAAAACGCTAAATTCCATTGGTTCTCTACGGATGCCAGAAAATAGTCCATTTTTAAAAAAAAAAATTGAATTTCTTTTTATAAAAATTAATATTTTAAAAATATTTTTTTCACAAAAATTGAATTTTTCAAAGATATTTTGAGTAAAAATTTGAATTTTAAAGATTAATTTGGTAAAAATTGAATTTTGTTGTTAAAATGATCCATTTGCATTATCCACACTTTTAAAAACATTTTCAACGAAATTTATTTTCCGCAAAAATAGCATCTTTCACGACAAGAGAGTCGAAATTTAAAATAATTAATTTAATTTTCAATTTTTTTTATTTTTTTTTATATTTTATCAATAAGTAAATAAAATTTCACATTAGTAGGAATTGGAACAGAAATTCTTGTTTTATTTCTTTTTTAAATTGTTTATTATTATCATCCATCCATTCACAAATCATCAATTCATTTTTAAATTTTATCACCTCCTTCCGAATTAAATAACTAATTAAACGGACGAAATCGGACGGAATCGTGCCTTCAAACATACGTTTTTTTAAGTTACTAATTTCCTCAATATCAGCCTCAAAACACCACTCTAAAAACTTATCTAGTTGCGTGAAATCTAAATTTCTCAACAGCTTTGTAAACAAATTAGCACGTCGATTTTGCTGCTTGAATCTATTGACATTATCAACTGCTAATTGGCACTTGAAGCGAGATATTTCATCTTCCGATTTCAAACACCGTTTCACGAATTCGTGCACCTCGTCCCAATCATATTTTCCATTTATTTTTCTTGCATTTCCCTTCAAACACCTGCCGAGTTGACTTTGCCTAAAGGGGACCGGTGTCTCTTTACTGAATATTGGGGGAGGAACACCTGCTGCCATTTATATCACACCTCTCAAGGGTAAAGACACTTCCGGCCCCTCTACACACACTGTAAACCAGGGGTCGGCAAGTAATTTTGAGTGGGGTCCGGATACAAGTGAAAATTTTTTTGACGGTCAAATGATTGTTTTCAAAACAATATCACCTTCGTTAAAATCTGATTATTTGATGGAATAAGTCCTATTTTACTTTTTAATTTAATTTCGTTGCAGATGTTTAACATTTACATTAAAAAGGCCGCCGAAATCTACGTAATCGCGTACACGCTGGAGCCGTGTGTTTGAAGATCGCGGATTTGGAGAGGAAATTATGTTAATAAAATAAAATTAAAATGAACATAGGAATATTTTATTTGTTTATTTATTTATTTTTTGAAAAACTGATTAACTGAAATGGGGCCCCCGGAAATCTGGGGGCCCAAAAAACATTCACACGGTAAAACGTACTTTAGTTCGAGACATCGCGGCATGGAAAGCGATGTTCGCCGTGAAATCGACTTGAAATGGCATCTCTATTACACCACACTTAAACTGAAATTGTTATTTTAATTTTTGAATGCAACTAGTGTTTATTTCATTTTTTTTTAATTTTGTTGGTTTCGACGGGGGTTGGGGATCGATGCCGGAGTAGGTGGGGTCGGCTCGGCATGGTGAGTGGGTGAACCACCGTGCTTTTTTATTTTTGTCAACATTTTTTTTTTTATTTGACCGTGAGTGTTTGGCCGAAACACCGTCGGATCCACGTTCGCCGCGTCCCGTCTCCGAACGATTCTTTGATTTTTAATTTTAATTTTTTTGGCATCACCTGATTAAAAAAATAAAGTATTTTGTTTAATCTTTTTCTGGTAATTAAACCTTGTGAATATTTGTAACAAAACACATCGATTTGAACCCGACGCTGATGTGTGCCGTATATATATCCGTGAAATCGACTTGAAATGGCGACGAACGAACAAACACCGACGCAACGGTCGGAGGCTTGCGAGTTTGAGACACGGACACCTTCGCGGTCGCCACGTCTCGTCTGCGAACGATTTTGTTTGATTTTTTAATTTTAATTTTTTTGGCGTAACCTGATTAAAATCAAAATTCTTATCTGCCCATATATTTTGTTCTTTTATATTGTTAAGAACAAGTTCTTTTTTCAAACGTTTTTTTGCACGGTCACGGTCACCGCAATGGCGAAACAATCTGCGGTAGTAGCGCACTCGATTTGAATCACCCACATAAAAGCTTTATTCAAAAAGATTGTTTGATTTGGTTTGATTTGATTTGTCTATAAAACAAAATGTAAAACAAAATGGCAGGCAGCACCTGCAACCCTAGGGATTAAGTAGGGGAGCTGTTCGCCTCACCCCTTTTAATCTAAGAAAGGTCAAAAATTAAAAAAATTGAATTTTTTTAATTTCAATTAAATCAGGAAACAGACCAGAAATATGTATACTCCGTGCTCAAATGTTTAATCACGAAAATTGGATAACACTTTGTAGACATTGCAAAAAATAAAAATCTGTGGAGGAAAGACACACAAAAATAAAAAAATTAACTCATTTTTAAGAGAGAAAAACTTTAACTTGGGAAAACTTTGGCGCCATCTGTGTGCCAAAAATGCAAGTGCAAAATGGAGGAAGCCAGATTAACGTTTGCGTTTCGCGACTTAAACTGCAAATTTGTTGAAAAAAAGAAAGAGTAGTTGTTGTTGTTATTGTTGTTTGTTACCGATTTGTTGGATTTATTGGTTTTTATTTCGTCAATTATTTTTTTGCCACTTATATGAAATGTGCTTTTTTACTTTTACACTCAAAAATGCAATTTTGTAATAATAAAATGTAATTTTATGCCAAAAAAAAAGATTTTTTACCAAAACTAGATGATTTTCTTACGAAAATGTGTCAAAAACCCGGAACGGAAAATCGTTTTTCCAAATTTCCTGAAAAAAAGTAAGAAGAAAAA